>OX246753.1:190143613-191393613 GCA_945910035.1 Brachypalpus laphriformis | reverse complement strand
GTTGACTTGGGAACCAGAATCGAGCAACATTTAACCCAATTGAAAACTTCCACTTGAATCCTGAACGAGAACCAATGCCATCGCTAGGATTACCTAAGCTATAGAAGGTTGCTCCTTTTCCGAAGGAGTGTGACTTGTTGCCACTGGTGATGATGGTTTACCCTGTTCCTCACTCCTAGTACTGGTTTCAAATTGTTGAGGTCGATGCAAAAGACTGTGGTGTGTTTGTTTGCAAACTTTGCACCTGTACGACGAAGGACATTTTGAAACGCTATGGCCTTTGCCCAAGCAATTTAAACAAAGTCCTAGCCTTTTAACATTTGTGAACCTTTCCATTACAACCAACTTATTAAAGGCTGAGCAACCTGGAATAGAGTGACCACTATCTCGACAGAACAAACAGGCCTTTTGTGAAACTGCTAGCGACAATTGAGGGCGATAGCCTGAATGCGATGGTCTTTGCTTGCTAGAAATTCATTGATCGGAATGCGATCTCAACTGCTTGCTATCACGAGCCTCAAGGTATTGACTTCTCTTGCTAAGGACTGCTGAACATTCACTCCACTTAGGCAGCTTCTTATAATCCAGATATTCGTCCCACTTCGACTGAGTTTCCGGATCTACCTTAGACATGGCGATGTGAATTACAATGGCATTGCAGATATCTTCGACCGAGCCTATCGACTGAAGCGAATTGAAAACAGCAGTTGTCCTGTCTACTAAACCTCTAAGTTCCGATGCAGAAGACTTGTAAACCTTTGAGCAACCTCAAACAGTTCGGAAATATATTGTAAAAATATAAGGCAATCCTTATCGTAACGATCCTTCAGCCGTGCTAATGCCTTAGGGTAATTCTCCTCCGTGACTTGAAAAGCTTTAACAGTACTTAAAGCTTGATCACTCAAGCAGGTCAAAAGATGATTGAATTTCTCAATTGCTGTCAAATTCGGCTCATTATCGACAAGAGTTTTGAAAGAATGTATGAAATAATAGCGGTATCGGTCTGTAGGATTTCTTGTCGTTTGGAGATTTTCCCCGTTTCGGAACCATTATAACCACTGCGACTTTCAATTGATTTGGAACGTATAATAATCTAAGCGGATATTTATTAAATAAAGAAGTTTTATTAGCGTTTTTTTTTTTGCAAATTCCTTAAGAATTCGTCTGGTTATTAAGTCATAGCCAGGAGCTTTATTGTTTTTGAGATTTTTTTATTATCTGGAAAACTTCTGTAAACGACACACTTTTTATTTTAAAGTTGTCAGATGCCGTTGTCATACCGGTAAAATCGTCTATCAATGCTTGCCCATCAAATGGCTTAAAACTCCTTTCTAAGTACTCAGCATGGATGCGATGTTTCCAAGAAAAATTTTTTACAGTGCACCGAAGTATGCATTCGGGTGGATCAGTGGTGTATCTTTAGGGCGAGAGGCTCTGTTGGAGTGTTCATCTTTATTTTCAGGCAATCAACTGCATGACATTTTCGACAGACTTCTTCGTCTTCGAAATACTAAATCAGGCTTTAGCATTATGCTTCAAAAAAGTGCATGAAAGATTCTGACCTTTAGCGTATAAATTGTTAATGTTCATTTCACAAAAATTAGTGTAGATACACGTACCAAGTATGAGTAGTAGTAAGTTTGGTGCTTAGAAAATGTTTCGTCAGATACTCGAGTCCTTTGTGATATGAAGCGTCCACTTCCCCTATAATCCACCCTGCAAAGTGGCGTCGTGGTAACATCACGCGAATCCTTTGTCATATCTTAATTACAAATCGAGAACTAAACCCGAAAACTTCATCGCAACTCAGGCGACATCCGGTGAAATGCCAGTGTCACCAGAAGCACCATCACTAGAGTTCCGGCGCTGGGAGGTATTTGCAGACACCCCACTCTGCCTGCCATCTCAATCAACACACACACACACACCCTTTCTCGTTTTTGGGTGAAACTCCCTCAGAAGTTATGTCGACGACAATCGTTAATAGTAACTGTTTCTTTTCGTATGATTTTGGCAATAGGGGCCCCGCTAGGATATTCGCAAAAACTCCTGTGGATATCTGCAATAGCAAATCACAAGCCCGAATGCTCACACACACCGAGGTACACTCTACTTTCTATAGTAAAGGTTGCAAGGGCGCACAAGGACCTCAAGTTTTAGTAAGTTAAATATCGCATCGCATCGTGCTCTGTTGTTGTAGTCATCGTTGGCGTTGTCGTTGTCGTTGAAGTTGAAGTATTCTTGAGGATTTACAATGCGCTTAACGCTACACAAAGACAAAAATGCCTTGAAATGCCTCCTGGCAATGGAGAGAATGAACCAACTCCTCGGATTCTTTGAATGCTATTTCCTCATTCTACCTCCTACCGAATAGATGAATACATCTAGCACTCTCTTGCGCTTTCTGTGTATGTGTGTTGGGGTGCCTTTACTGCTGCTGTGTAGTGTAATAGAAGTGGTGTCATAAATTAAAACTTAAACTTTTGGAAATGTCAAGTATAAAACGGTAAATCTCTGCGAAAAAGTCGTCCCACCACCAGCAGCACCACCGTCACCGTCACCCATTGCTGCCGCCTGTTCTTCGCTCATAAATCGCAGCTAACTGTAGATTACAACCCCCAATACCGCACCCATTCCCCACCGCCGGTTAGCTGCTAACTCCTTACAGTATTTAGTGTACAAGGAAAATCTTATATTTCGATTTTTGCCCAAGATAGGTGTCACTGTGTGTGTGGGTATAGTATAGTTTCTCAAACACTACCCTCGTTGTCGACCATAAGAAATGCCTCAATCCTGGTTCAGGGTAATCCTTCATATGGGGGCCGAAGGATATTTTCATGTGGGAGGGATGTGCGCTACTAAATTATAGGCGGCGGCCACCTCGTCGTTGCATTTTTTTTTTTTTTTTGGCCTGAGTGGGTGGTTCTTATTTTTGTTTGTCAGTCCAAGTTCTTCTTCATCGTAGGAGTCCTCGTTTTGCCGACGACGACTTCCAATTGGAATCCGTTTTCCTGTTCACGCCATAATTGTCAAATGCTCGCGCATAGAACGAAGATTTAAAAGTTTGTCGGGACCAGCAGCGAGGACTTTCTTTGAAATTTTGTGTCGTGGATTTGTGAGGACATAAATGTTTGGATGTAGAATGTATGGGAAGTTTTTGTATAGGTCCTTGGCGCAAAGTTTAAGTGATATATAATCTGTTTCAGAAGAGAAAGGATTTAGAGTCAGCTTCGGATTCACACGGTTACGATGTTAGGATTGGTTGTGTGGATTAGGGTAACAAGCGTGTTGTGAAAGATGTCTGCTGCCGCTGGTATAGAAAGTCCATTAATTAAATATTGGGGCTGAATGCATAAGGTCATGTTCTAAGCACTGTTGGAAACTATTTTCATTAAACCGATCTTATACGTACAAGTAACATCTGTTCGATTGGATTTTGCTAAAATGCATGTTTGAACGTTTTATTAAGGCCCGCGGAATCTAAGAAATGTGATAACGGCTCTGTTTCATTTAAATGGCCCAGGAGTTCTATTTAAGCTTTAGTTAGACTAAAGCCAAATGGCACTGCGAATGGACAATATATGGTCAACGATTTTGATCAAACCTCTATTCTAAGAATAAAAAACCGAAGCAACATATGTAACAACTGGCATTAGAGAAGAATGGAGTAAGTAAATAAAGCTTAATTAAATTATTTTATAAGCGCTAAGCCTGGAAACAGATTTGAAGGCATGCAGCGGGTCATAAGAACAAGTTGTCGCTAAATGGGGTTTCATTAACATCTTTCCTCTTTCAGGCTCATTGGACGAGTATTAAGTGGCTCACTGCGAAAACTAATACGGCTACCTGATAATCAGTATGAGATTAGAGTTTGTTACTTCATTGCCTTCTTTGACCATAAAAACCGCTATAAGCAAGAGTAATTTCTCGTTTGATCTCAGTCCTCCACGGCTCACTTGCGGAATCAATTCAGACTCCGCTTGAAGCAGTCAAAGCAGAAATATCCCCAACCACAACCAGTGTCATATCTGGAAAGATGTGGCTAAACTATAACAAAGCAATTATAACCGACTTCCTTAACAGAACGCGTAGGGACATCGCTAGGATAACAGCCACCATCACGGGTCAATGGCCTACAAGAGACCATGCAGTCAAAATAGGCATCCCACACAACACACACTGTCGCAGTCGCAATGTCGCAACTGAGAAAGAAACCCTTATCCACTTTGTATGCACCTGTCCGGCACTAGCTAGGATCAAACAACGAGCTTTAGGAAAACCCTTTTTCGATTCCATTGAGGAAGTCTCGGAGAGAGACCTTAAAGATTAAGTAATCTTGCTAACTCCACAGGTTGGATCTAGAGACCCCTCAGCAACACACTTCACATCCAGGTACACGAGTTTTGAGGTATCAAAATGGCACCTGTTGCTAGTTAGGTTTTTCTGTAAGTGGAACCACCATACATACCTAAATACCTTGATCTCCCCACTAGTGTCATTTGCGGAGCTCACCATGGAGCCCGGGTAGACTTAGTCCTTTACCACCTCAAAATGATATCTTTCAATTGTGGCGTTCTGTCCAAGACGCCGATGTTGGGTGTCCTTTTTTGTAGACATCATATATTTTGTTTTGCTTTCATTGACCGCTCAGCCCATATTTGCTGCTTCGACCTTAATACCCGCAAACGCCCCACTAACCGCCCGCTGAGTTTTTCCAACTATTTCAATGTCATCGGCGTAAGCGAGTAGTTGTGCAAACTTGTAAGAGATTGTACCTCCGGTGTTGGCTTGTGAGTTTCGTACAATTCTCTCAAGTACTATGTTAAAGAGATCACATGATAGTGCGTCACCTTGTCTGTGACTTTTCCTGACATCGAACGGTTCGGTGGTGTTCCTTCCGACTTTGATGGAGCAGCGAGAGTTCTCCATCGTCATCCTGCACAGATGACCGAGCTTGGCAGGGATGCCAAGACCAGATATGGCTCTATATATCTCGTCTCTATACACGCTATCATAGGCAATTTTGAAATCGATGAAGAGGTGATGCGTATCGAGTTTATATTCATGGGTTTTCCCAAGATCTGTCATAGTGTGAATATTTGGTCAATGGCGGACTTTCCCGACTTGAAACCGCACTGATGAAGACCTATCAGGCTTTTGAGAATCGGTTTTATGCGTTCACAAAATATGGCAGACAGGATTTTATGTACGATGCTGAGAAGACTTATTCCCCTGTAGTTGGCGTTGTTTAGATAGTCTTCTTTCTTCAGGATCGGGCAAACGATGCTGAGGTTCCATTCATAGAGCATACTGTCGTCTGACCAGATTTTACAGATGAGCTGGTGCATTCTGCATGCCAACTCATCTCCACCTGCCTTGAAAAGTTCCGCGGCAAGCCATTAGCTCCAGCAGCTTTGTTGGATTTAAATTTAGATATCGCTATCCTCACTTCATTCTTACCGGGTTGACGGGAATCTTGACTATCATCGTCATTGTTGGCTCATTTTGCCTATTGGTCATCGTCGCAGTTTAGCAGTCTGCAGAAGTGTTCTTCATATATTCTCAGCACTGACTGCGATTCTACTACTATATTACCATTTTCATCCCTTGTTCTTACTTTGAACACCTGGCATGTTCTTTTTACTTTTTGCTAAAATTTCCGACCATCATTTATGCAATAAAGCCTCTCAATCTCCTTGATCGAGTGCTTCTTATGCTCTTTTTTCCTCTTTCTGAGAAGTCGATGTTACTCTTTTCTCCGCCACTTGTAGAGCTCGCGAGCAGCACTAGACCTTCTTCGCAGCACCGCTTAGTATGTCTCTTGTTTTGCTGCATGCGTTTGTCGGTATTCCTCATCGAACCAGAGGTTTCGTTGCGGTGGCCGAGAGAAAGCCAGCGCAGCAGACGTGGTATCTCTGATGGCTCGTTGACAATGGTGCCATTGCTCTTCCGCCTTTGCTGGTCCACGTTGGCTCCTCGAAAAGTCCAGACACCTAGAATACTGATCGCAATGTGCTTGATTTGGTTGACGGTTTTTGATAAAAGGAGAGCCATGCCCCCTTGTGAATATCAAGACCGCGTACTAGCTACCAAAAAGTTTCGACCCGACACAAAGATAAATAGTATTTACTTTTAAATTATTATATAACGTATGTAGCTATGTCCAATTCTTTTTTCCTTACGTGACTGCACACATCGTCGTGGTGTAAGGGCCTAGTAGAGGTCAAAGACTCTTGGGATTTTCTATCCAGATAAGATTCGAAACCAAGATGCAGTCGACCCTAATCCTTCCTTTCCCATCCCTTCATTCCCCTCTCCCTTCCGGTGGGCTGGATCAAAGTGTTATACGACCCGTGCCGAGGATCAACCTGGCAGTATACTAGAGTGCAAAAGAACAGAAAAGGTGGACGCCCGTGTAGAATGGGCCAAAAAGGTCGTCAGCGAACGAGTAGATAAAGCTGGGACTATCGGCGACTCCACGTCAAAGCGTCATCGATCGTTGGAGGAATCCATGCCGGATCCAAAAAGAGCCAGGTACATAACACCAGTACCTCTTCCAGGCCATCCAACGTCACATCGAAGTCCTTAAGGACAAATTAGTGCTGGCGGTCATCGATAAAAGTAATGCGGACGGATCAATCGCTACTGAAAAATGGAAATTGGTTCCTTCACGGATACTTTCCGTGTTCCTGGATATTATGAAGGAGAATCCAGGTCCTCCTCCTAGATGGCGGATGGCACTAGGGCCATATTAAGTTGTTGCGAGGGAAGATATCCCGAGAACTCGTACCTGGATCCCAGCCGAACCTCCCAACCCGGATACGATCCTTCATATCCTTCAAGTTAGCAATCCCGAACTTCCGACACACAATTGGAAAGTCGCTAGGCTGGACGAGCCAAGAGGTCTGTACAGATGCGCACTTATTGTCATCAATAAAGAATCTCTTGCTCCTTTGGCGAAGACTGGAGGTGTTCTCTAGTACGGCTTTGACCCTATTACCATCAAGGTATATAAAAAGGATGAATGGTCTGATTATAAAAAACTACTACCCCATCCTTCGGACCCCACTCCTGTTATCAAAGAAACCGAGTCATCTATCACATTTCCTTCTCTCGATAGTGGTCTACATAGATAGTAGAGTAGATAGTAGGTCAGGCATACAGCTTGTCTGTGCATAAGCGGAGCACTACGTACAACTCCCTCTGCGTCACTGGACATTATGTTTCATCTGATACCCCTCGATATATTTAGCAAGCAAATGGCAGTGAATTCAGCCGTTCGCCTCGAAGCTACCCAACAGTGGTCAAGAAAAGAATTTGGTCACGCTTCCATTTTGAATAAATTCAAATTATCTCCCGAAAACACGGACTACACCATCCCACGTCTAAACTTTGACAAGAACTTCCTCGTCACCATCCCCTCCAGATCACTCTGGAATGATGATGCATTTTTAGAAGATGGGTCAATCCACTTCTTTATACTGATGGCTCAAAATCCAAGGACGGAGTTGGTGGAGGTGTTTTCTCTGACAGGCTTAATATTAAGCTCTCATTCCGTCTTCCAAATCATTGTAGCGTATTCCAGGTGGAAATTTTGGCGATTAAAGAAGTCTTACCTTGGCTTAAGAAAAACGTGATATTAGCTAGAAATATCCGCATCTTTTCAGACAGCCAAGCAGCAATCAAATCCTTGGAATCGACCTCTATAAATTCCTTAGTAGCTCTAGACTGCCGATCGTCTCTCGTGGAGATGTCAGAGCAGTTCAATATTCATCTGTGTTGGGTGCCGGGTCATAGGGGCATTCCAGGGAATTGTAAGGCCGATGAACTCACCAGAATAAAAACAACTATTCCCATCCTGCTGGACAAAGGCTCCTTAGGTATACCAATCGCTACTTGCAAACTGAAGTTTAGCTGGATGCTATCGAGAGTACGAACCTAAGGTGAACAAGTGGACCCACATGTCTAGCGACAAAACAAATTTGGGCGAAGATGGATCTAAAACGTTCTAAGAATTTTATTTCTCTCAACAGATTGCATATCGGCGTTATAATAGGTGTCATCACTGGACACTGTCTAATAGGCAAGCATGCTGCAAGGCTAGCCATTTTTGCGAAAAACTTTTGTAGAAGCTGCATGGTCGAAGAAGACGAAGAAGTCATTCCCCACCTTCTTTGTTTCTGCCCAGCTCTCTCCCGTAGAAGAAAGCTTCACCTAGGAGCCCACTATTACAACGACATAGGCGACCTGAAAAACATCGAGCCTCCTACGCTTTATAGGAAACTCAAAATGGTTTAACGAGTAGGTAGGAGAAACTTATACAATTCATTGATCGCCAAGCTGCTATCAAAGCCATCGCCTCGGTTACTATATCCTCCAAACTAGTACAAGAATGCCGAAATGAGCTAGCTTCTCTATGTGGTTAATTTACTCTCATACGTCTTGTACATCGTCCAACATTGTGAACCGTATGTGAGTGCTGGACGCACAACTGCGGTGTAGAGCCTTCCTTTCAACTTTGGGGGCATTTTTCTGTCACAGAAGATAGCGGAATTTTCTCGCCACTTCATCCACCCTACGCTTACGCGATGATTGATGCCGTCATCACAAGTTGCTTTGCTATTGATCATAGATCATGGGAAGCACTGTTCCATTCAAATAAATGTCTGGAATAGGCCTGAGTGGATCAGAGAACGGGCAGCATAAGTACTCTGCCTTTTTTGAACTAATGCGATACCCATTTCCGCCACATCAAGTGCTCGTTGCAGGGATGTAGGATCCTCACTTATGATGGCTCCATCGTCATCAAAGAATAATTGATGTACCTTGGGGTCCATCACCTTACCTTCAAGCACATAAACAAGGACTGTATTAAAGAGCAAAGGACTTAAAACGCTTCGCTGCCCTGGTGCGCCCCGACTTTGATTGGGAACTCTTCGGTTACTCCAGTGGGGCATCTTTCTCTCGTCTTTGCTCCTTCGCACATGTCCATGATCGTCTGTACATAGGTTTCTGGAACCCCTCGAAGTCTTAGCGCCACCCATATCAGATCTCGTGGTTGTCTGTCGAATGCCTTTTCAAAGTCAACCAATAAAATATGCAAATCCCTTAAGGAATCACGGTGTTTTTCCATTATGATCCTTATACTTTGGATTACATCTGTGGTTGATTTACCCGAGACAAACCCGCACTGATCTTCAGATAGCCGTATTTTTTTCGCAGTCGGCCTTGTAATACCCACTCAAGGATCTTCATGGTGTGTGACATCAGCTTGATCGAATGGTAGTTATCACAGTTTCGCGTATCACCCTTCCCTTTGTATACAGGGAGAAGGTAACTTTCCCTTCATTGATTCGGCATTGGGTCACCTCTCACAAATTTGGAGATGAGAATTCTGAGCCATCTGAACCCGATGTCAACCGGACTAACTTACTTACTTAGGTGGCGCTACAGTTCGGGGTGAACCTGGGCCTCAACCAACAAGCCTCTCCATTTAGCTCGGTCTTTAGCTAATTGCCTCCAGTTGCGCACTCCAAGTTGGTCGAGGTCCCCTTGAACTTGTGCGCGCCACCTACGGCGATAATTCCCTCTACTGCGTCGTCCCTCGGGGTTAGATTCGAAGACTCTGCGGGCCGGAGCGTTGGTGTCCATTCGCTCTACATGTCCTAGCCATCTCAGACGTCCAATACGCAGTTTTTTGACTAGGTCGATGTCGCTGTACAGCTCGTATAGTTCGTGATTGAATCTTCTCCTCCAAAACCCGTCAACGCAAACGGGACCGAAAATCTTACGAAGAATTTTTCTCTCGAAGCGACCAAGGATATCTTCATCCTCTTTTAATAAAGTCCATGTTTCAGCGCCGTAAAGCAGGACTGGGATGATCAAGGTCTTATATAGAGTCTCCTTAATTGTTCGAGAGAGGGCTTTACTGTTGAATTGCCTTATAAGCCCAAAAAAACAGCGATTGGCAAGAGTTATTCTTCGATTGATTTCTGCGCTGATCTTGTTTGTAGAATTTATAGCAGAGCCAAGGTAGACAAAGTCCCTTACTACCTCGAAGTTATAGCTGCCCACTGTGACGTTTTGTCCAATTCGTCGATGTTGGTTTTCCCTTCAACTAGACAGCATATACTTGGTTTTGCCCTCGTTTATCGCCAAACCCATTTTGGCCGCTTCCGCCTCAATGCTTGCAAAAGCACCGGTGACAGCCCGCTGAGATCTTCCGATAATGTCTATATCGTCGGTGTATGCAAGCAGTTATACAGACTTGTAATAGATTGTGCCTCCGGTGTTGGCTTGTGAGTTCCGCACAATCCGTTCAAGTACAATATTGAAGAAGTCACATGACAGCGCGTCACCTTGTCTAAAGCCTTTTTTGACATCAAAGGTCTCGGTGAGGTCATTACCGACCTTGATGGAGCAGCGAGTGTTCTCCATCGTCAGCCTGCACAGGCGGACAAGTTTGGCAGGGATGTCAAAACTAGACATGGCTCTATAAAGCTCTTCTCTATAGATGCTGTCATAGGCGGCCTTGAAATCGATAAAGAGGTGGTGAGTATCGATTTGGAATTCTTGGGTTTTCTCCAGGATCTGCCGAAGTGTGAAGATTTGATCGATGGTGGACTTTCCTGGCCTGAAACCGCACTGATAGGGTCCAATCAGGCTGTTGATAAAAGGTTTCAGGCGTTCACACAATATCGCAGAAAAGATGTTGTACGCGATGTTGAGGAGACTGATGCCTCTATAATTGGCGCAGTTGAGGGGGTCTCCTTTCTTGTGGATCGGGCAAACGATGCTGAGATTCCATTCATCAGGCATACACTCCTCTGACCAAATATTAGAAATGAGTTGGTGTATGCACTCTACCAATTCATCCCCAGCTGCCTTGACAAGTTCGGCCGGTAAACCGTCAGGTCCAGCAGCCTTGTTCGATTTTAGCTTGGATATTGCTATCCTCACTTCGTTTTGGTCAGGTGGACGGAAATTTTGACTATCATCGTTCATGTTGAATGGTTCATTCTGCCTGACAGCGGGATGTTGGTCTTCGTCGCCGTTATACAGTCTGCAGAAGTAGTTTTTCCATATTCTCAGCACCGACTGTGATTCTACTACGAGGTTTCCATTCTCATCTCTACAGGTTTCTGTACGGGTATTACTTCTCTGACACGTTCTTTTTACCTTTTGGTAAAACTTCCGTACATTGTTCCTGGAGTATAGACTCTCGATATTCTCAAACGCGCGCTTCTCATGCTCTTTCTTCTTCTTTTGGAGAAGCCGATGTTCTTCCCGTCTCTTTTGCTCGTAGAGCTCACGAGCAGCTCTCGTCTTCCTTTGCAGCGCCGCTTTGTATGCCTCTTGTTTTGCTGCATGCACTTGCCGGCATTCTTCGTCAAACCAGGGGTTTCGCGGTGGTGGGCGAGCGAGACCCAGCACATCAGTCGCGGCGTTTCTGATATCATGTTGGCAGCGTTGCCACTGGTCTTCGGCACTTGATGCTGGCGGTATAGGGGTGATTGAGAGATTTCGGGATACGCGTTCAGCGAAGAGTCTGGCGGTCTCTTGCGATTGTAGCTTTTCGACGTTGAAATTTCTCACAGTAATTCTTCTTTGTTGCTCAGATTGGGATATCCGCATTCGTACCTTGGCTACAACAAGGTAATGATCCGAGTCTATGTTGGCCGCTTGGAAGGTCCGGACATCCAGAATACTGGAGGCATGCCTTGCGTCGATCGCAATATGATCAATTTGGTTGATCGTGACATGATCATTGGACCGCCATGTCTGCTTATGAATATCGAGATGAGGAAACCATGTGCTTGCTATGGTGACATTTCGCTCCACAGCGAAATCAATTAGCCTTAGTCCGTTATCAGACGTGGTGTCGTGTAGGCTATGCTTACCGACTGCTCTACCGAAGACGTCCTCCTTTCCTATTTTGGCGTTAAAATCACCCAATACGATCTTAACGTCGTATTTAGGACATTGCTCGTATGTTTTGTCGAGGAGCTCGTTGAAACACTCTTTGGAGGCAGGGTCCTTTTCTTCTGTGGGGGCATGAACACATATTAGGCTTATGTTAGCGAATTTAGCCTTGATCCGGATAGTCATAATACGCTCGCTCACGTGTCGGAAGCTTAAGACTTCTTGCCTAAGTCTGCCGCGTATGACAAATCCGCATCCGAATAAGCGTTGCCTGTTGCCTCTGTAGCAATCACCGTAGTAGATGTCACAGTTTTTCATCCTCTTTTTGCCTGGCCCATCCCATCGCACTTCCTGGATGGCGGTAATATCTGCTTTATAGCAGTCTAGGGCCTCTGCTAGTTGTTCGGCTGCACGTGGTCCCTTACCTACTATATATGCGCCTATCTGGCACTAGCTAGGACCAAACAACGAGCTTTTGGCAAACCATTCTTCAACTCACTTAGGACGCCTCAAGGAAAAATAGTAAAGAACTAATAACTTTCTTATATTCCACAAGTTGGATTTAGAGACTTCTCACCAACACACCTCAACAGCCAGGTTACATGATTTGTGGTAAATCATAAATCAATATAGCACCTAGTGTTAATTTGGTTCAGTTTAAAAGACTTGCCTACCTACCTACCTAGAAATCTTACAAGACTCTGCTTGCGTTGGAAGAACCAAAATGTGGCGACGGTCGGATGGCCAGTATGTGGCATCGACGTACTCGCGTTGGGGTGGCCCAATATAGCGAGCCAATTGTTGGAATCCGAATGTCGCGGGAATAATCTAACGAAACAAATGCCACTACTAAATTATAAAAATACTTTATTATTAAATTAGTAAAGGTTCAGGAAATAACAAAAAGGTTTTACGACGATTTAATAAGTTTGGCCGGTGGCGGTGAACGACGATCGAAGAATGATCTGGATGATGAGATGGTTTCTCCTGAGACGAACAAAAGTCGAAGTTGGTTGAGTTGAGCTGAACGAGAGTCAAAACACGTTCACAACAACAGACGTGTGCAGTTGGCTCGGAGGAATGGTTGAGTCCAGCTCCGTTTGAACTGTTCCACTTACTAAGGAAATGGAGATCACGGAGGAGTTTGGTTTAACTCGCTTCTAGAGTGCGCGCAACTCGATTGCATGCGCCACACGCTCTTCATCATATACTCCATTTATATGGTGAGTGACGAAGATTAGCCTCATCCGTGAAACAGAAGGTAAAGTCTGGGATATCCTCATCGGCGGAGATTTTTTTTTTTTTTTTTTTTTTTTTTCCTTCGTGGGTAGGTGAAAATCTTCATGAGACACTATGAGACCGTGTACTCATAGTAGTGTCAGATTTCTACTGACTAAAAACACCCTTCCCTTCGTTTTGTTTACTACGACTAAGTTTGACCTTATCAAGTAGTTTAAGCTTCAGATTTATATTCGCGTGAGGCAGGTAGATTTTCAATAAAAGCACCTGCTGAAACCGTCATGACATGCGGCTTTTTGTCTTATAGCGCTAATTCGAACGGTTTCGTTCTTTGAAGTCGGCGCGTAAGATTTGTCACATCCAAAGTTTGGAGTATGGCACAGTTGCAATGGCCATGAAGACGAATACGAAGCTTGCGAGCGAAGTTTTTTATTTCATCCTCCACGGTAGCTATCCCCAAGTCTCTGTGGATATCATTGTTTCTGATATACCAGGGAGCGTTCACGATTATTCTTATAATTTTATTTTGCAATGATTGTATGAGATTCCTATTACTTGGTTTGGTACAACCCCAGAGTTGTATACCGTACGTCCACACGGGCTTAAGCACTTGCTTATACAGAAGCAGTTTGTTATATACGCTTAGTTTGGAATATCTTCCAATTAGCCAATACATTTCTCTAAGTCGATTTTCGACTTCGTCACGTTTCTTTTTAACGTGAGGTTTCCATTTAAGTTTCGCGTCTAGTGTCATTCCCAGATATTTAGCTTCGTTTGCATGCGGTATTTGTACCGAGTTAATGAAAACGGGAAGGTTGATTATTTTCTTGTAAGTGAAGTTAACATGCGTCGATTTGGTCTCGTTAAGAACAATGCGCCAAGTTTTTGTCCACTCACAGATTTTATCCAAGGCTCGTTGGAGTTTTATGGTTGCTGACTCGATTGAACTTTCCGTTGCCAGAATAGCCGTATCGTCCGCGAACGTAGCTACAATAGTGCCTTCAGTTTGAGGTATGTCCCGAGTATACAGCAAGAATAAGATAGGCCCAAGGACACTTCCTTGCGGAACTCCGGCGGCGATTTCTTTAAAATCAGAATATTCAGTTCCGTGCTTAACACGAAAAAGTCTGTTTTTAAGGTACGATTCTAAGATCTTATTAAGTTGCTCCGGAAGGATTCGTCTTAGCTTATAATTCAATCCATCGTGCCAAACCCTGTCGAAGGCTTGAGATACGTCAAGAAAAGCGCTAGAACAAATCTTTTTCTCCTCAAGGGCTTTTTCAATTTCGTCGGTTATTCTATAAACCTGGTCTATTGTGGAATGCTTGATTCTGAACCCGAATTGGTGGTCAGGTATTAGGCGTCTCTCTTCAATGACCGGAAGAATCCGTTTCAGAAGGAGTTTTTCAAATACCTTCGCTATTATTGGTAGTAGCGATGTCGGTCTGTACGATTTTTTGTCATTTGGAGATTTCCCCGGTTTCGGAACCATTATGACTTCTGCGACTTTCCATTGATTTGGAACGTATAATAATCTAATGGAAGCATTTATTAAATAAAGCAATTTTAATAGTGCCTTTTTTGGTAATTCCTTGAGGATTTGTCCGGTTATTAAATCGTAGCCAGGAGCTTTATTATTTTTCAGGTTTTTTATTGCCTGGCAAAGTTCTATAAATGACACACTTTTTATTCTAAGGTTGTCAGATGTCGTAGTCGTACCGGTAAAATCGTCTACCAATGTTTCTCCATCAAATGGCTTAAAAGTCTCTTCTAAGTGCTCGGCAAATAGATCCGCTTTTTCTTTGTCACCTTTTGCCCATTCGTCGTTGTTTTTTCTTATCGGTGGCGAATGTATTTGGGGTTTTTTAATTCTTTTGACAGCTTTCCAGAGCGAGTAATTAGTGGTTTTCTCGGCGGTTAAACCTTCAAGATAAGCTGAAGTCTCTCGGTTTTTTAGGTCTTGGATCGCTTTTTTAAGCTTATTGCATAGGAAATTCGAGTGGGTTTTATGCTGGGGAGCGCGAGTTTGTTGCCATATTTTGCGTGCTCTCCTCTTTTCTCGAATAAGTTCTTTTATTTCCGGCGGATAATAAGCTTCATTGCATGGGACTTCTTTCCTCCTTAAAGGTGTATTTTTCCACGCGGCATTTTGTATTGATTCAATAAATTTGCCGAGCTCATCTTCTATTTCGAAGGGTGTTTTGAGCGATACATTTAAGACAATATTTTCTTCGCAATCAGTTCTAAAGTCGCGCCAGTTAGTTTTTTTGTTAGTTAATCTAGGCACAGCTTCTACTGTCATTAGTCGGTCACTTATTGT
Organism: Brachypalpus laphriformis; assembly: GCA_945910035.1. NCBI lineage: Eukaryota > Metazoa > Arthropoda > Insecta > Diptera > Syrphidae > Brachypalpus > Brachypalpus laphriformis. The sequence continues at coordinate 191,378,132 of OX246753.1, read as the reverse complement.
CAAGATTACCGGCGAGTGATCTGAGGAGAGATCAAAGCTTTCCTCTACTTTCGCAAAATTTGAAGATACTCCTTTCGCTACGAAGAAGTCTATTAGGTCTGGTGTTTTTGCTGTATCAGAGGGCCAATACGTCGGTTTCCCCGTCGAAAAGAAATCAACCCCGAATTGCATACCGGCTTCGTACAGAAGTCTGCCTTTCCGTGAATTGGATCTGGAACCCCAAAAGGTGTGTTTTGCGTTGAATTTGCCACCTATAATGAAATTCGGTCCAAGTGAGTCAAGGAGACGTACAAAGTCGTTACTTCGAAACGTGCATCGCGGAGGACAATAAATGGACGCGATGTTGAAATACGAGTGCCTATTCTTAACTCGAACTGAGCTTGTTTGCATTGTATCGATTTCAATCGTCGTATTTATGGAGTGCTCAATGCAGTCTTTAATGAATAAGGAGGATCCGCCTCTAGCTCTTCCGGAAGGGTGGTATGCGTGATAAGCACGATACCCTCTTATTTTGACTCCGGATTCCTTTGTCAAATGAGTTTCAGAGATCAAGCAAATGTCAATGTTGTCATTTCGTAAGAATACTTCTAATTCGGCGTTTTTTTGTAGAAGGCCGTTTGCGTTCCATGTTAAAATTTTTAGTATCTGATTCATATTCATATGGGAGTTCTTTTTTGGCGAGGTTTTAACTCGAGCTTGCTCAATTTATCAAATATGACTTTGTTTACCTTCGTTTGCTCCTCAAGTTTCGCAAGAATTATAGAGAAGACTTGGGAGACTGGGTCTACTGTAACACCGCTTTGCTTGGTTTCTAGCGACGCAGCTTGAGCATATGTTAGCGTCTCTGGAGATTGTGGCTTTTCCTTTGATTTTGCCGAAGGAACTTTACTTTGCTCGACTCTCGTCTTAAGTTTGACGTGTTTATTGACGGTCGTTACCCTTGGCTTAGCGATTTCACGACTATTTTTAACCGGTTCTGCGTTCTGGCGTTGAATATTTTTAAATGTGTCTCGCCTTTTTTGAAGCTCTTTTGCAACTTCGCAACCTCGATAGTTCGCTGGGTGCTTTCCTTTGCAGTTAATGCAGGTAGCCGGGGCCTGCTTATTTAGGTCACACTTTTCTGAGAGATGGTTACCAGCACATTTTACGCATCTCGGCTCTTTTTGACAATACGACTGTGTGTGATTAAAGCCTTGACAGCGTTTACACTGAGGTATCGATCTCGTACTCGTACGCATAGGCTCAATCTTGACTACGATATTCAGAATAGTTTTAACGTTATAAATATCGTCTACATTTTCGCTCCTGTCAAAGGTAAGCATAAAGAGCGGAAGTCCATGCTTGACCACGATTTCCTGGCCTTGTTCCGTTTGTTGCTTCACCTTTTTGAGAATATTGACGGCATTAAGAATTTTTAAACCTTTAGCTTTGAGGTCGTTCATTACGTCATCTTTTGTGCACGAGGGGTGGAGACCCCTTGCTATAACACGCAGTGGTCTTTCTGACTTATTTTCATAAGTATACCACTGGATCTTTTCCGTGTTTAATTTTTGTGATATTGCTCGGTAGCCATCGGAGTCATCAACGTTAATTTTCCACGCATTGTTCCTGAGTGACGTTACCTTGAATTTCGATGTCGTCGTACCTTTAAGAAGGCAATGTAGCTTACTGTAGTCCGTTATGCCAACGACGTTTATTGCAGGCGGAGGACGTGCTTTAGCTTGAGTTTGTTTTGGCTTCGACTCATTTTGCTTGTCTTCTTTTCGCGGCTCGATTTCGGGCGAAGAGCCAGCTCTGCGTTTTTTGCTAGGTCTTTTCCTTAAGACGCAATTCGTTTCGCGTGCAAGCTCTTCTTCGTCCGTGTGATATTGCGGGTTAGCTGCGCGGGGAGGGGAATCTTCGCGTTCTTTTTGTAAAAGCGAGTTCTTTAGAAGCTTGTTTTCCTCTCTCAGCATGTCTACCTCTTTTTTGAGCTCTTGGTAGAGCCGATCCATTTCATCAAGCCTATTGCGAAGTTCGTTATTTTCCTTCTCAAAGCTTTTACATTTCTCTAAGTCCTGTTTCTTGTGCGCTTGCACTTCCGGCGGACTTTTTTTCCCGGAGACATTCGGTCTTGATGGTGGAGACCGAGGTACCCTTGAACTTTTTATAAAGGGATTTATCAATTGCAATAATTGGCTCTCCCCAGAATCCGTAGAGCCTACCTCCGAAGAGGGTGGATTTTCCAGTGAACCTGGACTGCCACCTGGGGTATTAAATCTTTTTGTTTTACTCATTGCATTTTTTTGTATACACTTTAAGCCCGGTATACGAAGGGTGGATTTTAGTCGCCTCTTACGACAGGCATGCCTACCTCGGGTATATTCTAACCCCTACCCGAAGGGGCGGAGATGCAAACCCTCATAATAACCGCCAAGCGAAGACATAGCAGACAATATGGTTTCATGTCAGTAGGTAGGGCCTTCAACATGTGATCTTGTCAGCTCCTATTATGAAGGAGTCCGCCACACAGAAAAGGTAAATTCCTCTTGAAACCGAAAAGGGGACGGGAATCTCTAAATCTAAAATTCAAGGCTGACCTGCCGCGCTTCAGGGATTTGGGCAAGTCCACCTGTAGCTGACAAGTGACTTCAATCCGACGTCATGTTCTCTTTCACGAGGCAATGATTTATCAATGGAATATTGGAGCTTTAATAGCTCTGATTGACTAAGCTCTGCAGTCATTGCTGATCGAACCTGCTCAATCTTTGAAACTTGTATCTTAAGGAAATGTCAAGAATAAGACATATAGCGGATGAAATCTATAATAATAATAATAAGTTCTGTATCTTGAAATAATATTTTACAAAAAAAGGCTTTTGCTTCAAAATTACAAGTTACATAGTATTAAAGAACATACGACATGGATTAAACCGTCTGTCGGTAGAGAAGTCTGTTTACTCTTAATTCATTCTTCTGTTATTTAATCAAATTCTTCTGTCATTAGCTTTCTAAACCGGAAGTTATATAGTTAACAAGATTTTTCCAATTTTCATCTAACTCCATTTAAAATATTAATTATTTCCTCTTCTGAGAGCATATTTTTATTAAAGTATTTGCATCCAAACTCCCTAAGCACCTGGCATCTGCCCATAAAATGCTGGATTGTTTCTTCTTCCCTTAAATTGCAGAGCGTGCATAGTCTTGTATCTCCAATGTTGAAGCTATTTTCATTTAGGCGAATAAGATCTGCTCGAGCTTTAATAATCCAGCTAATATCACTTTGCCGGCTGTTGTCATTGCAATAAGCGTTGCCTTTAGTAAAATCGAGGTTTTTGTAGATTCGTGTTTCGCTATCTTTGGCTTTTGATACATGCTGGTGATATATACGCTGCTTCAGACTTTCATTTAGTGCTATGCATTTACTATGCCACTCGTTTTGGAAAGGTGTTCATCATCCCAGTTTAGGCCTAAGTCTATCCCCAACCTTTGAAGCTCTTTGAACCAAAATAGCTTTTTAGTCTTTATCATGTTTGAGAATTTATGTGGAAGCCTCTCCACATCGTATTCAAAAAGCGTCTTTGAAAAATAACGCATATGTAGATTCAAGGTGTAAATATGGCCTTCATCCGCTCCAGTTTCTAGCGCTATCAAATAGTTTGGAGTAAACTCAGGTGGTTTTAATGTACGTTTTACAAAATATTGTTGCAATTTATCTACCTCCTCGAAACAAGAATACCCCCATACTTGCGCTGCATATGTTTGTACTGCTCTGCAGGCAGCTAGAAACAACTTCCATTTCGATCTAAGCGTGACCTGTTTCTTTTTAAAGAAGTCTTTCCATGTAGCATTTATGCCAGCTTTAGCTGCAGCGTTTCTACTATTAACATGCTTTGAAAAGGACATTCCTGGTGTTAGTATTACTCCTAAATACTTATACTCAGCAGCAACTTTCACTGGTTCACCCTTGTGCGTCCACTTCTTTTGTCTTCCTAGTCTCCCGCCTCTTCTGAAAACCATAATTTCACTCTTGTTTATATTAACTTCCATACCCCAGGTATCGCAGTATGTGTCTAATTTATTGATCATCCTTTGCAAAGTTTTGACATCATCGGCCAAAATCACAATATCATCGGCATACAGTAGTACCCTTATGTTTAGCGAGCCTAAATATAGTCCTCCTCCCAGATGTTCATGCAGATCATTAAGATACTACACAAAAAGTAATGGTGATAGCAAGCATCCTTGTTTCACGCCAGTATGTGTTTCAAAAGAGTATGAGAGTTCACATCCAGTCCACACCACTGAGTTTGTGTTTTTATATACACTTTGTAAAAAACAAACTATTTTTGAAGAGACTTCCATTTCGAGAAGTTTGTACATTAAGAGCTTTCTTGGCACTTTGTCGAACGCTGCCTTGAAATCTACAAAAAACGCATGTTTGTTGTTGTTTTCTGCGAATTCTAGTTGGATTATTGCCGTTAGGTTGTAGATGTTGTCTGTTGTCGAGTACTGTTTGTGAAATCCAGCTTGGTATTCATTTAGTTTCCTATGTTCTTCAACCCATGCTGACAACCGGTCGTTTATAATACCCATCATGGTTTTGGCTATACAGTTCACAAAGGATATGCCTCTGTAGTTACAAGGTTGATTAGCATCTTCCTTTTTAAATATAGGAAACACAATGCTTACGCCAAAGGTCTCATCTACTTACTTACTTAGGTGGCGCTACAGTTCGGGCTGAACCTGGGTCTCAACCAACAAGCCTCTCCATTTAGCTCGGTCTTTAGCTAGTTGCCTCCAGTTGCGCACTCCAAGTTGGTCGAGGTCCCCTTGAACTTGTGCGCGCCACCTACGGCGATGATTCCCTCTACTGCGTCGTCCCTCGGAGTTAGATTCGAAGACTCTGCGGGCCGGAGCGTTGGTGTCCATTCGCTCTACATGTCCTAGCCATCTCAGACGTCCAATACGTAGTTTTTTGACTAGGTCGATGTCGCTGTACAGCTCGTATAGTTCGTGATTGAATCCTCTCCTCCAAAACCCGTCAACGCACATGAGACCGATTTATTGATCATCCTTTGCAAAGTTTTGACATCATCGGCCAAAATCACAATATCATCGGCATACAGTAGTACCCTTATGTTTAGCGAGCCTAAATATAGTCCTCCTCCCAGATGTTCATGCAGATCATTAAGATACTACACAAAAAGTAATGGTGATAGCAAGCATCCTTGTTTCACGCCAGTATGTGTTTCAAAAGAGTATGAGAGTTCACATCCAGTCCACACCACTGAGTTTGTGTTTTTATATACACTTTGTAAAAAACAAACTATTTTTGAAGAGACTTCCATTTCGAGAAGTTTGTACATTAAGAGCTTTCTTGGCACTTTGTCGAACGCTGCCTTGAAATCTACAAAAAACGCATGTTTGTTGTTGTTTTCTGCGAATTCTAGTTGGATTATTGCCGTTAGGTTGTAGATGTTGTCTGTTGTCGAGTACTGTTTGTGAAATCCAGCTTGGTATTCATTTAGTTTCCTATGTTCTTCAACCCATGCTGACAACCGGTCGTTTATAATACCCATCATGGTTTTGGCTATACAGTTCACAAAGGATATGCCTCTGTAGTTACAAGGTTGATTAGCATCTTCCTTTTTAAATATAGGAAACACAATGCTTACGCCAAAGGTCTCATCTACTTACTTACTTAGGTGGCGCTACAGTTCGGGCTGAACCTGGGTCTCAACCAACAAGCCTCTCCATTTAGCTCGGTCTTTAGCTAGTTGCCTCCAGTTGCGCACTCCAAGTTGGTCGAGGTCCCCTTGAACTTGTGCGCGCCACCTACGGCGATGATTCCCTCTACTGCGTCGTCCCTCGGAGTTAGATTCGAAGACTCTGCGGGCCGGAGCGTTGGTGTCCATTCGCTCTACATGTCCTAGCCATCTCAGACGTCCAATACGTAGTTTTTTGACTAGGTCGATGTCGCTGTACAGCTCGTATAGTTCGTGATTGAATCTTCTCCTCCAAAACCCGTCAACGCACATGAGACCGAAAATCTTACGAAGAATTTTTCTCTCGAAGCGAACAAGGTTATCTTCATCCTCTTTTAATAAAGTCCATGTTTCAGCGCCGTAAAGCAGGACTGGGATGATCAAGGTCTTATATAGAGTCTCCTTAATTGTTCGAGATAGGGCTTTACTGTTAAATCGCCTTATAAGAGCAAAAAAACTGCGATTGGCAAGAGTTATTCTTCGATTGATTTCAGCGCTGATGTTGTTCTCAGAGTTTATAGCAGAGCCAAGGTAGACAAAGTGCCTTACTACCTCGGAGTTATAGCTGCCCACTGTGACGTTTAGTCCAATTCGTCGGTGTAGGTTTTCCCCTCTGTTGACAGCATATACTTGGTTTTGCCCCCGTTTATCGCCAAACCCATTTTGGCCGCTTCCGCCTCAATGCTTGCAAACGCACCGGTGACAGCCCTCTGAGTTCTCCCGATAATGTCTATATCGTCGGCGTATGCAAGCAGTTATACAGACTTGTAATAGATTGTGCCTCCGGTGTTGGCTTGTGAGTTCCGCACAATCCGTTCAAGTACAATATTAAAGAAGTTACATGACAGCGCGTCACCTTGTCTAAAACCTTTTTTGACATCAAAGGTCTCGGTGAGGTCATTACCGACCTTGATGGAGCAGCGAGCGTTCTGCATCGTAAGCCTACACAGACGGACAAGTTTGGCAGGGATGTCAAAACTAGACACGGCTCTATAAAGCTCTTCTCTATAGGTGCTGTCATAGGCGACCTTGAAATCGATAAAGAGGTGGTGAGTATCGATTTGGAATTCTTGGGTTTTCTCCAGGATCTGCCGAAGTGTGAAGATTTGATCGATGGTGGACTTTCCTGGCCTGAAACCGCACTGATAGGGTCCAATCAGGCTGTTCATAAAAGGTTTCAGGCGTTCACACAATATCGCAGGAAAGATCTTGTATGCGATGTTGAGGAGACTGATGCCTCTATAATTGGCGCAGTTGAGGGGGTCTCCTTTCTTGTGGATCGGGCAAACGATTCTGAGATTCCATTCATCGGGCATACACTCGTCTGACCAAATATTAGAGATGAGTTGGTGTATGCACTCTACCAATTCATCCCCTGCTGCCTTGAAGAGTTCGGCCGGTAAGCCGTCAGGTCCAGCAGCCTTGTTCGATTTTAGCTTGGATATTGCTATCCTCACTTCGCTTTGGTCAGGTGGACGGAAATTTTGACTATCATCGTCTATGTTGAATGGTTCATTCTGCCTGACAGCGGGATGTTGGTCTTCGTCGCCGTTATACAGTCTGCAGAAGTAGTTTTCCCATATCCTCAGCACCGACTGTGATTCTACTACGAGGTTTCCATTTTCATCTCTACAGGTTTCTGTACGGGCATTACTTCTCTGACACGTTCTTTTTACCTTTTGGTAAAACTTCCGTACATTGTTCCTGGAGTATAAACTCTCGATATTCTCGAACGCGCGCTTCTCATGCTCTTTCTTCTTCTTTTGGAGAAGCCGATGTTCTTCCCGTCTCTTTTGCTCGTAGAGCTCACGAGCAGCTCTCGTCTTCCTTTGCAGCGCCGCTTTGTATGCCTCTTGTTTTGCTGCATGCACTCGCCGGCATTCTTCGTCAAACCAGGGGTTTCGCGGTGGTTTCTGATGGCATGTTGGCAGCGTTGCCACTGGTCTTCGGTACTAGATGCTGCGGCAAAGGGGTGATTGAGAGATTTCGGGATACGCGTTCAGCGAAGAGTCTGGCGGACTCTTGCGATTGTAGCTTTTCGACATTAAATTTTCTCACAGTAATTCTTCTTTGTTGCTCAGATTGGGATATCCCCATTAGTACCTTGGCTACAACAAGGTAATGATCCGAGTCTATATTGGCCGCTCGGAAGGTCCGGACATCCAGAATACTGGAGGCATGCCTTGCGTCGATCGCAATATGATCAATTTGGTTGATCGTTACATGATCATTGGACCGCCATGTCTGCTTATGAATATCGAGATGAGGAAACCATGTGCTTGCTGTGGTGACATTTCGCTCCACAGCGAAATCAATTAGCCTTAGTCCGTTATCAGACGTGGTGTCGTGTAGGCTATGCTTACCGACTGCCCTACCAAAGACGTCCTCCTTTCCTATTTTGGCGTTAAAATAGCCCAATACGATTTTAACGTCGTATTTAGGACATTGCTCGTATGCTTTGCGAGGAGCTCGTAGAAACACTGTTTGGTGGCAGGGTCCTTTTCTTCCGTGGGAACACATATTAGGCTTATGTTAGCGAATTTAGCCTTGATCCGGATAGTCATAATACGCTCGCTCACGTGTCGGAAGCTTAAGACTTCTTGCCTAAGTCTGCCGCGTATGACAAATCCGCTTCCGAATAAGCGTTGCCTGTTGCCTCTGTAGCAATCACCGTAGTAGATGTCACAGTTTTTTATCCTCTTTTTGCCCGGCCCATCGCATCGCCCTTCCTGGATGGCGGTAATATCTGCTTTATAGAAGTCTAGGGCCTCTGCTAGTTGTTCGACTGCACGTGGTCTGTAAAGGGACAGAACATTCCACGTACAGATCCGAAGGCCGTTGTCCTTATTTCGTTTGCTGGGGTCGTCATTAGTTGAGTCATCCTTATCCGAGGCTTTTGGTTGTTTCGGAACCATGAGTTTTCTACGTGGAAGGGAAGTTACCCCGACGGCACAACCCCTAACCTGGAGGGCCAGTTCCTTAATTATTCCCCTAGGACGAGGGGCCGGGTCCTCGCTCTCGCGAGCGTCTGACAAACATCCGAGAGTATTGTTGTCACGAAAAAGCTTCTCAAATCGCCGTTCGGATACGGCGCTAAACTGTAGGTCCCTTCCATTCGTGTGAAAAATATAACGCACACAACATGAGTGGTTGCGAGAAGATAGGCCCTGGCACTTTCAAGAGCTGTTGCGCCAAATATTCCGCCACCATCTCTATTCCAATGTCCTGACCAACCTGTGATCCGAATACGTCGAAGCAGCTCGCGCAAGGTATTCACTAAGTTCAACCTAACTGGAACTATAGACGCCACCGTTGACTCCATTTAGGGAATTCGTCCGCTGCCGCCTGGAACAGGAAGAAGTGCTCTAGTGGAAAAGCACTCTTCCCCCCCTCTCTCATCTGCTGCTACCAAGAATCCGCCAAACGGGGTTGGTTACACACTTCTTGGATTAAGGTACTAGGCACCCGGCTGTCACCACGTGGAGGTTGAGAGTAGGAGTTGGTAGGCCTCAGTTGAGTGAAAACGCTTGTGTTTTCATATGATCGCATGCACTACCGTTTGAGAACCTCTCATCTACACTGGTTCTAATTGGGGCCAGGTCATACGTTGAAGCTAACTTTCTATGAACTCATCCGAGGCGTTGATAAAAAATTTATAAGGTATTTTGTCAACACCCGCTGCTTTGTTCAGTTTCACCTTAGATAACACACACTTAATTTCTGCTGCTGTTATTGGTCGATCTAGGTCTTCATATACATTCAATCTTGGGACGTACATTATATCTACAACATTGTTGGATGGGTTTAAAAGCAATTTGAAGTAGCTCCCGAATTCTTGGGCTCCAATAACCTTCCCAGTTTGAAATTGCTGTCGCCTAATTTTTTTCGCCAGTGACCACCATTCTTTACTGTCTTTTATACTATTAATTTTTCTTTCAATATCCTGGTAATAATACTCTTTCTTCCTGCAGATAACATTATAACAATTTTTTTGCTTCAATGTATTTTCTTCTATCTTCAAGGCTTTGCGTTTTTCGAAATTCCTTTAATGCGTTAAATGACTTTTTCCTATATTCCTCGCATTGATTATCAAACCATTCGCTTCTAAAATTTGTTTTTCTATTTGATTTTAGTTGCAATGGCGTAGACTGCTTTATTATTAATTCTAAATCTTTCAAATCAAATTCAGATTTATGTTGTGCCAACATTTCTATGTTCTCGTTCAATTTAGTGACGTTGCGCTCTTTAGCTATGGGTCTCCATAACAGTTTAGGTAAAAGACTAAGCCTTTTCCTAGTATTTGTCGCGGACCTTAAGTTAAGGCTAAGTTGATTTGATCAGTTGATCAGACCAAATTTTCTCTGCAACTTCGATTCTTTTTATCAGATCCAGGATTTCTTGCGAGGCGGCACATATGTCATTAACAGATTTTCCTACGTTAGAGATAAATGTAAGGTTTCCTTCAGTATCTCCAATTGTCCTTCCATTCGAAACTATTAACCCATAGTCATCGCAGAAATTGAGAAATTCACTGCCTTTCGCGTTTATTGTCGCATCCTGCGAAGATCTCGTTTCTGTACCTGCGGCAAACAAAGCTTTGTAACATTCTTCAATGTTTTCTAATAGTTGACCAATTCATACATTGATATCCCCAATTAACATTGGATTGATTATATCTCGTTCGCCGAATAAATTCTTCACCACATTGAATTCCTCGTTCCAGTTTGCACCGCGAATGTAAAGCGGTACTATTGTAAAATTAAGTGTTCTTGTTTTGAATCGGACAATATCTACGCCACCCACCTCATCAAAGAAATAAGTCTTTTCTAACCCCATAAAGATATAAAATCTATATACATATTGTAATATTCTTGCTGGGGTTCGTTTAAATCAAAATGTCTTTTATGTATTTCACTTTTTATTTATTGTCAACTACTAACTTTACTTCAACACAGTATTCAATCACTTTATTCTTTATTCTTTTAAAATTAAACTGTCGCTACAGATTTACTTTCAGTACGTCGCTTATTTTCACCACTGGTCGAATCTCCCTATTGTAATCGCTGTATGCACTTATAAACAACTATCTCCACGGTGGTCGTGGTATGGGTATTTATATGAAATTGCCAGGGGTTCTAGAACATGCTAGATGTTTCTCCGGGTGAATTGATGATCCTGGAATTTTGGGATATTGTGTGGAACAATTGTGGAACGTAAGCACATCAGGTTGGAATATTTACTGCTAGCAGGTTTTGCAATAGATGTCGTTGCTACAGATTGAGATAGAGTGTTTTAGTTTTTGGTAAACAAACCATCCTGTAGTCAATGCTACAATATAATAAAATGATAACTAGTGTTGGGGGCGGGCAGGTATCACGCAGAAACTACATCACAGATGTTAACAAAACCTTTTATACCTTAGGATATTGGTCCTTATCCCCGTTAAGAATTACCACGATATTCCTTAAGGGGATTAAGATATTAAAAGTAATAAACACAGAGATTTAAAAAAAAAAAAAAAACAGACAAAACCGGGCATTATAAAACTATACATTCTGAAACTTTGAGAACTACCGACATTAACTTCCTTTTGGTTGAGGCCTAGACTCACACCGTAGCGTAGCGTCTTCTAAGTAAGTGGTTTATTTCCTTGCCTACATATAGGAGCAAATTTATAGCTATGGTATGCACATGTGCATTTTGACGCAGACCTTCTGTTAGCTAAATACATACATATGCGGCGGTTAAAGTCGCAGCAACGCACGCCGGGTGCTCGCTAGTATATCATATACTATATGTCCAAGTAAGTACAATTGCCCATTAGACGGATTACAAGAGAGCACACAATATCCCGCCAAATTAAAAAGCAATTTACTTTTTGTCTCCAGACCCAGGTAATTTAGCTTAAGTCTTAGGTCTACATATCAAACAATGATCTAAACAAGCTCAAGTTCACTCCTTTGAAACTGCAGTGCGTCCACTGGTTCTTCTAAAAAATCTTACTCCCACAATGCGCCAAAAAATAAAGAAAAAATGCCATAAAACTCAGCGAAAACTTTTCAAACAAAGCTCACGATTTATGCATCCCACGCCATTCAAAGGGTAGACAGTACCCTGTACACCACCAATCCAACGGATTGGCCAAACTAATAATTTAACTTATTCACATTTAATTCCTTACCCAGCAAAGAAAAACCTCCTACACATCTTCCGGTGTCTGTTCAGCAGAAGTGCGGTATTGTTTCATGTGTCGCCCAGACTTCTTCCTATCCCAGCAACCAGCAGACAGGCAGAGAACAGGATCTGCCATAACAGTCATTCATCTTTTATTTTTGTATTTTTCATTCGTGTGCTATGGGTGCACGTTCCCGCAAAACCCATTTTAAAATTGTTTCTCTCTCTTTCTTTCTGTTCGAAATAATAATTTATTCGCCTGGTGGTAATTAACGAACCATTTATTGCCATGTCCTGTCCCACTCTCTGTGCCGTCGGTCTACACTTTTGGCCTAAGGGCGAAGGAAGGATTAAAATAAGAAAGATGTGAAATAAAATATTAGAGATATGGTATTCACTCTCTCTCAGACACACAAAATGTCCAGCGAGGTCCTTTTTTGGGAATAGCCAACGGGGATGTGGTGATTCTTTTGCTCAGAGACAAAAACATAACTCAGGACTCTATGGTGTTGTCAAAATAAATCAATCGGTTTTATCCCTCTTCCGGAGGAATTTGTTTTATTTTTAAGAACACCGCACACACACACGTAGACGAGCAATGAAAGGATTAGCTATTGCATTGTAGAAGGTGGATGTCCAAATAAATCAGTTTTGTTGCAGTGGAAGAAATTATGGGGGTAGTGTCAGAAGTGCGAGTTTACCAAACAATCGAATCTACTGAAGATTGTGGGTGGTTATATACCATTTGCTTTTGATGAAGAATTCTTAGAGAAAAAAGTAGTACGGCAATGTCAGAGTGTTATAAAAGTCGGTCATATGCAACCTATTAACTGAAGGTCGAGAAACTACTAACTCCTCACCTGATCAGCGAAGATAAGCTGAAATGGGCAGTAAACAGTTTCGAACCATTCAAATCCCCGGGACCGGAAGGTATTTTTCCGGCCCAGATTCAGACGGCCTTCAATATAGTATGGCAGTATCTTTCCTGCATTCTGAAGGCTTGTCTTGAGCTCGGAACAACACCAACTGCCTGGACAGAGGTAAGAATGGTCTTTATACCCAAAGCAGGCAAGACATCGCACACCCTCCAAAAGGACCTTAGACCTATTAGTCCAACGTCCTTCCTTCTCAAGATTCTGGAAAGAATCCTGGACCTACACATCAAGGCCACTATTGATAGCACCTTACTATCCACGTCACAGCATGCCTACCAAAAAGGTAAGTCTGTCGAAAAGGCTTTGCACTCCATGATCCACTCTATCGAAAAATCACTCTCAACCAAAGAGTTTACCCTAGTGTCATTTCTAGACATAGAGGGAGCCTTCAACAACGTTGAAACAAATTCGATTACCAGTGCCTTACGTAGGCTCAACATCTGCGAACCCATCTGTTGTTTCATAGAACACATTCTAAAGAACAGGGTAATAACAGCATCCTTCGGAAGTAGCACTGTCAAGCGACATGCACATCGAGTGGAAGGAGCAACACACGGACATGCCAATATATTTTCGATGCACCGTCATCTTCCCAATTCCACTGACTATCTGCCCACTGAATATGATTTTAACAAGGGTTATACGCACTCGATACCGGACAGAAGTGAGTGGACGCAACGCAATGTCCTTTACAACGAATCGCTGTCAATTTTCACGGACGGGTCCAAAACCAAGGACGGAGTCGGTGCCGGAATTTTCTCGGAAGATCTGGACATACACATAGGTAGGCATGCCTGTCGTAAGAGGCGACTAAAATCCAACCTCCGTATACCGAGTATGGTGTATACAAAAACATGCAATGAACAAAACGAAAGATTTTAATACCCCAGGTGGCAGTCCAGGTACACTGGAAAATCCACCCTCTTCGGAGGTCGGCTCTACGGATTCTGGGGAGAGCCACTTATTGCACCTAATAAATCCCTTCTTAAAAAGTACAAGGGTATCTCGATCTCCACCAACAAGATCGAACGTCTCCGGAAAAAGAAGTCCGCCGGAAGCGCAAGCGCGTGAAAAACGGGACTCAGTGAAATCAAAAAGCATTCAGGAGGAAAACGACGTACTCCGTACCAAGCTTAGCGAAATGGAGCTACTCTATCGTGAGCTTAAGAAAGAAGTAGATTTACTCCGGCAAGAAAATAATGCCTTAAAAAAGTCGTTTCTACAAAAAGAAAATACACTTAGCCCACAGCGCTCACCTAGTCGCGAATACCAGACGGACGAAGAAGAGCTAACACGTGAAACGAATTGGATCGAAAAGAAACGACCTAGCAAAAAACGCAAAGCTGGTTCCTCACCGGAAGTCGAGCCACAAAAGGATGAAAAGCGCAAGGAGTTGCAGGAAAAGCAACAACAACAAAAAATACGTCCTCCGCCACCGATAAACGTCGTCGGAATTACGGACTACAACAAGTTGCATTGCCTCCTTAAAATAACTGCGACATCGAAGTTTAAGGTGACATCTCTGCGAAACAATACGTGGAAAATCAATGTCGATGATGCCGACGGTTACCGATCAGTATCGCAAAAATTGAATGCCGAAAAGATTCAGTGGTATACTTATGAAAATAAGTTAGAAAGACCACTGCGTGTTGTAGCAAGGGGACTCCACCCCTCGTGCACCAAAGAAGATGTTATAAACGACCTTCAAGATAAAGGCTTTAAAATTCTTGATGCCGTCAATATTATCAAGAAGGAGAAGCAACAGTCGGAGGGAGATCAGGAAAAATTGGTAAGGCGTGGTCTTCCACTATTCATGCTAAGTTTCGATAAAGACGAAAATAAAGATGCTATTTATGGTATTAAGACTATTCTAAATATCGTGGTCAAAATCGAACCTATGCGTAAGAGCTCCAGATCGATCCCGCAGTGTAAGCGCTGTCAAGGTTTCAACCACACGCAGACTTACTGCCAGAAAGAACCGCGATGCGTCAAATGCGCAGGTGAACATCTCTCAGATGAGTGTCACCTAAATAAGCAAACCCCAGCCACTTGCATAAACTGTAAAGGAAAACACCCTGCGAACTATCGAGGTTGCGAAGTGGCGAAAGAGCTCCAAAAAAGGCGCGATACGCTTAAAAATTCCATGGGCACGAATCCAAAACCAATTAAGAATAGACCCAAAATAGCTACGAAAAAAGCAGCGAAAGATAAAAAATCCGTCAATATTCTCTTAAGATCGGGTAATGAAGAAAAACCCAAACGTAGTAGAGAAAAGGTGACCGGAACTAAATCCTCGAATTTTGGCGTGCAGTCTTATGCTCAAGCGGCGATGACAGCTAACGGCAAGTACAAGACCGACAGCTCGCGGGAGATCAAAGCAAGAAATCATCCAATTTCTAACGTAAAGACTCCTGCTCAAGCTGCGACATTGGAAAACGGTGATAGAGGTAGCTCACAAGATCATGTATCCCATGTTTTTTCCCTAATTCTTGCGAAACTTGAAGAGCAATCCAAAACAAACAAACTTATTTTCGAGAGACTAGTTGCTTTAGAAAACAACATTCATAACAGGCGCACTACAACCAGAATATGAAAGAAACGCTTAAAATTCTTACTTGGAACGCCAACGGGCTTATACGAAGACTCGACGAGTTAGAAATCTTTATACGAGAAAAAGATATTGATATATGCTTGGTCTGCGAAACTCATCTGACAAAGCAATCGAATGTTAAGATAAGGGGATATAGCGTGTATCACGCCTTTCACCCATCGGAAAGAGCCAGAGGCGGATCATCCTTGTTTATAAAAGAATGTATCGAACACTCAGCGGAAGTAAAGATTGAATTAGAAGCAATGCAAGTAAGCACGGTACGCGTTAGAAATAGACATTTTGCTTTCAACATTTCGTCTATATATTGTCCACTGCGATGTAAACTTGAAGAAAGTGATTTCACAAACATCTTCAACTTCCTTAAACCAAATTTTATTATTGGTGGCGATTTCAACGCGAAACACCCCTTCTGGGGTTCAAGGTACGCCTCTCAGAAAGGTAGAAAGCTTTATAATGCGGGTATGCAATATAGTTGTGATTTTCACTCGACGGGTAAACCAACATATTGGCCGACTGATAGAAATAAGATACCAGATCTGATCGATTTCTTTATTGTTAAAGGTATATCTGGCAACTGTATAAAAGTTGAAGAAAGCTTTGATCTCTCCTCTGATCATTCTCCAATCATTATGACGATAAGCGATGCTCTGATTAAAAAAGTAGGTCCGGCCAGATTAACCAGCGCGAAAACGAATTGGGATGGCTTCAAAAAAGATATTGAATCAAATACTGAGTTGAGGGTATCACTTAAAACGCCCTATGAACTTGAAATTGAAGTAGATCGCTTCGTCGAAATCCTACAGAATGCCGCGTGGAAGAATACTCCGAAACCTAAGAAAACGCCGGCCAGATATATTCAAAATTATCCGCAGGAAATAAAAGAGATGATTAAGGAGAAGAGGAAAGCGCGCAAAAAATGGCAACAAACTCGGGCTCCGCAACATAAAGCACATCTTAACCGTTTGTGTAACTTATTAAAAAGATCTATTAAAGACCTTAAGAATAATGAAATGCAAACTCACCTAGAAAGCTTAACGGCAGAAAAAGATTCTAATTATTCGCTTTGGAAAGCTATGAAAGGTATTAAAAAACCTCAAATTCAAGCCGCCCCAATTAGGAAAAATCAAGACGAATGGGCCAGGCATGATAAAGAGAAAGCGCAAGTTTTTGCCGCCCACCTGGAAGAAACTTTCAAACCGCTTGATGGACAGGCTCTTATTCAAAATATAAATACGTCGTATATTGACAATCGTAAAATAAGAAATGCAACACTAACCGAACTTAAGGAAGAAATAAAGAAACTTAAACCTAAGAAGGCTCCTGGATACGACCTAATCACGGGAGAGGTTCTTAAAGCACTTCCGAGAAAAGGTCTAATGAAGCTTCTGTTTATTATAAACGCCGCGCTTAGACTAGAATATGTTCCCAGTCAATGGAAAGTGGCCGAAGTCATAATGGTCCTTAAGCCCGGAAAACCGCCGAATGAAAAAACGTCTTATAGACCGATTTCGCTTCTTTCAATCATATCCAAAGTGTTCGAGAGAATTTTGATTAGGCGAATACAGCCGGTTATAGAAGAGAGGCATCTCATTCCGGATCATCAATTCGGATTCAGAAGTAAGCATTCTACAGTTGAACAAGTACATCGAATAACACATGTAATCGAAAAGTCGCTTGAAGAAAAAAAGATTTGTTCAAGCGTATTCCTTGACGTCTCTCAAGCCTTTGACAAGGTCTGGCATGAAGGCTTGAAGTTTAAATTACGACAAGTTCTGCCAGAGCACCTATATAATATTTTGAAGAACTACCTTACGAATAGACTATTCCGCGTCAAATGTGGAAACGAATATTCGGATTTTAAGGAAATAATGGCTGGGGTGCCGCAAGGAAGCGTTCTTGGTCCAGTCTTATATCTATTATACACTCGTGATATACCGCAAGTAGAAGGCACTGAGCTAGCTACATTTGCCGACGACACTGCTATCTTGACAGTAGGTAAAACGGTCGAAGATACTACAGAAAAATTGCAAGAAGCTTTGGATAGAGTAAATGAATGGACAAAGGTTTGGCGAATCGCACTCAATGAGACCAAATCTGTTCATGTAAATTTTACTTATAAGAGAGTAAATAATCTGCCGATCTTTTCAAACTCGGTTCAAATTCCGTTTGCAAACGAGGCTAAGTATCTTGGAATCACTCTTGATGCAAAGCTGAAATGGAAAACGCACGTTAAAAAAAAACGCAAAGAACTAGATAACAAATATCGAGAAATGTATTGGTTACTTGGAAAATATTCCAAGCTTAATATAGAGAACAAACTGCTTTTATATAAGCAAGTGCTAAAGCCTGTATGGACATATGGTATACAACTCTGGGGTTGTACCAAAATAAGTAATATTCAAATTTTACAAACTTTTGAAAACAAAGTGCTAAGAGGTATTGTAAATGCGCCATGGTATATCAGAAATAGCGATATCCACAGAGATCTTGGCATTAAAACAGTCGAAGACGAAATCAAAAACTACGCGAGAAAACATAAAAGTCGACTAGAAAGTCACGTTAATATAACAGTCCTCCAAGTTTTGGATGAAAGAAACTTACTACGCCGTCTACAAAGAACAAAACCTTTAGACTTAGCGCGATAAGTAACCGCGTCCAAACTGCGGAGCTAGCAGGAACTTCTAATGGGAAGGTACCTGCAAAACGTCATTATTTCGTGAAACGAAAACTACTTGATAAGTCGAATACTTAGTTGTAGTAAAAATGAAAACAAGTCTGTTTTGAAGGGAGGTTTTTTAGTGGGTAAGAATCCCACACTACTATGAGCACGCGCTGTCGATCCTCATAGTGTCTTCTTGAAGATTTTCACCTACCCTCGGAAAAAAAAAAAAAAAAAAAAAAAAAAAAATACACCTCTCCTTTAACCTTCCAGAATACTGCAGCGTTTTTCAAGCCGAAATCACCGCAGTTCGCAAAGCTGCTGACTGGCTGGCGGTTAGCACACTATCAACACCTGATATTGTTATTTCTGTCGACAGTCAGGCAGCCATCAAATCACTCGCATCCAGCACAACGAGATCTAAGGCAGTGAAAGACTGTCGCATATCTCTTAACGAGATAGCTGGTCAGTACAACCTCACCCTTTGCTGGGTACCAGGTCACTGTGACATACCGGGGAATTGTACAGCCGACGAACTAGCACGACAAGGCTCCTCTGGTACAGATAGCATAAGCATCACTGACATCGAAGCGCCAGCGTCTTATGTTAAGTACCTTATTCAAATTGATGCGGAGAAAGTAGCCAATCATCGATGGCAACATCTAGACCAATGTCATACCGCCAGACAGCTCTGGCCGATGCTCAATAAATCCAGGTCCATCGGACTCTTGAAGCACAAGAGCGGAACCCTCTCAAAAATAACAAATGTCCTCACCGGACACTGCGTCATAGGAAGACATGCCCAGAGATTAGGTATCCCTCACAACGACTTCTGCAGAAGCTGCAGAGATGAAGAGGAAGAAGAGACCATCAGTCATCTCCTGTGCGCCTGTCCTGCGCTCGCCAACATCAGGAAGGCCACTCTGGGTAAATACTTCTACAATGATCTTAATGATCTTGGCAACGCCTGCACGGCTAAAATTCTCGACTTCATTCAACGAAGCAAATGGTTCCAAGAGTAACAGGGTGATCCACCCGCCTTACACATCAGCAGTACAATGGACCTACTTTCTGGTCTAAGTACATCCTCAACGAGGGCCGATCCTAACCTAACCTAACCTAACTACTAACTGCTCAGAACATAGATTTGGCCAGTAGCGTAACATTCAAATTCGTGGCCAAGCGTTTACTTTGCCTATTCGTAGTGATCCCTGAAAAACTACTTGCATAAACCCTTACGCGAGTACATCTAAACTATAATTCTAAGTGCGATCGGCCTAATGCCTTAATTCTAGACTAGATAATGTAGGATGGCTTCCAGCGTTACGTTAACTATCGTACCTGAACAAATATTAGCATCTGGAATGTGACTTTGGCGAAGAAGCTTCTCACAATGTAGGATTCCTACAACTAGCAATTGAGTTTATGCAGATCTTCTATTGAAACAATTCATTGCTGATATTCAACAGGCGACAGAGGAAAGCACACCAGCTAATTTGAACAGGAAACAATATGAAACAAAATATTCCGTCGAAGGTAAGGAGTTGATATTAGAGAAAGGAAGGGTACATAGAAAATGGCAAACCACGAGCTTCCCAGACGTAAGGCTGTGTTCAAATGTCTTAACAATGAACTTAAAAAACGAATCTACAATATAAAGTCAAAAACGATTCAGTTGGTGGATTGGATGCGTCAACCAACTACTCGTACATCGAGGGGTTCCAGAAGCCTAGGTACAGATGATCATGGACATGCACGAGGGGATGCCCCGAGTAAGATGCCCCGCCCTTTAAAGCACCAGACGAAAAATAAATCCGAAACTCAGAACAAAAGGTTGATTTTTTTTCGCAAAACATCTGTCGACCATTTTTTAACTATTCTCGTCAAGTATTACTGTTTGATAAAGGGGACGAAGATTAAATTCTCCTTGCCACGTTCAGAGAAGTAAGATGCATCTGTCTTGAAGCGAAATGTTACAATTTTTCTCTCCACCACTGTACTACAACGGAACTTCAACCAGATCACAACATCAGGCATGGCAGTCGATATCAATTCTCTTCTCTCCCTCAGCACCACGACCAACGATCATTAACCAGTCGTCTGCCTGGTCGATACACAGCGCAATCGACTTCTTCTTCCACCCACCACAGCCGACCAACGATTTACTTACTTCGTCGATGTAAAGAGAGAATTCTGCCTCTCGCCTTTTTCTTTTTCTTTACTTTAAGTTCGCCTGCCAGAGTTCGTCGATGGGTAAACAAAATTCTGCCCTGGCTGTGAACTCCGTCGTTCTCGTTATTCAAGCAACTCATCATGTAATGCCGTATGAAGGAAGTGTGAAAAGAAAATATCATTGGGTAGAAGTTTAATTCACACTTTAGCCTTACAGGAAAATTGCTTAAATACCAGACCGACGGTCATGATAATTCAGTCAGCTTGGCTGTCAGAACGTATCAAATTAAACCAGGCTACCCAGTGAACTAACCCTCGTAATTTCTTTGGTTTGGCTCTTGGCTGCGGCGACTAGCCATTGATCAGTCGAAACTGCAGCTTCACAGCTGGCCCGATTTCCGCTTAAAATCTTTTGGATCGTCAAGCGCAGAATCCCGAGCCACAAGCCTACCCTTAAAAGTCTATCCCGATACTGAGAGCCTGCCGCCAAACGCAGGCCCCGAGCCGCTGGCCTACCCAAAAAAGTACGTAGATCCCGATACTCTGGAATCGCCGTCAAAAGTAGATCATGCCTCAAACAACAAACCTCTCCAGCCAGCACGGTTATGAGCCAGCTGCCTCCAGTTGCGCACGCCAAGTTGGTTGAGATCCGCCTCCACTTGCTTGCGCCACCTACCGCGAGGTCGTCCTGTACTGCGCCGTCCATCCGGGGTGGATTCGAAGACTTTCTTAGCGGGAACGTTGGGTCTTATCCGCTCTAAATGACCCAGCCATCTTAGTCGCTGTATGTGAACCCTTTTGGCTAAGTCAATAGGCCAGTCTATGCAGACCGGACCAAAGATCGCTCGAAGAACTTTTCTCTCGAAATAACCAAGGGCATCCTCATCAGGTTTTGTCAAAGCCCATGCCTCTGCGCCATACAGCAGGACTGGGATGATTAGTGTCTTATAAAGAGTTACCTTGTGGCGTTCTGTCCAAGACGCCGATGGTGGGTGTCCTTTTTTGTAGACAGCATATATTTTGTTTTGCTTTCATTTACCGCTAGACCCATCTCTGCTGCCTCGATCTCAATACTCGTAAATGCCCCATTGACGGCCCGCTGAGTTCTTCCGATTATGTCAATGTCATCGGCATAAGCGAGTAGTGGTACAGACTTGTAAAAGATTGTACCTCCGGTGTTGGCTTGTGAGTTTCATGCAATTCTCTCAAGTACTATGTTAAAGAGATCGCATGATAGCGCGTCACCTTGTCTAAGGCAGCAATATCATGGCAACATTTGCCGACGGTAACAAACCAATTTTGTAAATTTATACCAAATAAATATCTATCTATCTATCTATTTGCCGACGACACAGCCGTAATGGCAGTTGCAAACACGAATGCAGATTCAGTCGCTAAACTGCAAACTGCAATCTCAAAAATAAGTGAATGGACGACAACCTGGAGAATCAAATTAAATGAATTAAAGTCAGTGCACGTCGACTTTACAAACACAAAGATAAATCATATGCCAGTCTATATTAATGGTAAAGAAGTTCCTTATGGAAATATGGCGAAGTAACTCGGCATGACTTTAGACGCCAAGCTCAGATGGAAAGCCCACGTTAAAAAAAAAAGAGAAGAACTAGACATTCGATATAAAAAAATGTATTTGCTTATGGGGCGACACTCCCAACTATCAATATTCAACAAGCTCCTGCTTTACAAGCAAATGATAAAACCAATATGGGGCTATGGGATGCAACTCTGGGGTTGCACCAAACAAAGTAACATCGACATCATTGAACGCTTCCAAAACAAAGTACTCAGGAACATTGTAGGCGCTCCCTGGTATATAAGAAACAGCGACCTTCACAGCGGTCTTAATGTGGAGCTGGTCCAAAACGAAATTAAAAACGCAGCAAGAAGACACGAGAAACGGCTACAAGAGCACGTAAACACTGAGGCTCTTCTACTTGTAAACCAGAATCACTCGGTTAGAAGACTAAAAAGGCGTAAACCTCTTGAACTGGGTAGATAAAGGGATGTAAATTTAAATGATCCGTAGATAATACGAAAGGTGACAACAACGAGCGACAAGGGGCGCTCGGAGTTAATAAAACCACCACCGCATTGAGTGGCCTAAATTCCACTTATGCCTTGAGTATTATTAATGTTATTAGCTCATTGTTATTTATATTCACATTTACTGAAAATTCCTATAAGTTATTATTTTATTCACTATTATTCAAAGAGAAAAAAGAGAAAGGCAAATATAAATTATATGTTATATTATAGTATCTTATATCCTTTTTCGAATTGTAATTATACTGTAACTTATGATTATCAAATTGCTCATTACTCCTAAGACTAGATTGTAATATAATAATAATAAAAAAAAAAAAAATCAAACGGTTCGGTGATGTTCTTACCGACTTTGATGGAGCAGCGAGAGTTCTCCATTGTCAGTCTGCACAAACGGACGAGCTTGGCATGTATGGTATGCCAAGACTAGACATGGCTCCCTATAACTCGTCTCTACACACGCTATCATAGGCAGCTTTGAAATCGATGAAGAAGTGGTGCGTATCGATTTTATATTCATGGGTCTTTTCCAAGATCTGCTGTGGTATGAATATTTGGTCAATGGTGGACTTTCCAGGCCTGAAACCGCACTGATAAGGACCTATCAGGTTGTTGACGATCGGTTTTAGGCGTTCACAAAATATGCAGACAGGATCTTACAGGCGATGTTGAGGAGACTTATACCTCTGTAATAGGCGCAGTTCATAGAGTCTCCTTTCTTCAGGATCGGGCAAACGATGCTGTGGTTCCATTCATTGGGCATACTTTCGTCCGACCAGATTTTACAGATGCTCCTTACCAACTCATCTCCTCCTGCCTTGAAAAGTTCAGCGGCAAGGCCGTCGGCTCCAGCAGCTTTGTTGGATTTGAGTTTAGATATCCCTATCCTCACTTCATTCTGATCGGGTTGACGGGAATTTTTACTGCCATCGTCACTGTTGAATGGCTTATTCTGCCTGACAGCGGAATATTGGTCATCATTGCCGTTTAACAGTCTGCAGAAGTGTTCCTTCCATATTCTCAGCACCGACTGCGATTCTACTACTATATTGCCACTTTCGTCCCTGCAGGCTTCTGTTCTGGCTTGGAAACCCTGGCATGTTCTTTTTACCTTTTGGCAAAATTTTCGAACATCATTCCTGCAATAAAGTCTCTCAATCTCCTCGATCGAGCGCTTCTCATGCTGCTTTTTCTTCTTTCTGAGAAGTCGATGTTCCCCTTTTCTCCTGCGCACGTAGAGCTCGTAAGCAGCTCTAGTCCTTCTATGCAGCGCCGCTTTGTACGCCTCTTGTTTAGCTGCATGCGGTTGTCGGCATTCCTCATTAAACCAGGGGTTTCGTTGTGGTGGGCGAGAGAAACCCAGTACATCAGAGGCGGCATCTCTGATGGCTTGTTGACAACGCATTTGCTGCTGGCTGCATAGAGCTTAGATTAAGATTAAGAGAAACTCGATCGGCAAAGGTTCTGGCGGTCTCTTGCGATTGTAGCCGCCCGATGTCAAATTTTCTCACAGTATTTCTTTGATTTCGCTCCATTCTGGATATCCACATCCGTACCTTTGCTACAACTAGGTAGTGATCCGAGTCCACGTCGGGTCCTCGGACAGTCCGGACACCCAGAATACTGGAAGAGTGCCTTACGTCAATCGCAATCTGATCGATTTGGTTGACAGTTTTTCGATCAAAGGAGAGCCATATTCCCTTGTGAATATCGAGACGTGGGAACTGCGTACTAGCTATGACAAAGTTTCGTCCCGCCGCAAAGTCGACTAGCCTGAGTCCGTTGTCAGATGTGATGTCGTGCAGGCTGTGCTTTCCGACCACGCTACTAAACACGTCTTCTCTTCCTGGCTTTGCGTTAAAATCACCTAAAATAATTTTAACATCCTGGCTAGGGCATTGCTCATGCGTCTTGTCCAACATCGGAATTATTTGGAAGAGAATGTTAAACAACCGCAACACTTGAATATTATTCCAATAAAGTACATCTTTCGCAAAATTTGTAAGGTGTTTGTTTGGCAGTAGCTTGGTTATATACATACATACATACATACATTTTCAATGGCCCGCTAATCCTTCATGAGGGTCGCGGGGGTATGATGCTCAGGTGGACTCTCCATCCTTCTAGATCCTCCGCCATTGACTCCAATTCATCAGGAGGATTCGCTAAGCGGTTCCAAGAGAGACATCGGACTTGGTCCAACCATCTATTTTTAGGCTTTCCGTGGAGTCGCCTACCTGATGGCGTGGCAACAATGGTGCGTCTTGGAAGCTGGTCTGGGGGCATACGCACTACGTGACCAAACCATCGAAGCATAGATCCTTCCATTTGGAGAAGTAGCTGCTCAACATTGAGCGCCTCGCGTACTCTGTTGTTGCGCACTCGATCCCCACGAGTTTTTCCAGCAATACCGCGAAGGAACTTCATTTCCGCAGCTTGTATCCGCGATCTTATTCTTTCGGTCACCACCCAAATTTCATGACCATAGGTGAGAGTTGGAACATACATCGAGTTAAAAACCAATAGCTTGAACACTAAGTTCGGCCTTCTTTATAACAGATTGGCCATTTTTTTTATGAAGGTGAAAATCTCGAAAGACACAGTGGGGTTAGAAACCCAAAGTAGTGTGGGACTCTAACCGCACTAAAAACACCTCCTTGATCATGACCAATCAACTAGTGATCGACAAAGATTTTATTTTCAACGTTAAGTCGGGTTTGGGAAGGTGTTATAATTTAAATACCGGCTCTCGTAATTGTCAAAAAAAGTTCATGGGGCTTGGTTCTTCTTAACCTACGAATATTATTTCGTACATTTAAGACGTCGTCTATGTCAGGATTGATATGCATCTACAAACGCTCGTTGTGACGCATTGCGTACTTTTTAATTGTATCTGCTACGAGGTCGATCTGCAAATCTCGATGCAAGTCACTATTTCTAATGTACCATGGGTCATTTACTATTCCCCGAAGGGCCTTATTTTGAAATGTTTGCAACATTTGAGCATTTCTTTTCTTTGTGCAACCCCATAATTGGATACCATATGCCCAAACGGGTTTTAATATCTGATTGTATAATAGGATTTTATTCTCCATGGACAGTTCTGAGTTATATCCTAACAACCAATAAAGTTTTCTATATCTAATATTTAGATCTTCTACTTTCTTTTTCACATGTTCCCTCCATTTCAGTTTAGCATCCAGATTCATACCGAAATACTTAGCTGTGTTAGAGTAAGGAACTACTTGATTATTAATAACCACGGGAAGATTCTTTATTTTTTTTATTTGTAAAATTGATATGGATGGACTTTGACTCATTATCATTATCTCGTTCATTGAATTTTGTAGTTTTTCTGTAGCTTTAGCCACACATCCATCTGTTGATAGAAGAGCAGTGTCGCCTGCAAATGTGGGTATCATGGTATCACTCGCATGCGGTATATGACTCGTATATAATAAATACAGCGTGGGTCCTAGAACACTTCCCTGTGGAACACCTGCTTGTATTTCTTTAAGTTCAGAATACGCTAAGCCATAACGAACTCTAAAGAATCTATTATCTATATAAGATTTAAGGATCTCATAGTACTGTCTGTCTAAGTAGATCCCTATGAAGTTTATACTCTAAACCCTTATACCAAACTTTATCAAAAGCCTGTGCAACGTCTAAGAATATTGCAGAACAAATTTGATTTTCTTCCAGTGCCTTTTCTATAACATTAGTTATACGATGCACCTGGTTTATACGATGCACCTGGTCTATCGTCGAGTGTTTATTCCTAAACTCGAATTGATGGGTAGGGATAAGCTTTCTTTGCTCTATAATTGGGTCTAACCTTTTAAGAAGGAGTTTCTCGAAAAGTTTTAAAAATAACGGTAAAAGTGAGATTGGCCTATATGAGGTAACCTCTGATAAAGGCTTACCTTGTTTAGGAATAACAATAATTTCTGCTATCTTCCAGTGATGTGGGACATACCTTTGTTTAAAGCAAGCATTAATTATAAGCTTGAGTTTCAACAATGCAGGTAAAGGAAGTTCCTTCAAGATCATAACCTGGTGATTTTCTATTATTTAGTTTATGAATACATGTCTCGATCTCTCTTAACGAAACATAAGGAATTTCCTTTTCGTCTACTCTGTTATATAAATCAAGATCTTCATTTGCTACCCTAGGTGGAAACGGTTTGAAAACATTTGAAAGGTGCTGATCAAAGAGTTTAACCTTTTCCTTTGGATCGCCGATCCATTTCCCATTAGATGTTTTCAACGGGGGATCTTGCGCTTGAGGTCTCTTTAAACGTTAAGCAGCCTTCCAAAGGGAGTAGTCCGTGACTTTATCAGCCGTTAGATTACAAAGGTATTTAGTCTTTTTGAATACAGTAATAGTTTTTTTAAGCCTATTATTGAGTCTATTAAAAACGGTTTTATCGCCAGGATATCTTATCGCTTGCCATTTTCTACGAGCTTTTCTCTTTTCAAGTATAAGTTGCTTGATTTCTGTGGGGTATTTCACCGAAGCCTGTTTTTTTTTTGTTGATAATTCGGTGTACTATATTCTGCTGCCTGTTGCACATCGGCAATGAATTGTTCTGTTTCAATGTCAATATGTTTTAATGTGACTAGTGGGGACCTAAAGTTAATGAAACCTTCGAGAAGTTCTCTGAATTTACACCAGTTCGTTCTTTTGTTTGTCAGTCGTGGGTTTTTTATCTGTTCTATCGATAAACCATTGACTGTTAGAATTACAGGTGTATGATCCGATGACAGATCATCACTGCTTTAACTTTAACTTCTTTTCTATTAATACCTTTCGTTATGAAGGAGTCGATAACATCTGGTATTTTCGTTGGGTCAGATGGCCAATAAGTTGGTGATCCAGTCGAAATAAATTCACGCCCTGATTTGTAGAGCTTCCTGCCTTTTCTTGTTATTAGTCTTGACCCCCAATATGTATGTTTTGCATTAAAGTCACCACCGATGATGAAGTTGTTACCTAACATTTGGAAGAGATCAATTAGTTCTTCTTCCGTAGGCGAGTGCTTGGGTGGGCAGTATATCGCAGCTATTTTAAACTCATTGCCTTTAGTTTCTATGTTTATTGTCGCTACTTGCATTGTTTGTTTTGCTATTATTGGCAATTCGTAATGATCCAAGGTACTTTTCACAATCACAGCACTCCCTCCCCTGGCACTGTCAGCTGGTTGAGGAGTGTGATAACAAAGATACCCAGAAATTCTAATCTTAGTTCCCTGTTTGAAATGAGTTTCAGAAATCAGGCAAACATCAATATCTCCGTTACATAGAAAAACCTGAAATTCAGGGATGTGTTGGAGTAAACCATTTGCATTCCACGTTGCGACATTTAGATTATTCCCACTTTGAAACATTCCCCGCCACGGCTGCGCTGCAACATCCAATCCATATATACAATGAAGAGGAGAGGTGGCAAAACTCACCCTTGGCGGAGTACAACGCCCAGAGTGAAAGGTATTGATTTAACACTGTTTATCCGAACAACGCTTCTACAGTTTGTATATAAAGACTGAATCGCCCTTAACAGGGAACCAACAATCCCATACTCCTGCAGAACACTCCAGAGTTTGCCTCGAGGAACCCGATCATTGGCTATATGACTGGAAAAACTCTTCGGAATGTACGGAAGTTTTACCAAAAGGTAAAAAGAACGTGTCAGAGAAGCAATACCCGTACAGAAACCTGTAGAGATGAAAATCGAAACCTCGTAAAAAACTAAAAAAAACTACTTCTGCAGACACTCTCAAGGAAATCCTCCAATATGCTCTCTCTCGGCTCTCTAGGTGGGCCTCCAATTGTGGATTGGGGGTTAACCCTCATAAAACGGAACTTGTTCTCTTCACAAGGAAATATAAAGTTCCCCACGTAGACCCTCCTATGATTAATGGCACCAGTCTCACCTTCACTGTTAATGCAAAATACCTGGGTCTTATTCTGGACAGAAAACTGAACTGGAAAGCCAATCTACTAGAACGCGTAAGGAAAGCCAATGTAGCTCTCTATTCCTGTAAAAAGACTATAGGTAGGAGCTGGGGTATGAAACCTGAAATCACTCGCTGGCTTTACGTGTCTGTTGTCAGGCCCATACTACTCTATGGCGTGATCGTTTGGTGGCCTGCCCTTGACAGGGCTATTCACCTCTCTCAGGTAGCTAAAGTGCAATGATCCGCTTGCATGTGCATCAGTGGTGCACTAAGAACTACCCCCTCTGTGGCACTGAACATTATGTTCAACCTGTTACCCCTGGATTTCCTTGGCAGACAGACTGCTGCCAGTGCGGCTATTCGTCTTAAAGCCTCCTCTCAGTGGTCTAGTTATCACATTGGCCACTCCTCGATCCTTGATCTTCTCAACTTCACACATGAAAACACGGACTACACCCCACCGAAACTGAGATTTGACCGACACTTCCGTACGAGTATCCCTGTACGGGATGAGTGGGATGGCTCTCCCCC
Source organism: Brachypalpus laphriformis (assembly GCA_945910035.1). Lineage (NCBI taxonomy): Eukaryota > Metazoa > Arthropoda > Insecta > Diptera > Syrphidae > Brachypalpus > Brachypalpus laphriformis. Next base: position 191,349,279 of record OX246753.1, on the reverse strand, counting down.
TGATGATGGAAATTCGGTGCACTTCTACACAGATGGCTCTAAGACCGACGGTGGGGTGGGCTGTGGTGTTTTCTCCGATAAGCTCAACCTGAGCATCTCGTTTCGCCTCCCTGATCATTGTAGCGTTTTTCAGGCGGAAATCATGGCGATTAAGGAAGCCCTGTCTTGGCTGAAATGTAATGTACTATCTATCAGCGATATTAGCATTTTCACTGATAGTCAAGCTGCTATCAAGTCCCTGGAATCGTGCTCCTTTACTTCAAAGACCGTCTTAGACTGCCGTTCATCTCTTACAGAGATGACAGAGCAGTTCAGCATTCACCTATGCTGGGTGCCAGGTCACAGAGACATTCCAGGAAACTGTAGGGCGGATGAACTCGCTAGACAGTGTACTACTCTAAGGATTCTGCCAGATAGGCAAGCCCTAGGTATGCCCCTCGCTACATGTAAGCATCTACTGAAGCTGAACGCTATTAGTAAGACCAACCTTAGGTGGGATAGTGGCTCTTCGTGTCTCATTTCGAGGCAGATCTGGCCTAAGCTGGACCAGAAACGTAGTGCCGAGTTGGTTAAACTAAAGCGATCACAGATCAGCTGCGTTATCGGTGTCATCACCGGACACTGTCTAATCGGCCAACATGCCAAAAGACTTGGCCTCTTTTCCAATGACTTCTGCAGGAGCTGTAGGGACGAAGAAGAGGAGGAAACCATTCTCCACTTCCTATGCACATGTCCTGCTCTATCACGCAAAAGAATGCTCCATCTAGGAGCTCCCTTCCTTGACGACCTCAGCGATTTGGCGTCCTTAGACGTCACGAGCATCCATCGATTCATCAAAAGCTCCGGTTGGTTTTATTAGTCCCTGAGTGGTCTAATGGTAGATCCTTGGCATCACAATGGAAATTTACTGGTCTAAGTGTGTCTGCATCGTGGTGCAGACAGCCAATCTAACCTAACCTAACCTACTTCTGCAGACTGTATAACGGCGACGAAGACCAACATCCCGATGTCAGGCAGAATGAACCATTCAACATAGACGATGATAGTCAAAATTTCCGTCCACCTGACCAAAACGAAGTGAGGATAGCAATATCCAAGCTAAAATCGAACAAGGCTGCTGGACCTGACGGCTTACCGGCCGAACTTTTCAAGGCAGCTGGTGATGAATTGGTAGAGTGCATACACCAACTCATCTCTAAGATTTGGTCAGACGAGTGTATGCCTGATGAATGGAATCTCGGCATCGTTTGCCCGATCCACAAGAAAGGAGACCCCCTCAACTGCTCCAATTATAGAGGCATCAGTCTCCTCAACATCGCATACAAGATCTTTTCTGCGATATTGTGTGAACGCCTGAAACCTTTTATGAACAGCCTGATTGGACCCTATCAGTGCGGTTTCAGGCCAGGAAAGTCCACCATCGATCAAATCTTCACACTTCGGCAGATCCTGGAAGAAACCCAAGAATTCCAAATCGATACTCACCACCTCTTTATCGATTTCAAGGTCGCCTATGACAGCATCTATAGAGAAGAGCTTTATAGAGCCACGTCTGGTTTTGTCATCCCTGCCAAACTTTTCCGTCTGTGCAGGCTGATGATGGAGAACGCTCGCTGCTCCATCAAGGTCGGTAATGACCTCACCGAGACCTTTGATGCCAAAAAAGGTTTTAAACAAGGTGACGCGCTGTCATGTGACTTCTTCAATATTGTACTTGAACGGATTGTGCGGAACTCACAAGCCAACACCGGAAGCACAATCTATTACAAGTCTGTACAACTACTTGCATACGCCGACGATATAGACGTTATCGGAAGAACTCAGCGGGCTGTCACCGGTGCGTTTGCAAGCATTGAGGCGGAAGCGGCCAAAATGGGTTTAGCGATAAACGAGGGCAAAACCAAGTAAATACTGTCAACAAGAAGGGAAAGCCGACACCGACGAATTGGACAAAACGTCACAGTGGGCAGCTATAACTTCGAGGTAGTAAGGAACTTTGTCTACCTTGGCTCTGCTATAAATTCTAAAAACAAGATCAGCACAGAAATCAATCGAAGAATAATTCTTGCCAATCGCTGTTTTTTGGCTTATAAGGCAATTTAACAGTAAAGCCCTATCTCGAACAACTAAGGAGACTCTGTATAAGAACTTGATCATCCCAGTCCTGCTTTACGGCGCTGAAACATGGACTTTATTAAAAGAAGATGAAGATATCCTTGGTCGCTTCGAGAGAAAAATTCTTCGTAAGATTTTCGGTCCCGTTTACGTTGACGAATTTTGGAGGAGAAGATTCAATCACGAATTATACGAGCTGTACAGCGACATTGACCTAGTCAAGAAACAGCGTATTGGACGTCTGAAATGGCTAGGACATGTAAAGCGAATGGACACAAACACATCAAGAGTCTTCGAATCTAATCCCGAGGGAATCATCGCCGTAGGTGGCGCGCACAAGTTCAAGGGGACCTCGACCAACTTGGAGTGTGCAACTGGAGGCAATTAGCTAAAGACCGAGCTAAATGGAGAGGCTTGTTGGTTGAGGCCCAGGTTCACCCTGAACTGTAGCGCCCCCTAAGTAAGTAAGTAAGTGTTGGATGGCTGATTAGCCTATGACGTCGGTTGTCGCGAAAAATACTGGGAATCAGAAGCAAATACAAAAGATAAGAAAAAATAACGACGACTATCCAAATCTTGAAGAAGGAGATTAGCGCTATATCACAGAAATCCTGCAACACTTATAATACCAAACAGTGATTGAACATTTCGTCAGAACAACGAGGTGGGCATTTATTACATGTGTTGTTTCATACATAATTGTCCCATGTCTACTTTATGATTAATCAAAATTTCGGTATTTTCTAAAAAAAAAAAACTGGAAAAAATCATTTTATTGTTCTACATAACTTCCTTTTAGCTCGATACATTTAGTCATTTAGTAGTAGTTGAGATGCATACAGCCTCAACCAACTCACGCACTTTCAATCTTCGATCATCTAACATCATTCCATGGATTTTGTCAACGATTTCTGTCGTAACGACTTCTTTTGGGCGACCTACGACCCACGACGAAACTCAGTAAACCACTTTTTAACCATTAAAATCGACGGTGCAGGGGTCCCCATAGTATTTATCAAACCTCTCCTTGGTTTCTTTAACGGATTTTTTGCGCAAAAAGTAATGCTTAATCAGCACACGAAATTTATTATTGTGGAAATTAACGAGGTTAGTTGCTTTCAATAGTAGTCTACCGATAGGTGGCACTTAACGGAAACAGTATTGCCATTACAGTTACTGCGCGGGATATTCAAAAAGTCACGGACTTATCAAACCACCCTCGTATGATTTACTGAAGAATGCACCTGTCTATACGAAATATGAGGTAGTATCCATAGTGTGAAATTTTTCATTTGAATATTTCTTATGTTACCCAGCCGTACTGGAGGGCATAGGTGAATGGAAAATGGTCTTGACCTCCTTCCATTATTTAACCATCAAAGCAACCAACAATATCCATTAAGCAATTAATAACTTCATACATTCACTGCGTAGAATATTCATCTTTGATTTTGGACCGAAAGCTGAAATAGGAAGAAGAAGAGATTTTGAACCGAAAAATACCATCCCTTAGTCCTAGCGGAAAGATAAAACCACCTCTGCCAGTAATGGTGGAAAATTCAAGACGACACCTAGTGTAAACCACCAAATATTGAAAATCCCGATACGTAGGAAGCAAAAGGACATCCGTTTGCTAGATAGGATATTTATTAATCCCTTTCCCAGCCTCAAGCATAAACACACACGAACACATGTGTCGTCCACCTAATGGAGTTACCCTGCGACTTAAGATGTCTCCAAAGTTATCTCAACCGAGTGTGAAATGTTACCCTTTCCTTATAGTATCCTTAAATCGCAGCCAGAACTAGACGACCACCGTTTCATAATCCTTTATCCGTGTGTGCAGATGAAACTTTTCTGAGATGCGGTTGTCCCTTGCATCAAAATGTTCGGTTAAAAGAAAATTATCGACGATGACATGTGAGGATATACAAAAGTTCTTTGCCCGTACAATCTCCACATCTATGCATGTCCTGTGTATATGCGAAGGAACAAAACGCCACACAATGTGTATGGTAACATAAATAATTTCAAAAGGAGGCTATATCCAGTACACACCCCAAAAACATGGACCCTGAATTCTGAAGAAACATGAACTCAAACTCCACACACTTGGTATGTCCTGGTGAACAAAGGAAATCCTTTTTCAATGGCATTCCACCAGAGTATCTCGGGCACCCACCCATCTTCTGATGGTATCTCTTCTTTATGCCATTAGTACAAACTTCATTTATTTGTGCACCGGCATTTGACTCCCTCATTCTAAGGATATATCGCATCGCTCGCCCCATTTTCGAAGGATAAACCGAAAGTACTCATCCAGCCAATCGAATATGTATCTGAACAAATGAAAATTATTACCCACTGCACGCAGTTAGGAGTGGTAGTCTTCCTTTGCACACACACCTCATGCCGCCATGCCGCCAACTTGAGTGTACCTCTACCCACGCAAATTGCACAGAAGAGAAGTAGTTGCCAAAGTCAAAGATGAAGTTTTGCATCCGCAATAAATGAAAAATCATTTTCAGGACTTTCCTGTGAATCTCCTTTCGATTTTTCAGGTTCATTTTCCTTAGAGACTCGTCCACACATTGGGATACTTTCGGTTCGGTATGTTTCTTGTTTTTTTTTTGCAGCAAACCATTTGCATTTCGGATGAGTTCGCCCCGTCTTCAGTTTATCTCGAGCCTTTCTCGCTCAAAAGGATTCCTTGTGTGGTGTGGTTGGTGTGTGCCGGGTATGGTACTAAGGCGAAATTCCTGAAATGTGTGCCCACAAAAGGACGAGTTCTGTGTGTGTAATCGAATAATTTGCACAATCGAAATAATTTTTGTACTTTTCCAAAGGAGCACAAGGATGTGTGCGTTTTGGGCCGAGAATGTGAGATTTATTTCGTTTTCGAAAATTTCAAACCAACGAGGTATGGATACCCAGGGAGGCAATGATGGTCAAAAGTCATATCAACAACACTAAATTATTATTATCTCAAAAGGTTGCAAAAGGATATGAAAAGTTGATAGGGAGAGAGTGCAGCACAGAGCTGATGGTGTGTAGGGCGTATGTGGAATGTTTGTCCTGCTTTTTGCGATGTTCATTTTGTAGTTTTTAATCTCTGAAAGGATATGCATGAGTGGGTAAGAATATTTCCAGGGGGGATGAATTGAAATTTTTCATTTTTCGGAGGAGAATTATTTGTTTGCATGCGATTAGGCTAAGTTTTGGTTTGCTCAAAGGATGTGTAGGCATGCTCAGCTACTGGTGCTGATGGAAATGAGTTGGAATTGTTTAAGGCAGTTCAAAGGGCATAGAAATTCTGGAAGCAGTCTCTTATGGTAAGATGCTGGGACAAATTGAATGAAGATATAGCCTCAAAAGTGTCCTCAATATACATAGGTTCATTTCAAAAGTTAATTCCAGGACCTAAGTTCTACTAACTTTGTATGGTACTACAACCTAGAGCGATTCCTCTTTTTTTTAAGTTCATGTGAAAGAAATGTATCTACTGCTATGCAACACTGATATGGGCCAGTACAAGGGCCTACCTTATAACACGACAGTCATAGTTGGTGCTTGGTTGACATATGTCGAGGTTCAGCTAAATGAAGAAAATATTTTGTGCGATGCTATTCAACAGCACAAAAATAGTGATTAATTGCGATCAACTAAGGTGCTCATTTCATAAGGGCAACCTAGAAAGATAGTTAGCGAAATGACGCATTGTGCGAATCACTCCAGTCTACTTCTATCTCTAGCTCCCTAGCTACAAAATACGTACCTGTTTAACGAGATAAATGGGCAGTCCAACATCAACCTTTACTGAGTGAAAATAATTAACTTTGCCCCAATACATTACATAGCTGTATTACGCTTTAAAGCAACAGAGGGCTTCTTCCACTTCTCCATTGATGGCCAGCATAACAACTTATTTTGCTTTGGATGGCGTTTATGTCCGGGCTGGGTCTGCACTCGTCACTGATAGGGGCCAATCAGGCTGTTGATGAGAGGTTTCATACGTTCACACAATATCGCAGAAAAGATATTGGCGCAGTTGAGCGGGTCTTCTTTCTTGTTGATCGCAATCTAGGTGATTCTAAAACAGTGGTAATCCAGAGACTTGCCTGCATAGCATCCACTAGCACCATTAGAACCACCCCGACCGCAGCCCTTGAAACAATTCTCGCTAGACTTATTTGTTAAGAAATCAGCCGCGATTAGTGCCCTGTGCCTAAAAGAAACCAACCTGTGGAGAAAGGGCCACATGGACCAACGTAACATTGCAAGATGGGCTCACCTAGACATCACCACAGACTACCTTCCGCCCTCCCCCGACTTTAGCCTAAACGTCAAAATGATCATCCCATCAAGGTAACACTTGGCAGATGGTGGGGCCATCAACCCGCATTGTATTTCTGTCTTCCCTGACGGGTCCAAAACATACGAAGGAGTGGGTTCACAGAACCCGTTATTGTAATATCACTAAGACTTCCGAACCACGGCAGTGTGTTCCAGTCGGAGGTCCTAGCGATAGCAGAGGTGGCACGAGAATTATCCACGAAGCTTGTCACTAGAAAAGAGATTGACATTTACATAGATAGTCAAGCTGCTACAAAGGCCATCTCATTCGCGGTAATAAAATCAAAACTAATAAAACACTGCCACGAGCAGCTTAAAACGTTCATCGATAGTCACCATTTAACACTCTGGTGGGTCCCAGGACACAAAAGAATTCCAGGGAACAAGATGGCGGGCGAACTGGCAAGGAATTGATCAGAACAAGACTTGTCAATGGTCCAAAACTGAATCCTTCCTCCCCTACATTTGTTAAATTAAACATAGCACTTGACTTCTAACGACAAGCAGACGAAAGATGGAGAGCGCCCCAATCATTAATTAATCATTACCGGCCAGAACCTATTGGCGGCCCACCGGAAGAGAATGCGGCTAAGTACAAATGAAATTTGCAAAGGATGCGGCAACACAGATGCAGAAGATGATACAGAACACTTCCTATGCAAATGCCCTTAGTCTCTGCAATATCAAAAAGACGGTCTTCGAAGAATATTTCTTCAATCATCTGGGTGACCTGTTTTAAAACCCACCAACCACCACCATGAAATTCAAAAGTTCATCAGGAAAGTTTGGAGGAAGCCGATCCAATACCACAGAACTCTAACCATTTTGTTTCTTTTTCTCTCTCTCCAGTTTTTCAGCCAGGAAATGCCACGTCAGGGGAGAACAATTGATCCTTTTGAGATCCGAGTGCAGGCTGTACCAGTTCGATGCAGCTAACCCCTTTAACCTAACCTATGCTGTCCATTTTCGGATCCAATCAGACCTATTCCAGACATATGTTTGAATGGAATAGTTCCTAAATGATATGGAACACTTCCTAAGTGCAAAGACTTGAAATATCTGGAATCTATGATCAATAGCGGAGCTATCTGTGTTAACGACCTCAATCATCACGTAAGGGTAGGTTGGATGCAGTGGCGGGAAAACTCCGCTATCTTCTGTGACCAAACAATTTCCCCTAAATTGAAAGGAAGGCTCTACATGGCAGCTTTTGGTCCAGAGCTCACGTACGAGTATGTTTCACAATGTTGGGCAATGTACAAAACGTATAAGAGTAAATTAACGGCAACTGAAATGAAGATGCTTCGCATGGCAGCAGGAGTAACGAAGCTGGAGCGAATAAGAAATTCGAAGATCTGTGAAAGCCTTTACGTCAAAAAAAAAACCATCTCACGAAAAATAGAGCTTGGCCGGCTTTTGCCATGTTTAAAGAAGAGATCATTTGAACCCTGTCAAAAAGGCAATATCAATAAACATTCCAGAAACATTGTGAAAGAAAGGCAGGCCTATAATCTCCTGGATCATACAAATGCAACTCCACCAGCATTTAGTAGCCTCAGTAAGGAAGTGATCCAAATCGGGAGCCCTACCGATATTTTCAGAGGTCAGGCAGGCAAACCCCACAGGCGGATCTGTTGAAATGCAGCGAAGTGGAAGGTTATGATCCCTTGTTTTCAGATTATAACCCTTCGAAATAGGAAAGAAAAGAAGATACCTTTATAGTTTGTCGGGTCATTGTAGTCACATTTCTTGTGCAATAGAAATATTTCATCTCATTTCATTTCATTTATTTAATCAATAACAAACACAGTAAGAATATAATCCTTATTAAAATAGTGTTGTTTTCATTTTGTTTAAGATAAGGTGATAGTAATTATTAGTGGATTTTTTTTTCCTCTTGTACAACCCATGCCCGCGTGGCAACGACACTGCGACCTGAAAGATCTATTGTATCGGAGGGTTGGAGTTAATCTAACAGACGTACTACCTCCCTTATGAAAGTGAGTATGTCCTTAGTAGCGGAGCATTTCAGTTCCACTGAAGTAAGTATCTCTTTGTGGAGAATACGTTTCCTTAACCAGTGTAGTGCCGGGCATTCACAAAGAATGTGTTCGGAGGTTTCATCCTCCTCTAAACAGAACCAACAGTACTTCCCTTGGCACAGGTTCATCTTGTTAAGGTGGTATCTCAAGCCACAATGGCCAGTAAGAAAGCTCACAAGCTTCTTGATGCTTTCCCTATCTAAGTTAAGGATTTCCTTATAGGAGTAAGGCTTGATTAATCGTTTGGATTGTCTTAGACCTGCCCCACTAGTCCAGTGGTCTAGACGAAGTTTGTTTTCCCATTCGTTAATCAGCGTTGTAGCTGTCGCCCAATTGACGCCACAATAAAGTTCAGGACCTATGAACGCAGAATCTAAGCCACCCCTAGCAAGCTCATCTGCAGATTCGTTGCCCACAATCCCTTGGTGTCCTGGTACCCAACCGAGTTTTACCCTGTTGTATTTGGCAAGGTCTTGTAATGCATCGTAGCAGCATTTCACGGTTCTGGAGTCCATTTGGTTGGACGACAGTGCCATAAGTCCTGCTTGGCTATCTGAGAAGATATGTATTCTAGCGCCCTTGATCCCCTTGCGGAGATTGTGTCTGGCGCAGATCTCAATGGCATGGATTTCAGCCTGTAACACAGTAGGAGTCGTACCCATAGGTACCGAAATCTTTATGTTGGGTCCAAAAACCCCAGCTCCAACTCCAGAATCCATTTTCGAACCGTCGGTGAACCAGACCAGACTTCTAGGGTCCAATGTTGGAGCACCATTGGACCAGTTTTCGCGGTCCAATATTTCAACTTCGAATAGCCTACCAAAGCAGTGTTGCCTGACCATAATATCTGGTAAAGTGCAAAACATGTCTCTTTTAGGGATTGAGTTGAGTATCTTTAAATGTCCCACAAGGTCACCTGGTTTATACTCGTGATCTAGCTGCAGCCTGATGGCATATCTAGCTGCGGCCATCTTCCTAATGAAGATTGATAAGGGTGTAAGCCCAACAATAGCTTCCAGAGCTGTCGTAGGGCAGATGCGCATCGCACCTGTAGTGCCAAGACAGGCAATTCTTAGCAACTTCTGCAACTTGTTTGCCGTTGTCTGCTGGAGAGTTTTTGGCCACCAGACGATGGCCGCGTATGTGATAATGGGTCTAACCATCATTATGTACAACCAATGTATCATCTTAGGAGAGAGACCCCTGCCCCCCTTCTGCCGTATAGGCGTTTACTGGCCCACAGTACTCTAGTAGCGCGCTCAGTGGCGGACTTGATATGTGAATTCCAATTAAGGCGTTTGTCAAGAATTACACCAAGATTTTTGACCTCGCTGGAATAAACTAGTGTGGTGCCTTTGATTGTGATAGGTTCAAGGTTGACCTGTGTCTTCCTTGTAAAAGGCACCAGAACGGTTTTACTAGGATTTATGGATAGTCCTTCTTTGTTATACCATTCTACAACTTGAGATATTGTACTTTGCATGACGTTGGAAATGATCGTGCTGTGTTTACCTCTGATAAAAACCGCCAAGTCGTCAGCATAACCGACCAAATTGATCATATTGCGATCGACGCAAGGCATGCCTCCAGTATTCTGGATGTCCGGACCTTCCGAGCGGCCAACATAGACTCGGATCATTAACTTGTTGTAGCCAAGGTACAAATGCGGATATCCCAATCTAAGAAACAAAGAAGAATCACTGTGAGAAAATTTAAGGTCGAAAAGCTACAATCGCAAGAGACCGCCAGAGTCTTCGCTGAACGCGTATATCGAAATCTCTCAATCACCCCTATGCCGCCAGCATCAAGTGCCGAAGTCCAGTGGCAACGCTGCCAACATGCTATCAGAAGCGCCGCGACTGATGTGCTGGGTCTCGCTCGTCCACCACCGCGAAACCCCTGGTTTGACGAAGAATGCCGGCGAGTGCATACAGCAAAACAAGAGGCATACAAAGCGGCGCTGCAGCGGAAGACAAGAGCTGCTTGTGAGCTCTACGAGCAAAGGAGATGGAAAGAACATCGGCTTCTACAAAAGAAGAAGAAAGAGCATGAGATGCCCGCGTTTGAGAATATCGAGAGTTTATACTCCAGGAACAATGCACGGAAGTTTTACCAAAAGGTAAAAAAAACGTGTCAGAGGAGCAATACCCGTACAGAAACCTGTAGAGAGGAAAATGGAAACCTCGTAGTAGAATCACAGTCGGTGCTGAGAATATGGAAAAACTACTTCTGCAGACTGTATAACGGCGACAAAGACCAACATCCCGCTGTCAGGCAGAATGAACCATTCAACATAGACGATGATAGTCAAAATTTCCGTCCACCTGACCAAAACGAAGTGAGAATAGCAATATCCAAGCTAAAATTGAACAAGGCTGCTGGACCTGACGGCTTACCGGCCGAACTTTTCAAGGCAGCTGGTGATGAATTGGTAGAGTGCATACACCAACTCATTTCTAATATTTGGTCAGACGAGTGTATGCCTGATGAATGGAATCTCAGCATCGTTTGCCCGATCCACAAGAAAGGAGACCCCCTCAACTGCGCCAATTATAGAGGCATCAGTCTCCTCAACATCGCATATAAGACCTTTTCTGCGATATTGTGTGAACGCCTGAAACCTTTTATCAACAGCCTGATTGGACCCTATCAGTGCGGTTTCAGGCCAGGAAAGTCCACCATCGATCAAATCTTCACACTTCGGCAGATCCTGGAGAAAACCCAAGAATTCCAAATCGATACTCACCACCTCTTTATCGATTTCAAGGCCGCCTATAACAGCATCTATAGAGAAGAGCTTTATAGAGCCATGTCTAGTTTTGACATCCCTGCCAAACTTGTCCGTCTGTGCAGGCTGACGATGGAGAACGCTCGCTGCTCCATCAAGGTCGGTAATGACCTCACCGAGACCTTTGATGTCAAAAAAGGCTTTAGACAAGGTGACGCGCTGTCATGTGACTTCTTCAATATTGTACTTGAACGGATTGTGCGGAACTCACAAGCCAACACCGGAGGCACAATCTATTACAAGTCTGTACAACTACTTGCATACGCCGACGATATAGACGTTATCGGAAGAACTCAGCGGGCTGTCACCGGTGCGTTTGCAAGCATTGAGGCGGAAGCGGCCAAAATGGGTTTAGCGATAAACGAGGGCAAAACCAAGTATACGATGTCAACAAGAAGGGAAAACCAACACCGACCAATTGGACAAAACCTCACCGTGGGCAGCTATAACTTCGAGGTAGTAAGGGACTTTGTCTACCTTGGCTCTGCTATAAATTCTACTAACAAGATCAGCGCAGAAATCAATCGAAGAATAACTCTTGCCAATCGCAGTTTTTTTGGGCTTATAAGGCAATTCAACAGTAAAGCCATATCTCGAACAACTAAGGAGACTCTATATAAGACCTTGATCATCCCAGTCATGGAAAGTGAAACATGGACTTTATTAAAAGAGGATGAAGATATCCTTGGTCGCTTCGAGAGAAAAATTCTTCGTAACATTTTCGGTCCCGTTTGCGTTGACGGGTTTTGGAGGAGAAGATTCAATCACGAACTATACGAGCTGTACAGCGACATCGACCTAGTCAAAAAATTGCGTATTGGACGTCTGAGATGGCTAGGACATGTAGAGCGAATGGACTCCATCGCTCCGGCCTGCAGAGTCTTCGAATCTAACCCCGAGGGACGACGCAGTAGAGGGAATCATCGCCGTCGGTGGCACGCACAAGTTCAAGGGGTCCTCGACCAACTTGGAGTGCGCAACTGGAGGCAATTAGCTAAAGACCGAGCTAAATGGAGAGGTTTGTTGGTTGAGGCCCAGGTTCAGCCCGAACTGTAGCGCCACCTAAGTAAGTAAGTAAGTAATTCGTGGCCTCGATAGCAGAGTTCGTTTTCTCCAACGGAGACGCAAGGTGTGCTTGCACATCATCAGCAAATAAATGAACACTACTATTTTTCACAACATCTTGACATCCATTGAAACTCGAATATCATCCGTGACTTTGAGTAATGCCGTTATGCAGCTGCGTTTTTCTTTAAATCCTGATTGCAGAGGAGATAGCAATTTATTCTGGTTTATAAATGAGGAGATCTGCCAGAAGACTAACCTTTCGAATACTTTTGATAAATAGGGGAGAATTGCAATTGGTCTATATTCAATTGAAGCAGAGGGAGATGAGCGTTTCTTTGCTATTGGAATTATATTGGCGTGTTTCCATTGCGAGGGAAAGCTGGAGGTTAAAAGAATCGTATTAAAGATATGGATTAGGAAAGGTAGAATTTTGGGAAGGATGATTTTAATGAATAAGGGGTGAATTGAGTCAATCCCCATGGCGTTTGATTTTATGGTCAAAATTGCTTTAACAACATCCGTTTCCTCACACCTGTGGAAAAAAAGTAGGTTATTCTGCTCAATAGGATTCACAGATGAATTAGAAACATAGGTAGAAGGGACTGATGATATTTTAGCGAAGATGTCATTGAGTTCGTCAGCATTATTATTTTCGGGGACCCTACTATGACTCTTCCCAGTGCAACATTCCCTAACATTTTTCCAGAGTCGCTTTGCTAATAATGTATGGCTTAGTTTCTCAGAGAAATAAATTCGCTTGTTTTGTTTGATAAGGTTCGTAACTGAATTCCTAAGCCTTTTGAAGCATTCATAGAGAACAGGAACTCTAAAATGTTTCCATCGTTTAAAAGCACGATCCCTTATACACATCCTACCAAACATTTTTCTGTACTCAAAGACAATTCAACAAAGATAAATTCAATAGGGCTATCTACAACAGACATAAGTATCAATTTATGATGTATTATAATGTATTCGCGTATATACAATGCAATTTCTCCCCCCTTCTAGCTGGCCTGTCATTTCTTACGAGTTTGTATCCACTGAGATGGTATATGTGGTCAGGTACTGCCGATGAGAACCAAGTCTTTGATACACAGATGACGTCAATCATCGAACCCTCATACAACTCTCTGAATTCATCAATTTTCGGGAAAAGGCTTTGCGCATTGATATGGCAGATGCGTAGACCTTGTTCTTTCTGACAAAAAATATTTAACAAAGCCTTTGTTACATTGTAGTCACCATTGGAACAATTAGTTCTGTAATTTCTGTTCATGGAGGCTTATTGATTGGGAAGCATTGGGACATAAGAACTCGCGAGACAGTTCTCTGAAAAATTTGCAGATAAATAAGAGTATAAGTTAGAGAATATTGTTAAGTATAAATGTACAAGAAAAATTGAAAGAAGATTAAAATAAAATAAATAAAACAGTTTGAAAGCTACTGATAAATACATTATGTGCATAGCACTTGTTGTTCACTGCGGGCAATGACGTCACTCAGGGTTTCGACACTGTCGATGGGTACAGCTGACTGATTGTTTTGACATTTGATGTAAACACGTCCTCGTGAGACGAAGGCAGATGCAATTTTGTGTTTACTTTTAAATTGCATCGCATGCTGAAGAACACTCCGGGTATCAGGTGTAAGGCAATCATGAACATAAATAGGCTTATCGGAATCTAGTCCCACATCCGTTAGACAGAGCTGTCTACCATTAATTTTCCGAAAATCGACCAGTGATTTCATAACAAGACCTTTTTCGTAGGTGGAGTTAAATTTCATAATAATGATGGAATCCGTGGTGTTTTGTTTTGGCCTGGTACAAAATATTTGTCGAAGAATTGGTGGTTGACGGCCCAACGAATGGCAAAAATTCGATTTAAATCCGGTACAAGCACTGATAGAAATTGCCCTGTACAATTCTTATAAAACTCAAATGAAATACGAGTTTCTCCTCTGACTTTCTTATTTTTAGCATTTTCGATTACATTTTGTAGAGTTATTGGTGCATCTAGGAATTCGTGAATGCAATACGCTTCATATTGAAAGAGTTAAGACATTTATGTTGCATTGAGAAGATTTGAGAAGTGTTTTTTTTTTTAGTTGTTTCGCTTGCAAGCCTAAGGCGATAGAGCTTCTTCTACTATTAATAAGTTTAACACCTTTACAGAATTCAGCTACACCTCTTTCTATTTAAAAGGACAGTATTTCACTCGTTAAACGCCAGTTTTTTCATATGACAAATGTTCTTAAAGTGCTTATTTGCTTCTGCGTAAAATGTTTTCAAAGCCTTGGTGTTTTTCGTTGTTATTAGCCTGAGAAACGCAAAAGATGAATGTCTGGCTCGCTTGCAATCAATATAAAACCACTTTTGCTTGCTGAGACTATTTCAACGGTCCTGCTGGAGTACTTTGAGGTGTCGGTCTTTTAATTATTTCTGCTAGACTCTCAGTACTTAAAGTCACATTCGCGTTAATCAAAGCTACGAGCTGTTTGTTAAGATTTGCCTGATACAAATTTCGAAAACTGTCTTTCCATGTAAGTTTTGGTAAGAGGCTTAACTGTGTTATGTTGCTGTTGCTCTGGTCTATGTACAGATAAAACGTAACTTCTAGAGGCATGCTTTATTGCTGTCTTAAATTAATTGGTGTTGACACAATTTCGAGTTAAAAAATAGTAGTATATTACAGAACATTCTGTCCCACGAATAAATGTGTACTTCCCACGAGAATCTCTTCCACAGCTTCCATTTAGAACTTGACAATCAAATGCATCCGCTAATTCCAGAATTGCAGTTTCTTTGGCGTCACAGGCTTCATCCCTAGACTTGCGGTTTATACATATATCAACCTTATACAATACAATAGCAAAAACAAACAAACAAAAAGCATTCGTTGAATATCTTGTAAAACATCTTTCAGCCGTACGAAGATCTTTTTTTTTATAATTTGCACGCGCACAAGGGATTATGGCTAGCCTTAAAATGTTAAGACACAGCGCGGGTGGTATGGAAAAAGGTATTACAGGCGATTACTAGCACAAATAATAAATGCAGCATTTAGACTAGGATATGTGTAGCGAATGTGGAAAGTCGCGGAAGTAATTATGGTACCAAAACCCGGCAAAGTACCAAGTGAAGTTACTTCATATCATCCAATTTCCTTGCTGCCAATACTGTCAAAGCTATTCGAAATATTGTATATTCCTTTTATACATAAACGACCTACCAGAAAATGAGGAAACTACTGATACCACATTTGAACATTCTACTGTTCTTGTTGTTGGTAAAATCGTTAAGGAAGTAACCAAAAAACTGAAAAGGACAGTAAATGATACATTACTTGAATAAACCAAAAATTAGAAATTCGACTTTATATTTTATTTTATTATTTAATAACAGGTGATTAAAAGTAGATTGGTAAGAATAAACATAAAGAGCCTAGCTGCTAGGACTATTGGCTCTGAAGTTAATTAACGAGGTCAAATTGTACGTTTAAGATTAAATAAGAGTTTGTCTACTATTTCAATATTTGTAGGATTTGGGGTTCTAAGATATTTCATATATATTTTAGTCTCAGTGTTACATTGCAGGTGTTGCATGAAGCAGGGGGTTGATTGGTGAGGAGATGTACGTGAGTGACTGCAGTATGTCCAAGCCTAAGGCGGGTAAAGTTTGTTATTTTGGGTTTCGGAAGGTTGGGGGGGTATAGAGGATGGGATTTATCGTAATCAATTTCCTTGTAATGATGATAGTATTGGCTCCAATCATTTAACTGTTTCTTTCTTGGGAAATTATTTATAGTGTTAGTCAAGTTCTGTTTTGTGAAGATGTTTAAGTAGTAAACAGGTGCATCCTTTGTTGAGCTAGCAGCTCGATCTGCTTCTTCATTGCCGCGTATTCTAGAATGACCGGGAACCCACATTAGCTTGATTTTGTTTGGAAACCTGAAAAGTTAGCTTCTTATTTCGCCTATTAGTTCGACATTGTTATTTGGATTGGCAGTAGCTTTCAACACAGATATACTATCCGAGCAGATTATGATTTTTTCACGACGTTTTGATGGTGTTGTAATCGCTTGAAGAATTCCATATGCTTTGGCCGTAAAGACAGATGCGGAACTAGGTAGGATCCCGATTTTCGCTATTAGGCCGTTTTCTTGTGTAACAGCGAATGATGTGTTTTCTGGAGTCTTTGAACCGTCGGTATAGAAGAATTTCCATCCTTGATTGAGAAGTTCTGATGCGATATTTGAGAAAAGGGCTTGATAGAAAGAATGATTGGTGTTGTTTTTTTCTATATTGCTCGAGATCCATAATTATCGATTCAGGTTTTGTAAGCCAAGGAGGAGATGATGGTTTGAAGTTATACCCTCGTTTTGTAGAAAACTGGAATTACTTACTCTACTTACTTATGTCCTGTATCCCCTTGTGGGGACGGGGCCTCTACTACGCCTACGCGCCATCGTGTACGGTTTTTAGCAATGTGTCTGAGTTCTCCCCAACTTCTCCCTAACTGCCGTGCCTCCTTCTCGACTGTTCTGCGCCATGTTCTCCTCGGACCGACAGGTCTTCTGCCATCCTGAGTTAGAGGGTTCCATTGCATAGCATGTTTCGCTATGGAACTGTCACCCTTTCGGAACGTGTGACCAATCCACTGCCACTTCCGCCGTTGGATGGTCGTGCCTATTGGTTCCTGACCCGTTCTCTCGTAAAGGTGTTCGTAAGAGATACGATTGGGCCAGAAAATCCTTAAGATATTGCGCAGGCACCATTAAGGAACGTTTACAGCTTTTTGGTGATAGTAGTGATCACTCTCCATGTGCTGCAACCATATAGCAGCACGGATTCAACGTTGGAGCGGAACAGTCTTATCTTACTGCTCAAACTGATTGCATTGCTTCGGCATATTTTGGACAACATCCCGAACGCGGACTTTGCTTTGGCGATCCTGTTGGCTATATCCAGTTCGGTTCCACCATCGGTCGAGACAATACTCCCAAGATACTGGAAATCCACTACTCTCTCTATCGGTTGTCCAGCAATGCATATTTGAGCCGATGAGTTAGTTCCAAGGCTGATAATTTTAGTTTTTACCGTATTAATTTTCAGCCTGACGACGCCTGCCTCCCTCTCCACATCTGCTGTCATTTGGTGGAGGTCCATAATTCTGTGGGAGAGTAAGCATACATCGTCTACGTAGTCAAGATGTTTCAGTTGAGATGTAAGAGTCCATCGAATTCCTCCGTTTCCCGTCGACAAAGCTGCATGAAGCACATCGCTAATCACCAATAGGAATAATATTGGTGAAATGATACAGCCTTGTCTTACCCCACTTTGTATCTCAAATTCCTCAGACAATGTTCATCTGTGCAGAACGTGACATTTGGAGCCTTCATATGTAGCTTTGATAATAGCAATTAGTTTTTCGGGGATACCTCTCCTGCGTAAGGCACGCCAAATAAACTCCCTCTTGAACGCCTTCTCAAAATCGATGAACAGCAAGTGCAGTGGCCATCGATATTCAACACACTGTTCGATGATACTCCGCAGGGTGTTGATGTGGTCGGCAGGAGGATCCACAGCAGAAACCTGCTTGTTCGGCATCGAGAGATGTTGTTTAATTCGCTCCATGGTGATTTTACCTATTATCTTAGCTACAGCAGGCAGCACGCAGATACCCCTCCAGTTTCCGCACTCCATTAAATTTCCTTTCTTAGGAAGCTTGGCGATCATTCCCTTTTTCCACTCTATAGGAAAGCTCTCAGCTTCCCAAGCTCTCTCTATAAGTAGAAGCAGAGACTCAGCTGATGTTGTGGGCGCTGCTTGTAAGAGCTCTGCTGGAATACCGTCAAGTCCTACCGCCTTGTTGGTTTTAAGTGCCTTGATCTCGGTAGTGATTTCATCTTTACTGGGAGTCCTGGTGCGAATTCGGGAGCTTCTCACCTCGGGCATCTCGGTCTGATTTGGGAGCATATCGCTAGCGAATACACGCTTCAAAACCGTAGCAAAATGCTCTTTCCATCTCTTGAGCTGGTCCTCATCTGAAATGAACAAGGAGCCGTCTAGGCTTTTCACTGGGTGTTGGCTGGAGCTGCGACCACCTGTCAGCTCTTTCGTGATTCTGTAGACGGTCCTGGTGTCGCACCTCCGTGCAGCTTCTTCTGCTTCTGTAGCTAGCGCGTTGATTTAGTTGCGCTTGTCACGTTGCACGCTACGCTGAACTTCTCTCATCTTCATGCGATATAGGGATTCTAGCTCGCTTCTCCCTGCTGCTGGGGTAGCTGCAATGCGAGCTTTCAGCTGTTTTCGTTCGTCAATCCGTCTCCAGGTATCCTCGGAAAGCCACGCCCTATGTCTTTCCTGCGATCGGCCGACAATTCTTTCAGCACCAGATGTACAGGGTGTCCGCCGGGTACGTATACTACTTTGTTTTGCCGCCATTTTGGTAAACATTAGTCTTGACAGTTCATATTTGGCAGTCGTGAAGTAGACACGTGGCAAATTTATTATGGAAAAATATTCGATAAACCAACGTGTTTTAATCGTTAAAACATTTTATCAAAATCAATCATCGATAACTGTGACGATGAGAAAGTTACGTGAAATTTTTGGGAGAAACAACGTGCCAACAAAACGCACTATTTATCGTGTAGTGAATGATTTCGAAGAAAGAGGGTCTGTAGGTGATAGGCCCAAGCATGGGCCACAACGTACTGCAAGATCGGCTGAAAACATTACTGCTGTTCAAGGAAGTGTTCAAAACAATCCATCAACCTCAATTCGACGCCGTGCTGATTGCTGATTGGCCTCCACGGTCGCCTGATTTGACTGCTCCTGACTTCTTTTTGTGGGGATATCTGAAAAGCAAGGTTTATGCAAACAAACCAGAAACGCTTGAGCAACTCAAACAAAATATTCGTGATGAAATTAATGAAATACCGCGTGAAATGTGTGAGAATGTAATGAAAAATGTGCTCAAAAGGGCTCGCATTTGTGAGACTAGCAGAGGCGGACATTTCCCTGATATTGTATTCCATACATAATTGCCTTCATTAAATAAAACATTTATCAATATAAGATCCATTCTCTTTCATTTAATCAAAAAAACATTTAATCAAAAAAACAAACAAAGTAGTATACCTTCCCGGCGGACACCCGGTAAAAACATTTTTCACAGCACACCAATGGTCTTGAATGGTTGCGGGCATAGAGCTGCTGATTGCTTCCACACCTTGCGAAAAGTGCACCCTTAATTGTTGGCGCACTGAGGGATCAGTCTATCAATGTTGAACTTGGGCATTCTTGTGTTGTCGTGGGATCTTCGAGCTGCAGCAGTGCATAGTTGGAGAGTAGCTATCATAAGATGGTGATCACGTACTATCCACATATCTGCCCCTCGCCTGTTTCGGACGTCCAAGAGACTACTTCTAAAGCGGCAGCTGATAGCAAAATGGTCAATTTGCTTGCCTGTCATTGGAAACCCAGCTGACTTTATGGCAGGTCTTGTGCTCAAACATGGTCCCACCTATCACAAGGCGGTTGGCATTGCAGAAATCCACAAACCATGTTTCCCGATTACATGTTTGAGCCCTTCGTTGTCGTTGTCTACCTTGGCATTCAAATCCCCCATCACTATGACAATGTCTCCATTTGGTGTTGTGTTGAAGAAGGCACTTAAGAGATTGTAGAAGCTCTCCTTTTCGTCCACAGGCGAACTTTTCGTTGGGGCGTAACACTGTATGATGGTGACGCGTCGTACTCTAGTCCAGAATCTGGCAGTCATAATCCTATCACCATGAGGCTGCCAGGATATTAGGCCCTTGCGTGCTGTTCTCGCAGAATTCCGGATGGTCTTCCAGAATAGAGTAGCACAGTGTTACGCGTTGGGGACTGGTTCTCGCCCGCTTCTAACCACCTTATATCACTTACCCCCAAAATTTCCAGTTTATATCGCATGAATAAGTTTTCCAAAGTTTTCCAATTGGATAAAGCTGGCATTGTTAGGACCTTCGCTCCCGAGTCGAGGAGCGTTTTACATTCCCCAAACCTATCTTTGTCCGGGTACAATAGCCAAAAGCCGTCTACATATGATCATTCCCTATCCGAGGCATAGTGTCGGTTTCTGTTGCGGGCAATATTCGGTAACGCAGGTTGCTGGCCCACGTTACCTAGGCTAGAATCAAGGCCCTAGACAACCCGCACTTACAATTTTAGCCTACACGTATAAGGGTTTATAAGTATAGTTGCCCGGGGACCACCATTAGGAGGTAAAGTAAGCACTTCATCACGAACTTGATTGTTGCGCTACTGGCCCAAGCCAAGTTTTGGGCAGTCAGTAGTTTCCCGATCAATCGCAATGCAGGTCTCCAAAAGCTGGAATTGGTTAGCTTTGACTAAAATTAGTTTTAGAGCGATGTCCTCACCAATCACCGAGTTTCTCGAAAACAAAACTAGCTTTGCAGTTAATTTTAGTGTTAGTTATTCTATTCGCTGTTCGACAGATGGAAGTCCGGATTCGGTCAGCAAGATTTTTATCGGTGTTGTTGGAAAAGCGTTAAGGCATTTTCTTGTTGCTTGATGTTATGGTGGTTTTATAATATTGAGAGTTGATTTTGGGCACCGGCCGTAAATATAAATTCCAAAGTCGATTTTGCTTAATATTAACATTTTTGTTATAATATGTGACAGTGTATTTATGTGAACATTACTTTTGTTACTACTCAAATACTTAATGATGTTGTCCCTAGCAGCTAATACTAAACAACAATCTTCCCAATAATACTTATTACAAAAGTTTAATCCTAGAATACTTAAGTTATTAACATTTGTAATAGGAACATTATTTACAAAAAAAATAAAATTAGGACATTTAAGTTTCTGGCAAATCTGAAGTAGTTTACATTTAGTCAATGCTAATTTAGCTCCGGAATTGGAAGACCTTGTTAAAATATCGTCAACAGTATTTACAATAAAAGAAGGCCTTTGCATTTGGTTAAGTCGGACATTTTACTTAAGATGTAGACATCGTCAGCATAGAAACAGTGGTCTAAAAGGTTATGACTATTAAGTACATAGCTAATGTCATCAAACGCCATTGTGAAAAGCATTATCAAAAGGGGTGACCCCTGTGGTATACCATTATCTAATGGATATATTTTGGAAAAATGATTCTTGATTCTTGAGGAGAATGATTTGACATACTTAAAGATTTTTAAGCCAATATCCCATTTTTTTTAGTTTGTTTAGAATAACATGTTTGCCGATTCTTTCAAATGCTCCTTCGAAGTCAAATGAAAGTACGGATACATGGTTTTTAGATGAAATTTTTGGGAAAGATAAAGGAAAAGAAAAATTATTCAACCACGTGCAAACGGTTAGGTTTTGCTTTGATAGAGAAAGTAAAAAAAAAAAAGAAGAAAAACACCGCGGGTAAGTGAGGACTTGAGGGAGAAAAGGATGGATAGAATACTACTTATCGGATTCCTAAGTCACTGTCAAAATTGCTAGTTGATGTTTACTCATCAAAAGCAAGACGGAGACTGCAAATAAAACTAAATGAACTGAAGTCAGTTCATATTAACTTTACGGATAAAAATGTACAACACATACCTGTGTACATAAACAATAATGGAGTTCTTTATTCGAACTCAGCTAAATACTATTCTTACTCTTGACGCTAAATTGTGCTGGAAGACTCATGTCAAGAAAAAGCCTGACGAATTAAACATTCGCTATAAAAAAATGTATTGGCTCCTAGAGAGATATTCAAGTCTCTCAGTATGCAGCTACTGCTCTATAAGCAAATATTAAAGCCGATATCGGCATACCATATGTTCTCCAGCTTTGGGGGTGCACAAATAAGACAATGTTTTCAAAATAAAGTACTACGCAATATTGTTAATGCTTCATGGAACATAAGGAATGCTGATCTACATAGAGATCTAAAAGTAGAAATGGTAGAGGACGGGGTCAGGTAGATCGCAAGAAGACATGAAGTTAGACTTCGCAACCACGCCAATATAGAAGTAGCTGAACTACTTAATAATAACAATTTATTTAGAAGGTTAAGACCCTTCGAACTAGTTAACTAAGGCTAACATTGCAGCATGATCGCAGCATGATCACAAGAAATGAGTGATTAAACATACCTACGTACAAACTCTAAAACAAGGAGTAACTAACAAAAGGCAGATCCACAGTATGTTTACCCTCAAGTGTTAAAAAAAATTGCTGATTAGTTTGACGACTAGGTGCGATGAATGGAAGGATGACATAATTCATAAATTCTACGAGTGTTTTTAGTGGATTAAAGTCCCACACTCACAAAGCTCGCATGTGATGTCTTTCAACGATTTTCACCCAGCACGCAAAAAAAATTAAAAAAGATATATGTCATATACATCGTTGATACCCCTCTCGCTTGGCAGACACCTTGACGTGGTGCTAGAGCTTAAGTTCTAAGGACTCACTCAGCCTTGGGAGCCTAGCTCTCGGATGGGCTGACTGATGAATAACGAACCAAGATCTGCCCCTAGTCCAAGGTGTTACGCGACCCGTGCCTATTGGATGGTTTACAGCCAGGGGGATACCGGCTGTATTATAACGAAGCCTCTTTGAAACAGGATCGCCTCAGGGAGTAACCACGATCTTACTGTGCTAATGCGGGGCTCTGGCACAGCTGACCTTTATTTCCCGCGCTACTCGATTATGAACCAAAATAAAAATAAAAAAAAAAAAAAACAAATATAAAAAACAAACTAGATAGAATGCGCTTCTATGCTAGCGGGTCGAATGGAGCAAAGACTTTGTGTAGACGACCTAGTGGGTGGAAGTCGGCCAGGAACAAGCCGTGAGGGAGGCTTTAGGCGAGTGCAACCAAGCACCAGCCAAACAGCCGCTATGTCCTCAAGGAAAATCCCTGAGCCGTCAAAAACAGCAGGACGCTTGGAACGTGCCAGAACGGAGGGCGGGAGCCAAGCTCTAGCCCCCCCACCCTTGGGCAAAGTGGCTAAGGCGGAAATTGAGGCAAGGAGTTTGGGCACCTACAGTTCCTCAATCCAATGCCGCGCCGACCAAGAGGAAGCGAGCTTGCCCACCGATGCTGCCACCTGGGCAACCGGGAGGCAAAGATGACCCCCTGAGAAGGGGTCTGAGCGGTGCGGGATCTCGATGGTACCTGCGCTACCTCGAAAAGGGCCTTGCACCTGAGGATGCCAGGAAAAAGACGGAGGAGCATAGGGCAAAGCCCGACTCCACCGCTGTGCCATCAGCCAAGAGGGGCATTAATGCCATAACACCTCCTGCATGTAATGTGCAGAAAAGGCTGAGGACCGAGGAGAGCGCTAAAAGGCCCCAGGCGGAGCCTGCGAATGCTACCCCTGTCTCAGCTGGCAGAACCTATGCTGTGGCTGCTGGGGCAGCTCCGGCTGGTGGAAGACATGTTGAGGCCGCAAAGGCTGAGCAGGTTGCTGTACTTCCTGTGAATTACCCACAGGAAATGCTCGATGCTGAGGACCTCAAATGATCCTGGGATGGGAGCATGAGCTCAAGTTCCAGGGCGTTCATTTCAAGAATGGCATGCTACTGGTCGACTGCGAGACTCCGCAAACGGTGGAATGGCTGAAGACTGTAGCTCCCAAACTGAAGGGTTGGAAAGGGGTGGGCCTTACTGCATGCGGCAGTGCGGAAATACCAAGTGCCCATTCCATCACCGTCTTCCTACCACGCAGCGTGGATCAGGATTACCAAACCTCTTTGGCACTCCTAGAAGCGCGAATGATGACCTGAACATCAAGGCATGGAAGGTTGTGTATGGTCGCAACGAGGAGACTGGGCAGATACTGGCCCTCGGAATTGACTTTTAAAGCCATTAAGACTCAAAACTGCTCTCTGAGCTACCGGTTTGACAGAGTGACGGTGGGTGGAATCAACAAGCTGGAGGAGAGCGCAGGGCATAGTACCAGCTCGAAACCAGCCTCAGAAGAGACACCACCGGAAGTGGAGCATCCAGTTCCGCTGACGGTCGAAGCACCAACTGCAACTGCAGAACGGGACGCTCTGAGCGCGGATGAATTTATGTGCATCTCAGATGACTCGTTATCTGAGGAGGACATAAACAGTACAGTAATCTCTCTCCCTCTGAACAGTAACCTGGAGGAAGAAGAGATTCTGCTGGCGGAGGGTGGGGCAACAGCCCCCGACTAGCACTAGCTCGATGACCTCCACCAGTAAAATAAAGGTAGCCCAAGTAAACATCCACCACGCCATAGCGGCATTAGCCGCAATAGCTAGGATGTTTACCAAACAGAACATGGGCATTGTATTGATTCAGGAGCCATGGATGCTGAAAGGAGGAGTCAAAGGACTGTCATGCAAGGATGCAAAGGTAATTTGGGATATAAGGGTGACCAATCCAAGGGCATGTATCCTTATCAATAACAAAATTAACTTTCTCCTACTTTCAGAATTTGCGACGCGAGACTTGGTGTCATTACAGGTTTCCTTGAACATCGACGGAGTACACCGCACCATCATCATCGCTTCCGCATACTGTGCTGGGGATGAACCAGCTGTCCCAACAGAACTGCAGCGCTTAGTGGAGCACTGTAACAAGCTTCAAATGCCGCTGCTGATTGGATGTGACGCCAATGCTCACATTATTATATGGGTGAGCACCGACACCAATACCAGGGGTGAGTCTTTACTAGAATTCATTCTTTGATCACCCCTTGATATATATAATGTAGGGAATACCCCAACCTTTGTTACTAGAGTTAGACAGGAAGTTCTTGACCTCACGCTGGGTAGTCCGAGCATCAGTAGGTTAGTTAGGAACTGGAAAGTATCAGATGAGCCGTCATTATCTGACCATAGAATCATTGTGTTTGAGTTAGATAGTGCATGTATCATAAGAAAAACAAATTGGGAGGTGTTCAAAGAAACCCTAGATAGTAATCTAGAGTTAGAAAACGCGGTAGAGGGCATTAGTACCACGATTACAAACGCGTTCGAATCGAGCTGCCCCATAAGCAACAGAAAGGGTGGGAAAGATGTGCCATGGTGGAGCTAACAAAGTTACGCTCTGATACACGTAAGTTGTTTAACAGACCAAAGCGTAATGGAGATTGGCAAAGCTACAGGGCGGCACTCACAAACTACAACAAGGAGTTAAGACGGGCGAAAAAAGAAAACTGCAGGAAGTTCTGTGAGACAATAAACAGCACTCCTGCTGCAGCTAGGTTACATAAAGCCCTTGCAAAATCGGGGGGAATGCCGACATCCCTTAAAAAATCTGACGGCAGCTTTACTGAAGATAAAGAACAAAGAGCATCACTGCTCTTAGAAACTCACTTCCTCGGAAGTTCGCAGAACACCTGTGACGGGAGCATGACCAACACGACCAGACCTCGGAAGGAAGATTGGGAGATTGCAGGGGCTATCTGTTCCAGAGGGAGAATCGAGTGGGCAATTAGCTCCTTCCAACCTTTCAAGTCACCGGGTGCGGATAGTATTATACCAGCCCTATTGCAAAGGGGGCAAGAAAACCTACTACCACATCTGGTCAGAATAACAAAAAGCAGTCTTGCATTAGGATATATTCCAAGCCAATGCAGACGGGCGAAAGTTGTGTTTATACCAAAAATGGCGAAGAAGGACCCAACACAGCCTAAGTCATACAGACCGATCAGCCTAACATCGTTTCTTCTCAAAACAATGGAGGAAGCTGTGGATAACCATTTAAGGGAGGATGTACTTAATACATCCCCACTGCATTATCGTCAGCATGCATACAGAGCGGGCAGATCCACTGACACTGCTCTTTATCAGCTGACGGAAACCATCCAAAGTGCTCTTCAAACAAAAGAGATAGTAATCTGCGCCTTCCTAGACATCGAAGGGGCATTTGATAACACTTCCCATGAAGCTATTAAACGAGCCCTTGACAGAAAGGGAGTTAGCAGAACAGTATCTTAGTGGATGTATGAGTTGCTGAGAACAAGATCAGCAGAAACGCAAACATCACATAGAATTATCAGGGTCAATACGACAAGAGGATGCCCACAAGAAGGAGTGTTATCTCCCCTAATGTGGGGTTTTTTTGTGGATGAGCTTCTTGAAAAAATAACAAGCCTTGGAATTAATTGTCAAGACTACGCTGATGACATTGTACTGATTGCCTGGGGGAAATTCGAGGAAACCCTATGTGATATTATACAAAGGGGCCTAACAGTAACTCAAGAATGGTGCAGCACGGCTGGGCTCAATATAAACCCGGCCAAAACCACAATAGTACCGTTCACGAGGAAGAGAAAACTTGAACTGAAGCCAATCCGACTGTCGGGCACGATACTGGCACCGATAAAGGAAGTGAAATATCTAGGACTACATCTAGATAGCAAACTCTTGTGGAAGAAACACATAGTGGAGATATCCAAAAAAGCTACCCGTGCTCTAATGATATGCAGGAGCCTAGCGAGTAAGTCTTGGGGGTTTAGTCCAAACATTCTAAGATGGATGTACATTGCCATTGTGAGACCAATGATCACTTATGGACCAATAGCATGGACAAAGCGAAGTAGTCTAGTCACTACGAGGGAGACACTCACTAAAGTGCAAAGACTTGTGTGCCTCTGCATCACTAGGATCATGCGAACGTGTCCAACTACAGCCATGGAAGTACTCCTGGAGCTAACACCGCTCCATCTTGTAGTGGAGCAAAATGCACAGCGGACGATCCTAAGGATGGCAAAAGAAGGTATTGGAAGGGAGAAATGTGTTGGTTCGAGAGAATACGATGCACTTCACAAAACTTTCCCCTTCTGGCCGTCCCCAGGGACGACAGTATCAGGATATTTAACTTTGGAAAAAACGTTATACGATATACGGACTGGGCAGCCACACGATAAAGTGGTATACAGCCGGTTCGAGAACTGGGGAGGGCACAGGGGCGGGCGTATTTGGGCCAAGGACCAAGCACTCAGAACCCATGGGCAAGTGCACCACCATCTTTCAAGCTGAAATATGCGCTATAGACAGATGCATCCAACTCAATCTCGAAAAGGGATACAGCAACTGCGACATAGCAATACTGTCAGACAGCCAACCAGCTATCAAAGCACTTGACTCCTATGTCATTAAGTCAAAACTTGTGTGGGAATGCCTATACAACCTTAACGAATTGGTCAGAAACAATAAAGTTACGCTTTACTGGATACCCGGTCATGTCGGGGTAAAAGGTAACGAAGCAGCAGACGCCTTTAAATTTCAATTTTCAACCTGGAACAACACCACAGGCCTGAGGCAAGCTAAGAAACTATTGGGATATTACAAACGAAAAAGATTCGAAGCCTGCATCTGCCTTACCAAGAATAACTTACGGATCCTAGCAGGCTTCCTAACGGGGCACTGCAAACTCAGGAAGGCTTCTGCAGATTCTGGAATGAGTCATGTGAGACTCCGGAACACATTCTGGAGTCTTGTGGGGCACTGACCCACAAAAGATTGAAATACTTGGGCAAATACCAAGTATCAGAAGAGGATATGCCAACCAGGGACCCACTTCTCATTCTCAGATTCTTAACAGAAACTGGAGAAAGAGCTCTAAGGTGAACTATTCTCGCCGAGGCAAAGTAAGAGCATATGACCTTCAAACACAGTTCCGCAGGAATTGCAATTGCGAAGGGGACTCTAACGAGGGAACAAACCTCTCCAAGGTATTAGCAGGGGACCATTAGGTCGCAGTGCAAAATAACCCTACACAAATAAAAATAATAATAATAATAATAATAATAATCGTTGATGCCCAATGATTACAATTTAAATAAATCGGCACGATGTGACAGGTGTAATATCTGATTGTAGCTCAAGAACGTGTGATCCTTCTACACTTTTAAAGTTTGCGTTTGATCCCTTTATCTGCTTAGGAAATCTAAATAGTTCGTCACCAATTCCTCTTCCAAATGAGCTTATTTCTACCACAGGTACAAATTTTAATATCCAACAAGAATATCGCCAACTACATTGACAGTCAGGGTGCGCCAAAGAAGCTATAGTTTTACATAGCAAAATCTTAAATCGTCAGGAATTGCCGCACAGTGATCAAGGCATGTACGCAGAACCATGTCAAATTACGTTGAATACGTGGACACTGCAATATAGAGGGCAACGAAAAAGGCCAAAAAAGGAGCAGAGCTCCCACAAGTTAGCATACTCGTAATTGTGCGTGGCTAAGAGAATTATTCTCGACAATTTCATTGACATGGCTGACCTTAGATGGTCGAACTTAGAAGAGCATAGGCTGTCCAAGATCTTGGGGCTTTTGTTAGATCGCAAATCTGGGGAGATAATAAGATTAAACAGATCACGGTTATGCACAGAACCTTCTAAGGAAGCACGCTATGAGATTATGATTATCGAATGCGGATGTATGCAGGTATTGCAATGGCCTTCACAAAGGATATAGCACATCTACTCTATGAACGCCAAGACATTGACTGATACCTGATTTGGAACCTTTGATATAAATTTCGAATTCAGCCAGGACCGAGTTGTTATCTTAGTCGTCTCTGGCAGGTGCTCCCTCTTGGAAAAAATTGTTTGTCAAAATCAAGAGTAGGAATCGCATAATTTTCTTTCCTGGTAGTGTGCGACTTTGGATTATAATTTTGCTGTGTTCTGATATTTGTACTTCGCGTGAACAGTCCCTTTAAGTCCAACTACACGATCAAGTCTATGATCGTAACACACAACTTACTTACTTACTTACTTAGATGGCGCTACAGTCCGGGGTGGACCTGGGCCTCAACCAACAAACCTCTCCAGCCAGCACGGTTACGAGCCAGCTGCCTCCAGTTGCGCACGCCAAGTTGGTTGAGGTCCCCCTCCATTTGTTTGCGCCACCTACCGCGAGGTCGTCCTCTACTGCGCCGTCCGTCCGGGGTGGATTCGAAGACTTTCTTAGCGGGAAGGTTGGACTCCATCCGCTCTAAATGACCCAGCCATCTTAGTCGCTGTATGTGAACTCTCACACAAACACTAGCTAAATTTAGCAACTACAGGCCAACATGCAATTGTAGTAAAAGTTAAAGTCAAAATTTCAAATCCTTTGAACCGAAGGCCATCTTTCAATTGAAGTTTGAGCCAATGGGGATTCAATTTATTTGTAAGAACATACGCGATTAAAGTTTTCTATTTCTCTCAGTCTTAACTCTATCCTTCCAAAATTTATAATTCCTCCAAGAACAATTATTTGCAACAATAAATAAGTCACACTAATACCGCATCCGGCATTTAGCACTATCTCGGTGACTATTAAATAAAATTGAGCGCAGTGCTCTTATGCTTGATTATTTGTCTTTCTTCAGGAGGAAACGCGTCCAGGGGACAACATTTAATCCTCACATAACAATTATAAAAGACAAATGTGTTTGGGCTTATCTAGCCGCCTTTGTTTCCCGCTCTCTGTTGAGCAATTTTCATCATTTATATAAATTCGCGGATCTGCTAGACGGGAAATAATTAAAAAACATCCCAATATCCTTAGAAGTTAATCCTAAAAACGTCTTTCTTCTGCCTTCTACTTACTCTTTCAAGGATCTGGTGAATTTCTTTCTCAAACGGAAAGATCTTTCGTCCTTAATCCGTCTCGCATGCTGGCAAATGATTACCTTCTCGAGTCACACAACATATATACTCAGAAGCGGCGGCAGGGATAATATCCTTGCAGAATCGCGTTCCTCCACCATACCCATCGTTGCCTAATCGGAAAGTGAAGTAGAAGAGAAAATCATGCCGCATCGTTATCTGCATTTGCATAAAATGATAATTCAACAGTGCAGCCTTAATAATGGCAGCCGCCGACTTACTGAATTGAAAGGAACAACGACGACGACGACGACGACACATAGCTAGGTTACAACCAAAGTCATTCTCCCCCAAGGATGCAACTGAGATGGTACTCTTTTCCTGGAAAGGAAATGGCCATTGCAGCAGCACCGCACCACACAATAAATGCAAAAGTGATACACATTCGCCGCCATTTGAGGAAAATTACACAAAGATCCACCAGTAGTACCACCACACCAACTATTTTCAAGCACCCAAGCAAGGCCCACTTTCCCATTCCCGTTTGATATTCGCGCGATTTTAAATGCTCTATGCGCCTAATTTACTGTCTTTAATTAGATCCACTAATTGCCAAGTTGTTTTTTGTAATTGTCTCTAATAATGGCAATAGCATCGCACATCCTGTGTGGCGGTTCCTTTAGGTCCCACCCTCCAGATCCTTTGCCTTGCTCTCAAGTGGCATTTTGCAGTAATAAGTACGCAAAGCAAGCAGCAGGGGTGGGGTTGGTGGCGGCGGTGGCGTTGGCTAAGGCATAACTTTTCACGACAGAGCGCGCGATATTGGATGAGAATAAAACGGTGTGGTGTGCCGGTCCTGCTGCTGGAAGAAAATTTCGTATGCGTTCGATGGTGCTGTGTATATGTCCTTGGGGGAGGGAAATTATTACAATTATTTCTTTGAGTGGTGCCTGCCTAACAATGCGGCGTATAGCAGGAAGAGAAATGAATTCTTCTAGCAAAAAATGGGTACTAGCTCTTTAATTGTTTTGCTGGTCAAACACATGTTTCATTGAAGAAGGATGCAAAGTTGGACTGGCCTAGTTTCCATTTCGATTTACTATTACACAAACAGAAAATGAATGCTTTTGATAGATGTATAATATTTCATTTACTTAGGTTATGTGTTCCTTCATGGGGTTAGGGCCTCATCATTCCTAATTGAAGCTGTCCTCTGACCTGCGACCAGTGTTACGAGGGCCGACTCTGCCCTTCTTGTGCAAGTGGGTTCCATTGGAGAGCTTGACTTCGCAGAGTGTGGTTGAATTTACTTTCATCCATCGATCAAACCTAACGCTGCATGAAACATAGGTAGGTAGGTAGGTAGGAGTGGTTGTGTCAGCAAACCATGCCGACACTTAATTAGCTCATAAGCGCCGTTTTATTACCACAACTCAAGTGACCTGGCGAATGTTAACTACTAGGGAAAAGAAGAAGAAAAAGGGGGAAAGATTATTCAAATCCACCCCGTTGCATTGAGGAAGCTGATAATATCCCCAATGCTAATCTCCGCTAGGTCTATAAGGTTGTCGAAAAAGAATTTACCTAAGGTGCGCTGTCTGGCCTTGCCTAAAGCCGGACACTTGCAAAGGAAGTGTAAGATTGTTTCTATTTCATCAGCAGTATTGCAGCTGCATCAGTGTGCATTAAATGCAATGCCTATTCTGGCCGCATGAACCCCAAAGGGCCAGTGGCCAGTACTAACTGCCAGAGTTCTTGCGATATCTGTACGGTTTCTGTTTAGTAGATCTTGCGTTCTTTTCAGGGAGTATTTGGGCCACATCTGCCTGGAGATGACACAGTTCCGCACCCCCTGCCATCTATTATCCGCCTTTAGCAGATAGTGCGCGAAGATGCCTCCCTTAAGGACCCCCAACGGGACGTTCACCTCCTTTGCTAGGGAAGCATCAAGGGCAGATCCTTGCCGCGCGACTTCATCAGCGCGCTCATTCCCCTTTATGTTGTTGTGACCCGGAACCCAAAGGAGACAGATCCTTAGCCGGTGACTAAGCGAGGCGAGTTCTTTTTTGCACTGCTCTACTAGCCTTGAGGATGTAGTGGCAGATACTATAGCCTTGATAGCCGCCTGGCTGTCAATGAGGATGGCAATGGTATTTTGGGGTGTAGAGGTTTGCTTGAGTATGCGGCAGACCTCACGTACAGCAAAGACTTCCGCCTGGAAGACACTGCACGAATCAGGAAGCCGGTACGACCTGCAAATATTGAAGGAATCAGAGAATATCCCCGCCCCTACCCCGCAGTCTATTTTTGAACCGGTGATAATTGTTGATTCGAACTCATTTATCAATACGCCAGTTTCCCATTCCGCCCTGGTAGGGAATCTTACCGTGACGTAATTTCTAAACTTCACTGTGGGAGTTATATAGTCGGTCAGATTAGCTACCAGATCCTGCGGTAGCAAATTCAGGATACTGCTGTGACCATACGGATTGGTGCACCAGCATCCCGTTTCCCTTAGCCTGACCGCACTACATGATGATAGCTGCATAATGTGAAGATCGAGTGGTAAAAAGTGCAGAATAACGTTCAAGGCATCGGTTGGACATGTCCTCATGGCACCCGTTGATAAGTTTGATTTTATAAGCTTTCCTTAGCGCAGGCCACCAGACTAGCGATCCATAGGAAAGAATGGGATGCACCACGGCAGTGTACATCCATAAGACCATCTTCGGGCGAAGTCCCCACTTCTTGCTGAGAGGTCTTGCTGCAGGCATAGAAAGCCACACTGGCCTTCTTTACCCGTTGCTCAATATTAAGCTTCCAGCTTAGTTTTGGATCAAGTACCACAGCTGGGTACTTGGCACTGGAGGATAGGGAGAGTAGATGATTATTAAGCCGTGGAAGCGTAAAAGTCGGTATTTTGGTTTTAGTGGTAAAGAGCATCAGTTCAGTTTTGCTTGGGTTGACGCTGAGTCCACATCCAGTGGCCCATGAGCTAATCTTGCCCAAGGCACCTTCCATAATCTCACTGATTACGAATGGAAACATCCCCGATACCAGTATTACCACGTCATCCGCATACGCGACAACCTTAACTCCATCCCTATCAAGTCTACACATAATGTTATTGATGACCATAAGCCATAGAAGAGGAGATAAGACCCCACCTTGAGGAGTTCCTCTAACAACAGATATGGTGGAGGTGCTGTTGCCGAGTTTCGATTGAATGATTCTGGTTTTTAGCATTGTCAATATCCATTTGCTAATAAACTCTTCCACACCCAGTTGGATCAGAGCTTCCTGAATCGATTCCGTACTGACGTTATTGAAGGCACCTTCAATGTCTAAGAAGATAGCAAGGGTATATTATTTGAAATGGATTGTCTTTTCTATCGTTCGCACAACTTCGTGGAGCGCCATCTCTGTCGATCGCCCTTTAGTGTACGCATGTTGAGATTTGGATAGAAGGGATTTATCTAGGGTATTTCGGAATGTATATCTAAGATGCGTTCCAACGTCTTTAAAAGAAAAGTGGATAAGCTAATGGGTCTGAAATCTTTTGCGGATCCATGACCCCACTTCCCAGCTTTCGGGATAAACACGACACGAACACGCCTCGAGCTCAGGGGAACGTGGTTTAGGAGAATACAGCTTCTGTAGATCGGAACTAGCCACGGAACCACCTGATCCAGTGTTTTTTGCAGCATAATAGGGAGAATGCCGTCAAGGCCGGCCGATTTATAGGGAGAGAAGCTGTTAATAGCCCAGGAGGTGTTAACGGCTGAAATTGTTGTCTGAGCTACTGGTGGGAGGGCAATCTCATTACTACATCCTGGAAAGAGTGTTTGCATTAAAAGTTCCAGTGACTCGCTATAGGAGTCCGTCCAAGTCCCATCCAGCCGTTTAATACAGGACGGGCTAGAATGCTCCTTGGACAGAATTTTACTCAGCCTGGCAGAGTCTTTTATGGTCTCAATGGACTGACAGTAGTCTTTCCAAGCAAGAGACTTAGCACTTTTAATGGATTTCTTGTATTCCTTCAGACAATCCTTATAAGGTTGCCAGAACTTGTGTTTAAAGCAGACATTGAATATCTCTCTAGTTATCTTCCTCAGATTAGATAGATCTTCGATTCACCAAGGGGGGAATTTTTTCTTGCTTTATTTAAAAGGACACGAAACCTTAAAAACCGCACCTATGGCTGTTTCGAAGGTTCTGATTTTGGCGTCTAGTTCCTCGACTGATTCAATTTTCAAGTCGGGTATTCTATGAAGTTTTGATTTAATGACCTGACCAAGCTTCTTCCAGTCAATTCTCTTAGGGTTTCTAAATGGCTTGGGCCTCAACCTCGAGGCACACATTGTAGAGAATCCATCTGTGGTCGTAGAAGGAGAAGGGCATATGAAACATAGTTATGTTAGACTTAATGCCGACCTGATCCTAGACACCCACTTCCCTGGAAACACAACCGCAGGGCTTTTCAATCACGAATTACCCACATCAGAAGCTGAAAGATGACCAAAAGATACGCCCTTAGTGCTTACCACTATACAGTACATATAAGTGGCATATAGTTAAGCTTTAGTAGCTCTCCTAAAGTCCGAAATGTGGTGGCAATCATTTCAATATTGTAATCCGACTTAAAGTAGTTCAATATTTAGCCTGGGTGAAGTGCCAGACAACTTTCAAAAAAATATATATACACACATATATGTATATACATATATATTTTTTTTTCCCCGAGGGTAGGTGAAAAGCCTTCCATAGACACTATGAGAATAGCAAGCGCGTGCTCATAGTAGTGTCAGATTCTTACTGACTAAAAAAACACCACCCTTCGATATAAATTTGTTAGATATCGCAACTAAGTATTAACTTATCAAGCAATTTTTCTATCATGAAATAAAAACGTTTGGTAGGTTACTTTCCACTGAAAGATCCTGCATATTCCGCAATCTAGACGCGGTCAATCCTTATCTCGCCAAGTCGAAAGGTTTCGTCCTCTATAGTCGACGCAATAAATTGCTCTCATCCAAAATTTGTAGGACTGTATTGTTGACATGTCCGATTAGTCGGTTTCTGTGCTTTCTCGCGAAGCTTCTAGTTTCAGCTTCAATTGTCGGAATTCCGAGATCCCTGTGGATATCGTCGTTTCTAATATACCACGGTGCTTGGACAATTTCTCTTAGCACTTTATTTTGAAAAGTTTGTAAAATATTTGCATTTGTTTTCTTGGTACAACCCCAAAGTTGTATATCGTAGGTCCACACCGGCTTTAGCACTTGCTTGTATAAAAGCAGTTGGTTCTCAGTACTGAGCTGGGAATGTTCTCCGAGTAGCCAGTGCATTTCTCTATATTTGATTTCGAGTTCTTTACGTTTCATTTTCACGTGCGAATTCCATTTTAGCTTTGCGTCGAGTGTCATTCCCAGGTATTTGGCCTCGTTTGCAAAAGGTATTCGGCCCGAGTTTAGGAAAATTGGCAAGTTATTAGTTTTCTTGTAAGTGAAATTGACGTGAACAGATTGAGATTCGTTGAGGGCGATCCGCCAGTCCCTCGTCCATTCATTTACATTATTCAGTGCGTTTGCAGTCGTTTCTTCGATGGTTTTGTCTACTGCTAGGATAGCGGTGCTATCGGCAAACGTAGCAAGAATAGTGCCATCTTCGTTCGGTATAGCACGAGTATATAGCAAATAGAGAAGCGGCCCAAGAACGCTTCCTTGCGGTACGCCGGCCGAAATTTCTTTGAGCTCGGAGTATTCGATTCCATGTCTAACACGAAAGAGTCCATTCCCGAGATATGATTCTAGAATATCGTATAAGCATATAGGGAGAACTTGTCGTAGTTTGCATTTCAAGCCATCATGCCACACCTTACAAAGTCTTGCGAGACGGCAAGAAATACGCTTGAGCAAATCTTTTTTACTTCAAGTGCTTTCTCGGTTATGTAAGTAATTCTATGCACCTGGTTAATTGTCGAATGCTTGCTTCTGAACCCAAACTGGTGGTCAGGGATAAGATTATTTTCTTATATAACCGGTTGGATTCGCTTTAGTAATATTCTCTCGAAAATTTTCGATATGATTGGAAGAAGCGAAATTGGTCTATACGATTTGACCTCATTTAACGGTTTTCCTGGTTTTAAAAATATTATGACTTCCACAACTTTTCATTGGCTCGGCACGTGTTTTAATCTAAGTGCAGCATTTACAATATGGAGAAGCTTAATCAATGCTTTTCTGTGTAAAACTTTGAGAATTTCTCCGGTAACCAATTCATAACCAGGAGGTTTCTTAGGTTCTCGATTCTCGATCTCATGTTTGAGTTCCCTTAGCGTCGTGGAACTTGTGAGCGTTAAATCGTCAGATGGAAAATCCAGCCTATTGAGGTTGTCGTACATCACTTGACCATCGTACGGTTTAAATGTTTCTTCCAGGTGGGCCGCAAAGACGACCGCTTTTTCTTTATCTTCCTCGCCCATTCATTTTGATTTAATTTGATTGGCGGCGCGGGGACTTTGGGCCTTTTGGTGCCTTTTACAGCTTTCCAAAGTGAATAATTGGAATCTTTTTTCGCTGTTAAACTTTCAAGGTAAGAGCCTATTGCACCATTCTTAAAATCCTTAATAGTCTTCTTCAACAAATTGCACAGACGATTCAAGTGCGCTTTATGCTGCGAAGCACGACTCTGTTGGATATCGTAAACCGTATCTGACCGGCGTTTTCCTCGGATTGGGCGTATTATTCCAATAGGCGAGCTGTAGGATCTCAACGAAGCGATCAACTTCAATTTCAAGTTCATAGGGTGTCGTAAGTGGGTGTCGCCAGTTCAACATTATCTTCAATTTCGTTCCTAAAGCCTTCCCAGTTAGTTGTTCGACCAGTTAATCTTGATGGCTCTAGTTTATAGACTAGTTTTTCGCTCAAAGTCAAAATAATTGGGGAATGATCAGATGACAGATCAAAGCTCTCATTAACTTTTATGTGGTTGGTAGATATTCCTTTCACAACGGAAAAATCGATCAGGTCAGGTATTTTCGAAGTATCAGTTGGCCAGTAAGTCGGTTTACCAGTCGAATGGAAACCACAACAGCATTCTACCTTTTTTCGAGCTGTATCTTGAGCCCCAGAACGTGTGTTTCGCACTAAAATCGCCGCCAATAATGCAAAAATATAATATTTCCCTTGTTCAAGAAAGGGGATGTTAGCGATCTAAATAATTATCGCGACATTTCATTCATGAACTCTGTCATGAAAATATCCACGGGTGTCATCCTTGATCGTTTAACAGTAGAGTGGATGCAGTAAAACAATTTGCTTACTGAGTTTCAAGCTGGATTCATAAAGGAATAATCAACTGTGGACAACATATTTTCATTAATGAGTATCGTAAAAACATATCTGCCTAGCGAAAATGTTATATTCATTCTTCGTAGATTTCAATGCGGCTTTCGACTCTATCCGGTAGGAATGCCCTCTTCTATAAGCTAAGCATCCTGGGAATGTTAACAAAGATGCTCAAAGTAATCCAAAGCCTTAATGAAGAAAACAAGACTTCAGTCAGTGGTGGAAATGAAGGATCTGCTTGGTTTCAGACGAAAATCGGAGTTAAAGAGGGCTGCCTACTAGGTCCTCTACTCTTCTCGCTCTAGTCGAATACATCAGACTAAAACCCCCCCGCGATGAAATGCTTGACGCCAGTACCGCGGGGAATGGGGCGGTCGTGGGAGGGGGGTTTAGTGGGTAAGAGTCCCACACTGTTACTCAGGACGTACTGAGTTTCGTCTTTTGAAGATTACCCCTCCCAATCAAAAAAAAAAAAACTCTTCTCGCTCTTTTTGGATGATCTTACAACATACTTGCCGGGTAGGATCATGTTCGTTGGGCTGATCATCAAAATGCTCCTGTATGCGGATGACATCGTTATACTCGCAGAGACCCCTTACTTACTTACTTAGGTGGCGCTACAGTTCGGGGTGAACCTGGGCCTCAAGCAACAAGCCTCTCCATTTAGCTCGGTCTTTAGCTAATTGCCTCCAGTTGCGCACACCAAGTTGGTCGAGGTCCCCTTGAACTTGTGCGCGCCACCTACGGCGATGATTTCCTCTACTGCGTCGTCCCTCGGGATTAGATTCGAAGACTCTGCGGGCCGGAGCGTTGGTGTCCATTCGCTCTACATGTCCTAGCCATCTCAGACGTCCAATACGCAGTTTTTTGACTAGGTCGATGTCCCTGTACAGCTCGTATAGTTCGTGATTGAATCTTCTCCTCCAAAACCCGTCAACGCAAACAGGACCGAAAATCTTACAAAGAATTTTTCTCTCGAAGCGACTAAGGATATCTTCATCCTCTTTTAATAAAGTCCATGTTTCAGCGCCGTAAAGCAGGACTGGGATGATCAAGGTCTTATATAGAGTCTCCTTAATTGTTCGAGATAGGGCTTTACTGTTGAATTGCCTTATAAGCCCAAAAAAACAACGATTGGCAAGAGTTATTCTTCGATTGATTTCTGCACTGATTTTGTTTGTTGAATTTATAGCAGAGCCGAGGAACTAGAGATAGTAAGGGAATAAAGGTAGCTTGGAGTCATCATCATGCCAAAGCTATCATTCCGAAAACATCTTCAAGAGAAACTGAAGGAAGCCAAAACGGCCATCAACTGCAATTGGAGAGGAAAAGTGTAGACCTTGTGCAAAATGTAAGCTTTAAGAGGCGGTAATGAGGTCAATAATGTATTATGAGGATCAGGTATGGGAATTTCTTCAATATGAAGAGGTGAAGAAGTTGCTGAGGTATTCAGACTCAGAACTCACAAGCCAACAACGGAGGCACAATCTATCACAAGTCTGTACAACTGCTTGCATACGCCGACGATATAGACATTATTGGAAGAACTCAGCGGGCTGTCACCGGTGCGTTTGCAAGCATTGAGGCGGAAGCGGCCAAAATGGGTATAGCGATAAACGAGGGCAAAACCAAGTATATACTGTCAACAAGAAGGGACAGCCAACACCGACGAATTGGACAGAACGTCACAGTCGGCAGCTATAACTTCGAGGTAGTAAGGGACTTTGTCTACCTTGGCTCTGCTATAAATTCTACTAACACAATCAGTGCAGAAATCAAGCGAAGAATAACTCTTGCCAATCGCTGTTTTTGTGGGCTTGTAAGGCAATTCAACAGTAAAGCCCTATCTCGAACAACTAAGGAGATTCTATATAAGACCTTGATCATCCCAGACCTGCTTTACGG
This sequence comes from Brachypalpus laphriformis, assembly GCA_945910035.1. Taxonomy (NCBI): domain Eukaryota; kingdom Metazoa; phylum Arthropoda; class Insecta; order Diptera; family Syrphidae; genus Brachypalpus; species Brachypalpus laphriformis. The sequence goes on along the minus strand of OX246753.1, from coordinate 191,310,070 downwards.
CGCTGAAACATGGACTTTATTAAAAGAGGATGAAGATATCCTTAGTCGCTTCGAGAGAAAAATTCTTTGTAAGATTTTCGGTCCCGTTTGCGTTGGCAGGTTTTGGAGGAGAAGATTCAATCACGAACTATACGAGCTGTACAGGGACATCGACCTAGTCAAAAAACTGCGTATTGGACGTCTGAGATGGCTAGGACATGTAGAGCGAATGGACACCAACGCTCCGGCCCGCAGAGTCTTCGAATCTAACCCCGAGGGACGACGCAGTAGAGGGAATTATCGCCGTAGGTGGCACGCACAAGTTCAAGGGGACCTCGACCAACTTGGAGTGCGCAACTGGAGGCAACTAGCTAAATACCGAGCTAAATGGAGAGGCTTGTTGCTTGAGGCCCAGGTTCACCCCGAACTGTAGCGCCATCTAAGTAAGTAAGTAAGTAAGCGTGCATCGCCACAACCAGTGCAATGAGAACGACACCTACAGCAGGGCTCGAGGCCATTCTTAATCTGCTTCCACTAGACATCTTTATACAAGCATTGGCAGCTCTTAGTGCCGTGAGATTAAGCCAAACGGATAGCTGGAGATCAAATGCAATGGGTCACACCGCGATCCTGCAGAAATATCTAGGCAGTGTATCTAAACAGAATACATAACGCCTTACATAGAGTTCACGAGACCATTTTTAAGCTCCTGTCCGAGCAGGGAAAACTGGAAAAATGACAGAACACATAAGCGAGTGATCCATAGCTGTGTACACCGATGGATCCAAAATGGAAATAGGTGTAGGTGCAGGCATCTTCTCTGAAACTCTTGGTTTCTCCATGTCAGCTCGGCTTCCGAACTACTACTACTAGCTGTGACAATAATACGCTGCGAAGAGGGTAATACCACGGGAAGATATCACCTTTTTCATCGACAACCACGCAGCGATAACAGCTATGCTATAGAAATAAAATCGAAGCTTATGAAGTGTTGTAGAGAAGAGCTCAAGGTTCTTGGAACACAGCACGAGGTAAAGCTCTGCTGGGTCCCCGGTCATGAAGGCATACCAGGGAATGAGAAAGCCGACGAACTGGCTAGAGGAGACTCAGCACTAAGCTCGAACCAATCCGACCCCTCAGTGTACATCCCGCCTTGCGCACTCAAACTCAAAGCAGGAAACAAAGCCCTTACGGAGGCTAACAACAGGTGGGCCTCTTTAGATACTTGTGTCACCACGAGAAAGCTATGGCCTGCATTCGACAGAGTAAGAACCAATAGACTCATACAGAGGGATGAACATCCCTCTCTACTCTAATAGGAGTCATTACGGGGCACAACACCATACGGTACCACATGAAAAACTACGTGTGACGAACGAAGACCTTTGTAGAGGTAGCGGTGACTAGGAGGCTCAGGAGGACACCACCCACTTTCTCTGCTACTGCCCAGGCGTCTATCATTTGAGAAATAAGTTCCTTGTCTGTAATGATTTAGAAGAGTTGTTCAACAGACCGATAAATGACATCGTAAACTTCATCAAATCCTTTCGATGGTTTGTACCTCGGGCACAGTAAGTACTAAATGCTTTCCTTAGGATTTGTACAAAGACGATATTTTTTCTGCTTTTCACGAGGAAGAGATTCTCTAATCTATCTCCTTTCCCCTATGGGTATTACAATGGATCTATATTGACCTGAGTGTGGTGTGGAAGTTTTCAATCCCCTACACCAGCCCACATACCTAACCTAACTTTCTTTGTTTCTGCCCAGCTCTCTCCTGTAGAAGGAAGCTTCACTTAGGAGCCCCCTATTACAACGATTTAGGCGACCTGATAGATATCGATATTAAGGGCCTCCTACGCTTCATAAGAAGCTCAAAATGCTTTTAGCGAGTAAGTAGAGATTTTCTCCCATGATCCACGTGGTATCACAATGGACCTATTATTTGTCTAAGTGTGTTGGCGATTCTCAGCTGGCAGCCACTACAACCTATCACAACCTAACACACCATATGTAGGTGTTAATAAAGTTAGTCCTTTCTTCCTCCTATTATTTTCAATTCATTTTATTAATTCAATTCAGTACGACTTACATGCTAACAAAAACGCTTAAAATTAGCTTGATTAACTTAAACTATCTTATGCTAACTTACTGTCCCCATGCGGGCGCTCTAAGCTAAACCTAATGCTTAATCTATATCTTTCGACCTTATTTAACTTGGACTAACTTTATTATTTTATAACTAATTTAACAAACTAAGAGAACTTCCTCCTATATTAAGGGTATGATGCAAATTAACAATTACCAAATTGTTGTGAAAATCATTCAAATAAGGTATACTATACTTCAGAGCATATGTGGTCGCCCTATAAATCTAAAATCGTTGTTTTACTTCAAACGAAAAGCAAACAAAATCAAACTATATATTATACCATAATAATAATTGTCAGTTAGGGTGCTTCCACACTGAATAGAGCAAAAACGAGTTAGACAAACAAAACTGTTTTTTATGTTTTTTGAAGTTTAAATACACACTCTTAAATATTTGTGCCCCAATTGAATAACTCAAAACAAAGCAGGCAAACCAAAACGGTTTTGTTCTAGTGCTTATGTCAAAAATTAAACGTCTACTAATGGAGCAATGTAGATTTAAATGAGCAATAAATCATTTGAAGCAAAAAAATCGAGTAAGGCAAAAACGCGAGAAAATGGTTAAGTGATAGACAAGATATAAACTCATGCAATCAAATGAGGGGGCCTACATTAAATCAGTCAAACAAAAAAATAAACAAAAACGGTATACCCCCTCCGGCTTGTTCCTCGCACCATCGGATTTTTCAGGTGAATATAAGCTGGTTATCATAATACGTAATTGGCAGCCGCTAACCACTGCTGACTAGTCCAGATCTGACGACATTCGATGCTAGTGTAACGTTATTGCAACGGAATATGCTTTTGGAATATGTAGTTCATATAAACTCCTTATTATGTGTCCTTTCGGGGGCAAGGTTCCAGGCAAAGGAACTAGAGGGACTGAGCTGCTTAGCAGCCTTTCCCTAAGACCGTCCATACGTGGTGAAGAGCCACATCCTACTCGAGGTGTCCCTGTTGTATACTGAATATGGCGGATCTAAAAAGGAAAACTTGATAAAACCCGTAATCCCAGGTTTATAACTTGGGTTGAATGGCATGACGTTAGTGTGTCTTCTATCGGTGAACTCCAGTTTATTGGGCACCTTCGGTTTCAATTTAAGTCCCCTTCGCTGGCATGCGGGGCTCTGCCTTCGGTGTATTTCTTTCCCTAGCTTCTCGTGGGAACAAAATTTCAAATTCCAATAAAAAAAAACCAAGAGCAATACTGCTCTAAACGCATCCACACCAATGGACATTGGTCTCCCAGAAGACCTCTCCTCAATCACTAGCGCGGAAGAGGACGATCTAACTATCGATCCAATTGAAGAAGCGGCCCTTCTACTCGAAACCGCCCCACCTCTGTCGGCTGATCCTCAGCCATCCACCTCAAAAACTGCACTAGAACGACGTAGCGGAGCGGGTCGCAAACGTTTGAAATGGCTCCTCTCCAAAGGCGTTCTCCTGAGGAAGCCAGAGAGAAAGCCAAAATCCCCTGCGGCCGCAAAAGAGACCGCTCTAATTCTTCTCCACTGGCTTCGGAGCCAAAAATGACAAAAACTGCACCCCATGCAAGAGCAACTGATGTGGCTCCCACATCTGTCAAGCCTGCTCCTATAGTGCCACTTATCACCTTTAAGCTAGCTCTGGAAGTTTTCAAGATAGGGATCATCGACTCCAACTTTCCAGAAACCCTGCTTAACAACGAGCAAATGACTTCCATCCAAGACTCCATCTTTGAGCGCATTATCAGCCTCACGGACGAGAAAGTGAAACCCAAATTCCGCGGAACGTCTTTCCGTCCAGGATGGCTAGTCCTAAACTGCAAAGACCGATCTACGGCAGAATGGGTCAAAGGCATTGTCCCTAGTTTCACTCCATGGGAGGGTGCCTCACTGAAAGCTCTTGATGAGGATAACATTCCTCGGGAACCAATTTTAGTGGGACACTTTCCAGCAAACCCTTCATTCGGAAACAAGAAGATCCCGAGGGCTGTTTCTGCCCAAAATTCAGATCTTCTCGCTTCTGAATGGCGGGTCTTAAAACGTGAGGACAAGGGCAACTTTGCATACTGACCCTCTCCATAGACCACAAATCCATGGCTTGCTTGAAAAGGCTACATTTCAAAATAGACTTTCGTTTCAGAGAAGTTACTCTTCGAACAAAGCAATCATCGGCAAAGACTCTCACAAAAGAGGTAAGTGCTTCTCAACTTCCTTATTGGCTTAAATATTGATATTTTAAATAGAGGAAATGAACCTACTTTTCTCAACTTCATCAGACAAGAGGTTCTGGATCTTACCCTATCCAGTTCCTCTATGTCCAATCTCATTACCAATTGGCATGTCTCTAAGGAGCTCTCGTTGTCTGACCATATGCGCATTAGGTTTCACATCGAAACTACTCGTGACCCAATCACCCCTAGTAGGTCTCCCAAACGCACCAATTGGAATCTCTATGCAGACATCCTTAGGGGCGAATTTATTCCTTCTTGTTTAAATATAGACTCTTCTCATTCTCTTGAAGAAGAAGTCTCAAAACTAAGCTCTCAGATCACCTCCGCATATGAAGCTAGCTGCTATCCCAAAAGCAGAACTAACTTCCGCGATGTACCATGGTGGAACAATGAGCTCAACACCCTCAAAAAAAAGATTAGAAGGCTATTTAATAAAGCCAGAGCCACCAACTCATGGAGCGAATACAAGATAGCCCTCACAACTTACAACTCTGCTATTAGGAGATCAAAAAGACATACATGGAGATCTTTCTGTGAAAGCATAAATGATCTCCCTTCAACTGTTAGGGCCTGGAAAACCCTATCCAAGAACCACAGCAACGGTATTGGTCTCCTACAAAAACCTGACGGCAGTTTTACACAGGGATATTACGAAACATTAGGTCTTCTTCTGCAGACCCACTTCCCTGACTCACTAATTACTAACCCTCACACATCTCTTCTGCATGAAGACATGCCACTCCCTCCTAATCGACGCACTAGGACTCTAGCCAAGAAAATCTTCACCCTCGATGCCATAAGCTCCCGGTGGAGATGGAATTTTCCCCGTCCTCTTACATTATGGAATCGACACTCTCATTGAATCCTTAGTGCCCATCTTCAGATCCAGCTATGAACTCAGCTACATCCCATCAATATGGAGAAAAGTTAATGTAGTGTTCATTCCTAAAGCCGGCGCCAGATCACAATCAGACCCAAAGGCCATTAGGCCAATCAGTCTCACCTCTGTGTGTCTTAAGGTAATGGAAAAAATCTTTGATCTTCACATAAGAAATTCCGCCCTTATAGAACACCCCGTAAATAATCTTCAATTTGCATATCAATCTGGTAAATCTACGGTCACAGCGCTTCACCATCTAATCAGTACTATTGAAGAAACTTTGTCAAAGAAGGAAATAGCCTTATGCTCCTTCCTGGACATCTCTGGCGCCTTCGATAACACATCGTTTCAATCAATTAAGTCTGCTGCTGATGTCAAAGGCATTGACCAGCAAACTGCCAAATGGATATGCTCGATGCTCAGAAGCAGACTTATCACTGCCAAGCTTGGACAAATCTCAATCTCTGTTAGAACTACTAAGGGTTGTCCCCAAGGGGGTGTCCTAACTCCTCTTTTATGGTCCATTGTAGTGGAAAATATCATAAATGACCTCAATAGTTCTAGATTTCTCACCCCGGGCTACGCTGACGACGTAGTCATTATAGCTAAGGGCAAGGATGAATCCAGCATTTCTGAACAAATGCAACATGCGCTAAATAAAGTAAATAACTGGTGCCAGTCAGAAGGTCTAACGGTTAACCCTGCAAAAACCGTAATCATTCCTTTCACCAGGAGGAGAAACTTAACCCTTCAAGCACTATCACTAAATAATACTCAAATTGAGTTCTCAAAAGAAACAAAATATCTTGGGATTACTCTAGACTACAAATTAACTTGGAAACCTCATATAACAGAACCACTGAGAAGGCGACTAAAGCCTTCCGGGCCTGCTCTAGGTTTTTCGGCAAAAAATGAGGATTAAATCCAAAAATGATCCACTGGACCTATACCACAATCATCGTTCCGATAATAACTGATGCTTCGCTAGTATGGTGGGATAAAGTTGATCAAACTGTTACCCGCTCCGCCCTTCAGAAGGTGCAGAGACTAGCATGTGTAGGTATTACGGGCGCAATGCGCACCCGCCCAACAGCTGCGCTGGAAGTTCTCTTAAACCTTCCACCCCTACACATAAATATTATGAAGACTGCGGCTGCCAGTGCTCTAAAGCTTCACCTTTTATACAACAATACAAATTCCGAATTAGTTGGCCCCATGAAGATCCTTGAGAAAATCCGCTACTTACTTGTCCAGCAATATGCATCTCAGACTTCATGCCCAAAAGAATCCACCCCAATCACCCCTTCACAGTAAACGTACCTGAGCTACTGGGACTATTCTCAAATCCCCCAATAAAGATCTCAAATCAATTGGTACACTGATGGTTCAAAAATGTCAAATGGGGTTGGAGCTGGTATCTTTGGCCCCAACTACAAACTCTTTACAACACTAGGTCAATCCACTACTATCTTGCAAGCAGAGGTCTATGCCATCGAGCTCTGCGCCAGAGAATGCATTAGACGAAACCTTCAAAGATCACATATCGCTCTCACGTCCGTTGACTATAAGTCTAAGGTGGTTTGGAATTGTCTCCAGACGCTTTTGCAGCTTGCTGCACACAATAATATCACACTAATGTGGGTCCCCGGTCACAAAGGTATCCCTGGTAATGAAGCGGCTGATAAGTTTGCCAGACTAGGTGCCAATCACCTTATATTGGACCTGAACCCTTCTGCGGTTTACCCAGCAGCGAGATTAAAATAGAGCTACTCCGCTGGGAACGCGAACAAATGATCTCTCACTGGAATGCTCAACCCGGCCTAAGGCATTCCAAGAAATTTATTAACTTCTCAAAAAATAGAACTAGAGACATTCTATCAATGAGCAAACAGAATGCTAAGATCCTTACTGACTTCCTAACTGGACATTGCTTTCTCAAGAAAATGGGACGTGTTCAATCGGATACGTGCCGTGCCGTCTCTGTCTTGAAGACACCGAAACAGCCCATCACATACTCTGTGATTGCCCGGCCATAGCCAGACTTAGGCTAAAGCACTTTAATAAAGGCGTTACATCACCTTCTGACGTCACCTCTTCTTCAGCTCGAACTATTCTTAGCTTCATTAATGAACTTGAGTTCAGCTAGTTGACAAACTCAAAATCAATTAACCAGGGGATAGCACAAAAGATCGTTTTAGGTCGCAGTGCTCCAGGGGTCAGTCTCTGCCTTCCTCCCCTTCTGCTTCAAAAAAAAAAAAAAAATGTGCCCTTTCACTTGCCATGGAGCTTCAAACAATTTTGCCGAGCGCCTCATTTCACTTTGAGGAGACGTTAAGCAGATTTGACTTCCTGTGGTTATGTCTTATGAGGTTACTTGAAATCCAAGGTCTTTTTTAAAAAAAAAAAAAAAAAACCCCGTACCATTGCCGCTTTGCAAGCGGCTATCACAAGAGAAATTCGATTCCAACAACAGTGTTAGAGAGATGTATAAAGAATTTTTTAAATCGTCTTCGTAAGTTCCTAGACAATAATGAGCGTCATCTTGACGACATTATTTTCTGTTCATGACTTCGATTGTAAAGTCTACTGGAAATGGAAACCACAATTTAAATTAAACGGACACCATGTACAGTACGTTTACTATTTCTCAGTAGATGCTACAAACTACCCCGTTTCTGTTCTTTTTATAACAATTTTCCTTTATTACTCAACATTTAAGCATAGATGTCGCCCTTAAAAACTCTAGTTCAGAACCGAGAGGTTTGTGTAGCAAGAAAATGCAATTCATCGAAGCAAAATCGTCGTTTCTACATACACTGCTTTCAATTTTATTGCATTTCTGATTGTTCGTTGTTGACAAAAACAGTAATTTGAGACAGAATTCATTTAAAAGTTATTTTAGAACAATATACATATGCACATATATGCGAAAATATTATATAAATTGCTAAAAAATGAGCTCCCCACGAGAAATTGTTCGGTGCCAGATCTATGAACACACCCTTTACACTTCCTGTCAGTGCGGACTAGCCAGTGTTTTCGTGTGCGTACTATTTTCTCTGGTGTACTATCAAACTTTAATGCAAGGAAAGTGTAGATTTTTTCCAAAAAAATATAAAATAAAATGTTTACGACTCATCGGTAAAATAAAAAAGAATAGAGGTGTCCCCAAATCAACGTGAATATTCGCTGTCGCCGCGACGGCGATGAATAGCAGTGCTTGCTGTCACTTAAGTTACATGGCGATATGTGAGAGTGCCCCCACCAACGCGAATATTTGTCGCCGCGACGGCAGTTTTGCAGCGTTTTCTTTAGTGTCGCCGCATGCAGGGTTTTTGTCGCAGTCGCCGCGACGGCGATGCTTGCTGTCACTTAAGTCACATGGAGATATATGAGAGTGCCCACGCCAAAGCGAACTTAACGCCGATTTTGCAGTGTTATGCCACTATCGTGGGTATGTCGCAGTTTTAATGAAATGGCATATACTGAGATGTTATTCAAATTCTTGAAAAAATACGCAATTTTATAGGATCTATCACACGAAGTTATAACCTTCGTAACGAAGAAGGATGAAGTATGGAGGGCAAGAAATAAAAGCAAGAAATTTTCGCAAACACCGAGGCAAAACTGTCGTCTTGGTGTGGGCATACTCCCGAAAACATCGCCCTCATGGCGGCAGCGAATAATCGCGTTGGTTTGGGGACACATAATTCTCACCAAACAGGTCTCAAGTGAGAACTACACGATAGAACCGTCGTACCGACTTGTGTTGTACCAACATCGGCCCAAATGTTGTATGCAGCACACACATTATACAATCTGCGTACGATTTACGTACAACCAGACATTTTATTGAGTCATTTTACACATACACACCACACACACACTTGCACAATCTGTGCAAGCGACAGTGGTTACACAGTCAAGACCATGTGACCATTCGATATCGGTACAACGGTCGGTTGTGTGGATACACACGATACAACACCAACCGTTGGTACAAGAGTTGTATCGTGTATTTTCCACTTAATATCGAATAGGAAGGTGTCTACTACAGTTGTACAAAGTGTGTAACAGCAGTACCAATAGCACTAGCGAAGTGCAAGCGGCATCACTGATGCCTCACAAGAAACAAATGTCAAAATATTGGTCATTCATAAATTTCCTCCAATCGAACCCGTCTATTAGTTTGTTTTCTCAATTTCTCCAGCGGAATATACAATTAAATAGCAATAATTGGTAATAGAAAGGACCTGCAGCAAGAATGAACCTCGACGATGTGGTGTACCTCGTCTGTCTGCTGTCGTGCATCGGCTTTGGGGTCCTTATGCGGGGGATCAAGGATGACTCGCAGCGAAAACTATTCGGCACAGCGTTCGGGGTGTTGATTGTTTTCATTGTTTCCGGGTTGCACATCCTGCATTGTTTGATTTCTTTCAGTTTGTGTGCTCTAGCCATTCAGTATGTCCATCCCAGGTGAGTCTCCAGAGGGAGAAGCAAGGGTACACTTGATTGGCGGCGATGTAATGGGTTTCCCTTTGTTTCCAGCAAGTGCCACTTGGTTAGCTTTGCCATCATGTTTGGCTACTTGGTGTTCTTCCGGACAACGTCGTACTTTGGTCTTCCATCGGTGCCGGGGCACACGAATATGATTCAAATGATTCTTACCCTCAAGGTGAACTGCAAACGGGGTTGCCAACTAGCGATTGTAATGTCCTTCTCTTTCAGGTTTCTGGAGTGGCATTCGAGAAGGCTGCCGCCTACAAGAAAATCGAACAAAGAAACAAGGAAGTAGAACAAAGGAGTGAACCATCGACTAGCAGCGAGAAGAGGGACTTAGGACCTCTGGTGGAATTGACTGACTATGACATTGAACTGCAAAGCATCAGCATCGTGGAGATCTTCCACTACTCGTTTAACTACATCGGGGTTTTGACAGGTTAGACTTTGCTTAGTAATTGTGTGCCACTATCAGCACAGTAGGTGATTGAGTGACACAGACCTGATTAGATTGAGGCTTATCTCATGCGTTTGGGCATGAAATGTGGCATGTGACTGACTGCAGTCTCACTGACCTCTTATCAATATCGAAGGGGATGAGTTTGTTTGTCTTTTAGCCTTGAACTCTGTTGATTGTCCTCCAAATGGGAATTTATGAAATGTGATTCAACTTATGAGCGAAAGAAAGAAGTGTACACTAGTCGGGTGGGGGAATTCCCTTAGGTTAGGTTAGGTAAATGGGTGCCTTGTGACAAAAAGAATCACTGCTCACCTAAACTAACTTTTCGGGTTCATTGTGCCCAATTATTTAAGCATGGAAACACAGTTAAGATGGTCGGTTGCTAGAACCACTCAGATTATGATATGAATCTCAGGAAGTCTACCAGCTCAACATTGCCTAAGTCTGCCAGCTCTGAGAACCGCCAGCAGGTGACGAACGGATTCAGTTTCTTCTTCTTCCTGCAACTTCAATAATAGTCCTTGTGCAGCACACCGAACCGTCCCGCGCGAATGCCATTGGCGCAGTGGTTAGAGATTAAGGCGGGAAATGACTAGTGCGATATGCGACCAAGTCTCACCAAAGACGTTAATCTCTTGTTAAAGGCCGGCCATAGTGCCCTAGCCGTTGCGCATGAGTCTAGATGAACCCTGCGTTTGTTTGCTCGACCGGTGGCTTCATCTTCTATTTTCTTCCGTAAAGAACTGATGAGGGTCACTACAAAGGGATCGCCCGTGATATGTGCAGTGCCGACCCTTTCCTTTCTTTTCCTTCGATATCCATGTGCCCTGGTACCCAGCAGAGGGGCACCGCATTGAGTAGATGGGTAGGTAGGTGTGGTGGTTCTTCTTAGAAAAGAAGAACTCAATTAGCACTGATTGTTTTGATACCACAAAACTCTTGTACCTACTTATTTACTTATGTCCTGTATCCAAGGGTCCTAGGGCCTCTACTACGCCTACGCGCCATCGTGTACGGTTTCTGGCAATGTGTCTGAGTTCTCCCCAACTTTTCCCCAACGGCCGTGCCTCCTTCTCGACTGTTCTGCGCCATGTTTCCTTCGGACCGCCAGGACTACTGCCATCCTGAGTTAAAGGGTTCCATTGCATAACATGGTTCGTTATGAAACAGTTACCCTTTCCGAACGTGTGGCCAATCCATTGCCACTTCCGTCGTTGGATGATCGTGCCTACTGGTTCCTGACCCGTTCTCTCGTAAAGGTTTTTCGTTAGAGATACGATTGGGCCAAAAGATCCTTAAGATATTGCGTAGGCACCTATTAACAAACGTGTGCAGCTTTCTGGTGATAGTAGTGGTCACTCTCCACTTGCTGCAACCATATAACAGCACAAATTCAACGTTGGAGCGGAACATTCTTATCTTGGTGTTCGAACTGATTGCATTGTTTCGCCATATTTTGGATAACATCCCGAACGCGGACTTTGCTTTGGCGATCCTGTTGGCTATATCCAGTTCAGTTTCATCATCGGTCAAGATAATACTCCCAAGATACTGGAAATCATATACTCTCTCTACCGGTTGTCCAGCAATGCATATTTGAGCCGATGAGTTTGTTCCGAAGCTGATAATTTTAGTTTTTGCCGTATTCAGCCCGACGACGCCTGCCTCCCTCCCCACATCTGCTGTCATTTGGTGGGGGTCCATAATTCTGTGGGAGAGTAAGCATACATCGTCAGCGTTGTGAAGATGTTTCAGTTGAGATGTAAGTTTACCGTCGACAAAGCTGCACGAAGCACATCGCTAATCACCAATAGGAATAATATTGGTGAAAGGATACAGCCTTGTCTTACCCCACTTTGGATCTCAGACAACCTTCTTTTGTGCAGAACGTGACATTTGGAGCCTTCGTATGTACCTTTGATAATAGCAATTAGTTTATCGGGGATACCTCTCCCGCGTAAGTCACGCCAAATAAACTCCCTGTTGAAACTATCGAACGCCTTCTCAAAATCGATGAACAGCAGGTGGAGTGGCGATTGATATTCAATGCACTGTTCGATGATAATCCGCAGGGTGTTGATGTGGTCGACACAGGAGGATCCAGAGCGGAAACCTACTTGTTCGGCATCGAGTGTGTCTTCGAGATGTTGTTTGATTCGCTCCAGGATGATTTTAGCTATTATCTAAGCTACAGAAGGCAGTACGAAGATACCCCTCCAGTTTCCGCACTCCATTAAATTTCCCTTTTTAGGAAGCTTGACGATCATTCCCTTTTTCCACTCGTTAGGAAAGCTCTCAGCTTCCCAAACTCTCTCTATAAGTGGAAGCAGAAGCTCAACCGATGTTGTTGGCGCTGCTCGTAAGAGCTCTGCTGGAATACCGTCAAGTTGTTGTTGTTGTTGTTGTTGTTGTTGTTGTTGTAGCAGCTGTGTAGCTGAGGTTGACGATCCTTGGTCGAGGTATTGTCCTCGAGTCGCTCCGGGACGTACGTACGTACGTAGAACCGATCGTCGTGAGAGCGACTCCCAGTAACTGGCTGAACACAATGCATGCCGCGGCCGCGCCGCGGTAGCGTAGTACGACCTGTCACAAAGTTAAAATATATGGGAACTCACTAGAGCGCCCACAATGAGGTAGCTGCGGCGTGGCGGTAGCAGTGGTGTAGTACGAAGTTGGTTTACTTTTAACTTGTGCAGCGCCACAAGTGACAGATAGAGAAATTGGCGACTGTTGAAGACTGTTTTGGTTTTCTATACGATGTTTTCGTGGTGGATTCTTGAACTGAGTTCAGCAGTAGCGCAATAAATTTGAAATATTCGTTACAGTCAAAATGGAAGAGCACGCCGTGGAAAAAATTATTTTGCTAGTGAAAGGAAAATAAATTTATCCATTTCTTATTATTTTTATTGTATTATTATAGCACAATAATCTCACAAAAATAATCAAATCTCAATAACACTCAAAAAGAAAAACACAATTTTAATCAGCTGACATTATTTGACATTACTACGCGCTACACCATTTTGGGCGAATTTTGTGAGTGCAGCGCCACGGCGCGGCCGCGGCATGCATTGTGTTCAGCCAGTAATGATGAGATCACAACCGCTATCAAGGCACTCAAAACCAATAAGGCGGTAGGACTTGACGGTATTTACTATACTAAATACCGTCAAGTCCTACCGCCTTATTGGTTTTGAGTGCCTTGATAGCATCATCATTACTGGGAGTCGCGGTGCGTATTCGGGAACTTCTCACCTCGGGCATCTCAGTCTGATTTGGGAGCATATCACTAGCGAATACACGGTTCAAAACCGTAGCAAAATGCTCTTTCCATCTCTTGAGCTGGTCCTCATCCGAAATGAGCAAGGAGCCGTCTAGGCTTTTCACTGGGTGTTGGCTGGAGCTGCGACCACCTGTCAGCTCTTTGGTGATTCTGTAGACGGTCCTGCCGTCGCAACTCCGTGCAGCTTCTTCTGTTTCTGTGGCCAGCGCGTTGATGCAGTTGCGCTTGTCACGTCGCACGCTACGCTGAACTTCTCTCATCTCATGCGATATAGGGACTCTAGCTCGCTTCTCCCTGCTCCTGGAGTAGCTGCAACGCGAGCTTTCAGCTGTTTTCGTTCGTCAATCCGTCTCCAGGTATCCTCGGAAAGCCACGCCCTATGTCTTCCCTGCGATCGACCGACGATTCTTTCAGCACCAGATGTAAAAACATTCTTCACAGCACACCAATGGTCTTGGGTGGTTGCGGGCATAGAGCAGCTGATTGCTTCCACACCTTGCGAAAAGTGCTCCCTTAATTGTTGGCGCACTGAGGGATCACTAAGTCTATCGATGTTGAACCTGGGCATTCTTGTGTTGTCGTGGGATCTTCGAACTGCAGCAGTGCGTAGTTGGAGAGTAGCTATCATAAGATGGTGATCTCGTACTGTCCCCACATCTGCCCCTCACCTATTTCGGACGTCTAGGAGACTACTTCTAAAGCTACTACTACTTCTTCTCTGATGGCAAAATGGTCAATTTGGTTGGAGGTTGCCTGCTTGTCGTTGGAAACCCAGCTGACTTTGTGGCAGGTCTTGTGCTCAAACATGGTGCCACCTATCACAAGGCGATTGGCATTGCACAAATCCACAAACCTTTCGTCGTTGTCATTGTAGTTGCCTATTCCATGCTTCCCGATTACATGTTTGAGCCCTTCGTTGTCGTTGCCTACCTTGGCATTCAAATCCCCCATCACTCGTGTACCTGGATGTAACAGATGTGTTGGTGGGGAGTCTCTAGATCAAACCTGTGGAGTTTAAGGAGATTATTAAAACTTTAAGGTTTCTCTCTGAGACTTCCTCAAGGGAATCAAAAAAGGGTTTTCCTAAAACTCGTTGTTTAGCCCTAGCTAATGCCGGACAGGCGCATAAAAAGTGGATAATGGTTTCTTTCTCAGTTGCGACATTGCAACTACGGCAGTATATCTGTGGCAATACGACATAATAGCTTAAGTCAACTTAAGTCATATATGTTGTGTGGAATCCCTAGTTTGACTGCATGGTCTCCTATAGGCCAGTGATCCGTGGTGGTCGCTGTTATCCTGGCGATGTCCCTGCGCGTTCTGTTTAAAAAGTCGTTTGTTTTTGTTTGGTTGTAGTTTGGCCACATCTTTCTGGATATGACACAGTTTGTTAGCCCAGTCCATCTGAACTTGACTTTGCCAAGGAATTTTGAGGATATTTCTGCTTTGACTGCTCCCAGCGGAATTTGAACTCTATAATCGGCGCAGTTGCTGTGGTCTTCTTTCTTGTGGATCGGCAAACGATGCTGAGATTCCGTTCACCAGGCATACACTCGTCTGACCAAATCTTAGAGATGAGTTGGTGTATGCTCTCTACCAATTCATCACCAGCTTCCTTGAAAAGTTCAGCAGGTAAGTCGTCAGTTCCAGTAGCCTTGTAGATAATGCTATCCTCACTTCGCTTTGGTCAGGTGGACGGAAATTGAGACTATAATCGTCTATGATGAATGGTTCATTCTGCCTGACAGCGGAATGTTGGCGGTGTTATACAAGACGATCACGATAATGCTAATTTGGATATATAATAACTGCATTCCATGGCTCAAGTTACAGAAACAAAAATGGTAATCCAAATATTCCAAAGCTAACGCATGAAATCACAGACATCGCCCCAGAGCGCAGAAGAAAAATTTCCGACAGAAGTCAGAGGTGTCTCGTTTTGTCATGGACGCGTGCATCTTCACTTCTTTACCCGTCTCTTAGTCCCAACGGTATGTCTCGACATTATTTCCTACTCTGAACTAAAACATTTTCAGAGTTTCACGCAAAAAAACCCTAACCGCCATATTATTCCCTCATTTTAACCCGAGTTAAAATGTACATCCGGGTTAAAGTGAGTTTAACCCGAAAATGAAACCCAAGTCCATAATATTCACTCGTTAAATCCGAACTTAAACCCAGTTACATAAACCTGGTTGGCGTTTAACCCGATCAAATTTAAACCGCCCTCCGGAGACCAGTTTAAGTACAATACTTTAACTCGGATTAAAACGCAATTTCATAACAGGTCTGTTCGTGTACTTTCTGCATTAAAATTCGCAGTTTATCAAATTTCCATGAGTGCGCGTAAAATTCTCTCAGAGGTAAAATTACGAAAAAATAAACAAACGCGTTGAACCACAAAAGTTGCCCACTTTTTAAACGTCAAACCCCAAACTCCGTTGTACGCGAAAGAAAGAAAGAGAAGGAACAATCCAACAAAAAATCACATATACATATATATATTTGACAGATTTGACAGTTTTCACAAACTTGCCCAAAGAAATTTCTTGCACCAAAATTCGCAGGATGGGGAAATTTCTTACTCTCTCGAGAGCGCTCTATTCTGTCAAAAACTACGAAAATTCCCAGTATTCAAACAGGTTTTCGTGAAAATTCGTAACTTTTCGTAAAAATACGCTGGTTTGGGAGGGGACGCGAACCGACCTAATATTCAGAAATTTCTTGCACTAAAATTCGCAGCATGGAGAAATTTCTTACTCTTCGAGAGCGCTCTCTTCTGTCAAAAACTACGAAAATTCTCAGTACTCGAACAGGTTTTCGTAAAAGTTCGTAACTTTTCGTAAAAATTCGCTTGGGAGGGTACGCGAACAGACCTAATATTGACTCGTTTCGTTCGAGTCACATTTGACATTTCTTTGTTCGCAGGAGTCAGGAAAGGTGAAATAAATATTAAAAGTAGCAAGAACAAAAAAAATGGATTTCATTCGTGAAATTGATGAAATGTTGATATGTTCATCGTCAGAAGACCAATTTCTGGAAGAGCTGATAGAACAGCAGATGGTGAACCACCCTCCTCGAATGTATCGAATGCATAAGCGAGCTTGCGTCGACGATTATGATGAAGTGAATTTCCGCAAGTATTTTCGGCTGGAAAAAGAAGCATTTTGGCTTCTACATTCGTTAATTCGACAGGAATTGGATGGTGATAGACGTCGGTATGTCATTCATTAGATACTGTCAGTTGCGATTTTTTTTTCACAGCGCGTTTGTGCTGCGCTGTTGTAGTTGGTACTGACAGAACTGGCCAGCGAAGTTGAACTACTTGAATTTGAATGCCGGATTTCAATGCCATCAGTATGCCGTTTGCGACGACGCTGGCTTTGCGTAGCGAACATTTGCGGTGAGCTGAATGGCAACAATGAAGCCGATGTCGATGGTATGGCCATTTCATCATTCAATGAGGCTGCTGTTGCCACTGCAGCCTTTGTTATTGCAGGGGTCGACAATATAGGAGACACATCATCAAATAAATTCGATGTCTGACTTGCTGTTGACGTTGATGTCGTCTCATTGACTGGAATCGCTGTCAACTGGTACGAGTTTGACAATACGTAGGTTTCAGTTCAGAGGGTCTCCTTTCTTCAGGATCGGGCAAACGATGCTGAGGTTCCATACATCGGGCCACATTTTGCAGATGAGCAGGTGCATGCTCCTTACCAGCTGATCTCCTCCTGCCTTGAAAAGTTCGGCGGCAAGGCCGTCGGCTCCAGCAGCTTTGTTGAATTTGAGTTTACGAGGGCAAGGTGAAAAGTTATCGGCCTGACGCGTTCCAATCAGCAAAAATGTATGTTTCCTGCCTGGGCGCACTTGTCATTAGTTCGTGTGACCAGTTTCAACTTGTTCTCTCAAGTAGTTTGTTTACACGATTTTTTGCAGTAGAGGTCTTGCGTGTTTTTCGTTAAAATGGATAAACTTGAATATCGTGCGGTCATAAAATTCTTCGTTTTGGATAGGTTAACCCCCAAAGAAATTCATCCAAAGTTCGCAAAAGTTTACGGGGACTCTGCTCTTTCCATGTCAACAGTTAAAAAGTGGGCAGCTGAATTTAAACGCGATCGCACGTCCCTCGAAGATAACCCACGTGAAGGACGGCTAAAAACCGCAACCACACCCCAAAGCATCGAAAAAGTGCATTATATTGTGTTGGACGATAGGCGAGTGAAGGTGAGTGAGATAGCTGAGGCTGTGTGTATATCGGAAGAGAGGGTGCGAAACATCTTGCACAAAAACTTAGGGATGCGAAAGCTCTGCGCAAGATGAGTGCCGCATTTGCTGAATGTCGATCAAAAGCAAATGCCCAAACGATTTTCACGGCAATCTTTGGACCGATTCAATAAGGATTCGACCGATTTTGTGCGGCAATTTGTCACCATGGGTGAGACATGGGTCCACCACTACACGCCAGAAACGAAACAGCAGTCGAAGCAGTGGGTGGAAGCCGGTGGTCCAGCGCCAAAGAAAGCGAAGTCGATCGCATCTGCCGGAAAGGTCATGTCCAGTGTGTTTTGGGATGCGAAAGGGATCCTGTTAATTGATTACCTTGAGAAAGGCAGAACAATTACAGGCGAATATTACTCCAACCTCCTTGACCAGCTGGATGCCAAAATTCGTGAGAAGAGACCTGGCTTGAAGAAGAAAAAAATCATCTTTCACCAGGACAATGCACCTGTACACAAGTGTGCGTTGGCGATGGGAAAACTGCGGGATTTGGATTACGATTTGCTCGGCCATCCCTCCTATTCACCTGATTTGGCACCCTCAGAACTCCATCTGTTCCCAAACTTGAAGAAATTTGTTTCTGGGAAGCACTTCGCATCCAATGCAGAAGTTGAGAGGGCCGTAGATGAATATTTTCACAGCCTTCCAGACTCTCACTTCCGAGAAGGAATACTGATGTTGGAGAAACGCTGGACTAAGTGTGTTGAAGTCAAGGGAGATTATGTAGAAAAATAAAATCATTTTTTAACTGAAAATCGCGGTCTTTCATTGTCAGGCCGAGAACTTTTCACCTTGCCCTCGTGGATATCGCTATCCTCACTTCATTCTGATCGGGTTGACGGGAATCTTGACTGTCATCGTCACTGTTGAATGGCTCATTCTGCCTGACAGCGGATAATTTCGTTATAATTCTGATTGGAGGTAAAGACCAAGTTTCTAGGGTATTGAACGGCAAAGTTTTATTAAAATCTGTGCAGTAGTTTTTGCGTGATACGCGCTGTGACATGACCCTAGTTATTATTATATATATCTATAGGTATATAGATTCAAAAGTCTATTTTTTTTTCTTTCAAGGTCCCTATTACCGCTATCGTACATATCGCGACTATTTTGAGATGCCATTCAAAGACCATGCAAAGAGCGCTGAGGTAACAATTGAAAAACTTAAGTATACCGCCGTTTATTGTGTCCTGTACGTGATCTCAAACTACCTTTGGCCTTTGAGCGTAAGTTACATACTATCTCATACATTTCCCCTACAACTTACTCCTTTCTCCGTTTCCGCGTCCCCGCTTATAGTACGCCTTGAGTGATGAATTCTATCAGCAACGTAGTTTCCTCTACCGTCTGTTGTATGTCTGGCCGACATTCTTTATATTCCGCATGCGTATTTACACTGGTCTAACGCTTAGCGAATGTGTCTGCACTTGTGCTGGATTCGGCGCTTATCCTGATGTAGCCGCTGTAGCCAATGGCGAAGGACCCAAAGTACAATACGTACACTTGAAGCGAGATGCCGAAAAGCAAACCTATAACTTTACCACGATAGTAAATCTACGAGTCTATGACACCGAAACTTGTATGACAATGCGTGAAGCAATGAAGCATTGGAATGTCTGCGTGCAGTATTGGTTGGCAGTAAATGTTTATAAGCTATTCCCAAGCAAGAAATACAGGTAAGTTGATTGCTTTAAAATTGTTCTTAAAGATTATGCATGACTTCCTTCTAGGACAATTGTCACCCTCCTGACATCATCCTTCTGGCATGGTTTCATGCCCGGTCACTACTTCTGTATCATGGGTGCACCCTTCTACGTTCCCGTGGAGGATATGTTGAACAAACTCTATCGTAAGGATGCAACTGGCATCAAGCGTAAGATTGTCGATGGGCTCTTTTGGACGTCGAAATTCTTTGCACTGAGTTACCTGGGAACTGCATTCCTTCTGCTGACCTTCAAACGCATTTGGTTCTACTACTCCTCGGTGTATCACTTTGGTTATGTATACTGGGCCGTTCTGATGGTGTTTGCTGTTGTTATGACTAACAAAAAGCGAGCTGCCGAAAAGAGGAAGAAGAAAGCGCTAGAGAAAGGTGGAGATAACGCGGGCGCTTCTGTGGGACTGAGTACCCAAAAGGAAAAAGCCCTCTAAATGAAAATAAATTGCCTCTGGCCACCACAGCGTTCACTCGTGCAAACAATAATTATACACCACTGTATTTAAGACTATACGTACACAAATATGTAGTTCAAGTAGTTTCTTCGCTTTAGTTGGACATTTTGGTAAGCAAATTTGTAATGGGAAGGAAGACTGTGTTTTGTTCCCTCTATGTAGGTTTAAGTATAAGGTCGACTCTTTTAATAGTTTTTACTTTAGCGTTTGATTGACTTTTTTTAATGAATTTATTTTTCTTGTGCATAATTGGTATTTATGTGTATTATTGGATACAATAAAATTATTTGAAATTTAACGGTTTCGTCTTGCAAAGAAGAGACAACTAACCTACTTTTGTCAACTTGATCGGACAGACGAACCAGCAGTAAGTATGGTACATGTACAAGGATTAGCATGTGTTAGTATAACAGGAGTAATAACAGCATCCTTCGGAAGTAGCGCTGTCAAGCGACATGCACATCGAGGCACCCGTCAAGGGGGTGTGCGGTCTCCACTATTGTGGAATTTGGTGCTCAACGAGGCCCTTCTAAAGATCGAAAAAACTGGATGCAATGTTATTGCCTATGCAGACGATGTCGCCATTCTAACAGCTGGCAAATATCCGCAGACGCTGGCCGATGTCATGCAGTCTGCTCTTAATGACCTGCTCAGATGGACCGATAAATGCGGCCTCTCCGTTAACCCGACGAAGACCGAGCTAGTTCTATTCACAAGAAAACACAAGCTACCTGACTTCACTCCGCCCAAGATAATGGGATCCACCCTCAAACTTTGAAATAGTTGTAGCTATTTAGGCCTAAAGCTTGACCGCAAGCTAATTCGGAAAGAGAATGTCGTCGAATGGGCCAGGGAATCGCTGGCCGCTCTATACATCTGCAAGAAAGTAGTAGGCTCCACCTGGGGCCTTAAACCAAGCATCATGCACTGGCTATACACGTCGGTCATTAAACCGACGGCCTTGGAGAAGAAATCCAACCTATCCATAATGGAAAAAACGCAGCGAGTTGCATGTCTCAGTATTACCGGTGCACTGAGAACTTCTCCCACAGCGGCGCTCCAAACCATGCTCCACCTGCTTCCGATTGAGATCGTCAGTAAGCAATTGGCTGTCAGCTCGGCAATAAGACTGAGAGGCTCCAAGCAGTGGAAGGAGCCCCACACGGGACATGCCAATATACTTTCGATGCACCGTCATCTTCACAATTCCACTGACATCACTGAATATGATTTTAACAAGGGCTACACGCCCTCGATACCGGA
The DNA here is from genome assembly GCA_945910035.1 of Brachypalpus laphriformis. NCBI lineage: Eukaryota > Metazoa > Arthropoda > Insecta > Diptera > Syrphidae > Brachypalpus > Brachypalpus laphriformis. The sequence goes on along the minus strand of OX246753.1, from coordinate 191,288,886 downwards.
CAGAAGTAAGTGGACGCAACGCAATGTCCTTTACAACGAATCGCTGTCAATTTTCACGGACGGGTCGAAAACCAAGGACGGAGTCGGTGCCGGAATTTTCTCGGAAGATCTGGACATACACCTCTCCTTTAACCTTCCAGACTACTGCAGCGTTTTTCAAGCCGAAATCACCGCAGTTCGCAAAGCTGCTGACTGGCTGGCGGTTAGCACACTATCAACACCTGATATTATCATTTATGTCGACGATCAGGCAGCCATCAAATCCCTCGCATCCAGCACTACGAGATCTAAGGCAGTGAAAGACAGTCGCATATCTCTTAACGAGATAGCTGGTCAGTACAACCTTACCCTTTGCTGGGTACCAGGTCACTGTGACACACCGGGGAATTGTGTAGCCGACGAACTAGCACGACAAGGCTCCTCTGGTACAGATAGCATAAGCATCATCGACATCGAAGCGCCAGCGTTTTATGTTAAGTACCTTATTCAAATTGATGCCGAGAAAGTAGCCAATCATCGATGGCAACATCTAGGCCAATGTCATACCGCCCGACAGCTCTGGCCGACTCTCAATAAATCCAGGTCCATCGGACTCTTAAAGCACAAAAGAGGAACCCTCTCAAAAATAACAAATGTTTTCACTGGACACTGCGTCATAGGAAGACATGCCCAAAAATTAGGTATCCCTCATAATGACTTCTGCAGAAGCTGCAGAGATGAAAAGGAAGAAGAGACCATCAGTCATCTCCTGTGCGCCTGTCCTGCGCTCGCCAACATCAGGAAGGCCACTCTGGGTGAATACTTCTACAATGATCTTAATGATCTCGGCTAAAATTCACGACTTCATTCAACGAAGCAAATGATTCCAAGAGTAAGAGGGTGATCCACCCGCCTTACACATCAGCAGTACAATGGACCTACTTTCTGGTCTAAGTACATCCTCATCGAGGGCCGATCCTAACCTAACCTAACCTAATCTAGTATAACAGGAGCACAGAAATCAACGCATCAGACGGGGTTGAAAATGATACTTAATCTTTATCCTCTGGATGAGTTCATGCGAAGCACAGCGCCAAAAGTGCGATTCGTCTTGGCCAATCAAGCACATGGAAGCAAAGCTCCTATGGACACGGATCTATCTCTTCAAAGATACAGATGAATTGATCTCGATAAAAAATAGTGCGGGCGTAGAACAGATAGATAGAGAGAGAACGATTGGTGTAGAGGTTTGAAACTCAGATGTTGTTTCAGAAAAACTCCAGGGGTGGCGTCCAGATAACTGGGGAGATTTTTGTTATGTTGTCTTTGCTTTTGATCCGCAGTGGACGCTCGATATAGTGAACATCGAACAATAATGAACAATCCAATATAGTGAACACACAATATTTAATACAGGCTATTCTAAATAGTGAACAAAAAAAATCTCGCTACAGTGAACTTGCTTTTCTTTATTTTCTTAGAACCTTACAGCATGCAAAAAACAGTTAAAACTCATTAGTGCCATACACATTTTGATGAAATTTGCTTCAAGGAGTTCACGCTCGTTAGAGTGAACAGGCCCGGTTCTTATTTGTTCACTATATCGAGAGTCTACTGTATTTTTTTCCCAACCGACTGCTGTCAAAGGCATCATTCATCCGACAGAGCGAATCACTTTTCCAGCCATATTGCCAACGACATCAGGATTTGAACCATGAACCATTAGCGTGGCCTTGAAGTCGCACTCTGCTGGGTTCGCGGACATATGTAGTAGTATAGAAGGAAAAGCATCGGTAGCTATCCATATTGGTGTATTGAAAAGGAAAATAGCCCTTAGAGCAAGAGAAAAGATCAATACCTCCTGGACAGCCAGAAGCGACTGGTTCATATTGTAATATTCTTGCTGGGGTTCGTTTAAATAAAACCTTCTTTTGTGTATTTTAATCGTTTATTTATTATCAAACACCAACTTTACTTTAACACAATAGTCAATCACTTTATTCTTTATTTATTTCAAAATAAACGGTCGCTACAGATTTATTTTCACAATGTCGCTTGCTTTCACCACTGGTCGGATATCTCTTGTAATCGCTGTATTCACTTATAAACAACTGTCTCGACGTTGGTTGTGGTATGGGTATTTATAGGAAATTGCAAGGGGTTCTAGAACATGCTGGATGTTTCTCCGGGTGAATTGAGGATCATGGAATATTGGGATATTGTGTGGAACAATTGTGGAACGTAAGCAGACCAGGTTGGAACGTAAGCACATCAGGTTGGAATATTTACTACTAGTAGGCAATAGATGTCGTTGCACAGTTTGAGATATAGTGGTTTAGTTTTTGGTACACAAACCATCCTGTAGTCAATGCTACACGGCCCCCCTCTTAAACTTGTTCGTCCCGAACAAGATCATCTGGATTACTGCCATGGTAACGATGAAGACGATCCAGGTGGACAATTTTCATCTTGCTTCTTACTCCACGCTGGATCCGGAAGACGACGTCATTGATGCGTGTGACCACTTTATAAGGGCCCTCCCAGTCTTGCTGCAGCTTGGGTGACCTCCCCTTTTCCCGGTGTGGGTTGTACAGCCATACTAGGTCTCCCTCGTGGAAGCTGGACGTTGTTGCCTTTGTGTCGTATCTGGTTTTCATGCGGTCACTCGCTATCCTTATCCTCGTCCTGGTCCTCTGATGTATGTCTCGGATCCTTTCCCTGAGGTCTGCCACATAGTCCTCTTCGCATTTGGGCTCATCGTTAGGGGATCCAAACTTCACCTCACTAGGTAACCGAACTGCTCGACCAAACAAGACTTCGAATGGAGTATGTCCAGTAGTACTGTGCACTGCATTTCGGTAGGCCATCAAGAAAAGAGGAATTTGTCGATCCCAATCGCGCTGGTGGTCTTCTACGACCTTGGAGAGATGTTCGTTTAAGGTTCTGTTGAAACGCTCTACCATCCCGTCGGATTGTGGATGAAGCGGGGTAGTTCTCGTCTTTTTGATTCCTAGTTGTTGACATACCTCTTGGAATATCTTCGATTCAAAGTTTCGTCCCTGGTCAGAATGCAGTTCCATGGGCACGCCAAACCTGCTCACCCAGTTGTTGACGATCTGTTCCACGATGGTCTTCGCTTCCTGGTTAGGGATGGCGAACGCTTCCGGCAATTTGCTGAAGTAGTCCATAACGACTAGGATGTAACGGTTACCATTGTCGGTTTCTGGAAATGGACCAGCGATGTCAGCGGCAATCCGTTCAAAGGGTGCGCCCACGTTGTACTGGTGCATCTTGCCTCGCGTTTTCGTTCTGGGTCCCTTGCTGGCGGCACACACGACGCATTTTCGGCACCAACTCTCTACGTCTACCCTTGCGCTGAGCCAATAGAAACGTTCTCGCACCTTCTTCAGCGTCTTGTTTGCACCCAAATGACCTCCGGATGCTCCATCATGCATCTCCCGTAGCACCTCGTGTACTTTTGATCGCGGCAAGACAAGCTGCATTATGAAATCTTTCCCGTCCGGCCTTTCCCATTTCCTTTTCAGTACACCATCTTGCACATGAAGGGAGTCCCACTGAGCCCAGTATGCCTTGAGAGTGGGGCTCCTGTCCGAGATATCTTGTCCATTTGGCTTTTCCATAAACTCCTTCCACGCTAATATCGGCTCGATGTCTGGATCTTCTTTCTGAGCGTTGCGGATTTCCTCTGCATTCCAGCCGGCGATAGGCTCAGCTCTTACCCTTTGGATGGAAAGAAGGTTCTTCTCTTCCTGCCGCACACAATGCTTGCAGTCACTCTTACATGGTCGCCGGGACAAGGCATCCGCATTAGAATGAAGTTTCCCTTTACGATGCTGTATTTCATAGTCGTACATCTGCAGCCGTTCAATCCATCTTGCGACCTGGCCCACCGGATTCTTGAACTGCAGCAGCCATTTTAGAGCCGCGTGGTCTGTGCGCAAAAGGAACTTTTGGCCGTAGAGGTATTTATGGAAGTGTATTGTCGCCAGAAGCAGCGCCAAAAGTTCTCGCCTGGTCACGCAGTAGTTCCTTTCGGGCTTGGAGAGCACTTTGCTGAAGTATGCTACTACCTTCTCTTGGCCATTGTGTACTTGCGAAAGAACCGCTCCGACGCCGACGTTACTTGCATCTGCATCCACGATGAACATTTCTCCGGGAATGGGATATGCTAGTGTTGGTGCTTCGCATAGTTGTTGCTTAAGGTTGTTGAAGCTATTGTCGCACTCACCTGACCACTTGAATTGCCTTCCTTTTTCCGTCAGCTGGTGCAAGCTCTTCGCGATTCCGGCAAAGTCCCTTACGAATCGTCGGTAGTACGTGGCGAGGCCCAAAAAACTCCTGAGTTCGTGTTTGACTTTTGGAACTGGCCAGTTTTTCACAGCTTCCACCTTGTCTGGATCAGTTCGCACTCCTTCTGACGAGATAACGTGGCCCAGGTACTTGACTTCGGATCTGAAGAGGTCACATTTCTTTGGGTTCAGCTTCAGGTGAGCGCTTCGAAGCCGTTCTAGCACATTCTTCAGGTTGTCGCGATGTTCCTCGAATGTTTTTCCTATCACGATCACATCGTCCAGATACACCAAGCAAGTTTTCCAGGTCAACCCACGCAGGACGTGTTCAATTAGGCGCTCAAAAGTTGCCGGAGCATTGCACAATCCAAATGGCATTACTGTAAACTGCCACAGCCCATTTCCTGCAGTGAACGCAGTTTTCTCTCGGTCCTTTGGATCGATCTGTACCTGCCAGTAACCGCTCTTTAAATCAAGGGTGGAAAACCATCGAGCTCCTGAGAGTGTGTCCAATGTGTCGTCGATCCGTGGCAAAGGGTAGCTATCCTTTTTGGTGACATCATTAAGTCTGCGATAGTCCACGCAGAATCGAGTGCTGCCGTCTTTCTTCTTAACCAGTACAGCAGGTGAGGCCCACGGACTCTTAGAACTTTCGATGAGCCCCTCCTTCTCCATCGTTGACACCATATCCGCAACCTCCGTCTGCTTTGCCAATGGTAGTCGTCTGGCAGGCTGACGAATTGGTCTGGCATCCCCAGTGTCTATGCGATGTTGCACCAGATGTGTTCGGCCATACTCTCCATCCTGTGAGGCAAATATATCAGCGTACTCACCGATTAGCTTTTCTGCCATGGCTTGCTGATCCTGATCCAGTTCGCAGTACTTGAGGATCATGTCCCTTACTTCGGCCAACCTGGCTGATGAAACAGGCTTCGCAGATTCCTTTTCGGTTATTGTTGAAATTGAACATATCGGCGCACATTTACCAATAACCTCCCCTTGTTTTAGTTTGACGCTATGGCTCTTTAAGTTCATGAGCCTTACTGGAACCAGGCTGTTCTTTGGCTCCACTAAAACTTTTCCCATGATGTAGTTTGGGGAATTCCTTCCTAAATCTGGCTCCAGGATCACCCTCTAGTTTTGTCCAAATGATAGTCTCGGAAGATGGTGGTAAGACTTCGTCCTTGCTGAGTATTGTCCTTAAATGTGCTGCATTCTCGTTCCCGTACACCATTGGGATCTCTACGTTCCGGTACCGCAGAACTTGCATCCCGATGTCGATGATTACGTCATGTTCTTTCATAAAGTCCACTCCGATGATGCATTCATCACATATGTCGGCCACCAGGAACGCATGAGAAAAGGCCAACCCTGCTAGTTGTAACGTGAGGCGAACTTCTCCGTATACTTTCGCCGCTTCCCCTGTCGCAGTCCTAAGGCAGCAGCAGCTGGTGTTGTGCAGCCAAGACTTCCGGGCGAGATCTTTTCTTACAATGGAAGCCGTGGCGCCGGTATCGATAGTAGCCACGCACTTATTTTTGCCGATGAATGCTTCCACTGTTAGACTCTTGTTGCATCGTTTGGTTTGGGAGACCTGGATGGTGGTATTGGGGGCGTCGATTCCAATAGCCAACTTTTGCCCCGCGAAGCTGGCTCTTAGGCGTTTCCCGACTCCTGGTTTTGCGGAGCCTGGCCAATAGGATGGATGTTGTCCCTGTAGGATGGTTCTTCGTTGCGTCGCCTATTCGCACAATGTGGACAGTTTCCGCGTCTGGGTGGATTTCTGCATTGCCGTTGTAGGTGTCCTATTTTGTTGCAGTTCCAGCAACGAATTTGGCCTCCGCGAGCGTTGTTTCGGTCTTCGGCGTCCATCCTCTGGCAAGAGCATTCGATGGCGGCTGCTTCCCTCACACGGTGGATTCCCTGACAGGCCTGGTCTGCCGCCTCCATTGTCAGAGCAAACGCCAAAGCTTCTGCGAGTGTTTTCTTTCCAGCCATTCTTACCGCCATTTGTAGTTTCGCGTCAGCTATGGCATGGGTGAACGCTTCGGTTGCCATCTCGTTAATGATCTCCTCGCCGGCGTTTGGATAGGACAAATGTGCCAGCCGCTCGATGTCTGCTTGTAACTGCTGGAGCGCCTCACCCTTCATCTGGGACCTTCTGCGCAACTGGACCCTATATACTTGCTGCATGTGGTCGTCCCCAAATCGCATCTCAATGGCTTTCACCAGGCTATCGTAGTTGCGTTGTTTGTCGTCGGGAATGGTTTGTAGCAGCTCTGCAGCTGAACCTCTAAGCGCGAGCGTGAGGGCAATGGACCTCTCTTCATCGTCCCAGTTGTTCGTCATTGCCGCAGCTTCGAACTGCCTCTTATATATCGGCCATGATATCTGCCCATCGAAAACGGGAGGCTGCATCTCTTTCCTTCTCGGGCAGTCGGTTGAATACTTCCGAACTTTCTGTTTCTTTACGTGTTCGAGTTCCTTTGAAAATTCTCGAATCTTCCTTCGACAGTCTCGATTTTCGTTTGAACACTCTCGAATTTTGTTTCAACATTCTCGAATCTTCCTTCAACGGCTGTTTCAAATGTCTCAATTTTAGCCTGTACGTTTTCGAATTGTCCTTCAATTGTTCCGAATTTTGCGTCTAGAGAATTCTTCTGCTCAGCCAAGGAATTTTCGAGAATCTCGAACTTCTTGTTTTGCATATCCAGCTTGGCATCTAGAGAATTCTCAAATTTTTTATTCTGTTCCTCGAGCTTGGCGTCTAGAAAATTCTTTTGCTCGTCGATCTTAGCTTCTAGAGAATTCTTTTGTTCGTCGAATTTCTCAGATAGCAATTTCATTAAAGCCGACATGTCACTCGTCGTACTTACTTGTTCTTCTTCGACGTCAAACAAAGCTGTTTCAGGATCTGCACCCTCGTCCGTCACTATTTTCCGCAACTTAATAATCAATTCTCTTTTCGTACCAGTCGTAGGTTGCTCCCGCTGGCTCAGTACTTCCTTTAGTTGCGGCAATGACAAATCTTCTAGTAATTTCCGAACCATTTTTTTTTTTTTCACTTACTCAATAAACAATACACAAATTTGTTTTATTCCACTTTTCTGACACCAATGTAATATTCTTGCTGGGGTTCGTTTAAATAAAACCTTCTTTTGTGTATTTTAATCGTTTATTTATTATCAAACACCAACTTTACTTTAACACAATAGTCAATCACTTTATTCTTTATTTATTTCAAAATAAACGGTCGCTACAGATTTATTTTCACAATGCCGCTTGCTTTCACCACTGGTCGGATATCTCTTGTAATCGCTGTATTCACTTATAAACAACTGTCTCGACGTTGGTTGTGGTATGGGTATTTATAGGAAATTGCAAGGGGTTCTAGAACATGCTGGATGTTTCTCCGGGTGAATTGAGGATCATGGAATATTGGGATATTGTGTGGAACAATTGTGGAACGTAAGCAGACCAGGTTGGAACGTAAGCACATCAGGTTGGAATATTTACTACTAGTAGGCAATAGATGTCGTTGCACAGTTTGAGATATAGTGGTTTAGTTTTTGGTACACAAACCATCCTGTAGTCAATGCTACAATATGTATCTCACAGCTTATGGCCAACTCTGAATGAAAAAAGGACTATGAGCCTTTTGTCAGTAAGGGAATACAAACCAATATCATGTGTACTAACTGAGCATCAACTCACCTGATTACTGCAGGAGCTGTCAAGATACAGGAGTGGAATCCTCTAAGGTGATAGTTGATAGTCACACTTTCGATAGTCAAAGTTGATGAGTAGTAGTAGTAGTAGTAACGTGATTTTATTAATACTGTAGCATTGACTACAGGATGGTTTGTGTACCAAAAACTAAAACACTGTATCTCAAACTGTAGCAGCGACCTGTTAGCAGTAAAGGTCCATTCACAGCTCGGCGAATTGCGAATGCCCAAACTGCGAACAAACAGTTTTTAGCACATTTATAGGCACGCCCTTGGCAATTTTATTATTCCAAAAGAACGGACCTTAATTTATCTATCGATTAATATATAAAAAGTTAAATTGTAATTAGTTTCTGCGCAGAAATTAACAATTCGCCGATTTTTCCGCGAATAAGCGAATGATTTCTGCGAACTGTCAACTTTTATTCACATTCCACACATGTAGGACGCAATCCACATTCCCGCGACCAAAACATTCGCGAGAGTTTAACCTCACAATTTGTTTGCTTTGTTCTTGGTGGGTAGGATCGTAGTTGAATTTATCGAAAGAATGTAGGTTATTACCTTTTGAATGAAAGCTGTGCTATGTATTTATGCATTTTTCACGTTTAGGCAATTAGTTATAAAATGAATTGCAACTTAAATTCGCGGATTGGCGCGACCAGATAAAATAGTAGCTGTGAAAGAAATGTCAAAATTTGCGAATATTCGCTCATTCGCATTCGCAGGTCGCTGGGCTGTGAATCGACCTTAAATATTCCAACCTGATGTGCTTACGTTCCACAATTGTTCCACACAATATCCCAATATTTCAGGATCCTCGATTCACCCGGAGAAACATCTAGCATGTTCTAGAACCCCTTACAATTTCCTATAAATACCCACACCACAACCACCGTGGAGACAGTTGGTTATAAGTGCATACAGCGATTACAAGAGGGAGATTCGACCAGTGGTGAAAACAAGCGACATATTGAAAGTAAATCTGTAGTGACATTTAAAATAAAGTGATTGAATACTGAGTTGAAGTAAAGTTAGTGTTTGATAATAAATAAACGATTAAAATACACAAAAGACGGTTTTATTTAAACGAACCCCAGCAAGAATATTACATTGGTGTCAGAAAAGTGGAATAAAACAAATTTTGTGTATTGCTTATTGTGTAAGTGAAAAGAAAATGGTTCGGAAATTGCTAGAAGATTTGTCATTGGTGCAACTAAAGGAAGCACTGAGCCAGCGGGATCAGCCTACGGCTGGTACGAAGAGAGAATTGATCATTAAGTTGCGGAAAATAATGACGGACGAGGGTACAGATCCTGAAACAGCTTTGTTTGACGTCGAAGAAGAACAAGTAAGTACGACGAGTGACATGTCGGCTTTAATGAAATTGCTATCTGAAAAATTCGAGAAGATAGATAATTCTTTCGATGAGCAAAAGAATTCTCAAAATGAAAAATTCGAGAAGCTAGAAAATTCCTTGGCTGAACAAAAGAATTCTCTAGAGCAACAGCTATTCGATCAAAGGGGTGTTCTCGAAAGCAAATTTGACGAACAAAATAAAAGTTTGGAAACAAGATTCGGGACAATTGATGAGGAGATTGAAAATGTAGAGGCTAAAATTGAGACATTTGAAACAACTATTGAAGGAAGATTCGAGAATGTTGAAACAAAGATCGAGAATGTTGAAACAAAATTCGAGAATGTTGAAACAAAATTCGAGGCTGTTGAAGGAAGATTCGAGAATTTGGCAAAGGAACTCGAATGCGTGAAGAAACAGAAAGTTCGGGAGTATTCAACCGATGGACAGAAATCATGGCCGATATACAAGAGGCAGTTCGAAGCTGCGGCAATGACGAACAACTGGGACGGCGAAGAGAAGTCCATTGCCCTCACACTTGCGCTTAGAGGATCAGCTGCAGAGCTTCTGCAAACCATTCCCGACGACAAACAACGCAACTACGACAGTCTGGTGAAAGCCATTGAGATGCGATTTGGGGACGACCACATGCAGCAAGTATATAGGGTCCAGTTGCGCAGAAGAGCCCAGATGAAGGGTGAGACGCTTTAGCAGTTACAAGCAGACATCGAGCGGCTGGCACTTCTTCTTCCTTTTATCAGCGAGGCTATGATCCGAAAACAAGGGATCACAACCCTCCCACTTCACCGCATTTCTACTGATCCGCATGTGGGGTTCGCCTATTTGACCTCAGAAAATATCGGCAGGCCTGCCGATTTTGGATCACTCGGTTACTGAGGCCAATGAAATGCCGATGTCGTCGCATTTGTCTGATCCAGGCGTTTATAGGCCTGCCTTTCCTACATCGCGATGTCTTTGGAACGTGCATTGATATTGCCTTTTTAACAGGGTTCAAATGATCTCTTCTTTGAACGTGGCAATACCAACTGAGCCGGTCACGCTCTATTTTTGTACGATGGTTTCCTTGATGTGAAAGCTTCCACGGATCTTCGAACTTCTTATTCGATCAAGCTTTGTCACTCCTGCTGTCATGCGAAGCATCTTCATCTCAGCTGCCGTTAATTTACTCTCATACTTTTTGTACATCGTCCAACATTGTGAACCGTATGTGAGCGCTGGACGTACAACTGCGGTGTAGAGCCTTCCTTTCAACTTAGGGGGCATTTTTCTGTCACAGAAGATAGCGGAATTTTCTCGCCACTTCATCCACCCTACGCTTACACGATGATTGATGTCGTCATCACAAGTTGCTTTGCTATTGATCATAGATCCCAGATATTTGAACTTTTCGCACTTGGGAAGCACTGTTCCATTCAAATAAATGTCTGGAATAGGCCTGAGTGGATCAGAGAACGGGCAGCACAAGTACTCTGTCTTTTTTGAACTAATGCGATACCCATTTCCCTCCAAAACGTCCACCCACACATCAAGTGCTCGTTGCAGGGATGTAGGATCCTCACTTATGATGGCTCCATCGTCAGCAAAGAATAACTGATGTACCTTGGGGTCCATCACTTTACCTTCAAGCAGATAATCAAGGACTGTAATAAAGAGCAAAGGACTTAAAACGCTTCCCTGGTGTACCCCGACTTTGATTGGTAACTCTTCGGTTACTCCAGCGGGGCATCTTACTCTTGTCTTTGCTCCTTCGTACATGTCCATAATCATCTGTACATAGGTTTCTGGAACCCCTCGATGTCTTAGCGCCACCCATATCAGATCTCGTGGTTGTCTGTCGAATGCCTTTTCAAAGTCAACCAATACAATATGCAAATCCCTTAAGGAATCACGATGTTTTTCCATTATGATCCTTATACTTTGGATTGCATCTGTGGTTGATTTACCCGAGACAAACCCGCACTGATCATCAGATAGCCGTATTATTTTTCGCAGTCGGCCACCTAATACCCGCTCAACGATCTTCATGGTGTGTGACATCAGCTTGATCGAACGGTAGTTATCACAGTTTCGCGTATCACCCTTCCCTTTGTATACAGGGAGAAGGTAACTTTCCCTCCATTCATTCGGCATTGGATCACCTCTCACGAATTTGGATATGAGAATTCTGAGCCATCTGAACCCGATATCTCCCATCTTTTTCCAGAACTCAGAGGGTATTTCGTCTGGCCCAATCGCTTTTCGTTTTTTGGAGTATTTGACCGCCTCACTAACTTCTTCGACTGTAATGTCGGGTATTTCTTCACAGTTAGGGGTGGCTCTTGGAAAGTATAGCCGGGGAAACTGTTCATTCAAAAGCTCTTCACAATACTGCCGCCACCTCTGCAGAATCGAGCGGCTGGCACATTTGTCCTATCCAAACGCCGGCGAGGAGATCATTAACGATATGGCAATCGAAGCATTTACCTATGCCATAGCCGATACGAAACTACAAATGGCAGTAAGAATGGCTGGAAGGAAAACGCTCGCAGAAGCTTTGGCGTGTGCTCTGATGGTGGAGGCGGCAGACCAGGCGTGTCAGGGAATCCACCGTGTAAGGGAAGTAGCCGCCGTCGAATGCTCTTGCCAGAGGATGGACGTCGAAGTCCGAAACAGCGCTCGCCGAGGACAAATTCGTTGCTGGAACTGCAACAAAAGAGGGCACCTACAACGGCAATGCAGAATTCTACCCAGCCACGGAAACTATCCACACTATGGTAATTGGCGACGTAATGAAATACCATCCAACAGGTATAACATCCATCCTGTTGGTTAGACTTTCCGAAACCAGGAGTGGGAAGACCGGTCAAGAACCAGTTTCGCGGGGCGGAAGTCCGATGTCGGAGTCGACGCCCCCAAGACCACCATCCAGGTTCCCCAAACCAAACTCCATTCTAATGCAGATGCCTTATCCCGGTAACCATGCGAGATCGACTGCAAGCATTGTGTGCGACAGGAAGAGAGGAACCTTCTTTCCATCCAAAGGGTAGGAGCTGAGCCTATCGCCGGTTGGTGTGCAGAGGAAATCCGCAACGCTCAAAAAGAAGGCCCGGACATCGAGCAGATATTAGCGTGGAAGGAGTTTATGGAAAAGCCAAATGGACGAGATATCTCGGACAGGAGCCCCACTCTCAAGGCATACTGGGCTCAGTGGGACTCCCTTCATGTGCAAGATGGTGTGCTGAAAAGGAAATGGGAAAGACCGGACGGGAAAGATTTCATAATGCAGCTTGTCTTGCCGCGATCAAAAGTACACGAAGTGCTACGGGAGATACATGACGGAGCATCCGGAGGTCATTTGGGGGCAAACAAGACGCTGGAGAAGGTGCGGGAACGTTTCTATTGGCTCAGCGCAAGGAACGACGTAGAGAATTGGTGCCGAAAATGCGTCGTGTGTGCCGCCAGCAAGGGACCCAGAACGAAAACGCGAGGCAAGATGCACCAGTACAACGTGGGCGCACCCTTTGAATGGATTGCCGCTGACATCGCTGGTCCATTTCCAGAAACCGACAAAGGTAACCGTTACATCCTAGTCGTCATGGACTACTTCAGCAAATGGCCGGAAGCGTTCGCCATCCCTAACCAGGAAGCGAAGACCATCGTGGAACAGATCGTCAACAACTGGGTGAGCAGATTTGGCGTGCCCATGGAACTGCATTCCGACCAGGGACGAAACTTTGAATCGAAGATATTCCAAGAGGTTTGTCAACAACTAGGAATCAAAAAGACGAGGACGACCCCACTTCATCCACAATCCGACGGGATGGTAGAGCGCTTCAACAGAACCTTAAACGAACATCTCTCCAAGGTCGTAGAAGTCCACCAGCGCGATTGGGATCGACAAATTCCTCTCTTCTTGATGGCCTACCGAAATGCAGTGCACAGTACTACTGGACATACTCCATCCGAAGTCTTGTTTGGTCGAGCCGTCCGGCTACCTAGTGAGGTGAAGTTTGGATCCCCTAACGATGAGCCCAAGAGTGAAGAGGACTACGTGGCAGACCTCAGGGAAAGGATCCGAGACATACATCAGAGGACCAGGACGAGGATAAGGATAGCGAGTGACCGCATGAAAACCAGGTACGACACAAAGGCAACAACATCCACCTTCCACGAGGGAGACCTAGTATGGCTGTACAACCCACACCGGCAAAAGGGGAGGTCACCCAAGCTGCAGCAAGACTGGGAGGGCCCTTATAAAGTGGTCACACGCATCAATGACGTCGTCTTCCGGATCCAACGTGGAGTAAGAGGCAAGATGAAAATTGTCCACCTGGATCGTCTTCATCGTTACCATGGCAGTAATCCAGATGATCTTGTTCGGGACGAACAAGTTTAAGAGGGGGGCAGTGTAGCATTGACTACAGGATGGTTTGTGTACCAAAAACTAAAACACTGTATCTCAAACTGTAGCAGCGACCTGTTAGCAGTAAATATTCCAACCTGATGTGCTTACGTTCCACAATTGTTCCACACAATATCCCAATATTCCAGGATCCTCGATTCACCCGGAGAAACATCTAGCATGTTCTAGAACCCCTTACAATTTCCTATAAATACCCATACCACAACCACCGTGGACACAGTTGGTTATAAGTGCATACAGCGATTACAAGAGGGAGATTCGACCAGTGGTCAAAACAAGCGACATATTGAAAGTAAATCTGTAGCGACATTTAAAATAAAGTGATTGAATACTGAGTTGAAGTAAAGTTAGTGTTTGATAATAAATAAACGATTAAAATACACAAAAGACGGTTTTATTTAAACGAACCCCAGCAAGAATATTACAACACTTAATTTTACTAGATTTACAATTTCACAAATTATAGCATTGGCTTTTGCCGTCAGCCAGAAAAAGAAAGAGTTTACTATCAGTTAAATACATAAGTACTCGTAGTAATAAAATAAAAAAATTAAAAAAAAAAAAAAAACAATGTATATAAGCTTAATAGTTTCAGTAGGAAAGTTTTAGATCTTAGCTTAGTAGTTAATTAATTTCAATCGAATTTAAAATGCTTCATTAATAATTTGTTGACGATATCGCAAAGCGGACTTTACATAGCTATACAGAACCACCCAGTCCTGATCATTTAGTGCGTCTATGGTTTCGCTTGCAGATAGAGTGAATTTACCCCAATGAACTCGCCTTATCTCACCCAAAATGGGACAGATCCCAACAAAGTGTTGTACATTTTCTTTCTACCTGAGATTGCATAAACTACACTCTGTGTTTCGCTCAGGGCCATGTGGGACATAGGTTAGATGCAAAGCTCTCCCCTGACTTTGAAAATCCAAGAGATAGTATCTAGAGTGTAACGGTCATTGAAGTAGTTTTTTACTCCGAGGTCATGTTGGAGTATACGATACATATTTCTAGACTAACTTTGCTGCGCTCTGTCTAGTAAACTTTTGGAAGCTAGTTAGTTTCGATTTCGCCCAGAATAGTTTGAAAAAGTCGTTAGTCGTTCCAAAAGTGACACTAAAGGCCACATATATAAGAGGTACTGCATGCTCGACCATTGACTACTGTTTTGGGCAGGGAAAGTGGCTTAAGTATACAACAGACTTCTACGTCGACGAGATAAACTACTCTGATCACCTACCCTTAGCTATTACAGTAAGACTTGAGACTCCCCGACAATCGCCGCCCACACAGAATCAAATATTACCTAAAATTCAATGGAAGGAAAGCTTTGCATCAAGGTACAAATTTCTTTTAAACCAGAAGCTCAGTGTGTTAAGCGACTCGGAGATCAATTCAATTCGCGGGCCAGACATGCTCACCGCTTGTATCTCAGACGCAGCCATGCTAGCGCAACATGTGAGAAGATTGCAAAAGAAACAAGTATGGTGCAACTGGGAATGTGAGTTAGCAAGGAGAAAAGCTTTTACTTATTTACGCTTGTTAAGAGAAACAGGTAATAACTCCGCCAAAGCCATGTATCAACAGTCAAATAAAGCATATAAAATGATATGCAAGGAGAAACAAAAAAGGTACACTCAGCAGCTGACGATGGAGATTCTAAGAGTTAAAGACACCCGTTCCTTTTGAAAATTGGCTAGAACACTCAACGGCCAAACCCTTACAAGTGGCATTCAAGTGGAAGCATCGATCTTAGTCGAGCATTTTGAACAACTGCTTAACCCGCCATACACGAGAAGTCAACTACATTATGCGCTACCTTACCAGAGAGTGGATGTACTGGATTGCAAAATTACGTTGCAAGAAGTCTGCACAGTTATACATCGATACAACTTAAATAAAGCCCCAGGAGAGGATCGCATACCGTACGAATTCTTAAAGTACGCTACGAATGAATTCATAGAAAAACATACGGCTGCTTACAATTTCATTTTCGAGGTGGGGGAAGTGCCGCCCAGCTTTAAGAGAAATATAATCTTCCCTCTGTTCAAAAAAGGAGATCGCAGTGATCCGAGTAACTACAGGGGCATAACCTTCCTGAACTCTATAATCGAAATCTTCACCGGAATCATCTTGGATCGGCTGTCCGCATGGGTGCAGGCAAACGAACTACTCCACAGTGGATAATATCTTCACTCTGACCAGTATGGCTAAGACTTATCTCGACAAGGGCAAAAACTATACGCGTTCTTCGTAGACTTCAAGGCAGCTTTCGACTCCATTGCCAGAAAATCGTTGTTCTATAAACTTAGTAATCTTGGAGTGTCAACGAAAGTACTTAAGGTTATACAAAGTCTTTAGGATGAAAACAGAACTGCAGTATGGGATGGTCATAACGTGTCAAACTGGTTTGATTCGCGAATGGGCGTTAAACAAGGATGCGTCATGAGTCCCCTACTCTTCTCTCTGTTTTTGGACGACCCGTCAACCTTCTTGCATGTGAGAATTGAGTTTAACGGGGTAAAAGTAAAACTCCTTATGTACGCGGATGACATAGTCATTCTATCGGAAACGCCAACAATGATGCAAAACATGATCAACAAATTAGAACAATACTGCAGTTTGTGGGACTTACAAGTGAACACAAAGTTTTGGGCGATTCGCAAGGAATGAAAGGTGGACTTGGCAAAGCGAAGAATTAGAAAATGTAAAGGAGTACAAGTACCTCGGGGTCATAGTAACACCGCGACTGACTTTCAAAAAACACCTGCAAGAAAAATTAAAAGAGGCAAAAAGAGCAATCAACTGTAGTTGGAGAAGCATACTCTGTAAAAAAAACATTGCTTTAAGCACAAAATATAAAATCTTTAAAGCAGTAGCGAGGTCGATCATGTGCTATGCAGCCCAAGTGTGGGCATCTACCAATATGAAGAAGTTGAAAAGTTGTTGAGGTACTTCATTAAAAAAATATTTAGATTGCCGGAAAACACCCCAAACTATATGCCCCACCTGGAAACCGGACTGCCCCCATTGTATATCTATACACTATGACTGCACTTTTTGTACATTGTAAAAGTAATGTCCCTTCCGAGCCAACGTCTGCCACATATCTTCGCAATGCATCATATACGCCGTAAACTACAATTTTTCAATGAATGGTCTAGATTGTGCAACGAACATGACGTCGAACTAACACCCTACAATGAAACAACATGGAAAACGACTTTAAAGGAACTGCTAGCGAAGATTGATTTATTCACCGATGCCACGTTTAGAGTAAAAGCCCAGCAGAGCCTAACTAGACATTCGTATTGTACGCTACAATACGACCTAGGTGAACAAAATTACTTTCACGATCAAAACACCATATACACAATATCGATGATATTCAAGGCCAGAGGGGAGCTTTTGCAGTTAAATTACAGGCCGCATATAACCATCCGGAACGAGGCGGCAGAATGTTCTTTGTGCAATCTACTAGCTATCGAAGACGTACATCACCTAGTCGGAATATGTCCAATACTGAGGGAGATTAGAAGAGCACATTGGGGAAAACATAGTTTATCAACAAGCGAAATCATTTCAATCCTAAATGGCCAAAATTGGAATACACTGTCTAGCTACTTAAAGTTATCATTGAAATATCGACAGCAAATAGTAGATGAATCATTTTAAATCACATTTTTACATGCATTTAAAAAAGTAAAATTAACTATTTATCACATTTTCAATAATACCCTGCTATGAATTGTAAATCTCTTCTATCCGGCTGACGGCAAATGCCAATGCTGTATTTTGTGAATTTTATGAATTTTGTAATTATTTTTTTCTTATTGTCCAATAAAATCACAATTATTACATAGTTTGAAAATCATTTTTCCATGTACATTGTGTTGAAAAGCCAGCCTCTACTATTCCTCGAAGAACTGTAGTTTTCGCTGAAGAAGGTGGTTTGTAATCATATGGGGAAGTCGGTGACTTGGGAGTGACATTAATTTTTCCACGTAGCTGAAGTGCATCCTAAGGGTAAATATGTATAACGGACGAATCCCAATTTTTGGTGTAACATATAAAGAGGGGTGTTTTCTGGTAATCTGAATATTTTTTTGATGAAGTACCTCAGCAACTTCTCCACCTCTTCATACTGAAGAAATTCCCATATCTGAGCCGCATAACACATTGTTGATCTCATTACCGCCTCAAAAAGTTTATATTTTGCACTAGGGGCTAAATTTTTCTTCCCCAAGATTCCTCTCCAATTGCAGTTGATGGCCGTTTTGGCTTCCTTCAGTTTCTCTTGAAGATGTTTTCGAAACGATAGCTTTGGCGTGATGATGACTCCAAAGTACCTATATTCCTTTACTATCTCCAGTTCCTCGCTTTCCCAAGTCCACTTTTCATCTTTTGCATACCTCCCGGTCCCGTTTCGAAAAACCATTATTTTTGGATTTGCTCGTATTAACTTTAAGATTCCACAAACAGCAATACCACTGCCATCTGTGTATCATCATTTGCAACATGTATGGGGTCTCCGCCAGTATAACGATGTCATCCGCATACAGGAGCATTTTGATGATCAGCCCGATGAACATGATCCCACCTGGTAAGTATGTTGTAAGGTCATCTAAAAAGAGCGAGAAAAGTAGAGGACTTAGTAGGCGGCCTTGCTTTACTCCCATTTTTGTCTGAAACCCATCCCAGACTGAGGACTTGTTTTCATCATAAAGGCTTTGGATTACTTTGAGCATCTTTGTTGACATTCCCAGGTTGCTCAGCTTGTAGAAGAGGGCATTCCTACATGATAGAATCGAAAGCCGCCTTGAAATCCACGAAGAATGCATATAACTTCTTTCCCCTAGACAGATATGATTTTACGATACTTGTTAATGAAAATATGTTGTCCACAGTTAAGTATTTCATTCTGAAACCAGCTTGAAACTCTGAAAGCAGGTTGTTTTGCTGTATCCACTCTGTTAAACGATCAAGGATGACACCCGTGAATATTTTCATGACAGAGTTCATGAATGAAATGCCGCTATAATTATTTGGGTCGTTAACATCCCCTTTCTTGAACAAGGGGAATATTATATTTTTTTTTTTTTAAAACTGTCTGGCAATTCACCCGAGGTGAATATGAAATTATATGTTTCCGTAAGTTTTTCTATAAAATCTTCAGTGGCATATTTAAAAAATTCATATGGTACACGATCATCCCCAGGCGCCTTGTTCAGGCTGCACCTGTGGATGACCTTGATGACTTCTTGTACTGTAATTGTACGGTCAAGTTGAATATGTTCGAAGTATGGGCGGGCATATTGCAATTGGTTTGAGCGAACCGCGGGGTTAAGCAATTTTGTAAAATGCTCAGCTAGCATGTTTTTTTCAATTTTAATGTTTCTCGCAAAAGTTGCACCATTAAGAGAATTAACTAATTTCCAAAAGGAGTTACTATCTCTGCCATCGGCTAGTATTCGTATCAGAAGCTCTGAGTACGCTTTCTGTTTTTCTTGCAGATACTTTTGTATAGTCTGTTTGCTTCTTGATACATAGATTTTGCAAAGTTTGAATTTGAATTTCTTACAAGTTGTAAGAATGCAAACGATTTCTTCCTAAGTTCCAAAGTTGATGATCACACTTTGCTAGCTCGCCGTAAAACGATCGGAAATAAGTATTTAAAGCTTGGTAGAGCAGTTTTTCAAAATGTCATTTTCTTGTCAGTGCTATCGCCGATCTCAGCTGTTTATTCTGATTTGTGCACACAAGAAAGTTAAAGAAAATAGATTTACCTTAAACCATGTAGGTAAAAAAATGAATTGACATATACTCGTATATAGACAAATTTAACGAACCATATAAATCATTGTCTTGTCACTATCAATGAAAAAGTGCACTTGGGCCCCAATCATCGTATCGTATCGTATCGATGAAAACGGAATTGGCAATTCTATCTAATTGTATATAAAACCACCCGAATATGGCGTCGTACTAAATACTCTTAATATTAATAGGAGAACGGGAGACTCTTGCGACAGCACTTTAACCCATTGGTGCAGCCCAATCAGTACCAAGTTGCGTTTGGTAACCTCCACCACCAAGTAAATTTTGTTTTACGGCCAGTTGAATAATTGGTGGTACTCGTATGTATATGTGAAGCCTTTGTTTCACTTGGTATGCCCAGCAATCGAAAAAAAATGTTATATCTAAAAAACAACAAAGAGAATATGCACTTGTTGATACTTATATTGGATTTGGAAATTCCAAAATATTTTAGTTATTCTTCATCAGCACTTGCGTTATAAAATAATTTAAGAGAGGTAAACATTTTCGTAGCACTTCTTCACTAATAATCCTAAAAAACAGAATGGCTATACATGGAAGTGACACCTAAATACCTGTCATACAAAAACGATCGCAAAAATGTGATGATCACGCTGATGGTCACCAGAGAGCAAAAAAGATGATTGTGATCGTCAACAGTCAACTATAACTTTAGAGGATTCCACTCCAGAAGAAGTTGAATCTATTAAACACTTGTTGTGTGGCTGTCCCAATCTTCGCTTTTGCTATATCGGAAACAGAACCTTTGAAGGGCTGTAGGATCTGACGCAAGTTTCACTCTGGAGCATGATATGTTTCGTTAAGAGTTTTGCTTTAACATCAACCGAGGGGTAACCAAATTAGACATGGTATCACAATTTATAGGGCATCACGATGGACCAAATGGCCCCCGTGATAATACCCTGTAGGTTGCACTTCCCACAAACCATACCATACTATCGTACATGTATAGTCAAGAGCAAAGTAGTTGGCTAACACATTGCTTCTATCTATTCATAGCTACCTTGCCACCATGGACTTATGCACATTCAATAGTTTTAGGAGAATTGTAATTGTTAATCGATACGGCGGTAACGCGTGACATATACAGTGGGGTAGCAGTAATCATCACCATAAGGGATGTGTCGCTGCGGGATTTTATCACAGGAAACAATATTTAAGAAGGAAAAATTACTCAGTCTCCAACTAGATATCGCAATACCAGAATCTACCGTAAAGCTAAAAGAACGAAATACAAAGTTTTCGAAAACGACCTAGCCAATTTGAAGCCTTACCTACCTAGGGCCCTTGTAATATTTTATCGGTATATTGGAAGAATTAGCCAAGTATAAGCTTTGGCAAAATTAACTTTGAATGATAAGAAGATGTGCTAATTACCGTTTGATCAAGCTGAGGTGATGAAGATCGTTCATCGGGATCGGGTATTAAGTCTGCGAAAAATAATACGACTATCTGATGATCACTGCAGGTTTATCGTGAGTAAATCAACCACAGATGAAGTCCACCTTGAAATTTCGACGGACCCTGTCTCTCATGTTTTGTCGGTTATTCTCGAGAAATTTAAAGAACAAAGCAAAATAAATAAAACTATTCTCGATAGGCTGGTTAAGCTTAAAAATAATTCACGGAAAACGCGTACTTCATCTAAAATATAAATGAAAAACGAATGTTAAATATATGTACTTGGAACGCAAGCGGACTTTTGCAAAAACTTGACGAATTGGAAATCTTCATGCGTGAAAAAGATATTAATATTTGCTTGATTTCTGAAGCCCGCGTAAAAAAGAAATCGCATTTAAAAATAAAAGGCTATAATGATTACCACGCTTGTCACCCTTCGGGAAAAGCGAGAGGCGGATCATCCTTGCTTATTAAAGACTTCATCGAGCAATCCGAAGAATTAAAGATACAGCTTGAAACTTTGCAACTGTGCACGATTCGAGTTAAAAATAGTCAGCGTACTCTTAAAATCTCATCTATCTACTGTCCACCGCGTTCCGCGCTTGAAAAAAGTGATTTTACTAACTTGTTTGAATCGCTGAAACTTAATTTTATCATCGGCGGCGACTTTAATGCGAAACATACGTTCTGGGGCTCAAGATACAGTTCGAAAAAAGGTAGAATGCTCTGTGGGGCAGATATAGAGTACAGTTGTGATTTCCATTTGACGGGTAAATCAACTTACTGGCCAACTGATACTTCGAAAATACCTGACCTGATAGATTTTTTCGTTGTGAAGGGAATATCTACCAACCACATGAAAGTCAAAGAGAGCTTTGATCTGTCGTCTGATCATTCCCCAGTTATTTTAACAATCAGCGAAAAACTAGTCTATAACCTAGAGCCAGCGAGATTACATGGTCGAACTAACTGGGAAAGCTTTTGGAACGAAATTGAAGATATTGTTGAACTGAGCGTTCCACTAACGACACCCTATGAACTTGAGGTTGAAGTTGATCGCTTCGTTGAGATCGTACAGCTCGCCTCTTGGAATAATACTCCCATTCCAAGGAAAACGCCGGACAAATACGGCTTACGATATCCTCCGGAAATAAAGGAATTGGTCAAAGAAAAAAGAAAAGCGCGTAAAAAATGGCAACAGAGTCGTGCTCCGCAGCATAAAGCACACTTGAATCGTCTGTGCAATTTGTTGAAGAAGACTATTAAGAATTTTAAGAATCGTGCAATAGGCTCTTACCTTGAAAGTTTAACAGCGAAAAAAGAAAAGAAAAAAGAAGGCACCAGAAGGCCCAAAGCCCCCGCGCCGCCAATCAAATTAAATCAAAATGAATGGGCGAGGGAAGATAAAGAAAAAGCGGACGTCTTTGCGGCCCATCTGGAAGAAACCTTTAAACCGTACGATGGTCAAGTGGTTTACAACAACCTCAATAGGCTGGATTTACCATCTGACGATTTAACGCTCACAAGTACAACGCTAAGGGAACTCAAACATGAGATCGAGAATCTAAAACCTAAGAAATCTCCTGGTTATGATTTGATTACCGGAAAATTCTCAAAGTTTTACCTAGAAAAGCATTGATTAAGTTTCTCCATATTGTAAATGGTGCGCTCAGATTAAAGCACGTGCCGAACCAATGGAAGGTGCGGAAGTCATAATAGTTTCAAAACCAGGAAAACCGCCAAATGAGGTAAAATCGTATAGACCAATTTCGCTTCTTCCAACCATATCGAACATTTTCGAGAGGATATTACTAAAGCGTCTCCAGCCGGTTATATAAGAAAACAATCTTATCCCTGACCACCAGTTTGGGTTCAGAAGCAAGCATTCGAAGATTGACCAGGTGCATAGAATTACTGACGTAATCGAAAAAACACTTGAAGAAAAACAGATTTGCTCAAGCGTATTTCTTGCCGTCTCGCAAGCCTTTGATAAAATGTGGCATGATGGCTTGAAATCCAAACTACGGCAAGTTCTCCCTGTATGCTTATACGTTATTCAAGAATCATATCTCGGGAATAGACTTTTGTGTTAGACATGGAGTCGAATACTCCGAGCTTAAGGAAATTTCGGCCGGCGTACCGCAAGGAAGCGTTCTTGGGCGCTTCTCTATTTGCTATATGCTCGCGATATACCGAACGAAGATGGCACTATCCTTGCTACGTTTGCCGATGACACCGCTATCCTAGCAGTAGGCAAAACCATCGAAGAAACGACTGCAAAACTGCAAAACGCACTGAATAATGTAAATGAATGGACGAGGGACTGGCGGATCGCCCCCAACGAATCTAAATCTGTTCACGTTAATTTCACTTATAAGAAAACTAATAACTTGCCAGTTTTCCTAAACTCGGGCCGAATACCTTTTGCAAACGAGGCCAAATACCTGGGAATGACACTCGACGCAAAGCTAAAATGGAATGGAATAAAATGGAAACGTAAAGAACTCGAAATCAAATATAGAGAAATGCACTGGCTACTCGGAGAACATTCCCAGCTCAGTACTGAGAACAAACTGCTTTTATACAAGCAAGTGCTAAAGCCGGTGTGGACCTACGATATACAACTACGATTACAAACTTTTCAAAATAAAGTGCTAAGAGAAATTGTCCAAGCACCGTGGTATATTAGAAACGACGATATCCACAGGGATCTCGGAATTCCGACAATTGAAGCTGAAACTAGAAGCTTCGCGAGAAAGCGACTAATCGGACATGTCTACAATACAGTCCTACAAATTTTGGATGAGAGCAATTTATTGCGCCGACTACAGAGGACGAAACCTTTCGACTTGGCGAGATAAGGATTAACCGCGTCTAGATTGCGGAATATGCAGGATCTTTCAGTGGAAAGTAACCTGCCAAACGTTTTTATTTCATGATAGAAAAATTGCTTGATAAGTAAATACTTATTTGCGATATCTAACAAATTCATATCGAAGGGTGGTGTTTTTTTAGTCAGTAAGAATCTGACACTACTATGAGCACGCGCTTGCTATTCTCATAGTGTCTATGGAAGAATTTTTACCTACCCTCGGAAAAAAAAAAAAAAACATAATCTACAAGAAAGGAGACCCCCTCTTCTTCTTCCTTTTATCAGCGAGGCTTTGATCCGAAAACAAGGGATCACAACCCTCACACTTCACCGCATTTCTACTGATCCGCCTGTGGGGTTCGCTCGTGGGAGACCCTCTCAACTGCGCCAATTATAGAGGGATCAGGCAAATCTTTCGGCGGATAGCGGAGAAAACCTAAAAAGTTCAAACCCAAACCATCACTTTATCGATTTCAAGGCCGCCTGACAGCTTTTATAGAGACAAGCTATATAGAGCCATGTCTAGTTTTGATGGCATTCTTTGTATGGAGATGCCTGAATAAACCTTCCTCGTGGGGTTTACTCCTGATGACAGTCACTCACGCCATTCTCCTGTATGGATGCGAGATATGGGCCAACGCACTTCGACAAGAGAAATACAGGAAACAAATGGCCGCAGTACAGGGGCGCGCGGCACAACGTGTTGCAAGTTCGTACCGAACTGTGTTGGAACCAGCTGTCCTTGTAGTCGCGGGAGTAACCCCTATCGATCTAATCGCGGCAGAGAGGAAGTACGTTGATGTGACTTTTTTAATATTGTACTTGAACGGATTGTGCGGAACTCACAAGCCAACAACGGAGGCACAATCTATTACAAGTCTGTACAACTGCTTGCATACGCCGACGACATTATCGGAAGAACTCAGCGGGCTGTCACCGGTGCGTTTGCAAGCATTGAGGCGGAAGCGACCAAAATGGGTTAAGCGATAAACGAGGGCAAAACCAAGTACATATATGCTGTCAACAAGAAGGGACAGCCAACACTGACGAATTGGACAGAACGTCACAGTGGGCAGCTATAACTTCGAGGTAGTAAAGGGCTTTGTCTACCTTGGCTCTGCTATAAACTCTGAGAACAACTTCAGCACTGAAATCAAGCGAAGAATAACTCTTGCCAATCGTTGTTTTTTTGGGCTTATAAGGCAATTCAACAGTAAAGCCCTATCTCGAACAACTAAAGAGACTCTATATAAGACGTTGATCATCCCAGTCCTGCTTTACGGCGCTGAAACATGGACTTTATTAAAAGAGGGTGAAGATAACCTTGGTCGCTTCGAGAGAAAAATTCTTCAAAAGATATTCGGTCCCGACGTCCCGCTTGCGTTGACGGGTTTTGGAGGAGAAAATTCAATAACGAACTATACGAACCATACAGCGACATTGGCCTAGTCAAACAATTTCGTATTGGACTTTTGATATGGCTAGGACATGGACACCAACGCTCCGGCCCGCAAAGTCTTCGAATTTTACCCAGAGGGATGATGCAGTAGAGGATCTCCTCGCCGTAGGTGGCGCGCACAAGTTCAAGGGGACATCGACCAACTTGGAGTGCGCAACTGGAGGCAATTAGCTAAGGACCGAGCTAAATGGAGAGGCTTGTTGGTTTAAGCCCAGGTTCACTCCGAACTGTAGCGCCACCTATGTAAGTAAGTATAAATATAGTGGCCGACCGTACGAGACCACCTTGAAACCCTCCCTATCGAGTCGCGCTTAGATGTCGTTCATGAACATCAGCCATAGAAGAGAGGATAGTACACCTTTTTGAGGAGTAGCTCTGCTTAAAATGATGGTTATGCTATCGTTACCGAGTTTCGGCTGTCCATTTACTAATGCCTAGCTCTGCGAGAGATTCTTGAATAACTTCAGTGTGAATGTTGTTAAACGCTCCTCAATGTCTAAGAAGGTAACAAGAGTGCATTTTTTGTAATAAAGTGATTTCTCAACTGTACGCACAAACTCATGAAGAGCCGTCTCTGTCGATCTTTCATTGAGGTCGTTACATGTGTATGTATCATTAACATCACTTTTTATGTATACAAATCTATTTCTTAAGCTTTGCACTAGTAGTATTAGATATTAATCTTTTGTGTACGTTATGTTATCATGGAATGAACTAAACTTAACATTTGTATGCATGCCACTGCATGCGTAATATGAATGACTTATGTATATATGATATGTATGTACTGTCACCACTATTATTCTTGGTGGTTATCAGCGATGTACTCCGTGTAGCATTGGCGGAAGGCAACTGTGGAATTCGTTGGACTATGACATCTAACCTTAAACACCTCGACTACGCTGACGATGTTTGTATACTTTCACATCGGATAATGGATCTTCATTTTATGGCCCATAATCTAGAAGCTGAGGCAAACAAAGTGGGGCTAAAAATAAACATAGCAAAAACAAAAGCCCTGGCCACTTTTAACAACCGCACTCAACTTAACATTGTCAGATAGGAAGTCGAGAAAGTTGACATTTTTCTGTATCTAGGAAGTATGGTCCCAGCTGACCGCGGTGGCACCAAACTGCAAGTGTGCAGCAGAATCGGGAAGGCTAAAGCTGCGTTCGGAATGCTATCCAAAATTTGGAGAAGCAATGTTATCAGCTTAACCAAGCTGCAACTGTTCTGCTCCAACGTAGAATCGGTGTTGCTTTATGGGTGTAGTACTTCGAAGGTGGACACTATTAACCCACGCAAGCTGCAAGTCTTCGTAAACAAATGCTTAAGCACCATCTTAGGGATTTTTTTGCCGAACCGTTTCTCCAACGAAGAACTTTATCTGAGAACGGGTCAAGAACCTATAAACATTATTATACGAAGGAGAAAGTGGTAATACTACGCGAAGACAACTCCATTGCGAAATACGCCATTCAGTGCAATCCGCTCACCCAGGCAGGCAGAATAGCGGGACGCCCTAGGCAAACGTGGCGCAGTACAGTTGAGGAGGAATCGAGCTCTTTAGGAATGAGTGGGAGGCAGATCAAACGCCTTGTAAAACTCGGAACAAGATGGTGCTCAGGCGTGGTTGACACCCTATGCCCCCTGAGGGGTTAAAGGATCTAAGTAAGTATGTACATACATAGATATGCTGAAATCCTGTTTAAATCCGGAATGGGAAAGGTTTCTTACTTACTTACTTAGGTGGCGCTACAGTTCGGGGTGAACCTGGGCCTCAACCAACAAGCCTCTCCATTTAGCTCGGTCTTTAGCTAATTGCCTCCAGTTGCGCACTCCAAGTTGGTCGAAAGGAAGGGTTTCTGTTAACAATAAAAATGTAAACAAAATTTTTTCTATGACGGCGACAACGTTTAATAATTTTCCACACAACTGTATCGCCACACAGTAGCCCTCAAATCGGCATCTCCACTCTCTATCAACACCATAAACAAACGCAAATGTTTATTCTCAAGTTTGTATGCCACGCATGGTGATAAGGTGTGTGCTTTGCTTCCTAACATTCTCACCTTTTATAATGAGATCTAAAAATAGAACCAAAATTTATAATCGAAGTACGAGACCACCTATCCAAAGATCATCTTTCCAAGGTTTAGATAGACACCTACTACTGCACTTGATAGCAGCAAACGCCTCTAATTATTTGCACACAGTCACTTGAGAATGTATCTAAACCCGACATAATTTATGTTCTCCCTCGCAGTGTAGGTAGTCTCCTCTTTTTATTGACCGTGTTGCCGTTATTATCATATTCTTTTGGAAACACAAACATTGATCTTGTCGCGTATGATATTTATTTTAACGTATAATTACACATTTTTATAGGTGTCGCCAAAATATAACTGTACGAGCTTTCGCAGTTGTTTAACAACAAACAAAACTCAGAGCAGAGACGGTGAGCTTTTAATCATTTTTAAGGCACGATCAATGATCCCTGGAATTGAAAGTGAAACAGCTAGCTAGACAGTGTATCTCACAGGCAGCTTTACCAAAGCAATGTATCTCAGACTATTTGCCAGCTGAGTGTCAGTCTTAGCTCAGACGTTGCGATCGTTGTAACTAAATTGTTTTTTTTGTACGTTTCGTCGTCGTGCCGGAATTTATATACAAATATCTAGGCGAAAGGTCTTTATGTTATCACAATGGATCGATAGAGAGGCGCATAAGTAAAGAAGCGCCACATTTATGACAAATTAATCTACGCGGCTCTCACTATCCATTACGATTCGCATTATGTACATATCTTGTTGGGCTGGAAAGTGACTAATCGGCCCCAGCTAGATAGATAAAACTTGTATCTTTTCCTGCGATTTTTTTGTTTACAAATTCAATTAGTTTATAATACAAATACTTAAGTGTAATTGAGTATCTGAGAAGAACAGAGAGAACCAGCAGGGAAAAAAGACGTTTAGCAATTTAGATCTAATGAGTGGTGCCCGCGCGGTGTATCTGTGAAATATCAACTCTGTTTTGTTTCCCTTTCTACTATTTTTTATTTTTTTTTTGTTTCGTTCTATGTACCTATAATCGTCTATTCAAATTGTATGCCTGAACGCGCGCGATATGGAAATTTGAATAGTTTCCCTCCGATCAATCAAGAGAAAATTATGAATTTAATTAACGAACAATCAGTGACAACAAGTACTACATCCACAAACGAAGAGGAATTATCTTCAGCTCAAGTCCGTGTCAGATCGTCTTTAGTAGAATCAGTCGTTCAATTTGTGGCAGAAGCTTCGTCGTCGTCGTCTGTGTCATCCTCGTTGACATTCTCCAGTTTAGTTCGTTCATCTTCATCATCAACGGTTGAATCAATTAATAGACAAATTGAGAAAATTTCCAATACAATAAGTTCTAGTGATGCCAATCAAATCAATTTAATCAGAAAAATGCCAACAACAACGAAGCCAACAACAGCTGGTAAAACAGCAGTGTCACCACCACGACTATCACCAGCAGCGACAGCATCCAATATAACAACAACAACGACGACAACGGCTGTCAATATCGATAATGTCAGTGACGTCAGTGATAGTATGAAAAATAGAAATGGCGACAATACAACCATCGCAGCAACAACAACCATTACAGTACCAGCAATACCGCTTGCCGAGAAGGAACGAAAAATTGGCTGTGAACACTACAAGAGGCGTGCAATGTTTGTCGTATGTACTGTATAGCTTAATGATTTGTTGATTTAGTTAATTACAATTTAATTTACGGTAATTTTAAGTAGATTTTCGATATTTTTTTTTTTTTTTGCAAAACGTGGATACCATTTGTTTAGAGAAAGAGGTACACCTTTGTTCCATTGATAAGCTTAAGCTACAGCTTTGGCTAGCTAGAGAAGGTGTATTGGTTTAGATATTAGAATTAATTAACATTTATTGATTGATGAAACGAGTGTTTGCTATGGTAGCGGCGGCAGTTGTTTTAATGGGATTTTCATTCAATGTGAATGTCAGCGATAGAGTGTCGTCGCGTGGGAGGAGGTTATTATGATAGAGTTTAGGAAAAACCATGAATTCTATGATTAAAGGTTAATTCGTTTCTCAAATAAAAATTTAACTATTAGGAGCACAACAGTAATGGTGTCAATTGAATTACAAAGAAAGCATACCGCGCAATCTAGTTTCCCGCAAAATGAAAGTAAAAGTGTTGATGGGAGCTTAGAGAAAGAGGAGACTTTCTTTTGTTGATGACTATTATCCAAAAGCGTTTAAATTCGCTGAAAAAAATTGCAATACAATATATTTTTAATGAGTTGGAAATGTATGCAATGAGACCTATGAATTGCAAAGCGGAGTTTATAGCTGTCTTGCTTCCGCTAAAATTCATTTAAATTTGATAGGGTCAATGACTAAAGGCTTGTCAAGCTTTCAGCAAACCCAAAAAAGTTCTCGATTTTCGTAACTTTCCTTTGCATTTAATTCGGGATTAAATTTTGTCAGAAAGATCTGGCATCACAACAATGCTTAACCAGATGCTTCCAGGCGAGAACTTTGGCAGCGATGACATCTTTGAATGGATCTCCGAGAATCTGCAAAATGAAGAAGCCCGAGAAGGCAATATCTATGCACGTTTCAAAGACATCGCGATGTAGGAAAGGCAGGCCTATAAACGCGTGGATCAAACAAATGCGACGACATCGGCATTTCATTGGGCTCAGTAACCGAGTGATCCAAAATCAGCAGGGCTGCCGATATTTTCTGAGGTCAAATAGGCGAACCCCACAGGCGGATCAGTAGAAATGCGGTGAAGTGGGAGGGTTGTGATCCCTTGTTTTCGGATCATAACCTCGATGATAAAAGGAAGAAGAAGAAGTAGAAGCCCGAGAAGAAGAAGAAGAAGTTTCTGTTGATAGCGCGGAAATGGATTTTATTGATATACAGCCCAAAGTAAAGTTAGAAGATGCAATAAAATGCTTCTTCTATGGAACCTAGCGGTGAACGAACTGCTTTTAATCCTGGAAGGGAAGGCTGTGAAGTAGTTGCTTATGCGGACGACGTTGCCAGTGTGATCTTTGGTAAACACCTCAATACCCTTAGGGATCTTTTACAAAACGCTCTCTCTAAGCTTTCAAAACGGACTAATGAATCTGGTCTTAGCGCCAACCCATCAAAAACAGAACTATGTAGTCCTCTTCACAAGGAAATATAAAATTCGGTACTTTGATCCTTCAAAACTATGCGGCACTAGCCTGACACTTGCAGACAAAGCCAAATACTTGGGTCTTTTCTTGTACAAAAAATATAGTTGGAAACCCAATATCCTAGAACGAGTGAAGAAAGCCACTACAGCTTTGTACTGCTGTCTGGTGGACGGCTTTGGAAAAAGACTCTCATATCTAATTGTAGGAAGAATTGTAATGCGAGGGGAACACTAATGAGGGAACAAGCGTCTACAAGGCTACAAGCGTTTACAAGGCTACAAACGTCTACAAGGCTACAAGCGTCTACAAGGCTACAAGCGTCTACAAGGCTACAAGTGTTCACAAGGCTACAAGCGTCTAGAAGGCTACTAGCATCTAGAAGACTACAAGCGTCTACAAGGCTACAAGTAGGGGATACAATAGGCCATAAGGTCGCAGTGTACTATACTATACTAAGGCCTTGTACACACGACCTCAAATATCTTTGTGCCAGCCCGGTGTTTAGCCGAGATAATTCAATTTTTCATACTGCTCTGTCTATTCAATTTAGTATTTATGAATATTTCAAACCATTTTATGATAAGCCCACTAAATATGATTAGAAGAAAGGTAACTTTAGTGAAATGAATAACTTTATTAATGTGGTTTCCTGGGATCATATTTTCTCTAATTATGATTTGTCGGTATCTCATACTATTTTACTGGATCTATTAAAGGAAGCAATTGATTTATTCGTTCCTATAGTTCCCGTTTCTAATGCTAAGCCATCTTGGTATAATAGAGTATTAACTAATCTCAAAAGCAAGAAAAACAAAGCTTACAGAGTATTTCGGAAGTCCAACAATAATTTAGTTTTACTAAAGAATTACAAACGTATTCAAAAAGAATTCGATACCCTGAACAAATTTTTATATAAAGTATATCTGCTTCGTGCGGAATCTAATTTAAAAATAATAGCAAATCATTTTGGAAGTACATAAATAGTTTAAAAAGTTGCAATGGAATTCCTAATTTTATGCAATACTTGCAGGAAACTTCTAATGACCTTCCCACTATTTGCTATTTTTTTGCAAATTTCTTTCAATCCGTGTATATACCTTCTAATGTCTCGCGTAGCACCGTTTAAAATCCTTCAATTAATTCAATCAATATCGGTAGCTTATGCTTAAGCAACTCAGATGTAGAGATTGCCCTGCGAAATTTAAATCTTGATAGCATTGCTGGGCCACATGGCATTCCTCCAATTGTATTAAAATGCTGCGATGCAGCTCTTTCGAGACGATTAACGCTGTTATTTAATGTTTCTTTTGAAAAGGGTATTTATTTGAGCGATTGGAAAATTTCTTATATTGTTCCCATACATAAATCCGGACCTAAGCAACTAGTTACTAACTATCGTCCCATCAGTAAATTATCAACTATTCCAAAATCTTTTGAAAAAATTGTTTACATCAAATTGTCTTCTATTCTTAAAGAAACGATTTTATAGTCCCAACATGGTTTCGTAATTGGTAGGTCAACTACAACCAACTTCGCGATTTCTTGTAATTATGTGACAAAATGTCTTGAAAACGGATACCAATGTGATGTTATTTACACTGATTTTTCTAAAGCGTTCGATAGGGTTGACCATCAAATATTTCTAAGTAAAGTTAAAGCAC
The DNA here is from genome assembly GCA_945910035.1 of Brachypalpus laphriformis. Taxonomy (NCBI): domain Eukaryota; kingdom Metazoa; phylum Arthropoda; class Insecta; order Diptera; family Syrphidae; genus Brachypalpus; species Brachypalpus laphriformis. The sequence goes on along the minus strand of OX246753.1, from coordinate 191,256,643 downwards.
TTGGTTTCCATTCCAATATTTTAAAATGGCTTGAAGCTTATCTAAAAGATCGTACCCAATTTGTACGAATTAATAATATTTTATTAACTCCAATACATGTTACCTCCGGAGTACCACAGGGGAGTCATTTCTGCTGCTGGTTAATGATATTCCTGATTCCATAAAGCATTCAACCTGCCTAATGTTTGCAGATGATATTAAAATTTTCCGGTGTATAAATGCAAATAACCAATTGTTTCTAAATATGGCTAAATGCCAATCTTTATCTTTCAGTCGTAATCTCTCACCTATTACTTACTTTACTTAGGTGGCGCTACAGTTCGGGGTGAACCTGGGCCTCAACCAACAAGCCTCTCCATTTAGCTCGGTCTTTAGCTAATTGCCTCCAGTTGCGCACTCCAAGTTGGTCGAGGTCCCCTTAAACTTGTGCGCGCCACCTACGGCGATGATTCCCTCTACTGCGTCGTCCCTCGGGATTAAATTCGAAGACTCTGCGGGCCGGAGCGTTGGTGTCCATTCGCTCTACATGTCCTAGCCATCTCAGACGTCCAATACGCAGTTTTTTGACTAGGTCGATTTTGCTGTACAGCTCGTATAGTTCGTGATTGAATCTTCTCCTCCAAAACCCGTCCACGCAAACGGGACCGAAAATCTTACGAAGAATTTTTCTCTCGAAGCGACCAATGATATCTTCATCCTCTTTTAATAAAGTCCATGTTTCAGCGCCATGAAGCAGGACTGGGATAATCAGAGTCTTCTTAGTTGTTCGAGATAGGGCTTTACTGTTGAATTGCCTTATAAGCCCAAAAAACAGCGATTGGCAAGAGTTATTCTTCGATTGATTTCTGCGCTGATGTTGTTCTCAGAGTTTATAGCAGAGCCAAGGTAGACAAAGTCCCTTACTACCCCGAAGTTATAGCTGCCCACTGTGACGTTTTGTCCAATTCGTCGGTGTTGGCTTTCCCTTCTTGTTGACAGCATATACTTGGTTTTGCCCTCGTTTATCGCTAAACCCATTTTGGTCGCTTCCGCCTCAATGCTTGCAAACGCACCGGTGACAGCCCGCTGAGTTCTTCCGATAATGTCTATATCGTTGGCGTATGCAAGCAGTTGTACAGACTTGTGCCTCCGGTGTTCGCTTGTGAGTTCCGCACAATCCGTTCAAGTACAATGTTAAAGAAGACACATGACAGCGCGTCACCTTGTCTAAAACCTTTTTTGACATCGAAGGTCTCAGTGAGGTCATTACCGACCTTGATGGAGCAGCGAGCGTTCTCCATCGTCAGCCTGCACAGACGGACAAGTTTGGCAGGGATGTCAAAACTAGACATGGCTTTATAAAGCTCTTCTCTATAGATGCTGTCATAGATGGCCTTGAAATCGATAAAGAGGTGGTGAGTATCGATTTAGAATTCTTGGGTTTTCTCCAGGATCTGCCGAAGTGTGAAGATTTGATCGATGGTGGACTTTCCTGGCCTGAAACCACACTGATAGGGTACAATCAGGCTATTCATAAAAGGTTTCAGGCGTTCACACAATATCGCAGAAATGATCTTGTATGCGATGTTGAGGAGACTGATGCCTTTATAATTGGCGCAGTTGAGCGGGTCTCCTTTCTTTTGGATTGGGTAAACGATGCTGAGGTTCCATTCATCAGGCATACACTCGTCTGACCAAATCTTAGAGATGAGTTGGTGTATGCAGTCTACCAATTCATCACCAGCTGCCTTGAAAAGTTCGGCCGGTAAGCCGTCAGGTCCAGCAGCCTTGTTGGATTTTAGCTTGGATATTGCTATCCTCACTTCGTTTTGGTCAGGTGGACGGAAATTTTAACTATCATCGTCTATGTTGAATGCTTCATTCTGCCTGACAGCGGGATGTTAGTCTTCGTCGCCGTTCTACAGTCTGCAGAAGTAGTTTTTCCATATTCTCAGCACCGACTGTGATTCTACTACGAGGTTTCCTTTTTCATCTCTACAGGTTTCTGTACGGGTATTGCTCTTCTGACACGTTCCTTTTACCTTTTGGTAAAACTTGCATACATTGTTCCTGGAGTATAAACTCTCGATATTCTCGAACGCGCGCTTCTCGTGCTCTTTCTTCTTCTTTTGGAGAAGCTGATGTTCTTCCCGTCTCTTTTGCTCGTAGAGCTCACGAGAAGCTCTTGTCTTCCTTCGCAGCGCCGCTTTGTATGCCTCTTGTTTGCTGAATGCACTTGCCGGCATTCTTCGTCAAACCAGGGGTTTCGCGGTGGTGGGCGAGCGAGACCCAGCACATCAGTCGCGGCGTTTCTGATGGCATGTTGGCAGCGTTGCGACTGGTCTTCGACACGTGATGCTGGCGGCATAGGGCTGATTGAGAGATTTCGGGATACGCGTTCAGCGAAGAGTCTGGCGGTCTCTTGCGATTGTAGCTTTTCGACGCTAAATTTTCTAACAGTGATTCTTCTTTGTTGCTCAGATTGGGATATCCGCATTCGTACCTTGGCTACAACAAGGTAATGATCCGAGTCTATGTTGGCCGCCCGGAAGGTCCGGACATCCAGAATACTGGAGGCATGCCTTGCGTCGATCGCAATATGATCAATTTGGTTGATCGTTACATGATCATTGGACCGCCATGTCTGTTTATGAATATCGAGGTGAGGAAACCATGTGCTTGCTATGGTGACATTTTGCTCCACAGCGAAATCAATTAGTCTTAGTCCGTTATCAGGCGTGGTGTCGTGTAGGCTATGCTTACCGACTGCCCTACCAAAGACGTCCTCCTTTCCTATTTTGGCGTTAAAATCGCCCAATACGATTTTAACGTCGTATTTAGAACATTGCTCGTATGTTTTGTCGAGGAGCTCGTAGAAACACTCTTTGGTGGCAGGGTCCTTTTCTTCCGTGGGGGAATGAACACATATTAGGCTTATGTTAGCGAATTTAGCCTTGATCCGGATTATCATAATACGCTCGCTCACGTGTCGGAAGCTTAAGACTTCTTGCCTAAGTCTGCTGCGTATGACAAATCCGCATCCGAATAAGAGTTGCCTGTTGTCTCTGTAGCAATCACCGTAGTAGATGTCACAGTTTTCCATCCTCTTTTTGCCCGGCACATCCCATCGCACTTCTTGGATGGCGGTAATATCTGCTTTATAGTAGTCTAGGGCCTCTGCTAGTTGTTCGGCTGCACGTGGTCTGTAAGGGGACAGAGCATTGCACGTACAGATCCGAAGGTCGTTGTCCTTATTTCGTTTGCTGGGGTCGTCATTAGTTGAGTCATCCTTATCCGAGGCTTTTGGTTGTTTCGGAACCATCGACTTTTTGCGTGGTAGGGAAGTTACCCCGACGGCACAACCCCCAACCTGGAGGGCGAGTTCCTTAATTATTCCCCTAGGACGAGGGGCCGGGTACACCGGTGCCAGTAGTCCACTACGGGAGTATGAGCGCTGCCGTTGGCCCATTAAGGGCTCTTCCGCCACTAGGCCTCAGCTGAGTGAAAACGCTTATGTTTTCATATGAACGCATGCACTACCGTTTGACCAATGTTTCTTTTGAAAAGGGTATTTTTTTGAGCGATTGGAAAATTTCTTATATTGTTCCCATACATAAATCCGGACCTAAGCAACTAGTTACTAACTATCGTCCCATCAGTAAATTATCAACTATTCCAAAATCTTTTGAAAAAATTCTTTACAACAAATTGTCTTCTATTCTTAAAGAAACGATTTCACAGTCCCAACATGGTTTCGTAATTGGTAGGTCAACTATTGGTAGGTCAACTACAACCAACTTAGCGATTTTTTGTAATTATGTGACAAAATGCCTTGAATACGGATACCAATGTTGTGTTATTTATACTGATTTTTCTAAAGCGTTCGATATGGTTGACCATCAACTACTTCTAAGTAAAGTTAAAGCACTTGGTTTCCATTCCAATATTTTAAAATAGCGTTAAGCTTATCTAAAAGATCGTACCCAATTTGTACGAATTAATAATATTTTATCAACTCCAATACCTGTTACCTCCGGAGTACCACAGGGGAGTCATTTGGTACCTCTCCTCTTTCTGCTGCTGGTTAATGATATTTCTGATTCCATAAAGCATTCTACCTGCCTAATGTTTGCAGATGATATTAAAATTTTCCGATGTATAAAGACCTCAGCTGATTGTTTCTTACTGCAAGAGGACCGTAGAATAGGTGCAAATAACCAATTGTTTCTAAATATAGCTAAATGCCAATCTTTATCTTTCAGTCGTAATCTCTCACCTATCGACTTTATTTATGAAATAGATAACATGCCCCTTCATAGAGTTGCTAGAAAAAAAGGTCTTGGAGTGGTATTTGATTCTAAGCTCTGCTTCACATCACATATTGATTTTATTGTGGCTAAAGCTAATTGTATGATGGGATTTGTTTTGCGGAACTCCAAAGAATTTAGAGGTCCGTTCACCCTAAGATCCCTTTTTTCGCTTTTGTTAGATCATCCCTTGAATATTGCTGCTTAATCTGGAGTCCGTTTTATAATAATCATTCCATTAGGATCGAAAAAATTCAAAAACGTTTTACAAGGCGTTTTATTTATAAGCTAAATTGGAATATAAGTCTGCCTTCTTATAGCGCCAGATGCCAACTAATTGGCATCCAACCTCTTGAATTACGACGTAAGTTTTTCGCTATTATTTTGATTATGGATATATTAACGTCTCGAATCAATTGTCCCCTTCTATTATCTTTAATTAATATTTATGCTCCCACACGAAATCTGCGCGTACGAACCATTTGTTACGAATCATTACATGGAGTAAACTATGGTCTTAATGAACCTTTTACACGTTGCATTAGAGAAGCCAATTCGATTTGTGATCATATTGACTTTCATAATCACCACAGTCGCAATGCTTTCAAAAGACATGCTATATTCATTTTGAGTTCATCCGTCTGATGTCTATCTATTTCTAATGTTCATTTGATAATTTTTTATTTTTATTTTTTTTTTTTTTCTGTAGTTTATAAGATAATGTATGTTTTTTGTATTGTCTGATTGATGTTAAATAAATAAAAAAATAAACTAGGTTAAGGCTCTTGATAAACCTCAACAGAGCTCATGAATCAATGGTCCAAAAGTCTGAGGGGCTCAGTAAAGCCCGCCTTGCGGCCATGGGGCATTCACAAAAAATATGTTCTGCCCTCTCTTTTTGCTCTCCACATAACTGGCACACGTTTGTATCTGCTACACCTATTTTGTGCAGATGGTACCTGAATGGGCAATGACCAGTAAAGTAGGCTGTTAAGGTCCTTAAGTCTGCTTTCCTAAGCTCAAGTAGCTTCCTAGCCTTACAACGGTTGAGGTTGATGAATTTTTTCGCTTGTCTTAGACACTTGAATTTTACCCAGTACTCTGTATGACGCTCAGCTTAGTGATGTACCAAACCGAACATTTCCACCGCCACATAAGAAACTAAAACGGAACCGAATACGAATTTAAAATAGATAAATCAGTTTGCAACTCGGTTTAACTCGGTATGCAATGAGAGAAAACAGGAGCACGTAGTTCAGGTGCCAACGTCTCATGAGAAACCGAAACGAAACCGAATTCCATCGGTCATTGCAACTCGGTTTGAATAAAAGCAATAGACTGTTTTCCAATTCGGCTTAATATAATATAAGGGTACATTCACAGTGATGGTATTTTCTGATGCGAAATCTTCGAGTAGATTGGGACAGTCCCATACAAATTTGGATCCTGCTGTGTAGGATTTCAGACCTGGCTGTCTGAGAGGATGTCAATACGGGTACCATCGACCCGCAGCGCTGCTGCACGTTGGAATCTGGGTCCATAAACCCCTGCACCAGTGCTACCATTTTCCAATTTGGAACCATCTGTGCTGCAAGTTTGAGAGTTTGGTAAGACTACAAGTCCTTCATTCCTCCATATGTGGCAGTTCCCCTCTGGAGAACCGGTATTTCTTAAGCATGGTATCTGGGATTTTGAGAAGAAATCCCTGATGGCCTATAAAGCGATCTTGGACAGCCGAAGAACACTCAGCATAGCTTCATTTTGTACTGCAAGGTATAGCGACCATTGCTGCCGTGGGGCACGTTTTCAATGCCCCTGTAATACCCAGGCAGGCTAGACGATAGATTTTATTCAACTGTTCGCAGTGTAACACATCCACCTCATTGAAGAAGATGTATGGGTCAATGACGCCTGCACGCGCAATAACTCATGCAGTAGAAGGTTAAAATTGATGCCGGGTGTGCGGATGCAATCGCGCCCAAATGAGCGGCAGTCTGTTTCTGTCGAAGTAATTTCAAACTTCAATAAACTAGGAATAAACTTGGCGACGCCATCTTGATTTTGTTTTAAAAAGAAAGAGAAAGGATGGAGTTTATGCCAATACCGCTTCGACATTCGTAGCAGCCGGATGTTGCGAAGTACGCGAGCAAACTGAACCCACGATTTTCGAGTTTTCGAATTCGAGAAGTGTTCATAAACAGTATCATATCTCAGAACCGTGTGTTTTTTTTTTAAGAAGAGTGTATGTGTTACAACTCATCCTGGGCTTCAAGTTTAGATCAGATCAGAAAACTCAATGACGCTGTGAATTCGAAAAAGTTTGAAAATTTTCGATTTTCTTTAAATATCGGGCCCAAAACCAAAACCAACCAGTGGGCGCACTTTTTTCTATAATTTGCGCACACTCATGAGGTTATGAATACCCTTTAAACGTTTTAACATAGAGCGGGCGTAGGAAAGGATAGATAGATAGGTAGATAGAGAGAGAGAGAGAGAGAAAGAGAGAGAGAGAGAGAGAGAGAGAGAGAGAGAAAGATTGGTGTTACGATTTAAAACTCAGATGTTGTTTCGGAAAAACTCCGGGGATGGGTTCCAGATAACTGGGAAGATTTTTCTTATTTTTTTTTTCTTTGCTTCTTCACAGTATTTTTCCCGACCTCCTGATATTATAGGCATAACGACTGAGCGAGCAATTTTTGCAGCCATATGACCAATCTATTGCCAGTGTTATGCCTTCTCAACATTGTTCATACCAGCTTTCGCTATTGATCGAACTTATGCTGCATTTCATGAGAAATAAATAAATGCTTGCTGATATTAGGATTTGAACCATGAACCATTAGTGTGGCAATCGATGACGTTACCACTACACCATCGTCACCCATTGCACCGGGGCTGACAACTACTTAAAACAACGAATTAGGCTATAACGACTATCTTGTTCAAAAAGGATTTAAAACCTACCAATAGGTAGGTTAGGTTAGGTTAGGTTAGATTGGCTGTCTGCACCACGATGCAGACACACTTAGACCAGTAAAGGTCCATTGTGATGCCAAGGATCTACCATTAGACCACTCAGGGACTAATAAAACCAACCGCATAGGTGAATGAGGGTTAACCCCCAATCCACAATTGGAGGCTCACCTAGTGAGCCGAGAGAGAGCATATTGGAGCATTTTCCAATAGGTAGGTATTCATAACCCTTTGAGTGCGCGCAAATTAAAAAAAAAAATAATAATAATAATAGTAGTATTAATGCCATTTTACTATACACGATTGACGTTTTCACTAAAGTGGAATTTTCTTAGCTGTAATCCCAATGCCTTTCGTTTGTCGTAGATATATTTTTCCAAGTAAAGGTATTTACCGAGGTACTTCGCTTCTTCTGCTTGGGTAATTTGAATTCCATTCAACATTACTGATTTTGTCTCGTTGGCTTTTATTCGCCACTCAAAGAAAAGTTCCTGCCTGGTAGTACAATGGACTGGAGAGTCTGAGTGCTCTGGGATTTGAGTTTTCTTTTTTATATAAAAAAAAGTATAAAATTGGGCCAAAGACACTGCCCTGTGGTACTCCAGCTTCTGCCGGATGTAGCTAAGTCATTACTTCACCTCGTTTTACAGAGAAAAAACATTCTTCGGAGGCAGGACTTAACAGATATGTTTATTGGAACAAGCAAAGTAGTCCTGCATGCCATACCTTGTCAAATGTCTAAAAAGGCAGGTGTGCAGTAGGTTTTCTTGTCGAATGCTCGGTTTATGCGATTCGCTAAACAGTGTACGGTTGTTCAATCGTGCTATGAATTCTCTTGAATCCAAACTGATGATCAGGGATGATGTGCCTTTTCTCTAAATATATACAGTACAATGACTTCATTTCTGCCAATTATATCTCGAGAAGCACTTAAACGGTTTGGATATAGTGAATTCATAATTGCAATCTATCACGAATTTTCACCGTATACCATAATGGACTTTGGCTAGAGAATTGTGCAAAGAAATTGAATGTGATATAAGAATCTTATCAAAATTGGTTGAGATCTTGTACGGTTTCGAACAGGCCTTCAAAAAATGATTCTATTCTCGCAGTAACGCAAAAGACTAGACATTTCGGAATGGACAAATAAATACAAAGGGAGACAGACCTCGTTTCCTATTTATTTGAAGTAGATCTAAAGCTGCTTAATCCCTATATTGTGAAACATTCAGGGCAAGACGCATTTCTTTGACACTTATAACTCATATTATCTTCAACCCTGAAATTCAGACTCACCCGATTCCACGCCAGGTATCTATAAATCTGTTTCTTTCTATTTATTCTGCTAATCGAGAATAAGATTTTCTTGTTTGCAATATAGGCCAAAACAATGGTGGTAAATCTTATGGCGGCCTAAGGCTTAAGAATTTGTTTTTTTTTGATAAGCAAAACGTGTTGAGGATAACATGTTATTTAAATCATTTTGCTTAGTTTGTGTTCACGTTTTAGAAATTACGTATGATTTGATAAGGAAAAACTTGCATTATGATTCATATGTACATATATCTTAGAGATATGGGAGAGTGCGATGTTTTATTATGTATTTGTAGTTTTTACTACATTTATCGAATTTACTTATTTCATAGTGCTCAACGACAAGGTCAAAGAAGAGTTGAATATTTCAAAACGTCTATCTGTATGTACATACGTTATAGAATCCCTACTCTTTAGAAACGTAACCCATGTATCTTCTTCACTTTCCTCCTATGATCTACCAAATACAAATTGGAATCACCTAGGAATAGATGATACGAGTAGGTTTAAACCTACAATACACGCGCGTTGGAAGAAAGTAATAAAAACCAGACCTGTGCATTGTAGCGCTGTTGTTCATTCAACGAGCGAACGTTTTTTGTAAGCAAAACTTTTTTAGAAGTGAATGTTTTTGAAAAGTTTTAATCGAGACAGGTTAATATCCCATTAGAATTTCCACAAAAAAAAAAAAAATTGTGCTCTATTTAAGTAAAGTAAGTTCTCCACAGGCACCTTGGAGACTCTACTGCACATAGTACACGTTGACATCTTTGGGGAACTAGTGGCCTCTTAAGCAGCCCTAAGACTTACTTACTTTTAACTTATATCCTGTATCCCCTTGTGGGTCCTAGGGCCTCTACTACGCCTACGCGCCATCGTGTACGGTTTCTGGTAATGTGTCTGAGTTCTCCCCAACTTTTCCCTAACTGCCGTGCCTCCTTTTCGACTGCTCTGCGCCATGTTCTCCTCTGACCGCCAGGTCTTCTGCCATCCTAAGTCAAAGGGTTCCATTGCATGGCATGGTTCATTATAGAACAGTTACCCTTTCGGAACGTGTGACCAATCCACTGCCACTTCCGTCGTTGGATGGTTGTGCCTATTGGTTCCTGACACGTTCTCTCGTAAAGGTGTTCGTTAGAGATACGATTGGGCCAAAAAATCCGTAAGATATTGCGTAGGCACATATTAACGAACGTTTGCAGCTTTCTGGTGATAGTAGTGGTCACTCTCCACTTGCTGCAACCATATAACAGCACGGATTCAACGTTGGAGCGGAACAGTCTTATCTTAGTGTTCGAACTGATAGCATTGCTTCGTCATATTTTGGACAACATCCCGAACGCGGACTTTGCTTTGGCGATCCTGTTGGCTATATCCAGTTCGGTTCCACCATCGGTCGAGACAATACTCCCAAGATACTGGAAATCCTCTACTCTCTCTACCGGTTGTCCAGCAGTGCGTATTTGAGCCGATGAGTTTGTTCCGAGGCTGATAATTTTAGTTTTTGCCGTATTCATTTTCAGCCTGACGACGCCTGCCTCTCTCTCTACATCTGCTGTCATTTGGTGCAGGTCCATAATTATGTGAGAGAGTAAGCATACATCGTCAGCGTAGTCAAGATGTTTCAGTTGAGATGTAAGAGTCTATGGAATTCCTCCGTTTCCCGTCGCACGAAGCACATCGCTAATCACCAATAGGAATAATATTGGTGAAAGGATACAGCCTTGTCTTACCCCACTTTAGATCTCAAATTCCTCAGACAACCTCCCTCTGTGCAGAACGTGACATTTGGAGCCTTCATATGTAGCTTTGAAAATAGCAATTAGTTTATCGGGGATACCTCTCCTGCATAAGGCACGCCAAATAAACTCCCTGTTGACACTATCAAACGCCTTCTCAAAATCGATGAACAACAGGTGCAGTGGCGATCGATATTCAGCACACTGTTCGATGATAATCCGCTGGGTGTTGATGTGGTCGGCACAGGAGGATCCAGAGCGGAAACCTACTTATTCGGCATCGAGTGTGTCTTCGAGATCTTGTTTGTTTCGCTCCAGGATAATTTTAGCTATTATCTAAGCTACAGGAGACAGCACGCAGATACCCCTCCAGTTTCCGCACTCCATTAAATTTCCTTTTTTAGGAAGCTTGACGATCATTCCCTTTTTCCACTCGTTAGGAAAGCTCTCAGCTTCCCAAGCTCTCTCGATAAGTGGAAGCAGAAGCTCAGTCGATGTTGTTGGTGCTGCTCGTAAGAGCTCTGCTGGAATACCGTCAAGTCCTACCGCCTTGTTGGATTTGACTGCCTTGATCGCGGTTGTGATCTCATAATCGCTGGGAGTCATGGTGCGTATTCAGGAACTTCTCACCTCAGTTATCTCAATCTGATTTGGGAGCATATCGCTCGCGAATACGTAGCTCAAAACCATAGCAAAATTATCTTCCCATCTCTTGAGCTGGTCCTTATCCGAAATGAGCAAGGAGCGGTCTAGGCTTTTCACTGGGTGTTGGCTGGAGCTGCGACCACCTGTCAGCTCTTTGGTGATTCTGTATACGGTCCTGCTGTCGCACCTCCGTGCAGCTTCTTCTGCTTCTGTGGCCAGCACGTTGATGTAGTTGCGCCTGTCACGTCACACGCTACGCTCAACTTCTCTCATCTTCATGCGATATAGGGACTCTAGCTCGCTTCTCCCTGCTGCTGGAGTAGCTGCAATGCGGGCTTTCAGCTGTTTTCGTTCGTCAATCCGTCTCCATGTATCCTCGGAAAGCCACGCCCTATATCTTCCCTGCGATCGAGCGACAATTCTTTCAGCCCCAGATGTAAAAACATTTTTCACAGCATTTTCACAGCACAGCATTTTTCTTGGATGATTCCGGGCATTGAGCTGCTGATTACTTCTACACCTTGCGAAAAGTGCTCCCTTAGTTGTTGGCGGACTGAGGGATTACTAAGTCTATCGATGTTAAACCTGGGCATTCTTGTGTTGTCGTGGGATCTTCGAACTGCAGCAGTGCGTAGTTGGAGAGTAGCTGTCATAAGATGGTGATCTCGTACTATCCCCACATCTGCCACTCGCCTGTTTCGGACGTCCAGAAGACTAAGAAAGTCCCTAAGACTTAGAAAGTCTCAACAATGGTCAAACTTTCACATGTCAATATGCAGATTGTATCTAAGATTTGCATCTCCAGGGAAACAAATTACTTAGCCCCATTTGGTGACTTTAACATAAAATAAAATTGAACTATCCAGACAGATATGAGTGGGCGCCATGGCGCAAGCGGTTAGTATGTCGGATCACTGCGCGTGAGGTTCCAAGTTCGAATCTCAGAAAACGCCAAAATGTTTTTTCACCACCTCTCGCGAACGTCTGACAAATATCCGAGAGTATTGTTGTCACGAGAAAGCTTCTCGAAATTGCCCTTCGGATACGGCACTAAACTGTAGGTCCCTTCCATTCGTGGAAAAGTTTAACGTGCACAACACGAGTGGTTGCGAGAAGCTAGGCACAGGCACTTAAAGAGCTGTTGCGCCAAATATTTATTTTATTTATTTTTATCCCAGACAGATCTGCATGGGATAATGGTAGCATCTTAGATAACACTGCAATTGAGGCCTACATGGATGGATCCAAAACATCGGAAGGTACGGACTTGCTAATTTTCTCAGAAGTACCGCTGCTTAACGTAGCTCTCCTACTTCCGGACCATTGTAGTATATTTCAACTGCTAGGGAGATGAATTAGGTAAAATGGGCACCGGACGGCTTCTAGCTGATAACAGAGAGATACCAGCCATCCCAATACAAACGATAATACTTTGCCTGTCCACCAAAGCCCAAGCAATCGCAAACAATACTCGTAGATGGAACCACATAGTTATGTTGGCCTTTTTTGGACTTAAAGAGAACCAAAAGATTCCTATCTTTAAACAGAAAGAATATAAGCCTCACACTAGGTATAATCACAAGACACTGTCTGCTAGTCAGACATGGCAGAAGAATGGGAATCCTCTCAAACGATTTCTGAAGAAGTTGTAAATACGAAGAGGAAGCAGAAAACAATCTTCGCCTATTAGGCACATGCCCAGCACTAGCTGCCCCAAGGAAGAACCTACTAGGAGAATACTTCTTCGAAGATCCAAGTGATCTGTCAGTTATAAATGATCATGGTCCACCTAGGCAATTAGGGTTCGATTGCAATAGTAACCCTACTTCTAACCAAAAATGAGACCTTCTCACTTCTCTCTCGATCTGGATCATTTTTCAATACATTCCAGCCCCTTTCCATGTAATCCAAAAATTCCGCCAACTGTTTCGATGTACAATTTTCTTTATCAGCATTGTCAAGGGTCGTATCCGCTTCTTCTGAATCTTCTACAATTCTAATTAGTTCGTCAGTGGAAAGTGGTTCTTCTTGAACGTGAATTAAATTGGTTGTGTCGTCTTCATTAAGGCCACAAAATCCTATTTCCTTCGCCAGACGAAGTATTTCTGAAAGAATTTGCTCGTCATCGTTTTGCGCAGTATCAACATTAGCACTAGGTGGAGATTGAATATATTCTGGCCAAATTAGTCGCCAAACTCTATTCATGGTAGGTTAGGTTGGGTTAGGCAGGGTTATGAGGTTGTTATAAAACACTAGGCACCAAAGTGGGCCCATCGCGATCCCTAGGAAACCTTCACGGCAAAAGACCTAAACCCAATCCTCCAAGCAATTGATCTCCCTACAAAATCTGAAGAGATCCTTGTTATGGTACAAGGACCTCACCTCCTCCAAATTATCGAAGAAGTATCTACCAAGGTACTTTAGCCTTATCCCGGCAATTCCTTGACATTCACAGAGTATATGAGTTATATCCTCTGAGACATGTAGGTCATCGCAGTACCTACAAACATCCGTATCGGATAACCCTAGTCTCATGGCATGCCTCCTTAGGAGACAGTGGCCAGAAAGTATTCCTATCGCTGTTCTTAGCCTCGATCTATCTAACTTAATTATCTCCCCAGATTTTCTGCGATCTAACACAGGCCACAAGGCCTTAGACACCCTGTGACCATCTAAGTTTGACTATCTTAGATTAGCCGTGTCAATGATTTTATCCCGGATAATTCCTTAGCACCCTGGTGGTTTAATACTACCAATTATATCGCTACGTGGGAGCCCCGCTCCTCTTTTAGCCAGCGCGTCGGCTTGCTCGTTGCCTTCGATATCGCAGTGTCCAGGTACCCAATATATTCATGGTAGAAATTGTTACATCTTTCAGGAGTCGGCTATGTTTTTAATAGCCTGATGAATATTGTATTTCTGCCAAATTTCCTTTATGTATGTTTGTTTTTCTTCATTTTCGGAAGACATATCCAGGGCATGAATTATCTGTTCGACGCAAATAATACGCCTTAAAAGGAACAATTACTCCTTGGTCCATGAGTTTACATTTAACATTTTCATCAATATCGTCAAGACAGTGAGCATGACCGGGAGCATTGTCCAGGATTATAAGAACCCTTTCCGAGAGATTATTTTTAGAGCGGTATTCTTTAGCCGTTGGACAAAATTCTTTCTTGAACCAATCAGTACAAATTTATGAAGTTACTACTTACTTAAAGGGCTCCCGACCCTTGGAGAGTCTCTGCCTGAGACACAGCTGCTTTCCATCCACTGCGATCCCGGCCGCGCTGCTTCCAGTTGTGAAGACCAAGTTTTCTGGCAACCGCGACAGCTTGGTTTTTATACCGGCGGTTCGGCATTTATGCCGTCTCGGACCTAGGGGCGGGGATTCGAAGATTCTCTTGGCTGGAGCGTTGTTGTCCATTCGCTCGATGTGGCCAAGCCAATGTAGTCGACATGTCTTCGCTTTTTGGACTACATCCATATCCTCAACTCATAGAGTTCGCGGTTGTATATTCTGCTCCATTCGTCCTCCTCGCATATGAGACTTAATATCCGACGAAATATTTGTCGCTCAAGTGTACCCAATATTTGCTCTGGTTTCTTACTTATCGTCCAGCACTCGGCGCCATAAAGCAAGACTGGTAAGATCAGCATTAATTTGGTCCGTCGAGTTAGGAGTTTTGAACCCCGTTGTTTTGGCAAACAGAAGTAGCAGCGGTTTGCTAAAGTTATTCTTCGTCAGATCTCCACGAAGGTGTCATTTGTGCGACTTATGTTTGCTCCGATGTATATAGGAAGGTAGTCTGTGTTTTCATGGGTAAAGTTAAAAAGATCAAGTATTGAGGAGTGACTAACGTGATAACTGGACCACCGCGAGGAGGCTCTGAGTCGGATGGCCCACTGGTAGTCACCTGTTTGCTGAAAAGTATCTAAGGGCAGCGGATGAAACATAATACCTTATACCGCAGGGTTGCAGATCTCTGCACCTTAGCTTATTAAGTGTGGTGGACAGTCCTATTAAGAGTCGGCCAAGATCACGTCATGCAGTAGTACAGGCCTGATAACGGACACGTACAGCCAACGTGTGATTTGAGGTTACAAACCCCAGTTACTACCTTGATTTCCCTTTGCGTTCTAGTAGATTGGTGTGTCCAAAATAAGATCCAAATATTTTTTTCAATTTGAAGAGATTTGTGAAGGAGAGACTGGTGCCATTTCTCGTAGGAAGGTCTATGGGGGGAACTTTGTATTTTCTCCTGGAGAGAACAGGTACTGTTTTGTAAGTGTAAGCCCTATGAGAAGCAAGGCTGTTGTCTTCAAAGAAAATGGTTTTATCCTCGTTTGGTGAGATGCTGGAAGAAATCAGATTGAAAGCGGATACTGATCTTTAACAGGAGATTCACTATCAAAACTCCTACCATGAACGACTGAGTGATCAGATTGCTAGCAAAGAAGAATTGGCATTCTACACTGACTATTCCGAAGTTTATGTCAGCACAGACACCACGTATTTTCTGCAAAACTTTAGAAATCAACCATTCTCGAGATTACAAGTTTATTACAAGATGGTAGAATAGTTGGAAACATGGTGTACTTTCACAGGCAGGCTCTGCAGCAATGTACGACTGCGATGTTCAATCATAAATCCTGTCCGGCATGATGGCTGGACTTTGTGCCATTGACATGCATGTGCATTTGTCCGCCTTGGCTCTCAGAAGATTGATGACGTTTGGCCGTCACTTTTGCGAGACATTAAACAAACCTTTAATGACAAGCGGTAGTAGAGCGCAGAATGTCAGTCTTAGGTTAGTTTAGGAAGATGGGTGTCTTGTGACGAGGTCACAATAAGGTCCATTGTGCCCACTTTATTTTTACCCTGAGAATCTGTAAAGAAAAACTGCTGTATTTGCACCCAGCTGAATTTTAGAGGATCTGTCAGCTCAAAAAAGGAAACCACTGCTGGGTTAGAACCACCTAAATAGGGATATGAGGAGGTCTTTCAGTTCGATGTGACGTAGGTCCTCCAAGTCAATGAAGAAATAGCTACCGAGAGTTCTCTTACTTCTGCCGTCCAGGGCAGGGCATTCACGCAGCAGGTGTAGGATAAATTCAACTTCTTCCTCAGCTCCTGCAGAAGTCGTTGTCAGGTACGCCGATACGCTCTTCACGAATTCCAATGTCACGGTGCCCCGTGATTATACCACAGATGACCCTCGTACGACTAAACCTAACCAGAAAACGTATTCTCCTCAAATCAAAGGGCGGCTACAGCGTTCTAGCAGTGACGCACGTATACAGATGGATCTATCGTCTGTCGGCTTCATCTCCGACGAGTTTATTAATAGAGCTAATAGGAACCTTCACACAGGGGATGGCCTACGAAATGTGCAATGTCACGTTTTAGCGAGTTCGTCTGCTCTTTCATTACCCGCTATGTCCATATGCCCTAGTACCCAACAGAGGGTCAACCTGTTAGCCTGTAATACCTCATTAAGATGCCGCTTACAGATTTTAACGAGCTTAGATCAAATTGCTGTGGATTTCATAGCCCTTATGGGTGCCTCGCAGTCGATTTACACAGTAGTTGCTTTAGCCACGATGTTACCTTTGGTGATGAATTTCGCAGCCTGGATGATGGCTGTCACTTCGGCTTCGAAGACGCTGCTGTCGTTGTTTATTCTGAATGAGTGGTTGACCCCTAGTGCTTTGAAGTAAACCCCAGCTTCCACACCGACTTCCATTTGGAACCGTTAGTAAAGAAGGCCAATTGCTCATTACTAGTAACTTGTTCGCTCTTCCAGTCATTTCTGTCAGGAATTCTGAAATATTGGATCTCCTATCAAATGTTTGCATCGGAGTCATGTGACCGGTTTCTGTTTCCCTCAGTCTGGGTGTCGATTTGGCCCCCGTGTTTCCGCAGAATAGATCCAGCGGAATGAGAATAAACACGGTTTCCATTGCCGCCGTGGATGTTTTACGTAACGATCCCATAATCCCGATGCAGGCTGACCTTTTCACACGAGTGGAAGGGACCTACAGTTTAGTGCCGTATCCGAAGGGTAATTTGAGAAGCTTTTTCGTGACAACAATACTCTCGGATGTTTGTCAGACGTTCACGAGAGGTGAAACCGTGAAAAAACTTGTTGGTGTTTTCTGTGATTCGAACATGGAACCTCACGCGCAGTGATCCGACACACCAACCCCTTGCGCCACGGTGCACACCGGACTAACAAACCACAAATGTCAGTCTTAATAAAGTCATTCCTGAATATATTGGTCAGAGTTGACTACCGCCTTAAATGTCTTCCACACCAAGTCGACATGATGTGACAATTATTTTGCAATTTCCATTTTGTATTCATGAGCCATTGACCTACAACCAGCCGCTCAACATATGTATATCGGAATCTCCTTATACTTGATTATATGTTCAAACTTATGGAAAGCAGTCCATGTATGTACTTCACAGGGGAAAGCTGCACACAGTTGAAAGTAAAACCTTATCTTAAAGACGTGTCAAGTCGACACGACGACGATAACGACACAATGCTTACTTAAAATTCCAAGCAAGGCCGACACGACATCAAGTAACAAACTACCTGATGAAACCATAAAATCGAAATATATATAAAATTGAAATGCTAAGCGAATATTTAACAAACAATATACATGGTTAACTCAAACCTGGAACGTGACAGATGAAGCAACGTTGATCCAAAAATAAAATGAATCCAAATTCAGCGAAAAAAAAAAAAACTGATTTAGAAGCGCGACCGACGCGACGCCACAACCAGTAACCACCTAATGAGATGCCTTTGGCAAATTTATAGAATGCAGACCTCTCAATCAATAAACACACAACGATAGTCTAACGAGCGCATCACAAGAAAGTTATTATGATTCGCGGCGAAAAAAATTGCGAAACAATTGGGTCACGAAATTAAACGTGACAACGTGCGACCCAGAGCGTGACTCAATTACAAGGCAACGCGTTCCCGGCAAACCACAGTGTGTAAGTCACACGCCAAAACAACGCCTTCCCCAGTAGCTCGCACATAATTAATTATCTGATTCCATAGTACACAGCGAATACCTGCAAAAGTGAAAGAACGAAAAAACTGCACCTGCGATAATTAATTTATTCCACTGGGTGTACACTACACTTACGAGTACATTGTTATTAGCTCCGAATATATAAGACTCGATTTGATTTCGATTTCTACGATCGTAGGAAAAAAAATTGTTTGGCGACTTAACTCTGAAATGAGCCGAAAACAATATCGACAAGGATACATACACACTCGTATGTGATGAAAATAGGGACCAGTACTGGACATAATATTTTAATTTTTAAGACCCGATCAGTACGAAAGCTGTATCATGCAGATACTGACATGCTCTAAGTTCCCATACTGTGCCAGCAATTTAGAGACCATCGATGGTTGATGTATAGTCTCATCTTCGTATTATTCTTTTTCTTGGATAGCGCTGCAATCCGGGGCGGACCAGGACCACAACGATCAAGCCTCTCCAGCAGCCGGCTCGATTATTAGCCATCTGCCTTCAGTTGCGCACGCCAATTGGGTGCAGGTCCCTTTCCAATTGTTCGCGGCACCTAATGTGAGGCCATCCTCTACTGCGACGTCCCTCGGAAATGGATTGAAAGACTTTTCGGGCCGGGGCGTTGATGTCAATCCGCTCTCTATGTCCTAGCCATTTCAGTCACTGTGCGAACTCTTCTGGCTAGGCTATGGCTCTTCAGATCTCTGTACAGTTCTTCATTATATCTTCTCCTCCACTCTTCGCCTATGCAGACGGGTTCAAAAATCTCTCAAAAAGCCTTTTTTCCCAAAGTAACCAAGTGCACCCTCATCCGATTTCAATAAGATCAATGCCTCTGCACCATATATCAGGACTGGGGTGATTAGGGTATTGTACATGGCTACCTTAATTGTTCGAGAGAGGGCTTTACTACTGAATTGTCTTCGTAGCCCAAACAAACTGCAATTTGGCAATTCACAAGCCAACAACATGGGCACAATATATCAAAAGTCCGTACAACTGCTTGCATACGCCGACGATATTGAGATTATTGGAAAAACTCACCGAACTGTCACCGGTGCGTTTGCAAACATTGAAGCAGAAGCGGCCAAAGTGGGATTAGTGACAAACAGCAATAAGAAGGGACAATCAACACCGACGAATAGCACAGAACGTCACAGTGTGGGAAGCTACAACGACGAGGTAGTAAGGGACTTTGTCTACCTTGGCTCTGCTGTAAATTCTGAAAACGACATCAGCGCCGAAATCAATCGTTGTTTTTTTTTAGGCTAATAAGGCAATTCAACAGTTAAGCCCTATCTCACAAAAACTAAGGAGACTCTATATAAAGACCCTGATGACCCCAGCATGAACTTTATTGAAAGCTGATGAAGATATCCTTGGTCGCTTCGAGAGAAAAATTCTTTATAAGATATTCGGTTTCATTTGCGTTAACGGGATTTGGAGGAGAAGATTCAGTGATGAACTATTTTTTTCTTTTTTTTTTTTTGTCGGGATAGGAAACGCTCAACTGGAGTACTCAGACGCAACTGGCCCATTGTACTATCAGAGAGCAAACCCTTATTTACCCATTTTATTAGAATTTTCTTGTCTTTCTAAGAAAGCCAAGCAAGCACTTCAGTGATGAGGAACTTACAGTACCAGCACTCACCACATCCGCACCGAAGATCTGCCACCTGATACGAGCCAAGGCCGGACACTCACGGAGATAATGTTCCGCGGCGTTGTCGCTCTCTCCACAAGCGTCGCAGATTGTAGTTTTACTTAAGCCCAACTCGTTAAGGTGCTTGGCAAAAGCAAAGTGGTCTGTCAAGACGCCAATAAGTTGTCTACAGTCTTTTCCGCTGAGAGACAGCAAGAATGCCGCTGATTTCTTACAGACGTCCGGGAGCATGCGTTTAGTCAACCTGCATCCTGGAGAGTCATGCCACACACAATTGTGCTCGTAAGAGACCCAATCATCAATGAAAGCCCTAACCGAGGATGCAGAGAGACCTGAGAAACCCTCCTTTGAGCCTTGTCTAGCAATCTCATCGGAGATCTCGTTCCCCAAGATCCCAGTGTGACCTGGGACCCAGATAAGAGACAGAGAATTCAGCCTTGCCGAGTTCGAAGAGTTTTTGGTTTCACGAACTATTTTGGAAGTGGTTAAGGGGTTAAGCAAGGCCTTAAGCACAGCCTGACTGTCACTACAGACACAAATGCTAAGTCCCTTCCACCTGTTCTTCGCAACATAGTTCATGGCCATTAGGATTGCATAAGTTTCTGCTTGGAAAACGGACGCATATTTGCCTAACGAAAAGTGAAGTCTAATGTTGTCGACTTCCACGAAGACACCAGCGCCAGACCCTTGACTGGTTTTGAAACCATCCGTGAAAATACGACTACATTCCATTCCCGGCTCAGACTCTGACCGAAGCCAGTCCTGGACACAAGGAAAGTCGACTCTGAACTTGCGCATCAGCTGGAGTTCTGGTGTCATTGCATCAGACGGCATATCTATAAGACAGGAGTCGTAAGATAAGTGTCGCACAAGTTCACCAAAATTCCAGTGTGGAGTGTACCAAAAACCGCCCCGCCTAAGACGATCGATGGCTTTGATAGGGCAACCCATGATATAAGTATCGAGGGGAGTTAAGTTCAGCAAAGCGTCTAGAGCAGAGCCAGGCGTACTCGGGAAAGCTCCCGTGCATCCGAGACAAGCCGTTCTTTGGAGTTTCGCGCAAAGGGCAACCACATATTTACGCGAGAGCCCCTTCCACCAAACAACCGACGCATATGCGAGGAATGGTCTTATCATAGCCGTGTACATCCAGAGAACCTTATTCGGTGATAAGCCCCAAGTCTTGCCAAAAGCACCCTTACACTGCCAGAAGACTGAGAGCGCCTTGGATGTTTTCGACTCGACGTGTTTAGACCAATGAAGTTTCTTATCTAAAATCACTTCCAGATATTTGGCTTCATTGGAAATGCGAATGGTGACACCTTTTAGCACTGGCTGAGTCAGACTGGTCAAAATCCTCCTTCTCGTAAAAAGAACAACCTCAGTTTTAAGAGGATTCACCGAAAGCCCACTCCTAGTACACCATTCATCGATCATGTCCAGCGCCGCCTGCGCATTAGCACAGACCGTCGCCAGGCATGGCCCGACAGAAAGTACAACGACATCATCCGCATATGCCTGAGCGTAGACGTTAGAACTATTTAGAGTGTTCAACAGAGAGTCGACCACCATGCACCATAACAATGGAGACAGAACGCCACCTTGCGGACAGCCCCTGTTTACCCCTGTCATAACATATCGACCACAATCCGCATCCACTACCAAAGTTCTATTCATTAGCATTGCTTTAATCCACAACACTAGTGTTTTATCTACCCCGTGTTGTCTGGCCGAGTCGCACATGCAGTCAAAAGTCGCATTGTCAAAAGCACCCTCAATGTCGATGAAGATACCCATCGCGTATTCTTTCTTATCAAGCGCGCATTAAATTCTGGCCACTAAATTTTGAAGTGCGGTCTCGCAGGATTTCCCACGCTGATAGGCATGCTGCATCTCCGATAGTGGATGCAGCTTCAAAGCAACTTTGCGGACGTGAAATTCTACCAGTCTCTCCATACTTTTCAGTAAGAAGGATGTCAAACTTATAGGTCTGAAGCTCTTGGGGAGCGAATAGTCTTCCTTACCAATTTTCGGTATGGAAGCTACTCTGACTATCAGCCAAGGTGTATGATGAACTATACGAGCTGTACAGCGACATTGACCTAGTATAGGACGTTTGAGATGGCTAGGACGTGTAGAGCGAATGTACACCAACGCTCCGGCCCGCAGAGTCTTCGAATCTAACTCCTCAGGCCTCCTCACCGTAGGTGAGGCGCACAAGTTCAAAGGGATCTCAACCAACTTGGAGTGCGCAACTGGAGGCAATTAGCTAAGGACTGAGCTCAATGGAGAGACTTGTTAGTTGAGGCCCGGGTTCACCCCGAACTGTAGTCCCATCAAAATAATTAAGTAGGTCGATAAAGGTTTCTTTATTTAAAAGAAATGCCTCAGCGCTGAACTTGTTGTCGGCTACAGAATCGAAAACACTAAAACCGACTTCGATTCAGTGTTTCAGATCTCAACAATAACCATTCAACTTTCTTAGCTACATTGACAAAAATGCTAAAAATCATAAACCATGTGCAGAAGGCCAATATTTATCGCCGATTATTTTGGACAATAACCATGGGGTACGCATGGAAATCTAATACCACTTGAGTTTCAAACCACTGCACTAAAAAATATCTCTTCGCTCCATTTCCAACTTGTACAGTATAGGCATTTGCAATAAAAATTGAATGAATTCCATAAAAATGAAAAACCTTATATTAGGCCTAGTCTCAACTTCCTCGTGAATTTAAAAGGTACTTAGCAAATCACGTTAAAAATCCGTCACTTCCCGAATCCATCGATAGATTAAGATAGATTAAATTAGATTTTATTATCCCTTTTTTTATATAACATACACAGGTTAACAAATCTTTTTACAGCAAGGCAAAAGCCGTCTGCCAGAGTGACAATTAAAAGGAATCAATAATAAATATGTTCAAAATATAGGCTTTTATATAATTAAAAGACTTCATCTACTATTTGCCTACGATAACTAGACGCAGCTTTAATGTATTTGTATAGCGATAACCAATCTCTGCCATTCAATACGCTATGTACTTCTTTATGTGATAGTTGGTTTTGTGCAGTGCAGTCTCCTTATCTCCTTCAGTATTGGACAAACGCCTACGAAGTGTAACACATTTTCTCGTACCTCCAGATTGCAGAGATCGCACAGTATCGGCAAATCAGGTCGGTGGGGGACGAAATTCAATGGCATTAATGTCCCTCGTGCTTTGAAAATGGTTGATATTACATCTGTTCCATATTTTTCATTCATGTAACTGCTATCTCTAAGGTCATGTGAACTTCTAGTCAAAGCGTATTCTGCTTCCATATTAAAAACTCTAATCACATAATCAAAATGCATTTTGAAAGTCTTAATGAACATCGCCGGTAGTCCCGTTTCTATATGAAGCATGTAGTTGGGGGTAGTCAATGGAAGGCAAAGTATCCGTTTGAGGAAGAAACGTAAAGGGCGCTCGACGATATCATTTTCGAAGTATCCCCATACTTGTACACCATACATCATAATAGATTGTGCAGTTACCTCGTAGATGCGATATTTTGTGGACATGCTGATGTGTTTGTTTGCCATACACAATTTCTTAGTTGAGTTTATAGCATTTTTTGCGTCCTTAAATTTCCGCTTAAGATTTAATCCCATGTTGTTTTGGGGTGTTAGCGTTATTCCAAGATATTTATATTCTTTAACGACCTCCACCGATTCTCCCCCAAATCTCCATGCTTCCCGTTGAGGACGCCTTCCTCTTTCGTTTCCAAAAACCATTAGTTGTGATTTGGCTCGGTTGACAACAAGATTCCACATTTGGCAGTACTCCTCGAGTTTCGTCATCATCATTTGAAGCTTATTGGGTGTATCCGCTATGAGAACGATATCATCCGCATACATCAAAGTTTTTATTTTGACATTATTAACAGCGACTCCTCCGTTCAAATAGTCTACAATGTCATCCAAAAATAAGACGAATAAGAGTGTACTCAAGGTACAACCCTGTCGTACTCCCGTAGTTATCAAGAAACTCTCAGACATTTCGTTTCCGTTCCATACCGCGGCACTGCATCGATGATAGATTGCCTTAGGTTAGGTTAGGTTAGGTAAGGTGGCTGTCCTGACAGGATCAAGACACACTTAGACCACTTGGGTCCATTGCTATACCACGTAGAGTTGGGACCGAAGAATCACCGGTTACCGGGGGAACCTTAACCTTTCTCAGGAGGGTGTTGGGTGAGAATAACTATGCCTGAAGTGGCTAGAGAGGGTGACTGACTCAATCAACCCTAAGTCGGTGTGTACCGTGAAGGTATAGTGTACAAACAAGTATTGGGGGTGACTGATTCAATCGAACCCCCAGTACTGTTGTAAGTTGTATTGGGAAGTCTGAGTAAACCGTGTACGCATACGCGTAAAAGATTGACTGATTCAATCGAACTCTAAGTACTGCTATGCAGGGTGTTGACTACGTGGGGTGACTGTTTCAATCAAGCCCTTCATACCTAGGTGGACCGCACAGGTGTGGAGATGCATAAGCACCATAGAGTGACTGATTCAATCAAACTCTAGGAGCTGCTGTGCATAAGGTGTGACTGTATCAATCAAACCCGTACCTAGATGGACCGCGGATTTCCGCGGAGTGGAGTGCATAATAAAAGGCGAGGTGACAGATACAATCAACCTAGCATTACTATGCAGTCGAACTATGGGGATTGGTAAAGTTAGGTAGGGTGACTGATACAATCGAACCCTAAGTACCTAGTTGCACCGTGTAGGTGGGGTGCATGGGAGTAATAGGGTTGATTGACTCAATCAATCTCTGTTACTCTTATGCAGTGGTTGGTCTAGTGAAATTTAAGGATTGATTAACGATCTTGGGGGTGTTTGTTACAGTACCTCATGACGATCGGTCTTCAAAGAAGTATTCCCCTAATATTTTCTTTCTCAGGGTAGCTAGCGCTGGGCATGTGCCGAGGAGGTGGAGATTGTTCTCCTCCTCCTCTTCATCTCTGCAGCTTCTACAGTAATCATTTGCTGGGACTTCCATTCTAGTGGCGTGTCTACCTAACAAACAGTGTCCTGTGATTATTCCTACTGTGAGGCTTAAGTTCCTTCTATTTAATGAAAGGAGTTTTTTGGTTTTCTTTGCGTCTAAGAGAGGCCAGATCTTTCTGGTCGATACGCACGTAGACAGATTACTCCATCTTTCGTTTACAGTAGCTTGCGCTTCGTTAATCATATGAAGTTTAATCGTTTGTATTGGGGGTGCCGGTACCTCTCTGTTGACAGCTAGAGGTAGTACGGTGCCTTGTTTAGCTAGTTCATCTGCCTTACAATTGCCTGGAATGTCTCTGTGTCCCGAGACCTAGCACAGAGTGATATTGCATCTGTCCGCAATCTCGTTAAGAGATTCGCAGCAATGTTTGACCAACTTAGATCTTATTGTTGGCGTTTCCAAAGCTTTAATCGCTGACTGACTGTCTATGTAAAGGACGATAGACCTACCATCTATCGGGTACAAAGAGACTGCTTCACGAATAGCCGATATTTCCGCTTGAAAAATGCTGCAGTGGTCCGGAAGTCGGAGAGCTACGTTTATCAGAGGTACTTCCGAAAAAATACCCAAGCCTGTGCCCTCCGATGTTTTGGAACCATCTGTATAGATTTCGATTACGGCGTCATTTAGAATGGTACCGTCATTCCATGCGGATCTGTCAGGGATCGTGGTGTTATATTTGATGTTGAAATCAATAAATGGCGATATATAATCTGTTTCTCTGAGATTGGAGTTTTGTAGAATTTTCATGTGGCCGATTTGTGAACTTGACCACTGGAGAGATTCTCTAAGTCTTAGGGCTGCCTTAGATGCTACCAATTTCCCAAAGATATCAAGTGGAAAGCTACTTAATTTAGCGCCGAATTCATTAGATCTCTTAGGGTTTGGGGGAATTTACCTGAAATGGCTATAGCGATATCGTCAGCATATGCTACGACCTTATAGCATTTATTTTCTAGTGAAGTGAGTAGCTTATTCACTACTAGTATCCAAAGTAGCGGAGAGAGAACACCACCCTGGGGAGTGCCTCTGTGCGCTAACCTTTTGGTTGAGCAGTACCCAAGCTCGGATAGAATTTGTCTGCTGTTCAGCATTCGCTCTATCCAGATGCGTAAGCAGCAAGCAACCTCTAGGTTAGCGAGCGTTCCTATGATGGATTCTGTCTTCTTCTGTGTGTGTGTGTGTGGATTCTGTATTGACGTTATTAAAGGCGCCTTCTATGTCAAGGAAAGACACCATGGTATATTCTTTAACGGCAAGAGATTTTTCAATGGTGCCTACTAACGAGTGTAGAGCTGTTTCCACTGAAAAGCCTCTCCGGTAAGCATGCTGGGAGTTAGATAAGGTTTGTACCTTGAGTTTAGAACGAATATAGTTATCAATTAGCCTTTCTAACGTTTTTAGAAAGAAATAGGAGAGGCTAATTGGTCTGAAATCTTTCGGAGTGTAGTGTGAGGTCTTACCGCATTTTGGGATGAAGACCACCTTAACTCTTTTCCATGAGGATGGGGTGTAGCCGAAATCAAGGCAGCTATTGAAAATTACATAGAGCCACGGGGCTAAGGGTTTTATGCCCTCTTGCAGTTCAACTGGTGTAATACCATCTAATCCTGGAGATTTGTATGGCAGGAAACTATTAACAGCCTAATGAATTGTATGGGTGTTTATTATTCCCGCCGGAACGTCCATGATTGAGTGGTGTTGGGGTATAGATATGTTTGTATCTACAGAGTTTCCTGGGAAATGCGTGTCCATGAGGAGGCTTAAAGTTTCTTCTGTGGACATGGTCCAGTCCCCGTTAGGTTTCTGGATAAAACTAGAGATATGAGGAGATTTGGAAAGTATTTTTCTCAATCTACTAGAATCTATTGTCTTTTCTATATTGCTACAGAATAATCTCCACGATTCTCGCTGAGCTTTCCTTATCTCTTTTTTGAAAACCCTGAGGCTGTTCTTATAGTTGCCCCAGTCTTCTGGAGATCGTGAAGACTTAGCTATATTGAGTGGTTTCCTACTGTCATTTCGGAGTTTTGCTATGTTAGTATTCCACCAAGGTGGTTTATTGCCATTTCTGTGCCTGCTTAACGGACAAGCTTTCAAGAAGGCTTTATTCATAGTTTTGGATAGTTTGTCTACCATCTGGTCGATTTCAGATGGTGAGCAAGGTTGAGTTGGCTCGGTGTTGAGTTCTTTATTTAAAAATGTATTATAAACCTGCCTGTTAGTATTCCTAGGATTCCTAAAGGACTTTAATGGAGGTTTGGTAAATTCCAAACTAAATTGTATGTACTTATGGCCCGAAAAAGAGGCTTCTTTCGATACCATCCATTTACTAATATTTAGCTTTGGGGAGTTGGTGGCTAAAGTTATATCTAGTACTTCTTGCCTAATTCTGTTAGTAAAAGTATGTTCAGAACCTCTATTACATACTACGAGGTTAGTTTCTACGATAAAGTCGAAAAGACGCTCACCTCGATAGTTTGTGTCACTACTTCCCCAGAGGTTGTGGTGGGCATTGGCGTCAGCGCCTATCACTAGGGGAATGTTGCTTGCTTGGGCTGATTTTATCGTCTCGCGAATATTAGTTGTTGGTAGAGGGCCTGTATCATCGTAGGGCATATACACTGACGATATCCATAGCCTGTCTTTCCCATCGCGGTCTAACTCCACACATGCGAAGTCCAAATCGCTGAAATTTGGTAAGAGAAGGCTCTTAAGTTATTTTTCCCTAAAATGCAGGATCTTGGCTTACCTGATCCTTTGGCGTAAAGCAAGGAATAGTTATTTGCCCTTAGTCCAGCTATGCGGTTGTCGCTTGTCACCCAATCCTGGATAAGGGCAATGTCCTTTCCTCCTGACTGCAGGCGGAGTAAAAGGTTAGCAGAAGCTGCTATCGAGTGGTGTAGATTAATAGAGGCATCTGTACCAGTCAGGAATGATGATCTGACTGGTACAGATGCCTCTGACTGGTACAGATGCCTCTATTACTGTGGTGTCACCATCCTTCGGCTCGGAAGATTCACCACTGGTATGCTTTGGCAGCACAACTACCGACCGGTTCGGTTATTTCTTTTGCGCCTGCTGACTCAGCTGGCGTTACGACCTGGGTCGAGGTGGGAGCCTTCGGTTGTGAGTGAGACGGAAGGCCATCTGGTTCGGTATCCAGTCCAAGGCTGCTTAGGGAGGAAATCATACCTGAGATGAGTCTTTCGTCCTTCTCGTGGACCTTCAGCACCAGTTCTTCCATGCCGTAGAAAATTGTATAATCCCTTTTGCATAAAAGCTCCAGGGATTCTTGGTTGAGGAGGAATGAAACTAACCTTCCAGCCTCTACCGGTTCGTCGGCTTTGATGATCTTCCAGTTGGCGGTTAGAAGGTCTGGATTCTGAATTCGGATAAGTTTGAGGATATCCGACTCGTTACATGGTCCTGGAGAAATCCAAGTTCGGGTTCTTGGACGGACCTTAATATCGCTCCAGTGACAGACTGATAAGTCAGCTCTAGGCCATAGGTGGTTGAGTTTGGGGACTGCCTCTTTGAGGAACGCGATGGAGCTGCTGTTGCTAAATTTCAGGAGCTTAGCACCGTTAAGGTACCAACCATCGTCCGAGAAGGTCGGTGGCGTAGCCGTCGGATTATTGAGACAATGCGCCAGCACGTCTGACGCAAGTCTTGCTTTGAGGTGCCTCCAGTTGTCCCCACTGATACAGCCCTCCTCGTTTCCGCTGTCGCAGATGCCAAACACCAGGTGATCCTTCGCCACCTCGTTATAGGGCCTGTGCACCGACTCGGTATTCTTGGCCTTCTTCGGTGTTTTGGAGGCATCGTCCTGGGATCTAGGATGTTTAGACTTTGAGTCCGCTTTAGGCAACCCGCCCGAACGTCCTCCCGACTCAGGTTGACAGTTCGGGGTGTTGCCAAAGGGCCTATTGCCGTTCGCAGGTCTCACCGACTCAGGTTAAGACCTGCTATGCGTAGCCGAGCGTGCGCATTTTGCGGGTGGCCTCTTGCTGTCAAGTGGCTCGCGCTTACTCGTTGAAGGGGCCTGTCCTCCCGACTCGGGTTGACTAGTCTCTTCAGCAATAATGCTACCCGTCCATCGCTGCGTCTCTTTGTCCTTCTGCTCCCACGATTCCTCTGGTTTCTCGAGAATTCGTGCGAGCAGATGCTTTGCCAAGCGAAGGTTTCTGTGCTTCCTTGCACTGGAGGAATTCCTCTTTTGGATTGCGCGCCCGCAACGTGCCGATACAGCTTTTGCCTGGGACCCCGCATCCGAAGCGGAATTGTCAATGGATCTGGCATCAGAATCCGAAGGGTTCGTATGATTGTCAATGTCTGTCGTCTCTCTGTATGTAAGTTTGTCGGTCAGTTCGTTGTCCTTGTTCGTTGCGTTGAGAGGCAAAGCCTCGGAATATGTGTGTTAGTTTTCGTTTTTTTTTTGATTTTATATTTGAAATTTTGTTCATGTTCCCACGAGTAAGCTGTGAGAAGTGTCCACCGCCAGCATAGCCGGTTCTACTGGCGGTAAGGCGTATTACGACAGGCCCTGCCAGGGCACCTGAAGAAGCTCGTTAGCGACTGATAAAAACCCTCAGCCTTTCATCCCTGGGCACGGTTTACATGAAACGCTCACTCCACCCTTTAGAATGGGTTGACTACACTTTGGCTTCAGGTACCCTACCCCGAAGACCTTACAGCGTGGGCGGCCCTACTGCAATCGCCCTCCGGGATCGTTGGGTACTTATTAAGCATCTTCACCGCGTCAAGGTATGCAGTCAAAGAAGATGATAGATGATAGATTGCCTTAAGCGTTTTCATCATTTTGGAGGGTATTCCCGTGCTTGATAATTTGTAGAAAAACAGATCGCTATTTACGCTATCGGATGCTGCTTTAAAGTCTACAAAATATTCATAAACTTTCTTTCCATGTTAGCGGTATATATCCACAATCATACTTAGTGTAATTATTTGATCCACCGTTGAGTATCCTCTCCGAAAGCCATCTTGAAATTCAATTTGTTATGCGTATTTATCCAGTCTGTAACCCAACACATCTTTCTAATGGTATTTAAAAACAATATACCCCTGTAATTTTCTGCCATATTTTTATCACCCTTTTTAAAAATCGGAAATATTAAAGCAGTTTCAAAGCATGCAGATACGCTATGACTTCCATACATATAATTTACAAGATCGAGAAGGCAATTGGCAAATTCGTTGCTGCAGTGTTTGTAAAATTCATGGGGTATTTTGTCTACACCAGGGGCCTTCTTTTCCTTAAGATTTTCAGAACTTTCTGGAGCTCCAGGAGCGTGAATGGTCTATACATACTCTGATCCTTAATTTGCGGCTTACAGTACTGGAAGGGGAGTGCTGTCCTTTCTACGTTTAAGAACGTTTGGAAATGTGTTTTGAGCTCCGCTAGTGTCCATTGTTATAAAGATTCAATTTTATTCGCAATGGTCTCCCTTGAGACTCGGTCCATGTCCCGCTTTTGTTCAATATCTATATTATATCTCATCTGCCTGAAACAATGTCACACAAATTTGGATATGCGAGTAAATTGGCCTGTTTCCAATTCAATAATCACCTGGCCAGAAATTGTCTCAATGTGCAATTCAATGGTATTACACTTAACCGCAATACTCACCCAAGGTACCCTGGAGTAATGTGACGGTGTTTTTGGTCGAAGGCTGAGGTAAGCTCGCCGGGTCCGGGGTTTACCCAAAGAAACACCCTAAAACTTCGGGAAAGAGTTGTCTTTATTGACCGAGACTGATTTTATACAATAACTACAATATATAAATAAAATATAATTTATTGGCGGGTTGATCGGCTCGCTGAATCTTGCTCCTTATGGATCCTGGGTCGCTAGGTCCGCTGAAGGTCGGCTTCCGTTCGGTGGACTCGTTCTGGAGTTGATTCGTCGGTTCTCCTGGCCCACTTTAAGGGCGGGCGTGAAGGTCTCGTCCCACTTTAAGGGCGGGCGAGAGTGTCGCGTCCCACTTTAAGGGCGGGCGTGAATGTCGCGTCCCACTTTAAGGGCGGGTGTGAATGTCTCGGCCCACTTTAAGGGCGAGCGAGAATGTCTCGTACCACTTTAAGTGCGGGCGAGAGTGTCGCGTCCCACTTTAAGGGCGGGCGTGAATGTCGCGTCCCACTTTAAGGGCGGGCGTGAATGTCTCGGCCCACTTTAAGGGCGGGCGAGAATGTCTCGTCCCACTTTAAGGGCGGGCGAGAGTGTCACGTCCCACTTTAAGGGCGGGCGTGAATGTCTCGGCCCACTTTAAGGGCGGGCGTGAATGTCTCGGCCCACTTAAAGGGCGGGCGAGAGTGTCTCGTCCCACTTTAAGGGCGGGTGAGAGTTTCGCGTCCCACTTTAAGGGCGGGCGTGAATGTCGCGTCCCACTTTAAGGGCGGGCGTGAATGTCTCGGCCCACTTTCAGGGCGGGCGAGAATGTCAAGACTCGCTTGAGAAGGGTTGTACCTACTGCAGAGGGTACGGCCGGTCGCTGTGCACCCCTTTTCCCAGAGGGTCGTGCTAACTTCTCCAAATAAACCTACAATTGACCACAAGTGTTTTCCCAGGCGGGGAGAAACTTAATCGGGACGTCAGGTCAGCTATGGTCAGTAGCGGGCCTGAAATTGGTTGCCCAATCACCAAGGTGAAGGCTTTCAAAAGTTGGAACCGAGGCTCCTATGAGAGAATGCTCGCAGTACACAGGTTTGGTACTCAACCACGGCTGAACAGGCTCTGCTGACCACGTCTCTCAATCTCCCTCTTATATAAGTTCCTGCAACAAGCAGGTGTGAATTCTAACAATGAATTCAATTTATTGTCACACACAACTTGGTTGAAGAGATTGAGAGAGACGGTCATGCTCTAACGGCGTGATCATCGCCAGATGTTGTTGTTATATTGCAGGTACAGTAGTGGTCGGAGGTTTTCATCGACGAAGTAAACTTTTCGTCGGTCGGAGGTATACATCGACGAGGTAAGCCACTCGTCGGCCGGGGGTATACATACATCGACGAAGTAAACACTTTGTCGGTCGGAGGAATACGAAGTAAACACTTCGCTTAAATGCAGGCGTCGACGAAGTAAACCATTCGTCGGTTGGGGGCATGCATTGGCATCATGCTCTGGCGGCGTGATCATCGCCAGATGTGCTATTGGAGGTACAGTGGTGGTAGGGAAATATGTAACACTTCGTTACAGTAAGATTTGACCGCAAGCTGTCTTTCAACAAACACCTTTCGAATACTGCTGAAAAGCTGAAGTCTAGAAACAATCTTCCTCATAAACTGGCCGGTACTACATGAGGAGATAATGCACCTGGCCTGCGACAAGAAGCACTCGACATAATTTACTCCACTGCTGAATATGCGGCACCAGTATGGCTTAACAGCGCACGCGTCGCAAAAGTTGACAGCCAACTCAACACTACAATGTTGACTATCACGGGTGTTATCAGATCCACACCAACGCTACGGCTCTCTACTCTTAGCAATATTGCTCCACCCGTACTCAGACGATAAAACGAATTAGCCAACGAATACAAAATGAAGGTCGAAACTTAGCTTTTCTTATTAATTCTTTTGCCACCTATTACGAAAAAAGTGAATCACTCAAAGCGGATATTAAACGTCTATCGTTTACGAAAGCCCTTGAATAGTAGCTTATTTATAGCCACTTTAGAGCGACTATCAAATTAAATTTGCTGACAATAAATCGTGCATACCACTATGCATGAGCGTACGTACGTCTGTATAAAAGGATATTTTTAGACTCCATACTTCAATTAGCCACACGCCAAGAGAAGGTACATACTACCTACTCTAGTCATTTTGTGCTAGCTAGACATTTAAGTATTTTTTTCCACAAATCTAACACCTCTCCGATCGTGACCCAAATCTATTTATGGAAACGCCAAGTCGCAAATATTAATGGAATCCCATAAACTTATTTTTGACAGACATGGCCCGAAGCGACATTGCTAATGTCACACCTCCACTCATGTATGGAAAAACGCACATCACTCCCAGCACAGAGCTTACACTATGCATTCTAAAATCCAATATAATTAATTAGCATTACAATAATTAAATTGGAGTAAAAATCGTCGCAAAAATAGTCGTGAAATCTTAAAGTTTTCTGATGCAAGATCGATCAACAAATTGAAAGCATTGAAAAGCAGATAGCAAATCATCAGTATAACCAGCCTTGGCGAGTGCAACTTTGCTTCTGTTTAGCTGGTTGGGCTTTGGTGGAACAAGGTGAACCTGTTGCCCTGAAACGAATGCAATTCGTTAGTGCCATTGAACATCTATCGTTTAAAAAGCAACGAAACTTGATCTGATTTTGTACTGAACTTGTTGCTGATCTTATTGATCTTTATTGTACCACATTTGTGCGTATACGAGTATCTGCGACTGTTGGTATTTACTTGCTCGTTATACTGTCGTAAATAACATTTCTGAGATACTTTGAGCGATAGCCAAGCTACCTTGTCCTTGCATTTTGTCGATCAACTTTACGAATAAAGCTGTCCAGCTGAATCTTTATGCCTACGATTGGATTCCTTATTATAGCCAAAGAAGGCTCTACTGTTTAAAGTTTTATCCATAAAACGTGTTTTAATTCATGATAATGATGTCAGTTTAAAACAGGACTAACTGTGAATATTTGTAATATTTGTCAAAATGTATCTAATGTCAGAACCCATTATAGATAGATTTCAATTGTAGTGAGGTGCAAGTGCAATGCGACCTAAAGCAGATCTCTGTGCCCCCCATACTAGAACTCAAGTCGATGATATAAATACTCGGTTAAGAGCACTTCCTGCAGTCCAGCTGATACAATGAACCGTAGTATCCTGAGTGGATTTAGCGAATCTAGATCCATTTTTGATAGTCACCTTAGTGATTTCTTCTTTTGTGAATCAGTGCTTCACAATCCATAAGAAGGTGCTCTGGTGTTTCTGCGAATTGACTGCAGAATCTGCAGTGTCCGTTTCCCTCTATTTCCAGTTTTCTAAAGTGCTCCTTGAGTCTGTAGTGACCCGCTAACATGCCCGTCAAGATATGAAGTCGGTTCTTGCTCACTTTTAGGTAGGTTCTGCTTCTGGTTGTATTTTCCCAGAAGTTCCTTTGCCTGTCTTAATTGGGTGATATTTTCCCAATGCTTGACCCATTTGTTCTCTTCCTCTTTCCTTAAGTCTTCCTGTATTTTGTGGGATCTTATCCCACAAAAGAGTTCTGGTCCAAGGAACGGGGTGTCTGATCCGTTTCTAGCTAGTTCAAGAGCTGCTCATTTCCCTCCACTCCCACATGTCCTGGTATCCGGTAGTGATTTACTTTCTTTGTTTCTCCCAATTTGTTGATTCTGTTGAGGCATTCCCATAACAGTTTGGATCTGGCCTCGTGCGAGATCAGTGCTTTAATAGCGGCTTGGCTGTCTGACAGTATTGCGATGTCCTGCCCGCGATATTTCCTGTCCAGATTGAATTGCGCGCATTTTTCGATCGCGTGAACTTCTGCTTGAAATATTCCCAGTGGTTCTGAATTTCTAGTCCTGGGCCCGTACACTCCAGCCCCAGTGCCAGTAGATGTTTTCGATCCGTCAGTGTACCATTTGATTGTGTGTTGCTTTAATTGGTACTTATCGGATTACCTACTCCAAGCTTTTTTGTTGCTCAACTTGGAGTCAAATTTCCTTTCAAAGCAGTATTTCTTTACTATATCATCGCTGGGTCAGTCCAGAAGCGGTAGTGATTTGGATAGGGTTACTCGCTCTTTGTTAGTGATGCATGTTCGTTTCCCGATGCCCTCTTTACTGATTCTCAATACAGTTTCATCGGAGATTCGCTCTAGCACTATGTGTAACGGGGGTATACCTACGATTAGCTCTAGTGCTGCTGTGAGACGGATTCACATGCCCCTGTTATACATATGCAGGCTAATCTTTGTACATTGTTCAGGGATGTCTTCGTCGTGATAAACCTTGTTGAGTTAACCCATGCCACTGCCCCGTATGTAATGATGGGTCTTACTATCGTCATATATATCCACCTCAGTGTGGCTACGCTGCATCCCCAGGTTTTTGCTGAAATGTTCCTGCAGACCATAAGTGCTCTGGTGTCTTTGGTTACCACAGCTTCTACATGTTCTTTCCAGAGGAGTTTTCTGTCTAGTGTTAAGCCTAGATACACACGCTTTAGCTATCTCTTCTTGGTAAAGGGTATCACAGTGGTTTTGGTAGGGTTCACTCTAAGTCCTACCGTTTCACACCACTTCTGTGTGTGGGCGCCGTGGCGTAAGCGGTTAGTGTGTCGGATCACTACGCATGAGGTTCCAAGTTCGAATCTGAGAAAACAGCAAAAAGTTTTTTTCACGGTCCCACCTCTCGCGAGCGTCTGACAAACATCCGAGAGTATTGTTGTCACGAAAAAGCTTCTCAAATCGCCGTTCGGATTCTGCATTAAACTGTAGGTTCCTTCCATTCGTGTGAAAAATATAATGCACACAACATGAGTGGTTGCGAGAAGCTAGACCCTGGCACTTTAAAGAGCTGTTGCGCCAAATATTTGTTTTTTTTGTGTGATTCTTAAATCCCTTAGAATAATTTCGCATATCGTTTCTTAAAAATTCCCCCTTGCGAAAATGACTATATCGTCGGCGTACCCCTGGCACGTAATGCCGGCAGCTGTCAATTTGTGAAGTAGTTCATCTACTTCTAGGCTCCACATTAATGGTGATAATGCCCCTCCTTGTGGGCAGCCTCTAGTGGTGCTCATTGTGATGGTTTTTTGTCCCACCTCTGTCTCAGCCATCCTCGTTCTCAACATCTCACACATCCAATTACTTGTGGTGTGATTTACTCCTTTTGTTTTAAAAGCCCTCGTAATTGCTTCATGGGAGGTGTTATCGAAGGCTCCTTCGATGTCTAGAAACGCGCATACTGCCGTTTCCTTGCTCTCCAGTGTATCTTGAATCCAACTTGTCAGCTAGTAGAGCGCGGTTTCGGTGGATCTTCCTGCTCTGTAGGCATGTTGATTGTGATGGAGAGGTATTATTTCCAGCACAGTCATCCTCAAGCGGTTATCTTTTCCAACGTCTTTAACATGAATGAGGTCAGCCTAATGGGTCTAAAGGATTTTCGTGAAGTTGTGTCTCTTTTTCCCACTTTCAAAATGCATATAACCCTTGCCCTTCTCGAGATTCTTGGTATAAAGTGTCAAAACCCATTAGTTCGCTTATTATTGGCAGATGTCACTATATCGGTTAGATATATGGCGGTTGATGTCTTTTGACGTTTGGTTTATGTAACAAGAGATTATATTACTACGCAAACTGGACCAACGAGGGACTCGACTTTGCTTAAAAAACTTGTTGCCGAATGTATTCGAAGCAACTATATCCCAAGAATTTCACTAATTTCTACTGATCTACCGTTTCATGGCACCAGGAACCTTCCTGGTCAAGACGTCCCAAACATGAGCAGGTCACACGGTCTTATCGTGTTAAATACCATGTTCATCAAACAAAGACAGCACCTGATCACCTACAGCCGTGGTTGAAATGAAAATAAGATTGATTACCATTTGGTAGCCAGTTTCATGAAGCTTTGGATAAAAGATTGCAAGTTATCGTGGGAGAGGTAATCGCTCAGCAACACCGTCTCCCGCTGACACAAAATTCTGAATACGTGGCGACAGTATTGTGATGGACAGTTTCGCCTAGTTGCAAACCGGGTTGACTTACTCGGTCACATAAGAAACTAAAACGGAACCGAATACGAATTCAAAATAGATATTGAATCAGTTTGCAACTCGGTTTAACTCGGTATGTATGATATACACCTGTCCCTCGAATTAGACGGTAGAGCTTGCATATGTAAATGGAGGATTGGAATTCAATTTTAAGCCGCGTAAATCGAATCAAGGAATATAAAGAAAATTCGTAGAAGATTCGTCATAATAACCAGGGTTAGGATTTTGTTGACATAAAAAAGTAAAAAGAGGCAAAAAAAAGGCGTTTATTAAAAAATAAGAAAAGGAAACTAAATGCACATTTAGTTATAGTAGCATTGAACTACCAAAAGCTTTTTGAAATTTTCTGGTAATAATCTTCTCCGGTTGTTTCTTAGAAGCGCCTTTAATGAGCTAAATGACCTTTCTACTTCAGCTGAAACGAGTGGAGCCCATTTAAAGCTTTCAACATTATTAACATCAATATTTTCTGGGAGTTTGGAATCCAAGTCGCCGTTCATTACAGAATTTATCTGCTCAATAGTTTTCAGTCCCGTATTTGCATTGAAAACGGCAGTAAATTTCTTCAGGACTTCCTTTGCAATCGGCCCTTTTGCTTTTTCAAGTTTTGCTAAATATTCTTTAAAACCGGCAACACTTCGCCAATTGATGTTCCTTGAACAGAATAATGCTAGTTAAAAATATAAGTACAGACTCTTAAAAATACCTGTTTTTTGTAAGTCTTCGAAAATTCGTTTTTTTTGGGCCTACTAAAAACCTAAAATTGACTTTGATGTATGCCGGCTGCGCTTGTATTGCTTCATCTTCAATCAATTCCTTTGCAAACACAACACTGCTTGCATCGTCTTCAAGAACGCTGACGATTTTTTTAATCTGAGCAAAATACCATAATCCGCATAATATGTATTATATACAAACAAGAAATATGTAATAGAGTTATACACAGTAACGTCTGCGGTCACATACAAGTGCAAACCGTCTGTGGTCAAGTACATATTTCCATGTTGACTCTCCCCACAGACTAGACGTTTTAAATTTGAATGCGTCTAGGAATTAAGGTATGCGTATTACGTAGTGTGAGTAAGAAGCATGTTTGCACAGATATACATACATGCAAACGGGCATTTTTCTACAATTTTTTTAGCGAACAAACTTTGAGAAAAAAGCAAAAAAAGGCAAAAAAGGCAGAAAAAGGCAACAACGGCAAGAAAGGCAAAAAAAGGCAATTATGACATAAAAAGGCAAAATAAAATACATATATTTGGAATCAGGAGGACATGAAACGTGTTTGTGTTAAGTCGATACTATCTTCCGATTTACCAAAAAAAAGAGGCAAAGTTAGCAAAATCCTATCCCTGATAATAACCGTGTAAAATGGGACAAGGCTTGTATGCAAAAAACTGACATTGATTCCGCTGAATGCCAAGTGACGAAGTCGATGCTCTAGTACATTCATAACGGATTCAAAGACGTAACATTTTTATGTTTTCAACTCATTTCTTTATTTACAAGAAGGAAAAACACATAAACGTAAACAACTTTTCTTTAACAAAAATAAAAATAATGTAAAAATAAAAAGTTAAAAAAATAGAAGCAGTCTTCAGTTGAAACGGGTGTGTCCGTAAATACATAAAAAAATGCATAATCGAAATAAACTTAACACAATTTTATAATTTATTTTTCAAAATGAAAACCGTATTAACCCATTAGTGCATAGAATTTTGTAGGTGTTTAA
Organism: Brachypalpus laphriformis; assembly: GCA_945910035.1. Lineage (NCBI taxonomy): Eukaryota > Metazoa > Arthropoda > Insecta > Diptera > Syrphidae > Brachypalpus > Brachypalpus laphriformis. Next base: position 191,218,386 of record OX246753.1, on the reverse strand, counting down.
AAGAGCTAATATGTATAACTCACTATTAGAAAAATGGGATGTTCTTTTAAAGGAACATCATGCTCAATGAAGGAAAACTTTTCATTATTTGCATTATTTATATATTTTATTTTTGTATTGCAAATATATAAGAAACAATTTATTTCATTCAAGTGACACTCTTTAGGATGTAGAATAACTTGACACTTTTGGCATTGAAAATTGTAATTTTTTTTTTACAAAACTTGCAACGGATTTGCTTCGCGCAGAACAATCATATGACCGATGTTATCGTATCTTGTGTCACGAGTTTGCATTACGTCGACAGTACTTCTTTTGTACCTGAGCGTACCATGGTTATTGCATATAGAGTTTGCCAAGTATCTTCTGAATTTTAGAAGGCTTAGGCACCCTGGATCATTGGGTGTTACTTCTCTCATAAGATACCAAGCATTAACCACCGTAACATCTATCAAGTATGCGAAAATCGGCCAATACCACTTCGGAAAACAACAAATCTTGAAAACTATGTGGACCACAAAAATCAGCAACACAGACCTATCAAAAAATATCTTGAATCCAGCATATCGTGGGACCTTGCAGTCTTCAATCAGTTGGAGTACTACTTCGCCCCCCATACCAAACACAGAAGAAGACTTATTTGTTGGATACTGAACTTTTTTTTTACCCATGTATATTTCAAAAGAATACAAATACCCTTTGTTGCTGCATATTGCCCAATTCTTATATCCAAAACGTATCGGCTTTCCTTTTATATATTGCTTCGCGAAATATTTACCGTAGTAGGGTATCATGCTCTCATCTATCGATAGGTTTTCGGTCATACCACCATGCTTTTTGAATGTATCGTTGAGATGTGTTATAACTGGTCTCAATTTATACAAGCGAACATTGCCAATATTTGTGTTATCATTGAAATGAATGTTATTAAGAATAAGAATAAGTTATTAAGAATAATCGAATAGATTCTAAGGCTAATTTGAGTACATCACTTACATTCGACCAAAGCAAACGTCGCTGTGGATATTTCGTGTAACCTGAGGAAATTCAATAATCAAAAATATGTGCACAAATGACTATAAAATGGAATGCGCAACCAACCTGATAGGAACATAATACCTAACACAACCCAAATTTCATCCGCCGTAACATGTAGCGATTTTCCTTTTCTTTGAAAATGGTATAAATTTGTTTGCTCAACTATGTTCCGAATAAAGTCGGATGTAATAGTTTTAGAAAGTCTAACGGAGATCGACAACTCTTTGCTTCGTCAGATATCGGGTGTGGTTGACATTCTAAAGTTTTCGTTGATTTTGGTAGCTCTGTTAATTCAATCCATTTTAGCACAGATGGATTATAAGAGCTGCAAGAAGCAATTCTATATATTTTCGGAGGTGGTTCATAATCTTGTACTATCTGAATCATCCGAGTCGTCATCAACATACATACGAGTACGTTTAACATCCACGGTAGAATTTATCATTCTCCGTCCGAGCTGATTTATGTCGACTAGTTCATCGTTCTCGCTGTCACCAGAGTCACAATCTGACATTTCATTCGGATTTTCCATCGGTGGAAGAAGAAATATCTCCGTACCAACATCTTTATTCGTGTTTTCATCTTCCTCTTCCAAGACATCCAAAATTTCAACAAATAAAGGAAATGTTGAAATGGTCAATTCGGCACTCATTTTTTTTTACTTTTATTATGCTTATTTACGAAACTGACATTTTGTAATGAAATATACTTTTCATCGATTGAAATTGATTAATATCTTACGCTAAAATATAAAAAAAACTTACTGCTGTTGAGTCATCTCAGTTTTTGAAAATTAACTTTTTGCACTTTGGACAACTGTCATTTAATCACAGCAGATAGACATATGCCATTTTCCGGCAATCTAGATCTGATTAATATTTAAAAAATTGGGTGAAAACTGAGTTAAAATGTTCCCAAAGAAAGTCATAATTGACCAAGAACAAATGTTCTTTTAAAAGCACAGTATGCAATGATGGGTTAAAGTGAAACCGTGTAATTCGAGGGACAGGTGTACGCTCAATTGACTTGGTTCGTTGCAACGCACACCAAAACAACGCATACACCAAAAAAAACTAGAACAACTATGTAAAAAAAATGAATACCAACAATGAGAGAAAATAGGAGCAAGTAGTTCAGGTGGCACCATCTCATGAGAAACCCAACTTCGAAAAAGTAAAGCGGTTGGGCCAGACGAGATACCCTCTATGTTCTGGACAAAGATGAGAGCCCTTGGTTCAGATAGTTCAGGATTCTCATCTCCAAATTTATAAGAGGTGATGCAATACCGAACTAATGGAGGGAAAGTTATCTTCTCCTTGTGTATAAAGGGAAAGGTGATAGCTGATGTCACACACCATGAAGATCGTTGAGCGCATATTAGGTAGCCGACTGTGAAAAATAATACGGCTATGCGATGATCAGTGTGAGTTTGTCGTCGGTAAATCAACTATAGATGCAACCCAAAATGTAAGGGCTACAATGGAAAAACATCGTTATTTCCTTAAGAGATTTGTATATTGCCTTAGTTGACTTTGACAAATCATTCGACAGACAACCATGAGATCAGAAAACACCGGGGTGGCATCCAGCCAACTGGGGAGATTTGTTTTTATTATTTTATCCTTGCTTCTGATTCACAGTTTTTTCTTTCCGACCACCTGATGCCACAGGCATATCAGTCATCCAACAGGGCGAACAATTTTTCCAGCCATACTGGCAGTGTTATGCTTTTGCAGTGTGTTCACACAAGCTTTCGCAACTGACCAGACTGACCTTTTATTTCGTAAGAGATAAATGCTTGCTGACATCAGGATTAGAACCATGAACCATTAGCGTAGCAATCGATGACTTTACCACTACACCATCGCCACCCCCAACGGGGGTGTATCCACAAGAAAGGCTAATTAACACTTTCGGCAAATAGTATTTATGTGGTGCTATATGTGTCAATATAAATATAGCCCAAAGAGGGCGTCGCTTACTGACATACACAAGCCAGATCAGGCCCATAAGCCTAATCTCCATACGTCAGACAGTCATAATTGTCCGGCCAAAATAATAACCTGTTACCAACGTCAATTGCGATTCGTTTCGCTTCTGCGCCCGGTCACTGAACAGCTCCTAAATGCGTAAAATTAGTTCTATAAAAACCATTATCGATATGATAATTATCATTTAACCAAAAACAAATTTCTCTACATTTGTTAAATGTCGAAATCTCGCTCTGACTGTCAAAGTTCGACTCCACTGATACATATCAATGATGCAAGATCCAGATTAAATCGAGCCCCAAATACGTACATAACACACATATAGACTTAAGAATACCTAAGTGTCTAACGTCTGCCACATATTTATTATATTGAAACTTGCAGTTAACATTAATTATTATTGGCTCGACGAAGAGAAAAGTTCGAAATTTAATTATTGCGCACTGCCGAAATCCAATTCGGATTCCCGATGCCAGCATGCGAGGTGACACTTCGTGTAACCAATCAAAGTTAGAGCAGATCTTTTTCTTTGCGCTGGTAGTGGCTCTCTTTCGCTAATAAGTTCAATAATTGTTGACATTTACAATGAACACTGATAATAGAGATACTCTCTGGTGCGGATAAATTGAATCAACAAGGTGGTTAGCTCTTGGACCCACGGGCGTTGAGAACACGCTTTAAACGAGAAACTATATTTAACCAAAGTGTAAACAAGGTATAGGCAATTAGCGCTGCATTTTTACTGGTTTTAATTTTTTTTTTGACTGCACTATGCTGTTTGCACAGTGGGGTAGCGCTTAAAATATGAATCCAGCTTAAGCACGCATTTCAGTGAGGAATAAATGTTTAAATTTAATATTAACCACTGGTTACGATATCGGAATCGTGATTGACATGTACCTACCTACTTGAAGTTGGTAAACACGTTCATGTAACATGGATTGTCGCGATCGCGTGTGCTTGGGAAGGGCGTGCAAAATTCAAGGCATGCATGGCATGAAAAATCCGGAACCACATAGATTTCTACATTTTAGCACCTATTAGGAGTAGAAATTAATTTGTTTGCTTTGCAAATAGCTAAGAAAAATATTCTTGATTAATGTGCGATTTTTTTTAGTTCAAACGCTTGTGGCGGCGTGCCGCTTGCGTCGGTGACGTCATTCCCTTTTGTGATACGTAATAGGTGGAGCTTAACTCGCGTGCGGAAATTTGAGCAAAATGTGATAAGAATTCATATGTCAAGACTTTAAGGCCAGAACAGAAGTCTACAGGGACGAACACCAATAAGTTGCACCTAAACAAGAATCAGAGAGTTCAGCCTTGCGTTCGAATTCAAACATGACATTTCCAAAACCTAAAAAGGACAAACGTGAAACCTAACCGGAGCTGTCTAAGCTTATACTATATAGAGACGTTCTTGACAAGACTTTGCACTCTAATCAATATGCATACAGGAAAGGTCGATCCATGGAAGGCGTCCTTTACTATCTCGTCACAGAGATAAAATCCACCTACCGTTCTGAAGAAATCGCCATTTGTGGATTCTTCAACAAAGAAAGTGCTTTTGCCAACACGGGTTATGACTCAACACAGGGCAATTGATCGACCTACAACTCATCCTAATGTACACGTTCATTGTCTGGTGGACAAATACAAAGGAAGTTACAACCATCAAAAAGATTAGCACGCCTTGGAATCACAGGCACAGTACATACCTGTCCTACGACAGCCATGGGGGCTATAATAGGACTCACCCCGCTACATACTTGTATTGGTCAAGAAAGAAGCAATTGACATTGCAGTTAGTCTTCGAAAGTCGGACGAAAATAGTAGATGTGATCACATGGATCTCATGGATTTATTAACCGACTTCCCCGAGCTAGATATGCTCAGCACGGTTTCTGACTTTATGCGAAAATCTTTCTGCTTCGGTAGAAGATTTGAGATTGAGATTCCAAACCCTGATACATAGAAAAATGGCGGACCGCTGCTTGATTCATAGGGAATCGTGTGGTATGCCGATGGATGAAAAATGGTTTCAGGAATTGGTGCCGGTGTATATGGACCCAATCAGAAAGTATCGAAGTCCCTGTGTTTTTCAGGCTGAGCTGTATGCCATTGAGACTTGTGCTCGTATAAAATTGCACTCAGGCATCAAAGGTACCACCATCCACATATTCACCGACACCCAGGGGGGTCAATGCACTGATCTCCCACTCGATCAGTTCAAAATCAGTTTTAAGCTGCTTCGACACCGGGCCACGTAGGCGACGGCTTTTAAATATACCCTAAACAATTGGGAAAGGAACATGTGCATTTCCCACTGGAATAACATCCATGGTCTTGTACAAGGTAAAAGAGCTGACCGACTTTCCCAAAAAAAAGGAGTTGACATCCTTAAATACAATAGAAATAGTATGAGAAGACAAGCTACCACTTACTTAAACCATGGAATGGTTTTCAGACATATACCGAGTGAGCCAAAGAGGTCAGACGTAATTGCAACTTCTGTAGCTCCATCCCAGGGCGGGCTTATGGTTATGGAATGGTTGGTATATACTTCTTATTAAGTACCCTTTCAGTTGCCATGGAGATGGTTCAACATGGTGTGTTTGTGTACGGCACCTATCACGATACGGGTGGTTCGGTGGTTGCTACACAGGGAACATTTCTACGCTCGACATCGGACGTCGAGGAGCCGTTCCAACAAGGAGCACACTTTTAAAACGGAAACAGAACTTCAGGAGTTCTTAGAGACCAGGTACTGCTCGAGCCGGAGATCGAACAGTAGAACTTTGGAAAACGTTGAGAGAGTAGGGCAAGCTGTGGAAGCCAGGCCCTCTCGCTCCTGCTGGGCAGCACGTTCAGTAACGTCAGGATGTCATTTTCCGTTCATGATTTGGATTTTTAATTTTTTTGAAATTGGTATTTTCAAAATTATCTGTGTAAGCCTTTTGAAAATTTAAATCAAGGTCGTCAACTGAAACTGCATCTAAGAATCAAGCGGAGTGTTCTCAGCGACTCTACGTGTCGACGTTAGTTTGCAAAGTTTAGAAATGGCAATTTTATTGACCTAAAGGATGAACCTCCTTTAGGTAGGCCAAAAGATCTAGACGATGTGATTCTGAAGACCACCGTCAAAAGAAATTCCACTGTTACGGTAAGGGAGCTCGCAAAAGAACGTAACGACACCTCACAAATGTGGGAAAATCATAAAATTAGGAAAATGGGTACCACAACACCTATCGCAAAATAAATAGACTCCTTACAATAACACTAACTGTCGTCGTCACTAATGGCCAAGTCCAGAAAACAGATCAGCACAACATCTCAACTTCAGCCACAAAAGGTGTTACTGTGTGTATGGCGGGATGCTGACGGAAAAATTCGCTTTGACCAGATTATCATCGCACAAGTCTACTGTACAGATAAAAGTCGGCACTAGAGCAGTCTGGTTAATCGAAGGGGTGTTTCATTCCATCAGGATAATGCTAGGACCACCTGCACACAACTACAGGAGTTTGGTTGGGAAAAAATCCACCTTATTCTCCAGATTTAGCTTTTCATGTGTTCTGAAGTCTGCAAAACTTCCACTTAATGGAAGCAATTTTAGGCCTCGCAATGATGTCCAAGGTGGGCGCCGTGGCGTAAGTGGTTAGTTGGTTAGTGTGTCGGATCACTACGCATGAGGTTCCAAGTTCGAATCCCAGAAAACACCAAAAAGTTTTTTTCATGGTCCCACCTCTCGCGAACGTCTGACAAACATCCGAGAGTATTGTTGTCTCGAAAAAGCTTCTCAAGACAAATTGCCCTTCGGATATGGCACTAAACTGTACGTCCCTTCCATTCGTGTGAAAAATAAAACGCACACAACATGAGTGGTTGCGAGAAGCTAGGCCCTGGCACTTAAAGAGCTGTTGCGCCAAAAATGTATGTAATGATGTCCAAGAGGGTCCGCTCCAAGGGCATTTTTTCGTCAAAGCCAAATAGTTGTGTTGTGTTGTCTAATGAAGAACATTGCATTGAGGACTACATTTTTGTATTTGGACAAATTGTTTAACATTCAAAAATCGCGCAAAACTTATGTTACAGCCTGATAGAATAGTTAAAAAAAAAAACTTATTTTCATTTCTTTAACAAAACACTGTCCCAACATCTGTCTACTGCGTCGGCCTGCTACTACTCGTAGAATGCAAGTAAGATCATTGAATCAATTACGCAGCTCGCTGAATGAAAATGATCATTCCTTTGGTCTGTTACGTGCCAATGTGGCAAAACTGACCTGCCATATTCGCATCCATGTTAAAATTATAAGACTTTGAAATCAATTGAAGTTTTCGAATTTATTTAATTATTTGTAGCTGCTCTGTGCTCAGTCATGGGTCTGGTCTGTTCTGTTCATTGTGTACTAGAGGCACGGGGTTTTTATTTAACATCGATGGATAGCTTCTTTATAATACTTTTCTCTTTTATTTTCGATTTGTGTTTATAATAAATAAAATGTTTTCCTTTCAGTAGAAAAAAGAAGAATTAAGTGTGTTTACACCAAACAATTTGTTGTCAAGCCAGAGGTCATTCAGGGCCAAGCCTGGGATGGTTTTTTTTTACGTGTTGTCAATTACATTGTTGATAGACAATAGATACATTTCCCAAGCTTGATTAGCAATCAGAAAGCATTATAGAAATTCATGAGATTTTTTTCTGGAATATGAGCAATGAAACTCTCACTCGTAGCGCTAATTATTCAGTAAACAGGCAATGGGTTTTGCTTTGAATATTCATAAGTACCATATTGCAATGTGGTAATATTTTTATCTCTTTATACGTACTTTGATGTACACATTGGTTTGGTTGATTAGCACATTTAGTCAAAACCAGAGCGTTGAGAAGTGTCATAAAGACCGATGTCTCGCTGCGGCCAATGAACATCTTTGTCAGAGTGAATTATACTTGGATCATGTCAATTTCGTGATGTGGTCAAAAATAAATCAGAAAGGCAATCAAATTGACTGAATAAATATGTAAAAGTCGTGCGATTTGTGTTTGGCCCTTATTAACGAAAATAGGTTAAGGGTGGTTATGCCCCAATAAACCAGCAGAAAATTGCTGCAATATTATTAATCTTCATGGTAGCTCACAAATACTCTCTCGATTAATGGAAAGCAAAAGCTGTCTTTTAACTCAAGATATAGTCAAGAAAAACTCTGACATCCCAACTGAAACATCTTGATTACACTGACGATGTATGCTTACTCTCGCACAGAATTATGAACCTCCACAAAATGGTAGCAGGTGTGGAGAGAGAGGCAGACGTCGGTCGTCGGGCTGAAAATAAATACGGCAAAAACTAAAATTATCAACCTTGAAACTTAACTCATCAGCTTAGGTACAGAGAGTAGAGGATTTTCAGTATCTTGTGAGTATTGTCTCAACTAATGGTAGAACCGAACTGGATCACCAAACCAAAGAGGGTGGCAATGGTGTAGTGGTAACGTCGTAAATTGCCACGCTAATGGTTCATGGTTCAAATCCTGATGTCAGCAAACATTTATTTATTTCTCATGAAATATATAAAGTCAGTCGGATCATTTGCAAAAGCTTCTGTGAACACTACTGCGAAGGCATAACACTGGCAGTAGCTTGGTCATGTGGCTGGAAAAATTGTTCGCTCTGTTGATGATGATTTGCCCTTGACATCGGTTATCGGGAAAAAAGTACTGTGAATCAGAAGCAAAGACAATAATAACAAAAAAATCTCACCAATTATCTAGACGCCACCCCCGGAGAATAGCTGAAGCATAAAGCAACTGAGCTTCAAGAACCACTACACCAAAATCTTTCTCTCTCTCTCCCTATCCATCCCTTCCAACGCCCGCACTGTGTGTAAACATGTTAAAGGTATTCATAACCCTTTGAGTGCGCGCAAATTACAAAAAAAAAAAAGTCCGCGTTTGCAATTTTTTATTTTTTGTATAATTTGTACGCCACGAAGGGAGTTTTAATACCCGTATATTGGTTCCCGGCGGAAGGGAAAAGTGGGGAGAGGAACAGAGGAGATGCCGGCTTGCGTTGGATTTAAATGTTTGAGGGTTGTAATGATTACGAAGTACAGAGCCTGATAGATCATTCCGCAAACGTGTTGTTCGGCTTATAAACGAATCCTGTATTTGACAGTACGTTCGAAGTTTGGCTTGAGGGTGAACTGATGTGCATTCGAAGCATAACGCGTATTGCGGGTGAAATTTTGAAGGCAGGCATGCAACTGGCTATTTCCCTGGATCATTTCTTATGCAAAAAGCCATAAAATAAGGAAAGACACGAGACATTTCTACGATATTCAAGTGGAGCTATAGAGTTCACAGCGTTTCTATCACCTATAAGTTTTAACACGCGATTCTGTACCCTATCTAGGATGGGTAGAATGGTCTTGGGTACACCAGACCAGATGTGGGCGTTGTATTCCAGCTTTGGGCGGATGAATGCCTTATAGACAGAGGTCAGATCAGACGGGGTAAAATATTTTTTGCATCGCTTAAGGAATCCTAGACATTTCGCAGTGTTTTTGCCGACCTCGAATATGTGATCGTTCCATCGAAGATGGTTATTGATGCGCATACCGAGAATGGAAAGTCTTTCAGATTCAGCGATGCAAGTATCATTCGTGGATAATGGTTGAAGGTCTTGGTTTCGCTTGAGAGACAGAAGGCAGCATTAAGTTTTGGATGTATTAAATTCCACTCTATTGGTTGAACCCCATTTTGTTATGCTATCCAGGTTGGAATTCATTGCGTTTAACATACGTTGACGTTCCTCTTCTACGGCCGAAAAGCCGGGACGTGAGTTAGAGAACAAATATAAAAAATGTAGGGCACTGTCATCAGCGAAGGAATGGATTGGATTAAAAGTTGCAGACAAGAGGTCGGAGACAAAACTGAGGCCTGGGGAACAGCAGCATTTATATGCTGATCACAAGAAGCCGCCCGAGATAACTTGTATTGAACGGCCCGAAAGGTAATTTCTAATCCATTGAAGAAGAGACTCATCGATGCTATGTGCACACATTTTCAACAAAAGAGCCTAATGTCATACTCTAACAAATGCCTTAGATATATCGAGTACAACAATCTTTGTTTCGCCGAAGTGATGGAGAAATTGGTTCCACCTCTCGGTGAGATATGCCATCAGATCACCAGTGGACCTGCTACTATGAAAACCATACTGCCGGTCATTGAGGAGTTTTTATGAATCAAGATATTGCATAAGCTGATGATTTATCAGCCTTTCCATGATCTTGGAAAGAAGGGACGGTCGGTAATTGGAAGGGGAGGAAAGTTCGTCTTTTTTAGGGACGGGCTGGACAAATGCTGTTTTCCGTCTTTTCGGAAAGAGCCCGGAAAAGTAGGACAGACAGAAAAGCTTACGCAGAAGTTACCACCTGATCCAGAGGATTTGTGTATGTTGAAACGTTTGAGTACTACTGCAACTGTACGAATGCGAAAGTGCACTTGTCCCATGGAAAATTTGACGCTCTTAAGAACAGGTGGAGTTCGCTGCAAGATGAGTAGTAAGCAGATTTGCCTTTTCTAAGGAGCTGACAGCTGCGATGTCATTGTAAATGAGCTATGAGATGGGAGGTGAGGAAGAATTTTTAATATTTTTTGACAAAAGACCTGAAATGTTTACCACCTTTGGGACATTGTACAATTTGTTGCCTCAATTTTTAGTCGTGTATAAAGTTTACATGTCAAGTGGTGGCATCGCAGTCTTTTCTGGCTTATTTAAACTGCTTTCGGTTTTCCTAAGATTTGTTAGCTTTATAAGACCGAAAACTTACTTCTTTCAACCTGATAGTCTCTTTGTAGCTCTGGTTAAATCACGAGCTTTTCTTGGGTTTGATGTTCTTTATTGTTATGAATATAGTCAGCGAAGTAGTATAACGACCAGTTAAATCTCCTAAAGAAACTATTAAGGCCATCGCAGTCGGCTTTCTCGTAACGCCATACTTTGCTTTTGGCAGTTTTTAGACTTCGTGAATTATTAGATATTCCGGAAACTTAGGGAACTAACAACTAGAGAAACACAACAGGGCGGAGTACTTTCACCATTACTGTGGCTCCTTGCCGTTAACAGAATCCTTAAACTGCACAGGTATTGCTTTACAGCTATATGTCATCTCTTTTCCTGGATCACTTCTTCCATAGTCTCATGGCATCTACTGCCAAGTGAGCTTTTCGTCAGTGATCTTTGTTTGAGAATCCACTCTGACAGCATACAAATACAATAAATGAAAATTAATTTAAATTCCAAGGAGTCGACTTAATCGAACGGGAAGAAAGCGTGAAAGAAATGAATAAGAAATGTAAAACCTCGGGCATTAACCTTAAGATGATCCTAAAATGTAAAGATGAAACTCTACCCCCATTGCTAAAACTAATTAACCTCTCGCTTGCCAATGGAGTATTTCCTGACAGTTGAAAAACTTCATATGGTATACTAGTGAACGAAGCAAAGAGCCCAGAACACTGAAGACCTATTAGCATGTTGCCTACATATGAAAAGATATTGGAGGTCGTAGTTTGTAAGCAACTTACTAGCCTTATCGACGAAAAATGATTTTTTTGTAGTGGAGCAATCGCGACTCCGACATGGACAATCTTGTCAGGTTTTTTTAAGCTGGGTCATAAATAAGTGGAAAAAAAGATAGAAAAAGGACAAAAGTAATTTTGATTTGTAAGCTACTTGTCGAATAGGAAGCAAACAGTTAAAATAAATTAAACTTTTTCGAGCCCACAAGAAATACTTATCGACGTCCTCAAAGGATCACTGATGCACTACACATATATGAGCACATCATCTGCAAATGGACAAATCTTGCAATCCAATAAGGCTGCCACAATCGTTGATGTATTTGTAGAGATATAGAGAGCATATCAACGATTGTGGCAGTCTTATTGGATTACAAGATTTGTCTATTTGTAGATGATGCGCTCATATAGTAGATCAGTGGTGACCACATACTTACTCTAGAGACTCCCCTTCAGAGAGACATTGATGCCATAAAAAAAAAAAAATAAATATTTGGCGCAACAGCTCTTTAAGTGCCAGGGCCTAGCTTCTCGCAACCACTCATGTTGTGTGCGTTATATTTTTCACACGAATGGAAGGGACCTACAGTTTAGAGCCGAATCCGAACGGCGATTTGAGAAGCTTTTTCGAGACAACAATACTCTCGGATGTTTGTCAGACGCTCGCAAGAGGTGGGACCGTGAAAAAACTTTTTGGTGTTTTCTGGGATTCGAACTTAGAACCTCATGCGTAGTGATCCGACACACTAACCACTTACGCCACGGCGCCCACAATACAATAATAAATTAAAGTCCTAACTTGACTTACTTAGACAGTAACTATGTTCGTAAATAAAAGGAATTAGTTCTGTTTGTTGGTTACATTTAAATTTTTCTCCATTAAGCCCGAAAAATAATATCGGTCAAGTGGCCGCCGCCAGAGTTCAGGCACATTCGGCCTCGTGCCACAGCATTTTCCATAATTTTTCTTAAAGCTTCTGGCAATAAATTCTCCACTTCTGGTCGGATGTTCTCCTTAAGGGGCACAAAGGTCTGTGGTTTGTTCGTGACCCATGAGTTCAAAAAACCCCAAAGAAAGAAGTCTAGTGGGCGCCGTGGCGCAAGTGGTTAGTGTGTCGGATCACTACGCATGAGGTTCCAAGTTCGAATCCCAGAAAACACCAAAAAGTTTTTTCACGGTCCCACCTCTCGCGAGCATCTGACAAACATCCGAGAGTATTGTTGTCACGAAAAAGCTTCTCAAATCGCCGTTCGGATTCGGCATTAAACTGTAGGTCCCTTCCATTTGTGTGAGAAATATAACGAACACAACATGAGTGGTTGCGAGAAGCTAGGCCCTGGCACTTTCAAGAGCTGTTGCGCCAAATATCTGTATTTCTATTTGTAAAGAAGTCTAGAAGGAGTGATCTTGCGATCTTGTTGTCCAGTGTAAATCGCCAAAAACGAGAGATTAAGCGGGCGGGAAACGGTTGCTGCAGAATGTCCACTGTCGCTTATGCTGTGTGTGCGGTTGCAACGTTGGTTGCTGGAACCACATGTTCTCCAAACCCAATTCGTTAATTTGCGGTAACAAGAAGTCGTTGATTATGGTCCTGTAGCACTTACCAGTCACAGTAACACGTCGTCCTCGAAAAAATATGGGTTAATCACTTTTCATCATAATTTTGCTTATTAACGTATCCGAATAGGGGAAAATGCGCCTCGATTTTCAATGGAAAATCTTCCTCATCGCGGTCGAAGTTTAGGAGGGCTTAGTTGTAATTTACACGCGATTGGTGATCTGCAAGGTACAATCGGATGAAATGTTTGCACTTTGTACGGGTACATCTACAAGCTTTTCACCAAAATTTGCTTTAAAGACCATATATTGACACCCAATTGCGTGGCCCATCTTCTGGTTGATGTTTCAGGGTCCTTTAGACGTCTGCCGACATAGCAGCGATATTCTCGACCGAACGGCTGCTCCGGGGGCGGTCAAGTCCGCTGCTGTCCCATGTTGAGCCAGTCTCCTCGAGGCGATCGGCCAAACGCTGCAGTGCTTGCCCAATTGGTGTCATATGGCCAGGGGCTAGACGACGAAATTAACCTTGAGCCAAAAGCACCGATCGTTTTTTTGTCAAAAGCATTGACACAATTATTCCGCGTTCTCGAAGAGTATAGCAATCCATGATTTGTTTAAGTGTATTCTGCTTCTGCTTACTTCACAAATGTCAAAGTCGGTATGATATAAGACACCATTTCCAAAAATGAGAGCATCTTCCGATAGGATGAAGATTTTCACGCCACCTCGTATATGTATGTGTACATATTAACAGTTACGTTTAAATATTGCAATAAATGGCACAAGATTGGAAAGTATGAAAGAAATTATTATGGTAAACATATTGACAATAAAGGGTGGCCCAAAAACAGTCACCCGATGTTGTTTTGCTATATCTTTAAAATGAAACGACATAATATCATAATTTTTCTTTTAGATGTTTATTTGGACCATTAAGTTATTTTCTTTTGTAGATGATATCGGTCAAGTGGGCGCCGCCATTGTTGATAACCATTTGGGCTATTTTTACCACATTTGTTTTGGCGAGAACTTCAGGCGGTAAGTTCTTGCACTCTTGTCGGATATTCTCTTTGAGAGCTTCCAAGTCTATGGGTTGTTCTCATATACCCGTGACTTGAAAAAAACCCCAAAGAAAGAAGTCTGGAGCGGTCAAATCGGGCGATCTTGCCGGCCAGTGCAAATCGCCAAAACGAGACATTAGGCGACCCAGAAACGCATCCTTCAAAATGTGGTTACACCGTTCTGTTGGAACCACATGTCCTCCAGTCCCAATTCATCAAGTTGCGGCAATAAAAACTTATTGATCATGGTTCTGTATGGCTCACAAATCACAGCAATCAGGTTACCCACGGTGTCCTCGAAAAAATGAGGCTCGGTGGCACCTCCGACGTAAATGGCGCACCATGCAATGACTTTGAGTGGATGTAATGGCTATTCGTGAATGATACGTGGATTCTCAGAAGAGCAAATTTCGTTTGTTTACCTATCCGTTTAGATGGAAATGTGACTCGTCGCTCATGATGAATTTCGACCAAAAATCGTCCACTGGGTCGTTGAGGTTCAGGAGACCGTGAGCGTAGTTCAATGGCTTGTCGACGTGTCGTCTACATCTGTTTACTTCACAAACATTAAAACAAAACTGACAGCTGCCGTCATTTGCAAAAGCTATAGCATTTTAGTTGAGGATCTTACCTCAGCCCTTAATAAAGCGATGTCTTCCTTCTGCCCTATAGTACGGCTCAGGGGTAAGAAAAAGCCTCATTGGTGGAATGCAGATTTAGGTCCTTCAAGAACTTATTGTAGAAAACTCTTCAACAATGCCAAAAGCACGAAGGATGCAACAGACTGGGTCTTATACAAAGCATCCCTAACTATCTACAAAAAAGAACTGAGGAAGGCTAAACGCAATTCTCGGAGACTCTTTTGTGGCAAAATAGAAGAGGTCTCTGAGGCATCTAGACTAAGAAAAATCCTCTCCACAAATCCAATAATGCCCAGTTATCTCAAGAAATTAGATGGGACTTGGACGACTTCTAGCGAAGATTCGCTAAGTCTACTACTTGACACTCATTTCCCAAGTTGTCAGCAACATTGTCTCTAATGGACCAGCTGCAAATTTAAACAACTCCTCTAACTTAATTACACAGATCCGCTGAGCGATACACAGCTTCAAACCATACAAATCCGCAGGACCGGACGGCATAATACCAGCCGAACTACAGAAGTCATCGGACCTTATCTTGCAGGTGCTAGAAACAATTCTTAAAAGCTGTATAGATCTGGTCCATATACCAAAAGTATGGAGAGAAGTCAAAGTAGTTTTCATAGCCAAAGCTGGCAAATGTTCTCACACATGTCCGAAAGATCTAAGACCCATTAGTCTATCATCATTTCTTCTAAAAACATTAGAACGATTGATTGATATCCACTTACGCAACACTGTTGATACAAAACTTCTGTCAGCGGCCCAACATGCCTATTGCAAAGGTAAATCAGTTGAAACGGCATTACACTCGTTGGTTCGTAACATTGAGTACTCCCTGTTTCACAAGGAATATACAATGGTAGCCTTCTTAGATATAGAGAGTGCTTTTAACAATGTCAATGCATCAGCGATTGCAGATGCACTCTCGGACCTGAAGGTAGACAACTCGCTATGCGAATTGATCAATTTACTGCTTAATGGTCGGATTATCAACTCAGAGCTAGGTGGGACGTCTTCTAGAAGATCTGTCAGTAGAGGCACTCTGCAATGTGGTGTTCTATCCCCTCTCCTTTGGAATTTGGTGGTTAATGAACTATTGACAATACTGGAAAGGGTGCGGGATGCACGGTGATTGCTTATGCAGATGATGTTGCTATAGCAGTCTCAGGAAAGCACCTTAATACTCTAAAAGAACTACTACAAAACGCTTTAAACAAGTTAACCAGATGGGTGGCTCGGTGTGGGTTGAGTGTAAACCCACATAAAACTGAACTGGTACTCTTCTTAAGGAAATATCAAATTCCGTTCATCGATCCTCCCTCTCTTAATGGTATCAGTTTAACTTTCTCTGATAAGGCGAAATATTTGGGTCTTATCCTGGATAGGAAACTAAGCTGGAAACCTAACATTCAAGAAAGAGTCAAGAAAGCTACATTAGCACTATTTTCTTGCAAAAAAGCTATTGGAAATAAATGGGGTTTACAGCCTCGAATAACTTACTGGCTATACATCTCGGTCATTAGACCGATACTCACATACGGGGTGATTGTTTGGTGGACAGCCTTAGAAAAAGCTATAAATCGCGACTATCTAAGCAAAGTCCAGCATATAGCTTGAATGTGCACTACGTACAACTTCTTCTGCAGCACTAGATATTATGCTTCATCTGTTACCCCTTGATATATTTAGTAAGCAAGTGGCAGCGAATGCAGCCGTTCGCCTTGAAGCTACCCAGCAGTGGTCAATAAAGAATTTGGCCACGCCTCTATTCTGAATAAATTCACAATCTCTCCCGAAAACACGGACTACACCATCCCTCGTCTAAACTTTGACAAGAACTTCCTTGTCACCATCCCTTCCAGATCACTCTGGAATGAAAAGGTTTTCATAGAAGACGACTCGATCCACTTCTACACTGACGGCTCGAAAACGAAAGACGGTGTTGGTGGAGGTGTTTTCTCTGAAAGGCTTAATCTTGAGCTCTCCTTCCGTCTACCAGATTATTGTAGCGTGTTCCAGGCGGAACTAATGGCGGTTAAGGAGGACTTATCTTGGCTAAAGAAAAACGTGATATCCGCCAAGGACATCCGCATCTTTTCAGATAGCCAAGCTGCAATCAAATCCTTGGAATCGATCTCTATAATTTCAGTAGTAGCCCTAGACTGCCATTCATCTCTTGCGGAGATGTCGAAGCAGTTACCATTCACCTCTGTTGGGTGCCGGGGCATAGGGATATTCCGGGGAATTGTAAGGCTGACGAACTCGCCAAATTAGGAACAACTGTACCCATCCTTCCAGATAAGGATAATTTAGGTATACCAATCGCTACTTGTAAATTTAAATTCAAGCTAGATGCAATCGAAAGAAAAAATCTTAGGTGGACAAGTGGTACAACATGTCTAGCGACTAAGCAGATTTGGCCCAAGTTGGATCTGAAACGCTCTAAGAAATTGATCTCTCTCAATCGATTGCATATTGGCTCTATTATAGGTATAATTACAGGACACTGTCTAATAGGCAAGCATGTAACAAGACTTCGCGTATCTTCAAATGATTTTTGCAGAAGCTGCATGGACGAAGAAGAGGAAGAAACCATTTCTCACCTTCTCTGTGCATGTCCAGCTCTCTCCCATAGAAGGAAGCTTCACCTAGGAGCTTTCTACTTTATCGATTTAGGCGATCTGATAGATTTAGATATCAGGAGCCTCCTTCTCTTCATCAGAAGCTCTAATTGGTTTTAACGAGTAGGCTGGGATTACATGATCCTCGTGGTACCACAATGGACCTTTCTTGGTCTTTGTGTGTTGGCGTAAGCTGGCCACTTCAACCTAACCTAACCTAGCATTTTGGGCCACCTTGTATACTTAAGTTTGAATACCATATAACAAAATTATTTGAGGAAATATCCGTAACACGTAAGAATAGATCTTCTTATATCTCCAATTTGAAAATGTAGTTCACACACTTGTGCATCTATAATAAAATTACCCTGCCCGTTTTAATTACTGTTCATCTATCATGTACATACATATGTATGTGTATCGATGAAGGCCAAATAAAACTACAAATTCTACAAAATAGAGCGATGAGAATTATTTTGAAATGTATTAGATCCACCGCCATACTATATCGTGCATACTACGTTCGCTTATTTAGATGACTAAGTGTCACTCGACAATTAAAATTTAATGGCTTGGTAATGATTTTTAAAATTAAGCAAAATGTATGCCCCGAATATTTGTAGAGTACGAGTATATACTCGTATGCAGCTAATGAAAGATTTGAATTGCGAAATGCTGCCGACTTTTGTTTTTTTTTTGTTATAATTTGCGCGCACTCAAGCGGTTATGAATCTGTTCAAAATGTTTTACACAGTGCGGGTGTCCGCCCAAGACACTAAAGGGCAAGTTGGATTGGAGGAACTAGGTAGATCAATTGTATTTGGTTTTCTAGAATCATTCCTTTCCTTCGGGTAATCATTATTTTTACAATTGGTATCACAGGGAGACAAAGACTGCTCCGATAGCGATCTCAAGTATCACTACTTCTCACTTAAATCCTTTCCCCCCTCGAGGGGCATAGGGCGTCAACAACGCCTGCGCGCCATCTTGTTCGGAGTTCTGCAACGCATTTGAGCTGCCTCTAACTTATTCCCAAAGAGCTTGATTCCTCCTCGACTGTCTGTGCCACGTTTGCCTAGCGCGTCCCGCTGTTCTGCCTGCCTGGGTGACAGGATTCCACTACATGACGTATTTCACAATGGAATTGCCGTTGCGCTGTAGGATGTGTCCAATCCACTGCCACTTTCTCCTTCACACAGTAATATCTATAAGTTATTGGCCCTTTCTCAGATAAAGTTGTTCGTTGGAGATGTGAATGGAAAAAAGATCTTCAAGATGATTCTTAGACGTCTGTTTAAGAAGTTGGTATCCTCTTTCCAAGTACTGCACCCTTACAGCAGTACTGATTCTACGTTGGAGCGGAACAGTCGCAGTTTGGTTCTTAAGCTGAGAACATTGCTGCCTCAGTCTTTCGATAACATTCCGAACTCAGATTTTGCCTTCTTTATTCTGCTGCATACATCCAGTGTGATGCCGCCATTATCAGTCGAGACCACACTTCCTAGGTATAGAAAGTTGTATACTTTCTCGACTATCTGTCCGGCAATGTTAAGTTGAGCGCGGGTGTTAGAAGTGCTCAGGGCTTTTGTTTTGGCTATGTTTATCTTAAGCCCCACCTTATAAAATTTGCGCTATTAGATGTGAAGGTCCATTCTCCGATGTGAAAGAAGACAAACATCGTCGGTGTTTAAGGTAAGATGTCATAATCGATAGAGTTCTATTGTTACCTTCCGTCAATGCTTCATGGAGTACATCGCTGATAACCACCAAGAACAACAACGGTGACAATATGCACCCCTGGCGTACTCCACTTTGAGTTTCAAAATCCTCTGACACCTTACCATTGTGTAAGACGTGACACTTACTACCTTCGTATGTAGGCTCGACAATAGCTATGCGTTTTTCTGGGATGCCTCTCCTGCGCAAGGCCAACCAAATAGCATCTCGACTCAAGCTGCCGAAAGCCTTCCCTAAGTCGATAAACAGTAGATGTAGCGGAGACCTGTACTCGACGTATTGCTATATTATGATCCGTAAGGTATTTATGCGGTCGATGCAGGAGGCTCCAGCACGAAAGTCTGCCTGTGCGAAGTCCAAATTTGAATCTAAATGTTCCTAAATGCGATCTAATATGATTCTAGCTATTATCTTGGCTATGGCCGGTAGAAAACATATACCTCTACAGTTTCCACAGTCTATCTGATTTCTCTATTTCGGAAGCTTGATGAGCATCCCTCTTCTCCATTCCTAGAGAAATGGTTCGTTTTTCCACGCCCTCCATATCGGCGAGTGTAGCAGTTCTGGCGATGTGTTTGCCGCCGCTTGAAATAGTTCGGCAAGGATGTCATCAACATCCACCGCTTTGTTTTTCTTGGGCGACTTGATTGCTGCTTTTATTTCGGTTTTACTGGGAGGTACGGTGCGAATTCGGGAATTTGTTGTTTCGAAAGACTCATTAGAGTTCGAAATCATATCACCATCGTCTTAGTGATTAAGGAATGTAGCCAAATGATCTCTCCATCTAGTGAGCTGATCCTCATCCGATATCAGAAGGTTACCATCTACACTCTTCACTGGATGTTGTTTGGAGTTCCTTGGTGATGTTATAGACAGTCCTACTGTCACACGTCGTTTGAGACAAGTAAGTCGATGTACTGACGTTTGTCACGTCTTACACTACACTGCACTTCCTTGTTTTTCTCTCTCTACCGCTGAGGGTGCTGCAATTCGAGCCTTGGTTGCTGTACGCTCATCGATCCGTCTCCAGGTGTCTGCCGATAGCCATGTGCGGTGATTATTCTGTTTTTAGCCGACGCAGGTGCGTGCCCCAGTTGCAAAAACATTTTTCACTGCATTCGAATGGTAATCCACGCTTCCCTGCATTGTGCTGCTGATTTTTTCTGCTTCTAAGGCAAAGTGGTCACTGAATTCTCACATAAGATGGTGATCGCCTTCTTGTGCGATGTCGGTTCCACCTATGTTTCGGACGTCTAGAAGACCATTTCTGAAGCGACGATTGATCGCAATGCGATTGATCGATTGGATGTTTGCTGCCTGTCAGTTGAGAGCCAACTGATTTTATGGCAGGTGTTGTGCTTAAACAGCGTACTTCCAATGACTAGGCGGTTGGTATTACAAAAGTCCACATACCGCTCTCCATTGTCATTCCGGTCTTCAAGACCGTGAACTCGCGTAATGTGCTTAAGTATTGTGTTGTTCCTTCTTACCTTGGCGTTGAAATCTCCCATCACCCTAACGATGTCATCATTAGGCGTGTGGTTGTAGACAGAGGCTAAATGGATAAAGAAATTGTCCTTATCATCCTCAGTCACGTCTTCGAACGGGGCATAACACTGTATGAAAATAAGTTTTCTTACTGTACTCTGATATCTAGCCGTCAACATCCGGTCATGTGAGGCTTCCAGGATATGATGCTGCTTCGTGCTGCTGGAATTAGCATCAGTCCAAATCCGGACATCCACCCGATCCGAGCTGGTCTACCAGAGTAGAGCATGACCGTGTTTTTTGTTGGAGAGTGCTATTCGCCGGCATCGTGCCACCTTATTTCACACAACCCCATCGTGTTAGCTCACGCTCTAATTGCGAAAGTCTGGAATTGTGAGGCCCTTCCTGGAGTGAGTCGAGGAGGGTCTTGACGTTCCAGAAACCAATCGTTGTCCGTGTACGATAGCTAAAGGTCGTCAACAAAGTATCAGTCCGTATTCGAGGCGTTGTATTCCGTTTCGGAGCAATTGAGTTTTTTACAGTTGCGGTTTGCTGGGCCACAGACTAAACGACAATTATCCTATTTCGTGGCACAGGAGGCTCGCCGTTCGGCCGTTTCTTCCTCCTCTTCATCTCTGCAGTTCTTGCAGAAATCGTTTGACTTCTTCTTCTTCTTACTTTTATCAGCGAGGTTATGATCCGAAAACAAGGGATCATAACCTTCCCACTTCACCGCATTTCTACTGATCCGCCTGTGGGGTTCGCCCACGTTTGACAAGAGAACTAATATCTTGGCATGTAGGTCTATTGGACAGTGTCTTATGAGGACACCGATAGTGGGGCTGATTTCTGTTCGCTTCTGCAAAATCAAATGATTTTAGCGCTTCTGATCCAGCCTTGCCAGATCTATCTGGATATGCAGATGACACGTCGTGCCGTCCTCGCATCTGCGGTTTGTCTTGCTGATAGCATCCAGCTCAAGTAGAGGTAACGAGCGGCATACTCACAACCTACCTATTCGATAGGGTATTTAGCGTAGTACCAAGTTAAGCGAGTTCATCAGGCTTGCATTTACTTGGAATGACTCTGTAGCCTGGCATCTAGCATGGGTGAATGTTGAACTCCTCTGTCATCTTTGAGAGATGATTAGCGATCTAGGCCGACCTTTGAAGTAAAAGAGAATGAATCCAGGGACTTAATTCCCGCTTGGCTGTCTGCAAAAATGTTAATATCCCTAGCAGATATTACATTACATTACATTTCAGAGACAGGCCTTCCTTAACCATCATAGTTTCCTCCTGAAAAATACTACAGTGATCTGGGAGGCGGAATCTAAATTTTCCTAAATGCGATCTAATATGTTTTTAGATATTATCTCTGGCGCCGTGGCGTAAGTGGTTAGTGTGTCGGATCACTACGCATGAGGTTCCAAGTTCGAATCCCAGAAAACACCAAAAAGTTTTTTCACGGTCCCACCTCTCGCGAGTGAGAGTGACAAACATCCGAGAGTATTTTTGTCACGAAAAAGCTTCTCAAATCGCTGTTCGGATTCGGCACTAAACTGTAGGTCTCTTCCATTCGTTTGGAAAATATAACGCACACAACATGAGTGGTTGCGAGAAGCTAGGCCCTGGCACTTAAAGAGCTGTTGCGCCAAATATTTATTTTATTTATTTTTTTGATCTGGGAGGCGGAAGGAGATGCTCCGGTTTTGGATCCGTCCGTATAGATGTGAATCAAAGTTTTATCTTTCCTGGCAACGTTTTTTGACTTACTCCAGGAAGGGATAGTTGCACGGGAATTCTTCTTGTCAAACCTGAATTTCGGTGGGTGTAGTCAGTGTTTTCAGACATAAAATTCGCTAGATCTAAGGTCTAGGATTGGCCAGCTTGGAGGCTGAGAGGAGGTTTTGAGACGAGCGGCCACACTAGCAGCCATCTTTTTGCCGAAACTATGAACATATATTGCAAATAGTTAGGTTAATCTCTATTAGTAGGGTAGGAAGTGACCAGTATACTTCTATATTATTAACCAAATACTGGAAGTTAATATTACCAGGGGAACGCATTTCAATCGTTTAAAGACCTCCAGATATGCACCAGTTCATGTTGACCTCTTCTTGTGCCACATCTTTGTGCAAATCATTTATAATTTTAATGACGACAATTTCAATGGCATTCACTGAAATATATTAACAAACCAAGCGTATCACCGCATGGTACCCAAGTTCACTAATTTTCAATAATTACGACATTAATTGAATTAACAACTTGCGAGTCCACTAGGCTATCCGGCTCTTACCGCATAGCGGTGTTTAAATGATTTTCCTCGGCTCTGTTCGAAAACAGACGCCAGCGCTAACAAATTTTTAAATGAGAAACGTAGGTGTTGTCTTTAAACTAGATTCTAAACAAAATCAAATTATGTATGAATTTTGCCGCAGATAAAACAACGTCAATGGAAAAAACCACCCAACCCAGGCTCTTTTGTTCAAGGATAACCTTCGCAAAACTAGAAATTCTTTTAATACTTTTTATTTATCTGCGGTTAATGAATTGCATATTTTGAAACAAAAATAAAAACCAATTCATATCGTCAATCCTATTTACCCCCCACCACTAAAGACATCCTCCCACCTTGGTGCAGTTCAAAAATAAAATGTTCACCTTTTTGGAAACATACGAGTACATATGTATGCACCTACTTAATTGCGAAACACTATTCTGTGTTAATCGGTACAAATGTTTGATTTAACTTTTTTTTGTCATTTTATTGAAAAAATAAACAATATATGTATGTATATGGTAATCAAACGAAAACCAATCATCAATTAAAATCCGGTTCGGACAGGTTTAACTCTAAAGTCCACGTCCATCTTTTGTACTTTTTCGTGTTCAAAATTTTTGGGGGATTTTTCATGCGACACGGTTTAGAACACAATTCATTCAACTTGAACTGGTTAACTAATGAAGCTTGGAATATGACAATCGCTCACTTTAGGGCTTTCGACTTTTTTTTTTTTGCATTATTGGTGGGCAAAATTAACATTTAAATTAAGAACAATGATTGGCTGCGATTTGCACTGTAAGTGGGGGGGATGGCGAATAAAGTAAATTGCGTTAATTTTTTAATGGACAATCAGTGTAGATTTTCAAGATCAATATACTTCATTTGATTACGGAAGCCGTTCTTACTCATATTTTCTTATATAGTCCTGTAGTGAATTTCGTACGGAAACCGAATTCAAAAACGATCGGCGGAATTAAAAAGGGTGTGATGAATTTCGGCCGAATTACCAAATTCTGGTAATTGATATCTGTTCTGGCCAGGTTGATATCTCTGAAGAGCCCATATAGTTCTTGATTATATCTTCTCCTCCACTCGCCGTCTATACAGACGGGTTCATAAATCACTCGAAGAACCTTTCTCTGAAAGTAGCCAAGGTCATCCTCATTCGATTTCGATAGAGTCCATGCCTCTGCGCCATATAGCAGGACTGGAATGATTAGGGTCTTAGTCGCGATAGGGCTTTACTACTCAATTGCCTTCTTAGTCCAAAGAAACAGCGATTGGCAAGATTGATTTTTCATTTGATTTCCGCGCTGATGTCATTGCTCGAGTTTATAAAGTTGTGACTACCTATCGTGACATTGTGTTGATATTGATTGTCACTTTTTGGTGACAGCATGTTTTTTTTTTTTTTTTTGTCGGAATAGGACTCGACTAGAGCACTCAGACGCAACTGGTCCATTGTACTGCCAGAGAGCGAACCCTGATTTACCCATTTTATTGGAATTTTCTTGGCTTCCGAAGAAAGCCAAGCAAGCACTTCAGTGATGAGGAGGTTACAGTACCAGCACTCACCACATCCGCACCGAAGATCTTTCACCTGATACGAGCAAAGCCCGGACACTCACAGTGATAATGTTCCGTGGTGTCGTCGCTCTCTCCACAAGCATCGCAGATTGTACTGTCATTCAAGCCCAGCACGTTGAGGTGCTTGGCGAAAGCAAAGTGGCCTGGCAAGACGCCAATAAGTTGTCTACAGTCTTTTCTGGCGCTGATGTCTTACAGACGTCCGGGAGCATACGTTAATCAACCTACATCCTGGAGAGTCATGCCACACACAATTGTGCTCGTGAGAGACTCAGTCGTCGATGGAAGCAGTAACCGTGGACGATGGGAGACCCAACGCGGGTTCGGGACCTGAGAAAGCCTCCTCTGAGCCTTGTCTAGCAATTTCATCGGAGATCTCGTTCCCCAAGATCCCAGTGTGACCTGGGACCCAGATAAGAGCCATCCAGCCTTAAAGCCTGCCTAATCGACATTAAGTGTTGAATCTAACACTCCATCAAGTTACTCTCTTTTGGAAACTTGACCTTAGCCTTTTTTCCACTTCTGTGGGAATCGTTAATTTTTCCACGCACTTTGTATAAGTGAATCTTTCTGGTTGTACATTTGGATTAAATAAGCAGGAGCTAGACTACATATTATCGTTGTTGTATCATGTTGCAGAGCAATGAAAATGCTTAAATTATCACGTCAGTATGGGCAAAGAGCACAATGAAGCACCTTATAACATTTCATGGCTCTGTCTAGTATCTAGCACCAATTTAGTTCCAAGTGCCAATCAGAGCACACCCTAGAATGCGCTAAGTTCGTACACTATACCTGTTCAGTTGAGTAGAGACATCACTATATAATATCGGAAATATATAAGACTCAATATTCTCGATGTTTCCTCATTTATTGCAAACGATGCAGGACTTTCAAGGAGTCGATTTTTGAGTTTCTTTAAGTCGATTTCAGTTACTTGTAAAGATATTCAACATAATACTTTCCTTTTCCTTTTCTATTATAGACCCCATGCTGCAATAAATTCTACAAATGCCGCTATTGCCATGATGAGAAGGAAACCCACCATTTTGATAGAAAAACGTTGACCGAATTAATTTGTGTCGAATGCAATACGAGGCAGCAAGTCCAGGAACAGTGTGAGAAGTGCGGTGTTCGATTTGGAAACGTAAGTCAATGCACATCTAGACCTTTCAGACACCTACAACTTTCATTTTAGTACACCTGCCTCATTTGCAACCTATTCGATGATGAGGACAAAAATCAATATCACTGTGATGGTTGCGGTATATGCCGCATCGGAGGTCGTGATAACTTCTTCCACTGTGAAGTGTGCAATATGTGCCTGCCCATCGAGCTCAAAATCGAAGGACATAGAGTAGGTCTATCCGCAGCCACAGTGCGTTTAGCACTTTTAAGTAAAAGCTAAAGTTTTATAGAACATTTCCAGTGTGTGGAAAACATATCGCGATCGAATTGTCCGGTCTGCCTTGGTGCCATACATACGTCACGAATACCTTGCCATATCCCAGATTGTGGGCATCTGCTACACAAGATGTGCTTTGATCAGTTACTCGCATCTGGACACTATGTGTGCCCCACGTGTCAGACTTCATTGCTGGATATGACCAAAATGTGGGAGTACTTGGACGCGCAAGCGTTACTAATGGCTGTGCCAAAGAAGTATGAAAACCAAAGGGTTTACATCTTCTGTAATGACTGTCATGAGGTAAGTTTTCTTACAGACATTTTAAGTTATCTTATTTTATAAATATTTATTTAGACTTGCAAGACAAAGTTTCACTTTGTCGGTTTGAAGTGTATCCATTGTGGTGGTTACAACACAACACAGGATGTCAAGAGGCGAATGTCATGGGCGAATGGTGCGGGTAAGCTGTTAGATAATTTTGATTGCTTCTTCGATTTAAAAATTTTAATAAGATACACCTTATATTGCAGATAGTTCAACATCAGCCTGACATTTGCTCAAAGTTCCCCCTCAGAGGGAAATAGTATCTTTCTGTGCATATCTATTGGTCCGTGTGAGAAAGTGTGAATTGCGCCGTCACTATTAAAGGAATCTTTTGCATGTATTTAGATATTATGACATATAACATAGACGTTTAGATTTTTGTTCTCTATTATACAAGTTAGAAAAAAATAACTTTACATCCACTTGCATCAAATTTAGACTAAAAAGAAAAACAAAAACAATTCGAATGTTCCTCTTATCATACATTATTCGTGAACAGAGCTCAATACAAATTTATATAGCAATAAAAATTTATTTTATTTTTATTTAGATTTATAAATTACACAAACTATTACTTTTTTGATAACAAATATAAACAATATAAAAAGGTGAAGTGTTTTTCTTTGAGAAATGTGCAGAGCTTTCTTTTCACAATAAAATGTTACTCATACGCCCTAGGTAATGATTCGTGTTTTGAGACATTAAACCGAGGAAAAGTGTCTTAACTATATAACAGACTTCTACGTTGACGAGGTAAACTAGTCGTATCACCAAACCTGAGCTGTTACAGTAAGACTGGAGACCCCTTACAATCGCCCACCACACAGAATCAATTATTACATAAAGTTCAATGGAAGGAGCGTTTTGCATCTAGATGCAAATTCATTTTAAACCAGAAGCTCAGTACGGTGGTTGGTCAAACGGTAGTGCATGCGATCATATGAGAACACAAGCGTTTTCACTTAGCTGAGGCCTACCAACTCCTACTCTCAACCTCCACGCGTGACAGCCGGGTGCCTAGTACCTTAATCCAAGAAATGGGTAACCAACCCCGTTTGGAGGATTCTTGGCGGCAGCAGATGAGAGAGGGGGGAAGAGTGCTTTATCACTAGAGCCCTTCTCCTTGTTCCAGGTGGCAACGGACGAATTCCCTAGACGGAGTCAATGGTGGCGTCTATAGTTCGAATTAGGTTGAACTTAGTGAATACCTTGCGCGAGCTGCTTCGACGTATTCGGATCACAGGTCGGTAAGGAATTTCCAATGCTGGTCAGGACATTGGAATAGAGATGGTGGCGGAGGAGCCCTTAATGGGCCAACGGCAGCACTCATACTCCCGTAGTGGACTACTGGCACCGGTGTACCCGGCCCCTCGTCCTAGGGGAATAATTAAGGAACTGGCCCTCCAGGTTGGGGGTTGTGCCGTCGGGGTAACTTCCCTACCACGTAAAAAATCTATGGTTCCGAAACAACCAAAACCCTCGGATAAGGACGACTCAACTGATGACGAACTCAGCAAACGAAATAAGGACAACGACCTTCGGATCTGTACGTGGAATGTTCTGCCCCTTTACACACCACGTGCAGCTGAACAACTAGCAGAGGCCCTAGACTATTATAAAGCAGATATTACCGCCATCCAAGAGGTGCGATGGGATGGGCCGGGCAAAAAGAGGATGAAAAACTGTGGCATCTACTACGGTGATTGCTACAGAGGCAACAGGCAACACTTATTCGGATGCGGATTTGTCATACGCGGCAGACTTAGGCAAGAAGTCTTAAGCTTCAGACACGTGAGCGAGCGTATTATGACTATCCGGATCAAGGCTAAATTGGCCAACATAAGCCTAATATAAGTATGTGTTCATGCCCCCACGGACGGAAAGGAACCTGCCACCAAAGAGTGTTTCTACGAGGTCCTCGACAAAACATACGAGCAATGTCCTAAATACGACGTTAAAATCGTATTAGGCGACTTTAACGCCAAAGTAGGTAAGGAGGACGTCTTTGGTAGGGCAGTCGGTAAGCATAGCCTACACGACACCACGTCTAATAACGGTCTAAGGCTAATTGATTTCGCTGTGGAGCGAAATGTCACCATAGCAAGCACATGGTTTCCTCATCTCGATATTCATAAACAGACATGGCGGTCCAATGATCATGTAACGATCAACCAAATTGATCATATTGCGATCGACGCAAGGCATGCCTCCAGTATTCTCGATGTCCGGACCTTCCGAGCGGCCAACATAGACTCGGATCATTGCCTTGTACCTTGAAGCCAAGGTACGAATGGGGATATCCCAAACTGAGCATCAAAGAAGAATCACTGTGAGAAAATTTAACGTCGAAAAGCTACAATCGCAAGAGACCTCCAAACTCTTTGCTGAACGCGTATCCCGAAATCTCTCAATCACCCCTATGCCACCAGTATCAAATGCCGAAGACCAGTGGCAACGCTGCCAACATGCCATCAGAAACGCCGCGACTGATGTGCTGGGTCTCGCTCGCCCACCACCGCGAAACCTCTGGTTTGAAGAAGAATGCCGGCGAGTGCATGCAGCAAACAAGAGGCATACAAAGCGGCGCTGCGAAGGAAGACAAGAACTGCTCGTGAGCTCTACGAGCAAGAGAAATGGGAAGAACATCGGCTTCTCCAAAAGAAGAAGAAAGAGCACGAGAAGCGCGCGTTCGAGAATATCGAGAGTTTATACTCCAGGAACAATGTACGGAAGTTTTACCAAAAGGTAAACAGAACGTGTCAGAGAAGCAATACCCGTACAGAAACCTGTAGAGATGAAAATGGAAACCTCGTAGTAGAATCACAGTCTATTTATTTATTTTATTTATTTTATTTATTTTATTTATATGCTGACACATTAAGATACAATATCTTATAAATTTGTGGAGCTTGGCAAAAAAGAAAGAAAAAAGAACACATCATTTCAATCATCAATGCATTAAACGTAAGGAAAAATTAAATTAAGGAAAAAAGAAAGAAGAAGAAAAACAAAAAAGCTATAAACAGAGAACATAAAAATTATGTTGGTTCAGAAAGGCAGGAAAGCTAATCGGATGCAGAGAGGAATAATTGCAGTCGTGTCCTAAATTCGGTGAGATTACTTGTTCTTCTTACAGTGGGTGGTAGAGAATTCCATAAGCGGGCGACATCGACGAGAAATTGCCTTTCGGATGTCAAACACGAAAACCGGGGAAGAATGAGCTGTGAGAGTCTGTTTGATGCTGAGAACTGAGGTCTATTGTAAAGATAGGAAGGGTGATGGCTCTGAATTATATTAAATAGTAGCAAAAGTGTTCGAAAATTTAAGAGGTTATCGAACGACATACCAAAGATACTTTTAGAAAATCTCGAGACATGATCGTACCTCCTTAAACCGTAAATATATCGCGCGATATTGTTATATGCCACATTAAGTTTTCTCTTGCTCACAGCATCGCTTTTGCAAAAGATTTCACATCCATAAGTAAGGATAGGTATAACTAATGTCTTAGCGAGCATTTTGCGTGTTTTTAGAGGAGTGAAATCTTTTGTGACCCAAAGCGATCGAAGAGCACCATATACTTTACCGACAATGGAATTAACGTGGTCCTTCCAGGTTAAATTTCTATTAAATATAATTCCCAAGTTTTTTTGCATTGTCAACAAATTCTATAGGAGCATTATTTAGGTAGAATCGAGGGAAGTACGATAAGTCTACAGATTTCTTAGAGATCACAATTACTTTAGATTTTTCAGGATTTAGTACTAAGCTATTGACTCGCAACCAGTTATAAATATTTTGAAGGTCCTCGTTTATGGTCTGAGCACAATGTTCTATGAGTCCCAGAGGACAACTTTTATATAACTGGACATCATCGGCGTACATATGTATAAGAGATTGGACAGCAATTTCAGGAATTTCATTAATATACAAAGAGAAAAGAAGTGGCCCCAATATTGAGCTCTGTGGGACACCTTGCTTTAAACTTAATAATACTGATGTCTTATCTCCAATTACTACAGCTTGCTTTCTACCTGATAGATATGAGAAAATTAATTTCACTGCTTCAGGTGCGAAATCGTACAGATTTGAAAGTTTGCTGCATAATACGGGATGACTTATCGAATCGAATGCCTTCGAGAAATCAAGAAGCACCAAGAAGGTTATCTGATCGCTGTCTACTGTGCTTCTAATTTCATCAACAACGTTCAGAACTGCTGTTGTGCAGCTTCGATTGGGACAAAACCTGATTGAAATTTGGAAAGCAAACCCTTATAGTTCAGATACGTATTAATTTGTCGGTGCTGAGAATATGGAAAAACTACTTCTGGAGACTGTATAATGGCGATGAAGACCAACATCCTGCTGTCAGGCAGAATGAACCATTAATCATAGACGATGATAGTCAAAATTTCCATCCACCTGACCAAAACGAAGTGAGGATAGCAATATCCAAGCTAAAATCCAACAAGGCTGCTGGACCTGACGGCTTACCGGCCGAACTTTTCAAGGCAGCTGGGGATGAATTGGTAGAGTGCATACACCAACTCATCTTTAAGATCTGGTCAGACGAGTGTATGCCTGATGAATGCAATTTCAGCATCGTTTTGCCCAATCCAGAAGAACGGAGACCCCCTCAACTGCGCCAATTATAGAGGCATCAGTCTCCTCAACATCGCATACAAGATCTTTTCTGTGATATTGTGTGAGAGCCTGAAACCTTTTATCAACAGCCTGATTGGACCCTATCAGTGCGGTTTCAGGCCAGGAAAGTCCACCATCGATCAAATCTACACACTTCGACAGATCCTGGAGAAAATCCAAGAATTCCAAATCGATACTCACCACCTCTTTATCGATTTCAAGGCCGTCTATGACAGCATCTATAAAGAAGAACTTTATAAAGCCATGTCTAGTTTTTACATCCCTGCCAAACTTGTTCGTCTGTGCAGGATGACGATGGAGAACGCTCGCTGCTCCATCAAGGTCGGTAATGACCTCACCGGGATTTTCGATGCCAAAACAGGTTTTAGATAAGGTGACGCGCTGTCATTTGACTTTTTTAATATTGTACTTGAACGGATTATGCGGAACTCACAAGCCAACAACGAAGGCACAATCTATTACAAGTCTGTACAACTGCTTGCATACGCCGACGATATAGACATTATCGGAAGACCTCAGCGGGCTGTCACCGGTGCGTTTGTAAGCATTGAGGCGGAAGCGCCCAAAATGGGTTTAGCGATAACCAAGTATATGCGATCAACAAGAAGGGACAGCCAACACCGACGAATTGGGCAGAATGTCACAGTGGGCAGCTATAACTTCGAGGTAGTAAGGGACTTTGTCTACCTTGGCTATGCTATAAACTCGAAAAACAAGGTCAGCGCAGAAATCAAGCGAAGAATAACTTTTGCCAATCGCTGTTTTTTGCGCTTATAAGGCAATTCAACAATAAAGACATAAAGACATATCTCGAACAACTAAGGAGACTCTTTGTAAGACTCTGATCATCCCAGTTCTGCTTTACGGTGCTGAAACATGGTCTTTACTAAAAGAGGATAAAGATATCATTGGTCGCTTCGAGAGAAGCGCTCCGGCCCGCATAGTCTTCGAATCTAACCCCGACGGACGACGTAGTAGTAGACCTCCTCGCCGTGGGTGGCGCGCACAAGTTCATGGGACCTCGACCAACTTGGAGTGCGCAACTGGAGACAATAATCAAAGTTATACGTAATTAAGATAGAGTAAGCATAATTTGTAAGTTGAAAATTGTATAAATACCCAATAGCTTATCAATAAAAATTAGTCTTAGCATATCATTTGTTTTGACTAAATTGAGGCGACATCGCCTCCCATTGCAGCGTGCTGCGCTTTGTACAGCAACAGTAGGAACTCTAAGAAACCCCTTTTCCAGGCTCTTATATTACGTGACGACCCTGCCACACTTGAACCGTACACGGACCATTACACTATACAGCGACATCGACCTAGTCACAAAACTGCGTATTGGACGTTTGAGATGGCTAGGACACGTAGTGCGAATATGGTACATACCAACGCTCTGGCCCGCAGAGTCTTCGAACTCGGAGGGACGACACAGTAGAGGGTCTCGTCGCATTAGGTGGTGCTCACAAATTCAATGGGAACTCGACCAACTTAGAGTGCGCAACTGGAGGCAATTAGGTAAAAACCGAGCTAATTGTTGGTTGAAGACCAGCTTCGCCCCGAACTGTAGCGCCACCTAAGTAAATATGTAAGTAGGTACGGATAAGAAGGTTATTTAAGGAAATTCTTGTGAGTAAAAAAGAATACGTAGGTTGTAGTACATGCATATCTATTATCTTATAGTCGCCCATGGAAGATAAAATCGTTCACCAATTCAACATCACACTGTCTTCTTTCAGTGACATGATAATTTTGCTTAATTTTTCATTACTTTTGTGTCGAAATTAATTTTGAAGTTCTAATCTTAAGCAAAGCAATACTTAAAATAGAATGATTGATGTTACGATATTTTCAAATAGATTTTCACTATCGCGATAGTAGCCAAAACATTTGTTATCCATGACATCCCCACTTTGTGGGGAACTGTAATCTCTTTTGGGAATGACAGTATTCTATAGTTATTCCAATCAGAGCTTCTACATTCTACAGATCAAGATAATATTAAAAATAAAAGGCACGACTGTGTCGCACCTACCCGCACATGCTATTCAGTCAAATCGACACGAAAAAAGCTGATTTTCAAAAAGCGGAGAATGAGATTTGGTGTGCATATAAGATTTTTGATTAGTTTGTGACACTTATTTACTTATGAACTAAAACAGACAGAATGGTCACAATACGGATCGTATAATACCTTATTCCTTATGACTTAACCACGCCCTATTAATGCAGGCATGTAGTTGTGAAATGAAAACTTTTAACTGAAGTGTGCATACTTTCCTTGTATTTTCAGATGTTAAATGTAGTGTTTTGAAGAAAACGCCACCCAAAAGAGGAGGTGTCCCACTTGTATGCACGAATTATAGAACGGATTACAGAAAAGATCAATGCCTACATATTTTGTAAACATGGCCTAAACGACCCAGCAGTTTGTACCGATCATGTATATATAATAAGAAGTATCGTTAATAAATTTTGGAAATTTTTACCTTGGAATTAGGTATCTTCAAAAAAAGATAGATACCCACAAAGACTGGTAAATAAATAAATAAATATTTGACACAACAGCTCTTTAAGTGCCTAGGTCTAACTTCTCGCAACCACTCGTGTTGTGTGCGTTATATTTTCGCACGAATGGGAGGGACCTACAGTTGGTGCCGTATCTGAAGGGCAATTTGTTTTGAGAAGCTGAGAGACGTTCGCGGGAGATGGGACCGTGAAAACACAGGTCAAGTATCAAGGCAAAGCAAGCAAGCTTCTCTGGAAGGAACATGTAGAAGCTGTGGTAATCAATGCCGCTGGGGGTGCAGCCCAGTCTCACTAAGATGGATGCACATCGTGATAGTCATACACATCAGTACGTACAGTGGAGTGGCTTGGGTCAACAGAACAAGGCTAAGCACAACGAGGACGTCCCTAGACAAAGTGCAAAGACTAGCCTGCATCTGTATGACGGTAGTAATGAGAATCTATGCCACAGCAAAAGTAGAGGTAATCGTAGGGCAGCCTTCGCTACACAGTTACCCCGTTTATATGCAGAGTCGAGTAGTCGAGTCAGGTTCGAGTCCAGATTTCGATCTGAGTACTTCTACACACCGAGTCGAATGATCCAAAAGTCCAGATGTGGTCGATCTGACAACTCAATCAAAACAAAGCGATTTCCCACCCCGAACAAAAAAAAAAAAAAAAAAACAAGAAAGGGATCTCACACACAGAGAGACAACATGTCAGTTCAACCACTCGATCCAGATATTCATGCATTTTTCAGACTCGACCCAGCCCTGTTAGCTGAGTCGAGTTGACTCGAACCCATTTGGACTCGAAAAGCGTTTATATGTATTTGGAACCGGTTTGGAACCAGTTCCGACTCTGCATATAAACGGGATAAGTGCTAGAAAGGATCGCGAAGGAGACCATATTAAGAATAATCAAAGAAGGCATCGGAAAAGGAAATTTATCGCAAACAAAGATCGGAAGACCCTATTCAAATTGGCGCCGCTTCTAGACTGGCCCGAGACGATACTGCCAAATGCTGTAAAAAAAAATTCGACCCAAAGCTGAACAATAAATTGGATTGGAGTAGTGTGTTCGATACGTACCAATTCAATTTACATATGTACAATTAATTGGCATACGGATGATTAATTGGCATGCGGATGGCATACGGCACTGCGGCAGGTATGTACGGGCCCAGGACCAGATACTCAACTCTCTGGGAATTTTCCCAGTAAAAAGAGGTTCACGCCATTGAAAGATGCGCTCTATTCAACCTGGAAAGAAAATATCGCGGGTAAAACATCACAATAATGTCAGATAGCCAAGCCGCCATCAAACCACTGAACTCACATGAGATCAGATACCGATTGGTATGAGAGTGCCTCATAAAGATCAACAGACTGGGATAGGCTAATAAAGTAACTGTCTTCTAGGTACCAGTACATGTAGGAGTGGAAGGGAATGAAGCAGCTGATGCACTAGCAAGAAATGGTTCAGACACCCAATTCCTTGGACCGGAACCTTTCCTTGGGAGAGGACCATACAAAATATTGGAAGAACTGAGAAAAGAAGAAGGGGGCAAATGGGTTACGCATTAGGATGATATCCCTCAACTGAAACAGGCGAAAGAACTTTTGGGAAGTGACAACCAGAAGCAGAACCTACCTAAGCAAGACTCGACTACGCATCTTTACAATTATGCTAACAGTTCAATGCAGAATCAATGAGCGCCTTAGGAAACTGGGAGTAGAAGCGAGTGGATTCTAGAAGGACTTCGCAGGAACGTCAGCACACTTTCTTATGGAATGTGAAGCACTAATCTACAAAAAAAGACATCACCTAGTAGCTTATTTTCTATCTTTCTATTTTTCTATCATCTACTTTAGCTGGTACGTCACCAACTAGAGAACTAGCTCTGCTATAGGTCGCCAGGTATTTTTTCATCCTGGGTTATAGGGTTCCATTGCACAGCATAGTTAGCTATGAAACTGTCACTTTTTCGGAACGTGTAGCCAATCCACTGCCACTTCCGTCGTTGGATAGTTGTGACTAATAGTTCCTGACCCATTCTCTGGTAGAGGTGGTCCTTAGAGATACGATTGAGCCAGAAAATCCTTAAGATGTTGTGCATTGGTAGTAATAGTCCTTCTCAACGCGCTGCATCCATATAACAACACGGATTAAACGTTCGAGCAGTCTTAACTTGGTGTTCAAACTGATTACATTGCTTCACCATATCTTGGACAAGCACCACCGGTTCCACCATCGGCCGAGACAATACTCGCAAGATGCTAGAAATCCTCTACTCTCTCTCTACCAGTTGTCCAGCAATGCATATTTGAACCGATGATTTTGTTCCAACGCTGATAATTTTAGTTGTCGCCGTATTTATTTTTAGCCCGACGACGCACAGTGGCTCATTTTGACTTTTTTGCTTAAAAAAATCATAACTCTTAAAGATATCGTAACAGTTTCTTTTTTCGTTTAAAGAAAATTCCCAAGGCTATGAAATTCGTGAATTTTGAGAAAAATGCTTTACATGGTGTTCCAGAATCTTCTGTTGAAATAAAACTTTCTTACCACAGGGGATAAACATAGTATTTTAGTAATAAAATATTGCCTAGTGCTGTCTGGTTGTCTGAATAGATGAAGGTGCGGGTTGCGATAGTGTTTCTTCACATGCATTCCCGAATGCATAGATCTTCGCTTGGTATATGGCAGGTGATTTACCAAGCGCTGCCGCACGCTGAAATTTGGGACCATAGACCCCAGCTCCGGTACTTCCATTTTCCAATGTGTGGTGTGTTGAGACCTTTGTTTCTTCATGTCATTCTCGACGGTCACTAATGACCACTTCGAATTTCCTGGAGAATCGTAATCTCTTAGGTATGATATGTGGAATCTTGAAGATTGGGTTGTTGTGGATGTTTTCAAGAATGCTCAGATGGCCTGTGAAATCGTCGGGTTTCGGTTTTTGTATCTGAGGGAGCCTAAGAGTACTTAACATAGCCTCTTTCTGTGCTGTGAAATGCAGCGGCGCACGCCTGTCTCCCTTTCCACATTTGCTATCATTTGGTGAAGGAGCATAATTCTGTGAGGGAGTAAGCATACATCGTCAGCGTAGTCAAGATGTTTCAGTTGGGATGTAAGAGTCCATCGAATTCTTCCGTTTCCCGTCGACAAAGCTGCATGCTGCGCATTGATAATCACCGATAGAAATAGTTTTGGTAAAAGAATACAGCATGGTTTTACCCCAATTTGGATCTCAAATTCCTCAGACAACGTTCCTTTGTGTAGAGCGTGACATTTGGACGCTTCGTATGTAGCTTTGACAATAGCAATTAATTTATTATACATGGAATATCTGTGCTGATTGAGACACCCCATATATATCCGTAATAAACTCCCTGTTGACACTATCGAACGCCTTCTCAAAATCGATGAACAGCAAGTGAAGTATCATTTTCTGCTCCTTGTCCATCTAGCTGCTGCAGAAATCGTTCTAGAATAGGCCTTGCATATTGGCGTGCCTGCAAATGATGAAGAGTTCTGTTATGGCACCTATCAGCCACTTTTTCTATGTCATTAAACAACTGGAGCGTTCGTGATCCAACTCAGACCAGATCTGTCTAGTGATACGGCGCGTAGTACCATCTGCCTATCTGCGGTTGATGGTAAGAGCACTTAGTTTCAGTAAGAATTTGCATGTAAGGAGAAGCACGCCGCGATTCTCCTTCTTGGGTAGAATCGATAGAGTTGCGCCACGTCTGCCGAGTTCGTCGTCCATGCAGTTAGTTAGTATGATCCTATGCCGTGGCACCCAAATAAAGTGAATTTTGAATCCATCCAGCCATCTCATTGAGAGACATTGAATTGAAGGGATTTAGTCGCGGCTTGACTGTCGGTAAACATGGTGGGTTCTTGATCGCCACTATCTCCGCCTGGAAAACGGTACAGTTGTTAGAGAAACATAGAGAGATAGAGAAACATTGTAACCTATTTTCATTACTCCAGTCAAATCTGAAGGAGATGGTGGTTTTATAGGAGTTGTGGGAAGGTGTCGTCGGTCTCCTGCGAGAAGAATTGAAAGTAGCGGCGTGTCTAGTATGTTAACTGGACCATTGCAATATGGCTTTAGTGCGTGTGGCTGCACTAGCTGCCACTTGTTTTCTATAAATACCTATGGGTAGCATGTGCAACAATATGACGAGAATCTTAAAGGAGTGGTAATGAGGATTCAGTGCTAGGACCATTTCTCTGAAATATCATGTACGACAATGTCTTACATTTTCCACTATCTGAGGAATCAAAAATTACAGGTTTCGCTCACGACATTGCAATTGTTGTGACTTCCAAGTTATTGGAAGTGGTGGAACAAAATATTGGAAGAACTGAGAAAAGAAGAAGGGGGCAAATGGGTTACGCATTAGGATGATATCCCTCAACTGAAACAGGCGAAAGAACTTTTGGGAAGTGACAACCAGAAGCAGAACCTACCTAAGCAAGACTCGACTACGCATCTTTACAATTATGCTAACAGTT
Organism: Brachypalpus laphriformis; assembly: GCA_945910035.1. Classification (NCBI taxonomy): domain Eukaryota; kingdom Metazoa; phylum Arthropoda; class Insecta; order Diptera; family Syrphidae; genus Brachypalpus; species Brachypalpus laphriformis. The sequence continues at coordinate 191,180,346 of OX246753.1, read as the reverse complement.
CAATGCAGAATCAATGAGCGCCTTAGGAAACTGGGAGTAGAAGCGAGTGGATTCTAGAAGGACTTCGCAGGAACGTCAGCACACTTTCTTATGGAATGTGAAGCACTAATCTACAAAAAAAGACATCACCTAGTAGCTTATTTTCTATCTTTCTATTTTTCTATCATCTACTTTAGCTGGTACGTCACCAACTAGAGAACTAGCTCTGCTATAGGTCGCCAGGTATTTTTTCATCCTGGGTTATAGGGTTCCATTGCACAGCATAGTTAGCTATGAAACTGTCACTTTTTCGGAACGTGTAGCCAATCCACTGCCACTTCCGTCGTTGGATAGTTGTGACTAATAGTTCCTGACCCATTCTCTGGTAGAGGTGGTCCTTAGAGATACGATTGAGCCAGAAAATCCTTAAGATGTTGTGCATTGGTAGTAATAGTCCTTCTCAACGCGCTGCATCCATATAACAACACGGATTAAACGTTCGAGCAGTCTTAACTTGGTGTTCAAACTGTCCAAACACCAAACTATCTGAGGAATCAAAAATTACAGGTTTCGCTCACGACATTGCAATTGTTGTGACTTCCAAGTTATTGGAAGTGGTGGAACAGATAAGTAAATACACAATAAGAACCGTATGGGAATGGCTGAGCTCGACTAGCCTCACGCTGCGCTGATGAAACACAAAACATCAGAAAGAAACCCAGCAGAGTGGCAACAACTTTGGAATGCCTCCGAAAAAGTAGGTGGACGCACATGCTTATACCACAACCAACCACAAGTAGAGAGACAACATGGTAGAGTTTCACCTATCCCAGTTACTTACAGGTCATGGACACTTCTGCTCACGCCGGATAAATACAAGCACGATAACGGCCCTCACTTCGTTGGCTGCATCGAAATTCCCAAGTATGTGTTTTTCCGATGTCCACGGTTTCCCTTTTCAGGATATAAAGTATTGTAACTTATTTGCTACTAAGCTCCAAAGAAAAGAAAAAAGGACACCAGCTTTTGGTGTGCCCCTGCTAAGGAACCTTGGAACAGCGACGTCGCCCGCCCTTGAGTTGATAATCCTGCTTGTGAGGTAGCTAGCGCATTGATATGAGCTAATCGGCGTTGCAATTTCTATGTTCGACAGCTCACGCGCAATTGCCTCCTCCATGATAAATTCGATAGTTAATCAGTTTGGTTAGTTCACTTTTCTTTTCACAGCCTCATATGTATAATGTGTACGATTAACCCTAACAACTTAATATTATTGAAGCAATAAATCATTAAAATATTCTTCAGTAAATTTATTGATATGAATACGCTTTTAGAACAAGGCTAGACGACAACATAGCTTCGGTAATAGATTATGGTTAAAGAGTTATCTTGACGGCGTCAGTAGATTGTTGCTGATCTTTAATGCCACACTCTGGGATGATAAATCACAGCTAAAAGCTTTAAACATAATCACTGACAGTTATAATTAAGAAATGTATTATAAAATAAAAAGTAATGAAGTACGAAAAAGAATTATGTGTACCAGCGGATTTAATTTAAATTATTAAGACATGTCTCTTTAATATTACAAGCAGAAGAGATTGTATCGTAAATTTAACCAAACAACTAGATACAGTTTCAAAAATTGGGGCGCCTGTCATGTGGCTTCTTTATTCTCATTCTGATGGGTAGTGCGCGTAGAACAAATCTCAAAGCCAGACGTGACTAATGTCAATATATCAACTTTGGGACAAGTGTGTACTTGAAAGTTTAATTTATTAAATTTTTTATGAAATTACGGTTTCGATACAAAAAGAAAAATGACAGATTGCTGTTTCCCGAGGATTCATATTTTGAAAGAAATTATGAAAAGTTATCAGTTAATCTAAGCTAAGCTGAGCAAAAAAGTGTATTATATTGGGAGAGATTTGAGGATGTGTATAGCTCCATATATCTATATAAAACTAAAACCTACTACAATTCATGTTCAAACTGTTACAATAGGTAGAAGAACTGTAACGACAAAGGAACTCAGAAAGAAGACATGGCTACAGAGTCGAAGCCAAGGTGATTGGGTAGTGCGCCTTTTTTACGCTGGGAGGCGGTAATCTTCAAAGGACGAAACTGAGCCCGTACTCAGTAACAGTGTGGGACTTTTACCTACTAACCCCTTCTTCCTTCTTACCCTTTCTCCCTACGGTACCTCCTTCTTGCCATTTCATCGTAGAGGGGTTTCTGACTTAGTTGTCATTTGTATTCGTGTCTTAATTTGCTCATGATAGTTTTGGCAATTTCAGTCACTGCATCCCAAGTTTTTTGTGCGAGAGCAGCGCTGGTGTTCGCTGTTTTGTGAGATTCACTCTTGAGTTGTTTCTTGAAGGATATCCTCGTATCTAGTATGACTCCGATATTATTGTGTGGCTACTCACAGTAATATTTATCGTTTCTCCCTTCTTCTTGCTACTTATAAGAGCCGCTTCTGGTTTATGTTCTGCAAGTGTGAGACCACCCGAACTCAGCCAGTTCCGTACTGTCCTAATTGTAGATTTGCTTATCTGTTCCACCTCTTCCAGTAGTTTGCCCGTTACGACAATAGCAATGTCGCCCGCAAAACCAATAATTTGTGTTTCCTCGGGTGTTGGAAGACGCAAGATCACATCGTACATGACGTTCCAGAGTAAGGGACCTGTGGTACTCCACAAGTAATCTTGTATTCTTTGGGTCCGTTGTCTGTGTCGTAGGTTGAGACTCTGCGCTTGCAGTAATTCGTCACGATTTTTATTAGATACGCTGGGACTCGTAAATTTCTCTCCGATACACAGTTTTCATTCTTTTTTTACTGGAAATTCAAGTCCCAGACCACTCAAACTCGTTGTTGTATTTGCAGAATAGGTTACCTAAGGTTGAGTAGAGTTATGAAGTTATCATAAGACGCTGGGCACCAAAGATGGCTCATCGCGATCACTATGGAACCTTTACGGCAAAAAGATCTAAACCAATTTTCTCATACACTTGATTTCTCCACAGAATTTGAAGATGTCCTTATTATGGTTCCGGGACCTTACCTTTCAATGTACCTTAGCCTTGCTCTGGCAATGTCTTGGCATTCACAGAGTAGGTATATGTGTTATATCCTCCGAAACATGTAGGTCATTGAAGTAGCTGCAAACATCCGTATTTGATAAAACCAATCTCATAGCATGCTTCCTTAGAAGACAATGGTCAGAGAGTATTCCCATCGCTGTTCTTAGCCCTAACCTTTCTAGTTTTATGATCTCCCCAGATTTCCTGTGGTCTAACACAGGCCAAAAGGCCTTAGACACCTTATGACCATCTAAGTTGGAACATCTTAAATTAGCTATGTTGATGATTCTATCCTGAATAATTCTTCTTGCCATACACCTTGGTGGTTTAATGCTACCGATAATGTCCCTATGTGGGAGCTCTGCTCCTCTTTTGGTCAGCCTTTTTATTGTCTTCTATATCGCAGTGTCCAGGTACCCAAAATAATTTGACACGGTTCTGCGTACATAATGCTTAAGCATTGTGCGGCAATTCCTGACGATCTCAGATTTAGTGACACAAGACTCTAGCGCCTTTAGCACAGCCTGACTATCAATATATACATATATATATTTGGCGCAACAGCTCTTTAAGTGAAGGGGCCTAGCTTCTCGCAACCGCTCTTGTTGCGTGCGTTATATTTTTCACACGAATGGAAGGGACCTACAGTTTAGTGCCATATCCGAAGGGCAATTTGTTTTGAGAAGCTTTCTCGAGACAACAATACTCTCGGATGTTTGTCAGACGTTCGCGAGAGTGGGACCGTGAAAAAACTTTTTGGTGTTTTCTGGGATTCGAACTTGAAACCTTACGCGCAGTGGTTCGACACACTAACCACTTATGCCACGGCGTCCCTGACTGTCAATGAAGATGGTGATATTCTTGTTGGATATTGATCCCATTTAAAGTAATTCTGGAACTTTAAGTACAGCTATCACCTCTGTTTGGAACACACTGCATGTCTCAGGGTCACTAGGTTAATATCTCTCGAATATATACCTGACCCTGTGCCCTCTCTGGTCTTAAAACCATCTGTGTATATTGCAATTTCGTTGTGGACAGTCTTTGTCTTCATTTGCCAATCTTCCTTAAAAACAAAAATTAAAAAAAATCTTCCAATCTTCCTTAACAGGATATTTTACTTCGTATGAAGTGACGAAGTCCAATGTGCCAAGGATATCGTCCGATTCGTCAGGGATATCGGGAAATGATTCCTTAAGAATGGAGCTATGTCCCACATTACTGGTCTTGAAGAGACCAGGTGAGTCGGTTAGTGAGTCGAAGCGCGCTGTTGCCCGCTTAAAATTTTATTTGTAGGTTTTATGGTAAGAGATACAGAAAGATCTCAAGTGCAGCGTAAAGCACCCGTGATGGCAATACCGGCTGTTCTTTGTATCATGGCCAATATATCCCGTATGTTTATCGTATTCGTTGCCTTCCACCACACAAGAGCCCCATACGTAAGAATGGGTCTGACTATCATAATATGTAAGCAGTGCATCATTGCAGGCTTCAGGCCCCACTTTTTCCCCGCCGCCTTTTTACAGATGAAGAGAGCATTATAAACTTTGCGAACTCTTTCCTGTATATTAAGTTTCCTATCTAGCATTATACCAAGATATCGAGCGCGATTCGAAAGGGAAAGCTCCACAATCGCTAGCTTAGGCAGTTTGAAGGGTGATATCTTGTATTTCCTGCTGAAGAGTACCAATTCTGTTTAATCTGGGTTGACGTGCAGTCCACACCCTCTAGCCCATTTTACTTGCTGAATAACAAACCCATTTTTTTCTTATTTCCTTAATACGATTTTCCTATGTACATTCTTCGAAGGTAGGTGAACATCTCGAAAGACGCTAAGAGACTTATACCTCAAAGTAAGTAGAAGTCGGGTATACCAACCCGCTTCTTATATTGCGCCTAGCCTTTAGACTAATTAGTAATTTAATTTTGTTGGTTTTGAGGGAAAGTTTTAAGAAATCTTTTACTGTTGAATTGCTTCTTGTTTCTCGTTACTTTATGCGCTTTATTTTCTTGGTGGCTAGCTCGAAAGGTTTTTAACTATTTTTAGTCTTCTAACTAGATTACTGGTGATTAGAAGCTGTTCCACCTCATTGTTCTCGTGATTTTGGAGCCTAAGCTTGTGTCACCTAGCGGACTTCTCAATTTCAGAGTCAACTGTCTCTACAACTAGGTCTCTGTGTAGGTCTGAGTTTCGAATGTACCACGGAACACTGAACGTATCTCTAAATTCTTTATTCTAAAATCTTTGGATGCATTCGCGATTTGACTTTCTTGTACATCCCCATAGCTGTAGCCCGTAGGTCCATACAGGTTTTAATATTTGCTTGTACATTTGTATTTTGTTCTGAGTAGATAGACATGAGGATCTGCCAATGAGCCAATACACTTTTTGATATTTAAGAACCAGTTCTTCGCGTTTCTTTTTGACGTGTGCTTTCCATCGCAGTGTCGCATCCAGTGTCATACCCAAATATTTTGCCGTATTGACGCATGATATGATGTAATTGCTTATGAAAACTGAGACGTTTTCCTGGTTTTTGTTTGTAAAATTTATATGTACTGACTGCAGTTCGTTTTATTTTATTGGCCATTTTCGTGTTGTTGTTGTTGTTGATTGATTTTGAAATTTTCCTGTTGAATCTTATGCAGCGTCCCCCACTGCCAAAATAGCACTTTCATCTACAAATGTGGCTGTTATAGTGTTCTCGCTCTGGGTTATGTCGTTTGTAAACAACAAGTATATGGTAGGTCCGAGCACACTTCATTGTGGCACACCGGCATTAATTTCTTTTAGTTCAGAGAACTCATCCACTTACTTTACTCTAAAGAGTCGATCTGTTATATAGGATGCAAGTATGCTGCAGAACTGTGTATTTGTATTTATATTTATATTTATTAATATTTATATATATTTATACTGTTATATTATATTTATACTGTAAGATGAAAACATCTTTTCAAAGTATTGATTTCTTAAATTACATACTCGTAAATAAAAATGCCACTTCATAAATTAATTAAAATTAAAAGGGACATAATTATCAGTAGATTAAAAATAGGCATAAAATTAAGGTTTAAGAAAAATAGATAATGCCCTGTCCACAAAAAAGAAGGCCTTCTCAACTGCGCCAATTATAGACGAATAAGTCTCCTCAACATTGCATACAAAATCCTTTCTGTGATATTATGTGAACGCCAGAAACATTTCATCAGCAGCCTGATTGACCACTATCAATTAGGTATCAAGCTAGGAAAGCCCACCATCGATCAAATCTTCACACTTCGACAGATCTCCAAGAAAAGCCAAGAAGTCCAAATCGATACTCATCATCTCTTTGTAGATTTCAAGGCCGCCTATGATAGCGAGCATAGAGAGGAGCTATATAAAGCCATGTCTAGTTTTGACATCCATGTCAAACTTGTCCATCCGTGCGCGCATGATGACGATTGTCGGTAATGACCGAGACCTTTGATATCAAAAAACGTTTTAGACAAGGCGATGCGCTGCCATGTGATTTCTTTAATATCGTACTTGAACAGATTGTGCGAAACTCACAAGCCAACACCAGAGGTACAATCTATCAAGTCTGTACAAATACTTGCATATGCCGACGAAATTGACTGCTTTTAACTCTGACAATGATATCACCGCAGCGAATCAAGCGAAGAATACCTCTTGCCAATCGCTCCGTCCCGCAGAGTATTGAATCAAACCCAAAGGGACGACGCAATAGAGGGCTGCTTCACCGTAGGCAGCAAGTACATGTTCAAAGAGACCTCAACCAACTCAACCAAGTGCGCATGTACAGACAATTAGCTAAAGACTGACCCCTAACTATAGTGTTCTTTCTAACTACTATTCTACATCTGCCTTACAAGTAAGGACTCTGTATTTTAATCGTGATCTGCTGCGAAGTAGAGTGCAATGTGTTTTTTTTTTTTTTAAATGCTATATCTCTATGTTTTAAATAATGAAATACCACGAATTAATACTAGAAAGAACTTTGAAAACATCTTCAAAATGGTTGGATTAATTCTCTTTACTAATGTTTATTTTAAATTCCTATTGTATGCAAACGACATTATCATCAGGCCAGTCATGCCTCTGCTGTATAAGCACGTAAGCTAGTTTCAACCTGCAGGAATGAAGTATAATACTTTAAGAGAATTGCTGGAAAAACTAGAACAATAGAAACAAGAGAAATAGATCAGAAATTGATCAGAAAAAATCCTATCGAAATAATATCGAGGAAAGTCAGTTAAGATGATTCGGGTACCTACAACTCATGTACAATGCAAGAAAAGCTAAACAAGTAGCTGAAATAAAGTAAGACCACCAAGAAGCACCAGAAGGTAGACCAAATATCACTTAGGAGGACCAGATTCAAGTGGTAGGAGCAAAGAGGAGTAAGTCCCTCGAGGAAATAAGGGGAGAATGCCGGACCGAGTACAGTGAAAAAGATTGATTCTCCAAGCTTTTCCCGACGCCTAACAGTAGAGGGCGATTGAAGAAAAATATGAATTCTTTCTCCAAAATTTACGAACTGGGTTATTATTAGGAAAGGCCATCCACCCCCGATGTTGGTGAAATTTGAATATGTGATAGAAATTATTTTGGCTGAGAGTTTTTATATACATATATATTGGGACTTGTTGGAAGCAGCTCAAACGTGTTGCAAACCTCCGAACAATAGTTTTTTTTTATTATTTGAATACAAAGACGATGTTACTTTAAAATATAGACTGTCTCCTAGAGCTATCTAGCGGATAGTTTGGAAGTTATAGAGGTACAAAAGACGATATGTGCAACAAATTTTATCGAAAAAGTACCAGAAACTGCTATTATCTCTAAGCACGGGTAATGTCACATAGGCCCTTCTTGCACTTGCACCTTCAATTGTCAATTGAATTGAATTTAAGAAAAAATAATTACAATTTACTAAGACGACAGAAACGGGCCTCGGATATTGCCAAACCTGGTAAACCAGGGCATCCTTTGGAGCCAGGCCTGAAGGGTGTCAGTATGCGAGCGTCTGGTGGTCGGCCTGTCCCGCTCGGCAGCCGGCCGGGTCAAACCCGGAATGGCTACGAGCTTCCTGTCAATGGTCTCGCGAACCATTACGGGGGTCAAGGGGTGAGCGCACTGTGCACCGATAGGGGCACAGATGGACTCTCTGAGTTTCGACAACGGCATCGACTTAGGATAGGCACATGGAACGTCTCATCGCTCACAGGGAAGGATCTTGAGCTTGTTGGGGAGGCTGTTAAAAATCGACTAGATATAGTTGGCGTCTCTTCAACAAAGCAGAGGGGTTCTAAAACTGTGTACCTTTCGGATGGGTGGAAGCTCTTCCTATCAGGAGTCGCACCCTCAATGTCTGCTCGGGCGGGAGTGGGGATACTCACAAGTCCCAGGTTGACAGACAGAGTATTGGAGTGGATACCATTAGGAGGGAGAGTTGCGATCTTAAAGCTCAAGCCTGAAAGAGGTTGTGAAAATGGCTTATCCATCATGAACACTATCTTTCCACACAAAGACATTCACAAATACACGTGGTACCGTCAGAGTCTTCAGCAGAAGTCGCTGATCGATTTCTTTGTGATACCATCGTGTCTGAAGAGAATGGTTTGTGATGTTTGCGTATTGAAAGGGGCCGAACTGTCAACTGAACATTAGGGCTGTAATAAACCGTATGTATTCGTTACTTAGTACCGGGTATTTTATTTCATACCCAATACCGAAACGTTACTCCCCAAACAATATAGTTACTCGCTTCATTTCGTTACTTTTGCATAAGTACCATATCCTAAGCATACCATATACCAAACGAAAACATCCACACAAATGATTTCGCATCCAAGAAGTAGCGTTTCTGCTATCTTTTTTGTGTGTATACTGAAGGGCTGTCACAAACCGTATGTATTCGTTACTTAGTACCGGCTATTTTATTTCATACCCAATACCGAAACGTTACTCCTCAAACAATATAGTTACTCGCATCATTTCGTTACTTTTGCATAAGTACCATATCCTAAGCATATACCAAACGAAAACATCCACGCACAAATGATTTCGCATCATTTGGTTTAGTTTGTGTAGTGCGCGAACGTATAAGGCGACAAGCAAATCTTATTTTTGTTTTAATACAAATCGTCTGCCCAACAATTTAGGTGAGTTGTATTTATTTATATTTTTTTAATTAAAAATTCTATGCAGAGGCTGAGTGTGTGAATTCTAAATTTATTGGATCGATTGAAATTTTATTATTTCAGAATGGAAAGAAAACGTATAAATCAAGCAAAAGCAAATGTAACTAAAGTAACGAGTAACTATATTTTTGTAACGGGTATTCGGACCTGAAGTAACCCATACATACGGGTATTCATTTTGCCTCTACTTTTACAGCACTACTGAACATCACTTAGTGCTGTGCAAATTGTATCTAAGCGAGAGAGTGCCTCCCCTACCAAAGCGTAAACCAAGGATGGTTACACGCATACGATAGGAGAGGTTGCAGGACAATGAGAGACATTTGCGCGGCAAATATCTGAAAGAATGGCAACTGTTTTCAACAGCGGTTATTGCCTCTGCGGGAGATGTTTATGGAGTGAAGCGGCTTGGTGTTGCGGCTGGTGGTGAGAAAAGAACTGCTTGGTTTAAAACCCCCGGAGTTCAAGAAGACATCAGAGAGAAGAAGAGAACCCTTAAGGTGTGAATTCACTTGGGGAACTCCGATTCTCGAAATCAGTACACTGAGGCGCGAAGAACTTCCAAATTAGCTGTGAAAACAGCGAAAGAATAGTCTTGGAAGGAGTTTGGCGAGAAATTGGAACCTGATCACAGATCTGCAAAAAATATTCTGGCAGACCGTCCGCCGACTCAGAGAAAAAAAAGTTGAATATCGTTGAAGGAGTTAAATCCAAAGACGGTACACATTTTTCCAATGAGAAGGACATCTTACGCAGATGGAGCGAGCACTTTTCAGAATTGCTCAATCCCTAACAGGGCACTGAAGATGATAGACCTCTACTACGGTAGAGGAAGTAACTTTGGCGATTAAAGCGCTAAAAGTTGGCAAGTCTGCTGGTGTGGATGAAATTCGGCCAGAAATGCTCAAGGCTTTAGGTAAAGAGCGAGTGCAATGGCTCTCGCGTGTCATTAAAGTGGCCTGGGAATGCGGTGAAACACCTGCTGATTGGCAAATGGGGGTGATAGTTCCTCTTTTTAAAAAAGGGGACAAAAGAGATTGCGCCAACTATAAGGGTATATCCCTTATGTCTCCCTGGTAAAGTCTTCGCTAAGGTGCTGGAAACGCGTTTCAGAGCTGTGGTTGAGGACAGTGTGGGGGATGAGCAATGCGGTTTTCGTCCCGGTAGAAGCACAACCGACCAGTTGTTCACTTTCGGCATGGTTCTTGAGAAGGCGTGGTATGCTAAACCTGTCTACACTTGTTTTGTGGATTTGAAAAAAGCATATGATAGGGTTCCTCGAGGCAAACTCTGGAGTGTTCTGCAGAAGTATGGGATTGATGGTTCCCTGTTAAGGGCGATTCAGTCTTTATATACAAACTGTAGAAGCTGTGTTCGGACAAACGGTGTTAAATCAATACCTTTCACTGTGGGCGTTGGACTCCGCCAGGGGTGCGTTTTTTCACCTCTCCTCTTCATTGTATATATGGATTGGAAGTTGCAGCGCAGCCGTGGCGGGGAATGTTTCAAAGTGGGAGACCTAAGGATTAGTCATCTGCTCTTTGCGGATGATTTGGTCATCCTTGGGTCCTCTCAAACCGAACTTCAGCGCGCACTCGAAAGGTTTGTAGCCGTTTGTGATGATGCTGGAATGAAGATCAACGTGAACAAATCGGAAGTAATGGTCGTTTCCCCAAACTGCATGTTAGTGGAGTCCCACTGAAGCAGGTGGAGAAGTTTAAGTACCTCGGGGTTTTATTCACGAGTGATGGGAGGAGCAATGCCGAGTTATCCTGTAGAATTGATCAGGCTGGATCAATTTTGAGAGAGCTTGGCCAATCTGTTATAAGGAAGGCCGAACTTAGTGTTAAAGCTAAGCTATCGGCTTTTAACTCTGTGTATGTTCCAACTCTCACCTATGGTCATGAAATTTGGGTAGTGACCGAAAGAATAAGATCGCGGATACAAGCTGAGAAATGAGGTTCCTTCGCAGTGTTGTTGGAATAACTCGTAGGGATCGAGTGCGCAACACCAGAGTACGCGAGGCGCTCAACGTTGAGCAGCTACTTCTCCGAACGGAACGATCTATGCTTCGATGGTTTGGTCACGTAGTGCGTATGCCCCCAGACCGGCTTCCAAGACGCGCCATGGTTGCCGTGGCATCAGATAGGCGACTCCGCGGAAGGCCTAGAAATAGATGGTTGGCCCAAGTCCGACATCTCTCCTGGAGCCGCCTAGGGATTCCTCCTGATGAATTGGAATCAATGGCGGAGGATCGAGAAGGATGGAGAGCCCACCTGAGCATCCTACCCCCGCGACCCTCATGAAGCATTAGCGGGCCATTGAAAATGTATGTATGTATGTGTTACTATTCACAAGATTTTGAATAGGAAACAGGAAATAAAATCACTTACCAAGGTATCATCTATTTATGGTGGATGTTGAGTATTGGTTGATGGTTAATGGAGTAATTTCTAAATTCTCGCTATTTTAAGCACGCAAATTTAATCAAATAAACACATTAAAGCCTGAACACATTCACTCAGCTTGCATGCTCTTTTTTCTGGCTTTTAACACAATGCACCGCGAAATTACTGACATAATACCAACTAACCATAAAATAGCAGCCATTTATACTTCTAATGGGATTGGCTTTTGCCTCAGAAATCTCCTCATTCCTCAAATCGATCTTATAAAACACTTTAATTTAATGATTTAGCAATAAGTATTGCACACATTTTCCAATTTGCTTGCTTTAATTTGACTTATACTCACGAAATGAGAAAGAAATAAAATGTCTCCATTTCCAATAGCAGCCATTTTTTTTCATAGGGGTGGCTAACAAATTCAAAAAATATACCGAAAAATTCACTTCTTGCGACTTAAAAACTATAATATTTTCATTTCATGTAATAACATTTACTCTATAAATTGTAACCCTCTTTTTGCAAATAAATTCAAAACTATCATAAAAAGAATTGAAGCACGAATTCCACTCACAAAATTTTAATATTTCGCAACTGAAAGCGGTAAAACTTTTCGGAAGTTCCGTTACTCTTATCTACCACCCACGCCACCTGCATGTGAAATGCAGGCAAAGTATTATTTTGACAACCACAACAACTGTCAATTGGATGAGTTCGACTTTTGTTTGTTGCGGCATTTTTTTTTCGCAAATAAGAGAGTTCGTCGCGAATAAGAATTAATTTTGCTGTCTAAAGGATAAAAAGTCTATTTTCCACTTGTTTTGTGGTGTTGGTTACCATGTCCGACAACGACGATGATTTTATGTGCGAGGATGACGAGGATTATGGATTGGTAAGTGGTCTTTGCCGGGGTGCTGCCGACGTCCTACAAATAAAAATGGATGTCTTCCTTTCTTCCCACACAGGAATACTCGGAGGATAGTAACTCGGAGCCGGATGTTGATCTGGAGAATCAGTACTACAATAGCAAAGCGTTGAAGGAAGATGAGCCGAAGGCAGCCCTAGCTTCATTTCAAAAGGTACTAGACTTAGAGAACGGTGAGAAGGGCGAGTGGGGGTTCAAGGCACTGAAGCAAATGATCAAAATCAACTTTAAGTTGGTGAGTACCCTGATGAAAAGCATGGAAGCAGTAGCAATCCAATTAAAAACTTTTCCAGAATAACTATGAGCAAATGATGGTGCGATACAAGCAGCTACTGACATACATCAAGAGCGCTGTAACAAGAAATCACTCGGAGAAGTCAATTAACTCGATTCTGGATTACATTTCCACTTCAAAGAACGTGAGTACGAACTTGTTAGTATAAAATGTTGTCTTGTGGCCAAGTCTGTGGGCGACACACGGTGCTCAGGTGTCTTGTTTGTGTAGCATGCTGTAATGTGGTTATGTCCTTAGGTGCCGCTACAGTCCTAGGTGGACCTGAGCCTCAGCCCACAAACCTATCCAAACAGTCTGCTTCCACTTGCACACCCCAAGTTGGTTGAGCCCTCCCCCACTTGGCCGTCCACTACTGTGGCGTCCATCCGGATTGGATTCGAAGATTTTCAAGGCCCAGCCATCTTAATCGCTGTATGTGAATTCTTCTAGCTAAGTCGATGTCCTTGTATAGTCCGTATATTTCGCACATTGTAACTTCTCCACCCGCCGTCTATGCAGACGGGACCAAAGATCACTCGAAGAACTTTTCTCTCAAAGTAACCAAGGGCATCATCAACAGATTTTGACAAAACCCATGCCTCTACGCCATACAGTAGGACTGGGATGGTTAGTGTGTTATACAGTGTTACCTTAGTACTTCGAGGTAGGGCTTTGTTACTGAATTACCTTCAGAGCCCATAAAACCAGCGATCGACAAGAGTAATTCTTCGTGTGATCTCCCTACTGATGTCATTTGCGGAGTTCACCATACAGCCCAGGTACAAATTCCTTTACTACCTCAAAATGATATCTGTCTATTGTGGCGTTCTGTCCAAGACGCCGATGTTAGGTGTCCTGTTTTGTAGACAGCATATATTTTATTTTCCTTTCATTGACCGCTAGACCTATCTTTGCTGCTTCGATCGCAATACTCGTAAATGCCCCATTGACGGCCCGCTGAGTTCTTCCGATTATGTCAATGTCATCGGCATAAACGAGTAGTTGTACAGACTTCTAAAAGATTGTACCTCCGGTGTTGGCTTGTGAGTTTCGTACAATTCTCTCAAGTACTATGTTAAAGAGATCGCATGATAGCGCGTCACCTTGTCTAAGACCTTTCCTGACATCGAACGGTTCAGTGATGTTCTTACCGACTTTGATGGAGCAGCGAGAGTTCTCCATCGTCATTCTGCACAAACGAACGAGCTTGGCAGGGATGTCAAGACTAGACATGGCTCTGTATAACTCGTCTCTATACACGCTATCATAGGCAACTTTGAAATCGATGGAAAGGTGGTGCGTATCGATTTTATATTCATGGGTTTTTTCCAAGATCTGCCGTAGTGTGAATATTTGGTCAGTGGTGGACTTTCCAGGCCTGAAACCGCACTGACAAGGACCTATCAGATTGTTGACGATCGGTTTTAGGCGTTCACATAGTACGGCAGACAGGATTTTATATGCGGTGTTGAGGAGACTTATACCTCTGTAGTTGGCGCAGTTCAGAGTGTCTCCTTTCTTCAGTATCGGGCAAACGATGCTGGGGTTCCATTCATCGGGCATACTTTCGTCCGACCAGATTTTACAGATGAGCTTGTGCATGCTCCTTACCAACTCATATCCTCCTGCCTTGAAAAGTTCAGCTACAAGGCCGTCGGCTCCAGCGGCTTTGTTGGATTTGAGTTTAGATATCGCTATCCTCACTTCATTCTGATCGGGTTGACGGGAATCTTGACTGTCATCGTCACTGTTCAATGGCTCATTCTGCCTGACAGCGGAATATTGGTCATCATCGTCGTTTAACAGTCTGCAGAAGTGTTCCTTCGATTCCTCAATACCAAGTGCGATTCTATTACTATATTACCATTTTCGTCCCTCCAGGCTTCTGTTCTGGCTTTGAAACCCTGGCATGTTCTTTTTACCTTTTACCACGCATATTTTAACCAAGGTCAACAAGAGTTGCCTCGTCCGGTTAAACATATGCGCGCTGAAGTTCACCCAGATGTGCTTACGCAGGTCTGAGTGTTCAGCTACACATACATCGTCAGAATCAGCATACGCTCATCGTTAGTTCACTATCAGATAGCTATCCAGCGCGCAGTGCGAAGAGGTGATGATGCCATTTTGCCACGCCAATACTAGCACTAGCAAGCGCTTTAAAATTAAGTGCATTTGTCAGGGAATTGTGACTATGTAACAAAATTACAAGCGTGAGCTCTCATTCGCTCCCGACTTTGGATCAGTTCTTTACTGAGGCAAACCAAATGATGGTGTCGTTGCATTTACGTGATCTAGGAGTTTTGTAACCTGCTTCTTTTTCGCGATATCTTTGGAACGGTCATTGATATTGCCTTTTTAGCACCGTTCGCATGATCTCTTTGTACATTGTCCAATATTGTGAATCATATGTGAGTGCTGGACGCTCAACTGCGTAGAGCCTTTCTTTCAGCTTAGGGGGCATTTTTCGGTCACAGAAAATAGCGGAGTTTTCCCGCCACTTCATCGACCCTACACTTACGCGATGATTGATATCGTCATCACAGGTTGCTTCGCTATTGATCATTGATCCCAGATATTTGAACTTTTCGCACTTGAGAAGCACTGTTCTATTCAAATAAATGTCTGGAATAGGTCTTAATGGATCAGAGAACGGGCAGCGCAAGTACTCGGTCTTTCTTGGACTAATACGGTACCCCTTTTCCTCCAAAACCCATAGGTCAAGTGCTCGTTGCAGGGACGTCCTCACTTATGATGACTGCATCGTCAGCAATGAATAACTGATGTACTTTGGGGTCCATCACTTTACCTTTAAGCAGATAGTCAAGGACTGCAATAAAGATCAAATGACTTAAGACGCTTCCCTGGTGCACCTCGACTTCGATTGGGAACTCGGTTGCATGTCGAATGCCTTTTCATAGTCAACCAATACAATATTCAAATTCTTTAAGGAATCACGATGTTTTTCCATTATGATACTTCTACTTTGGATTGCATCCGCGACTAACCCGCATTGATCATCTGATAGCTGTATTATTTTTCACAGTCGACCATCTAATGCCCGCTCAACGATCTTCATGGTGTAGGGCATCAGCAACAGTAATTGTCCCAGTTTCGCGTATCACCCTTCCCTTTGTACACGGGGAGAATATAACTTTCCCTCCATTCGTTCGGTATTGTATCATCTCTCATAAGTTTGGAGATGAAAATATTGAGCCATCTGAACGCGATATCTGTCATCTTTTTCCAAAACTTAGAGGATGTCTTGTCTGGCCCAACTGCTTTTTGGAGTATTTAATGGCCTCATTAACTACTTCTACTGTAATGGAAATGGCTCTTGGAAAGTATAGCCGCGGAAACTGTTCATTCAAAAGTCCTTCAAAATACTGTCGCTACCTATGAAGCCTTTTGTCGTCATCCACACGGAGCTAGCCCTCAATGAACTTCGGCGAAGGAAACTCCTGAATATTCCTCCTTCTTTGGGCTGTTTTTATTCACTTTCTTTCTCAGTATTTTCTAAAGACTATAATTTGCAAAGATTCAAAACTACAATCGGAAACTGTAAAATCTCTTTCGTTTTCTCGCTGTCTAATCTCTATTTATCCTACTTTCTTATTTAATTTCCGTTTATCACTGAGGACATAGATGCAATGAATAAAGAATGCTCATCGTTGTACAGCATTCAAAAGTCGAACCTTCCCTCTATACTATCAAGTTGATAGTACTCGTACAAATGTAACACCATAAATGGTTGGTTAATGTGGAGAGGCCATCGATGAGGTGCATTTAAAGCAAAATATGTCGTAGTGTTGTCTTTCTATGAGAGGAAGGTAGCTCCCTCCGCCAATTCCTGGGATCAATAACTTTTCCCTGATAAACATTTGATTGTAACCATAAAGTCATTACTGAGATTGTTGAGATCAAAGTACTGACCTTGGGTTGCCGCTAAACCATTATATAATTCTTACATTCTTAAATGGCGTTACCGTTCGGAGTGAAGCAACAGCCTCACTCCATTTACCTCAATCTTTAGCTGATTTCTTCTAGTTGTGAACTCCTTGTTTTTTTTAGTTCCACTTGTACTTGTGCGCGCCACTTACAGCGAGGAGGCCCTTTACTGCGTCGTCCCTCTGGATCAAATTCGAAGACTCTGCGTTGGTAACCATTCGCACGTCTTCGCTGATGTCCTTTTCGGAAGTTATAGCATAGGCAAAGTAGATCAAGTTCGTAACTTCCTTGAGGTTATAGCTTCACACTGTGACGCTCTGTCCGATTCGTCGATGTTTGGTGTCCCTTCTTGTTGACAGCATATACTTGGTTATACTCCCGTTCGTCGGGAAAATGCACTGCTGACAGCTCTAGTCCTTGTGCAATTATGTAGTGGCTTTGTTGTGTTATAATATTGTAAAACATCAGTGGTATGCTTTGACTAGCAAGCTCGACGTGTTTTCACCCGACTTTCACTGCTATGCAGTGTGCAGCAGGTCTGGAATATTGGGTCTAATAGGGATTTGCTAATTGATTTAATTGGTAGATCAAAGCAAAAACATCGTCTAGCACCATTGACTCCGCTTGACTTTCGCGCCAATGTTGAGGACAGAAGTAGACAATTTTCTTGATTACTCTGAAGTCCACTGTTGTTCAAAACGAAAGTTATCATCGAGGTTGTAGCCATCAGTCTACCTGACAACGCTACTTCGTTTCTCATCGTCGTTTTATATTCATTTTGTTATTTTGACATTGAAATGGGTTCCATATTTCTCTACTTCCGTTCAGTTTCTAGTTCTTCTTCTTCCTTTTATCAGCGAGGCTATGATCCGAAAACAAGGGATCACAACACTCTCACTTCACCGCATTGCTACTGATCCGCCTGTGGGGTTCGCCTATTTGACCTCGGTTACTGAGGCCAATGAAATGCCGATGTCGTCGCATTTGTCTGATCCAGGCGTTTATAGGCCTGCCTTTCCTACATCGCGATGACTTTGGAACGTGCATTGATATTGTCTTTTTATCAGGGTTCAAATGATCTCTTCTTTGAACGTGGCAATACCAACTGAGCCGGTCGCGCTCTATTTTTTGTACGATGTTTTCCTTGATGTAAAAGCTTCCACGGATCATCGAACTTCTTATTCGATCAAGCTTTGTCAATCATGCTGTCATGCGAAGCATCTTCATCTCAGCTGCCGTTAATTTACTCTCATAAGTTTTGTTCATCGTCCAACATTGTGAACCGTATGTGAGCGCTGGACGCACAACTGCGGTGTAGAGCCTTTCAACTTAGGTGGCATTTTTCTGTCACAGAAGATAACGGAGTTTTCGCGCCACTTCATCCACCCTACGCTAACGCGATGATTGATGTCGTCATCACAGGTTGCTTTGCTATTGATCATAGATCCCAGATATTTCCGCACTTGGGAAGCACCATTCAAATAAATGTCTGGAATAGGTTTGAGTGGATCAAAGAACAGACAGCACAAATACTCTGTCTTTTTTTAACTAATGCGGTACCCATTTCCCTCCAGAACGTCCACCCACACATCAAGTGCTCGTTGCAGGGATGTAGGATCCTCACTTATGATGGCTCCATCGTCAGCAGAGAATAACTGATGTACCTTGGGGTCCATCACTTTACCTTCAAGCAGATAACCAAGAACTGTAATAAAGAGCAAAGGACTTAAAACGCTTCCCTGGTGCACCCCGACTTTGATTGGGAACTCTTCGGTTACTCCAGCGGGGCATCTCGCTCTTGTCTTTGCTCCTTCGTACATGTCCATGATCATCTGTACATAGGTTTTTGGAACCCCTCGATGTCTTAGCGCCACTCACATCAGATCTCGTGGTTGTCTGTCGAATGCCTTTTCGAAATCAACCAATACAATATGCAAATCCTTTAAGGAATCACGATGTTTTTTCATTGTGATCCTTATACTTTGGATTGCATCTGTGGTCGATTTACCCGAGACAAACCCGCACTGGTCATCAGATAGCCGTATTATTTTTCGCAGTCGGCCACCTAATACCCGCTCAACGATCTTCATAGTGTGTGACATCAGCTTGATCGAACGGTAGTTATCACAGTTTCGCGTATCACCCTTCCCTTTGTATACAGGGAGAAGGTAACTTTCCCTCTATTGAATCGGCATTGGATCACCTCTCACAAATTTGGAGATGAGAATTCTGAGCCATCTGAACCCGATGTCTCCCATCTTTTTCCAGAACTCAGAGGGCATCTCGTCTGGCCCAACCGCTTTTCGTTTCTTGGAGTATTTGATCGCCTCAATAACTTCTTCGATTGTAATGTCGGGTATTTCTTCACAGTTAGAGGTGGCTCTTGGAAAAAATAACCGGAGACCTGTTCATTTGAAAGTTCTTCACAATACTGCAGAATTTTTTCGTCATCTACAAGAAGCTGGCCATGAGCATTGTTAATGAACTTTGGCGGACGAATCTCCTGAGCATTCCTCCTTCTTTGGGCGGCTATTTTGAAGATGGTTGCGCTCTTGTTCATATTGTGTCTTCGCAGCTCCTGGATAGCCTGGTTTGCATCAGCAACCGGGGAAGATATTTTCTTCAGTTCCCGATACAGGCCCTCCGTACTCTCTGTTTGAAGCACCATTCAGTTTCTAGTTGTTCATGCTCATTGCTTCTCTTCAGCGCTCCTGCTTTTCGGTGCACATTTTCTGCTCTGCAGACGAGATGGCTGCATTATGTTTGACCGTTTTATATTATTTACCCTTTCCGGAAGTTTCCGCTAACAGCAAAGCCATATCCGATAAGTCTTCCTTGCTACTCATGGTTATTATTTCCACAATTACTACCGCAGGTCTTATATATCGCGATTTCCGATCAATCCTATCACATCTGGATGCTGCTTATATTTTCTTTGTAGAAGGTGTGAATAGCCGCCACTCTTCAGAGCATTTTATACAAGGTACAGATACTCCCCGTAGAGACGACCTTAAGTGGTTTTTTTTTATCCACTTTTGTATATATGACTTGTTTGCAACTACTGTGGCAACGATGCGGTGGGTAGTTCGTTTAATTGTTATCCAACCACTACACCAAAGAAAGATTACTGTCCTGTGTAACCGCGTGGGTCTAAGTGCTTTAGGACTTGGGATTTACGTAAAATAGAAGAAAATTGTGGAACTAGTTATAATAACTATTTTATATTACGCCTCCAACTTAAAAAAATAAATTATTTCTTAGATGGAACTGCTTCAAAACTTCTACGAGACGACATTGGATGCCCTAAAGGATGCAAAGAACGATCGTCTGTGGTTCAAAACAAACACAAAACTGGGAAAACTCTATTTCGATCGCAATGACTTCGGCAAGTTGCAGAAAATCTTAAAACAGCTTCATCAATCCTGTCAGGTAGCAGACAAAAACTTGACGAATTAAATTCGGGAAATCCTCTCAATGTGTCTCATTCGCTTTCAGACCGACGATGGCGAGGATGATCTAAAGAAGGGTACTCAACTGCTGGAAATCTACGCACTAGAAATCCAAATGTATACCGTGCAAAAGAACAACAAGAAACTGAAGGCACTCTACGAGCAATCGTTGCACATCAAATCGGCCATCCCTCATCCACTGATTATGGGTGTCATTCGAGAGTGTGGTGGTAAAATGCACCTACGAGAGGGTGAATTCGAAAAGGCACACACAGACTTCTTCGAAGCATTTAAGAACTACGATGAATCTGGCTCACCAAGGAGAACCACCTGCCTTAAGTACTTGGTCTTGGCCAACATGTGAGTTCTTCTAGATGATCGGTAACCTCTATCTTATGTACCCCTCATTCTTAGGTTAATGAAATCCGGTATCAACCCATTCGACTCACAGGAAGCCAAACCCTATAAGAATGATCCAGAAATCCTAGCCATGACTAATCTAGTCGTTTCCTATCAAAATAATGACATCAATGAGTTTGAATCGATTCTGCGAATTAATCGGAACAATATCATGGCAGATCCTTTCATTCGGGAGCACATCGAGGACCTGCTGAGAAATATACGCACACAGGTATTGATTAAGCTGATTCGACCGTACAAGAATATTGCAATTCCGTTCATTGCGAACGCCTTAAACATTGAACCGGCTGAGGTGGAGAGTTTGCTGGTTTCATGCATCTTAGATAAGTATGGAATGATTTTTCGCACTACTATAATGGGGAAGGATACATTTTCCTTATCTTTTCAGCACAATTCAGGGAAGAATCGATCAGGTTAACCAGGTTCTACAGTTGGATAAGGAAAATAGCAGTGCAGCTCGTTACAGTGCCAAGGATAAGTGGTCGAATCAAATTCAATCGCTGCAACTAGCTGTGGCTAATAAAATGGCTTAAAGCTTATATTTTATGTAAACAGCAAGAATGCTTTTTCGTACCCTTATTAAATACTTTGAAATACTACACCAACTCAGATGAGTCGTCTTTCTTTTGAAACCGCTTTACGTGCGCACAGGGTACCTCTTCATAAAACTTGTTACGGGCGATCGAGGCAATTTTATCCAACTAATATGTGAGTAGCTTTATAAAATAATGTACTCGTAACGGTGATGAATAGCGCTCTCCACTTATAGATTTTTTTATAATTTGCACGCTCTCAAGGGGTTATAAATATCGTCAGTATTTTACACAATGCGGGCGTTTTGTTATTTTGTCTTTGCTTCAGATTCACAGTATTTTTCAGCCGATCACCCGATGTCCGACATATCAATCATTCAACAGAAACTCTTAGCAGCTACTACTTCTATGACTTTGAATTCTGTGAATGTTGAATTTATTGTCTGAAAAGTGCACGAGAAGTTCATACAGGCATTAATTTGGTTTGACAAAGATTGTAAATACGTCAACATGTATTTACATGCATACATACATTTTCAAATGGCCCGCTAATCCTTCCATTCACGCGGCAATCTTTTAAGACAATAAATTCAACATTCTACTTATTTTGTTCGTGTTAGTACATCTAAATAATAAAAGCTTGTTTTTAAAAAGTATATTTTACATAATGTATATGTAATTTTAATTTAAAAAAATTAGTTACGTCTTTACCTATACATTAGGTCTGTTCGCGTACTTTCTGCACCAAAATTTGCAATTTGTCAAATTTCCACGAGTGGTAGTAAAATTCTCTCAGAGAGAGGTAAAATTACGAAAAAGTAAACGAACGCGTTGAACCACAAAAGTTGCCCACTTTTTAAATGTCAAACCTCAGACCCAATTGTACGCGAAAGAAAGAAAAAGAAGGAACAATCCAACAAAAAATCACATATACAGCGATTTTACAGTTTTCACAAACTAGCCCACAGAAATTTCTTGCACTAAAATTCGCAGCATGGGGAAATTTCTTACTCTCTCGAGAGCGCTCTCTTCTGTCAAAAACTAAGAAAATTCTCAGTACTCAAACAGGTTTTCGCAAGAGTTCGTAAGTTTTCGTAAAAATTCGCTGTTTTGGGAGGGTACGCGAGCAGACCTATTAACTCGTCAAACCGTGTCATTCGCTAGCCATATCAATGGAGTTGTGAATAAACAGCTAGTCCGCAATCTTGACGCGTCCGCCATATTGAGTTTAGAATGACGTCACATAGTTTATCGTATTCTACTTGTCAAACCCTTTCATTTGATACCCATATTAAGGGGGTTGTGAGAAAAAAAATAATTCACTATCATGAGGGGCGTCCGCCATATTGGGTTTAGAATGGCGTCGCTTAATTTATCGTATTCTGCTCGTCAAATTGTGTTATTTGCTACCCATGTCAATGGAGTTGTGAATAAAAAGGTAATCTGCCATGTTGAGGCGTCCGCCATATTGGGTTTAGAATGGCGTCACATAGTTTATCGTATTCTACTCGTCAAACCATTTCATTTGATACCCATATCAAGGGGTTATGGAGAAGAAAGTATTTCGCCATCTGAACGGGCCTCCGCCATATTGGGTTTAGAATGACGTCGCATAATTTATCGTATTCTACTCGTCAAACTGGGTCATTTGCTACCCCTGTGAATGGAGTTGTGAATAAACAGGTAATCTGCCATGTTGAGGCGTCTGCCATATTGGGTTTAGAATGGCGTCACATAGTTAATCGTATTCTACTCGTCAAACCCTTTCATTTGATACCCATATCAAGGGGGTTGTGGTCAAGAAAGTAATTCGCCATTTAGAAGGGCCTCCGCCATATTGGGTTTAGAATGACGTCGCTTAATTTATCGTATTCTACTCATCAAACGGTGTTATTTGCTACCCCTGTCAATGGAGTTGTGAATAAAAGGTAATCTGCCATGTTGAGGCGTCCGCCATATTGGGTTTAGAATGACGTCACATAGTTTATCGTATTCTACTCGTCAAACCCTTTCATTTGATACTCATATCAAGGGGGTTGTGGAGAAGAAAGTAATTCGCCGTCTAGAAGGGCCTCCGCTATATTGGGTTTAGAATGACGTCACATAATTTATCGTATTCTACTCGTCAAACTGTGTCATTTGCTACCCATGTCAATGGAGTTATGAATAAAGGCGTCCGCCATATTGTGTTTAGAATGGCGTCACATAGTTAATCGTATTCTATTCGTCAAACCCTTTCATTTGATACCCATATCAAATGGTTGAAGTGAAACTTGACTTCAATAAAACCTATTATTTTAACGCACCTAGCGCAAAATGGCTGTTGCCTCTACTACTACGTTTACATGACCGGATTGACAGAGGATTGAGTTTCGTTCCGCATTTTCGCTGTATCGGATCAGAGGGAACGAGTTCGAATCGAAACAAAAGAGACAGATCTGACAAATATGGCAAATCCGACAAATTATGAGAGCACAAAGAAGTTGTAATAATCGAAGTTATGAATAGTGCATTCACGTACACAATCTAAAGCACTTTAAAGTACTCGAAGTGTATTCGCGTACTGAGCGAAGATGACAGACAAAGAGAAAAATTGATAAGTAGTGACGAGTAGCAAGTATTTCCCCTTTGTGCTTGAATGTGCTCGAAGAATTTCCGCTGGCATGAACGTACAAACTACCAAGTGGAATCAACTGGTTGTCAAATGAGTCAAAGAGTTTTTGATTCAGTTTGTCAATAGACACAAAATAAATGCAAAGTATCTTGAAGAAAATACTGTGATGTGTGAATGTTCTCCAAAAACATTTCTTTTGACTAGGCCAGTATTCACCGACCAATCTTAAACTAAGAGCTTCATAAACCTATTCACCAATCAATATTAGTGCAGATTTATTAGCGTTCATAAGACTTATGAGTGGTCCCACCCACTTTTAAGTTAAGAGAGCTCATAACCTAGGAATTTCGAAATTTTTCGAAATCAGCTGTGAACTGTTACTCAGACCAAGCAAAGGACAGGCTGCATTGGCGTAATGCGAAAGAAGAAAGGCCGACGAATTTAATGCCTCCAGTATTTCCGTCAAAAGACCTGCCAACCAAATAAAAAATAAAATGTACCTTGATTAATTGTGATTAAAATCAGGAAAATACAATTGTTTTCTTTTTTTTTTGACATTTCTCAGTTCGAAAGAGAGTTGGGAAACTCATTTTAGAACGCGTTTGGAAATCCAAAAATGATTTTTTCGCATATTCGAATTAGCATGGACACAAACCTATTAGTGCTTGGTGAATAGGCAGCAAAAATTTAAAACTAAGAGTTTCATAAAATTAAAATCGATTTAAGAGCGCTTGATAATTACTGGCCTAATAAGAATCTGTTGGTTTTCACACGAGTTTAATTTGTTCATTATGCTCGACATGGTTCGCTTTTCATTCACGTACTTTGACTTAGATTTTCCGCTCTCTGAGAGTATTTACTCTCATAGTGTCATATTTGACAATTGATTAGTTTTTGGCTCGGAAAGTACGCGAACGGACCTAATATCAATATTAATAGTATATCTACTACTATTAGGAATTATGTAAAATACTACTTGAGATGTTGGTGTCCCACGGTATGATGAATGTGATAAATAAAAACCCAAGGGAAGATTTAAGTAGGGGTACCACGAAAGTCTGTGTACGAAACAAAAACAAAATCCATGGATGTTGCCTGAACTCTTTGCAAAGTGTCGAAGAAGGGATGAGGTACACAGAAATTGGAAAAGCAACAGGCTAAATAAGCCCTATAAACTGAATACAAATGCTTCCGAAATAAACTCAATAAAGAAATCAACGTTCAAAAGGCAGTGATTTCTAAAAATGAACATAGTTCACTCAAGCGATCACAGGAAAACTTGGAAGATAATAAATGAAATTATGGGTTGTAAGCACTTTTATTATCCATCTTTATCTGTTCTAGTTGAACGCGTTCATTCGTGTGAGCGCCATCTATGTGTCATTGTATTGTTTAGCACCCAACTTCGGGTCGATCCAACTCTGTTCACTTGAACAAAATCAGCCGAAAAGTAGAGAGGCCGTCAGCCCGGAAAAAATCATAAAAATTGTAATCGTTTGCCATCAAGCAATAAATCAACTATTTTTACATTTGGCCCAAACTGTACTAAAAGAATTTTTCGGAAAAACTGTTTCTTTTAACCTATTCTGATGACATCACGTGTGACGAGACGAACCACCAGGAAAGCTGACGATGACGTGTCGGCCACAAACAACGAAATAGACGCTGCCGCTGATGCCACTCCAAACGAACTCGCCGTAAATGCCGTAAATGACGACAATATCGATAATGCCGTAGGTGCCGAAGACATGCAGGGTGCTGCTCTGGACGAAGGGCTGAATAATCTACGTAAGCAGATGGAAATCCTAAAGCTTCGAAAGGAGATACGTGAACTAGAAGGGGATGCAGTTTCATCCAGCCAATGCAAGACGGATTTCGGGGACGTCGAGTACGCACTGCCGAAGTTTACTGGAGACGACTTGGGTCCTTCCGTACAACATTTCCTCTGCGATTTTGAGGAAATTATGGCTACAATCAAAGCAGACGACCATTTGAAGTTGCTGAGCCTACGTCGATCTCTGGTTGGAACTGCTCGCGTCTTTTTAGCGTCGACTGCCGCTTTAAACTACAGCGAATTGAAGACAGCACTTGTCAAGGAATTTGATATTGCCGTTTCCTGCCAGTACGTTTACAAAATGATGAGCCGCCGACGATGGAAGAAGAACGAAGAGTCGTTACACTGCTATATTCTTACTCTGCAGGCGGTTGCTAAACGCTCCGATATTAGTGAGTTGGAGATAATCAATTTTATAGTCGACGGAATGGGAGATGTGCCGAACGTAAATCTACTGCTGGGAGCTCGCACCATTGAGGAGCTGAAGCGGTTGATTAACCGGTACCAACGACGGTACCTCTGCCAAAATGCCGTAGGACGTGATCCAGATGCCGCTACGACGAAACATGCCGCTACAATGAAGATGAATGCCGAGAAGAAAGTGCCGTTATGCTTTAATTGTTCACAAATGGGACGTATTAAGCCGTACTGCCCACATCCGCTGCGCCCGAATGAATCCTGTTTCCGATGTTGGAAAATGGGACATGACCATTGGTCGTGCCCAAATCCTAAGAAGTTGCCGCATCGAGTTGCTGCCGTAAGTGCCGAGAAACAAGTAGCTGCCGTCTCCGTAGGCGCCCCAGACGATTCCGATGAAGACGATAAAGCCGTAATTGGTGCTGTAAATAGGGTAAGTGTTGCTTTTAGGGTTGATTTGTTAAAGGGCGCAGAATTCATCGAATTTCTCTCCCTTTTCGATACGGGAAGTCCAATTAGTCTCATAAAGTTGTCGTGCGTGCCGAATAGTTTGCTGAAAACCTTGATTACAGCTAGATTACCCTATTACGGGATAGGTGGAAATAAGTTAAAAGTTCTAGGCAAACTTGTATGTCGAGTAAAGTTTGGTAATAAAGAAAAGTTGATTCGAATTGTTGTTTTGCCTGACGAAGCCATGTTCATGCCGTTAATTTTGGGACGAAACTTTTTACATGCTTTTAACATTCATTTGACTAAAGTAAAACTTAAATATTGTAAAGAAAAACTGCTTGCTTTAAATCAGAATAATGAATTCTGTGCCCTGCCAGATGAATCTTATACGGTTCTTGATATATACAGTCTTTTGAAAAATGATTACGTATCTGCCGCTATTAATGAATGTGAAACGACAAGACCGGTCTTGGGAGTTGGGTCAACTTGGATTAACGAGGAACCTTGTTCAGTGCTAAATATATTTAATATTGAAATTGCCGCTAGTGAAGTTGAGTTGAATATTGATTTTAAGTTAGATTAACCTTGCCGTGCCGAATTAAATAACTTAATTATAGATTCTTATATTTCTCCGAAAGACGTTAAAATAGAGCCCTTAGATTATGAAATGAAAATACATTTAAGCGACGATATTCCGTTCCATTGTGCCCCCCGACGACTCTCTCACTTTGAGCGTACGAAGGTAAAGTCAATAGTTAGTCAGTTAGAGAAAGATGAAATAATTAGACCAAGTAGGTCACCTTATGCTTCCGCTATCGTATTAGTTAAAAAGAAGAACGGAGAGACTCGAATGTGTGTCGACTATCGAGGTCTTAATAAGAAGACTATTCGAGACAATCAACCCTTGCCGCTTATTGAGGATTGTATAGAATACCTAGGGGGAAAGAAATACTTCTCACTCTTAGATTTGAAGAGCGGGTTTCACCAAGTTAAAGTTTCTGAGGAATCTACCTCTCACTGCGTTTGTAACTCCCAGTGGAATGTGGGAATACCTTAGAATGCCGTTTGGACTGAAGAATGCGCCGGCTGTATTTCAGCGGTTCATCAATGTTATTTTTCGCGACCTGATTGATTCAGGTAAAATAGTTGCCTATATGGACGATATATTGATTGCTACTGCCGATTTTGACGACCATTTGATTTTATTACGAACTGTGCTGAGACGAATTACGCAACGAAATCTTATATTAAATCTTGCGAAGTGTAAGTTTTGCTTTACAGAGATAGAGTACCTAGGGTATCCCGTTACGCCTCATGGTATTGCGCCGAGTGACTCTCATATTGCCGCTATAAAGAGATACCCAGTTCCGACAAACCAGAAGCAATTGCATTCCTGTCTAGGGTTGTTTTCTTATTTTAGACGATTTGTGCCTTCATTTTCCCGAATTGCAAATCTATTAAAGAGAAATGCCGATTTCGACTTTGATGAACAATGCCGTATTGCGTTTATGGAACTGAAGTCTAGACTGGTCGACGCGCCCGTCCTTGCCATCTATGACCCTACGAAAGAGACGGAACTACATTGTGATGCCAGCTCAATTGGATTTGGAGCCGTTCTGCTGCAAAGACAGAACGATGGGAAACTCCACCCGGCATCATACTTTTCGAAAACTGGCTCTGCTGCCAAATCTAGATACCACAGCTTTGAGCTCGAGACGCTTGCAATAATTTATGCACTGAGACGATTCCGGGCTTATTTAGAAGGATTACCCTTTAAAATTGTGACGGACTGTAGCTCATTAGCAATGACGTTAGATATAAAACAAGATAGTCCACGGATTGCCCGCTGGGCCTTAGAGCTTGAGAATTATAACTATAAGATTGCTGCCGTTTGGGATGTTGACGACGTAGATTTTCAAATTCAGATAGCCCAAGGCCGAGACGAGGCAGTTAAAAGTCTGCGGGATCGTATGGAGATTGAAGAAGTTAAGGACTTTGAGTTGACGGACGGACTTGTATTTAAAGTTAGGAAGAATGGTCGTAAGGCGTTATATATCCCGAATGAAATGGAGGGTAATGTCATTCGGTTGATCCATGAAAAGTTCGGGCATCAGGCGGTTGATAAGTGTTTTGATAAGATTGTCACGTGTTATTGGTTTCCGAATATGCGCCAGAAAATAGAAAGGTTTATCCAAAACTGCCTCAAGTGTATTATGTACGCCGCTCCTGTTCGCTCTAGCGAAAGCAATTTGTATAGTATACCTAAAAAGCCGCTGCCGTTTGATACCATCCACTTGGACCATTTTGGTCCGCTGCCGTCCGTAAATTCGAAAAGGAAACATATCCTGGCTATCGTAGACGCCTTTACGAAATTCGTTAAATTGTAGCCGACAAGGTCCACCAGCACGAGAGAAGTGCAAGCCGCACTGGAAAAATACTTCCAGTATTACAGTCGCCCTAGGCGAGTTGTGACTGATAGAGGTACGTGCTTTACGTCACTTGAGTTTGAGGAATTCTTGCTGAAGCGAAATATAGGGCACGTGAAGGTAGCAGTGGCTTCACCCCAGGCGAATGGGCAAGTAGAGCGAATCAATCGGGTGATTAAAGCCATGTTGGGGAAATTTTATGAACCCGTCAATCATGCCGATTGGTCTTGTAAGCTTCTACAGGTAGAATTTGCCGTTAATAATTCTATTCACAGGGCGACGAAAAACTCCCCTAGTATGTTGCTGTTTGACGTTGAACAACGAGGGGAGTTAATAGACGAAATTACGGAACATTTAGACGATAAATTGGGTTCGGATACTCCGCGTGATCTCCTACAAATCAGGGCAGATGCCTCAAAATGAATTGATAGTTCTCAGGAATATAATTTGAGTTATTTTCTTAGGCACAGCAAGGAGGTAAAAAATTATCAGGTTCGCGATTTTGTTGTCATGCTAAATGTCGATACTACGACGGGAACAAATAAAAAGTTGTTGCCGAAATTCCGTGGACCTTATGTTGTACATAAAGTTTTAGGAAATGATAGATATGTACTACCAGACGTTGAAAATTTCCAGTTGACTCAGCTACCTTACGATGGGGTCGTTGAAGCCAATAGAATGCGGAAGTGGCTTTCGAAACCCGACAACAAGGCTGTAGATATCAATAACCGGGGCAACACTCCCGATGTAGACCTTAAGTAATATGTAATTTAAAGTTAAAATTGTGTACCATTGTTAAAATTTGATTGTTCGTGGTCGACCAATTGTCAGATAGGCCGAGTTGTAAGCACTTTTATTATCCATCTTTATCTGTTCTAGTTGAACGCGTTCATTCGTGTGAGCGCCATCTATGTGTCATTGTATTGTTTAGCACCCAACTTCGGGTCGATCCAACTCTGTTCACTTGAACCAAATCAGCCGAAATGTAGAGAGGCCTTCAGCCCAGAAAAAAACATAAAAATTGTAATCGTTTGCCATCAAGCAATAAATCAACTATTTTTACATTTTAAAGGGTCGTTAAAAACTTAGCCTAGATGAGGTAATACGTAGTTAAAAATTTACCGACTGATAAATGTCTGACGACTTAATCGAATGAGTATGCTGACCATTTTTCCGAGCGAACCTTGCATTTATTCCACGATTGTGATATATCCATGTCTAGCCATAATAGCAACTTTGATCGGAATTCTATTTTTGTTGAAAAAACAGATAACATCGAAGTATTTAACATAACTAGAAGTATGGATATTAATAAATCACCAGGAGCTGACGGCATTTTGGCAAT
The DNA here is from genome assembly GCA_945910035.1 of Brachypalpus laphriformis. Taxonomy (NCBI): domain Eukaryota; kingdom Metazoa; phylum Arthropoda; class Insecta; order Diptera; family Syrphidae; genus Brachypalpus; species Brachypalpus laphriformis. Next base: position 191,150,036 of record OX246753.1, on the reverse strand, counting down.
AGACTTGGAATCGCTTGCTCTCATTTTTGCTCCTCTTCTTCTTCCTTTTTCAGAGAGGTTATGTTCCGAAAATAAGGGATCAAAACCCTCCCACTTCACTGTATTTCTACTGATCCACCTGTGGGCTTGGCCTATCTCAGAAAATATCGGCAGGCCTGCTGATTTTGGATCACTCGGTTATTGAGGCCAATGAAATGCCGATGTCGTTGCATTTGTCTGATCCAGGCGTTTATAGGCCTGCCTTTCTTACATCGCAATGTCTTTGGAACGTGTATTGATATTGCCTTTTTAACAGGGTTCAAATGATCTCTTCTTTGAACGTGGCAATACCAGCTGAGCCGGTCACGCTCTATTTTTTGTACGATGGTTTTCTTGATGTAAAAGCTTCCACGGATCTTCGAACTTCTTAATCGATCAAGCTTTGTCACTGCTGCTGTCATGCAAAGCATCTTCATCTCAGCTGCCGTTAATTTACTCTCATAAGTTTTGTTCATCGTCCAACATTGTGAACCGTATGTGAGCGCTGGACGCACAACTGCGGTGTTGAGCCTTCCTTTCAACTTAGGTTTCATTTTTCTGTCACAGAAGATAGCGGAATTTTCTCGCCACTTCATCCACCCTACGCTTACGCGATGATTGATGTCGTCATCACAAGTTGCTTTGCTATTGATCATAGATCCCAGATATTTGAACTTTTCCCACTTGGGAAGCACTGTTCCATTCAAATAAATGTCTGGAATAGGCCTGAGTGGATCAGAGAACGGGCAGCACAAATACTCTGTCTTTTTTTGAACTAATGCGATACCCATTTCCTTCCAGAACGTCCAACCATACATCAAGTGCTCGTTACAGGGATGTAGGGTCCTCGCTTATGATGGCTCCGTCATCAGCAAAGAATAATTGATGTACCTTGGGGTCCATCACCTTACCTTCAAGCAGATAATCAAGAACTGTAATAAAGAGCAAAGGAGTTAAAACGCTTCCCTGGTGCACCCCGACTTTGATTGGGAACTCTTCGGTTACTACAGCGGGGCATCTTACTCTTGTCTTTGCTCCTTCGTACATGACCATGATCATCTGTACATAGGTTTTTGGAACCCGTCGATGTCTTAGCGCCACCCATATCAGATCTCGTGGTTGTCTGTCGAATGCCTTTTCAAAGTCAACCAATACAATATGCAAATCCTTTAAGGAAACACGATGTTTTTTTCATTATGATCCTTATACTTTGGATTACATCTGTGGTTGATTTACCCGAGACAAACCCGCACTGATCATCAGATAGCCGTATTATTTTTCGCAGTCGGCTACCTAATACCCGCTCAACGATCTTCATGGTGTGTGACATCAGCTTATCGCAGTTTCGCGTATCACCCTTCCCTTTGTATACAGGGAGAAGGTAACTTTCCCTCCATTGATTCGGCATTGGATCACCTCTCACCAAATTAGAGATGAGAATTCTGAGCCATCTGAACCCGACGTCTCCCATCTTTTTCCAGAACTCAGAGGGCATCTCGTCTGGAACAACCGATTTTCGTTTTCTGGAGTATTTGACCGCCTCACTAACTTCTTCGACTGTAATGTGGGGTATTTTTTCACAGTTAGTGGTGGCTCTTGGAAAGTATAGCCGGGGAAACTGTTCATTCAAAAGTTCTTTACAATACTGCTGCCACCTCTGCAGAATTTTGTTGTCATCCACAAGAAGCTGGCCATGAGCATTGTTAATGAACTTTGGAAGATATTTTCTCCAGCTCCCGATACAGGCCCACCGTACTCTCTGCTTGAAGCTGGACGCACTTCTTCTTCGCTTTTTTCTTGCAACATCTGTATTCCATTTCAAGGCGAGCTTTTTCGTCACTATTATTAGAGGGGCACTTTGACCAAGCTTTGAAAGCCGCTTTTTTCTCATTTATCACCTTCTTAGCTTCATCACTCCACCAGCATGTTTCTTTGGTGTGTTGATGGTGGCCTTTTAAAGGTCCTAGCAGTGATTTGGCCTTCTTTAAGCAATTTCGCTGTAGGGAATCCCACATATTTTGTGCTCTGCACTCTTCATCCTCAGCTCCGTTGATGGTGTGAGAAAGATAATTTTTCATCACAAAAACAGAAGCCTCGCCTTTGTTTCTTTTCTTTGGTGTTTTCATAAAAATTTCTGTTAGCAGGAGACGGTGTTTCCGAGCGATCGCCTCTCCCAGGATCACTTTGCAATCTTTTACCCGAGTCTTTATGAAACTGGCTACCAAATGGTAGTCAATCTGGGTTTCATCTCCTCCACTGCTGAAAGTAATCAGTTTTGTTTGATGAACATGGTATTTAACACGATAAGACCGTGTGATTTGCACATGCTTAGGATGTCTTCACCAGGAAGGTTCCTGGTGCCGTATCTTTGTCCTCCATGGCAGTCTTCATAGTCTTCGTTTGACTTCCCGACATGTCCATTCAAATCTCCTCCAACAAACAGAAACTCTTCCTTTAGGATGTTCTTAAGGGGACTGTGGAAATCTACCAAAAATGCATCTTTATCTCTCTGATGGCACCCATTTTGGGGAGCATATGCACTGACAATATTCCACACCTCTCCTTGTATTACTAGTTTGAGAGGCATCAAACGGCTGCTGGACTTCGAAATGCTCAAGAGCTCTGCCGCAAGGATGATACCGATTCCGTTCCCAGCCTTTTCCGTTCTGTAGTAGAACATCTTGTAATCTTCTGTCCTAACGTCCAAGAAACGCACCCGATTTCCGGTGTTTTTCCATTTCGTCTCTTGGACACACAAGATATCCACCCGCCTTCTATTCATCATCTCTTCATTTTTGCTCCTCTGATGTCAAGAATTGTTAACATAAGCCTATATCAAACCAAAATTCCTGAAATACTGAAGACGACTTTACAGCGTCGAATAATTGCGTTGGTGTGCGTATTCATATATCGCCATGTAACCTTAGTGACAGTAAGCACCGAGATTAATTGTCGTCGCGGTGGCAGCGATTAAGCCTACACAAAGTCATGCAGACACTATACTTACTTACTTAACGGGCTCCCGACCCATGTAGTCTCTGCCTGATACACAGGATCCTTCCATCCTCGTCAGTCCCGGGCATGCTGATCCAGTTACACATATCAAGTTTGCCGCCTTATTTGGTCTTTATACCAGAGTTTCACTGGTTTTCGTAGTCTCAAACTTGGCGGCTGTGATTCGAAGGTTCTCTGTGCATTTGCTCGAAGTGGCCGAGCCAATGTGGTCGATATCATAGCTTTTTAGACTGCATCCACATTTTGGTACAGCTGCGAACCCCAGCAGCTGGATGGACTTGTGGAAGATAGTGCCTTCCGTGTTTACGCCCACTATGTGCACTGTTCCAGAACGAGATTGAACAAATTACATGACAGCGCGTCTCCTTGCCGAAATTCAGTGCAAGTTCGGAATAGTTTGGACAGGTTATTTCCAAATTGCATAGAGCACCGCGTATTTTCCAGTGTTACGCAACACAGCTGGATCCATTTTGACAGGATCCCGTATTCAGCGATCGCATTGTAGAGCTCAAGACGATGCATGCTATCATATGCGGCTTTGAAGTCGATAAATAGGTGGTGACTTACGACTTGAAATTCGATTGTCTTTTCCAGTATTTGCCTCAGTGTGAACACTTGCAGCCGTATTAATAAACATGAGTTATCTCTATTTCATGGTTTACGCACTCGATATCTTCAAATCCTTATTAATAAAAAAAAAAAAAAAATGCGAGTACCAAACGAGCTCTCAATCGTGTAACACGTACAGTCAGCGCGGTATTGTTATTTCTCCAAACAACGGTTCTTTATCAATTTCTCTTTAACTAAATACTCACATTATATAGTTCAGTTTCTTTTTCTTTGTTCAAGCAAAACTCTTGGAAGGTGTTTAATAGTACATTCATCTTTTAATAAGACTATCAAACGATCGCCTATCTGTTTCCTGCAAAAGGTTTAAAAAAAAAAACTCTCGCATAAAACTTAACAAATAGCTCCCGCCGTTATGGCGGTAAAATCTACAAACCGGTTTGGGGAACTAAACCCAGATGACCCAATGCTAATTGATAATGTGATGAAAAGAAGAAAAACAAATCGAGGTGCACATGTTTTAAATGATCAGTGGCCTATTCTTAACTCTCCTATGAAAACGACAGTTGATTTCACAAGATTCCTTATAATTTCGAACGCTTCGTCCGATAGTGATAAAACACCAATTGCCAATCGTAATCCTATAATCATAGGCAAGGGTATAGATGCAATCAGTTCCCAATATAAGGACGTCAAAGCGCTCCGAAATGGTGACCTTCTAATACAGGTGAATAACAAAGAAATCGCAGATCGGTTCTTAAAGTGGAAATCTTTGGGTCATATTCCCGTCGATATCAAGTACCATCAATCGCTTAATTCCTGCCAAGGTCGGATATATTCCTTTAACATCTCTTCTCTAGAAGAAGCAGATAACTTAGATTCTCATAAAAATTTCAAAGTGACGGAAGTAAAGAAACTTTTCAGGAACGAAGGAGGAGCTCCTAAAGCAACAGGCGCGGCTCTCATCACATTTGATGCTCCTGAGACCCCAAAGGAAATCAAGTTAGGATGGCAGATATTGGAGGTAGATCCATATTATCTGAATCCTATGTCCTGCAAGATATGCCGACGAATTGGACATACCAAAAACCACTGCAAAGAAACTACAGCTATTTGCCCAAAATGCGCGGAACCTTCCCCTCACATGAATGAATGCAATAAGTCGTTCTGTGTAAATTGTATGACCGATGACCACTCATCGAAGGATCGAAATTGCCCCACTTTCTTACGGTAAAGAACGGTAATGATTATAAAAACTAAAAATCGGTGCACTGTCAGAGAAGCCAGAAAGGAGTACAAAAAGTCAGGCCATTTATATGCAGCAAAAATCCAGCCAAGGGAAACAAGGAAATCATTGGCAGAAGTTATAAAGCAAAACATGTCTCAAAATGCTTCCACAATGCCACAGGTAACTAGCATCAGTCCAAGCCCCAGCAATTCTTTGTCAATAATAAGAGATAACAGCACAATACCCTCGAAAACAACAACAATTACAACACCCAATACAAACATAAACTTGACACACTTGACACACAATTCTTTGTCAATAATAAAAGATAACAGCACAATACCCTCGACAACAACAACAATTACAACACCCAATACAAACATAAACTTGACACACAACACATCACACCCACAACCCACCATCGCAACTGCAACACAAATCCTCAAAACTAACGATAATAGAAATGAAACTACAACTCGACCCTCACTAGCTACCACCTCACAAACAATAAGCTTCAGTAACATTTCTGGCAATTATATGGAAACTGACACACCCTGTTCAACAAGCACACAGCAAAACATCTCCATTCATGCACTAAACAGTGCTTCTTTGCTTTCATCTAATCAATTATTAGCCGATTCGAAAAAAGAAACAGTTCACTCTGACAAGAAATCAGCCAAATCGACTGAAAAACTCCCACAATCACCTCCCTCGCAAACAAAACCTAACCAACAATAAACAAACCTCAATTCATCCTTTTAATATTATTATGGATAAACAAAATAATAAAATAAATCTAAAAATTCTTCAATGGAATATCCAAGGATTTTACAATAATCTCCCGTATCTGGATATTCTCATATATATTATATTATATATATACAGTAATTGCGCTACAAGAAACGAAGGTTCTTGTAGAAAATGCACCTAAAATGTATAAAAGCTACGTGGCCTATTTTAATAATAAGCCGCATAATCGTAATAAGGACGGCACAGCCATACTCATAAAATCAGGAATTCCACATTCGTACTCAGGCTCACCTTCAGGACTATTGACCCAAACGCTTAAAATTGACTTACCCGAACCAATAACACTGCAAAATATTTACAGACAATCGCATGAACCAGCGTCTCAGAGGGAGTACTTAGGTTTGATTGGAAATCATCTATCGCACAGCATTGTGCTGTGTGACTTCAATGCCAATAACCCCCTCTGGGGCTCCCCACACATCAATAGTGCAGGTTCTGCTGTAGCTGATTGGCTACAACAAACCGACCTCGTTTTGTTGAACAATGGTTTACTTACCCTATTCTCAACGAGGAATTCTTTCACTGCCATAGATCTAACACTTGCCTCACCCGCTATCGCATTCGGTGCTAGCTGGAAAACCCATGATTCCTTATTAGGCAGCGATCATTTCGCTATATTAATTGAAACATCAGAGCTACTTACCTTTCGCAAAATTTTTCACTCCCGATTTGTTGAATCTAAAGCTAACTGGCCCAAATTCTCAAGTGCAGCTATACAGGCAGCCACAATAACCCCAATATCCGAAAACATAAATAAAGAAGCCGCTAATATAAAAAAGATTATCCGAAGAGCTGCGGCAATATCTATTCCGTCCACACACCCACCCATAAGGCAGTTGCAACCTATTTGGTTCAATCGGCATATAAAACAGTTGACCATGGACAAGAAAAAGGCGTGGTCCACCTTGAAAAGACATCCAACCACCGAAAACACAATTACATATAGACGCTTAGCTACAACTACAAAATGTGCGGTTCCCAAGGCTAAAGCTGATTCATGGTCGCAATTCCTATCATCCCTCAATCCCTCCCTAGATTCAAGATCACTTTGGAATAAAGTAAAGGTTATAAATGGTAATAAAGCACATCGTGGCATAACGGTAATAAAACATGGATCCACTTTATTAAATGACCCCTCTGAAATAGCCCAACACTTCGCAGATCAATGGTCCGGATATTGCGCAGATAGAAACTTTTCCCCTCTAATCCTACAACATAAGAATACCTTCCTACTTAATTCAGTTTCATTACATAGCCACAATGATGATGAAGGATTCTCTCCCATAACTCTCCCAGAGTTTATGGAATCGCTCAAAGGCACAAAAGGCTCAACGCCAGGTTCTGACAAGCTAACCTTTAAAATGATTAAAAACTTACCCATTGAAGCGACTTTGAGGTTAATCACTTTATACAACAACATCCTGGATTCTGGCATTTTTCCACATGAGTGGAAAAAAGCACATTTGATTCCAATTCCCAAAGCAAACAGTGATCATCAGTCACTTAATAGCTTTCGCCCAATCTCTCTCCTTTCTGTCCTGTCAAAGATTTTTGAAAAAATAATCGGGAACAGGCTTAAATGGACAACGAAAAACAACCTAAATGATCAACAGCATGGTTTTAGACCAACTAGAGGCACGGATACCTTGTTAAGTGTGCTTGATCAAGCAGTCCGTACTGAATTAGCCTTGCGAAAGCACTCTGTTCTCCTTTCTATGGACTTGGAGAAAGCGTTTGAAAGGGTAACCTGCTTTGGTGCAATAGAACAACTTTAGAAGTGGGGAATTAATAAGAAATAATTACGGGTTATCTTCTCTTTTATGTCGAATCGGGTAATAATTGTTAAAGTTAATGGCCACTTATCACGAGCCACTTCCGTTGAAAACGGGGTTCCTCAAGGTTCCCCAGTTTCCACTATTTTGTATAATGCCTATGTCAATTCATTGCTGACCGACTTAAAAGTGGACAACGCACACATAAAAACTCTGTTGACGTACGCGGACAACCTATTTGTATTAGCATCAGGGGAACCAGGAGCAGTTGCAGATGCGCTGAATCAGACTGTTTCAATAGCCCGACAATGGTGCGAAAAATCAGGTGCCAAACTACCAACAAACAAATTTGAAGTTTTACATATATGTCGGAGGCACAGGTGCCCTAACACAGAAATAAATTTTGCAGAGGTCAGTGTCCCCCTTTTAGAAAAAATGAGAGTCCCTAATATGTACCAAATCATGGAAATGGCATGCCCACGCAAAATCAATCACGGAGAAATTAGCTAGAAATCAGAATCTTCTAAAAATAATTTGCAATAAAACCAAAGGACCCAATGTAAATACAACAGTGAAAATTGCCCAAACGCTAATCAGAGGGGTTACGCAGCATGGTATTTCTGTGTATTCCCATTGGACAAAAAGAAACGACCAAGAAGTTCAAACGAAAATAAACGCAATATTGCGTACAGCTATCGGCGCATTACCATCTACACCTATTGCCTCCTTGTTGGCAGAAACGCATACTCCCAGCTTCCAAGACATAAAGACAGTAGCACAAGTCAAACTGGTTTCAAAGAGCCTCATTAATATTAAACATCCACTACATATAATTTGCAGATATGGCTGGAACATCGCTAATTCCAAAGCGGTCTCTTCAACACCATCCGCCGCTTAAAATTAACAAGAATTGAGATTCCAGAGCCTTTGTATTATGAGACAACTACACCGCCTTGGCTGTTCCCATCTCACCGTATAGATACGTCACTAAACGCGACGCAGAAGGAACACACACCACCAGTAGTCTATAGGAAAAAGTTTGCGCAATTACTTTTCGCAGGCAATTACGAGTGCATTTTATATACAGATGCCTCCTACCACGAAGGCATAACTGGCTACTGCGTTTACAGACTTGATAGTCAAACTGACAAAGATCTACTCCAACAAATCACCACTCCCAACCAAAACTCCTTCATTGGGGAGGTGATGGCGCTGGTTGAAGCAATCAAATTCGCAATTACAACAACGAGCAAGACGGCTATATGTAGTGATTCTCTCAGCGCTATTCGAAGTATTCAAAATAATAAAAATAGGATACCCATCATTCAATACCTACGATCTGTTATTTCCTCTAATTCACCAAGGATCCACGTAATATGGACACCTGGGCACATAGGAATACCGGGAAATGAAAAGGCGGATGCTGGTGCTCGTCAAGCTATCAGGTAGCCGCTAATATACTTTTTACCACCTTTTGCAAAAGCCTTATGGAGTCAAATCATAAATCAAATACACGAAGAAGCAGATCAGCGCTGGACTCAATCTATTTCCTTTCTAAGGAAGCACAAGCGTTTTCTAGGACATGTTCCTTACAATGATTCTTTAACCCGACTACATTCAGTTCAACTATGCAGGTTAAGGCTTGGACACGCTTTGTTTAATAAAGCCCACCTATATAAAAAGGAAAATCCACCGTTATGCCCCACCTGCAATGAGACCTTCACGATAGATCATGTTCTACAAACCTGCCACCTGACAAGGCAACACTTCAGAAACGAAATACCGTCACTGCACGAGCTTCTCGATCCATCTTTGCCTTTCCAATCATCTAAACTTTTTCCTTTGTTAGCAAAACACAAAATAAACGTTATTTAAAATAAATAATATATTCAAAATATGTATAATGTTAAAAATGTAACTATATAAAACTTGTAAAATTTCAAAATAATTTTAAGATGTACACATATTTAATTGCCATATGGGCTAGTTCCCCGGCATGGTTATCCGGTCAGTACAAATTTATTTGACTTGTCCCTCGAATAAAAATAAAAATAAAAAAATAAAATAAAAAACAAAAAATGCAGACGTAACTGCCGTTTGTTAACTTGTGGTTAATTAACTCGCCGAATTCCCTAGTTTACGAGCTGACAACTTTGCAAAATTGCTGCAGAGAAAATACATAAAAAACGGGTTATCATCAAAAATTCACAGACATGGAGGAGAATCAGGGCAGTACTATGTAAATAGATAAGGTTACTTTTTTATTAACACACAAGTTGTTTGCGACTCCCACTAAAGAATAAGAGACATTGTTGCTCACTTTCGTGGAAGTACCCATGATTCTCGAATTTTTATAGAGAGCAAGATAAAACAATGCTTAGAAAAGAGGGAGCTCAGGGTCGTCTTTTAAGAGATGGTGGTTATGCATGCACCAACCATCTTTTTACACCCGTTTTAAATCCTAAAAATCCTCCAGAGGAATGTTATAATATTGCTCATATTGCTGCTGGAAATACGGTTGCACGTAACTTTGGCGATTGGAAGGTCAGATTTGGCATTTTACTGACAGGAATGAGAGGATTTTTGGAGAATCTTAAAGCTACCATTGTAGCCCTGCCCGTTCTATATAACTTGGCCAATTATTATGACGTTTCAATAGAATGTAGTCGATTTTGTTTTCTTTTTGGTACAATTAAGGACAGTTATTGCCATTTGCAAATTATAAGTATAATTAAGACGTCACACAGCAATTGCATGGAGAAAACATTTTTATTAATAAAAAAAAACTAACTACGAGCTAGTTAACTCATTGGTTATCGGTGGGTTAGCGATTTTCTTATTAATACGGCTGTTGGTCTATCGTCGATCTGCCGGCCCAGAAACCACACTCGTACATGCCGGCTCTATACAACGTTTATAAATACGGCTGTTGATTTTCAAATTTCAATTAGGTACCTATTTCCTATTCCACGACATCCCTAGTTTTTGTCTACATCTCTCTGCACACACCCATCGGTTGTTGATTCCAGCAGCTGTCAAATTCAAATGCCTCCCATTCCGTTCGATTCCCTTCTTGTCAGATTTCTCAAAAATGCCAGTTTCCCTCTTCCAAAGCCGATTTGAATTAAGTTTTTGAGTTTAGCAAATATTTTCGAAGTTTTTGTGGTAAAAATGGAAACAGACTCCGTTGAATTGGTTGGTAAAGCGGCTGTAGATGCAATTAATTGTTTCGAAGCAAGTCTAATTGAATCCGTGAAGCTGCAGCGATGCCTGTATGTGAAGACTCACCCGCAATTCGATTCTAAACTGCACAACGACTTCGCGTGGCACAGAGTCTCAAGCGATCTTAAAATATCGGGTAACTATGTAGCTTGTCTTTGAATCCATTCGATTTGGAATGCCAGGGGTTGGTATCTACAACTATTTCTGTCCTTTCAGCCATAGCTTGTATGAACAAGTGGTATACTCTGCTGCAGAATTTCCTGAGCTTAGCCAGGCTGGAAAGCGATGCAACCGCCCTTAAGTGGCCACACTATAAGGCCTTTAAAGAAATACAACCACTATTGATTGAGAAATATGTGGATCTGGTGAGTAGCAGAAGAATGCCTACTATTTGCTTAAACTCATGCACATCTTTGCAGCTCAAAGTGAGCACCAATGGATATCAAATAAAAGTATCATCCGCCCAATTGGAGTACATGCTAAAGCTACTGCAACAGAACAGCAAAACACTGATGGACGTCCGCACTACCAATGCTGAGCGGCAAGAGATCTGGAACCGCATGGCGAATAAATTGAATTTGACAAAGGATTGCTTACCGATGGCTGTTATACGATGGCAGAAGGTAAGTCAAAGGCCTTGTTTTCTATATTTCTAAGGGAAGTTACAGAAAGTCGCAGATTTGATAACCAGATAGTGCTACGATAACCTGGAAGAAGTTGATGAAAACCTATATGAAGAAATCGATGTGTATCGTAATTTAGGTTTCAATTGCCCCTCTGGTATCGTAACATATTCTTTTGATTAATTATTCTGCATTCAAATACAGTAGTGTCTCTTGTGTGCAAAGCACCGATAATGTAAATCAAATATGCTAAGGTGGCGCTACAGTTAGGGGTGAATCTGGGTCCCAACCAACAAGTCTGACCATTTAGCTCGATCTCTAGCCAATTGCCTCTAGTTCTGCACTCCAAGTTGGTTGAGGTGCCCTTGTAGTTATGCGCGCCACTTACAACGAAGAGACCCTTTACTGAGTCGTCGCTCCGAGTAAAATTCGCAGACTGCGTTGGTGACTATTCGCAGGTCTATATCGCTGTGCAGCTCGCATGACTCGTCGTCGAAAGCTTGTCCAAACCTCGTCAATTCAAACGGAACCGAATATCTTCGAAGATTTTTTCTCTCGAATCGAGCAAGGATATCTTCATTCGCCTTCAATAAAGTACATGCTTCAGCGTCATAAAGTAGGACCGGGATCATAGTCTCCTTAATTGTTGGCGACATGGCTTTAATACTAAATTGCCTTCTCACCCTAAAGAAACAACGATAGGCACTAGTGTCGTTTTCAGAAATATTAGCAGAGTCAAGGTAGACAAAGTCCTTAGCTGCCCACTGTGACGTGCTGTTCGATTTGTCGATGTTGTTCTTCTTGTTGACAGCATATACAGGGTGAGCCAAGAAGGTGTTACGTTATTGCAAAGACTGTTGCTCCCCCACTGGGCGGGATAGTGTTTTTGGAATGGTTGGGTACACTCCTTATTATGTGCCTTCAGTTGCCATGGAACTTTGGGCCATTTTGCTGGACATCTCATCTTACTGTGCGGAGACGTTTAGTGCCCCCCTGGGTCACTGGATTTGTCTTCAGGTGATTATTTCTTGAAAGCCAATGTTTTTGCAGGAAAACCCCGTACACTTGATGAATTGTCAGCGGCTATCACAAGAGAAATTCGTGCGATTCTAAGAGCCGTGTTAAAGAGGTGCACAACTCGTCTTTGTGAGTGTTGGAAAAAAACGTCACACCTCGTTGGCTCATTCTACACTTGTTTTTTGTCCTCGTTCAGCGTTAAGCCCATTTTAACCGCTTATACTTCAATACTTGTAAACGCACCGGTGACATTCCACCGAGTTCTCCCAATTATTCGAATACCGTTGGCGTACGCAAGTAGTTGTACAGACTTTTGATAGATTGTACCTCTGGTGTTGGCTTGTGAGTTTCACATGAACCGTCCAAGTACGATGTTGAAGAAGTCATATGTCAGCGCTTCTCCTTGTCTAAATCCTTCTTGATATCAAAGGCCGTGGTGAAGTCATTTCTAACTTTGATGCAGCAGCGAGCATTCTCTGCTCAGACGTGGGGCTGACGTCGGACTAGAACGAGATCACCATCTTATGGTAACTCATTTACGCCTTCGTACTGCATCCGTCAACAGCAACCGCTCAAACCTACCTAACATCACCAGGTTTAATATCGACAGGCTCAAGGTTCCCCAAGTGCGCCAACAGTTCAGGGACCATCTTGCCTTAGAAGCAGAAGCAATCAGCAGCATACTGGAAGAGAACATGGATGACCACTGGAGTGCTGTGAAAAATGCTTTTGCGACTGGGGCACGGACGTATGTCGGTAAAAAGCAGAAACACCACCGCACATGGCTTTCTACAGACACCTGGAGACGGATCGATGAGCGTACAGCAATCAAGGCTCGGATTGCAGCGGCCTCAGCAGTAGAGAGAACCGAGCTTGAAACCCAATACCGTGCGAAGAGGAAAGAAGTGCAGCGTAGTGTGAGACGTGACAAACGTCAATATTTCAACTCACTGGCCTCAAGGGCTGAAGAAGCAGCGAGTAGGTGCGACAGTAGGACTGTTTATAGCATCACTAAGGAGCTCATCGGTGGTCGAAACTCCAAACAACATCCAGTGAAGAGTCTAGACGGCTAACCTTCTGATTTCGGATGAGGATCAGCTCACTAGATGGAGAGAACATTTCGCTGCAGTGCTAAATCAATTAGACGATGGCGGTATGATCTTGAATTCGAATGTGCACTTCGAAGCAACAAATTCCCGAATTCGCACCACACCTCCCAGTAAAACCGAGATAATACCAGCAATCAAGTCCCTCAAGAAGAACAAGGCGGTGGGTATTGATGGCATCCCTGTCGAGCTATTTCAAGCGGCGCCAAATACATCGGCATTTGCTGCATCCCATAATACGGAGAGCTTGGGATAGCGAACAATTTCCACAGGAGTGGAAAAGGGGGATGATCATTAAACTTCCAAAGAAGGGAAACTTGATGGATTGCGGTAACTGGAGAGGTATATGCGTTCTTCCAGCCGTGGCCAAAATAATAGCTAAAATAATTCTAGAACGAATTAAAGAACATTTAGATTCAACTCTCGATGTCGAACAGGCAGGCTTTCGCGCTGGATACTCCTGCATCGACCACATAAACACCTTACGGATCATTATTGATCAATGCGACCTATACTCAGGTCTCCGCTACATTTATTGTTTATCGACTTCGAGAAAGCTTTCGACAGATTGAATCGAGATGCTATCTGGTTGGCCTTGCGCAGGAGAGGCATCCCAGAAAAACTTATAGCTATTATCAAGGCTACATACGAGGACGGTAAGTGTCACGTCGTGCACAATGGTAAGGTGTCAGAGGATTTTGAAGTCCAAAGTGGAGTACGTCAAGGGTGCATACTGTCACCACTATTGTTCTTGGTGGTTATCAGCGATGTACTCCGTGCAGCATTGACGGAAGGCAACTATGGAATTCGTTGGACTATGACATCTTACCTTAAAGACCTAGATTACGCTGACGATGTTTGTCTACTTTCACATCGGATAATGGATCTTCATCTGATGGGCCAAAATCTAGACGCTGAGGCAAACAAAGTGGGGCTAAAAAAAAAACTTCTTCTAACAACCGCGCTTAACTTTACATTGCCGGGCAGGAAGGCGAGAAAGTTGATGACTTTCTTTATTTAGGGAGTGTGGTCTCGGCTAATCGCGGTGGCGCCAAACTGGATGTGTGCAGCAGATTTGGAAGAGCTAAAGCTGCGTTCGAAATGCTATCTAAAATCTGGAGAAGTAATATTATCAGCTTAATCAGTGCTGCTTTATGGGTGCAGTACTTGGAAGGTGGACACCATTAACACACGCAAGCTGCAAGTCTTTGTAAACAAATGCTTAAGAATCATCTTGAGGATTTTTTGGCCGAACCGCGTCTCTAATGAACAACTTTATCTGAGAACGGGCCAAGAACCTATAAGCATTACTATACGAAGAAGAAAGTGGCAATGGATTGGACACACCCTACGGCGCGAAGACAACCCCATTGCGAAATATGCCATGCAGTGGAATCCGCTCACCCAGGCAGGCAGAATAGCGGGACGCCCTAGGCAAACGTGGCGCAGAGCAGTTAAGGAATCGACCTTTTTAGGAATGAGTTGGAGGCAGCTCAAACGCGTTGCAGAACATCGAACAAGATGGCGCGCAGGCGTGGTTGACGCCCTATGCCCCCCGAGAGGTTAAAGGATCTAACTAACTATCCTGCTCAGACGTACGAGTTTGGTAGGAATGCCAAAACTATACATGACTGTATAGTTCTTCTTTATAAATGCTGTCATAGACAGCCTTGAACTTAGTAAATTGATGGAGAGTATCGATGTGGACTTCTGGAGTTTTCTCCACAATCTGTCAAGCTATGAAAATGTAATCAGGGGTGGCCTAAGACCGCACTGAAAGGACCCAATCAGACATTATTTACGAAGATTTTCAGGCGTTTACACAAATGGCAGCAAAGATCTTATACTCTGTAATTGGCCCAGTTGAAGGGGTTTCCTTTCTAGTGGATCGAATATATTGTAATATTCTTTCTGGGGTTCGTTTAAATAAAACGAATAATCGTTTATTTATTATCAAACACCAACTTTACTTCAACACAATATTCAATCACTTTATTCTTTATTTATTTCAAATTAAACTGTCGCTACAATGTCTAATCTCCATCTTGTAATCGCTGTATGCACTTATAAACAACTGTGTCCACGGTAGTTGTGGTATGGGTATTTATATGAAATTGCAAGGGGTTCTAGAACATGCTAGATGTTTCTCCGGGTGAATCGAGGATCCTGGAATATTGGGATATTGTGTGGAACAATTGTGGGACGTAAGCA
This sequence comes from Brachypalpus laphriformis, assembly GCA_945910035.1. Classification (NCBI taxonomy): domain Eukaryota; kingdom Metazoa; phylum Arthropoda; class Insecta; order Diptera; family Syrphidae; genus Brachypalpus; species Brachypalpus laphriformis. The sequence goes on along the minus strand of OX246753.1, from coordinate 191,134,447 downwards.
CATTAGGTTGGAATATTTACTGCTAACAGGTTTTGCAATAGATGTCGTTGCTACAGTTTGAGATACACTGTTTTAGTTTTTGGTACACAAACCATCCTGTCAATGCTACAGTATGTACTACATTATGCGATTTTTCATTTCTTTGCACTTGAATTTCTTTCATTTATTAAGCAAGCCAACAAAGTCCTTGAATTTATTGACATTTCCACTTATCTCTCACGCATGCAAATCCACAAGACCGGGCTGACCTCACCGGAAATAGACACACAATGAGAAAAGTAAAACATCTACTCAAGCTTTTTTTTTTTTTTTTATAATTTACTCGCGCTAAAGGGGTTATGACTACCCTTTTTATGCATTATACATAGCGTGAGCGTTAAGGAAGAGGGGTTAGGGGGAAACGAGGCACCGATGCACATTGGTCTTAAATGACTGTAGGTTATAATGGAGAGGAAAAGCAGACTCGGGGAGAGCATTCCACAAACGTGTTGTGCGGCTCATAAAAGAATCTCTAAATTTCACGGTACATCCGAAGATAGGCTTAAGGGTAAACTGATGAGCATTCGAGGCATGGCGTGGATTAGAAGTTGCAGACAGAAGATCAGTTATGAAAATGAGAAAGAGAGTCGGAGACAAAACAGAGCCTTGGGGGACACCAGCATTTATTTGGTGAGATTCGGACTTGAAGCCGTCCAAAACAACTTGAATTGAACGGCCCGAAAGGTAGTTTCTAATCCATAGAAGAAGAGTATCATCGATCCCAAATGCACGCATTTTCGACAAAAGAGCTTGATGCCAAACTCTGTCAAATGCTTTTGAAATATCAAGAGCAATAATCTTACTTTCAACGGAGTGGTGCAGAGATTGGTTCCACTTATCGGTGAGATATGACATCAAATCACCAGTGGACCTGTTGCCACGAAAGCCATACTGTCGGTCATTGAGGAGCTTTCGTGATTCAAGATATTTTATTAGCTGACGGTTTGTCAGCGTTTCCATGACCTTGGAAAGAAGGGACGGTAGTGCAATGGGTCGGTAGTTGGAGAGAGAGAAGAAGAATCGCCTTTTTTAGGTACGGGCTGGACAAATGCTGTTTTCCACTTACTCGGAAAGAGACCTGAAGAGTAGGATCGGTGGAAAAGCTTACGCAGTGGTTTTGCCAGCGAAGAAGAACACCTCTTTAGAACAATAGGGGGTATACCATCTGGGCCAGCGGATTTGTGTATGTTAAGACCTTTGAGTACTCCTGCAACTGTACGAGTGCGAAAGTGGACTTGTCCCATGGAAAATTCGACGCTCTCAAGTACAGGTGGAGACAAAGCACTATCTGGCAGTGTGGAGTTTGCTGCAAAGTGAGCAGCGAACAGATTAGCTTTGTCTAAGGAGCTGACAGTTGGTGCGTCGTTATGAATAAGCGTCGGTATAGATGACGAGGCCGAATTCTTAATGTTTTTAACGAACGACCAAAAGTTTTTACTACCCTTGGGACAATGTAGTATTTTTTGCCTCAACTTTTGGTCGTGGGAGAATTTAACTCGGTTAATGAGGGCATTGCAGTCATTTCTGGCTCGTTTAAACTTTTTTCGGTTTTCCTCAGTTGGGTTGGCCTTGTAAGACCGAAAACTTAATTCCTTTAACCTAATAGCTTCTTTACAGCTCGAGTCATACCACGCGTTTTCCTTGGGTCTAATAGCTTTTATCCTGTGAGGGATGTAAGTACTCATACCTAGGAGAATTGTATTAGTAATCATATCAGCCGCGGCGTCCACATCGCTATCGAGGCAGCATAGCAACCAGTTAAAATTCCTAAAGAACTTATTTAATTCATTCCAATTGGCTTTCTTGTATAGCCAAACTGGTCTTTTTGGAGTTTGTTCTTTAGCTTTGTGGTTGGAGTACGAGAAATTGGCCGATATGACACAGTGGTCTGACGAACCTAGAGGCGATAATACATTTACCGTGTATTTATTAGGATCGGAACTAAGGAACAAGTCCAGAGTGTTGGCGGTATGGCCAGTTATGTCCGGAACACGAGTTGGCTCATTCACAAGCTGGGTTAGGTTATTTACCTCAGAAAAAATCTCAACATACCTTCCTTCGGGTGTTGTCTGTCCAGAGTGGCGAAGCCAAATAGAATTGTGGACATTGAAATCGCCGCAATGACGATTTCAGAATGTGGGTACAGGGATACAATTCTTAGGATGGAGTCTGACAGCGCATCAAACTTATTATAAGTTGAATTGCTGTCAATATTTGGACTTCTATAAATGAAACAGTAGTGGATTAACTGCCTACGGACATGGAGTTTCAGCCACAAGAAATTAAATTCCGAATTGGAACATTGGCCGTATTGTGGGAGAATTTGGTAGGCTACATCACTACGTATATATACAACGAGACCGTGATGGTGGAAGAATAATGGCTCAATGCTATATCCAGGCAGATCGAATTCCGAAGGATCGGAATTTTGACCCACCTGTGTTTCACAAAGATCCAAAACAGCTGGTCTATATTTGGCGGCGTGGACGTACACAGAAAAAAAATTCGATCTGAGCCCACGAATGTTGCTCAGATCTACTCTAAAATTCCTTACCATTATAAAAAAACAGACATAAACAACACAACTCCGACGTTAACTAAGCCGAGTTGTGAAGTGCAGATCCAACGTTAGTTTCCCAAAACAGATTATCGCAGGTGTTATGCCCATACGACAATTTGGTTTGGTCCACCAACAAATACCTGTACACACAACCCGCTATCCACCAGACGATGCTTTACCCGGTTGTGGGTGCACGCATGAAAAAAAAAAATAAAAATCCTACGGCACTCTACTTATTTAATTTTTTTTTTTATGCACTGAATTATTTTTGTAACGACGCGGTGAATTTTGTTTGTATGGTTATTGATTTTTTTTATATTTTTATTTTTTATTTTTTTATTTTTATATTTCACTAATATTATTTAAATTATTATTGTTGGATTGGGGGGTTAGAGAAAATATTGTTTCAGAGTAAATTGCACTGCGGTGAGTGTTAGCGTAAGCGCGTGTGTTCCCGTCAGTGAGCGATCGGTGAATCGCTGTATGCAATCAGCCAAAAGGGAAGAATGGGACTTGTCAAACCTCAAAAAATATGGCATAAGCTGAATCAAAAACATTGAATTTGCTTAGACGGTCACACATTATCACCGTCATCGGTATCCTTACTTTTGATTTTTCAATTAGGCTATGCATCAATAGGTTTGACATATTTCCAAACGTTATTACAAGAGTTGTAGAAACATAAGTTAGGAAGAAAACCCTCTTCAATTCGTTCGTACTTTTTCAGTTATGTTATTAAGATGGTTCTATATATGTACATTCTTGTACATAAATATATACCTCATTGTACACGTGGAATCTGTCTTTTAACTTAGATAAAACGAAGATCATGATATTCAGAAAGGGCGGTGTGCGATATTCAAGAAATAAAACTTGGATGTATGGAAGAGATCGCATAGAAACAGTTAAAGATTATAAGTATCTAGAAGAGGTGATTTCAGCCAGCCAAGTATGAATAATCATCTTGAAATCAAACTAAAAGAAGCTAAATGGGCAATCTGCTCAGTTTGGGGAAATTGGATCCAAAATAAATATATTGAACACAGCTCGAAACAAGAAATCATTCGTGCTACTGCGACATCTATCATGCTATATGGAGCTCAAATATGGGGATGCTGCTCATTTGTAGCTGTCGAAAAATTTCTACGCTACTGCATAAAAGGAGTTTCTAGGCTACCAAATACCACACCTAATTATATGCTTTAGACCGGGATGCCCCCCCTGTTTTTAGAAACTCTTAAATTCCACTTTTACTATATTGGAAAAGTAATGGGAATGGGTCAAGAAAGACTACCAATGATAATACTTTCGCAAATAATTTCAACAAGAGGAGATCTTGTAAAAGAATGGGAAAAATTAGCACAAGACTGTGGGTATAACTTAAACGTTTCACCGAACGAAGTGGGAGCATCAGTAATGCTAAAATTCCACACTATACTGGAAAAGTAATACTTTACGATGCATGTGTTAACGAAGCTCAGTCATCACCGTACAGAATGTTATACAGTAAAATAAGGTATAATCTACAGAAAAAAACCTATTTTCTGAATTGTAAATTGTTAGCAAGCATGGCAGGGATTATAGGGAAACGGACAGGATGTTGATAATAGGATAGGAGATGGACACTCGGAAAGGACTTAGTTGCATGAACAGGTTTTTAAGATGAGAGGACTGATAGTAGTATCAGGAAGTGGTGGGTTTTCACATGGGAACGAATTCCTCAAGAAATGCCACAATTCCAAAAACGCTAATATTAAAATGGCGAGTAATGCCGCCATCAAATAAGCATGCCCAGAGTTTACGAGCTTACGAGTTTAAGAGTATAAAAGTTTTTTAAAAAAAAAAAAAGTTTAAGAATTTAAAAGTTTAGGAGTTTAAAAGTTTAGGAGTTAAGATTTAGATAATATAAAATGCAGGATATGAGGTATATACATATAAAAGGATATAAATCTATGTATAGGAGTAGTAGATAACAGGATTGAGTGAATTAAAAGATAACAGGTTCAGTAAACAGTTACAGTAAACAAAATAAAAATGTGGGGAAGGCAAACAAATCAAATGGCCCTCAGTCCCCGGCAGACCTTAAATGCTCAGAGGGTGCGAAGAATCCCCGGTGGGTACCTAAAAATCGCGACGTGGAACGTCAGAAGTATGTATAGTGCAGGCAAACTGGAAAACATCATAAAAGAAATGAACAGGCTAAATATAGATATTTTAGGTGTGTGTGATGTGTAGTGGAAAGGGAACGGAGAAGTAACTAAAGATAACGTTACATTGTATTATGCGTGCTCGGAAGAAGGCCGGCACAGATATGGTGTAGGAATAATAATTAAATCTGAACTAAAGAAATTAGTAACAGATTATCCAATCGAGTAATCTTAATGAAAATCAAAAACAATTAATCTTATAAAATCATATGCCCCGACGACCGGTCATGATGAAGAGGTAGTAGATGAATTCTATAGGGAAATCGACCAAGCTCTAGCACTAACAAAAAGGGAAGAAATCAGTATTCTATTGGGGACTTTAATGCTAAAATTAGCAAAGGAAGAGTCGGTGATACGGTTGGCGAATGTGGACTAGGGGCAAGAAACGAAAGGGGTCAGAAATTATTAGAGTACTGCCAGCTGAAGGAGTTAGCGGTGATGAACACTTGGTTCAAACTACCAAAGAGAAGACTGTATACATGGACCGCACCAAGTCACAATACAAACGGAAGGATCATAAGAAATCAAATTGATTGATTGAGGTTTAGGAACGGAGTGACTTCAGTAAAAACTTACCCAGGTACTGACATTAACTCGGATCACAATCCTGTAATAGCGACCTTCAAAATAAGACTCAAGAAACTAAGGAGAAGGAACCAAGAAAGTAAGATGAATATAGATCGACTGAAAGAATATGAAACCAAAAACAGAGTCACTAGAGATATTAACGGTAAATTGGAACAAATTAAAACAAATATGAGCAATGATTTAGAGGTAGAAAATAAATGGGCAAAAATAAAAGAAGCATTAATAGTAACAGGAAAAAGACTTCTAAAACCCAGAGCCCGGCGACCAAAAAGAAGCTGGATGACAAATGAGATATTAAACATGATGGAAGAAAGAAGAAGAGCCAAGCAGAATCATAATAGATATAAAACGATAAACACCCTGTTAAGCGAAAAATAAGAGAAGCTAAGAACAGATATTGGAGGGAACAGTGCAGAGAAATAGTATGATATGAGACGTATGATCAAAGCTATGACAGTTTCAATTTGCATAAAAAGTTCAAAGAAACAACAGGCAAAAGTCGCAAAAGGCAACATAGTAATATAAAAGGTGAAAATGGCAACTTCCTAATAGAAACAAATGAAAAGCTCAGAAGATGGGAAAATTACATAAGAGAACTCTTTGAGGATCAACGGAATATACGCCAACAGACAACCGAAGTCTCAGGCCCTGAAATAATAGCGGAGGAAATTAGCAAAGCCATCAAGAATGCAAAGGACAGAAAAGCAAATGGCCCCGATGAACTGCCAAACGAACTAATAAAGCTGATAGATGAGGAGAATATAACAGTACTGGCAGATTTGTTCAATAAAGTTTACCAAAGTGGGGAAATTCCAAAACATTGGCTGAAATCCTCCTTCATAACACTCCCTAAAAGGAGCAATGCCACCAAATGCGAAGATCACAGGACAATCAGTTTAATGAGTCATATGCTAAAACTATTTTTAAAAATAATACATAACAGAATCTACAGAAAACTAGAAGAAGATATTAGCAATAACCAATTTGGCTTTAGAGAAGGACTCGGAACGCGCGAGGCTCTCTTCGCTTTAAATATCTTAGCGCAAAGAAGCATCGAGGTAAACCAAGATCTATATATTTGTTTCATAGATTATGAAAAAGCCTTCGATAAAGTCCGGCACGGAAAGTTACTAGAAATGCTAAGAAACAAGGGAATCGACATCATTGAATCTCTTTACTATAATCAGAAAGCATATATTAAACTGGATGGAGTAGAATCACAAGAAATTGAAATTCTTAGAGGAGTAAGGCAAGGGTGCATTTTATCGCCCCTTATTTAATATGTACTCCGAGCAAATTTTTAAAGAAGCTTTTGAGGATGAAGGAGGAGGAGTTGCGTTTAACGGGGTGAAAATACACAACATAAGATATGCTGACGACTCAATAATCATTGCAAAAAACGAAAAGAGTGAGCAATGAATATGGACTCCGAATAAATATTGCAAAAACAAAGTTCATGGTGGTATCGAAGAGAAATGAGAACAATGCAGAGCTAAAAATCGGAGACACTATAGTAAATCGTGTAAACAGTATTAAATATTTGGGAACAAAATTCAACTGTAAAGCAACATCAACCGAGGAGATAAAATGCGGAATTGAGCAAAGTATCAACTGCTGCAGGTAATTTTCCAAGGAAAAGTCGAAGGAAGAAGAACAGTAGGCGGACAAAGGATATCATGGATGAAGAATTTACAAGACTGGTTCGGACTTTCATCAATCCAAACAATCAGGAACGCTAGCTCACGCGAAGAGATCAGAAGGATGATAAACAACCTCCTAATAGGAGAGACACCATAAGAAGAAGAAGAATTCAACCGACAAAATAAACACTATATTTAAAATAAGAGGAAAATTATTAAACTTGAATTACATACCACACCGACCAGAACTCCCGATCATCTGCGATCTCTGTAACCTCAGAGAAAGAGAGGGTGTCCTTCATTTTATTGCTAAATGTCCCGTTCTTAAAGAATTTCGTGTGACGTTCTTTGGAGCACATGTACTAGAGACGGAGGACGTGTTACGTATTTTAAATGGACACCGTGGCTGGGATGTGCTGTTTAAGTATGCTGTAAATGCCCTAAGTTGCAGGAGATGCATCACGGAAGGCGACTTTTAATCTTGAAATGTGTATTTAAGTTATGTATCTATCCTTATCTAGATTATGTATGTATGTAAAAATGTCAATCTGGTAGCCAAACCAATAGACTTAAGACAATTAAAAAATGTACTTAAATATTTTTATGAAATAAATTAGTCAATAAAAACTAAAACTAACTAATTACCGCCTTTAAAGTGTGTCCGTGCCCTGGTAGCCACTATTACCTAACACAAACTATGTCAAAATCAACCATAGTCAGAGGTTTTGCAATATAATGGAATCCACTTCTGTGAATACCTCCAAAATGTCAATTTGTCTGCCTTTTAATCAGTTCACATTATCATGGTTACACTGTATTGCTATTGCTTACTTATATTAATGGCATTTGTAATCGAAAATTGAGAGAATCGCCCACAAAATCTAGAAGTGAAACCCCCGTAAAGATTCTGCTATATTATTCACAAACATATTGTACTTTCAAAAGTTGAATAAGGTGATTTTCTTCGTGCCGCTAATTCTTTAACCGTTATCTGCCAGCTCCTTAATCCAATTATTAATTGAATTCTTAGATATCCCGGAAATCAGCGGAAGGAAGGTCTAGAATCCTTGGAGGCCATGGAATGTCGCACATACAAGAAGTTGATTTATTTTTTCTTTTTTTTTTTTTTTTTTCCGAGGGTAGGTGAAAATCTTCAACAAGACACTATGAGGATCGACAGCGCGTGCTCATAGTAGTGTGGGATTCTTACCCACTAAAAAACCTCCCTTCAAAACAGACTTGTTTTTATTTTTACTACAACTAAGTATTCGACTTATCAAGTAGTTTTCGTTTCGCGAAATAATGACGTTTTGCAGGTACCTTCCCATTGCAGGTTCCTGCCAGCTCCGCAGTTTAGACGCGGTTACTTATCGCGCTAGGTCTAAAGGTTTGGTTCTTTGTAGACGGCGCAGTAAATTTCTTTCTTCCAAAAGTTGGAGGACTGTAATATTTACGTGACTTTCTAGTCGACTTCTATGCTTTCTCGCGTAGGTTTGAATTTCGTCTTCGATTGTTTTAATGCCAAGGTCTCTGTGGATATCGCTATTTCTGATATACCATGGCGCATTTACAATACCTCTTAGCACTTTGTTTTCAAAAGTTTGTAAAATTTTTATATTACTTATTTTGGTACAACCCCAGAGTTGTATACCATATGTCCATACAGGCTTTAGCACTTGCTTATATAAAAGCAGTTTGTTATATATATTAAGCTTGGAATATTTTCCAAGTAACCAATACATTTCTCGATATTTGTTATCTAGTTCTTTGCGTTTTTTCTTAACGTGCGTTTTCCATTTCAGCTTTGTATCAAGTGTCATTCCAAGATACTTAGCCTCGTTTGCAAACGGGATTTGAACCGAGTTTGAAAAGATCGGCAAATTATTTATTTTTTTATAAGTAAAATTTACATGAACAGATTTGGTCTCGTTGAGTGCGATTCGCCAAATCTTTGTCCATTCATTTACTCTATTCAAAGCTTCTTGCAGTTTTTCTGTAGTATCTTCGACCGTTTTACCTACTGTCAAGATAGCAGTGTCGTCGGCAAATGTAGCTAGCTCAGTGCCTTCTACTTGCGGTATATCACGAGTGTATAATAGATATAAGACTGGACCAAGAACGCTTCCTTGCGGCACCCCAGCCATTATTTCCTTAAAATCTGAATATTCGTTTCCACATTTGACGCGGAATAGCCTATTCGTAAGGTAGTTCTTCAAAATATTATATAGGTGCTCTGGCAGAACTTGTCGTAATTTAAACTTTAAGCCTTCGTGCCAGACCTTGTCAAAGGCTTGAGAAACGTCAAGGAATACGCTTGAACAAATCTTTTTTTCTTCAAGTGATTTTTCGATTACATGTGTTATTCGATGTACTTGTTCAACTGTAGAATGCTTACTTCTAAATCCGAATTGATGATCAGGGATGAGATGCCCTTCTTCTCTAACCGGCTGTATTCGCCTAACCAATATTCTCTCGAACACTTTGGATATAATTGGAAGAAGCGAAATCGGTCTATAAGAGGTTTTTTCATTCGGCGGTTTTCCAGGCTTAAGGACCATTATAACTTCGGCGACTTTCCATTGACTGGGAACATATTCTAGTCTAATCGCGGCGTTTATAATGAACAGAAGCTTAATTAGAGCTTTTCTTGGTAGTGCTTTAAGAACCTCTCCCGTAATTAGGTCGTATCCAGGAGCTTTCTTAGGTTTAAGTTTCTTTATTTCTTCCTTAAGTTCGGTAAGCGTTGCATTTCTTATTACGCTATTGTCTATATACGACGTATTTATATTTTCAATAAGAGCTTGTCCATCAAACGGTTTGAAAGTTTCTTCCAGGTGGGTGGCAAAAACTTGCGCTTTCTCTTTATCATGCCTGGCCCATTCGTCTTGATTTTTCCTAATTGGCGCGGCTTGAATTTGAGGTTTTTTAATACCTTTTATAGCCTTCCAAAGCGAATAGTTAGAATCTTTTTCTGCCGTTAAGCTTTCTAGGTAAGTTTGTATTTCATTATTCTTAAGGTCTTTAATAGATCGTTTTAGTGAGTTGCACAAACGGTTAAGATGTGCTTTATGTTCCGGAGCCCGAGTTTGTTGCCATCTTTTACGCGCTTTTCTCTTCTCCTTAATCATCTCTTTTATTTCCTGCGGATAAATTTTAATGTAACTGGCCGGGGTTCTCTTTAGGTTTGGAGTATTCTTCCACGCGGCATCCTGTAAGATTTCGACGAAGCGATCTACTTCAACTTCAAGTTCATAGGGCGTTTTAAGTGATACGCTCAGCTCAATATTTGCTTCAATATCTTTTTTAAAGCCGTCCCAATTAGTTTTCGCGCCAGTTAATCTGGCCGGTCCTACTTTTTTAATCAAAGCTTCGCTTATCGTCATAATGATTGGAGAATGATCAGAGGAGAGATCAAAGCTTTCTTCAACTTTTATACAGTTGCTAGATATTCCTTTAACAACAAAGAAATCAATCAGATCTGGTATCTTATTTCTATCAGTTGGCCAATATGTTGGTTTACCCGTCGAGTAAAAATCACAACTGAATTGCATACCCGCATTATAAAGCTTTCTACCTTTTTGAGAGGCGTACCTTGAACCCCAGAAGGGGTGTTTCTCGTTGAAGTCACCACCAATAATAAAATTTGGTTTAAGGAAGTTGAAGATGTTTGTGAAATCACTTTCTTCAAGTTTACATCGCAGTGGACAATATATAGACGAAATGTTGAAAGCAAAATGTCTATTTCTAACACGTACCGTGCTTACTTGCATTGCTTCTAATTCAATTTTTATTTCCGCTGAGTGTTCGATATTTTCTTTTATAAACAAAGATGATCCGCCTCTGGCTCTTTCCGATGGGTGAAAGGCGTGATATCCGCTATATCCCCTTATCTTAATATTCGATTGCTTTTTCAGATGAGTTTCACAGACCAAGCATATATCAATATCTTTCTCTCGCATAAATATTTCTAACTTGTCGAGTCTTTGTATGAGCCGTTAGCGTTCCAAGTAAGAATTTTAAGCGTTTCTTTCATATTCTGGTTGAAGTGCGCGTGTTATGAATGTTGTTTTCTAGTGCAACTAGTCTCTCGAAAATAAGTTTATTTGTTTTGCATTGCTCTTCAAGTTTCGCAAGAATTAGGGAAAAAACATTGGATACATGATCTTCTGAACTACCTCTATCACTATTTTTCAATGTCGCAACTTGAGAAGGAGTTTTTACATTAAAGTTTGGACGGTTTCTTGCTTTGATCTGCCGTGAGTTGTCGGTCGTGTACGTACCCTTAACTGTCTTCGCCGCTTGAGCATAAGACTGCACTCCAATATTCGGAGATTTTGCTTCTGTTACCTTATCTCTATTGCTTTCGGATTTTTTTTATCATTAACCGATCTTAAGTTAATATTGACGGACTTTCTATCTTTTGCTGCTTTTTTCGTAGCTATTTTGGGTCTGTTCTTGATTGGTTTCATATTCGGACGCATCGAATTTTTTAGCGTATCGCGGCGTTTTTGAAGTTCTTTCGCCACTTCGCAACCTCGATAGTTCGCAGGATGTTTTCCTTTGCAATTTATACAAGTGGCTGGGGTTTGCTTGTTTAGGTGACACTCTTCCGAGAGATGTTTACCTGCGCATTTGACGCATCGCGGCTCTTTCTGGCAGTAAGTCTGCGTGTGATTGAAGCCTTGACAGCGCTTACACTGCGGGATCGATCTGGAGGTCTTACGCATGGGTTCGATTTTGACCACGATGTTTAGAATAGTCTTGATACCATATATAATGTCTTTATTTTCGTCTTTATCAAAACTAAGCATGAATAGTGGAAGACCGCGCTTTACCAATTTTTCATGATCTCCCTCCGACTGTTGCTTCTCCTTCTTGATAATATTGACGGCATCAAGAATTTTAAAGCCTTTGTCTTGAAGGTCGTGCATTACATCTTCTTTAGTGCACGAGGGGTGGAGTCCCCTTGCTACAACACGCAGTGGTCTTTCTAACTTATTTTCATAAGTATACCACTGAATCTTTTCGGCATTCAATTTTTTAGATACTGATCGGTAACCGTCGGCATCATCGACATTGATTTTCCACGTATTGTTTCGCAGAGATGTCACCTTAAACTTCGAAGCCAGAGTTCCTTTAAGGAGGCAATGCAACTTATTATAGTCCGTAATTTCAACGACGTTTATCGGTGGCGGAGGACGTAATTTTGGTTGTTGTTGCTTTTCTTGCATCTCCTTGCGCTTTTCATCTTTTTGTGGCTCGACTTCTGGTGAGGAACCAGCTTTGCGTTTTTTGCTAGGTCGTTTCTTTTCGACCCAATTCGTTTCGCGTGTTAGCTCTTCTTCATCCGTCTGGTATTCGCGACTAGGTGAGCGATGTGAGCTAACTGTATTTTCTTCTTGTAGGTACGTGTTTTTTAGGGTATTATTTTCTTGCCTGAGTAAATCTACCTCTTTCTTGAGCTCACGATAGAGTAGCTCCATTTCGCTAAGCTTGGTACGGAGTACGTCGTTTTCCTCCTCAATGCTTTTAGATTTCGCTGAGTCCCGTTTTTCACGCGTTTGCGCTTCCGGCGGACTTCTTTTTCCGGAGACGTTCGATCTTGTTGGTGGAGATCGAGATACCCTTGTACTTTTTGAGAAGGGATTTATAAGGTGCAATAAATGGCTCTCCCCAGAATCCGTAGAGCCGACCTCCGAAGAGGGTGGATTTTCCAGTTTACCTGGACTGCCACCTGGGGTATTTAAATCTTTTGTTTTGTTCATTGCATGTTTTTTGTATACGCCATACTCGGTATACGGAGGGTGGATTTTAGTCGCCTCTTACGACAGGCATGCCTACCTCGGGTATATTCTAACCCCTACCCCGAAGGGGGTTGATTTATTATTTATTATTTTATTAACAGGTCATTTCATTATACCTTCAAATTCGTGTAACTCAGGCGCGAAAAATGCCTGCAACATGTTTACATATTCAACTGGTACATTATTTCTTCGAAAATCTCCTAAGAAATAAGGACCTATTACGCCTTTAGCTAAAGCAGCTGCCTTGAAAGCTTAAGCCCGTTTCACGCATATCCGGTTCGAAGTGTACGGAACTAAATAAGAGTTCACACCTATCCGACACCGGATATATCGCATAAATGCCAAATACACGTCGTTTTTCCTGCCGAACAAATCTCAGCTCTATCCGGCACTGGATGCGGGATACACGGCACCGGATACATCGAAGTGTACAGAATTCGAATAGAAGTATACGACTTGCCTATTATGTTCATTTTCAATGGCCCGCTAATCCTTCATGAGGGTCGCGGGGGTAGGATGCTCAGGTGGACTCTCCATCCTTCTAGATCCTCCGCCATTGATTCCAATTCATCAGGAGGAATCCCTAAGCGGCTCCAGGAGAGATGTCGGACTTGATCCAACCATCTATTTCTAGGCCTTCCGCGAAGTCGCCTACCTGATGGCACGGCAGCCATGGTGCGTCTTGGAAACCGGTCTGGGGGCATACGCACTACGTGACCAAACCATCGAAGCATAGATTGTTCCGTTCGGAGAAGTAGCTGCTCAACGTTGAGCGCCTCGCGTACTCTGGTGTTGCGCACTCGATCCCTACGAGTTATTCCAACAACACCGCGAAGGAACCTCATTTCTCAGCTTGTATCCGCGATCTTATTCTTTCGGTCACTACCCAAATTTCATGACCATAGGTGAGAGTTGGAACATACACAGAGTTAAAAGCCGATAGCTTAGCTTGAACACTAAGTTCGGCCTTCCTTATAACAGATTGGCCAAGCTCTCTCAAAATTGATCCAGCCTGACCAATTCTACAGGGTAACTCGGCATTGCTCCTCCCATCACTCGTGAATAAAACCCCGAGGTACTTAAACTTCTCCACCTGCTTCAGTGGGACTCCACTAACATGCAGAGTGCACTGAATGGGTTTTTTGGAAACGACCATTACTTCCGATTTGTTCACGTTGATCTTCATTCCAGCATCATCACAAACGGCTACAATCCTTTCGAGTGCGTGCTGAAGTTCGGTTTGAGAGGACCCAAGGATGACCAAATCATCCGCAAAGAGCAGATGACTAATCCTTAGGTCTCACACTTTGAAACATTCCCCGCCACGGCTGCGCTGTAACATCCAATCCATATATACAATGAAGAGGAGAGGTGACAAAACGCACCCCTGGCGGAGTCCAACGCCCACAGTGAAAGGTATTGATTTAACACCGTTTGTCCGAACACAGCTTCTACAGTTTGTATATAAAGACTGAATCGCCCTTAACAGGGAACCAGCAATCCCATACTCCTGCAGAACACTCCAGAGTTTGCCTCGAGGAACCCTATCATATGCCTTTTCCAAATCCGCAAAGCAAGTGTGGACAGGTTTGGCATGTTCCCAGGCCTTCTCAAGAACCATTCTGAGAGTGAACAACTGGTCGGTTGTGCTTCTACCGGGACGAAAACCGCATTGCTCATCCCCCAAACTGTCCTCAACCACAGCTCTGGAACGCTTTTCTAGCACCTTAGCGAAGACTTTTCCAGGGAGACTTAAAAGAGATATACCCCTAAGTTGGCGAAATCTCTTTTGTCCCCTTTTTTAAAAAGAGGAACTATCACCCCCATTTGCCAATCACCAGGTGTTTCACCGCATTCCCAGGCCACTTTAATGACACGCGAGAGCCATTGAACTCCCTCTTTACCTAAAGCCTTGAGCATTTCTGGCCGAATTTCATCCACACCAGCAGATTTGCCAACTTTTAGGTCTGTCATCTTCGGTGCCCTGTTCGGGATTGAGCAGTTCTGAAAAGTGCTCGCTCCATCTGCGTAAGATGTCCTCCTCATTGGAAAGAAGTCTACCGTCTGTGGATTTGACTCCTTCAACGATATTCAACTTTTTTCCTCTGAGTCGGCGGACGGTCTGCCAGAACATCTTATTTGCAGATCTGTGGTCACGTTCCAATTTCTCGCTAAACTCCTTCCAAGACTGTTCTTTCGCTGTTTTCACAACTAATTTGCAAGTTCTTCGCGCCTCGGTGTACCGATTTCGAGAATCGGAGTTCCCCAAGTGAATCCACACCTTAAAGGCTCTCTTCTTCTCTCTGATGGCTTCTTGAACTCCGGGCGTTTTAAACCAAGCAGTTCTAGTGTTCATGATGGATAAGCCATTTTCACAACAAAAATCTAACAACCTCTCTCCGTTCGCGTTTTGATCAGGATCACCGTTCCTCCCAATCACACTCCCCCATGTCATAACATCTACACCCACATGAGCATTGAAGTCACCCATCAGGACAAAAGAATCCATATCTGCAACCTTTTCAAGGGCAACATCAACTTCATCTGATACGCGAAACTGTGATAACTACCGTTCGATCAAGCTGATGTCACACACCATGAAGATCGTTGAGCGGGTATTAGGTGGCCGACTGCGAAAAATAATACGGCTATCTGATGATCAGTGCGGGTTTGTCTCGGGTAAATCAACCACAGATGCAATCCAAAGTATAAGGATCATAATGGAAAAACATCGTGATTCCTTAAGGGATTTGCATATTGTATTGGTTGACTTTGAAAAGGCATTCGACAGACAACCACGAGATCTGATATGGGTGGCGCTAAGACATCGAGGGGTTCCAGAAACCTATGTACAGATGATTATGGACATGTACGAAGGAGCAAAGACAAAAGTAAGATGCCCCGCTGGAGTAACCGAAGAGTTCCCAATCAAAGTCGGGGTACACCAGGGAAGCGTTTTAAGTCCTTTGCTCTTTATTACAGTCCTTGATTATCTGCTTGAAGGTAAAGTGATGGACCCCAAGGTACATCAGTTATTCTTTGCTGACGATGGAGCCATCATAAGTGAGGATCCTACATCCCTGCAACGAGCACTTGATGTGTGGGTGGACGTTTTGGAGGGAAATGGGTATCGCATTAGTACAAAAAAGACAGAGTACTTGTGCTGCCCGTTCTCTGATCCACTCAGGCCTATTCCAGACATTTATTTGAATGGAACAGTGCTTCCCAAGTGCGAAAAGTTCAAATATCTGGGATCTATGATCAATAGCAAAGCAACTTGTGATGACATCAATCATCGTGTAAGCGTAGGGTGGATGAAGTGGCGAGAAAATTCCGCTATCTTTTGTGACAGAAAAATGCCCCCTAAGTTGAAAGGAAGGCTCTACACCGCAGTTGTACGTCCAGCGCTCACATACGGTTCACAATGTTGGACGATGTACAAAAAGTATGAGAGTAAATTAACGGCAGCTGAGATGAAGATGCTTCGCATGACAGCAGGAGTGACAAAGCTTGATCGAATAAGAAGTTCGAAGATCCGTGGAAGCTTTCACATCAAGAAAACCATCGTACAAAAAATAGAGCGTGACCGGCTCAGTTGGTATTGCCACGTTCAAAGAAGAGATCATTTGAACCCTGTTAAAAAGGCAATATCAATACACGTTCCAAAGACATTGCGATGTAAGAAAGGCAGGCCTATAAACGCCTGGATCAGACAAATGCAACGACATCGGCATTTCATTGGCCTCAATAACCGAGTGATCCAAAATCAGCAGGCCTGCCGATATTTTCTGAGGTCAAATAGGCGAACCCCACAGGCGGATCAGTAGAAATGCGGTGAAGTGGGAGGGTTATGATCCCTTGTTTTCGGATCATAGCCTCGCTGATAAAAAGGAAGAAGAAGAAGAAGATCAACTTCATCTAAGAAAGCTGCGTACTCTGACTGAAAGTTCGGTGCATACACCTGCACCAATGCCAGAGTTGATCTTTCAAGCTTGAGCTTTAAGATCGCAACTCTCCCTCCTAATGGTATCCACTCCAATACTCTGTCTGTCAACCTGGGACTTGTGAGTATCCCCACTCCCGCCCGAGCAGACATTGAGGGTGCGACTCCTGACAGGAAGAGCTTCCACCCACCCGAAAGGTCCACAGTTTTAGAACCTCTCTGCTTCGTTGAAGAGACGCCAACTATATCTAGTCGACTTTTAACAGCCTCCCCAACAAGCTCAAGATCCTTCCCTGTGAGCGATGAAACGTTCCATGTGCCTATCCTAAGTCGATGCCGTTGTCGAATCTCAGAGAGTCCATCTGCGCCCCTATCGGTGCACAGCGCGCTCACCCCAGGGGGTCGCCTGTTATGTTGCAAAATAATATTCAAACGAGTTTTGGATGCCGTATATTCGGCCCTGAATAAATGTGAACGCTCATTGAGTTCTGTACACTTTGAACCGTATACACATGTAACAATAAATATCTTACATCGAAATTAAACATTTGGTTTAAATCGATCTTGTAATGGTGTAGTTTCAATTCGGTGTTAACTGGTTCATTGTATTGCCAAGGCCGCCGAATGTGTACGTATTGACAAATCCAATTTGTTTCTTACAAAAAGACTAACTTCTTGGACATTTCTCCTGTTCCTCCGAGACCGTGGGCCTTCTGTAGATTTTCGGTGAATCCGGTTCGCTCAAATTTCCCAACCCATGTTTTAATTAAATTGCTGATCAAACGGTAGTGCATGCGATCATATGAAAACACAAGCGTTTTCACTCAGCTGAGGCATACCAACTCCTACTCTCAACCTCCACGCGTGACAGCCGGGTGCCTAGTGCTTTAATCCAAGACATGGGTAACCAACCCCGTTCGGCGGATTCTTGGCGGCAGCAGATGAGAGAGGGGGGGAAGAGTGCTTTCTCACTAGAGCGCTCCTTCCTGTTCCAGGCGGCAGCGGACGAATTCCCTAGACGGAGTCGACGGTGGCGTCTACAGTTCCAGTTAGGTTGAACTTAGTGAATACCTTGCGCGAGCTGCTTCGACGTATTCGGATCACAGGTCGGTAAGGAATTTCCAATGTTGGTCAGGATATTGGAATACAGATGGTGTCGGAGGAGCCCTTAATGGGCCAACGGCAGCGCTCATACTCCCGTAGTGGACCACTGGCACCGGTGTACCCGGCCCCTCGTTCTAGGGGAATAATTAAGGAACTGGCCCTCCATGTTGAGGGTTGTGCCGTCGGGTTAACTTCCCTACCACGTAAAAAACCTATGGTTCCGAAACAACGACCTTCGGATCTGTACGTGGAATGTTCTGTCCCTTTACAGACCACGTGCAGCCGAACAACTAGCAGAGGCCCTAGACGTGCGATGGGATGGGCCGGGCAAAAAGAGGATGAAAAACTGTGACATCTACTACGGTGATTGCTACAGAGGCAACAGGCAACGCTTATTCGGATGCGGATTTGCCATACGCGGCAGACTTAGGCAAGAAGTCTTAAGCTTCCGACACGTGAGCGAGCGTATTATGACTATCCGGATCAAGGCTAAATTCGCTAACATAAGCCTAATATGTGTTCATGCCCCCACAGAAGAAAAGGACCTTGCCACCAAAGAGTGTTTCTACGAGCTCCTCGGCAAAACATACGAGCAATGTCCTAAATACGACGTTAAAATCGTTTTGGGCGATTTTAACGCCAAATTAGGATAGGAGAACGTCTTTGGTAGGGCAGTCGGTAAGCATAGCCTACACGACACCACGTCTGATAACGGACTAAGGCTAATTAATTTCGCTGTGGAACGAAATGTCATCATAGCAAGCACATGGTTTCCTCATCTCGATATTCATAAGCAGACATGGCGGTCCAATAATCATGTACTCGTAACGATCAACCAAATTGATCATATTGCGATCGACGCAAGGCATGCCTCCAGTATTCTGGATGTCCGGACCTTCCGGGCGGCCAACATAGACTCGGATCATTACGTTGTTGTAGTCAAGGTACGAATGCGGATATCCCAATCTGAGCAACAAAGAAGAATCGCTGTGAAAAATTTAACGTCGAAGAGCTACAATCGCAAGAGACCGCCAGACTCTTCGCTGAACGTGTATCCCGAAATCTCTCAATCACCCCTATGCCGCCAGCATCAAGTGCCGAAGACCAGTGGCAACGCTGTCAACATGCCATCAGAAACGCCGCGACTGATGTGCTGGGTCTCGCTCGCCCACCACCGCGAAACCCCTGGTTTGACGAAGAATGCCGGCGACTGCATGCAGCAAAACAAGAGGCATACAAAGCGGCGCTGCAAAGGAGGACGAGAGCTGCTCGTGAGCTCTACGAGCAAAAGAGACGGGAAGAACATCAGCTTCTCCAAAAGAAGAAGGAAGAGCATGAGAAGCGCGCGTTTGAGAATATTGAGAGTTTATTTTTCATTTTTTGAAAAACTTACTGAAACATGTAGAGATAAAAATGGAAACCTCGTAGTAGAATCACAGTCTGTGCTGAGAATATGGAAAAACTACTTCTGCAGACTGTATAACGGCGACGAAGACCAACATCCCGCTGTCAGGCAGAATGAACCATTCAACATAGACAATGATAGTCAACATTTCCGTCCACCTGACCCAAACGAAGTGAGGATAGCAATATCCAAGCTAAAATCCAACAAGGCTACTGGACCTGACGGCTTACCGGCCGAACTTTTCAAGACAGCCGGGGATGAATTGGTAGAGTGCATACACCATCTCATCTCTAAGATTTGCTCAGATGAGTGTATGCCTGATGAATGAAACCTCACCATCGTTTGCCCGATCCACAAGAAATGAGACCCCCTCAACTGCGCCATTTATAGAGGTATCAGCCTCTTCAACATCGCATACAAGATGTTTTCTGCGATATTGTGTGAACGCCTGAAACCTTTTATCAACAGCCTGATTGGACTCTATCAGTGCGGTTTCAGGCCAGGAAAGTCCACCATCGATCAAATCTTCACACTTCTGCAGATCCTGGAAAAAACCCAAAAATTCCAAATCGATACTCACCATCTCTTTATCGATTTCAGGGCCGCCTATGACAGCATCTATAGAGAAGAGCTTTATAGAGCTAGAGCCATGTCTAGTTTTGACATCCCTGCCAAACTTGTCCGTCTGTACTGGCTGACGATGGAGAACGCTCGCTGCTCCATCAAGGTCGGTAATGACCTCACCGAGTCCTTTGATGTCAAAAAAGGTTTTAGACAAGGTGACGGGCTGTCATGTGACTTCTTTAATATTGTACTTGAACGGATTGTACGGAACTCACAAACCAACACCGTAGGCACAATCTATTACAACTCTGTACAACTGCTTGCATACGCCGACGATATAGACATTATCGGAAGAACTCAGTGGGCTGTCACCAGTGCGTTTGCAAGCATTGAGGCGGAAGCGGCCAAAGTGGGTTTAGCGATAAACGAGGGAGGCTCTGTATCGGGTCTGGGTGGTTTAATTCCTGAGCCGCAGTCAGTATGAGGGGAAATATTATTGTTCTTATATTAGGTCCGTTCGCGTACCTTTTGCTCTAAAGTCGAAGATTGTCGAATTTCAAAGACTGGGGGTAAAATTCTCTCAGAGAAAGGAAATATTACGAAAAAGTGAACGAACGCGTTGAACCACAAAAGTTGCCCACTTTTTAAACGTCAATACTCAAATCTATTTGAACGCTATAGAAACAAAGAGAACGAACAAGCCAACAAAAAATTACGTATGCAGCGATTTGACAGATGCCCAAAGAAATTGCTTGCACTAAAATTCGCAGCATGGAGAACTGCGGTGCAGCAGTGATGCAATTGCGGTGCAGTTGCTTTTCATTTGCGGTACCGCTGCGGTGCAGTTGCGGTGGCGCTACGGTGCAGTTGCGATGCAGTTACGGTCCGGCCGCGGTGTAGTTGCTGCCGTGGGCTTGCGGTGCAGTTGTGGTGCTGCTGCTGCGGTGGGGTTCCGATACAGTTGCGGTGCAGTTACGGTGCCGCTGCGGTGCTGCTGCTGCGGTGGGGTTGCGGTGCAGTTGCTGTGCTGGATCTAAATAAAACCCACTAAACCGGTTATCCCATAAATTATTTGGCCGGGAGGCCATGTCAAATACAGTTTTTGTGCACTTGTTACTTTTTCTTTTCGTTTTTTCGCTTAATAACGGGTTCTGAATAAAGAAAAATTGAAAAAGTTGTTTGTTAATGAAGTAGCGACTATGAAGCAAGAGCGATTAGAATACTATAGGGGAACGAACCCATCGGCTCGGAGGATAGTCAGTGACTATGATATGAGATTAATTAATTTACATTCTCTTGAAAAACGCCAAGAAGCTGCCGACATTCTGTTCGTTCATCAGCTTTACGCGGGTGACATCGACTGCCCTGCTTTAATACATATGATCTCCCTTAACACCCTCCCACACAACCTGAGATCCGTACCACTTTTCCATCTTAATTTTCACTGCGCCAATTACGGTTGCAACGAATCGATGTTCTGAATGTTGCGCATGGCTAACGGCATGGGAATCTCTTGTCTTTCAGTGTAATAGATTTGCACTTAGAAATACCCTCCGCAACTCTCCTTCTCTTTCCGCCTATCCTTTAGCTTGTTAATTTAATTTTTAAGCTAAGCTTGTAGGTTTAGTTTAGTTATTAAGTAAAGTTTGTGTTAAGCTAAATGAAAAAATAAATAGTATTTAAAATAAATGTGTATGTAGGCATTGTGATATTAGTACGTTTATATTAAAAGAAAATACATGTATATTAGTGCTTAATCAAAAAAAATATTTGAACTATTCTTAGGTTTGGTGGAATCTCAAGCAAAAGCTTAGAAGCAAAATTGAAAGGAAAGGTAATTTTTATAACACTAATGTTTGTATTTCTTTTTTAACGAAAAAATCTTCTAGGTCTCAATAATAATATAATGTCCAGTTTGAGTGGTAAAGAATTGATAATCTTAAAAATTTGCTCAGCTTCACAAGTAGATGAAGTTCAGTTTAAAGAAAAAATGGATTCGTATATTGAATTTCATAATGATGCACCGAGCGACAGTAGAGGAACAAAAGAAGTAAGTAACACAAATTGCACTAAGTTTATGATCCTAAAAAAAAAAAAAGTAAATAAAAATATGGTAGTCAACGTAACGCAAGACAAAGTAAACTTTAAATTGGCGCCCAATGTGGGGATATATGTATTAATAATTTTTGTTTATATTTAGAATAACGTATGTAAAGAATGTGTTATATTACAAAAGGAAACTAATTCGAAGGATCTTTGTGCCAATTGCTCCAAGGAGAATGTAATTCTCTGTGATATTTGCTCGAAGGATCCTTTTTCAAATTCTTGCAATGTAACTAGCTGGAGTGCTACCGCCAAAGAACTGCTTCCATTGGCATTACGAAATAAATCCAACCTTTTGATGTGCCAGTTTTGTTTCACAGCTTTAAAAAGTATGTTTCGTATCCCCTTTTAAGTTATAATTGAGCCATAACTAAATCAATTGTTTCCAGGTAAAGCATCATTATCCTGGAAAGTGTGTAGAGTCTGCACGAAAGAAAGTGACGAGCTTGAAAACTTCCTCTTAAGCTCCTTTCAGGATGTAAGAGAGATGTTTTGCAGTGCTACTCAATTTACGGTAAGGCTAAGAAATCTCCTTATCTTGAGATATAATAGCTCTTAATATATTTTCGTATGTATGTATTTCAGTTTTCTACGGCAGATGGCCTGCCTTGCTTTGTATGCCCCCACTGTGTGGAACAAATGCTTGAATTTAACAAATTTTATAAGATTTTTGCAACCAACCAGGCCCTGCTGAGGGATACACATAAAAAACAATTCATCGGCGAGGCACTGGAAAAAGTTATTTCCCACAAATCACCCAAAATAGTTTCAAAAAAGAGACATTGCCCAAAAACACCAATAAAAGTTGAAGGCAACCCTATCAAACGTGCACGTTTATCTAAAGGTATAGTCACCGTTGCTATATGTGAGAATGAAAGCCCACAGGCATCGTTGGCGGAGGTTCACGGTGTGCCCCAAAATTCGAATTCCAAAGACTCAATCGAAATCAAAAAAGAATTAATACAGCGCTCGCCATCCCAACTAGGTGCATCAGTTCAATTAACATCATGTGTACCAATTACCCCTTCAAACTCTCCTCCATCGAGAAACATTCTTATTGCTTCTAGAAAGGGTATTTCTGCTAATAAAAAGATTATTCCAAAAGACTCCAATTCAGATTCTGTTCGTTCGAATCCAGTGATCGATAAAGTCTCCAACTCAGATCAGCAAAATGTTATAACTCAAGCGTTGGCACAGACTCCTATCAGCCATCAATCAAAAATGAAACCTCTTCTGTCATCAGTCGTTATTATCAAAGAACATAAAAATTCGGCTCAGCCAAGTGTAGTGGCTTCGATGGCAAAATCAAATGCCGCTCTAAATACTTCTTCGGGACAGATTATCACTGCTTCTAGCAACCTAAATAGAATGTCCAATCTAAGCCTACCTTCATCTCTTCAAACTGATCAAAGAACTTCGCAAATCAGACTTAAAAGAGCTCCTATTTTGGCCAAAGCCAAGGAAAAAGAATCAAATTCTCCTCCTGTAAATTCAGCTATTCAGCAAACACTGAATCCAATAATATCTATTCCCTCATCTTCGCCGCTTTTTCGAAAAGTTATAATGGACCCACTGTTGCAAGGCTTGTTAGATCCGTCTCAAACGGAAGTTACATTGTCTGATGTTCCCAGTTTCGATTCTCCAGAAATGATTTCATCATCACTTCCCGCTTCCCATACAAGACCGTCTTCATCGCCTAATGGAAAATCAATCAAAACGTCTAAAAAATCGGTCGCACCACGAAAACTTCCCCGCAGGATGTCCATTCATCATTTATCATCGAGGAAACCCAGAACACGACAAGCTTCATTAGACGAAGACGTTATTTTCATCCGAAATGACGCTTCTCCCAGAGAAGTGGCACCTTTGCACAATGGTAGCCTGATAGAAGTCGATATGGGAACAGAGGTAACCAGCTTGGACCCTTTGATGCTTTATCCGGATTTAACTATTGAGGAAGGAGTCGATTTTGGAACCACAAGCGTCGCATGGAACGCAGCAAGTCAGGAAATGAATCCGAATCCGGGGAGTAGTGAAAGCTTGGAGGTTTCCAAAAACAATGTGCAGCAGTCAGTAGAAGGCGAAGTAAATATGCAGCCTTCTAAAAAGATAAATAAGAAGCCAGGCACTGAAAAAGAGGGTAAAAATAAAACCAAAAAGAATGCCAGTGTCAAAAAAAACAAGCAAGACACTGAGTCACATCATACATCCTTAACTAGTCAAGACCAGTTAATCGGGAGAAAAAATGTCACGGACAGGAAGCAGGAAAAGAATACTAATGTCAAGGAAAAAAAGCAAGACACTGAGTTACATAATACATCCTTAACTAGCAAAGACCAGTCAATCGGAAAAAAAAATGTCACCGACAAGAAGCAAAAAAAGAATACCAATGTCATGAAAAACAAGCAAGGCACTGAGTTACACAGTACATCCTTAACTAGCAAAGACCAGTCAATCGGGAAAAAAAATATCACCGACAAGAAGCAAAAAAAGAATACCAATGTCAAGAAAAACAAGCATGACACTGAATTACACAATACATCCTCAACTATTCTAGACCAGTTAATCGAAAGAAAAAATGTCACGGACAGGAAGCAGGAAAAGAATGTCGAAAAGAATAGCATTATTAAGGAAAAGAAGCGAGTCACTGAGTTACATAACACATCCTTAACTAGCAAAGGCCAGTTAATCGAGGGAAGAAATGTCACCAACCACAAGCGGGGAAAATATCTGAAAAGGAATAACAATGTCAAGGAAAACAAGCAAGACACTGAGTCGCATAATACATCCTCAAGTAGTAAATACACCGACAAAAAGCAGATAAAAAGTCCCAAAAAGAATACCAGTGCTAAAGAAAGCAAGCAAAACACTGAGTCATATAATACACCTTTAACTGATCAAGACCAGTTAATTGGCAGAAAAAATGTCACCGACGAGAAGCAGGAAAAGAATAGCGATGGAAGAAAAAATAAACAAAGCACTGAGTCAGATAATACATTCTTAAGTATTCAGAACCAGAAAGAAAATCCCACCGTTGTGAAGGGGGTCGTCGTGAATGAATCGAATCGTCAAAAAAAACCCATGGGCAGGCCGAGAAAAGGGACAAGGCTTCCTAAAAGGCGAAGTACGAGAAAACACGCCCCAAATCATTAATCTTAGGCTTAAGCAAAGTATTTATCAAATAAAATGTATCGACTACAAAATTGTATAACCTATTTTTGTAGTTCCCACAACTTTTATAAGAACAAGTCAAGTTACGTCCAATGTTAAGCTCTATTCATTAAAGAATGTAAGAATTTAGTTAAAACCGAGCTTCGAACTTGAAACTTCAATTAACTTTACCTTAGCCTGGATTTCTCAGCAACCTATGAACGTAAGTACTTAGTATAAAAATAAAAAAAATAAATAAAATTCGTCCGTGGAGTCATCGACTTACATCAGCAATTCTAGTGATATAGCATATATCCATTATCTCATAGCCATGTGTTTCCGAGCTATAGTATACGTTATTCTTCTCTGTACTAGTTGCCTTCCACACAAATGCACACCATACAATTTGGGGAAGTTTGGATACGAATATAATCAACTGAGGTGATTTGCATGTATTTGGACCACATTGTGGTTCAGGGCTAAAGCCAAACCTCCATGTCTAATATCTTAAAAGTAAATACGTCTTCTTCCTTTTATCAGCGAGGTTATGATCCGAAAACAAGGGATCACAACCCTCCCAATTCACCGCATTTCTACTGATCCGCCTGTGGGGTTCGCGTAAATAAAAATGCATAATCAAAAAAATAAATACATAATCACCCCAATTACGTTTTTCGGGAGTCGAAAACGACTCAAGTCGGCTGTCGGGTCGGGTCGATGAAAAATCGAGATTCTATAGTCTATTAGACCGACAAGACGTGTATTAGATTTTTTTTTTAATAGCCGCACACATGTTTTTGGTTTTGACAGCTCACAGTTAAAATCTCTTATTGTCGAAGCACTTTGTTTTTTTGGAGAAGTTGAAAATAAATAAAAACATGTTAAGTATTAAGTATTTTAACAGTAGTAGTGAAGAAGACGAAGAAAATGAAAATGAAAACAAAAAATTAAATGAAATGCCAACCATGGCCGTCTCTTGATGGAGGACCTAATGGCCAGAAAATTCCCCTCATCCTTTATATTAATTTTCTGGGCTGACTTCGTAAAGCCCTTTGCAAGGTGAGGCTTTTCTTGCATAAATGGAATTAACACCGAAAATTGCCTTTTATTTGTAATTTTCATCCTTAAAAACAAACAAGCACTTTACTTAATTCGTTTATTGATAGCCAGTCATTTACGTTTTCCCTCACGACTCAAAATGGCATTTATCCGCCAAACAGAATAACAGCTGGAGTCGAAAATATGTACTAATTCTACTACAAAACACAAATTCGCCAAATGGAATCTGCTATGTTCCGAGTCGGTCGGAACCAAGTGGATTGTTAGTCGAAACCGGCAAACGTAATTGGGGTGAATAACATTAGCTGCCTTTTATTATCACCCGTAATCCATTTTGATCATTTGTTTGCTTTCAGTACAACAATAATACGAGATCTTGCTTTGATCGAGATCAATTTGCCTGATCTAAAAATTACTCACACTATTCACCGCTAGATATTACTTTCGTCGACAATTGTCAAAAATCCATGTTGTTAGATTAGAATACGAAACACAACAACCGAATTATTACATACTCTATAATTTCTATGTTGGAATTAATCTGTGGCAATAAGTTAAAGTAGCTTAAGTCGACTTAAGTCAAATTATTGAATTAAATACAGCAAAATGTTCCCAGTTACATAAAGTATTTATTCCCAAATTTTTAGTTGCACACCTGTAAAGATTGCCGAGTTATGCCTATCAGAGTAGCGGCGCAATTCACAAATTCTATACAATTTTCACGTGAGCGACAACGTTAAACGCTTCTCCTGAAAAATCGTATAAATTTACTTAAGCTACTTTAATTTATTGCCACAGAAATTATCATTCTTGCATTTGAAAGCAATTACTTAGCCCAATTACTACCAATGATTTAAAGTTAATAGTTATTGAGTGAATAGACACCAATTTGAATGAATTAAATAAAATTAAATACCTAGCTTCTCGCAACCACTCGTGTTGTGTGCGTTATATTTTTCAGATGCATGGAATGGAGGTATAGTTTAGTGCCGTATCCGAAGGCATTTTTTGTTTTGAGAAGCTTTCTCGTGGCAACAATACTCTTGGATGTTTGTCAGACATTCGCGAGAGGTGGAACCGTGAAAAAACTTGTTGGTGTTTTCTGGGATTCGAACTTGGAACCTCACGCGCAATGATCTGACACACTAACCACTTGCGCTACGTCGCCCCTACATACTTACTTAGATGGCGGCACAGTCCGGGGTGGACCTGGGCCTCAACCAACAAACCTCTCCAGCCAGCTGCCTCAAGTTGCGCACGTCAAGTTGGTTGAGGTTCCCCTCCACTTGTTTGCGCCACCTACCACGAGGTCGTCCTCTACTGCGCCGTCCATTCGGGGTGTATTTGAAGACTTTCTTGGCAGGAACGTTGGGCTCCATTCGCTCTAAATGACCCAGCCATCTTAGTCGCTGTATGTGAACTGTCCTGGCTAAGTCGAAGTCCTTGTACAGGCCGTATAGTTCGGCATTGTACCTTCTCCTCCACTCACCGTCTATGCAGACGGGACCAAAGATCGCTCGAAGAACTTTTCTCTCGAAATAACCAAGGGCATCCGGTTTTGTCAAATGTCCCATGTCTCTGCGCCATACAGCAGGACTGGGATGATTAATGTCTTGCTACTCAATTGCCGTTTTAGCCCATAGAAACAACGATTGGCAAGAGTAATTCTTCGTGTGATCTCCCTACTGATATCATTTCCTTTACCACCTCAAAATTATATCTGTCTATTGTGGCGTTCTGTACAAGACACCGATGTTGGGTGTCCTTTTTTGTAGACAGCATATATTTTGTTTTGCTTTCATTGACCGCTAGACCCATCTTTGCTACCTCGGTCTCAATACTAGTAAATGCCCCATTGACTGCCCGCTGAGTTCTTCCGATTATGTCAATGTCATCGGCATAAGCGAGTAGTTGTACAGACTTGAAGAAGATTGTACCTCCGGGGTTGACTTGTGATTTTGATACAATTCTCTCAAGTACTATATTAAAGAGATCGCATGATAGCGCGTCACCTTGTCTAAGACCTTTCCTGACATCGAACGGTTCGGTGATGTTCTTACCGACTTTGATAGAGCAGCGAAAGTTCTCCATCGTCATTCTGCACAAACGGACGAGCTTGGCAGGGATGCCAAGACTAGACATGGCTCTGTATAACTCGTCTCTATACACGCTATCATAGGCAACTATGAAATCGATGAAGAGGTGGTGCGTATCGATTTTATATTCACGGATTTTCTCCAAGATCTGCCGTAGTGTGAATATTTGGTCAATGGTGGACTTTCCAGGCCTGAAACCGCACTGATAAGGACCTATCAGGTTGTTGACGATCGGTCTTAGGCGTTCACATATCACACAATACGGCAGACAGGATCTTATATGCGATATTTAGGAGACTTATACCTCTGTAGTTGCCGCAGTTCAGAGGGTCTCCTTTCTTCAGGATCGGGCAATCGATGTTGAGGTTTCATTCATCGGCCATACTTTCGTCCGACCAGATTTTACCGATGCTCCTTACCAACTCATCTTCTCCTGCCTTGAAAAGTTCAGCGGCAAGGCCGTCGGCTCCAGCAGCTTTGTTGCATTTGAGTTTAGATATCGCTATCCTCACTTCATTCTGATCGGGTTGAAGGGAGTCTTGACTGCCATCGTCACTGTTGAATGGCTCATTCTGCCTGACAGCGGAATATTGAAAATCATCGCCGTTTAACAGTCTGCAGAAGTGTTCCTTCCATATCCTCAGCACCGACTGCGATTCTACTACTATGTTACCATTTTCGTCCCTGCAGGCTTCCGTTCTGGCTTTGAAACCCTGGCATGTCCTTTGGTAAAATTTTCGAACATTATTCCTGCAATAAAGTCTCTCAATCTCCTCGATCGAGCGCTTCTCATGCTCTTTTTTCTTCTTTCTGAGAAGTCGATGTTCCTCTTTTCTCCTGCGCACGTAGAGCTCGTAAGCAGCTCTAGTCCTTCTATGCAGCGTCGCTTTGTACGCCTCTTGTTTTGCTGCATGTAGTTGCCGGCATTCCTCATCAAACCAGGGGTTTCGTTGTGGTGGGTGAGAGAAACCCAGTACATCAGAGGCGGCATCTCTGATGGCTTTTTGGCAACGCTGCCACTGGTCTTCCGCATTTGCTGCTGGCGGCATAGGACTTAGATTGAGATTAGAAGAAACTCGATCGGCAAAGGTTCTGGCGGTCTCTTGCGATTGTAACTTTTCGACGTCAAATTTCCTCACAGCATTTCGTTGATTTCGCTCCGTTGTGGATATCCGCATCCGTACCTTGGCTACAACTAGGTAGTGATCCGAGTCCACGTTGGCTCCTCGGAAAGTCCGGACACCCAGAATACTGGAAGAGTGCCTTGCGGCGATCGCAATGTGATCGATTTGGTTGACAGTTTTTCGATCAAAGGAGAGCCATGTTCCTTTGTGAATATCGAGACATGGGAACCGCGTACTAGCTATGACAAAGTTTCGCCCCGCCGCAAAGTCGATTAGCCTAAGTCCGTTGCCGGATGTGATGTCGTGCGGGCTGTGCTTTCCGGCCACGCTACTATAGACGTCCTCTCTTCCTAGCTTTGCGTTAAAGTTGCCTAGGATAATTTTAACGTCGTGGCTAGGGCATTGCTCATACGTCTTGTCCAAGAGCTGGTAGAAGTCATCCTTTGTCGCGTCATCCTTCTCCTCGTGAGGGGCGTGAACGCATATTAGGCTAATGTTGGCAAATTTAGCCTTGATACGGATAGTCATGAGGCGCTCGTTCACATGCCGGAAACTCAAGACTTCTTGCCTAAGTCTGCCTCCAATGACAAATCCGCACCCGAATAGACGCTGTCCTTTTTGTCTGTAGCAATCGCCGTAGTAGATGTCGCAGTTTTTCATACTCCTTTTGCCCGGCCCATCCCATCGCACTTCTTGGATGGCAGTAATGTCTGCTTTGAGACACTCTAGGGCCTCCGCAAGTTGTTCGGCTGCACGTGGTTTGTAGAGGGACCTAACATTCCATGTGCAGACACGAAGATCGTTGTCCTTTTTACGTTTGCATGGGTCGTCAACAGTAAGATCAGCCGTATCCGAGGCTGTTGGTTGCTTCGTAACCAAAAGTTTTTTACGTGGTAGGGAAGTTAACCCGACGGCACAACCCCCAACCTGGAGGGCCAGATACTTTTTTTTGTACCCCTATGACAAGAGGCCGGATACACCGATGTCAGTAACCCACTTCGGGGATATGAGCGCTGCCGTTGGCCCATTAAGGGTTCATCCGCCACCATCTCTTTTTCAATACCCTGACGTAGTATTGAAAATCCTTACAGACCTTAGCTCCAAATATGTTGAAGTAGCTCCGGTAAGGTATCCGCTGGTCTGTAGACGTCACCGTTGATTCCATCAAGAGAATTCATCCGCCGCACGTTCTCCTTCTGAGGACCTCTTGCTAGACTTCTGAGACGCATATTTCAGTCGATCAGGTCAACAAGAGATGCCTCGTCCGGTTAGACATATGCGCGCTGAAGTTCACCCAGATGTGCTTACGCAGGTCTGAGTGTTTAGCTGCACATATATCGTCAGACTCAGCATGTGAATCGTTTGTTATGTATATTTTCGTTCATCGTTCGTTTCTCTGCACTGAGCAATGCTAGTTGTATATTGATTGTTGTGTACATTTTTGTTCTTCATTCGTTGCTCTGCACTGCAGTGTATCTTTTGTTGCGAACACAGAAATGTGATGTGAAAAAAGAATTCCTTATTCACGTTTTAACTATTCACAGTTTATTTTTAATTCGTTCACAGGCTGCGAAAGTGAATTTTCATTCGCAGTGAATAATCCACAGGTCGTGATTTTTTGTCCATCTCAAGTAACAAATAAACGAACAACAATAACCATGTTTTTTCGAGAGTTTACTGTACTCACTTTTAAAATCTAAAAAAAAACGATATGTATTCGCTTTTAACTCATTTCTTGAAGTAGAAGCATCTGAAATTTAGGTGGCGCTAATTTAATCGATGACAACAACCTTTGAGAAACAAAGCGTAGAAAAAGTACAGTCAAAGAAACTATTTTGTTACGTAAACGTTGGGCCATAGTATATTTAACCGAAGCCGCTTATTATGACGCTTCCGGAAAGCGACATAAGACCAAATTTTAACATTTGGCCTTATGTCACTTTCACAAAGTGATAAATGCCAAATTATTTTGAGACATACGACAAAATGTGGCTTTTATTTGTTCAGTGACAAAAACTTGTGTTCACGCAACTTCATTGCTCTGCTAAGGGTAAGTGCTTATTATCTGGCAGGTACCTATGCATATCTTAACATTTCCTATTTTTACGCAAACGTCTAAAAACTGATAAAAAGTGCATGTACATTTTCTATTTTATTAATTGTTGCCTCCATATCTTCATTTGGGTTCACGCCGCGTAGTGGCGCCCTGAGCCTGCATGTGAGGTCGAAATCCGTCTGGTGTATGAGTCGAAGAATGTCAAATAATGTGAAATGCTTTTAACCACGAATCCGACCACACAAGTATGTACTGTGAAGATATAGGTGCCTGCACGTACACTTAATGGAGCAACGAAGTTGCGTAATTGGCTAAACTCTGCGAGGAAAGGGATGAATTCCTTTTACCCCGCGAAGATTTTGTTTTTGACAATTTGAGAAGGTAATAGTATAAAAATTAGCGGGAACTGTCCTAACACTCTCACGGGAGAGTGATAAAAGTGTGCGGGTGTGGATTAGTACGTAGGCAAGAGAGAAAAAAAAGAGAGAAACGGACGCAAAGTGACATCGCTCTTGGCGATAAGGTATGCGATAAATGGTATGGAGACTTCATGTTATCGCCAATAAAGCTCTCACTTTGCTGCCACTTTCGCCATTTCCATTTCAATTTTGTCTGTGATGATGATGGTCTAAATGTATATACGCGTTGCCCTTCTCCACTATACATGATGGAAAAGTATGCGATGAAAAGCCCAACAAAGAACATTTTACAGTTCTTCTGCTGTCTGCATTCTGCTTTTGCTTTCTGTGATCAATTTATCGCCAGCAGAGATATCGTGTTAGACTGTGCTTTTATGACGGGATCTGCAGCCGGCAATTGTTAAAAAAATGCGGGAGAGGGCAAACGTCAGTGAGAGGAGGGCGATAAACCACGGACTTAAAACGAGAAATAAATTTTTGGTGCAACTGCGTTCGATTTCTATGACATTCGCTCAGGTTTCAGTTTTTGACGGTTCCATTTGTGTCAAATCGTCATTAAGCCTGACACAGACGTGCATCAAGATCCGTGCAGCAAAATTATGGAACATGGATATATGTATACCATATGTAAGAGGGCACATGCGTTTAATGCACAGAAGATAGAGCGCGACCGGTTCAGCTGATATTGCCATGTTCAAAGAAGAGATCATTTGAACCCTGTTAAAAAGGCAATATCAGTGCACGTTCCAAAGACATCGCGATGTAGGAAAGGCAGGCCTATGAATGCCTGGATCAGAAAAATGCGACGACATCGGCATTTCATTGACCTCAGTAACCGAGTGATCCGAAATCGGCAGGTCTGCCGATATTTTCTGAGGTTAAATAGGCGAACCCCACAGGCGGATCAGTAGAAATGCGGTGAAGTGGGAGGGTTGTTATCCCTTATTTTCATCATAATCATAATCTCGGTGAAAAAGGAAGAAGAAGAAGACACATGCGTTTACTGCAAGGCCATGCTTTGATAGATTACTCTGTTTCTAATTTTGAAGAAGTAGAACAGCAACATAGTACAATTTTGTACAATTTTCATGATTTGACGTTTCATGTTATGACAATGACACCGAGCTAATGCGATGAAATGTAAAAATTTGCACGTCTTTTTCACATGCGTTGCTGCATTTATCAATGCATGTACATAGTTTTGCTGCACATCTGTTTCTGGCTTTGTTGTTTTAATTGTCGTGGATACAACATCGTCGGAAGAAGTAAAAGAGAAAATTCTAATCGAAAAACGGAAGAATAAAATAAAATGATAGCACAGACATAACATACATGAAGAAAATACAATGCACTTGCCTGCAAAGTGCTTTTGTTCTTATACTAATATACGAGAATATAATATAGTATACATAATATACTAATTATTGCTTAACTATTCAAAGTGCATATCCGACATTCAATTACAAAACAAAGCGCACGCGCCTCGAATATGTCATTAAAGAAAAACACATAAAGGTCCCCATCCACGTGTGTACTGCCTGGAAACAGTTTGTCGACAGTGTTCTGAATGACGAAAAGTGCAGCTTTTAATTGAAGCAAATGTTCATGGGTGCAAGAAGAATTTAAAACCAATGCATTTTGCAAGTGTATGCCAAGTAATGGTACAATTTTACAATCTTTCAACTATTCCACACAAAATACAGAGAAGCGTAAATACCTCTTTCATAAATATTTTGAAAGGGTTTCTGCATGATTAATATGTAACGCACACATGTATCATAATGGATGCAACCCCTAACATGTTCCGATTCCGAACGTACCAACCTGCATCGAATGCGCGAAGTAATGTCGTTTTCTTTTGCTTTCGCTGTCGATTTCACCCTTTTTTGATTCCAATGGAACATGCTTTTGGCCGCGTGTGTTGGTGAATGTCTGATTTTTTGTTTACATTTTTTACAGATAAAGAAAGTAAAATATGGTTTCTTTTTGCCCAATAGAAAAGGACATTAGCAATCCCATCATGTTTTTATTAACATATTATCAATTTGTTAATTATATATATGTAAAATTTGTTTCTACTAACTTGCCCCAACTGAGAAAATGAAATAAAGGAATGCGTCTTGTACCATATGACTTTGACAAGTAGTCGGATGCAAGGGTTTATATTCATGAGTGCATTTTGAAAGCACTCCCAAATGAAATCCGGAACAGAAACACACTCCCGGAACAGCACTCCAAACAGCCAATGGAACATGATTGGGAGTGCTTTTTATGTGCGGAACACAAAAAGAGTACTCCTTTTGGCCCAATGGAAACGACATAAGTACGCGAAATTATTTTCCGCAATTTTGAATGGACTGCAAACTTGTCATTTCAACTGATGACAAGTTTATCCAATATATTGAGTGAGCAAACCACACCGCAATTGTTGTTGGAGTGACGTCATTTCACGGTTACTATATCCGTGGCGCCACAATTTTTTGATGCTTTCTAATAGATCTCAATGCAGTGAACGAACTAAACGAAATTTTTTTTTATATCTCGCTTAGTTTTCGATCTTTGAAAATTGACTTTTGACAACTGATATTTCAATAGAAGCCACTTTCCCGCGGTGCATTTCGGGTATGAAGTACATAAAAAAATGATTTAAGTAGTGTCACCTATTGGCGATATTTTCTGATAGACCTCGATGCCCTGTTCAAAAAAAGAGGATAACATTTAAGTCCAGAACGCATAAACAGTGAAACATGAATAGGGGGCATGCTGCCCTCCTGCAACCCCCTACTTGGAGTCACTGTTGGATTTGGGGTGGGTGCGAAATTGGGTGGAACATGACGATTTTATGTACTTAAATGGGTAAGTGGAGCGCTTCGCGCGATTCATATATTTAAGCTCCGCTTTCCGGAGTGGTTTAGGCGCACACGACTTCGTCGCTCCGCTAAGGGTATGTCAACAACTGTCAGGCAGGCGCCTGGGGCTAAGTCTATTCGAGACCTCTTTTGCGCCCGCCAACAACGGATAAGTGGCGCGCTTTGGGCGAAAATGTATTTAGTATTTTTGCGTGTGTGCGTCGAGAACTATTATTTATATATTAGAAAACATAAAAAAAAAATCATGGCGCTACGGATATCGTAATATCCGCATTTCTTGAAATGAATAACTAAAATATGTGCAAAATTAATTAAACTTGGAGAATTTAACAGTACTTGAGTGGCCCGCTTCACGGGTTGAAAGAATTTCACACTATGGGACACTCTTCGATTCATACACCGGACGGCCTTTGGCTTCAGATGCAGTGGCTCAGGGCGCCGCTGTGCGGCGTGTTACCAGTTCCGCGTGGGCCTTTTGTCGATGTTCTTGAGGCAAAAGTACGTGAATGAAAAGCGAGGCATTTCAAGCCATATCGAGCCAACTGTCATTAAAAAAAAATATAATGAACAAATTAAACTCGTGGGAAAACCAACAGATACCATATTAAGTTAAAAATAAATGCTTTTGGAGAACATTCACAGTTCGTTTGACAAACAGCTGATTCCACTTAGCAGTTTTTACATTCGTGCCAGCAGAAATACTTCGAGCACATTCATGCACAAAGGGGAAATATTCGCATACTTATTAATTTTTCTCTTTATCTGTCATGTTCGTTTAGTACGCGAATACACTTCGAGCACTTTCGAGGACCTTAAAGCACATCAAAGCGCTTTAGATTGTGTACGCGAGTGGACCTATTGTCTTCTGAAGTCGTCTGGTAATCGAGGAAAAAAAGAAATTATTACCTGTGAATGTCATTCTGAAGAAAACCATATAAGAGAGCTCCTGTCTGCCCCGTAACCCGTCCGGCTATCTAATTCATTTGAATAAAGGTTCGCATAAGCATGTACATTTCAGGATCGCAAGTCGGAAAAAACTGTGCTCATATATAACAAATCGAAAATGGACTCTCTTACCAAAAAGACTTCGTTATGGCCAACATTGAAAGTATATGTTAGTTAATCATACAAATCACTTCCTATCCCTAGCTATCTTACAACAGCAAACAGCCTTCGGGCGTACTAACATCCCTGTACTGTTCCATCCATTTCATTTCGTTCCTTGCATTGTTTACTTCACGCTCACCGCGGCCATTTATGAATTTCACTGACATCTGTCAAATGTTTCGTGCTCTCAGAACATTCCCCTAATTTCTGGAATTAATTTAAGAAACCAATTCCATCGCAATTTGGAATAATATTTTGTTTGTTTGAATTTTTCGATTTAAATTATACAAATGGCAGAACATTTCACAGGTTTAGCTGCTGAAATAGTCGCTGAACTAGATTATGAATTTGAAACCAACCTGATAGAGGCGGTCAAGTACCACCGGTGTTTATACGCGATGGATCATCCCGACTACGAAAACACGCAGCAAAACAAAATTTCCTGGCTAAAGATCTCTAGTGGTCTGGGGAGGTCAGGTGAGCAGTGATTTTTGATGTAGAACCTTCTCTAGAGTGTTATGGTTTGGGATGTGGTCAGGCGAAGTACCTTCGTTGCAATCTCTTGTGACGTTGAAAGCAGTAAAAGCGTCCGCGCTTAAATTTCCCTTGTTCGCAGTCCCTAACAGAATTAAAGTGTAGTGTGCAGGTGTTTGTTGTTTGACAAAGTCACTATGGCTACCTTCAGCTGGTTGGTGGATTAACAATATACTATATCTACTGTTTGGTGTCCAACAGTATTGAATCGCTCCGTGTTAGGATTCGCAAAAATTAAAAAAAAACCTTCTCCCTCTAATGATGTCCTTCGAATGATCTCGAACCATAGCAACGTATCCACGGGCGGAAATATTGACTGAAATGAATTGTAATATCTACTCGGGGTATTATCATTTTCGCCAACAGTCAAGCGCCGTTAAGTCATTAGAATCGGTGCCCTTTAAGAAATAGATACTAAAGAAGATTCCACGACCGATGAGCTAGCTGCCGCTCAGTCTGCCGGCTGTATCGGAGAAGTAGAATTGGTGACATGCCGGTCCGTTACAAGCACATTGTTACTTTCTTATGTGGCGCTATAGTCCGGGGTGAACCAGTGCGTCAACTAACTACCCTCTCCAACCACTCCGGTTACGAGTCAGCTGCCGCCAGTTGTCCATGCCAAGTTGGATGGGGTCCCCCTCCACTTGTATGCGTGCGCCACCTCTGCTGTGTCGTCCATCTGGGGACCGAAAATTTTCCGGACTGGAACGTTGGGCTCTCCGCTCTACATGACCCAGCCATCTTATGGTGGCTACACACGTAGCTGCAAGCTTGACGAACATGCATGTTCAATCTTTTTGGACAAGCATACTTGAGCGTCTGTATGAGAAAGCAAGCATTCTAATAAATTGTACAAGCGGCTTCAAAATTGATCGAATTTTTATTATGCTTGCTTGTCAACAAGTCGTCGAACTCAACATTGTCCACACACAAACTGGCACTTGTTTAAAGCATACTTGTACGTGTGGTGGCGAAGTGATATTGTGCGTATTTGTACGTGACCAAAGATCTCTTGAAGAACTTTTCTCTTAAAATCACCAAGGATATCCTTATCCCATTTTGACAAAGTCCATGCCTCTGCGCCATACAGCAAGACTGGAATGAATAGTGTCTTGTACAGAGTCATCTTAGTTGTTTGAGATAGGGCTTTGTTACACAATTACCTTCTTAGCCCAGAAATACAGAGATTGGCAAGAGTAATTCTTCGTTTGATCTCCCCACTGATGTCATTTGCGGAGTTCACCATAGAGTCTCGGTACACAAAGTCCTTTATTACATCAAAAATTATAATTGTCTAGTGTGATATTCTGGGTGTCCAAGGCGCCGATGTTGGGTGTCCTTTCTTGTAGACAGCATATATTTTGTTTTGCTTTCATTGACCGCTAAACCCATCTTTGCTGCCTCTGTTTCAATGCTCAAAAACGTCCCACTGACGGCCCACTGTGTTCTTCCGACTATATCAATATCATCGGCGTAAGCGAATAGTTGTTCAGACTTGTAAACGATTTGTGAGTTTCGTAAAATTCTTTTAAATATTACGTTAAGGAGATCGCATGATAGCACGTCACCTTGTCTAAGACCTTTCCTGACTGACGTCGAACTGTTCGGTGGGTGTTCTTACGAAATTTGATGGAGCAGTGAGAGTTCTCTATCGTCTTTCTGCACATACCAACGAGCTTGGCATGGATGCCGAGACTGTATAACTCCTCTCTATAAACGCTATCATAGGCAACTTTAAAATCGATGAAGAGTCGGAGCGTATCGATTTCATATTCCTGGGATTTCTCTAAACTCTCCCATAGCGGCAACTGTGGACTTTGCCAGTCTAATACCTCACTCGTAAAGCCTTATTAGGCTATTGGCGAGTGGTTTTAGTCGTTCTTATAATACAACGGACAAGATCTTATATGCGATTTTGAGCAGACTTTTGTAGTCGGCGCAGTTCAGATGTCTCCTTTCTTCAGAAGCACATTTTTATTATTCTCAAACTACTTCTGCTGGAGATACAACTATGAGGAGGAACAAACGACGACCCTTTATCTTATTCATATATTTCGGGCTCTCCATTTAAAAGAACATTTTACTTACCAGCTTATCTCAGCGACACTTTTGGCGACTTGGCAGGGCTAGAGCATGTGAGATGCTTCCAATGCAACTCACGTATAGGTCAAATTTCAACTGAGTAACCTTCGTGATAGTTCGTTCTGGATCTGTGCTCTTATGGAGAGGTCTATTGTGCTCCCAGAAAGTTAATTTCCTTCTCAGAGTGTATCGCAGCGACAGAGACAAGTTCTCTCTTCAGAGTCGATCTCTTCTGGCATAATCTATTGTGTAACAGTGAACATTAATAGCACCGATTATGGTTCTTAGTTTACTCCTGTCTATGTTAGATTTACAATCAAATTTTGTTGTCCGATTTCTGGCGCCCCAGAGTGTCAGTCCAGGCAATTGACTTCGTATTCATAAAGAGTTTGTTTCCTCGTATATTCTCTCTTTTTAATACTGTATGACTTATGAACTGGGCGGTGATGTACCCGTACATATGTGTTCCAGTCTAAATTAAGATCATAATCGTAATTCACCGCCAGATTTATCAGGTCTTTGTATCACAGACTTATGGTATTTACTGCAAATACAACAGCCTTCCTTGTTAATCTCTCATTTCTCAATTGTAATCAATATTCAACTTGAGTGACAGGAGGAACAATGGGGCAAGTCCTGTTTCGATCAATAGCTTGTAATTTGGTATAGTTGTGGGGTATAGTTGTTCTACATAGCCCCATGCCTGGGACCCTTAAAAAAGTATTTATTTTGGCACTGTTTCAAAGACTGTATTTCGCACTGTGGAGAATACTACGGTTTTGGAAACATTTAACCCTGTCCGCTAGTTAGATTAGATTAGATTAGATTAGATTTTTATTTTTATACTAAATTTTTTTAATAAAACAGTGTATAAACAAAAATCGGTTAGCATGGCATTGTCGTCTGCCTGGTTGACAAAAAGTTAACAATTATTAATAAATTATTAATTATAGCCTAATAGCACAGAAATTAACAAATTCTTTATTTTTCTTATTTTTCTTTTTCTTGTTTCTCGCAAAATTAGGCACTTGCCAACAAAATGAAAAGTATCCTCCCTCTCAGATAAATTGCACATGCCACAGATTATCGGTAGCTCATCCCTATGGGGTACATAATTCAGTTTCAGGAGCTCTCCACGCAGTTTTAGGACCGTTGCTATTTCTTCTATGCTGAACTCATCCTGGAAGTAATTATTGTGCTGCAAGTTGTGGCATAACCGGCTGTAGACTCCTCTATGGAGTGACCCTGATGCCTCCTCTAGCAATTTTTCCCTGATCTGCTCATCCACACGCGTGATTAATTGGTAAAGTTTAGGCTTCCAACTCCTCGCATCTTCCACACTAAGCTCCATTTCACATCCACTAGCTAGTTCCAGCCACTCTTTGTACCATCCAGTTTTATTTCTTATAGATTGTAGAGCTGCTTTCTTCGGAAGTCTATAGTCTGGCATGTTTAGTACTCTAAGTACGTAATCCACTTGTAGCTTTAGGGTTTTTACAAAGAGTGGTGATATGCCTGTCTCCAACATGAGCATGTAATTTGGCGTGTTCGGTGGCAGATGAAATGCTCTCTTTATATAGAACCTAAGGAGTTTTTCCACCGTTTCAAATTGTTTTCCTCCCCATACTTCAGCAGCGTAGAAGAGAATGGATCGCGAAACTGATTCAAAAACTTTATATTTGCTGCTATGAGCTATATATTTGTTGTTGAAACATTTTCTCCAAGCAATGTTGATGGCTATTTTCGATTTCGACAATTTCTCTTTGAGGTGCCTTTCCATATTGAGATTTCTCGTAAAATATACTCCGAGGTACTTATACTCCTTCACCACTTGGATAGTTTCCCCATTAAAGTGCCATTTTTCATTTGCGCAGTTTCTGCCTCCACCTCGTTAAAAAATTATTATTTGAGACATACTCAAATTTACCACCAGATTCCACATTTTGCAGTATTCGGAGAGTCGGTTTATTGTAAGCTGTAGAGATTCGGGTGAGTACGACAAAAGCACTACGTCGTCTGCAAAGAGAAGGGCTTTAATTAATACACCTCCATATTCAACCCCTCCAGGTAAAAAATCCACTATATCCTCAATGAAGAGTGCAAATAAACTTGGACTGAGAGCACAACCTTGCCTTACCTCTGATCCCGAACGAAACCATTCTGATAAGCCCTCACCATTCCATACAGCTGCTTTGGTATCCTCGTACAGATTTTTAATCACACGTCCGAACTTCAGCGACATGCCCATGCCAAAGAGTTTGTAGAATAAAGCATTTCGGTCCACTGAGTCAAAAGCTGCCTTGAAGTCCACGAAGAATGTATATAGTTTCCTATTCCTCAGGAGAAAAGAGTCCACAATACTATTTAAAACAAACACGTGATCAACAGTGGAATATCCTGGTCGGAAACCCGCTTGATATTCTTTGAGCAGATAATTGGTATCTATCCATGCAGTTAGTCGACTTTGCAATATCGATGTAAAAATTTTATATGACGCATTTAAGAATGAAATGCCTCTGTAGTTCCCTGGGTCCGTCATACAACCTTTTTTATGAATCGGAAAGATCAGGGCTTCCTTGAAGCGCTGTGGTATTATCCCATTTTCCAAAATGTTGTTGAATAAGTAGGTAAGATTCGTGTTCAGTTCGTTAGTACCATATTTGTAGAATTCGGCTGGTATCCCATCCGATCCTGCAGCTTTACCATCCTTAAGACTACTAAGTGCCTCAACAACGTCCTGCAATACAATTGGCCTATCCAACATTTCGTTCTGGAAGCCAGGCATGGCATACTGCATTTTAAGCGTACTGCCAAATGGGTTCAGAAGCCTCTCAAAATGAGCCTGAAGGACGGTTAGGCTTAGTGCCCTGTCTAGGACATCATTTCCACCATTTAGTTTTTTAGCCAGTTTCCAGAATTCTGAGGGATTATTACACTGCACTAGTCTTCGAGCCTTTGATTCATAATGCATTCTCCTTTTTGCTGCGCAAAGCTCTTTAAACTCTATATTAGTCTTAATGTATGAATTTTTCATTGCAGATTCATTAAAAATCCGGAATAATTTCAGCCATCTGAACGACAGTCGCCTCGCCTTACTGCACTCATTATCAAACCATTTAGCTCGATGCTTTAGCCTTGTTCCATATTAGCTTCGGGAGAAGATTCATATTCGTTGTACTCAAGTCACCCGTTACTATCAGCTCAAAGGGCACAACAATAGGGAAATGATCTGAATATGGAACTTGCATCACTTCGAAGTCTGTTATAAGAGTGTCCCATTTACCTCCTGCTAAACAATAATCGTTGACGGATGTCCCTGGTCCTCCCACAAATGTGAACTCTCCTTATTTGTCACTCAGACTTGTACCATTCAGCACTCGTAGTCCAAACGAATCACAAAATTCCAACAACTGCGTACCCTTTGCATTACAAATTTGATCCTTAGATTGATTGATCCCATGTCCACTAGTTTTCCTGCTAATTTGGTGATTCATACTTAAATTACTGAAGATGACCACGCCCAGATATTTACACTGTTTCATCACTTCGGTAACCTTGCAACTAAATGTCCACCTCTCCGCTCTGGACTGCCTACCTCTGCCCCTTCTAAAAATCATATCTTTTGATTTGTTTATATTTAAACTTGTCTATGTCGAACTTTACATTGTTTGAACAGAAAACATTTTTACGCACTTTCAGTTGCAGAATGCGTGAATAAATGGTATGCTCTGCTACAGATATTTTTCAACTACTTCAAGATAGAAAGCAATGATTCAGTAACTCATCCACCAATAGCATGGGCACATTATAAAGCGATAAAAGAAATGCAGCCATACTTGGCAGAGAACTATTCCGAACTCGTAAGTTACTAGTATTCCCATGCGTGTCCATAGATAATAATATAATTTTTCTACAGATCCAATCGAAACCACCTTTCGTGTATGGAAAACCAACAAAAGCCCAAAGAGAAGCTCTTGTTCACGAGTTAGAGACGCATCGCATTGAATTGATGGGTGTTCATGCTACAATGGAGCAGCGACAACAAGTCTGGTCACAGATTGTAGACAAATTAAATCTAATGCTCCCCGGTGCAAAAATGCCGGTTATAAAGTGGCAAAAGGTATAAATTAAAGAATTGCAATTGTGATGAGGATGTTAATTCATATTGATATTGTTTTACAGTACTGGTGGGACATGAAGCAGGCTGTTGGCGTACAAAGATCTTGGATTCAAACGAAACTTAAATCAATGGGTACTAGAATCGAGGTGTCCAAGTTTTCCGAAGAAGACGTTAAAATATTGAAATTTTGCGGAGCAGCGCCAACGGATACGCCAGCCAGTATTAATGCACATTTGAGCCGTAATGTGGAGTTTGGGTCTGATACGGTAAGTTTTGGATAAATTTCTCATTTATACATTCAAAAATTGTTGTTCCTCTCCCATCTATCTGTGAAGAAATTGTGATCAGTGCTTGTACATATTTCCTTCATTACTTTCATGCCCTGCTACCAATTTAAGCCTGGCTTTGTTTTGAATGTATTGAACGTGTTAGCTTAGAGCTTCAAGTGTCCGCCGACTGTCCGTGAGAGTATTTTTCGACACATCTTTTGTACCTGAATGTAGATTGATATTGGCGCATGTTTGCTACAAGATTCCTTTACTATGCAGCCCAAGTAGGCTTCGAGTTATAGTCTCCAACCGCATCGTAGTATCGGGAACCAGAAGCTACAGTGCCTGATTCTCGGAAGTCAGCTTAAAGGGCTACATCTGGCTGAATAGATTTGCAGATTTTAAAACTTAAAAAGATTTATCTTCCTCCTTGAGGTAGACAAAGTCCCTTACTACCTCGAAGTTATAGCTGTCCACTGTGGCGTTCTGTCTAATTCGTCGATGTTGGTTGTCCCTTCTTGTTGACAGCATATACTTGGTTTTACCCTCGTTTATCGCTAAACTCTTTTTGGGCACTTCCGCCTCAATGCTTGCAAACGCACCGGTGACAGCCCGCTGAGTTCTAAGTTATATCGTCGGCGTATGCAAGCAGTTGTACACTAGATTGTGGCTCCGGTGTTGGCTTGTGAGTTCCGCACAATCCGTTCAAGTACAATATTAAAGAAGTCACACCATTGCTAAGGCATAGCACTGGCAGTAGGTTGGTATGGCTGGAAAAATTGTTCGCTCTGTTGGTTGATTGATATGCCTATGACATCAGGTGGCCGGGAAAATATGAAACAGAACCAAGGACAAAATAAAAAAAAAAAACAAATCTCCCCAATTATCTGGACAATCACCCATGGAGTTTTTCTGAAATCTAACATCTGAGTTTCAAACCACTACACCAAACTTTCTTTCTCTGTGTCTATCCTTTCCAACGCCCGCATTGTTTAAAACAATTTAAGGGTATTCATAACACCTCGAGTGCGCGCAAATTATAAAAAAAAAAAATTTATTCAATAAGTGATGTTGGGGAGAATTTGATGTGTTTTTTGCATTCGATTTACGTTTCTAGTATTTGCTTTCAGTACATGTTCAGTTACTCTGGGTGTAATGGCTTGCTCTTGAATAGATAATAGGCGACTTAATTACATACTACCACTGCACTATGCCACTCAGTTCATTCAGATATCCCCCAATCACCCATAGTGTTGGGTATAAACTCGAACACAAGTTCAAGTACTTTTATAATTGCATTGATAGGTCAATCAATTTACAATTATCTTTCTTCTTCTTCTTCCTTTTTCAGCGAGGTTGTGATCCGAAAATAAGGGATCATAACCCTCCCACTTCACCGCATTTCTACTGATCCGCCTGTGGGGTTCGCCTTACAATTATCTTTGATATAATTAAGTTGATACTCCAGAGACACGGCAGCAGATAATGCAGAAAAGAAAGTAAAGCATATGCTCTCCTGAACTCTACTGTCATTTGAAACTTTTACGGTAAACGCTACACACTTAGGTTGCACTAGAGTTCGGGGTGAACCTGTGCTTCAACCAACAAGCCTCTCCATTTAGCTCAGTCTTTAGCTAATTGCCTCCAGTTGCGCACCCAAGTTGGTCGAGGTCCCCTTGAACTCTGAATTCGTGCACGCCACCTGTGATCCTCTTTTGCGTTGTCCCTCCGGATTAGATTCGACGATTCTGCGGGCCGGAGGGTTGGTATCAATTTGCTCCACATGGCCTCATGTACGGTTTCTAGCAATGTGTTTCAGCTCTCCCCAACTTTTCCCCAACTGCCATGCCTCCTTCTCGACTGTTCTGCGCGAGGTTATCCTCGGACCGCCAGGTCTTCTGCCACTCTGAGTTGAAGGGTTCCATTGCATAGCTTCGTTTGCTATGGAACTGTCACGCTTTCAGAACGTGTGACTAATCCACTGCCACTTTCGTCTTTAGATGGTTGTGCCTATTACTTCCTGACCCATTCTCTCGTAAAGGTGTTCGTTAGAGATACGATTAGGCCAATGCTTGCGCAATATCT
Organism: Brachypalpus laphriformis; assembly: GCA_945910035.1. Classification (NCBI taxonomy): domain Eukaryota; kingdom Metazoa; phylum Arthropoda; class Insecta; order Diptera; family Syrphidae; genus Brachypalpus; species Brachypalpus laphriformis. Next base: position 191,089,519 of record OX246753.1, on the reverse strand, counting down.
TAAGGATTTTTGCAGCTTTCTGGTGATAGTAGTGGTCGCTCTATACGTGCTGCATCCATATAACAGCACGGATTCAACATTGGAGCGGAACAGTCTTGTTAAAACTGATTGCATTGCTTCGCTATATTTTGGACAACATCAAATACAAATACAAATATTTTGCGCAACAGTTCTTTAAAGTGTCAGGGCCTAGCTTCTCGCAACCACTCACGTTGTGTGCGCTATATTTTTCACACGAATGGAAGGGACAGTTTAATGCCGAATCCGAACGGCGATTTGAGAAGCTTTTTCGTGACAACAATACTCTCGGATGTTTGTCAGACGCTCGCGAGAGGTGGGACCATAAAAAAACTTTTTGGTATTGTCTGGGATTCGAACTTGGAACCTCATGCGTAGTGATCCGACACACTAACCACTTACGCCACGCCGCCCACTTGACAACATCCTGAACGTGGATTTTGCTTTGGCGATCCTGTTGGCTATTTCCAGTTCGGCTCCATCATCGGTTCCATCTACCGGTTGCCCAGCATATGCATATTTGAGCTGATGAGTTTGTCCCAAGGCTTGCGAGCAGCTCTCGTCTTTCTTTGCAGCACCGCTTTAAATGCCTCTTCTTTTGCTGCATGCACTCGACGGTATTTATCGTCAAACCAAGGGTTTCGCGGTGTTGGTCGGGCGAAACCCAGCCCATCAGTTGCAGCGTTTCTGATGACATGGTGGCAGCGTTGTCATTGGTCTTTGGCACTTGATGCTGCCGGCATAGGGGTGATTAAAAGATTTCGGGAAGACTTTGGCAGTCTCTTGCGATTGTAGCTTTTCGACGTTAAATTTTCTCACAGTGATTCTTCTTTGTTGCTCAGTTTGGGATATGGTATATCCGCCTAATACGATTTTATCGTCGTATTTAGGACATTGCTCGTGTTTTGTCGAGGAGCTGGTAGAACATATCAGGCTTGATCCGGATTGTCATAATATGCTCACTCACGTGTCGGAAGCTTAAGATTTCTTGCCTAAGTCTGCCGCGTATAGCAAATCTGCATCCGAATAAGCGCTGTTTGTTGTTTCTGTAGCAATCACCGTAGTAGATGTCACAGTCCATCCCATCGCAGTTCCTGAATGTCCAGTCTAGAGCCTCTGCTAATTGTTCGGATGTACGTGGTCTCTTAAGTGTCCGAACATTCCACGTACAGATCCCAATGTCGTTGTCCTTATTTCGTTTGCTGGGGTGGTCAACAGTTGATTCTTTCTTATCCGAGGCGTGCGGTTGTTTCGAAACCAGTGCTTTTTTACGTGGTCGGGAAATTACCCGACGGCACAACACCCAACCTAAGGGGGCCAATTCCTTTTTATATCCGTAGAACGTGGCCCGGGCACATCGGTGCCAGTAGTCCACTACGGGAGTAGGGGCGCTGCCGTCGCCGTTCTATTTTTCCATAATGTGGGTTAACCTTATAGATGGATATATGTTGTCGCGGACTTTTTTGTAGAATTATTTAGGAGGAACAATATTGTTATACATTGTTTTCACATTACGATAACAGTTTACACAGCGCACGCGACGATGGCTTTTTGCGACCTCACCCCATATTCACCAGCATAGGTCAGTTAATTTACACAAAATATTCATCTAAACCTTCCTCGTGCGAACAAAATCCGTTTAGTAGTTAAGGAGAAAATCGCTCAAAGACGGATACAGATAGTCAGACGCGGCGGGTGACTTTGTTTTATAAGATGTAGTGATTGTCATACCATGTTTACGATGATAAGAGCCGAAGTTTTTATTAGAAAACCAAGCGCAATATTATTTTCTCTCTTCTATTTATTCATATTAAGAGTATAACGCTCACATCTGGTCTGGTGCACCAAAAACCATATTGCACTTGCTAGATAGGATTCAAAAACGCGCGATAAGACTCATAGGAGACACGAATATTACAAGCACGAATATGCTTCGCTCGAACACCGTCGTAATGTCTCCTGCCTATCCCTGTTTTATCGATATTTCCACAGAAAATGCTCAGTATACTCGCCATGCCTCGAATGCTCATCAGTTTACCTCTAAGCCTATCTTCGGACGTACCGTGAAATTTAGAGATTCTTTTATGAGCCGCACAACACGTTTGTGGAATGCACTCCCCGAGTCTGCTTTTCCTCTCCATTATAACCTACAGTCATTTAAGACCAATGTGCATCGGTGCCTCGTTTCCCCCTAACCCCTCTACCTTAACGCTCACGCTATGTATAATGCATAAAAAGGGTAGTCATAACCCCTTTAGCGCGAGTAAATTATAAAAAAAAAAAAAAAAATACAATTGAAACGATTTAAGATAATTTTGTTTGTCTCTTTCCAGAACCAAATCGTTCGAAGATGTAAAAAATGCACCCTTGTACTAAATGAACTAATGGTAAACGACTATTGTGATACATGTCGTAAAATTCCTAAAACATTGTGTGACATTTGTTCAAAACGCCATGAAGACCAACTTAACGTTTATCAGCTCAAAAATTGGAGCACACACGCTAAGAATTTACTGCCATTAAGTTTTTATTCATTCGCAGAGCTATCAGTATGTACAGTTTGTTCGAATAATCTCAAAAGTAAGTTATTTACTTTACAACATAAATAAAGCTATAAACATTTTCTCTTATTTTAGAACAAGCTTCTTTAGTTTGGTTTGCATGTCGTATTTGTGAAAGCTACTCACAAGGTGTTGAAAATTTATTTTCTCCTTCGACTGAACATCTACGTAATGTTTTCAAAAAAGCCACCAATATTGAGGTGAGTCACACGTTATTATATATATTTTCATATAGTCACTGCACACCAGAGAGCTGCATGAATCTACTCATTTGCAGTTGTGAATCATTCGCTAAAACATTAGCCGTTCACAGTCTCACGCACACAAAAAACAAGCAAGTATGAATCATGAAGAAATGATAACGAAGTTCACTTTGCACAATAATGAAAATACGAATGCTCATGGTATTGACACTCATGAATATTTGAATGCGTAGTAGGCTCACACTTAAAGTATTGATTCAATCAAAGTATCTACAATAGTTGTAAAAGTGATTCACAAGCATTCGAATGGTTTCAAGTAGCTCGTATTGAATAAGTGTGGAATTTTCCGGATGCATATTATGGTCGCACAATTAATGCTACAATTACATTTTATGATTCTTCAAAATTGAAAAAAGGCTTCTGTTTTATTTTGTACGTTTACGTTTCGCACGAGCCACTCACTGCCTTATTCAAAACATTCATTGCCTTATTCAAAACAATGTGAGTTGTTTCAAATTCATTATATGAGAGGCAATAAAGTTTGAGGGTAGCTAATTATTTCTCGAAATGAATGTGAATGTGTGTGAATACTTAGAACGCAGTGAATGTTTCGAGTAAGGCTCATAAAACCGGCTACTTGCTTCAGTTTTCTGCTGCACACCTCAAACTAAAATCAAACAGTTCCGCATTGAACAGTCTTTGCTTCCCATTACATTCTATTATACGAAAGACATTATCGAATATATTCTCTTTTTCTTAAAAAACTTCCCTTGTTTCTGTTTTATTTACAGTTCACCGAAGGTGATGGTTTACCAGGTTACATTTGTAAAGTTTGTAAAGTGCAGATGCAACAATTCAATAATTTTTACTTGAGATTTAGCCGTGCACAGATGCGATTGCGTGAAATACATGTAAACAATTTTGTTGGTGTTGCTACAGGTAGACCACATTGCAAAAAGAAACTTGATAATTCAATTATACCATCTAATCAAGTCATGATACTTAGACCTGAAGGTGATACCTCCAATTGCGAGTTAGCGAGGCTACAACAAAACTATACATTACATCCTAGAACTGAGCCAGAGATTCCAACAACTACTAACATAGCGGCAACAAAAACCACGCAATCAATCTGTACGCAACCTTCGGTATCAATAACAAGATCCGTTTATTCTAAAGCGCCTGTGATAAAACGAATTTGTACTTGTCAAGCCGGGGGTGAGAGAGGGGACTCATTGCCGACAAGTACTGGGACAGTGGTAGCAAGACGAATCGGTACCGTACCAAATATGTCTGCAAAATTAAGTATCACAGCGCAACCGGGTGCTACATTAGTGGGAAAAGGTATTTGCGCATTGCACCCAGAATCTAAATCAGTGCTGCCATTTAACTCAAATATAGGATCAAAGGTAGAAAAACTCATATGTAGACCAATGATTTCAACTGCAAAAGTAAACTTCAGGGCACAGACGGAGTCTACGTCATCGAATCCAATTTCAGGGGCAACGCAAGGAATCCGTGCTGTACAACCAATATCATCATCAGGGGTCACAATGCCTACAAATGTCGGATTAGCGATTGGAAAACGAACTTCAGCAACGACAGTGACGAGAACAATACAACCGGGATCTGTATTAGTGGCACCTACGTTAACACATACTGGAGCAATAGCAACAAAAGGAATCGGCGTATTACCACAGGTACCAACATCAGGTGCTATAAGGAATGTCGTGACAAAGGGGTTTCTACCAATTCCTCCAGGCCCGGTACCAGTTCCTGTAAATACTATGATGACAAAAGGAACTTTGACTGCATCAACGACATCAGCGACAAATGGAAATGCTCAATTTCTTCCGAGACCGGCACAAGTTCCTATTAATACTATTGTTGTATCAAAAGGAAATTCTGCGCCTTCTCCGGTATCCGTATTAGCATCTCCACTATCCGCAAACAGTGGAACAACGAGTGGTAAACGAATCAAAACATCACAACCGGCAGTGTTTACCATATCAGGGATGGATCTTGATTATGAAGCCCATCTCGATTCACCTCCAGTTTTTTGTATACCTAGATCTGGTCCTCACTTAAAGGCTACATCCAATTCCACTCCTACAAACACCACGATATCAACCCTCATCGAAACAAGAATAAAAACTGAAAAGATGAACAAAGGTTATCCAGGAGAAGAAACACAAACTGCCAGTATAACATGCCCAGTTCCACCCAATCGCAATTATGCAACACCCAGTTCCGAATCCAAAGCAGATTCCGAAGTTTCATCCAATGCGTCAACACTTTCAGTGGAATCACCAAATCTATCTTCAGCCCACCAAGACATTTCATCAAAGCGAATGAAATTGGTTCGACCAGATGGTTCAACAGTAGTTTATAAACCAACTTCATCTGCAACTCACAATTCAACAACTAACGTGCAATCCAGCAGTACTTCATTTCAAAATGCATTCGCATCTACCAAGTTTCATCTAATACAACCACGAAAAGTGACTAACGGACGTCTCACACCATCGACAAACACAAAGGTTTATCCTGGACGAGAGACTCAAGCATGTCCCATCCCAGCTGAAGAGCAACAACGACAGCAGCAACTACAGCCAGCATCAGGCTTTAAGCGAATGCGAAAATATTGGGGCGCCGTCGATGAATTCCAAATCACTCCGGTGACAGCGAAGATAAATTCAAACAGCGCAGTTCCACTGAAGCGACGCCGAATGACTATACACAGTCTATCGCTGGCATCGCCGGCATCGCCGGCAGATAGTCCTGTATCAACCAGCAACTCTCCAACGAATACATCACTCCCCCCTGGCGAAATTGTAGATGCAGATGTTGTGATTAAAAAGGAAGTTGACCAACCTTTGATGTTTTATCCAGATTCATTCGAATTGGGTAACGTATGCTTGGATGCAGATGTATCTTCAATGATCAGCAAAATGATGACAAAGCAAGAAGAAATAGAGGATAATATCAAGAGTTTTGAATATATAAATCCATCTTTCCTGGTGTCCTACGCTCAGGATCAAAACCTATCAAAAAAAGTAAATGAATCCAAAGAAGAGCCACAAAAAGTAGAACACAAAGAAAAGAAACGCATGAAGGAAGACAAACACCAGGAGAATACAACCGAAAACGTAAAATCTTACATTAGAATACCCACTAAAAATGTCAGAGTTAAAATAAAACGGAATATAGGGATACGAAAATTGTCCTCCAGACTGAAAATAACATCTCCACCTCCAACAAAATTAATTATTACAAGAAAATCATTGCGGCGAAATAATGTCATGACACATAATACTCGTAAGTCTAATACCTAAGGTTATTTAATTTATCTTTCATAGCATGTACTGTAATGTAAATAAAATAAAATGTAAGTCCTTAAAATATTATGTGTGATTAGTTATATATTTATTTCTTATTCAATATAATTGGATTGATACAAACTTGTGTGTTTAGTTTGTTTTCTTAAGATCGGCGTTCGACTCAACCTCAACTCATTCTATTAAACAAAATACAGTACAGACTCGACAATTCGAGCATGGCAATTGTAATTGTCGATTGCTCCGATTGATATTAACTGTGGTATTGTGTAATATAATATGTATACACCTGTCCCCCGATTTGCACAATACTTTTTTTTTACACGATTTCACTTTTACACGTTTTTTTCCCAAGCCCCTGTCCCTCGATGTACATGTTATTTTTCGCTTATTTTACACGATTTTCAAATTCACGAATTTTCCAAAATAAAAACGAAATCTCTGAAAGCGAAATCTCACCAACCAAAAAGAAAAGATTGTCAATGATAGTTATGATAGTATGTAATTATTTGCATTAATAGGGGTTATCGTGAAGAAATTTTCCCTCGGAATTTTTCCCCCGAACAAAAATTAGGTATTTTCAAAAAGGAGGAAATAATTCCCCTGAAAAGAAATAGGTATCATGAATAACAATTCAGGAGATTTTTCAACGCAATCGCGATATTTAATTTTTTCCTGTTAAATTTTTTTACCTATTTTTGAAGATAGTTACTTTTTGTTCGGAGGGAAAATTTATTCACGATAACACCAAATAATTTTTTGCAGTCACCGACTACCTTGAAGCCGGCAACATCGTGTACCTACCTATACCTGAGTTCGCTCTGCCCGCTCTTTTCGTTGGTGCTTTTCCCGCTATTTTTACATAGCCACATTCGCGCTCTTTTCTTTCTCCTTCTACCTTACAGTAAGTGAAACATAAAGTGCATATAGTGTGAAGAAAACCAGTACATTATGGCCGATGGGCCACGTGTTCTTTCGGGTAATCGATTTAGCGGGCTCGACACGGAGCCGCGCTAATCGAGCCTAAATATAGGAAAAGAAAAAAACCTGCTACCCCTTCCGTAGAATTCAATAATGCCTACAACTCGACCCCAAACAATCCTAAATTCAAAGTCATTTCCTCAGCTAATAAAGATATACCACTTTCATCCTTCAGTGTCTTTTCGCTCAAAAAAGCTATTGATGGAATAAGTACTGCCTATGACCATATAACACAATTGCGTGATGGAAATTTCTTAGTTCTGGTAAAATCACCAAAAATAGTCGAACTTTTCTTATCAAAAAAAAATTCGTCTAATCTCTGCCTTATCAATGTAGCCCTTCACACTAATCTGAACGCATCGAAAGGTACAGTATATGCACCCTTCCTCATCAACGTCCCAGAAAGTGAAATTGTTGAGGAAATGAAGTCTCAAGGCGTCACGGATGTCTTCAAATTTAAAAAAAATCTGCAGAAGGTATTCAACGCCCCACCGGTCTTGTACTATTTACATTCGACTTCTTCCGTCCTCCAAACACAGTTAGCATTGCCTGGTATAATGCCAAAAGTTGAGGAATATTTCCCCAACCCAATGCGCTGTCGCAATTGCCAATTACTAGGCCACACCACAAAAAGATGCAATGGCAATGCATCCTGCGAAACGTGCAATTTGCCAACTCATTCTCCCAAAAATTGCTCACGTGTGTCATGCGCAAACTGCTTTGATGAATACCCTTCCTCCTCTAAAACATGCCCTCGTTATCTCAAGCCAAAGAAACCTTGAAAATAAAAACTGTCAAAAAATGCAGCATGGCTGAAGCAAAAAAAATTTACAAAGAACAGAACCCAATATCCACTTCTACCTTTTCATATTCCGCAGTTGCAAAAACCGCAACGCAAACACAATCAACAAAAAAACTCTTGTTATAAGTGACACCACAACACCCCCTCCACTTCCTATAAATACTACCTTGATAAAAAGTTTCCAGAATTTATTCAGAAAATTAAAAATACAAGTTTATTCATCTAAATCTATATTGTCCCCTTCAAAGTAATCCCCATCGACTGCAACACACTTATGCCAGCGCTTGATCCAGTCTTCGAAACATTTTTTACATTCGGTTTTCGGTATGTCCATCAGTGCTTCCTGCGATTTTTCCATTACTTCCTCTCGGCTGCTGAAACGCGTTCCCCGTAATGATTTTTTAACTCGATTGAACAGAAAGAAGTCACAGGGAGCGAAATCAGGTGAATTCGGTGGCTGTTGGATGGTATTTGTTGCATTTCTCGTCAAAAAATTACGAATAATGATGACACTGTGCGACGGTGCGTTATCATGGTGCAAAATCCACGAGTTTTCTGCCCACAATTCTGGTCGTGCGGCGGCGACGTGCTACACGACGGAAACCCAAATCATTAACCAAAATGTCTTGGACGGATCCATAGGCAATGTTCAAGTCATCCGCTATCTCTCTGATGGTTAATTTGCGGTTATTGACTAACATTTCTTTTACTTTATCAATGTTTTCGTCGGTTTTCGATGTCGATGGTCTGCCACTGCGTTCATCATCTTCAATTGACTCACGACCACTTTTGAACCGCTCGTGCCACTGGTAAATGACCGTTTTCTTTCGAGAATCGTTGCCGAAACACTTTTCCAACATTTCCAACGTTCGCGCACCATTAAATCCGTTTTTTACGCAAAATTTAATACAAGTTCGTTGTTGCAAATTTAAATCCATTTCTAAAATTGTAAAAAATCGCCAACACACACAGAGATAGATGTACTCTTGGCTACGTAACTTTTGCAAATGTCAAGCTATGACGCTAAGATTTAGAGGGAATATCAACAACAGATGTACCAACTTAACAAAGAAAACAGAACTCAAATCGGAACGATGGGAGCGCCACACGGTTTTTATTCCGGGAACTTTTTGATCAAGGTGGTATACCTGTATCAAATATACCAAGTTCCCCACTAAACAGCAACCTAACTGTATATAATTCTTCAGAAACTAACACCACTCAAACTCAAAATTCACTCAATGCAGTACCCCCAACAACATCAGTCCCACATAAGAACAATATCACCCATCCCATCAACAAACATACTAACATTAAACCAACTTCTAGTACTCATACTACCAGCACAAAGTAACCACTAAATCACAAGTCCAACGCACAACTCATCATAAACAACTCAAAAGCATCTCTCACACAATCCACTAAAATTCATTCACCGCTGTCCAACAGCAACAAACAAACAGACACATTATTGAATTCACCACCTCAAAACATTATCCCCCCAACTTCAAACCCCTCATCATTATCAACCGTCACCCAATCTCTTATAAACTCCAATGAATACTTCTTAAAATCATTCGAAATGGATGATGATAGCAACTAACAAGAATATTGGCAATCAGGACACTGGCTCTGGTTATATTGCACCGAAGTCTCCTACTTCCAATAAACAACTTCTGAAAGTTCTCCAATGGAATCTCAAAGGTTATTTTAATAACCTTCATGAGATTCAATTAATCAACGACAGTAGCCCAACACACTTCAACGCACAACACATTCACGCATCTAGACCCTACAATCATATCCCCCCAGTTAATACCTCACGCCTCATGGTCCATAAGTGAAAACCTCCATGGTAGCGATCACTTCCCAATACTAACAACCCCCCAGTTAATACCTCACGCCTCATGGTCCATAAGTGAAAACCTCCATGGTAGCGATCACTTCCCAATACTAACAACCCCCCCAGTTAATACCTCACGCCTCATGGTCCATAAGTGAAAACCTCCATGGTAGCGATCACTTCCCAATACTAACAACTATCTGCATCGGGAATAACTCCCATCTCTATAAACCTATCGCTAAATATATTACCGATCGCGCAGACTGGGATATCTACCAACGCAATATAACGTTATTTTTGAACAATAAACAACAAAGTTCAAACGTAAACAAAGAAGCCGCTACGATAATTAAAGCTTGTCGTTTTGCCGCTAATCTTTCCATTCCGCAATCAAAAAACATTCCGCATAAATCAATTGTCCCCTGGTGGAACCCTGAAATAAACACGCTGCGAAAAAACAAACAAAACCTCTGGAAGATGTTTAAAAAAATACCCCACTGAAGCCAACCTAGTTAGTTACCGCAAAGCAAATGCATTATTTCGGAAAAAAAGCTAAAATCTCTAAAAAAGACTGCTTTCAAAAATTCGCAACCAAGTTAAACCCAGAATCAACCAGTAAACGAATGTGGAATGATATTAACACCCCTATTATGGTTAGCGAATCGAACGTTTGACTCAAGTCGAACCTCCCGGCGAATTATTTCTGTCGCTTTATACACTTCACAGATTACATTTAATTGTTTCTTCCTTTGTCAGCACTTATTCCTTAATCGAATGAAAATGTTTGCTTACAGCAATACCACGACAGAAGCAATTCGCTGACAGTTCGTCGAACGTTCGATTCGCTAACCATAATTGGGGTGTAAAACACTAACAGGAAATTACACTCCTTACCTAATCAAAACCATCTGCACTGACTCTGGAACTATCACCGACTCACATAAAATTTGAGAGCATCTTGCTAAAACCTGGTCTGACTCCAACGACTCGAATTTTCCTCCTGACTTCTTTGAAGCTAAACTTTTCGCAATAAATAGCACTCCACCCATAAATGCTATTAACTATTCCGCAAAACTCATCGAAAAATCGATAAATGAGCTAGAGTTAACATAGATAGCTGCCTAGATTCGGTTAAAGGAAAAACTCCTGGCTACGACCGGGTCTCTTCCCCAATGTTAAGAAATCTCCCATTGATCGCAAAACAAAGAATCTTAAGATTATACAATCTGATCTTTGACCAAGACATATCTCCACAAACATGGAAAATTGCTACCACCGTCCCGATCCCAAAACGTAAGAAACAACGAACAGATACGCATAGGTTACAGACCTATATTCTTATTACCATGCTTACGAGTAAGTAAAGAATTGGAAAAAATTATATCCAGGAGACTTCTTTGGTACGTAGAAAAAAGCAATCTCATAAATCCAAACCAAATGGCGTTCAAACATGGACGAAGCACTATTGATTGCCTACTCCACATAGATGAAAACGCTGTGTCTGCACTCTCTGCAAAAAACCATGTCTCAGTCCTTTCATTGGATTTCGAGAAAGCCTTTGACCGCATCGGCATTCATGTAGTCCTAAATAAACTGCATAGGTGGAGAATCGGACCTAAAATGTATTCTTATATAAAAGCTTTCTTAGCAAATAGAAAGTTTGGGGTCAAGGCAAACAACTGCTACTCCAATGTACGCAATCTAAATAACGGCATTCCCCAAGGTTCACCATTATCACTGACACTGTTTATCATTGCATACAACGACATAAGCGAAATTATTGTTCAAATCAGCCAAATTAATCATGTGCTTTATGCAGATGACCTTATTTTACTATCAAAATGTAACGATATCACACGGACCAAACAAAAATTTCAAAATATTCCTACGGAAGTTAATAACTGGTGCACTTATTCTGGGTCCATAATATCCCCAAACAAAAGCAAACATCTGCATATTTGTAGAAAAACAAGTTGTGATAGTTTTGTAGTTAATTTCATAAGTCTAGAAATACCAAATGTTAATGCTTTAAATATTCTAGGAATATTATTTAATGATAAGTTTAACTTTAAGAAACATTGTTTAGATTTAAAAAATAAACTATTATCCATTCATGTAATAACAATATTATTAGATTCTTAGCTTCTAAAAATAGTTTAGTTCACACTAACACCCTAGTCCACGTAACAAAAACAATCCTTTTATCGAAAATCGACTACGGCTTGGCAATTTACGGAAAATGCTCAAATTCAACTCTGCAACTCATTAAACCCTCCTACCAAGCTGCTATCCGATCTAGCCTACATGCATTTGGAACTACGCCCATAATAAATATCCTTGCCGAGTCTGGACTTCCATCTATCGAGGATCGTCGAGATATTCTTACACCTTGCTCCAAAAATCTGCGAATCTAAAAATTCCCTATAATTGATGACGCCAAAAAAATCTTAAAACGGAACAAAACACCTAAATGCCCTTCGAGTGCATACAACGCACTAGACTCAGTGAAAAAAAGCAGGTCTACACTATGTACTTAATACACCAGTCAAGGAAGCCTACCCGCCCTGGCTGCTTTCACTTAAAGCCATTAACATAAGACTAACCAAATTAAGAAAGGACTCAACCCCTAAAGAAATATATATTCAACAGTTTCAAGAAATTGTCAACAGCTACAGAATTAACTCGTGGCACATAGTATACACAGACGGGTCTAAAAGCGAGAATGGCACTGGATTTGCAGTAGTTGCCTCAAACGGCGACGTTCTTTCCGCCGTGAAACTACCAGACTTCTTCTATATATTCTCCGCAGAAGCTCTAGCAATTCACAAATCAACGGAAGCTGCAAAAACCTCTCGAAGAAAAACCTTAATTTGCATTGATAGTCTCTCTACGCTTAATGCAATCCGAAACACGAACAACCGTACTACAATCATTACGAAAATTCGAAACAACATCATTCGCAACTCACCGAATCTGGTCATACTCTGGATCCCAGGTCATTCGGGCATCCGCGGGAACGACCTAGCAGACAGCGCAGCTCGAAATATCACCACACAATCAAATATCTCACTGCACCTACCATCCAAAACAGACTTTACCAAACGATTAAATGCGCACTGGTATCTGGAAAAGCGAAGAGCTTGGAGCCAATACACCCACCATTACTTCAGGATCAATCCAACTGGCGAACCCTCCTCCTACCCAATAAACGCTTCAGTCAAAATGAACAGGTGTTTCTTGAGACTGAGACTTAGGTATACACAAATGACGCACAAACATTTCCTCACGAAAGACAACCCCTCTGTTTGCCATCTATGCCAACTGGATGCTGTTCTGCCAACCAAACATTTTGTATTCGACTGCCCTACAGTTAATCAATATTCCAAAGAATTATTTAACAAAAAACCTATTGATCTATTACTAACACCCACAATTCAAAATATCAGAGACATATGGTATACAAACTATTACAGAAACTTAAACTTGAAAATTATATTTAAGTTACGATTAATATCAAAGTTAATTATAGCCGATAGGCCTGGTAGCTAGTGCTGTATCCTATAGATTAAGATGTAAATTAATTTATGTTTTAATAAACAATAATAATAATAATAATTTTTTGTTTACCTTAACCCAGTTCTTCGAAAAAGGCATATATTTACATATTTCCTGGAATTTTATTTATGTATTCTGCTCTATACGGACGGCGCAGTAGAGGACGGCCTCGGGGTAGGTGGCGCAAGCAAGTGGAGGGGGACCTCAACCAACTTGGCGTGCGCAACTGGAGGCAGCTGGCTCATAACCGTGCTGGCTGGAGAGGTTTGTTGGTTGAGGCCCAGGTCCACCCCGGACTGTAGCGCCATCTAAGTAAGTAAGTAAGTATTCTACTCTCTTCGTTGGTAAACATTTGGCAGTTATTTAAAAAACATCCGCATCCGCTCGTGTTTGTCAGTGGTTAACGGTAGTTTTTGCGACAAGGTCTGAATTAACATCACAAAAGTAAGTAGATACTCATTGCATTGTGCGCGAAAACTGAGTGGAGAAGATTTTAAGCCGAAAGTTATTTCTCTTTCCTTCCGTTGGATTATGGCGATACGACAAAACCGACAACCCACCATATCGACGAACTGAAAACTTCACCACTCAATGAACGCGCCCAACAGATGATGTTAACGGACAATGACAACAATTGATCGTAAGGCTAAAGCAGATTGCGAGATGAGATCAAGATCCTATTCGCTGTCATTCTCGGGAATCGCGCATTTTTCCATATTTTTGCAGTTTGTTTTGAGTTTTGCTCTTCTCATCCGCATCAAAATCATTGCGGGTTTCTGGCTTGGCTGTTGCATGTCGTCTTCTATGTTTGCAAAAATGTAAGTGAAATTAAAAAAACAAACAATTTTTGTTTACATATAAATTACAAGAAAAAAAACTACAACTGCTTTATTAAGCTGAAAATTGTTGATAAACCTTTGCAATATTGAACTTTATTAAAATCAGAAATAAATAAAAAAATATTGTTTCTAGAAACATGCATTTCATCTGGAAGTTCCATGAAATCATCCACTGTTGCTCTTAACCTCTGTCGTACTCTTCTCTGGGAAGACCGCTCATCTTCTTCCTCTTCTGCATCCAAAAACAGAGCTATCCTGTCCATTCGTGTGTTTTATTTTTATTTTAATCACTTTTTAAAGAAATTTTCCTTTTACGAAACGAATGTAGCTACACAAATTTTTATTGACAAATAAAAGACAGCTGTTTGACAGTGAAACTACCTTTCCCCAATGCATGTCGATAAGGAGACGTTCTCGGCGGGTTCCACGATAGCAGTAGAAAGTGAAAGCGAATCGAATAGGTGAAGCGAAACTCAATTCCGACTGATTCCACGCTAGGGGTGATTAATACGTGAACGCGAAATTTATCGTACGTTTTTTTAGTATCTATTATAAAAGGAGGGGAAGGAAACTTATATCATACCAAAGGCACTGTGCCAAAGATGTGCAGAAAAAGAAATCATGTGCGTATGTTATTAACGGTAAGGTGAAATAACGTGAACATACACACATGATTTCTTCATACAAAACGCTTTAACCAATTAAATGAAAGCATTTTGATCACGTTCATGACTGTATGAGCTCAAATCCCTTTCTCTCTGCACGGGAGAATATTTAAAAAAAAGGTATGTAATCAAATACATAGCGTTGTTTCTCTCGCTGTTTGTTTTTTTCTTTTTCCTCGGTCGAATTTCGACCACACGCGATACTAGTAATGATAATTTCCTCAACTTTTATTTTCGTATTTAATAGGCGAATTCACCCCAGAAATTTTTTTTACGAGCAGGCATAATGCAAATACAGCCTCCCTTTATCACACCAAATGTCTATTGCGGCGTCTTGGATAGAACGCCATAATAGGGATATATAATTTTGAGGTAGTAAAGGACTTTGTCTACCTAGACTCTATGGTGAGCTCCGCATATAGCGACAAAGATGTCTGGGTCATGTAGAGCGGATGAAGCCCAGCGAAATCCCGAAAAAAAAGTTTTAAAATCCCGTCGTCTATAATCCCGATTATTTCAAATCCACGTGTGAAATCCCGTTTTTATAATCCAGTTTTACAGAATCCCGCACTTCCTTTCTATTTGAATTTAATCATTTAACACTACATTTTGGTTATTACAGTTGTTGACATACCCTTAGCGGAGCGACGAAGTAGTGTGAATGGATAAACCACTCCGAAAAGCGGAGTTCAAATAAATAAATCGGGCGACGCGCGTTACTTACCCGTTATTTGTCGGCACCGCAATTTTTTTCATTAAATAAAGCAACTAGTTTTGATTGGAAAAGCGGGATTATAAAAAAAAAAATTTTAATGCGAGATTATAAAAAGCGAGATATCGAACCCAACCCTCCCTCCAACTACCGACTCATTGCACTAACGTCCTTTCTTTCTAAGGTGATCGATTCGTCCGCTTATGAAATCTTGAATCACAAAAGCTCTTTAATGACCGTCAGTACGGCTTTCGTAGCAAGAGGTCCACTGGTGATTTGATGGTATATAAAACAAATTTATTTGGCGCAACAGCTCTTTAAGTACCTGGGCCTGGCTTCTCGCAACCACTCGTTTGTGTGTGTTATATTTTTCACACGAAAGGGAGGGACCTATAGTTTAGTGTCGTATCCGAATGGCAATTTGTTTTGAGAAGCTTTCTCGTGACAACAATACTCTTGGATGTTTGTCAGACGTTCGCGAGAGGTGAGACCGTGAACAAACTTTTTGGTGATTTCTGGGTTTCGAACTTGGAACCTTACGCGCAGTGGTCCGATACACTAACTACTTGCGCCAAGGCGCCTACATTTTCGTTGTAAGCCAGATCAATATGGTATATACACGTGTGGTAGACCTATTTTCTGCCATTCAGTGGTCAACATGTAACATTTTGTTTCACCAACAATATAATTTTAATAAATAAAATCCATTAATTTCTTATATAGAAGGTAAAAAACTTGTGCAACTACTGGCGTGTTTTAGTGAGACGTCGCTTCTCAGTGAAGTAAGATTTAGCACGGAGTACAACAGCTTTTTTTCTTCATGCAAAAGTGACTTGCGATATATAGTTTGGAACAATCAACTTCAGCGGGCGCTGAAAAGAGTATTTTTATTCAATTTGATTCAAGTTGAATGATTCAGCAGTATCTCAAAAATTTAAGCAAATAGTTAAAAAAAAAAAATGCCTAAAAGGATTTCGTGCAAATAAAGAATATTATAAAACGTATTCCACGTTAATCGATTTTGTATTTGCTGAAATTACGATTGAAATCGATTAAGCGAAAAGAAACTCAGATCCGACGGATTCCACGATAAGGGTGTTAATAATTTACATTTCTCTAAGGAGAGTTTGGCACCCGAGGTGATGTTACTTACTTTCTTAGATGGCGCTACAGTCCGGGGTGGACCTGGGCCTCAACCAACAAAGCCCTCCAGGCAGCGCGGTTACGAGGCAGCTGCCTCCAGTTGCGCACGCCAAGTTGGTTGAGGTCCCCCTCCACTTGTTTGCCCCCTACCGCGAGGTCGTCCTCTACTGCGTCGTCCATCCGGGGTGGATTCGAACACTTTCTTAGCGGGAACGTTAGGCTCCATCCGCTCCAAATGACACAGCCATCTTAGTCGCTTTATGTGAACTCTTCTGGCTAAGTCGATGTCCTTGTACAGGCCGTATAGTTCGGCACTGTACCTTCTTCTCCACTCACCGTCTATGCAGACGGGACCAAAGATCGCTCAAAGAACATTTCTCTCGAAATAACCAAGGGCATCCTCATCCGGTTTTGTCAAAGCCCATGCCTCTGCGCCATACAGCAGGACTGGGATGATTAATGTCTTATAAAGAGTTACCTTAGTAGTTCGAGATAGGGCTTTGCTACTCAATTGCCGTTTTACCCCATAGAAACAACGATTGGCAAGAGTAATTCTTCGTGTGATCTCCCTACTGATGTCATTTTCGGAGTTCACCATAGAGCCTAGGTAGACAAAATTATATCTGTCTATTGTGGCGCTCTGTCCAAGACGCCGATGTTGGGTGTCCTTTTTTGTAGACAGCAAATATTTTGTTTTTGCTTTCATTGACCGCTACCGCTACGACCCATCTTTGCTGCCTCGATCTAATACTCGTAAATGCCCCATTGATGGCCCGCTGAGTTCTTCCGATTATGTCAATGTCATCGGCATAAGCGAGTAGTTGTACAGGCTTGTAAAAGATTGTACCTCCGGTGTTGGCTTGTGAGTTTCGTACAATTCTCTCAAGTACTATGTTAAAGAGATCGCATGATAGCGCGTCACCTTGTCTAAGACCTTTCCTGACATCGAACGGTTCAGTGATGTTCTTACCGACTTTGATGGAGCAGCGAGAGTTCTTCATCGTCATTCTGCACAAACGGACGAGCTTGGCAGGGATGCCAAGACTAGACATGGCTCTGTATAACTCGTCTCTATACAGGCTATCATAGGCAACTTTGAAATCGATGAAGAGGTGGTGGTGGTTTTTTCCAAGATCTGCCATAGTGTGAATATTTGGTCAATGGTGGACTTTCCCGGCCTGAAACCGCACTGATAAGGACCTAACAGGTTTTTGACGATCGGTTTTAGGCGTTCACATAATACGGCAGACAGGATCTTATATGCGATGTTGAGGAGACTTATACCTCTGTAATTGGCGCAGTTTAAAGGGTCTCATTTCTTCAGGATCGGGCAAAAAATGCTAAGGTTCCATTCATCGGGCATACTTTCGTCCGACCAGATTTTACAGATGAGCTGGTGCATACTCCTTACCAACTCATCTCCTCCTGCCTTGAAAATTTCAGCGGCAAAGCCGTCGGCTCCAGCAGCTTTGTTGGATTTGAGTTTAGATATCGCTATCCTCACTTCATTCTGATCGGGTTGACGGGAATCTTGACTGCCATCGTCACTGTGGAATGGTTCGTTCTGCCTGACAGCGGAATATTGGTCATCATCGCCGTTTAACAGTCTGCAGAAGTGTTCCTTCCATATCCTCAGCACCGACTGCGATTCTACTATGTTGCCATTTTCGTCCCTGCAGGCTTCCGTTCTGGCTTTGAAACCCTGACATGTCCTTTTAACTTTTGGCAAAATTTTCGAACATCATTCCTGCAATTAAGTCTCAATTTCCTCGATTGAGCGCTTCTCATGCTCTTTTTTCTTCTTTTTGAGAATTCGATGTTCCTCTTTTCTCCTGCGCACGTAGAGCTCGTAAGCAGCTCTAGTCCTTCTATACAGCGCCGCTTTGTACGCCTCTTGTTTAGCTGCATGTGCTTGCCGGCATTCCTCATCAAACCAGGGGTTTCGTTGTGGTGGCCGAGAAAAACCCAGTACATCAGAGGCGGCGCATTTGCTGCTGGCGGCATGAGACTTAGATTAAGATTAGAAGAAACTCGATCGGCAAAGGTTCTGGCGGTCTCTTTCGATTGTAGCCGCCCGACGTCAAATTTCCTCACAGTATTTCGTTGATTTCGGTCCGTTCTGGATATCCGCATCCGTACCTTGGCTACAACTAGGTAGTGATCCGAGTCCACGTTGGCTCTTCGGAAAGTCCGGACACCCAGAATACTGGAAGAGTGCCATGCGTCGATCGCAATGTGATCGATTTGGTTGACAGTTTTTCGATCAAAGGAGCCATGTTCCTTTGCGAATGTCGAGACGTGGAACCGCGTACTAGCTACAACAAAGTTTCGCCCCGCCGCAAAGTCGATTAGCCTGAGCCCATGGCCGAATGTGATGTCGTGCAGGCTGTGCTTTCCGACCACGCTACTAAAGACGTCTTCTCTTCCTAGTTTTGCGTTAAAATCACCTAGGATAATTTTAATGTCGTGGCAAGGGCATTGCTCACACGTCTTGTCCAAGGGCTGGTAGAAGTCATCCTTGGTTGCGTCGTCCTTCTCCTCGTGAGGGGCGTGAACGCATATTAGGCTAATGTTGGCAAATTTAGCCTTGATACGGATAGTCATAAGGTGCTCGTTCATATGCCGGAAACTCAAGACTTCTTGCTTAAGTCTGCCTCTAATGACAAATCCGCCCCCGAATAGACGCTTTCCTTGTTGTCTGTAGCAATCGCCGTAGTAGATGTCGCAGTTTTTCATACTCCTTTTGCCCGGCCCATCCCATCGCACCTCTTGGATGGCGGTAATGTCTGCTTTGAGACACTCTAGGGCCTCCGCAAGTTGTTCGGCTGCACGTGGTTTGTAGAGGGACCTAACATTCCATGTGCAGACACGAAGATCGTTGTCCTTTTTACGTTTGCTTGGGTCGTCAACAGTAGAAACATCCGTATCCGAGGCTGTTGGTTGCTTCGTAACCGAAAATTTTCTACGTGGTAGAGAAGTTAAGCCGACGGCACAACCCCCAACCTGGAGGACCAGATACTTTTTTTGCAACCCCTAGGACGAGGGGGCGGATACACCGATGTCAGCAACCCACTTCGGGGAAATGAGCGCTGCCGTTGGCCCATTAAGGGTTCATCCGCCACCATCTCTTTTTCAATACCCTGACGTAGTATTGAAATCAGCTCCAAATATGTCGAAGTAGCTCCGGTAAGGTATCCGCTGGTCTGTAGACGTCACCGTTGATTTTATCGAGAGAATTCATCTGCCGCACGTCCTCCTTCTGAGGAGCTCTTGGTAGACTTCTGAGACGCATATTTCAGCCGATCAGGTCAACAAGAGATGCCTCGTCCGGTTAAACATATGCGCGCTGAAGTTCACCCAGATGTGCTTACGCAGGTCTGAGTGTTCAGCTACACATATATCGTCAGACTCAGCATACGCTCATCGTTAGTTCACTATCAGTTAGCTATCCAGCGGGCACCACGGGGAGGTGATGATGCGATTTTGCCACGCCCCCGAGGTGCTGTTATTCACCCTGATTACCGTTGGCGTTTTACGCTTTTCGACGATTGTCGTTTTATTCATAGCTACGACCTGCTGACTGTTAAACGTCACTAAGCATTGTTTTTGTGATGTGGAATACTATTACAACTCTTTCACATTAAAAAAGTTATGAAAATGGATTCGTGGTACATCTGAGGAATAAAACGACAATCGTCGGAAAGCGTAAAACGCCAACGGTAATCAGGGTGATTATATTATATATCCTTAAGTACATCGGTTAGAATTTTCTTGCTCCTTTCAAAATCGTTTGCTATGCATTCATATGGACCCCATTTCATTTTAATGGGTAGATAAGAGTTTTAAAGCACGTACAATTGTACTTTGTTTTTGTTTTGTCATTCGCTTATGTGTCTATCTTAAACTCTTATCTATATTTTGAATGCGCCTAAAAGAAAAGAGATCATAGGGGGAATGTCTATAGTTTCCTATCTCGACCTTTCGCTGCCATTGGAATAAACATACGATCATGAGTGGAACTTTGACGATGTCAGGGGTCGAATAGCGTCCTCCGTCAACGGATGACTGGTAAGGTAATTTGTATTGCGTTTTTGGTAGATCTAGCAACAACATACATACAAATTACGGGTAAATTCAAAAACGTCAAACATTTGTGCAGTGCATCACTAGGCTTCAATAGGTCTGTTCGCCTACTTTCTGCACCAAAATTCGCAGTTTGTCAAATTTCCATAAGTGGGGGTAAAATTCTCTCAGAGAGATTTAAAATTACGAAAAAGTAAACGAACGCGTTGAACCACAAAAGTTGCCCACTTCTTAAACGTCAAACCTCAAACCCAATTGTACGCGAAAGAAAGAAACAGAAGGGACAATCCACAAGAAATCGCATATACAGCGATTTGACAGATTTGACAGTTTTCGACAACTATCTCACAAAAATTTCTTGCACTAAAATACGGAGCATGGGGAAATTTCTTACTCTCTCGAGAGCGCTCTCTTCTGTCAAAAACTACGAAAATTCTCAGTACTCGAACATGTTTTCGTTAAAAATCGTAACTTTTCGTAAAAATTCGCTGTTTTGGGAGGGCACGCGAACAGACCTATTTGCGATTCTGATGCTATGCACAGCAGATGCTGATGATTTGCTGATTGAATATTTCGTCGGCGTTTTTGAACGCATTTGCAGCAAACATTTTTTGGGTCAAGATGGATGTATTGGTAATAAAAGTTTTGATTGGTCGATTTTTATTAAATATGTATCAAGCAAGGAGAAAGCGCTCGAATCGGATACATAATGTTAAAAGCAAGAAACAAGAATTTTCGGTGCATCTGGCATTTACCAAATTTTAAGTGCGGAGCTTCTTGCATTTCCTCAAGAACTCTTCCCCAAAGAAATGCTCTCGATTTTTTCCATGAAGAAAATTCTTTTTCATGTTGTTAATAGGAGTTTTACCTGCGCGGCGCTGAAATACTCTCTGAAAACAAATTTTATAAAATATAATTACTTATTTACTGTTAAAAATGTGTATTTACGTACTTTTCTTTCTCCTCCGACATTTTTACCTATGTATGTCTTGCCTCCCGAATCAAGAACGCGTCAAACTTTTCGGCGATGTTTTTGTTTGTTATGTTTGCGCATCAGTTTACGCAACTTTGCAATAATGAACACTTGACGTTGAGAGTGATGCCCATTGTTTGCATTAATGACCGTTTTACAAAGCATCATGAGCATCACGATGCCAATGATGCGTTATTGAATTTACACTACGTGACGATTTATCCGTTCACGTAGGACGCGGTTCGATCCCTGATCTCGATCGTCCCACGACCTATATCAATGCATAAAAAAAAAAAATATATATCATATATATATATATATCAATGCATAGGTCTCATTATTCACCCTGATTGTCGTTGGTGCTTGTCGCTTTTCGACAATTGTCGTTTTATTCATAGCTACGACATGCTGATCGTTAAACAGTATCAAAGTTTTTGAGGAGAAAGTGTGATATCGATAATCGGAAAGAGTGGTTTAATTATCTTCATATAAAAGTAAGAAAAGAAAAACTTAAAAAATACGGTACAGCAGTGGCTACAAACACGGAGGGAGATTGGGCAGCCTATAGAAATGCAAGGAACAAATATAAAGCTGAACTGAAGAAATATAAACGTACATTTTTAAAAAGTAAAATCGAAAATTCTGTGGACCAAAAATCTATGTGGAGCAATCTAAAAAAAATATCCTTAAAAATGAAAAATCAAGTGAAATCAAGGACATTCGATTCGACAACCACACTTACAGTAATAAAAAATCAATGGCTAATAAAATTTAATTATTATTTTATTGACAGTGTCACAGAAATTACTAACTCTATTCTTACTTACTTACTTACTTAGGTGGCGCTACAGTTCGGGGTGAACCTGGGCCTCAACCAACAAGCCTCTCCATTTAGCTCGGTCTTTAGCTAATTGCCTCCAGTTGCGCACTCCAAGTTGGTCGAGGTCCCCTTAAACTTGTGCGCGCCACCTACGGCGATGATTCCCTCTACTGCGTCGTCCCTCGGGATTAAATTCGAAGACTCTGCGGGCCGGAGCGTTGGTGTCCATTCGCTCTACATGTCCTAGCCATCTCAGACGTCCAATACGCAGTTTTTTGGCTAGGTCGATTTTGCTGTACAGCTCGTATAGTTCGTGATTGAATCTTCTCCTCCAAAACCCGTCCACGCAAACGGGACCGAAAATCTTACGAAGAATTTTTCTCTCGAAGCGACCAAGGATATCTTCATCCTCTTTTAATAAAGTCCATGTTTCAGCGCCATGAAGCAGGACTGGGATGATCAGGGTCTTATACAGAGTCTCCTTAGTTGTTCGAGATAGGGCTTTACTGTTGAATTGCCTTATAAGCCCAAAAAACAGCGATTGGCAAGAGTTATTCTTCGCTTGATTTCTGCGCTGATGTTGTTCTCAGAGTTTATAGCAGAGCCAAAGTAGACAAAGTCCCTTACTACCTCGAAGTCATAGCTGCCCACGGTGACGTTTTGTCCAATTCGTCGGTGTTGGTTTTCCCTTCTAGTTGACAGCATATACTTGGTTTTGCCCTCGTTTATCACCAAACCCATTTTGGCCGCTTCCGCCTCAATGCTTGCAAAAGCACCGGTGACAGCCCGCTGAGATCTTCCGATAATGTCTATATCGTCGGCGTATGCAAGCAGTTGTACAGACTTGTAATAGATTGTGCCTCCGGTGTTGGCTTGTGAGTTCCGCACAATCCGTTCAAGTACAATATTGAAGAAGTCACATGACAGCGCGTCACCTTGTCTAAAGCCTTTTTTGACATCAAAGGTCTCGGTGAAGTCATTACCGACCTTGATGGAGCAGCGAGCGTTCTCCGTCGTCAGCCTGCACAGACGGACAAGTTTGGTAGGGATGTCTCTATTCTCTAACTCTATTCAACATGTGCTGTTTACTAATGTCGTTTTCCATTGGGCAGAAAGATGCCTTCTTTTTGTCTTCCGAAGAGAAAAAACACTGCCGCACATGTTCCATTGGCTCTTCAGAATCATCTTCTGGGAGAGTTTTTCGCTTCCCGATTTCGTTTCGGAAGACACCCAAAATTCACTCACACATATAAAGTCTTACATCGGATTACCTGTCAAAGTCATATGGAAAAGAAGGCATTGTTTTGTTTATTCGCAATGCAGTGAAGTCCGTCGAAAAAAAGTCTCATATGTGTAAATATAACATACTTGAGTAATGTTCAATTATCACTTTCCCGTTGATCTGCAGTATTTCTCCATCATCTCGACGAAATATTCGATAGTCAGCCAAATTTATTTCTTCATCCATCTTTATCTCTGTTTTATGAAAAATGTAAACAAGAAATGTGACATTTCACCAACACACACACAATTGAGCGAAAAAATAAATCGCATGTTCCATTGGAATCCAGAAGAAGCCAATTCTTGAGTGAAACCAATGGAAAACGACATAATTATGTTAGCGAAGCTAATGTTAATTTCCAATTCCAATATATTTCCCTTGAAGAAATCCGATTAACCCTTAAAGAGATGAATAATAAAAAAGACTTACTTCATGTGCACTCGAAGATACCTAGACAATTTCGAAATTATTGGACCATCGTTGCAAAAATTATCAATCGTTCTATTGAATCTGGCATTTTTTCTGATTCGTGGAAAAAGTCAGTCGTTACGCCGATTGAAAAAGCAGCTAATACACATTTGTGCGAAGAATTTAGACCAGTCAACATGATGCCCCTCTTGGAAAAGTTGTTCGAGAAAATAATATTTAAACCGCTTAATAACTATTTTGAAGACATAATTTCATAACTGACATCCAATCGGGATTTAGAAAAAATCATTCCTGTGAAAGTGCGATTAATTCAGTGGTTACGAGTTGGAAAGAAGAGTTGTCTAGAAAAAAGATAATGAACTGTGGGTTTTTGGATTTCAAAAGAGCCTTTAAAACAATTGACAGAATTATTTTATTGTTAAAGTTTAAACGATATGGTAAAAAAAATAAACAGTTAAAGTGGTTCTCTTCATATCTCTTAAATAGAGCCCAAATAGTAAAATTAAATCGTGGGCGCCATGGGGTAGGTGGTTAGTGTGTCGGATCACTACGCGTGAGGTTCCAAGTTCGAATCCTACAAAACACCAAAAAGTTTTTTCACGGTCCCACCTCTCGCGAGCGTCTGACAAACATCCGAGAGTATTGTTGTTTCGAAAAAGCTTCTCAAATCGCCGTTCGGATACGGCACTAAACTGTAGGTCCCTTCCATTCGTACGAAAAATATAACGCACACAACATGAGTGGTTGCGAGAAGCTAGGCCCTGGCACTTAATGAGCTGTTGCGCCAAATATTTATTTTTTTTTAGTAAAATTAAATAAAATGGAATTGGACTCTATTAAAGTAAACCTTGGTGTACCGCAAGGACATGTGTTAGGTACATTACTCTTTATAATATACATTAACGACATGCAAACGGTTTTACAAAATGCGAACCTAGCCCTTTTGGCCGACGATGTGGTAATATATGTGACGGAAAGAAGCATAGACGAAAGTCATAGATTACTGCAGGATGACTTGCAGCGAGTAAACATGTGGCTGAAACAAAACAGA
This sequence comes from Brachypalpus laphriformis, assembly GCA_945910035.1. Classification (NCBI taxonomy): domain Eukaryota; kingdom Metazoa; phylum Arthropoda; class Insecta; order Diptera; family Syrphidae; genus Brachypalpus; species Brachypalpus laphriformis. The sequence goes on along the minus strand of OX246753.1, from coordinate 191,064,221 downwards.
TTGAAACTCAACATATCCAAACCGAAGCAAATGGTGATCAACAAAGGCAAGACTATCATTTAAGAATGTCAATTGATGGTGAGATCATTGAGCAAATTGGTGAAATTAAATACCTAGGGGTTATAACTGATAACAAGCTTAATTTCTCTAATCATGTAGATTATTTTTGTAAAGAAATAGCTGAAAAATTGGTTACCTAAAAAAAAATAAGAAATTAAATATCTACTTTAAGTGCAATAAATATTTTTAATGTGATAGTAAAACCTCACTTTGAGTATTGTTTTGTTTTTGTGTAATGAGAGTTTGATTCATAGACTGCAATTATTGCAAAATAAGGCTATGCGAAGTATTTTAAAGTGCAATTTGATGCCTAATTGTGCAATATGTCGGTGATGTTCAACCATATTACCTTAATAGTAAATAAAATAGTAATCATTTTAGATTGCCTTACTTAAGGACTAATAACACTCAAAACTCTCTAATTTATAAAGGATTTAAATTATTTAACGAAATGAATCTATTAAGTTTGCTAGGGCAAAATGTTGGCCATATTAAAGTATTAAATAATTGTTATTAGTTATACTTATTAACAAGAAAAAAAAAAGTTCTTCAAGTATGTACAGTGATGATGTAATTCACCCTTATTCCGCCTAACGTTTAACGCCTAGTTGAAAAACGACAGTCTGAACTCGGCGTTTTATGAGTCGTTTTACCCCATTAAACGTCAGATGTCGTTTAACTTCATGTGGAACCTAATTTCTTGTTCGACAACAGTCACACAACAAACATCATCGTTATTCTATCAGGCGTTTAAGTTTCACAAAACGACTGGTTAAACGACAATTTTTGTCGTTTGGAAATTAGCAAACGACGTTTGCGTAATTTTTCAGCTCGGTTAGTTTATATTCAAGTTCTTTAGTTATTAATTATTCTTCAAAGGTGAAAATAACAAATACAAAACAAATGAAACGCCTGGTAGAGTTAATGGAAAAACATCTTTCTCTGGCGAAGAATTTTAAAAAAGGTGTTCCACAAACGGCTGAGTCTAAAACTGGATGGAAGGACGTATCTGCAATATTAAACGCTCTATGACCACCCATACGAGATGAAAAAGAGTGGCAAAAAGTATACATGCAAAACATTAATTTAAAGAAAAATATTTCAAGGTTTGGTTCGATGCTAAATTCTTGGTTTTTGTTACTTATGAACCAACAGCAGACCAAAGCATGACCGATGGATACATCTGACTCTTTCATTGATGAGGCCAACCGAACAGTCATTTCATCTCCAGGAATAGATTCTGAAGACAAAATAGTACACATAAGGAAGGAAACCCCTTCAAGATCCAGAAAAAAAAATTAAATTCCTATGGAAAAGGTCTTGTTGAAAACATGCTAGAAAAACAGGTAAAAATAGAGGAACGTTTGTCCATCGAAGTGAAAAATTCGCACGAAATAACAGAAAGTGTTTTTAATTGGAAGAGGAAAAACTAAAATTGTACTAACTGCAACTGGAACGCGAAGAAAAGCTAATACTTCTCCCCATTTTCATCAGATATCTCTTATTAGTTTCCTCTTCGTCATCCTCTGTCATGTTCGCTACTCTACTATAGAAACATTACAACGGTGTCCATATTTACTTTTGGGCAAATTTATTTTTAATCAAAATGAAATGAAAATGATAAAAATAAACCTACCAACGCAGTTAAAATACGAAAAATCAACAATGAAATATTAAAATATAGCAACTAAACCAATCAAAATATTTGCCTGTCACTGCCAGCTGTTATTGTGGAATGTATGTGGAATGGAAATGAAATGAAACTCATAGCGTTTAAGACGCAGAATACCCATACTAAAACGACAGTAAACCGACACGACTCAAAAAACGACAATTCTCGAAGAACTTAAACGCCTGCTGGAATAAGGCGTTCCTTTTATTAGCGAGGTTATGATCCGAAAACAAGGGATCACAACCCTCCCACTTCACTTGATTAGCGAATCTAACGTTCGACTCAAGTCGAACTGTCAGCGAATTGCTTCTGTCGTGGTATTGCTGTAAGCAAACATTTTCATTCGATTAAGGAATAAGTGTGCTGACAAAGGAAGAAACAATTAAATGTAATCTGTGAAGTGTATAAAGCGACAGAAGTAATTCGCCGGAGTCGAACGTTTGATTCGCTAACCATAATAGGGGTGTATATACCTAATTATGGCACAAAACCAAAATAAGAAAACCAGTTCCGTTTAGTTTTTTTATTGAAAATAGTTTATTTCACATGTATTATGATCACCCTTTCTTTTTTCAAATATGAACTTAATTAGAATGTGCTTATTAAAAGCCTGTAAAGATCATTTGTTTAATTATTTCTTTGGGAGTATTTATTAAATACACCTCAGAGTTAAGTTAGTTTTTATTATGTTTTAGACTTACAAATAAGAAATTTTATTATATATCTTAAGAACTAGATTATCTTCATTTTCATATAATAATTGTTCATTTTCACTTTTTTATTTGTGTTTTAATTTAATAAATAACTAACAACATAAGTCGTTTGGAAACGATTTAAATTTTTAATCGATTTTTTTTTTAATAAAAAGAAGCCCAGTTTTATATGAGTTTTGAATGTGCTTTGTTTACATAATAAAAACATAATATTTAAATTATTATAAAAAAAAATAAAAAGAATACACAATAGATACAGATATAGTTTCAAAGTGGAGAAAAACAAAAAATATCACGTAACAACTTTTTTGAAAATGAAACACAGTATTTAAATGAATTACACCAAAACAATATTCAATAATAACTTCAGGCTTTGGTGTAATTAAAATATTAAATAGAAAATCAAGAAATAAGAAACATACAAAAATAAGTATAAATTAAAAGCAATTGAGATTTCCCATGTTTCTCCTTGTTTTTTGGGAAATATAATTGAAGGTAGAGATGTCAGCTAATAAGAAAATTGGTTGGTTTTGCATTTATGAGAGCTTCAGATACGATGGTGGTGAACATTTCTTTCTTAGGAATTTTATGATATAAAGTGGTAGACACGAGATTAAGGTGATGATAGAAACCTTCCAAAGGAAATCATATGACCAAATGAACTCCCAATCTGTAAGAAATAAGAAATAATATTGAGTGATGTTAGGAGTGAAGAGTTGTTGCTGAATATTCTCTAATTAAAAATATATCTTCTTCTTTATCCTAAGAAAAAGAGTGCTTCAGGAGTGCGATATACCTGGTTTTACTCAACGTTTGGAAAAGTAGCCTAGCGGTGTTACACTGGCCTAGACGTTGCCATCGGTAATTGGTTTCACTCACCGAGTTGTAGTTAAGGCACTTAACATAAGACATTGGCGCTTCGATGTCGGTGATACTTACGCTATTTGTACCAGAGGAGCCTTATCGAACCAGCTCGTCAGCTGCGCAATTCCCCGATATTTCACAGTGACCGGGTATTCAGCAAAGGGTGAGATTGTACTGTCCAGCTATCTCGCGGCAGACCTTTAATGTCCTAGACCTCGTAGCGCTGGATGCAAGCGATTTGATGGCTACCTGACTGTCGATGCATATGACAATATCCGATGGTGATACTGTATTAACCAGTCAGCGGCTTGGCGAATAGCGGTAACTTCGGCTTGCAGATATGCAACGATCGCGGATTATTTCCCCTTATACGAGGTGGGCAAAATCGCATCATCATCTCCACGCGGTGCCCGCTGGATAGCTATCTGATAGTGAACTAACGATGAGCGTATGCTGAGTCTGACGATATATGTGCAGCTGAACACTCAGACCTGCGTAAGCACATCTGGGTGAACTTCAGCGCGCATATGTCTAACCGGACGAGGCATCTCTTGTTGACCTGATCGGCTGAAATATGCGTCTCAGAAGTCTAGCAAGAGGTCCTCAGAAGGAGGACGTGCGGCGGATGAATTCTCTCGATGGAATCAACGGTGACATCTACAGACGAGCGGATACCTTACCGGAGCTACTTCGACATATTTGGAGCTGAGGTCTGTAAGGATTTTCAATACTACGTCAGGGTATTGAAAAAGAGATGGTGGCGGATGAACCCTTAATGGACCAACGGTAGCGCTCATATCCCCGAAGTGGGTTACTGACATCGGTATATCCGGCCTCTTGTCCTAGGGGTACAAAAAAAGGATCTGGCCCTCCAGGTTGGGGGTTGTGCCGTCGGGTTAACTTCCCTACCACGTAAAAAACCTTTGGTTACGAAGCAACCAACAGCCTCGGATACGGATGATCTTACTGTTGACGACCCATGCAAACGTAAAAAGGACAACGATCTTCGTGTCTGCACATGGAATGTTAGGTCCCTCTACAAACCACGTGCAGCCGAACAACTTGCGGAGGCCCTAGAGTGTCTCAAAGCAGACATTACCGCCATTCAAGAAGTGCGATGGGATGGGCCGGGCAAAAGGAGTATGAAAAACTGCGACATCTACTACGGCGATTGCTACAGACAAAAAGGACAGCGTCTATTTGGGTGCGGATTTGTCATTGGAGGCAGACTTAGGCAAGAAGTCTTGAGTTTCCGGCATGTGAACGAGCGCCTTATGACTATCCGTATCAAGGCTAAATTTGCCAACATTAGCCTAATATGCGTTCACGCCCCTCACGAGGAGAAGGACGACGCGACTAAGGATGATTTCTACCAGCTCTTGGACAAGACGTATGAGCAATGCCCTAGCCACGACGTTAAAACTATCCTAGGCGACTTAAACGCAAACCTAGGAAGAGAGGAAGTCATTAGTAGCGTGGTCGGAAAGCACAGCCTGCACGACAACACATCCGGCAACGAACTCAGGCTAATCGACTTTGCGGCGGGGCGAAACTTTGTTGTAGCTAGTACGCGGTTCTCATGTCTCGACATTCACAAAGGAACATGGCTCTCCTTTGATCGAGACAAATCGATCACATTTCGATCGACGCAAGGCACTCTTCCAGTATTTTGGGTGTCTGGACTTTCCGAGGAGCCAACGTGGACTCGGATCACTACCTAGTTGTAGCCAAGGTACGGATGCGGATATCCACAACGGAGCGAAATCAACGAAATGCTGTGAGGAAATTTGACGTCGAAAAGCTACAATCGCAAGAGACCGCCAGAACCTTTGCCGATCGTGTTTCTTCTAATCTCAATCTAAGTCCTATGCCGCCAGCAGCAAATGCGGAAGACCAGTGGCAGCGTTGCCAACAAGCCATCAGAGATGCCGCCTGTGATGTACTGGGTTTCTCTCGCCCACCACAACGAAACCCCTGGTTTGATGAGGAATGCCGGCAAGCACATGCAGCAAAACAAGAGGCGTACAAAGCGACGCTGCATAGAAGGACTAGAGCTGCTTACGAGCTCTACGTGCGCAGGAGAAAAGAGGAACATCGATTTCTCAGAAAGAAGAATAAAGAGCATGAGAAGCGCTCGATCGAGGAGATTGAGAGACTTTATTGCAGGAATAATGTTCGAAAATTTTACCAAAGGGTAAAAAGAACATGCCAGGGTTTCAAAGCCAGAACAGAAGCCTGCAGGGACGAAAATGGCAACATAGTAGTAGAATCGCAGTCGGTGCTGAGGATATGGAAGGAACACTTCTGCAGACTGTTAAACGGCGATGATGATCAATATTTCGCTGTCAGGCAGAATGAGCCATTCAACAGTGACGATGGCAGTCAAATTTACCGTCTACCCGATCAGAATGAAGTGAGGATAGCGATATCTAAACTCAAATCCAACAAAGCTGCTGGAGCCGACGGCCTTGCCGCTGAACTTTTTAAGGCAGGAGGAGATGAGTTGGTAAGGAGCATGCACCAGCTCATCTGTAAAATCTGGTCGGACGAAAGTATGCCCGATGAATGGAACCTCAGCATCGTTTGCCCGATCCTGAAGAAAGGAGACCCTCTGAACTGCGGCAATTACAGAGGTATAAGTCTCCTAAATATCGCATATAAGATCCTGTCTGCCGTACTATGTGAACGCCTAAAACCGATCGTCAACAAACTGATAGGTCCTTATCAGTGCGGTTTCAGGCCTGGAAAGTCCACCATTGACCAAATATTCACACTACGGCAGATCTTGGAAAAAACCCATGAATATAAAATCGATTCGCACCACCTTTTCATCGATTTCAAAGTTGCCTATGATAGCCTGTATAGAGACGAGTTATACAGAGCCATGTCTAGTCTTGGCATCCCTGCCAAGCTCGTCCGTTTGTGCAGAATGACGATGGAGAACTCTCGCTGCTCCATCAAAGTCGGTAAGAACATCACCGAACCGTTCGATGTCAGGAAAGGTCTTAGACAAGGTGACGCGCTATCATGCGATCTCTTTAACATAGTACTTGAGAGAATTGTACGAAACTCACAAGCCAACCCCGGAGGTACAATCTTCTTCAAGTCTGTACAACTACTCGCTTATGCCGATGACATTGACATAATTGGAAGAACTCAGCGGGCAGTCAATGGGGCATTTACGAGTATTGAGAACGAGGCAGCAAAGATGGGTCTAGCGGTCAATGAAAGCAAAACAAAATATATGCTGTCTACAAAAAAGGACACCCAACATCGGCGTCTTGGACAGAACGCCACAATAGACAGATACAATTTTGAGGTAGTAAAGGATTTGTCTACCTAGGCTCTATGGTCAGCTCCGCAAATGACATCAGTGGAGAGATCACACGGAGAATTACTCTTGCCAATCGTTGTTTCTATGGGCTAAAACGGCAATTGAGTAGCAAAGCCCTATCTCGAACTACTAAGGTAACTCTTTATAAGACATTAATCATCCCAGTCCTGCTGTATGGCGCAGAGGCATGGGACATTTGACAAAACTGGATGCCCTTGGTTATTTCGAGAGAAAAGTTCTTCGAGCGATCTTTGGTCCCGTCTGCATAGACGGTGAGTGGAGGAGAAGGTACAATGCCGAACTATACGGCCTGTACAAGGACATCGACTTAGCCAGAAGAGTTCACATACAGCGACTAAGATGGCTGGGTCATTTAGAGCGGATGGAGCCCAACCTTCCCGCTAAGAAAGTCTTCTAATCCACCCCGGACGGACGGCGCAGTAGAGGACGACGTCGCGGTAGGTGGCGCAAACAAGTGGAGGGGGACCTCAACCAACTTGGCGTGCGCAACTGGAGGCAGCTGGCTCGTAACCGTGCTGGCTGGAGAGGTTTGTTGGTTGAGGCCCAGGTCCACCCCGGACTGTAGGGCCATCTAAGTAAGTAAGTATACGAGGATTTAGGACACAGTCTGATTTTTCATTCAAACGGCAACCTTACAATCGTGTTTTGGTTGAGTCTTGGGAATAAATCAGTTAATCATGATATGTGACAGCTTAACGAGAGTCCCCACTCTTAGGAAGGTCCACTTCAATTTCTCTTTTTTAACAAATCATAAATCAATTGTCAATGGATCGATGATAATTCAAATTCGAACGAATTTGCGGAGCAAACAACTAAGCTTTAAAAGGTTTAATCAGCGGCCAGACTAAAGAAAATTACACAAGTACAATGTTAAATAGATCATAAACTGCTTAGACGAAGTCGGCTGCAGATGAGGATGAGCATATATGTACATATGTAGTATATGCTGTAAACAAACTATGATTCACACCTCTGACTGATTACCCGAAACGCCGCGCTGGAATCAAACAGCTATCATATCGGGTTTACGATCAGTCAAGACAAGCTAAAGAATACGATCAGTCTATGATGGATGAAGTGATCACAGTTTAAGGCATACTAATTATGATTTTAAGACATATTGGAAATCTTGGTGTTAAAAAACTGTTTTGAACAGATTAACCATAAGTTACCGAATACCAAGACCGACTACCGATCGACGTATGTTTCTAAAGATAACGGTCACTGTAAAATAGAACAGCGATAAACAGTTTTCGAAATTGAAGCCTTCAGTGGTAACATCTAATTCAAAGCAGCAATGAAGTTAATTTAAAGTGAATATTCAGCAGAACAGTGACCTTTTGAAATAATTTTACTTACCAAAGTATTCATGAAGCACAGCCAGCGATAGCAGATAAAGCGTTAAACTGAATAACTCTGCCAGAACCATTAATCTGTAAAGAAAATACACAAATGAGCCACCATCAGCAAAATAACTCCAATCTTCTCTATAACTTACCGATGCCAAGTGCGTATGGTTAATGCCACCATTATCAACTCTGTCAGTATCAACGCTGAGAAACTGATTGCCACAATATGTATGAACTCATCCTCGAACAGTATCAACGCTCCGTACATTATCACACCTCCCTGATAGATACTTATCAGTACCCATATGAAGAATGTCTTATAACTTAAACTTCTGCCTTTCGATAGATCTTTATATAGCTCAGGATATGTCACAGCTGTTATCGATGTAATGTCTTGATCGAGGACCAACGAGAACACTGGAAACATTGTGTACAACGTTGAATAGCCCACCATAAGGAAACCTTGATAAAGAGCCACTGAGCTCAGATAGAAAACCGCAGAGAATACCGCTTGCAGGGTGGTTATGATGAGGCCACGATGGATAACAAATTGTGATAGTGCAGCGGACCGTTTATACGACCTCCTACCGTGCACCAGCAACAACTTGGCGATGTGTGAGAATTGTGGGATACTGAAATCACCGGCTAGAGATGCTTGCCGTCCTTCACGACCTTCGATGCCAACACCTGCGTCGGCCTGCTGTATCATACTGACATCGTTACCTCCATCGCCCACGGCGCAGGTACGTTTGCCAGTGTGTTCCTGTATGAGCGACACCACCTGAGCCTTCTGTGTAGGACTACATCGGCAGCAAACTACCGCTGGGCATGCAGTAGCTAACTCCATGAATTCGGGGCGATAGTATTGTAGACAGACTTCTAAGCTCTCGCCGGAGACTACCAGTGCGCAACCCTGTTTCCTGCGGAATTGATTCAGTTCCAAATGAGCGTCTGTTCGGGTTTTAACGCTTTTCAGCACGTGGAGTCCTTGATTTCGGCCGATCAACTGGGAGCTCTTTGCAATGCAACAGGCAGTCTCTAGTTTATCACCTGTCAACATCCACACACGCACTCCAGCGTTACGTAGAAGCTCTAAGGTGGGCCTAACGCCTTCCTGTAGACGATCTTCCACTCCGGTTAGGCAAACAAGTTCCAGCTCACGTTCCAGTGACTCAATCACAGCCGCAACCTTAGCTACACGATCGGATACGCTCAAACGCGCTGCGTTATAGCGTGTCTCAAAGTCAGCATACTGTTCTTCAGTGAGAACCTTTTTTGCCACTACAAGTGTGCGTAGACCTTCGCGTGCCATATTCCCAGACTCTTCACTCAACCAGTCGTTGTACTGAACAATCGATGCCATCACCACGTCGGCGCCCTTCAAATAGAAGGTGATCTCACCCGAATGGCTGTCCTTTACTATTATCCCCATTCGCTTCGACTCGCTGGTAAACGGAAAGATTTGCAGGATCTGGAAGTGAAGCACATCATCCTTCGCAGCAGTTGCACTATTTGCCCCAGCATTTACTGAACTAATGGATGCCGTACTTGCACTGCTCGTCGATGGCGATGGAGACACCTCGTCCCGCCTTAGGTATAAGACGTTTTTCTCCGGAAATTTGGGTGCCTTCAGCTGTAGGGTCATTGAATTGACATCTCTAGCGATCAGTGTTAGTCCAACTTGCTCCGTCCACTTGACTAGAGCAATCTCGTCGGGACTTGATGCCTGATAGGTGATTTCTTCTGCAGGTTTCTTCTCTTCAATGTTTATGACGGACTTTGTTGGAGAACTTCCCTTGCTATTGTTGCTGCTGGTATCATCATCCGTCACCGGTGTGACATTGTGGCACAAAGCTAGAGCTTTGACTGCTTCCCATTCACGCCATCCTTCGGGACGTCGCATTCTACTACCCGAAAACATCAACGGTTTGTTGTGAGCATTTTCGGCGCCATGGTGTATCAACGGCGATAAACTCTGTATAATCGTTCCAATGTGATGGAAAGTATCGCTATCGTGGGAGACAATCCCCAAATGGATTTTCTTGAATACCATTTCGTTTTGGGTTAGTGTGCCGGTTTTATCCGTGAGAACGTACGATATGCGACCAAGCTCTTCTGGTATCGTTGTCGATCTTGCCACAGTGCCTTGGATTTCTGGATCGTTTTGCATTTGCCAAGAGTAGAATGCCTTTCCCATGTCCAAGTTCACCCGAAGACTGATAGGGATAATATAGGAGAAGAGCAGTACAAAACGGAACATATAGCGATACCAGGGTCCATTGAAACCTTTCAATATCATCATTACTAGCGAGAGGCCGAGCACTGCACAAAAAAGAACCTGAAAGAGAGAATCAGTTTCATAGTGATTTTATGGCTTAGAAGATTCTTTCAACTAACCTTGGTGAGTCCATTGATTTCCATATCCAGGAGGCCTACTTTCGAACGCGGTTGAGAGTTGTTCATAACACTACGCGTCTCACAGCCTGTGTAGATGACAATGCCTGTTGCTGTACCAGCAGCTACCACAGTATTCGCCCAAAGGGTGTTCTCAACATTTAAACTACTCTCTTCGCAGCCGTGTTGCTATGAAATACAAGGGAAAAGGGATTTTGTGAGTGGAATTTATGCAAAAGGGAATGGCTCAAGCTCTTCGAAGAGCTCTAGAATCCATGCTTTTCTTGAAAACAAACTAAGGATATCAAAAAGCAGCCCAGAATATTGACCAGAAGGCATCTTAAGCAGAAGTTTAGCATTTTAAATAGATGCGCCGCAGCTTGAAAAGAAGCTTAGCACCTTAAAAATAAACTCATCATCTGAAGCATAGCTTCGAATTTCCAATATAATCAAAAATAAGGTATAGAAAGTCAGCACTTTTAAACAGTACAGTTCAGCCATTTTAACCAAAACCCGAAACCTAGAAGATTTTTCAATTTTTAAAAAAGACTTCAATGTCTTGAGCACTCTCTGCTCTGTTTGATACAAGATAGTTTTGAAGAAATTCTTAAGTATTGTAGCTCAAACTCACCATAGCAAAGGTACCAATAAATGAGTGAATATCTTTCTGTGGCTTTTCAATGTACACATTCGCGTCAATATTAAACAAATCCGAATCCTTGGTCAGCTTCTGAGTCAGAGGCACAGCTAGACGTAATTTCCAATCGGTTTCACCTAGTAGTAGAAGGGAAAAATTAGGAAATTTATTTCTAAATATTCTTGCTCCACTCACCATCAAGTTGATCAGTTCTAACAAAAACTGATCCACTCTTGTCACTCGTCCGCAATAGAATTAAGTCCGCTGGCACTCGTTCGTTCTTTTCGACTATGATGACATCGCCAACTTTTAATTTCGATGAAGATACCATCTCATAGCCATGTTCTCCTGACACCATCAGACGTTTGTATTTTTGCGAATTGACTTCATGATCTCGTTGATGACGACGAAAATCATCGACTGCTTCTCGACATATTGTTACCATTAGAACAAAGCATAATGGTCCCCAGTATGTGTATGGATAACCAATTCGTATGTCCGGAATGAACTGACTCAACGCCATCAGCAGGAAGTACAAATTTAAAAAGAAACGGAACTGCTCGAAGAGTACCAAGGGCAGGAACGTTAGGAAATTGTACTTTTGATTGCGTATCTCATTCGGTGGGAATTTATCGCTTGTCGGACGTCCCAAATGGACAGTCCGAGCGCGAAGTTCACGGGCCGAAAACCATTTTCGCCACGCTCGCCCCCAACAGCTGCAAAAAGATAGAGATAGAGTTTTATTTAAAAGAATAATGCTACGTAGGGGGAACTAAAGCCCGTTGAATGCCACCTGCTATGAACTGAGATAGCCTGCTAGAATTTGAAGCTGATTGTGCAGATAACTGACTATGGATTGACACCGACTATGATTTAAAAGTAATTAACCAGTTGCACAAACAGACTGCAAATAGAGATAATGATCCGTTCCGCTCCGTTTTTTTTTTTTTTTTAACAAATATCAAAAAATATGTATTTCGGGTTATACATAGTACCAAGAATGTGATTAATTATGGAACACATCATCATTCAAATGTTTTCCACGGAAACGCCTGCACGAGCGAATGCCCTGAACCTGCTTTGCGATGCGCTTTTTCGATCAAATCGAGCTATATGCCGGCAACTTCGCGTTCGATGTTGGTCCTTCTTCTTCCTATTTCGGCGAGGTTATGACCTGAAAACAAGGGATCATAGCCCACCCACTTCACCGTATTTCTACTGATCCGCCTGTGGGGTTTTTTTTTTTTTTTATAATTTGCGCGCACTCAACGGGTTATGAATACCTTTAACATGTTTACACACAGTGCGGGCGTTGGAAAGGATGGATAGAGAGAGAGAGAGAAAGATTTTTTTTTTTGTGTAGTGGTTCTTGAAGCTCAGTTGTTTATGCTTCAGCAGCAACTTCGCGTTCGATGTTGTTCCTGAGGTCGTTTAAAGTATCTGGCTTATTGACATGGCCCACGACTCGCCCATTTCTGGAGATAACACGGTCATTGAACTTGAACTTCAATAACTCGATTGTTTGGCCAGCTGTGTGGCATCTGGCTGTTAAAACCACATGTTTTCCAAGTCATCCTCTTCCAATTTATTCCACAAATAGTCAGCTAACATTGGCTGTGATTGGGTTGCCAGCATCATTGAAGGAGTATGGGCAAATGAACCGTTCAGCACGAAACCGCATCGCACCAGTAAATTTTTGTGGGTGTAATTGCATTACGTGAATGGCTACGGGTTGCTGGCTTGCCTAAATGAGACAATTTTGCTTATTGACGAAGCCGTTGAGCCAGAAATGGGCTTCACCGCTGAGAATGAAAAATTTAGAGTTAGCGCACGTAAAGTTGTCACATGACTTTTCCATGATTAAATGGAAAGTAGACACGTTTAAACATTAAACAAATTGGTAGCTAACTTCACGCGTAGCCGAGAAAACTTATTGAAAAATGGGGCGTCCCGATAGAAAACCTTATGGTTACGTACATATGTACATACATATAGATAGTCTAGGAATTGACGCAGCGGATTTTCTATAATTTGAAGCAACTCAGTGACTGCTGATTGTTACCGGCGATCCATTACAGCAATAAGCTGCAGTTTAAGGGTAGCTGCCCCTTTCTGTATAAATTCTTCAATTACCGTTCTTTAAATTTAAAAAACTGTACCATCCTAGAAAATTTGAATATGGACAAATGTGCTCGGAGTTTGGAATACATAAACGAACTTAACGCAAACCCAGTTTCACATTTTTCGACACGTAATGAAATCTGCGATAAAAAATAATCGAAAACACTTAAAAGTGGTAGCAAAAAATAGTTTTGTTATTACAACAGTAATGGTCCATAAAAAGTAAAACAATTACTTGATAGAATATTCTGGCGCATGTATACTTCTAAACGTTTTCAATTTCCTAATTGTTTAATCAATTTGTTAGCACCATCATAAGTCTGGAAAACCAGAGATTAATTTTGGGCGCAATTAGTTTAGTGAAGCGTTTGACGACGAGAGCAAGGTCAATTTAGTGTTGTTTCGATTTTGTTCAACAAAAGCGCTTGTCAGAGAAGTTAGATTCAATTTTAAACAATGTTTAAATTTCTTTGTGAATTCTTAACTGAGCCTCCTTTGCGACTGAATTGAATTGTAAATCAAACAATTGTGCGTTAGTTCCTCATCTTATCACACACAAAGCTTACATGAGCGATAAGACTCACTCGAATCAGTTGCACAAAGCAAATGGGAGAGATCTGAACGTTGTGATTCAAATTTTATATAAATAATCTTTTTGTAAAAATGTGGAATGTAATCTGTATAGATGAAATTACATTAAAATGGGACTTTAAATATTTCTAAAAAGATAGTCAACTAGTCCTTCATATGTACATCATCAGTTTAACACCATGACACACTAGTCATCAATAATGAACACATTGCTACCCCAGGAGAACCTACAAAAAGTGTATAAAATCTAAAATTCTCTGCAAAATTTAAATAAATGTTGTTGTCGTTAATGAAGCCTACTTTCTGTAGGTTACTAAACAGGTAATTGTGTAAGTCGTCTATGCCCCTTCAAGGAGTAGGATGGGTATAGTTGTTCGTATTCTGGTGAGTTCATCGGCCTTACAATTCCCTGGAATGTCTCTATACTCCGGTACCCAATACATGTGAATATTGAACTGCTCAGCCACCTCGGCGAGACACGATCGGCAGTCTAAATGTACCAAGGAATTTATAGAGGTTGATTCCAGGGATTTGATTATTGCTTGGTTGTCTGAAAAGATGGGGATATCTCTAGCAGATATCACGTTTTCCTTAAGCCAATATAAAACTTCTCTAATCGCCATTATTTCCGCCTGGAACACGCTACAATGATTTGGTAGAAGGAAGGAGAGCTTAAGAGAAAACACCTCCACCAACTCCGTCCTTCGTTTTTGAGAGCCGTCAGTGTAGAAGTGGATCGACCCAACCTATCTTCCAAAAATGCATCTTCATTCCAGAGTGATCTGGAAGGGATGATGACGAGGAAGTTCTTGTCAAAATGTAGACGTGGGATAGTGTAGTCAGCTTTTTCGTGCGAAATTTTGAATTTATTCAGAATGGAAGCGCGGCCAAATTCTTTTCTTGACCACTGTTGGGTAGCTTCAAGCTGAACGGCTGCATTCGCTGCCATTTGCTTGCTAAACAAATCGAGGGGTATCAGATGAAACATAATGCCACAGAGGGAGTTCTACGTAGTGATCCACTTATACAGAGACAAGCTGTACGCTGGACCTTACTTAGATAATCGCGATTCTAAGGCTGTCCACCAGACAATCGCCCCGTATGTGAGTATCGATCTAATGACTGAGATGTAGAGTCAGTGAGTGATTCGAGGTTGTAAGCCCTATTTATTCCCAATAGCTTTTTTGCGAGAAAAGAGCCACGGTAGCTTTCTGGACTCTTTCTTGAATATTAGGTTTCCAGCTTAATTTCTTATCCAGGATAAGATCGAAATATTTTGCTGTGTTACAGTTAGTTAAGCTGATACCAATGAGAGAAGGAGGGTCGACTAACGGAATTTTATATTTCCTGGAGAAGAGTACTAGTTCAGTTTTGTGGGGATTTACACCCTAACCACACCGAACCTCCCATCTAGTCAGCTTGTTTAAAGCCTTTTGTATAAGTTCTTTTCGAGTATTTAGGTGCTTCCCGAGACAGCTAAAGCAACATCATCTGCATTAGCGACCGAAGTGCATCCCTCACCTTCTAGGATTATCAGTAGTTCATGTACCACCAAATTCCAAAGAAGAGAGGATAGAACACCTCCTTGCGGAGTGCCTCTACTGACAGATCTTCTAGTAGACGTCCCACCCAGCTTAGAGTTGATAATCCGACTATTATCAATTCGCAAAGTGAGTCGCCGACCTTTAGGTCTGAAAGTGCATCTGCTATCGATGATGATTTGACATTGTTGAAACCGCTCTCTATATCCAGAAATGCAACCATTATACTCCTTATGAAACAGGGAATATTCGATGTTACGCACTAGTGAGTGTAATGTCGTCTCCCCTGATTCACCTTTGCAATATACATGTTGGGCCGCCGACAATAGTTTGCTTAAGTGGATATCAATCACTCGTTTTAACATTTTTAAGAGGAATGATGATGGATTAATAGGTCTGAAATCTTTTGGATTTGTGTGCGAACATTTACTTGCTTTGGGTATGAAGACAACTTTAACTTCTCTCCATATCTTTGGGATATATACCAGATCTAAACAACTTTTTAGGATTGTCTCTAGCACCGGCAAGATTATGTCCGCTAACTTCTGCAACTCGGCAGGTATTATACCGTCTGGTCCCGCATATTTATATGGTTTGAACTTTGAAGCTATGTAGTGCCCAATGGAGTTTGCTCTGTGTAATCAAGTTTGAGGAGTTGGTTATTCGTGCAGATGGTCTGTTGAAGACTAACAACTTGGGAACTGCCTGGGAAATGATTGTCAAGTAGTAAATTTAGCTGGAAGTCGTCCAGGACCTATCAGCTTTCTTAAGGAAGCTGGGTGTTATTGGATTTAAGGAGACAATTTTCCTTATTCTAGATGCCTCAGAGGTTCAAAGAAGAGATCATTCGAACCCAGTTAAAAAGGCGATATCAATGAACGTTCCAAAGACATCGCGAGGCAGGAGAGGCAGGCCTATAAACGCTTGTATCACACAAATGTGACAACATCGGCATTTCATTGGCCTCAATAACCAAGTGATCCAAAATCGGGAGGCTTCCCGATATTTTCTGAGGTCAAATAGGCGAACCCCACAGACGGATCAGTGGAAATGCAGTAAAGTGCAAGGGTTATGATATCTCTTGTTTTCGGAATAGGAAAAAAAAATTATGTCTAAAGGTCAGCACATAAAGAAAAAGGTATTTTGTCCAAAAAGTATTTTGAAATTAGGTATTTGGTAGGGTTTCCAGCGTTTTGAAACGTTTTTGGGGGCGGGTTACGCCTCTGGTAAGAAAGCACTGAAAAAAAAATTACAGACTCGCAGTCAGCGCGATCTAATCTATAGGACTAAAGAAAAACGCTCAATTTTTGATATTTCCGGAAAAGTTAAATCTAGCTGTACAGATCACACGTACAGAGTCCTTTAAAAATATGTCTTACAGTGAAAAAGAAATCCTCGGCCAAAGCTAAACATTATAATTTTCTCACTCACAGACGAACTGCATCCATAAGAATGTAGAGGCCAAATGCTTCCACCAAGGACACCTTCATCAGTGTATGCCATCCAGACAGAATGTATGCCATCCCTTGAGTAGACGAGAACTATAACATCTACTCTACAGTGCATTATTACACACCCACCCTCACACACTACCCCTGCAGCTGGCTGATGTCACATCGAACATTTGCGAAATGCAATTCTTCGCCATATTTTCTCTCGTTCATGGTTACATACATATGTACTTCATGTCAATGGTGATACAAACTTTATTTTCATTTGAAAATCGATACAAGAAAAAAACTCTCAAGCACCTAGGTGCTGCACACTGTCACCATTGAACCATAATTTCACAAAGTTTCCATAATAAAAACATAGTCGGCTGAATTAAACATAATAATTGCGACTAATCCAATGATGACTGGACTGCTCGTTGGGGGTTAAAAGGGATGATTCACCTGAATATGGTCCAACGACTTCTAGGTCGAGTTATTAACGGAATGTTCTCTTTGACTATCGGCGTAGTAGCCGAACTCTGAGATGTATCATCCATGCTGAATGTTTCAATTGTGATCACTGTCACTTGCAAAGGGTTTCCTTTAAATTCCAAGCAAGAGAATTCAAGAAATTCCCATATTTTATCCGCGACAAACGAAAACAACAGAAGTTAGAAAAAATTTTCACTTTGTTCTTAATAATGATAAGGAGAGAAGGAAATAAAAAACACGAAACTTTAGTTCACACTACTCATACTACAGTGCAGAAAACAGTGGCTGGCGAACGACGAAACATAACGAAGGAGAATTGTCAAAATCGATATAGTTTTGCTGTCGGAATGTTGGCAGCAGTTCACAGTGCACTTGCTGGCTAGGGGAATTTGCTCTGCAAATCAAAACAATTCGTTGAGTTTTTTTGTGTGGTGAGGTGTGTGAGAAAGTACAGGGTGTGGAAGTATTTTATTTACCTTTTGGAACACTGACTTATAATATAAACATGCTGGTCGTGAATAATTTTTGATCGGAATTTTTCCGCCGAACAAAAATTATGTTTCTTCAAAAATGAGGAAATAATTCATGAATGGGAATTTAAGAGATTTTTCAACGCAATCGCGATATCTATTTTTTCGCTGATAAATTGTTTCCCTTTTTTGAAGATACCTAATTTTTGTTCGATAACCCTGAATAAAGTGGCATACTATATATGGATTGATAGTCAAAAGTCAGTTCCATACAAGGTCCGTTCGCGTACTTTCAGAGCCAAAAACTCTATGGTTTCAAGTAATAACCGCTTAATCGATTTTTATAGTTTCTCAGAAAACGAGTTTGAAATTTTCCCTTTTTCCCAAAAATGTATGGAATTTTGCTATATCGGTCTTGTTTCGATGCTTACAACTCGGTAACCACATTGATGGCATAAACTTCGAATATTCGAGCGTCTTCTGGCATCTATGTCAATTCCGTCATAGTTCGATTTAAACCGTTATCGCTTGAACCCACAGAACTAATCAGCTGACATGATGAGAGTAAAAACTCTCTTCTTCTTCTTCCTATTTCAGCAAGGTTATGATCAGAAAACAAGGGATCATGACCCTCCCACTTCTCCGCATTTCTACTGATCCGCCTGTGGGGTTCGCCTAATTAAAACTAGAGTAAAAACTCTCAAAGACCGAAAAATCGAAGTAAAAGTACGCGAATGAAAAGCGAGCCATTTCGAGTCATGTCAAGCCAACTGTCATTAAAAAGATTCATATTAAGGTTAAACAAAAAGTGTTTTGGGAGAACATTCACATAGCATTTTCTGCAAGACACTTTGTATCCATTTTTTATGTCTATTGACTTTGAAATGGAATCAAAAACTGTTCGACTCATTTAACAATCACCTGATTCCTCTTCCAGTTTTTACGTTCGTGCCATTCAAGCACAGAGAGGAAATTCTCGCTACCTGTTACTTCTCAATTTCTCTCTTTACCTGTTATGTTCGCTCAGTACTCGAATACACTTCGAGCACTTTAGAGCACTTTAAAGCGCTTTATCTACGCGAATAAATCTACATTCTGTCCAAAAAATTACGACAACATAACTAGCGCTCGGGCTTCAAAGCGAAAAAATGTGGAACAAAATCCCAACCATATTGAATTTCTCCATAGAATGACAGATATACGTCTTGGGTCTGTGTGAATTTGCTAGGTAAAACGCTTGAAATTTAGATTGTCAAGGCATTGTTTGCAACAGATGTCAACTCGAAAATGTGCTAGTTCAAATAATTAATGATAGATGGAACCAAACAAATTTGAATAAAAAATCGTAATATATGCATTTTGTGGCCCCATAAACTGCACAATATTCGAATATCTGCTGCGAGTAAATTTTGTATGCTGTTTTACATTAGTCTTTTTGCAAATATTATTTAATATCACTTCTGCGTATATTTTAACCGTATGTTGAATTAATAGCCGCGTTTTATTATCTCCGTGAACTGAACTAGGTCATCTCAAAATAAAAAAAAACGCTCCTGGTTCACTTAGAAATTTCATTTTCACAAGTAACGACAGCTACACACTGACGTTTGATATGGACTAAAAATGGCGGAAAATAGCAATCAAAGTGAGAAAAGTGCTTAATATTTTTATATGTGTTTAATAATTAAGTGTTTTTAGATACGTATGTCAGAAAGTGAGGATAGAACAAATAACTATGATTTACTTCTGCCATTCAGCAGGGCTGCCAAGCTTTACATATGTATAATTTTTTTTGTGAAAAGCCATCTAGTGGTGAGGTATGGCATAGAAATTCTGGTTCACGAAAATTGAACCAGCTCAAGTGCTTTTGCATCCTGTGTAAAAATATGAACTGAACCAGTTCACGGGGAAAACAAAACGGGGCTAATAAATACATATGGTGAGTTTCCAATTTTTTCCGCTCTGAACCAAAAACGGTAGCGTTAATGTTGGAACCAACGCGAAGTTGGCTACTAGCAGTTCATATATAATACATATAATATGTGAGTGCCTGAGTTATACAATCCAAAGTAGAGCAAGTGCATTCAAAGCTCAGTAACTTACTAATGCGCTAACTGCGAACACACCATTTTTAGCACATTTATAAGTACACAATTGGCAATTCCACTATTCCAAAAGAACAGAGCTTAGTTTATCTATCGATGAATATAAAAAAAATTGATTTCAATTAGTTTCTACGAAGAAATTAACAATTCGCCGATTTTTCCGCGAATAAGCGAATACTTCATGCGAGCTATCAAATGTAGGACACAACCCACATTTGGGCGACCAAAACATTCGCGAGAGTTTAACCTTACAATTCGTTTGGTTTGCTCTTGGTGTGTAAGATTGTAGTTAGTTATAAAATAAAAATGAAAGCTATGTATTTATGTATTTTTTACGTTCAGCCAATCAGTCTCAAAATGAATGACAACTGTAAATGAAAAATTAAAATTGACGAATATTCACTAGTTTACATTCACATGCCACTGAGCTGTGAATGGACCTTAAGGCCTTCAGATGAGTGGGATATATGAATGATAGTTCTTATATTAAGTGGTATAAATTACATTGTTTAAGAAAATTTATGAGTGCTAATATTTTGTAGGCTAGGATTGGGAAGTAAGTTTATCGGGTTGGTGAGTAGGAGAATCAAAACGAAGGAGAGAGAAATGTAAATTATTTTAGTTATTTGGAATGTAATGCACGGAAACAACTGTAGTTGCGTGGTAATTGTTATAAAAGAAATTAGAGGAAACGTTTTTGAGCCATTCCTCTGAAGATGAATACATTGCGACAAGCATCAGAATAGCGCAGAACAGCTTCACTGTGAGCACCATCTCGCACCTCTTCTCGAATCGCTTCTCGCATCGCATAGCTTTGTCGCGTCACTGTTCTCGCAGCCTAAGTCGAATGAATTTTGATAACTTTGTTTTTGCTTCTGTGTTTATGTGTTTGATATTTAATCAAGGTGCTTCAAGAATACGGATCAAATATAAACCACGTATAGTGGAGTTAGTTTTAAACAATGTTTTAAAAAACATTGTTCCGATTTTTTGTCCTTAAGGAATTATATCGGCTTACCCCTTTTTTACTACCGCTTTCTCATAATAGCTCTATCTTCAACAGTCTGTACGATCGACTGTAGCCTAAACGGATTTGTTTCAAACTTCATGTTTGGTGTCTGTGAAGTCACAATTCAAGGCGAAATAGGAATTGTTATCCTTGCCTTAAAGTATGATGGTACTTTGCTTAGTGGTTGATTTTCGAAAAATTGTTCAAAATTGATGTGTTAACAATATACAGGGTGTCCGCCGGGAAGGTATACTACTTTGTTTGTTTATAATTTTTGATTAAATGAAAGAGAATGGATCTTATATTGATAAATGTTTTATTTAATGTCGGCAATTATGTATGGAATACAATATCAGGTAAATGTCCGCCTCTGCTAGTCTCACAAATGCGAGCCCTTTTGAGCACATTTTTCATTACATTCTCACACATTTCACGCGGTATTTCATTAATTTCATCACGAAAATTTTGTTTGGGTTGCTCAAGCGTTTCTGGTTTGTTTGCATAAACCTTGCTTTTCAGATATCCCCACAAAAAGAAGTCAGGAGCAGTCAAATCAGGCGACCGTGGAGGGCAATCAACATCACCATTTTTTGAAATAACTTGTTGTGGAAAGAGGTCTCGCAGTAATTCCATCGTATTGGCATATGTACGGCGGCGTAAATGGTCTTCTTGAAGAAGCTCTTGTGTCAACTGAATCTTAAATGGAAACAAATGCAAATCCTTGTGCAAAATTGTGGCCAAAGTTGTTCTTTGAAGACCAAGCTCCTGAGCACGGCGTCGAATTGAGGTTGATGGATTGTTTTGAACACTTCCTTGAACAGCAGTAATGTTTTCAGCCGATCTTGCAGTACCTTGTGGCCCATGCTTGGGCCTATCACCTACAGACCCTCTTTCTTCGAAATCATTCACTACACGATAAATAGTGCGTTTTGTTGGCACGTTGTTTCTCCCAAAAATTTCACGTAACTTTCTCATCGTCACAGTAATCGATGATTGATTTTGATAAAATGTTTTAACGATTAAAACACGTTGGTTTATCGAATATTTTTCCATAATAAATTTGCCACGTGTCTACTTCACGACTGCCAAATATGAACTGTCAAGACTAATGTTTACCGAAATGGCGGCAAAACAAAGTAGTATACGTTCCCGGTGGACACCCTGTATAACACACGACAAAAAAAGTCCACTTTAAGGAACATTTGCGGATAATAATATTTAAAAGTGATGTTTTCCCCAGTGATTTAAAACTAATTTTTACTACACGCATAAGAAGAAAAATATAAGGTGATTTTGGAGCCCTTGATTTTTTGGAGGATGGACCCAATCAACGATCCAATTCATGATTTCACTGGAGTTCATTTTTCGCGATGATGTAGCAACATATAAACTGTTTGCTTTTCAAAAATTTTAGTAATCAACGAATTTAATCTATATTTGTTCGATTTTTAATTTGAAACACTAGGCATATTCGGCTTGAAGAGGGAATGAAGGACCCTCCCGAAAGACAGTTGTAATTCTTAAGAGAAATTGTTTTTTTTTTTTTTTCATATTGATTCGTCAGAATAACATTCTTCCAAACTTGAACGCGCTTAATGATTTGAAAGAAGCAAGTAGACATTGCATCTGGGTTATTGATGTTACAGCTGGAGATCAGTAAGGAACAATTGAAACATCGGCAGTGTTCATTGAAAAATGGTTACAAGCGACTACCCGGTTCGCCACTATCTGTACTGTATGTATGTATACATCTTTTTTTTTATAATTTACGCGAAGTCAAATGTTGATTACACAGCACGGGCGTTGGAAGGGATAAATAGAGAAAGATTAGTGTAGTGGTTCGAAACTCTGATGATATGTTAGAGAAGAATATGTAGTTCTAAAGGTACATACGAGTATTTTCATTTTATTCAGGGTTATCGCGAATAAATCCTCCCTCGGAATTTTTCCCTCGAACAAAAATTAGGTATCTTCAAAAATAGGGAAAAAATTCATAGGGGGAAATTCAAGTATCGCGATTGCGTTGCAAATGCTTCTGAATTGTCATTCATGATACCTATTTATTTTCCGCGGAGTTATTTCCTCTTTTTTTAAGATACCTAATTTTTGTTCGGTGGAAAAATTCCGATGGAAAATTTATTCACGATAACCCTGATTGTGTCTTTTAATTAATACAGCGAGGGATATGATAACTTCAACACTTTCAAGCTTGGCCTGACAATAAGGGTATCCATCAGAAGTGTACGCATGCAAAATAAATGGAAGAACAAACGAAGAAAAGTGTTTCAATGGTAAGTCTTTGCTGGTTTATATTTTATTAATAATTAGGCATACATATATACATATATGTAGCTAGTTAGTGCTATTCACCAGCATTTCTGTTTCGAGTACTTACAATCGGGCTAGAGCCTTGAAATTTCGCAGACGTATTTAAGTCCGGTGACAATGCAATAATGTATAACTAACATCCTTCTAAATCCAAAATGGCAGACGCTCCAAGATGGCGGACTTTTCTTCACAGCCCCCTTGACATGGGCATCAAATGAAAGGGTTTGACGAGTAAAATACGATAAGCTATGTGGCGTTATTCAAAACCCAATATGACAGACGCTCCAGAATGGCGGATTTCTTTTTCCTTCATAACCCCATTGATATGGATATTAAATGAAAGGATTTGATGAGTAGAATACGATAAGTTATGTGTCTTTATTCCGAACCCAATATGGCGGACACCCTAGGAAGGCCAATTAGCATTTTGTTCACAACTCCCTTGACATGGGTATCGAATGAAATGCTAGATACACACGAGGCAACCGTTGCAGCAACACAGCCATGTTGAAGCAACCGTTGCTTCGTGTGTAGCTGTGTTGCCCATTGATTTTCGTGTTGCCGCACCGTTGCCAGAAATATCAAAAAATTTTGATATTTTTGGTCGGTTGCCGCAACCGTTGCTTCGTGTGTATCATTGTTTACTGCATTTACTCGGTCAGTTCGTCGGAAACAAGAGTAAGAAGGTTCGTTCGGAGTAAAATTAAGTGAAAAAAAAAAGGAAAATGGCTATTGCAATTGGCTATTGGCTATTGTGATCTCACGTATTACGTCACTCATTCCAAAAATATAATTTTACTTTTCTTCCGCTTGTGTCTTTTCTATACCACAGCTACACACAGTACTGAGGTTGCGGCGACAGTCGCCACGTGTGTAGTCAACAGACAAAACACGTTGCTTCGTGTGTATCTAGCTTAAGGGTTTGACGAGTAGAATACAATAATGCATGAAATGACATGCCCAATTTTGTAAAAATAAAACTAAACCCATACATTTTCGGGCCTTTTTCCTAAAAAATAAGTTTACGTTTTCAGCGGTTTACTGTAGCAGTTAAGACTTCAACAGTTTCCGTGCATTTCAGCCACACCTCATCACCATTTTAAGAAATCGCTGTCCTAAAATGAAAATCCTGACTCAGCGGTCAAGGCAGCGCTGTTCATGCCTAACGCCTACATAAGCAGGCTCCAGCGCTTTGTAGCAAACTCCAGTTGGTTCTAAGGGTAATTTTCTATGGAGATCATAGGTCCATGTGGTACCACAATCAACATTTCCTGTTCTAAGTGTGGCGGCACCTAACGCAGCCTGCCACACTAACCCAACCCTTTCACCAACGATTTTTGTTCAAAGTATAATACGTATTACAAAAGTATGCCTTTTAAATACATGTCTTCAAATCTCACAGAAGATTTATGTAGTGCCCTTGCTTTTCATCATTCATGTGATTTTTACCAGTCATGTGTTAAAAAAGTACTATCAACCGAAACTTTAGACCATATTTATCTAACTTTACTGGCATTTACTAGACAAAGGGCACAAGACTAGTTCGGTTTGAGCACATACGCTGACAATTTTAGTAATAGATTACGTCCTTAGAGTTGCATCTCATAAGATTCACTTTACTGCCTGAATGTTCGAACTTACAGATCTTGAGAACATCTCACAAACCGTCTTCTTCGTAACCATTTTCGTTCTAGGAACAAATTTTCAAGTTAAAGCTGATTTTGTTGCATTACGTTCCCGTTCATATTTGAAAAACTGATAATTTCTGTCAAAAAGAACGCAATACAATTCTTTTAACGGCTAAATAAATAGAAGCACTGAAGTGGGTAAACAGTTTTCAGTTATTAACGTAGACACAGCTGTACTAGTACCTTGTGAATAGTGGAACTCGATTATAGCAATTTGTTACCTATAGCTGTGCAGCTCACTGATTACATCGGCACACCCCAATGAACTCATCATAACTTCAAATTGCAATACTAAACTGTTATTAGGTTGATTGGACTAATCGACCAACTCCATAAGCGATTCGTATAGATAAGAGTAGTTGCGCAAACAAAATAGAATTTTCTTATTAGGGTGTCTCTTGTTTCTCGTTTTATTGTTTGTACTAAACATTATGCAGTAGCACACTTTAGGTTGGTATTATCTCACTTGACTGTATATTACGAAAGCCATGTAAAGATAAATAATGGCGCTCCTACTGATTACATATATATATGTGTATGATGAAATCATATCTTAGCAGGGAATCGTTTACAAAACGCAAGAATAGGTGATCTATAAAAAAAACAAACTCATCACACAAGCTAACAACTTAATTGCTGTGCTTAGCAAAATTAATAAAAGTAATTACAGTTTTTGTTTTTTACCCTGTAGCTCGTAAACAGTATTGTAGCTAATGTTAACAAAGATAGCTGAATAGCAAAGCGAGAGAGAGAGATATAGTGAAGGCTAAGATCAGGGGAAGTACATAGAAAATTGTGAATTATCTTCTCATCATATTTTGAATGCTTGTCTGATAGCATCCTTATTACCAAAGAAATCAAAGTTGTGTTAAAAACTAAAAGCAACAATCAATTTTAGATCAATTGCTTACATGGATGGCTTATGTAATTGCGTGCTTTACTCAAATTATTGTATTTGATTTACTGTCTTCCAGAGTTTCTCTATAGCCCACTTTTGCACAGTGACATTTTTAAATAAACCCTATAGCTGAATAGAAATAATAAACCGGTTTTCTGGTATCTAACTCTGTATTAATGAGCGTATATCGTGTACCAAATCTCTAATCCACTGAGCAAAACTAGGACTGATAATAATACTAATTAGTTGGCTAGACGTTAAGGAACTTGTAGAATATATGCAGAATATATTATAGAAGTTATGTGTTGATTGGGAATTATGAGAAGCTCGTCAGCTAGAAGATCTGTTGTTTGATTTGGAATTATTCGTGTTAGAATCCGATAAGCGTCACTCTATAGATCATATAGCATGTTTTCAAAGTACTATGTACATATATATGTGTTTCAAATAACGTAGGAGCAGAAAACTCTCGAAAAACTAATCGTGCATGCCATCTTAGTGTTGGTTAGGTTTATAATTCAGTTGAAACTTCTCTGAATCATATCCGTTGAATTTGTTGATTTTGACAGAATGTTAAGTTGTTGTTGTTGTAGCAAATATGTTGATTCGTATGGTTAAGCGTTAGAGTGATGAAGGTGGGTTGTCATCAGTAAGGCCGCGGCCTAAAAATGCGGCAGCTTCGACTGGATGAGTCCATAAGGACCTTGGTGTTAATGTTGTGGAGTGCGACTGACAGCTGAACAAATGGGCAGTGTTATGTGGCGACGAGCCGCAGTCCGTGCATTTATCAATGATACTGTCGTGTAGGCGATGCATATAATTGTTCAGCATAGAGCTCCACCCGGATCGAAGTTGGGCAAGAGTGGATCGGGTACGCCTGGGGAGTTGTGAAGAATGTTTAGTTACTTGCTGGGATTGCAGAGAGATCTTTTGAGGTCTCCCAAACTTGCGTGTCGATTGTGATTTTTGTTGGGCTTTATAAAAATTATGTTGCACTGTCTCTTTGTATGATTTCCAGCTCGGAGGATAGCATAGTGAAAAGCTTTTATGTACGCAACATTTACCAAAAAAAAAAAAAAGAAAGCAGCACTTCAATCACGCAACCTAGCTGCAAGTTGTCTGGCCCCATTATAGTGTATAATTTGGCAGCATCTAAAGAAAGTACATCAGAGACCCTTAGGCTGCGGTCACGTCTCACGCTTGTTAGAGCGTTTACGCTAGTATGTATTGCCGTTCGAATAACTGATAATGAATGTGCATAGGCGAACCCCACAGGCGGATCAGTAGAAATGAAGTGAAGTGGGAGAGTTATGATCCCTTATTTTCAGATCATAACCTCGCTGACAAAGGAAGAAGAAGAAGAATGTGCATAGGTTTGATCCTCAACAGGTGTAAATGTGATTCTTTTGGTTCGGAATCCAGTCACAAATTATTATTATCATATGCAGTGCATTTAACAAATAGAATGATGCTAAATATACATAGTTATGCAGAACAAGTATCTGTCGCTGGAACTCTTTAGCGTCGGACTTAAAACTTTAGTGTCAGACTTAAAAAACTCACATCAGCATTGCGGGACAACAGGTCGAGAGAGTTCCGAAACTACCGTCTCGATTGACGGTGGTACTGAATAGACGTTAGTAGCCGCATATTTAAAGCTAAGGCTGCATTCGGTATGTTGTCTAAAATATAGAGAAGCAGTGAAATCAGCTTAAACTGCTCCGCTATAACGTGGAATCGGTACTATTAATATGGCTGCAGTACTTGGAAAGTGACCGTCAATGCCAGCTATAAACCTGCGAACTTCTGTTCTGCATAGGGTGGTCTCCCTATGAATGACGTGGCGTAGAGCAGTCAAAAAGGAATTTCGGCAACTGGGAAAGAGATGGTTAGAGCTGAAACACATCGCCAGGAACCGAACACGATGGCGCGTAGGCGGGGTTGATACCCTAAGACCCATAAGAAGACACAAGATTTAAGTAAGAAAGTTGAGAGGCGGTGAAGATACAAAATCTATTCTTCAATAGCAACACCTAAGACTTATGAATTTCAAGTCGAAACTCACCACCTGCTTATCGACTTCAAGGTCGCATATGATAGCATTCATCGTCTTGAGCTCTACAATGGGATGGCTGAATTTGGGATCCCGTCAAAACTGATCCAGCAGTGTTGCATGTCATGTAATTTCTTCAATCTTGTGCTGGCACAGATAGTGCACAGGGAGGGCATTAATATGGAAGGCACTATCTTTCACAAGTCCGTCCAGTTTCTGGGGTATGCAGATGATATTGACATCATCGGGAGATCTCAGCGTGCCGTCATAGAAGCATTTACGGCAATTGAAGATCAGGCGTGGCGAGTTGGTCTTGAAGTAAATATGGACAAAACCAAGTATATGTTATCAACACAACAAAATTCTATCTGTTCGAAACGTAGGACAGAATGTCACTGTTGATGACCTTAACTTCGAGGTGGTCAAGGAGTTCATCTACCTTGGTGTAAATATTAATCGCACAAACGACACCTTTGTGGAGATTCGCCGAAGAATAGACCTAGGAAACCACTGTTACTTCGGTTTAGCAAAACAACTGGGCTCAAGACTTCAAACTCGACAGACTAAATTAATGTTCTACAGAACGCTAATCTTACCAGTCCTAATATATGGCGCCGAGTGCTGGACGAGAAATAAGAAAGCTGACTTAATACTTCGATAGAAAAATACTTCGGTGGATGCTGTGTTTTAGGCTGAGACTACATGGGTCGGGAGTCCATTAAGTAAGTAAGTAGATTCACTTAAGATCTATTGTGATCTTTTTAGTTCCAGAAAAATATTGTTTTGGGTTAGAGCACATCATTTAACTTAGTTTTACTCAGAAACTTAAAAATGTATATTGGATCTAATAAGATGTTTTCCCTTTATCTGGTGTACTATGCTGGTGACTTACTCTGCTTCGAATCAATGTCAGGGCTGTTTACCACAAAAAAAAAAAAATCATATCCACAGTCGGTGCTGAGAATATGGAAAAATCACTTCTGCAGACTGTATAACGGAGACGAAGACCAACATTCCGCTATTAGGCAGAAGAAACAATCAACATAGACGATGATTCTCAAATTTCCCGTCTAACCGATCAAAGCAAAGTGAGGATAGCAATATCCAATCTGAATTCAAATAAGGCTGCTGCACCTGACTGCTTACCGACCGAAATTTTCAAAGCAGTTGGTGATGAATTGGTAAAGAGCATACACCAACTCATTTCTAAGATTTGGTCAGACGAGTGTATGCCTTATAAAGAGAATCTTAGCATCATTTGCCCAATCCACAAGAAAGGCGACTCCCTTAACTGCGTCAATTACAGAGGTATCACTGTCAACATTGCATACAACATATTTTCTGCGATATTGTATGAATGCCTGAAATCTTTTATTAAGAGCCTGTTTGGCCCCTATCAGTGCGGTTTCAGTCCAGGAAAGTCTAATATCGATCAAATTATCACACTTCGGCAGATCTCGAAAAACTAAGGAGACCCTATAAAAGACCCTGAGCATTCCAGTTCTGGTTTACGGCGCGGAAACATGGAATTTATAGAAAGCGGATGAAGATATCCTTGTTCACTTCGAGAAAAATGTTTCGTAAGATTTACGGTCCCTTTTGCGTTGACGGGTTTAAAACGAGAAGATTCAATGATGAGTTATACGAGCTGTACAACGACATTGACCTAGAGAAAAAAAAATGCGTATTGGACGTTTGAGATGGCTAGGACATGTAGAGCGAATGGACACCAACGCTTCGGCCCGTAGAGTCTTCGAATCTAGCCCGGAGGGACGACGCAGTAGGTGGCGCACAAATTTAAGCGGACCTCGACCAACTTGGAGTGCGCAACTGGAGGCAAATAGCTAAATGGAAAGGCTTGTTGGTCGAGGCCCAGCTTCACCCTGAGCTGTACCGCTACTTAAGTAAGTAACATACATTGTCGCATAAAGAGCAAGTAAGCGCGCATGCCAGAAAACTTGGTCTGCGTAATTGTAAGCGGCGTTTCTGGGATCGACGAGTATGGAAGGATTCTGCGTACATATGTACATACATTCATACATTTTCAATGGCCCACTTATCCTTCATGTGGGTCGCGGGGGGAGGTTCTGCGTCTCAGGTAAACCTCTACATCTTCTTCTTCTTCCTTTTATTAGCGAGGCTATGATCCGAAAACAAGGGATCACAACCCTCCCACTTCATCGCATTTCTACTGATCCGCCTGTGGTGTTCGCCTACATGGGAGTCCTTTAAGTAATTAAGTAGATACACTGGCCTAAAAGATCTATTGTAACATTTCCTGGTGCAGAAAAAGGGTTAGTTTGGGCTAGAGCACATCATTCAACTTAGTTTCACTTACAAACTTAAAATTGTGTCTTGAATCTAATCATGACAAGTATTTCCTTTATCTAGTATGCTATGCTGATGGCTTACTCTGTGCCCTCACTGATTACTGCCAACAAATATAAAATAATTTCGAGACTACGTACTTTTGTTACTGTTTGTACGTCGTATGTAGTAAAATTTAAACAAACTGGTTATGGAATATAGGAAAGTATTTGAGTGAGGGTGTGTTTTAAAAACAGATTTCATTGCCTTCAATAGTCGCTCAAAGGTGTGGTAGTATTTAATAACAAATAAACATAAAAGTTAAAACCCACAAGAGTTATGCATCTCACCTATTCGCACAAATTTTATCGACCTTCGACAGCTCCGCCAAACAAACAAAAGGTGGTAACATAATTGCTAAACCAGGAAACAGCATAGCCCCGCTTCAAATTTAAATACCTACAACAGTCTCTCTCCCATTAACTCGCAGATTAACTTGCTGAGATAAGCCAAACTTTTCAAGCTGAACACAAATTTGAGCGAATTCAAATATGATACATACTCTTTCGAACGAGTTTCATGGTATAGTAAACACCAAATTTCCCAACAAAACCGCCACCACTACGAATGACTAATACGGTTTCAATTATGAAACCATAATCCGGCCTAAAGGCATAGAAAACCCAATACAATAGAGATGAGCGAAATGTGTGTTACTCTGCACAAGTAGTACTCGTCGTTCGTAACGCATGGTGTCGCATAATTTCGCGATTTTATTCACTTTTCTTTTATTCACATCGATGCATGCTGTAATGTGGTGAACTATTTTTATGATAACTTGAGTAGAACACCTACTATAAAGCACTCAGAGGTGAGGTAAGACACATAAGCGAAAAAAACCCGTCGACCTCCAAAACAGGTCACTCGTCGTCGCCGTTGTAAGTCGTGTTAACTTGTTTCT
This sequence comes from Brachypalpus laphriformis, assembly GCA_945910035.1. NCBI lineage: Eukaryota > Metazoa > Arthropoda > Insecta > Diptera > Syrphidae > Brachypalpus > Brachypalpus laphriformis. The sequence continues at coordinate 191,033,180 of OX246753.1, read as the reverse complement.
ATTGCCTGTTACCCCCACCACAATCCGCGGGGGGTCCACCATCACATGGTGACCAGTTGTTCTTTTTTGCAATAAATGAGGAAAAATTCTACTCAAACGAATGTGGCGAGGCGAATACATGTCCAAGGGGGTATTTTTAGAACCGCCTTGGCTGTGAAGAAACACAAATATTTTTCCAGAGAAAACGGTTTTCTAATTTAATTACACAAAGACGTCACTCTCCAAAAGGGAAAAGGGTAGATAAGTATGAAATCATGCCAGTTGGCGAAAATATGCAAATTCTACCATGACGGGCTGCTATTTCACTTGGTAGCTAGTTAGCATGGTTACGGTTCTAATTAGCAAAGACAGACCAATATTGTGAAGCTCAAACTTTTTCTTTTCACCAATTTTTTGTTCAAACTCACCCGCAAAAAATTATTTTACAATAATTCCCCAGATTTCTTGATGATTTCCGCCTCCGATTTCTATGATAGAACACAGTATGCTGCGTCTGCTGTTGTATGGCTGGTGATATACTATTGTTGGGTGATCCAGGTCCAGATCCACCGCCGCCTCCAACACTGGTAGCGGAGGAGAAGTTCTGTTGATACTCTGACGTTGGCGTCGTTGTTGTCGATGATGATGATGGCAGTGGTACAAGTGTGACACGTTCTCTGCTACGATCATTTCTGAGACGAACCTGTCCGGTTTGTCTGCTGATACTGCTGCTACCTCGACGAAGACCGAATAGTCTACTGACGGCATTGCCTTCCATACGCTTGTGGTGGCTTCCAACACTAATACCATCACCAGCACCACCTCCACCCGCTGTCGTCGCCGCAGATGGGTGTATTAATAGTTCAGTCTCTGAGTCACTCATTTCAAAGTCTCGCAATTGCATATCCATTTGAATTAGTTGGAGGTGCTAGGTAAACGATTTTCTCTCCCTTAGTGCTTCGTGTCCCTTTTGTTGATACGCTGTCCCTTGTCACGACTACAAATTTACATTTGCTTTGTGCATTTTACTTTGGCAATCTTTTTTTTTGCGTGTGCGTGTATGATTTCACCGATTTGTCCGAGAAAAATGTGGATTTTCCATTTGAGCAGGTGCGGCTGGGTAAGCACTTATCACTGGGTTGGATGCTGTGTGCAATTTGGCGGAGGGTTTTATTAATTAAAATCGTCAGCTTGATAGGGAATTATGGAGAGCGGAAGAATTTCTTGAGCATTTCTTTGCTCGAGTGGGTATTTTTTTCTTGTTAAGCTTTTTCTTTTTCGCTTATTTTTCGTTCTGCAAGGTTTGACAGTTGTGTTGTGTTTTTGATTTCTTCGGTAAGGGGAAGGGGACGGTAAGGCTGGGGAGAAAAATAAGGGGAAAGCAATTGAACGAAATAATTTTGTGTCGATGGGAGCGCACATGGCGTTGCCAAGAGATTGTTAGATAACAAAATGCGTTCTGAAAATTCATACACATATTGAGCTACCACGTATATATGAAGAGTCGAGAGATCGAATCGAAACCGAGTTGAGATTTCGACCCGGGTATTTCAGCACATCGAATCGATATATCGAGCAATGTTGAACTGACAGATCAACATTGCTCGACAACCATTTTCTTCTTCAAAATCCTCTTCAACCCACTTCACTGCATTTTTACTGATCCGCCTGCGCAGTTCATCTGTTTGACCTCAGGAAATGTCGCCAGGCCTTCTGATATTGGATCACTTCGTTACTGAGGCAAACCAAGCTGGTGTTGTTGCATTTGTGCGATCGAGGAGTTTTAAGGCCTGCCTCTCTTTCGTGATATTTGTTAATTAATATTGCCTTTTTAATATGGTTCAAATGATCTCTTCTATGAACATGAGAATACCAGACGTGTTGGTCGCGCTCTATTTTCTTTGACGTGAAGGCTTCCACGGAAACTCGAACTTCTAATTCGATCAAGCTTTGCCACTCCTGCTGTTATGCCAAGCGTCTTCATCTCAGCTGGCGTTAATTTACTCTCATACGTTTTGTACATTGCCCAACATTGTAAACTGTATGTAAGTGCTGGACGCACAACTGCTGTGTATAGCCTTCCTTTCAACTTAAGGGATAATTTTTCGGTCATAGAAGATAGCAGAATTTCCCCGCCGTTTCATCCACTCTACGCTTACGTGATGATTGACGTCATCACGGGTTGATTTACTATTGATCATAGATCCCAGATATTTGAACTTTTCGCACTTGGGAGGCACTTCCATTCAAATAAATGTCTGGAATAGGCCTGAGTGGATCAGATAACCGGCGACACAAGTACTCTGTCTTTCTTTCATTAATGGGGCATCCATTTCACTCAAAAGATCCACCCATACGTCAAGAGCTCGTAGCAGGGACGTACGATCCTCACTTATGATGGCTCTATCGTCGGCAAAGAATAACTGGAGTGGAATCCTCTCAGGCGATAGTTGATTGTTGACGATCACAATCATCCCTTCTGCTCTCTCTAAGGTGACCATCAGCGTGATCATCACCTTTTTGCGATCGTTTTTGTGTGACTTTGCGATCGTTTTACGGAGAGCTAACAAAGTGTGATCATCAATTTTGACTGTCAAGAGTGTGACTATCAACTATCACCTTAGAGGATTCCACTTTTGGTTTACTTTAGGGTCCATCACTTTATCTTCAAGTAAATAGTCAAGGACCACAATAAAGAACATCGAACTTAAGACTCTACCCTGGTGCAATTCGAATTTGATTGGGAACTCTTCGGTTGCTTGAGCGGGGCATCTTGTCTTTGGTCCATCGTACACATCTTTGATCATCTGTAAATAAATTTCTTAAACTCCTTGACGTCTTACCGCCACCCATATCAGATCTCGTGGTTGTCGGTCGAATGCTTTTTCAAAGTCCACCAGTACAAAATGCAAATCTTTTAAGAAATCAGAGTGTTTTGCAATTATGATCCTTATACTTTGTAATGATGCTGGAATGAAGGTAAACGTGAATAAATAGGAGTAATCGTCTTATCCAGAACACCCATTCAGTACATTCTGAATCTTAGTGGAGTCCCATTGAATCAGGTGGATAGGTTTAAGTACCTTCGGGTTTAAGTCACCAGTGATGTAAAGACCAATGCTCAATTTGCCTGTAGAATTGGTGAGGCTGGATCTATTTAGAGAGCTTGGTCAATCTGTTATAAAAAAGGCCAAACTTAGTGTTCAGCTAAATTATCGGTTTTTAACTCGGTATATGTCTCAGCTATGGTCAGGAAATTTGGATAATGACCGAGAAAATAATATTGCGGATACAAGTTGCTAAAATTAGTTTCCTCCACGTTGTTGCTGAAACAACTCGTAGGGATCGAGTGCGTAACTCCAGAGTGCGTGAGGTGCTCAATGTTGAGCAGCTACTTCTTGGCTTGGTCACGTAGTGCGCATGCCCCCAAACCGTCTTCCAAGATGTCTTCCACTGTCTCAACAATTTCACTTTTAATCACAATATTATTAAATCCAACTGTCCAACCGTTTAGACGTGTTTTCATTTTCTCCTGCTTCGCGAGTCAATATTTCCGCCAAATCACTCTAAACCGCTTTTTCGCCAACTAAATATTCAGAGCATTACCCCAAGTGTCGCCCGGTTTTGCAATTAATTTCAATTAAGTGACCTAATAACTGTATTCAAGTGCGTTACCTCAAGTGCTGACATTCGCCCCACTTTCATCTGACTTTGGTGTTCCCATTAAATTTTTGCATAGATCTGCAGTAATTATCGTGCTCTGTGTCACTGTGCCACCAATTCCATTCACCCCATGACGCGCTTGTTCACCCTATAATTCGCCATTTCTTGCGGTATTATCAACTGCCCAATCACTGACAATAATGCTGATTGGGTTTCTTGTAAAGGAATCTGCGGAAAATCTTTCCATGCCATATGTGTCGGTCTTAACAAAAGAAATACAGTATATGTAAAGCACTTTCGGACGACCTCCTTTTCTTTTGTAATGAGTGCAAGAATATCTCACTCTCGCACGTTCTCCTTGCGATAAAGTGCCTTAGTGACTCAAATGACTCCCACCAAAAAAATTTCTCTAAAAAGATTATGGGTAAACTCTCCAACTTAGATAGCTGTGTTAGATGTGTTGACGATTTAGGCAACTCGGTTATACAAGGATATCAAAAAATTGCTGGTCTGACGGAGTTATTTCTTGCTAGTCCCACGAAGGAAGAATCCACCATGCACCATCTCAACAAAGTGTTTTGTTCTTTTGATAAATTGCGCGAATGTGTAAACTCCCTACGGGAAGACTTTGACACCCTTTCCAATCGTCAAGCAAGCATTCATCTCCTAGGCAACCTGATCCAATGCTCGACGTAATTTTCGATCGAATCAATGGTGTCGGCGACGAAGTCACTGCTACGCGCTTAATCATTGTGAATGGAATTCAATCGGTATGTCACAAAATCGACGACCTACCTATCCATACCCAAACATCCATTACAACACATCAATTTTGGATGAATTACTGGATGCAGATGTCGACTAACGCTCAACTCCACCTTCCCTTTTGCTGCCGACGGACGAATCATCAAAATCTCTCGCTGCCCCTACTGTCCAAGAATCCGAAACTCCCCCCGTCGCTGCCCCCCGGAAACTCATCAAGCATTTTGGAACAACCTGGACACCTTCTGAGTGGCAGCGTAGGCTGAATAAATTAAGTCCTGACAACCTCCAGGTTACCACCTTCCTCATCAAAGGTAGCTCTCGTAATGCTGATGTCTCGTGGATTACGAATTTGTTTTTAAAGAAATACGGTATCACCATCTTCCGATGCGAACTGATCCTGCCTTCTCACCACAGAAGTCTTCGCAACTTTAAATTCGACCTCCCGGCTAGATACGAATGGCTATTCCAAAACCCTACTAGTTTAAATTTCAACCTCGGAAAGATGCGTATCTGCAAATGGATGGACAAGTCTACTAACATAGATAAGTTAATTAATAATAGACTTAGTAACAACCTCACCCATTAAGATAAGTTAATTAATAATAAGTTGTACCCACTCTCTGTCCACTCTTCGCATAACAAATCCACCATTTCAAACAATGGACCTACCACCCACCAAAAATCCAGCAGTACTCGTCTCCCGTCCTTTAACAAGTCTAAACCCGACTCAAATTGGTCTTTCAAAATGGGCATCTTCCCTAACTTCAACTTTAAAACGGCAGCCGTACTGTCTAAGTCTGCTACCAAATTGCCGAATATCAAGCGAGTTTCTTTCGATGTCCCGCCGGCCCCCTCTCCCTCTCCAAACACCAAGACCACTCCCTCAGTCAACTACCCCAATAGAATTTCAAGTAACCGCGTCTCTTTCAATCTGTCACCTGATTCCTGTCCTCCTCCAAGCCATAGGACTTCTTCTAATAACACTCCCCCCACCGTTAATTACCGGAATTTTACCCACTCCCACACTCTCAATCCTTCCTCGTTAACCACCCCCAGTTGCACCTCTGCCCATACTTCGTCCTCGGTCTCTCTTAACAATTCCATCTCGGCCAATTTGCCATCTACTGCATCTCCAATGCTTCCTCCCACCGTCAAACTCACGTCTAAATTAATAGACCCAACGTCAACAATCAATGACCTCGATGGCCGCTACATTATGTCAAGATTGCGCGATAACCAGCTTTTTGAAAATGTGCGCCTTTACCTAGCCTATTTACATGACAAGCCTGACTCCGTCTGCATCGACGGAAAAACAAAGACTAATGTCATGGTCTTGATCCAAAAAGAAGGCCTCCCAACTGACCCTATAGCCCTGAAGAATATCTACACACGTTTTCATGAGAGTTTTAATATCTCCTCTTCCACTGTGGCTAAAGACCTATCAACCTATGGCTCTCATATTGGTTCCAAACGTCTCTCGTATCTCCAAAAAACTCGCCGCAATCATAATAAATATTTTCGTCCCTAACTCCATCACAGTTGATCCATCTCACTCCATTGAAATTGCCCCAAAGCTCCTTTCCCTCTACTATCAGAATGTCAGAGGACTTCGCACCAAAACCTCGATGGTGCACCTGAAATCACAATCACTTCCCTACGACATTTTTGCCCTAACTGAAACCAACCTTTGTCCCAATGTTTTTAACTGTGAATTATTCACTTCACGTCTTTCGCGCTGACGGCCAGAAACATGAAGATCTCTCCTTCGGCCGCGGTGTTCTTTTAGCCATACATAATCGTCTTGATGCAACCCTCGTCAAATTCTCAAATTCCACTTCTTTTAAATTCGTATCTGCTAAATTATCTGTATCCAAACGGAGCGTATATATTGTTTGCTGTTATGTTGGCCGTTGATACAGTTGACTCTCTGTTAGATATCGCTGATTCTGATGACGATTTTATAATTGTTGGCGACTTCAACCTTCCCCTTTTACAATGGTCTCCATCGGTGGACGAATCATCATTTGTTCCTACTAACTCCTCCTCAGAAAAGGAGATTCTCCTTACTGATCGTCTTTTTGACTCCGGCCTTTTTCAGATCAGTGGTATTACCAACAACTTAGGTAGGATGTTCTCATCCGACCCCCATAATTCCTTGGTTACCGCGAGTAACCATCTTCTCTGCACCCTAGACCAATATCACCCCCCTCTAGCTCTTGCCTTTTCGTATGAAAACGTCAACATTACTGTTGATTCTGAGAACTCTCTCTCTTTCAACTTCCGCAAAGCTGACTTCCTTAAACTTAACAACCTACTCAATAGCATAAATTTCAGCCTCTTCCTAAACATTAACACACCCATTGATATCGCTCTCGTATTCTTCTACACAGCAATCTTTGACTGTCTTCTCCAATCTGTCCCTTATCTGTCTCGAAAAAACTGATCATCATCACCTCCTTGGTATAATAAGGAATTGCGTGCTCTTCGCAACGTCAGAAACAAATTATGGAAAACTTACCTGGTATCCAAATCTGCCTCAGATTACGCATATTACCAGCAAGCTTACTCCCGCTTTTCCATCCTCTGCGAATCCCTCTATCTCGAATACCTCGATAGAATGCAATTAAGTCTAATCACTGACCCTAGGCGCTTTTACCAATTTATCAACGTCAAAAGAAAGTCCGACGGGTTTCCTTCCACTCTAAAATTACTTAATACTTCATCTGCCGACCCTAAAGTAATCTCCAACCTCTTTGCAACCTTTTTCAGCCAATCGTATAGTGACCATGTACACGAACCGGACCTAGATTTTTTCTCCTACCTGAATAACTGTCCTCAAACCTCTCTAGCTTCAGTCGACATTAGGTCTGATATTGTGCGAGAAAAAATTAATAGGCTCAAAGATGACTTCTCCCCTGGTCCCGATGGTCTGCCCGCCATCTTACTAAAGCAATGTGTAGACGTCCTGTGTCAGTCCCTTACAACTCTATTTCGTCTCTCACTCCCTCAAGCCGTTTTCCCAAAATTATGGAAGGACTCTTTTATTTTCCCTATCCATAAAAAAGGCAGTAAAAACGACATTTCTAACTATAGACCCATAGCCAAACTTTCCTCTATCCCTAAGCTCTTCGAAAGCATTGTCTACGACTCACTGTATTTCCACTGCAAATCAATTTTTTCCCCACAACAGCACGGTTTCTTAAAAAGTAGGTCCACAACGACTAACCTGACCGAATTCGTTTCCAAAACACTACAAGCATTAGAGAAAGGTAATGAAGTGGATGTCATTACCACCGACTTCAGCAAGGCCTTTGACAAAATCTGTCACTTAACAATTTACCTTAAACTTGAAGCCCTCGGTTTCCCACACTCTTTTATTTCATGGCTGAGATCGTACCTAGAAAAACGCCAGTACAGGGTTCTCTTCAGATTTTCAGTCTCTGACCACATTAACGCCACTTCAGGGGTTCCTCAAGGCAGTCATCTTGGTCCGCTGATCTTTGTCTTAACTATAAACGATGTTGGTCACGTCATAAAAGACACTGATCTGTCTATTTACGCGGATGATATGAAAATCACTAAGGTAATATCTACCCTCACCGATTCTCTCTTACTTCAAATCGATCTAAATTCATTCCACACATGGTGCGACAAAAACTTTCTAGAACTTAACGTCGCCAAATGTCAGTCCATAACATTCTCTCGTAAACGCCTCCCCACATCCCTCAGAACCTATTACTTTCTTAGCGAGCCCGTTCCCTCAGTCTCCTCTATATGCGATTTGGGTATTATTTGTGACAGGGAGCTTAACTTCCGTTCCCACATTGATCATATTGTGCACAAGGCCAATTCTTCTCTCGGTTTCATAAAACGCTGGTCTAAAGAATTTTCAAACCCTTACGTTTCTAAATCCCTTTATATCACCTTTGTCAGACCACTCCTGGAATACGCCAGCCAAATTTGGTCACCTTATCACAACATACACTCCCTTAGAATCGAAGCTGTGCAGCGTAGGTTTATCCGGTTTGCCTTACGCGGTCTCCCATGGGCCGACAACTATATCTTACCTCCCTATGAAGACCGGCTAAAATTGATTAACCTGCAAACCCTTACAAAATGTCGCGAAGTCGCTGACATACTTTTCGTGCACCAATTATTAACCGGTATGATCGATTCCACCGTACTACTGGAAATGATTTCCCTTAGCACTAACCCTCGAAACCTCAGGTCCGTACCGCTCTTTCTTTTGCCACATATGCAAAATATTAATACCATTCTGGATGGCTTTTTCGAAAATCGGGGGCGGGTTAAGTCTTACTGAAAAGCTAACGCTAACATGTTTCTGCACGTTTTAGCACAGCATAATCTGAATAGAAAGACAGACCAAAATTTAAACTTTCGACATTTCCGGTAAAGCAAAATCTAGCTAAAAACTAAATAATAAACATGGCCTTAACACTAATTGAATTAATAACTTAAACATTTCCAATATTTTTAAAAGCTTTTCTTTAACTTGTTGTATATCTTCAACAACTTGTATGTATGCTGCTACAACTTGTTTGAATGTATGTTACAAGCGCTGCAATCGAAATTTCGACTAGTGCTAAATAAACAGTAGTTTTAAAATTCTACACACGTGTATAAGTCTTATCACAATGCAACAAAGTATACCTACTCGTAATATAGTCTCAAATCCAATAGGGCAGACGCCTCAAATTGGCAGATTACCCTTTTCTTCATAGTCCTCCTGATATAAATACCAAAGGAAAGAGTTTGACAAGTAGAATACGCCCTAAAATGGTGAATTACCATTTTCTTCACAAACCTCTTGACATAGGTATCAAATGGAGGGGCTTGACGAGTAGAATACGATAATGCATAGGTTAAGACATTATCAAAAATTTTGGAGAAAAAAAAATTGTATTATTTAGATGTATTAAGAAAAAACAAACTTATCGCTGAAAAAAAAAATAAAAAAAACAGATATAATACATTCTGATGAATTTATTGTCCTTATTTGACAATCTCTGTCAAACAAAGTGAATACCTGTATGAACTTCTTGCACGCGATAAGCTTTTAAGACAATAAATTAAAAAAAGATAAATGAATATTTGACGCAACAGCTGTTTAAGTGCCTGAGCCTAGCTTCTCGCAACCACTCGTGTTGTGTACCCTCGGATATTTGTCAGATGTATAACAAAAATCGTCTAACTGGTCGTTAAATGATCGTATAGGTTAGGTTAGGTTAGGTTGGCTGTCCACACGAGAGTGCAGACACACTTAGACCAGTGAAGGTCCTTTGTGATACCATGGATCGAACCATTAGGCAACTCAGGGACTAACAAAACCAACCGGAGCCTTTGACAAAGCGATGGATGCTCATGACGTCCAAAGCCAAAGTGATCGTGTAACCATTCGGTAAATAAGAAATTCATTCATGGAATAACTATTCCTATTGTAGCATGGACACACAGTACTGGATGGTTTGTGTACCAACACTGTGTTCCGAACTGTAGCAACGCCAAACCTTCTACCAGCAAATACTCCCACCTAACCGGGTGTACTTATGTTCCACAATTGTTCCACACAATATCCCAATTATTCCCGGATCATTAATTTACCCCGAGAAACATCTAGCATGTTCTAGAACCCCTTGCAATTTTGTATAAATACCCATACCACAACCATCGTCGGTACAGTTGTAATAAGGTGAATACAGCAATTACAAGAGATATTCGACCAGTGGTGAAAACAAGCGACATTGTGAAAGTAAATCTGTAGCGACAGTTTAATTTGAAATAAATAAAGAATAAATTGATTGAATATTGTGTTAAAGTAAAGTTGTTGTTTGATAATAAATAAACGATTAAAATACACAAGGGACCGTTTTATTTAAACGAATCCCAGTAAGAATATTACACTATTAATAAACATATTTTAACTGCCAACTGGTCGTTAAGCGTTTGAGTTATGTGACTTGTATTCAAGTAGGAGTACTGTTCGGAATTCCAATTAAAATAATTTTTTTATTTTATTTTATTTTAGTTTACATAAAATACTAGCCACTTTCTATACCTTATCTAGGAATACGTGCATACATGGGTACAGTCGATAGTTTGAGAAAGTCCGAAATTTTGTTAAAGTCGTCAATGTCTGATAGCAGTTCAATTATGATGGTATTGTTTATTGGTAGCAAAAATGTTTACAGAGATATAGTTTTTAAAATAAATGTACATAGATATGGTATTTATTTGCATTTCTAATGAAAAACTTATAAGATGAATGCCAGCTAAATAAAAAGATCGACAGATAGTTGAAGGGAAAAGTTAATTAAAAACGTATGTACTGATGCAATTGTTCTTGCAACACGAATACTAATATAGTTCAATGTTGGTTGACTAAAACCGTGGACATCCACACATTATCTTGAACCTATTAAAATATGTAAACATATTTTACAAACTTAAAAAATTAAAAATTTGCCAATGTTGTTTATGTACCTCATTTCGGTTCTTATAGCTAACACTACTAGATTAATAAATTTGCCCATATTCTCTTCAGAGAGCCTGTACTTAATTTTGAAATTGGGGATCCCTACGATATCCCTCGCTACCGATCCCCTGTAACCGAAAATCTTTGAACTTAAACAATTGCTTGAAGTCCCCCGTATCGAAATCCCTGAAAATAAATATTTTGTTCTAAAACCCCCAGGAAAGACCTTGCTTTCGAAACCGAAAATCCGTCGATTTTCAAAAGAAATGCCTCTCTCTTAGCAATACCCATAATCAAAGACGTGGACGTTTGCCACCTCTCGGTCGGTGGTTACACGAAGCATTGCGGCGCTCTGAACACATGCATATGAGGCCGAGGGCAGACCGGTGTATTTGTCGAAAAATTTCCCATAGTGTGAAATTCTTTTAACACACGAAACACGTCAGAATTAAAAACATCAAAATACAAAAACGTCGGATTTCAATACAAGAGATTTTGAAACAGGGAATTTTGATAAGAGGGGTTTTGAAACAGGCGATTTTTTTAAAAAGGATTTTGGAAAAGAGCTTATCGTACCCAACCCTTAAAATTATAGTCATCCAATTCTACCATTGTGTACTGCCCCTGTCCTCCTTAAAATTTCGTTAAGCTCATCAAACTCGCAAAACTCATCAATATCATTAAAAAAATTAAAAAAAAATTATTTCGAGTTCTGATGCCATTATTTAAATCTTTTCCGCAAATTAAGAGAACTCGATGCAAAAAAGCCAATGATTATAACAATCCCCCAACCTTTGAAAAACGATACTCATCGGTTAAACAAGTCTATTTGGTGTTTTAGTTATTCGTTCGTTACTAAACTTTATTTAACACTGGTAAGTGGTTATTTAACATTTTCCTTATGCACTGATTAAAATACTATTCGGTGACTAGTTGTCATTTAATAATAGGGGATATATGTTTTAGTGATAACTTATTTTTTCCATTTTAGTATATCTAAATAATAAAAGCTTTGGGGATAATACGATATGCGTGGAACCACAATTTTTTTATGTTTTCTTGTAGAACTCGGTGCACTGAACAAAACAATTTTTTGATGTCTCTCTTAGTTTTCGAGATATTTAATTTGAAAATCCACTTTTGGCAACCGATATTTCACTATAAAATGACAGGCCGCGGTGCATTTCGGGTATGGAGTGCATAAAAAAAAGTAATTTCAGTGGTGCCACCTATTGATGATATTGTCTGATAGAAAACTCGACACACTGTTCAAAGAAAAGGGGATAACGTTTAAGTTTGCAATGCATAAACAGAGCAATGTGTATATGGGCATGCCGCCCCCTGCAACCCCCCTGCTGGGGGTTACTGTTGAATTTGAGGCGGGTGCGGAACATGGATATAAAGAAAGTTTGCATACACCCATCCTCGCACTCACCTCAAATCCAACAGTGACCCCAAGCAGGGGGGTTGCAGGGCCAAAGCTTTTTTTTTTTAAATATTTTTTACATGAAATTTTTTATTCTATATGCGCTCAGCAGAAGCATTTATAATATTAGTTTGCGTTCGATTTTCACATCTAATTGGCAACGCATCTATCTTCGTTAAATGTGCGCGATAAAATGTCAACAAATCCGGGCGCAGTACATATTTTTGACAGTTCATTTAATGGAATGCAACAAACAAGAGGAAAGGAGAAAATTTTCGATTTCCACCAATTTCATTCAAATCCCAGAGCTCCACTCGTTCGTCTTCTTCTTGTGGTGGTGTTGTGTTCCCGTAGTGAAGTGCAAATTCCAATACAGTCTTCCCGACTCCAATTTGTGCCAAAAAGTGTTAAAAATTCAACAAACCCTCAGCCCGTTATGATAAACCTATTTGGAACGGCCAAGAAAATGAAGGGCTACAAGATTACCGATAACGCCAGGACCAAGAAATACGGAATTGGAGCAAACTCCCTCAAGATGCTGCTGGACAAAGCCAAGTTAAAGTTTCCTGTGAGTACCCCAAAATCCTTCCCTGCCCCAAAAAATATGAATGTTTGAATGAAATGAGGGAAAAATTCCAGGGAAATTGCGTCTCAAAGAATTGCGCTGGCAAGGACGAAAGTCGAGGGCACCCCCTACACAGGCAGAATCTCCCTTCATTGGTTCTTTTTCAATGTCACTCTGATATAGAAATTTCACTTCCTTTTCCCTATTTTTTTTGTTGGTCCTCTTTGCTTTGTTGTTGCGCAGTGACGACGGCAAGAGGGCGACCTGTTGCTAAACATGGAGTACTTGCTCGACGAGTGTGTATCCGTAAATTGTATCCACACAGCGCGTATCCTTGTCAAGGTTAATTCCATATGCACAAACAAAACACAAATTGGAGCAAGGACATTCAACTTTTAACTCTTCGGATGTCCTTTTGCAGTTCTACGCGTGAATGTTGGTCATGGTCATCAGATTGGCTTGGTTTTTGGATGCTTTTCTTTCATCTCCATGCTCTGCACTCGATTTTGGGGCGAATTGTTGCACTCTGTATGTGTAAGACCTTGTGCGTGGCGTTTGGAGGTTTCTAGGTTTCTGTGTCATTGTTAGTGAGTCCGTAATTGGAAGAAGATTATTCAATGAAATTGCTTGAATTGGATTGGAATTTTCTCGGAGAGAAGGCATCGATGGGGGGGTTAATGGGCTGTAGTTGGTCATGGTCATCAGTGAGATATTTGATTGGACGAAAGGACATACATAGTATCAAGGGCAGCCGTGAAATTGTGCAAAAAGTTGCTGCAATCGAATGAAAGGTTGATGCAGTTAAAGTCTTCATTGGCGACAAGAAATTTTGCACAGAATTATTGAATGCTCTTAAGAATTGCAGATATTGAGAGCAGATGAGTACACCATCATTGTAGCTCAAACAATGAGATGAGGGATCCTAAAGATTGTCTCCCATTGGAGAAGCGCTTGAGATGTAGACAGCGAGGGTGAACAGATTCCTGAAGAGGTTCTAGCATACGTACAACAATATATGCAATATGGATCGATTATCTATATTTTTTGGTGCGCCAAAGGTTGTGTAATCTTCTAAAGATACAAGTAACCCGGGCTACTAGCATGCACGATTCGCGAACTTGAATAATCGGTGCCAGGAATACGGCTAGGGACTGCCGTTAGGTATTACTACGCGGGGCTGGTTAGCAAATCATAATATGCGTCTTGTGTCAGCTTCTTCTGATACTTCCGCTACCTCTGTAGCTTTCCTTAACTTTGCTATTCTTCGCAGATCATTTCGAAGAGTTGTTACGAAATTACATGTTGCCATCCAATTCTCTTCCGAACGCAACATATGGTCAAGGTGTAACGACGGACTCGGCAGAGTAATTCTCCATGCCGTGCGCAATAAAGTACTGCACGCTCCGTATCTTCATCTTCATCTTCATCTGGGCATTCCGGGCAGAATGGTGAGCTGCCGTATCCAAATCGGGTTGCTTTCGACTTATTCATTCTTGGATTGTCGTTATAAGTTTATATGTACATCTGTCTTTTGTTGTATTGGCCCAACGAACTTGACACATAGTTGCCAACGCTGTCTTTTCTTGAATTTTGATAATATCTACCATTAGCGTGCTACTGGCTCAAGGCTCTTCTGTTTTATGTGTATCTTGAACATCTTATCTGCGATGTTGATGGAGACCATTCTAATTATAACAAAGGCGGCCTGAGATGGTTCGAAAGCCACCGATTGTTCGTAGGACGCAGAGTCTGCATGTTGTCTATAGTCTCTTTAGTGCCTGCGCCCAGACTGGGTCGGCATATAACAGAACTGAGGGTATAACTCTGGAGAGTAGAATTCTAACGCATCCAGATCCACCGATGATAGGCAATATGCGCGAGAGAGCTCCCTGCGTTTGCAGGGATGACACCTTTTGTAATATCGACTATCGCTCTACGTATATAGCATCAACAGTAATGGATGCGAGTAATCTATTATAGATTATCTTCTCGAGGATCTTTCACATGGTGGCCTATAGGGATATTGAGCGATAGGACAATGTTTCTCCTGGTGGCTTCTTTCCTTGGTAGCAGGAAAGGTTCCTTCTTCGAGGTACTTCTGAATTGTCGTTATGAAAAGGTCTTGTCTCTTTTTTACAGCCGCCATTACTGCCTTATTTGGGATGCCATCGGATCCGGGCGCTTTGTCGCCTATCTTGCTGCATATGTATATACTTATATGAATGTATAGGTGTACGTATTTTTAAGGAAGGATAGGGATTGTTGGTATATGACAAGGTAGGCTAAGTAAGATTAGGAACTGGACTACCGTGAAACGTACGAGGGCAAGGTGAAAAGTTCTCAGCCTGACAATGAAAGACTGCGATTTTCAGTTAAAAAATGATTTTATTTTTCTACATAATCTCCCTTGACATCAACACACTTAGTCCAGCGTTTCTCCAACATCAGTATTCCTCGCGGAAGATTGCCGTGAAAATCGTTTGCGCATTTGCTTTTGATCGGCATTTAGCAAATGCGGCACCAATCTTGCGCAGAGCTTTCGCATCCCTAAGTTTTTGTGCAAGATGTTTCGCACCCTCTCTTCCGATATACACACGGCCTCAGCTATCTCACTCACCTTCACTCGCCTATCGTCCAACACGATATCATGCACTTTTCGATGGTTTCGGATGTGGTTGTGGTTTTTCACGTGGGTCATCTTCGAGGGACGTGCGACTACGTTTAAATTCAGCTGCCCACTTTTTCATGTAGACTATTTCAATGTAGACTAAGTACAAAGGCAGTAATCATCATCGATCAGCTTGGTTGTTTGAGCCACGTTAATGCTATAAACGGTTGAAGCAGAAAAGGAAATGCTGCACAAAGGAGGTGCGTATCTCGACTTGTCCAGGTTGAGAAGCAGCTGTATTTTGGATCAAAGAGTTATGCATACGAAAAAGATCGTGCTTTCTTCGGTGTTTCTAGTACATCTAAAGCTAAGGGATGGTACAATAATCGTTTATCTATCAATTTGTTGGCTTAAATGGACACCTATACCAAATTGAACCAATGTATCGGCTTGTATTCAACAAGGACTGACACGTTACCTCGCACTTAACTTAGAGAACGGCATTTAGATAGAGAAAAGTAATGTCCCTCGTTAAAGCATTGTGCGAATGAATGAGTGTGTGTTTGTAGTTTCATAAAACGATTTCTATCGCTACACGTAACATCTAGATATTATACATCACCACAACATACGCTAGGCACCTTACAACAAGAGCTGCGTTTCAAGAATCTTAACATTTTGTTCCAGATAAAAGACTGTCGCATATATCTCTCCACCGATGGATTTGAAGTCTCTGACGAGGATTATTTTCAATCTTTGGAATCCCAAACTCTGTTTATTATCGCCGGACCTGATGAAATCATAACAACTGGTAAGAGAACACTATTCCTGAAGATAAACTCTTTAATAATCCATTTGTGCTTCCAGATTCCGATTTCGAGTACGAAAAGCTACGTCAAACATCTCCACTGCTCAAGGTAGCCGACATCATCTACGAATTCATCGAACGCAATCCTGAAAAATTCAAGCGAATGATTTGCGAATACGAGAAGAAGAAACCCCAACCGGACACAGAGAAAACCCACCTAAGTCTGCGCAGTGAGCACTCCGAATGGTTCGAGGGACAAGAAGAACGCTGCAATTCCAAAGAAGAAGCAATGGCTCGGCGTGCTCAGGATCGCATTCGAAGTTACTATTACAAAACGAAAGATGAACTCACCCGTAACAAACTTTATCGCAGCAATGCCAAGGCTCGCGTGATATTTGAGAGAATTCTAGAGAAATTTCGCTACCTCTTGATTGGCTGTGATTACTTTTCAATGATTTTCGATCGAAGTTGTAAGAAGAAACATGAGTTCCTGAGTGATTTGCAGAATGACGATGAAACTGACGCGAGACCGCTGCCAAATAAACGTCTAAAACAGATAATCAAGGAATACACGACAAAGAATGAACTGCTGGACGAGTGGTCAGTGTCGTTGTGTACGGATTTGGGAGATTTCTACTGTCAAGGACCGTTTAGTGAGAACCAACCATGTGGCAAGGATCACTGTATAAATCCATACGCATCGAGGGAGAATCTCATTCTCTTCCAGGTGTGGAATCTTGATCATCAGATAGAGTTGTCACGTACGATATTGCCATCGCTGATAGAGAATGTAAGGGATTTGGTGGAAAATCCGAACCAAAAATGTCCCATTCACAAGAAGCGAGTGGTGGACATCAGTGTGTTGGAATATTTCCTAGAGATTTTCAGTTTAAAGAACTTGAAATTGGTGCACATCGTATGTCACGAGAAGGTGCAACGGTCGAATGTGTCGAATGGGCGTTTGATCTGCGAGAACTGCCATGAGTACAAAATTGTTAAGGAATTGTTAGACGTGTCCTGTCCGGAGGAGGTGGATGCTTGTTGATGGTGTTGAGTGTGAGACAAAGCAATCGCTTTAGTTGTAGTTCTTTGATAAGTTTTAAAGACTGTGTTCTGTTGAGTCGCGCTCTCTATATTGTATTCATCGGAAAGCATTTATTTAAGGATTTCTAGTTTTTGTTGTTTAGTTTTAGAAATATTGAATGGTAAAGTGTACTCGACTGATTTGGGAAATGTTACTTAAGAAAAAGAATTTATAGTTTAAGACGGTTTTAAGAAAAGATCTCGGTTTGTAAGTGCATGTAGAAAAATTTGCTCAAAAGTAGTTTAAATTTGTGTCTCAGATTGAATGTGAAATGTTAGCCGTAGTGATGTTTTCTAAGTTAAAGCTTTGTTTTGCACCTGTTTTGCTATGTGTCCATGTAGTTTACTTACTTATTCCTCTGGGCTTGTCTCTTTCAACTTCCACTATGTCTGTGTGGATTTGCATACAAAAGCTTTGTAATTTGTTGCTTAGTAACAAACCACTCATTTGAGCGTATTCCAGGAATCCAGCCCCTCAAAAGCTTGTCGGAACTTATTAGCTTGCATGCTCTTATAGGTAGTGCGCTTTTGTTCTTAAGACTATAAAAGAAACCGTCATCAGAACAGTGTTATGCGTTATGATCAATTGGAAACATTGTACAGCGTTAGACACGGTACTTACCAAGGTTTTTTCCCCCACTCACGCGTCTTTGACTTATTATATGGCATTTTTGGATGGCGATCCGTTCTTTCGAATGGAGCAAGTGAATTCCTTCATTAATATTTGACATTTATCATTCTTTCGGATGGTTAGATCAATCAACTGCCACTTTTGCTTTTGCATAGTTGCGTCTATAGGTATGCGTTACGCAAAGGTGTTCGTTTGGTATACGATTTAGCCGTACCCGTCATACGTTTCTGAGGCATTCTTTATTTTTTTTTTTAAGGTATTGCTGGTCACTTGCCAAATGCTGCAGACGGAACAGTCGCAGCTTGGTGTCTGATTATATCATAGCACATATTGTTTGCATCAATTTCGATGTCACCCTCAACCGATACAGTTCTTCGAAAGTATCGAAAGTCGGACCTGTCACCACGAAAGACGACGATGTTATTTGACGCAGTATTGACAGTATTATTTCCCATTTTGGCGATTTACTCGTTTACTTCACGTAGCGCGGAAAACTGTCAAATACTATCGTCTGAACTATTTAATTGTTATGCTCAAAGTTTAAAGGTGTTTTTAAGATATTTAAAAGTGAAATTATTTATCAGTATTCAAATAGATTGCTGTGGGATAATGAGGATGAAAACTAAAAGCAAGTAGTCCTATTGCGGAAGCAAAGTACACTAAGGGATATTTCGGATTCTTTATCAATCCCAATAAAAAGTAATCCATCCATTCGTAACTCGAACATTCATACGCACACATGTGAAGCGAAATGATGAACGTCGTCAACACATATTTGAATTAAAACATTAGCTCGGTCCAAATACAAAAACCGTCTTAGTTTCATTCTTTTCGTGAACTCTGCATATTTAGTTAAACTTGGAAGGTACTAAATATACACAAAAATGGAGAATGACAGCGTTTTTGTTCTTGTCAGCAGCTTTCAAAACTTTAGAGAAGAACAATAATAGACGACACGACGTGGTGGAGTTGCATGAAGCAAACTACAGACGACAGCGTTGGTTGTTATCATCTGAAAAGCTACGTGATGGGAGCCCAGGTTCACTCTCAATGTGCTGTCGAGAAATGATTGCTTGTAAGATTGACGGTATATCAGTTAGGCTTAGAATAACGCAAATCCCTTGCAGAAATCTAGAGATCGAGCAATTGTATATTTATCTTTTCTCTCAAATTTTCCGAAATTGCGTCATCCAGACACAGTATGGCATAACATTGTTTCTCCATGATTTCTCTGAGTAGGTTAAGTACTTGTAAGTGCTTTGTAAAAGTATCATATAACCGCACCCTACATTGTACCGTTTTTACCAAACTGAATACAGGTACAAGGATCTAGGGTTTTTAATATTTTATGACAAAGTGAACATGTACGTCTATGTACATGTAAAACTTATTGGCATACTATCAACCAAAGTTTTTAATATTGAATTCTCTAAGGCTCTAAGGAATTCCATGATTCCATTATAGCTTGTCGGAGATCTATACGGTTCGTAAATCGGCAATTATTGGCATAAACTCTGTGGGTAAGAGTTTTCTAAAGAGTCTCTATTGGATTGCAATCCAGAGAACATGCCGGCCATTCCATCAATCGGATGTTTTATACCTGGAACCATTCCATAACGTGCCGAAATCGACAATATCGCTTAAATAAGGCACTGCATTTTCTTGGAGCAGCTGGATGTAGGCAGTACTATCCATTTTTGTAGAGGTAAAAGCAAATGAAACTTTATCGTGATTGTGGTGTAAAATGTCGAGGTGTTATCGCTTTCTGTCTGGGTCAAAGTAACAAGACCGCATATGGACACGAAGCACGAATGCGACAGGTGAAAATGTATAATCAATCATGGGAAATCTAATTTCCCCCCGATGTAAGTGTGCCTGTCATTGCAACCGACATGACATTAACCTCGGCTTGATTTTTGCGGAGGAGTTGTTGATAGACAACACTAGCGAATGGTTGCTTAAATTGGTAGAACATATTTTTGTCGTTTAAATTCATTGTTGCTTAAATTTATCGAACATGAACGCAAAAAGCGCCGCACACCATGCAACTTCTTTGAGGAAAAATTTGGTTCTTCCGCCAGTCGTGCCAATACCCATTAAAGACGTCTGCGTCGTCGAGGTTGAACTTCATTTCGTGGCTAAAAATAATCTGAAACAAAATTTTTTTTACTAGAATAAGACAGTTGGAATAGCAAAAAAAAAAAAAATGCAATGTTACTTACGGTTTTCCAATCACGATCCATGTTATTACGGACGAATTCCACTCTTTTTTCCTATGGGCTGCTGTTAGACATGGAGCAAGCACCATTTTGCTCCCGACGATTGTTTCACTGCGTTTTTTTTGTGTACGTGAAGTCGTCGAAACCGAAACATCTAGTTCTAGCTCGTTTCGAATTTCTAGCAGCGAACGTACCAAATTGGATAAAGCGTTTATTATCCACCTTATTATCCATCGCGTCTTGTAAGTTTCTATGGACGCCCATGTTGGGTTATGTTGCCATAAGTCTCCATATTTTGTAAAAAAATTTTTAATGACGCGGTCAGATCTTGATATTTTCTCCGCGATTGCCTTAAAATTCAGACCTTGTAATGGTACGATATTTCGCAGGGACTTCTTCGGCTGCTGATGAGACGCGGGTGCACGCCTAGCGTTGTGCTAGCTTAGCTCGTCGGATCTGGGGGGTTTCTTTGCGCCCACCAACAGTTTGAACCTTTACATAAAAAAAAATTTAATGCGTGCGGAGAAACTAAAACAAATCAATAATAAAACCTGAGATCAAAACTATTTAAATATGGTTTTCTTTTCCTTTTTTTAAAAAAAACATTGCTAGAGTTCAACAGTATTTACATTTCCTAAGAGAAATTAAGATGTTGTTCTCCCTCACCGATGCCTTCTCAACCCGCCCAACCAATGGTTACATAGAGGGGCTTATTTGGTATGTAACCGCATTGTTGACTAAGATTTAAACACTAACACCTCATTGCAACACTTTTCTCTCCGGTCACTGGCATGGAAACAAATTATTAATTAACAACTTAAACTGGTCATTTTGGCAAATATTTTATTTATTAAAAAAAAATCTTATTCATTTAAAGGAAAAAAAATAATATTCGGGTATAACTGACCAAACCAATATAAAAAAAATAATTTGCAAAGAAAAAAAATAATACTAAGTAAAACTTACCAGTTCATCCTTTGTTCGGCAGCGCTGTCGGTCCGTACAAAAGTATGAAGTAAAAATAATGTTGGAGAAAGAGTGGATTCTTGAGTTGCACTAGCATTAATAGCAAAAGTAACGGAAGACATATTGTCGACAACAACCTAAATTGATCTGTCCTGGTAGTCCATAGGATCACTAGATTACGAAAGCGATAAAAAATATGTTTATTATACTAGCTTCAACCCCCGCCCGCTACGCCAGGCACACAAAAATGTTATGTTTTTTTTTTCAATGTTTTAGAATGTTTTTGTAATGTTTTTTTGCCTATCACCTTTGTACCGTAATTATCTAATTAAAAAAAAAAAACAACTACTCGTAAATTGGTTGAAAATTACGGGCGGTAGAGGGACACATACGCATTTTGCCACTTAGTTTTATATATATAGAAGATTTGTGACTGTGTCACAACATAAACATATGGATGACTTCACAAGTCGTGCAATAGTATCCGTACTTTACGAATTATTCACTTCAAATTTCATATTTGAGGTCTGTGAGGTCACAATTCGAAGCGAAATCAGAATTCTTATTCAGGTTCCAAAATAAACGGTATTTAAGGCAAATTCTCGGAAACGTCTGAATTCCTAAACGTCAAAACAATGCGCATCGTGAATGCATCACTGCCGTTGTGATGCGATGTTATGATGCTTTCGGTATGCGATGCTTTGACGATGCGTTGCAGTCTTTGACGTTTTGGAACAATATGAATTAAAACAAAAACTATTATCAAAAAAAAAATAAATAAGTTTCTGGTAGTTTTTAGTAAATTTTACAAAATTTAGTATGTAATAAATAATTTGAAACAATAATTTCTTACGAATCTGGAGAGGATGCTTCGATTTTGGAGAAATATAAAACAATAAAATGTCAAATGACATTTGCATCACATCAGTTCATGATGCGCTGTTTGCTTTTGTTTGCGCAGTAGATACATTCATGATGCTTTTTAGAACGGTATACATCGCAATAAACAAACAATACCGAAACCTATTAACGTTTAGAAATGCTTGACTTCGCAGCACTGCATTAAGGAATTCAGCCGGCTTTATAATTCTGTTTAAATTTCATATTGGATCTAATTTTTTTTATGTCGGTATCTTACTGGTTGTTTCGAATATTTTTTAAACCGGTTTGAATCAAAATGAATATATAATTCTAAAAGTGGAAGTAAGTGCACCTAGTCGTGCACTTTAGTTTTATGCATATTTCAGAATTTGTTTCAGTTTCTTTACTTTCTCTTGTTCCTTCTTCAGATATATTTCTCCAGATTTTTTTTTTTTCAAAAACATTACTGAGGTTTCAAAAAGTTAGAAATCCATTTATTTGTCCTGCATGGTACATTCATGATTATGTTTGAAAGCATTTAAAAAACATAAAAGCTCAAGTAGGTACATTTACCAATATTGTAAATTTCCATAGTTCATAATTAGCTTTATTGTTGGTATTAAAAAAGAGTATAAAATGCAATAATCATACCCACAAATTAAAATATAAAATAAAGTAGTGAATAGAAAGATTTATTGTTGCTAGTAGCTGAAAATATTTATTAGAAAAAAAGTAAAAATAAAGTGCTTTAGGTAACTAAATTGCATCTACAATTATTCCTTCCACTGTCTTGTTACTATCCTATTGTTACCTACTAATACTTTACAAAACGACAAACAACAAATCAAAATGTAAAAAATAGCAATCGTTTGTTCGATGTGTTCAAAAAGACAAGTTCTTCTCTAAAAAAAAGTACGAAAACGGTTTACTACTACAAAATAAAACAAAATGAAATATTTTAGAAAAGAAACTTTAAAAAAAAATACTAAAACTGTTGCAAAAGGAAATCTGTTGTTACATACATATATTTACATATTGTTAAAATTAAATACATACATATACTATTATATATCATGAATAAATTATTGTTAGTTGAACAATCATGAATGTTTCATTTAACTAGAAAAACTACAGCCATTGGCGATTGGAACCAACACGGTAAATTTATCTGCTTGCTATTCTGGTTTATGGCGAAAACACATGTGCATATTTTTGCATGCATCAAAATTAGAATATAACGGGTGGGCCGTCTAGTGGTTTCTTTTTAAATCATAGGTTATTTTGACACTGACAGCTGTTTCCCGCTCGAAATCTTGACAGAAAGTCAGTATCATACCTCCGCGGAACGAAATGAGTCGCTTTACGCTTGAACAACATTGGGAAATATTGAAAACTTATTTCCAAAGTGAGTGCCGTGTAGCGTTTTTTGAAAAGAAGTTTTGGTCGAAATGAAGCACCCACTGCGCCTACTGTACGCAAGTTTGTGCAAAAAGTTCGTGAGACTGGTATGCTAGTGCACAACACTCATGGTCCCCGTCGTCGTACGGTACGCACAGATGAAAATGTGGCTGCTGTAGCCGAACGTGTGAGACTCAATTCACGAACATCAACTCGTCATCGATCTCAACAGCTCAACATTTCACGCACTAGCCCGAGGAGAATTCTGCACAAAGATCTGGGATTATTCGCTTACAAGGTCCAATTGATTCAGCAATTGAAAGCGCACGACCATCCGCTTCGTTATCGCTTCGCAGTTTGGGCCTTAGAGCAGCTCGAATTAGACAACGATTTTGGGCGAAAAATCATCTTTTCTGACGAGGCACATTTTCATCTCGGCGGCTACGTTAACAAACAAAATTGTCGCTTCTGGGGCTCGGAAAACCCGCACGTTATTGTCGCAGATTTGCATTACGTCTGTTCCGAAATTTGTCAATGAAGTCAATGTTACCAAATCGTAAAAAATGGAAAACAAAAAAAAAAAAAAAACGGTTGGTGCCCGGAAATCCAAACTAATTATAAATTTTTTATTATTTACGGACGTGGAAATGTTCGATAATTTTTTTTCTCTACTTGCTTGTATATTAATTTTTTTTTGGGACAAGAAACGCTCTGACTGGACTCCGACGTAACTGGTCCATTATACTACCAGAGAGCAAACCCTGGCTTACCCATTTTATTGGAATTTCCTTGTCTTTCTAAGAACACCAAGCAAGCACTTCAGTGATGAGGAGCTTACAGTACCAGCACTAACCACATCAGCACCAAAGATCTGCCACCTGATACCAGCAAATGCCGGACACTCACAGAAATGACGCACCGCAGTGTCGTCGCTCGCTCCACGAGCGTCGCAGATTGTAGTGTCACTTAAGCCTTCCACGTTAAGGTGCTCGGCGAAACCGAAGTGGCTTGCCAAGGCGCCAAAAAGTTGCCTGCAGTCTTTTCTGCTGAGAAACAGCAAGAATGCGGACGTCCGGGAGCATTCGTTTAGTTAACCTAAATTCTTTGAGAGTCATGCCACACACAATTCCAATCATCAATGGAAGCCCTAACAGAGGGCACAGGAAGACCTAACACGGGTTCGGGAACTGAGAAAGCCTCCTCTGAGCCTTGTCTAGCAATCTCATCGGAGATCTCGTTCCCCAGGATTCCAATGTGACCTCGGACCCAGATAAAAGACAAAGAATTTAGCCTTGCAACCGAGTTCAAAGAGTTTTTGGTTTCACGAACTACTTTGGAAGTGGTTAAAGGGTTAAGCAAGGCCTTGAGCGCAGCCTGACTGTCACTACAGACACAAATACTACGGCCCTTCCACCTGTTCTTCACAACATACAGTCAGTCACGAAAGTCTATATATAGCCATGAAAAGTGGTAGATTAATGCTTATAGATAAAATTTCAATTCAAGTTCTTTACTAAATGACACGTTATTGTTTAAGAACATGATTCAAAACCAAAACAAATAATCTCCTCGTAAGAATTTAACGAAAATAAGAAAAAAACCAAAAAACTGTCTCACGAAAGTGTACATACAGCTGCGTTCCAGACGAATAACCTTCGACGGAACAAAGTACCGCTATTTTTTTCCAGCAAATGCGAATCCTTCTTGGTTAATACTCAGTTGCGTTTCTTCTGCTGCAAGTATTGCACCCTTTTACGTTAAAGTTTTTGAAAATGGTGGGTAGAAAAGAAATACCTGTGGAATTTAGAAACATAATCATAAAACTTAGAAAGGAAAATAAAAGTTATGGTGAAATTTCAAAAATCGTGGGTAAAAGTCCAGCAACTGTTCAGACAATAATAAAAAATTATAATGACAGAGGACACGTTTGGAATAAACCCCGTTCTGGCCGTCCGAAAAAGCTAAACAATCGCGAGATCCGAAGTATCATCCGTAAGGTTACCGATAATCCACGAATAAGTGCTCCAAAATTGGCAGAAGACATTGCGAATAGTTCGGGTAAAGAAGTTCACCCAGAAGCTGTGCGTAGAGTTCTGAGATCGGCAGGATTTAATGGAAGAGTTCCAAGGAAGAAACCTTATATAAGTGAAGCTAACCGCAAAAAACGCTTAGAGTTTGCAAATCGCCACATATCGAAGGGTCACGATTTTTGGAAAACGGTACTTTTTACAGACGAAAGTAAGTTTAATATCTTCGGGTCCGATGGTAAGGGAAAGGTATGGCGCAGGGCTAACCAAGAAATGGAAGCGAAGAATCTGGTACCTACTGTCAAGCACGGTGGTGGGCATGTGATGGTCTGGGGGGCAATGGCAGCTTCTGGTGTCGGTAGGCTAGCTTTTATTGAAGGGAATATGGATCGGTATCAGTACCTTAATATTTGGCGTGATAACTTGCATGCCTCTGCTGAGGCACTAGGGCTCGGAAACAGCTGGGTACTACACCAGGACAACGACCCCAAGCATACGGCAAAGATCATAAGAGAGTGGCTGGTGTTTAGGGTCCCAAAACAACTTCATCCACCCCCGTAATCTCCAGATCTAAATGCAATTGAGCATATCTGGGATGAACTGGAACGCAGGGTTCGCAAATTTAAGATTACAGATCGGAGTTCCTTAAAAACGGCTCTTTCGAATGCCTGGGCTTCAATTACCCCTGACGTTACCGAGAATCTAGTCCTTTCCATGCCAAGAAGACTTGAAGCAGTTCAGGAATCAGACGGTGGTCCAACAAAATATTGAAATTATTTTATTTCATTTTTTTTATTAATGTATTTATCTCCTAATTTACATGTATGTAGACTTTCGTGAGTTAATTTTTTTTGTTTTTTCTTGTTATCGTTGAATTATTGTAAAAAAATAACATGTTTTTCGTCTTGAATTATGTTTTTGAACAATAATATGTCATCTAATAAAAAAAACCTTAAAAATGTTGGCTATAAACTCTGATTTATCATTTTTCAGGGCTATATGTAGACTTTCGTGACTGACTGTAGTTCATGACCATTTTTTTTTGTTTTTTTTTTTTTTTATAATACGCGCGCGCCGAAGGGATTATTACTACCCTTATACTGATGCTCAGGGCATGGGCGGATAGGAAAAGGGGGGAGAGGAACGAAGTAGATGCCAGTTTGCGTTGGCTTTAAATGTTTGAAGGTTTTAATGATTTGGAAATACAGAGGCTGGTAGTTCGTTCCACAAACGTGTTGTTCGGCTTATAAACGAATCCCTATATTTGACAGTACGTCCGAAGTTGGGGTTGAGGGTGACCTGATGTGCATTCGAAGCATGGCGCGTATTGCGGGTGAAGTTTTGAACGGGAGGAATGCAACTGGCTATTTCGCTGGAGCATTTTTTTTTTTAAAAAAAGCGATAAAATAGTTAAAGACATGAGACATTTCTACGATGTTCAAGTGAGACTATGGTTTTCACAATGTCTCTATCACCTATAAGTTTTAACGCGCGATTCTGGGGCCTTATTTTGTACTGCTTTCGGATTCGGATTGCCATTCGGAAATGTAATCCGATTCTAAAATGAATTGTTATTTTGTATGGTTCTCGGATTGAGTGTACGTGCTTCCAACTCAAAATCAAATATTTCCGAAAGTTAGATTGTCAAAACATCTATCAAATGTCACTTAAGTTACTTGGAAATTGAGTTTGTATCCATTTGCTATAGAAACGCAATACAAAATAAGGCCCCTGTACCCTATCTAGAATGTGCGGAACGGTCTTGGGTGCACCAGACCAGATGTGGGCGTTATATTCCAGCTTTGGGCGAATGAATGCCTTATACATGGAGGCCGCTTAAGGAATCCTAGACATTTTGCAGCATTTTTGGCGACCTCGAGTGATGGTTCTATCGAAGATGGTTATTGATGTACATACCGAGAATGGCAACTCTTTCGGATTCAGCCATGCAAGTACCATTCATGGATAATGGTTGGGTGTTTTGGTTTCGCTTGAGTGACACAAGACAGCATTGTATTTTGGATGCATTAAATTCCACTCTATTGGTTGAACCCCATTTGATTATGCTGTCCAGGTCAAAATGTAATGTGTTTAACATACGTTGTCGTTCTTCATCCACGGCCGAAGAGCAGGGACGTGAGTTAGGGAACGAATATGAAAAACTGAGAGTACTGTCATCAGCGAAGGAGTGGATTGGATTAGAAGTAGCAGACAAGAGGTCATTTAAAAAAATGAGAAAGAGAGTCGTAGACAAAACGGAGCCCTGGGGAACACCAACATTTATATGGTGAATTGCAGACTTGAAACCATCCAAGACAACTTGTATTGAACGGTCCGAAAGGTAATTTCTAATCCTTTGAAGAAGAGACTCATCGATGCCATATGCCCGCATTTTCGACAAAAGAGCCTGATGCCAAACTCTGTCAAATGCCTTAGAAATATCGAGCGCAACAATCTTTGTTTCGCCGACGTGATGAAGAGATTGGTTCCACTTCTCGGTGAGATATGCCATCAGATCACCAGTGGACCTGTTGCTACGAAAACCATACTGCCGCTCATTGAGGAGCTTTCGTGAATCAAGATATTTCATAAGCTGAGGATTTATCAGCGTTTCCATGACCTTGGAAAGAAGGGACGTAAGTGCAATGGGTCGGTAATTGGACGGGGAGGAAGATTCGCCTTTTTTAGGGACGGGCTGGACAAATGCTGTTTTCCATCTACTCGGAAAGAGCACCGAAGAGTAGGATAGACAGAAAAGCTTACGCAGAGGTTTTGCCAGCGTGGAAGAACACCTCTTCAGAACTATGGGGGGATACCATCTGGACCAGCGGATTTATGTATGTTAAGACCTTAGAGTACTCCTACAACTGTACGAGTGCGAAAGTGGACCTGCCCCATGGAAAATTCAACGCTCTCAAGTACAAGTGGAGACAAAGCCCTATCTGGCAGGGTGGAGTTCGCTGAGCAGGATTGCATAAGTTTCTGCTTGGAAAACTGACGCATATCTGCCCAACGAGAAAAGAAGTCTACTGTTGTTGTCTCCCATGAAGACACTAGCACCAGACCCCTGACTGGTTTTTGAGCCGTCCGTGAAAATACGACTGCATTCCATTCAGTCGAAGAAGTTAGTGAGGCGGTCAAATACTCAAAAAACGAAAGGCGATTGGGCCAGACGAGATGCCCTCTAAATTCTGGAAAAAGATGGGAGACATCGGGTTCAGATGGCACAAAATTCTCATCTCCAAATTTATGAGAGGTGAACGAATGCCGAATCAATGGAGGGAAAGCTAGCGGGTGTGTCGCGGGTAAATCAACCACAGATGCAATCAAAAAAATAAGGATCATAACGGAAAAACATTGTGATGCATATTGTATTGGTGGACTTTGAAAAGGCATTCGACAAACAACCACGAGATCTGATATATGTAGGTGGCGCTAAGACATCGAGGGGTTCCAGAAACCTATGTACAGATGATCATGGACATGTACAAAAGAGCAAAGACAAGAGTAAGATGGGCCGCTGGAGTAACCGAAGAGTTCCCAATCAAAGTCGGGGTGCACCAGGGAAGCGTCTTAAGTCCTTTGCGCCTCATTACAGTCCTTGACTATCTGCTTGCAGTTAAAGTGACGGACCCCAAGGTACATACATTTTTTATTAAACCGGCTGTAAACCTTTTAGATAATCCTAATTATCTTAAAGTACTAAAAAGAATTAATAATTAACAAAACTATTGAATTGTAGACATTGGTGGTTTGTTCATTGTTCCATTTTCGGAAAAGAGCCCACATACCTACATATCGACATTTTTAGTGGCCCGCTAATCCTTCATGAGGGCCGCGGGGGTAGGATGTTTTTATTTTTTAACTATTATTTTCATTGTTTAAATAAAACTTAATAATCCTGAAAATATTGGTTTTGTATGGCATTTTCAAACAGCGAATTAACAATATCGGTAAACAGATCTGCATAAGCTAAATTTAAATGCAGTTTCGTAATACTGCCCACTATTACCAATCCAGCGTAAAACAGTGAGTAATTGCTGCCATGGGGATAATGCACTTATTTTCAGTTGACAAATTTGTTCCCCACAAACCAAAATTATTTTTTCCACTTTGCAGAGAAAAACGCTCATTAAAATCAAAACACTGTGAAACGTTTTAGTTTATACGCGGATGGTAAACTTTTCTTCTAACATTTAGAATGATTTCATCGTTATCACTACTATCATGTACTGTGCCTACATCGCAAAGCCATTTTCCGATCACTTTTTGATGCAAAACAAAATTTGTAGTTACACTTAAAGACGTCTTTGCTTGTGTGAACAATTTTCACAAACCACGCAAAATTTGTGAATTCAATTTCTTTGGTGAAACAAAAACATACAAAAATCTTAAAATTTCACAAATTTGTGACTTGTAGTAAACTACATCAATAAATTGTTTTTGGCGAAACAAAACGCGAAAAATTCTCACAAATTTTCCC
The DNA here is from genome assembly GCA_945910035.1 of Brachypalpus laphriformis. NCBI lineage: Eukaryota > Metazoa > Arthropoda > Insecta > Diptera > Syrphidae > Brachypalpus > Brachypalpus laphriformis. The sequence goes on along the minus strand of OX246753.1, from coordinate 191,003,205 downwards.
TTGTGAAACACAACAAATTTCTAAAGCATATATCCGTATTCGGTGAAATCAAATTTGCCACTTTTTCTACAAATTTTGTGAAAAAACGCTTGTAAATCACAATTTGTAAGTTGGTGAAATACCACCTTGATCAAAAAGTTCCCGGAATAAAAACCGTGTGGCGCTCTCATCGTTCCGATTTGATCTGTTGTTGGTATTCCCTCTAAATCTTACCGTCATAGCTTAACATTTGCAAAAGTTACGTAGCCAAGAATACATCTATCTCTGTGTGTGTTGGCGATATTTTACCAGACCAGAATTGTGGGCAGAAAACTCGTGGATTTTGCACCATGATAACGCACCGTCGCACAGTGCCATCATTATTCGTAATTTTTTGACGAGAAATGCAACAAATACCATCCAACAGCCACCGAATTCACCTGATTTGGCTCCCTGTGACTTCTTTCTGTTCAATCGAGTTAAAAAACCATTACGGGGAACGCGTTTCAGCAGGAAACACTGATGGACATACCGAAAACCGAATGTAAAAAATGTTTCGAAGATTGGATCAAGCGCTGGCATAAGTGTGTTGCAGTCGATGGGGATTACTTTGAAGGGGACAATATAGATTTAGATGAATAAACTTGTATTTTTAATTTTCTGAATAAATTCCGGGAACTTTTTGATCAAGGTGGTAGGCCCCAGTTAAGCCGGTCGCGCTCTATCTTTCGTAATATGGTTTCCTTCTTCGAACTTCTTATTCGATCAAGCTTCGTCACTCTTGCTGTCATGCAAAGCATCTTCAGCTCAGCTGCCGTTAATTTACTCTCATACTTTTTATACATTGTCCAATATTGTTATTAGCACTTATATGTTTTAAAATATACTTAATTTGATAACAATTATACAATAGATTATACTCGTATGATATGTTTTAGAGTCATTGTTTCGTTATTGTTACAAAGATGGGACGGGGGTGGCTCACTTTACGACATGAAGTGGCTGTGTGTAAGATTTGTATGTTCTAAGCGAAGTCGCAAGAATAATTTTACTTAATTTTTTGAAAAAAAAAAAAATTGCAGCGTACTGATGAGTTGAGACAGGTGTTGATGGATTCATGCTTAAGGCTCCATGGCGGGCGAAGTGGGTTTTTTCCTGCTATAGTTGGAATTGATATGCTGATGTTTCTTGCGAGTAATATAGCGTTGTTAATTTTTGTGATAGGCGTTTTGTAGGAGTGATTTTTCTTCGCTATTAGGAATGAGGTTAGGTAATCAAATCGCTGTTCAATAGTAGGAAGTTCAGCTTCAGTTTAAATGTTTTTAATGGCCGTTCTTCTGAAGGCTTTCATAAGTGCCAACGATGATTTCCATATAATGCTTAATGCATACGTAATCAATCTTTGATAATATAGTCGATCTAATGATGTTGATGTTCACGCCCCTCATGAGGAGAAGGACGACGCGACAAAGGATGACTTCTACCAGCTCTTGGACAAGACGTATGAGCAATGCCCTAGCCACGATGCTAAAATTATCCTATGTGATTTGAATGCAAAGCTAGGAAGAGAGGACATCTTTAGAAGCCTGGTGGGAAAGCACTGCCTGCACGACATCACATCCGACAACGGACTCAGGCTAATCGACTTTGCGACGGGGCGAAACTTTGTCGTAGCTAGCACGCGGTTCCCACGTCTCGACATTCATAAAGGAACATGGCTCTCCTTTTATCGAAAAACTGTCAACCAAATCGATTACATTGCGATCGACGCAAGGCACTTTTCCAGTATTCTGGGTGTCCGGACTTTCCGAGGAGCCAACGTGGACTCGGATCACTATCAAGTTGTAGCCAAGGTACGGATGCGGATATCCAGAACGGAGCGAAATCAACGAAATACTGTGAGGAAATTTGACGTCGAAAAGCTACAATCGCAAGAGACCGCCAGAACCTTTGCCGATCGTGTTTCTTCTAATCTCAATCTAAGTCATATGCCGCCAGCAGCAAATGCGGAAGACCAGTGGCAACGTTGCCAACAAGCCATCAGAGATGATGTACTGGGTTTCTCTCGGCCAGCACAACAAAACCCCTGGTTTGATGAGGAATGCCGGCAAGCACATGCAGCTAAACAAGAGGCGTACAAAGCGGCGCTGCATAGAAGGACTAGAGCTGCTTACGAGCTCTACGTGCGCAGGAGAAATGAGGAACATCGACATCTGAGAAAGAAGAAAAAGGAGCATGAGAAGCGCTCGATCGAGGAGATTGAGAGACTTTATTGCAGGAATAATGTTGGAAAATTTTACCAAAAGTTAGCCTGCAGGGACGAAAATGCCAACATAGTAGTAGAATCGCAGTCGGTGCTGAGGATATGGAAGGAACACATCTGCAGACTGTTAAACGACGATGATGACCAATATTCCGCTGTCAGGCAGAATGAGCCATTCAACAGTGACGATGGCAGTCAAGATTCCCGTCAACCCGATCAGAATGAAGTGAGGATAGCGATATCTTAGCTCAAATTCAACAAAGCTGCTGGAGCCGACGGCCTTGCCGCTAACCTTTTCAAGGCAGGAGGAGATGAGTTGGTAAGGAGCATGCACCAGCTCATCTGTAAAATCTGGTCGGACGAAAGTATGCCCGATAAATGGAACCCCAGCATCATTTGCCCGATCATGAAGAAAGAAGATCCTCTGAACTGCGCCAATTACAGAGGTATAAGTCTCCTCAAAATCGCATATAAGATCCTGTCTGCCGTATTATAAGAACGCCTAAAACCGATCGTGAACAATCTGATAGGTCCTTATCAGTGCGGTTTCAGACCTGGAAAGTCCACCATTGACCAAATATTCACACTACGGCACATCTTGGAAAAACCCATGAATATAAAATCGATACGCACAACCTCTTCATCGATTTCAAAGTTGCCTATAATAGCGTGTATAGAGACGAGTAATACAGAGCCATGTCTAGTCTTGGCATCCCTGCCGTTTATACAGAATGACGATGGAGAACTCTCGCTGCTCCATCAAAGTCGGTAAGAACATCACCGAACCGTTCGATGTCAGGAAAGGTCCTAGATAAGGTGACGCGCTATCATGCGATCTCTTTAACATAGTACTTGAGAGAATTGTACGAAACTCACAAGCCAACACCGGATGTACAATCTTTTAGAAGTCTGTACAACTACTCGTTTATGCCGATGACATTGACATAATCGGAAGAACTCAGCGGGCCGTCAATGGGGCACTTACAAGTATTGAGATCGAGGCAGCAAAGATGGATCTAGCGGTCAATGAAAGCATAACAAAATATATGCTGTCTACAAAAAAGGACACCCAACATCGGCGTCTTGGACAGAACGATAAAATAGACAGATATAATTTTGAGGTAGTAAAGGATTTTGTCTACCTAGGCTCTATGGTGAACTCTGCAAATGACATCAGTAGGGAGATCACACGAAGAATTACTCTTGCCAATCGTTGTTTCTATGGGCTAAAACGGCAATTGAGTAGCAAAGCCCTATCTCGAACTACAAAGGTAACTCTTTATAAGACTCTAATCATCCCAGTCCTGCTGTATGGCGCAGAGGCATGGGCTTTGACAAAACCGGATGAGGATGCCCTTGATTATTTCGAGAGAAAAGTTCTTGGAGCGATCTTTGGTCCCGTTTGCATAGACGGTGAGTGGAGGAGAAGATACAATGCTGAGCTATACGGCCTGTACAAGGACATTGACTTAGCCAGAAGAGTTCACATTCAGCGACTAAGATGAATGGGTCATTTAGAGCGGATGGAGCCCAACCTTCCCGCTAAGAAAGTTTTCGAATCCACCCCGAATGGACGACGCAGTAGAGGACGACCTCGCGGTAGGTGGCGCAAACAAGTGGAGGGGGACCTCAAACAACTTGGCGTGCGCAACTGGAGGCAGCTGGCTCGTAATCGTGCTAGCTAGAGAGGTTTGTTGGTTGAGGCCCAGCTCCATCCCGGACTGTAGCGCCATCTAAGTAAGTAAGTAATGATGTTGATGAGAGAATCGATGTGGCAGAAACACAATATTCTTAGAGGCTGAGTACTTAATAATATTGCACTTGGTAGCTAAGCTATTCTCAAGATTAAAACAGATTTTTTTAAAATCGAAATTACAATCAAATATAACGCCGAGTATTTTTAAATTATTTACATTTGTTTATAGATACAGAATTATAACTTAGAGATATACATGTGTTTAAAACAATTGGTTTTTCCGTCTATGTGTAGGATTTTGCTTTTATCCAGCGATATCTTTGTCCCAGGTTGAAAGATCTGTTAGGATATTTGAAAAATCGGTAGCTGTTTTTGAAACCTCTTCAGACTTGGAGAAGAAAGCGAAATCATCTCCATATAAGGAATGTTTTACTTCTGTATGTTTAAGAACGATATCGCTTTGTTCATCAAAGGCACTAATCAATAGGATAACCGAGAGGCTCACGCATATGCAAACATACATTCAAACTCACGCGCTGGCTCTGGCCTTTCACTCTCCAGATGATGGGCTAGATGACTACCTTGTTGGACGCCATAAGTTACTTTTATTACGCGTGATGTAAAACTGTCGACCATTACTAATTGCCCTATATCACTGCATATTATAAAACAAAGTCCCCCGTCGCGTTTGTCTGTCTGTGCGCGATTTTCTACGTAACTAAAGAACGGATTTCGTTCCGGTTTTCACGATTAGATAGACTGATTTACAAGAATGGCTCAAATGTATAATTTTTTGTGTAAATTAATTGACCTATGACGGTGAATATCGGAAAAAAAGCACCGTCGATATGGTAATCTTCGCGAGCGCTCTGTTAACTGTTGGTCTTATGTGGAAACAATGTATCTTCTTCTTCTTCTTCCCTTTATCAGCGAGGTTATGATCCGAAAACAAGGGATCATAACCCTTGGTTCGCCAATGTATGTATGATAATATTGTTCCTCTTAAATAATTCTACAAAAGAAGTCTGCGACAATATAATATTTATCTATAAGACTAACCCACATTATGGAAACATGCTTGCTTGACGGTTTGTATATCTGGCGAGGAATTGTGTTTACACATTGTCAGCATTGTATGCAGTTGACAATTGTATTTCAACGAATAAATAACTAAAATCAGTAAAAAATCGTCTAATGGAGAAGAAAATACATTTTTTTGTCTTAAAAGTGGCAGAAGGGCGAAGAAAGATAAGTACGGGACGGCAAGTTATTTAAATAATTCATCTTAGCATTTAACAGTGAAAACCCAATGATTTAAGCTTAGCTGTACAGAGTACATCAACTTGTAAAACGACTAAAATATCAACGCGCTGTGTTTTCAAGCGGTCCTCCATCTAAGTACTAACCTCGCCCGATGCTGTTTCATTTCCATGATCGGACGAGAACCTCTCAGCGTGGTTGTTCGTTTCATGTTTGATTTTTGTGTCGAGGTTATTCCCATTCACTAGTCACACTAAAGAAGTCTCACTTCAAAAGCAAAGAATACATACATATGGATATGTGCCGACCGTCCGTCACTTAAACGCGACACACCTGATTATTATATTGGTATCCATTCAATATGAATGTAAACCAATTTGTAATCAATTCTATGTAAAGATCCCACGAATAAACAACTGTTAATGAGTAACGCATGTATTCAAAATAAAAATGCCGGAAAAGCTTCACAATAATTAAAGGGAAATATAAAATCTGTTTTCGTTGAATTGCAGCTGCTTTTGCTAATCCAAGAAAATTACGAATATTTATGATGTAAGTTGTGACCTTGTCGCTGAAATAATCCATAAACTTCAATATACCCAGACTAATTAATTGAATCGAACCAACAGTGTTTCAGGGAACCCTACAGCACTTATTGCTTTATTGCCCTCAATAAAATTAGAGAAAACTGTAAAAGATCTTTTATGCTTTCCAAAAGTACTTAAAAGTTCGTGTTTTCTAATTATTTAAAAAAAAAAAATTTAGAAAGCGAAATATTCCTATTTATAGACATCCGTGTGTGAATGTTCCCTTACGCAAAATCATGCGTCTGACTGCGTCGTTGAGTGCGTTAAAATGTAGATCCCTGCGGTTTGTTTGCCCGTTTCATCGACGAAAATTCTCATTCAAAATTAGAAGTTGGCGAGAATGTCAATGTTTGAATTCGATGATTTTTTCGTCACTTATGTCGTGGTCCATTGTCCAATGTGTTTTTAGAATTTTCGAACACACGATGATTTTGAACCTGAAATGAAAGGAAAAAGAAAGTCAGCCAAAAACTGATCGCGTATCAGCACGGGTTCAATGATACCAACGGACAAGGTCGTTAATAATGTTAGACTGTCGGTCGTATTCGCAAAAATACTGTTTATTTATGATTTTGCTAAAAGAAAAATACACATATGGTCACTGGAAGTCTTTCTTTTTTTGGGCTAAAATTAGCTCGGGCAAAAATTATTTTTTTCCAGTTGCTCTTTGATGATGTATCGAGGTCAGAGATCTGCGTGAGTCCAAAAGTTAAATAAATTCTGTCACAAAGAAATTGAATTTTGACTGAAACTCTTTGGGTGTCCATGTCCTTGGTTTTAACTTCCTCACCATTAGACTATTCTATCGCATGTGGCTAATAGATGTTTTTGGTACTGAGGATTGCCGCCAGTTTTTGTATGTCGCATTTCCTTGGTTCAATGGCGACTATGGCACTTACTTGCGGCATAAATCAACCAAAATGTTAGCTTTAACTTGAAAGTGGTGTCCTCACATTGCTGATAGTTAATATGTAGTTGAATACCACTTTACTCTGCACACGCTGTACATGCCTTGAAAATGATTTTGGCGTTAATTCTCTCTAGGTCTGCCTGCGTCATAATTTTAATAAGAAAAATAAATATTCAACACACTTTGCTCGTGCTCTGAGCACATTCTTCAAATAGATTTCGTTTTTGACGACAGCAATTGTAGTTTATAACAAACATTCTGCTGCTTTGCGTCCTACCAAATACTTATAAATTTATTCTTATCAGCTCATATTATTCTGCCAGTTTGACTATATATTTACATATCCGTATAAGGCAATTCTAAAATATCATAGTTGGTGAAGTTGAATTTTCTGATTTAATCTGTTTTTAAATGAAATGTTAACTCAAGGATCTCAATCACAGCCTTTGGGTATTGAAGTTGAGGTGGAGTCGCAGTACCGCATGAAGAGGAAGAAAGTACAGCGTAGTGTGAAGACAGGCGGAATCGCGAACACGTCTTTGCCACAGAAGCTAAGCAAGTAGCAAAAACAAACGACAGCAGGACCGTTTATGGGATCACGAAGGTTGTGGGCAGAGTTCCAAACAATACACTGTCAAGAGTTTGGACGGTTCCATGCCGACCTTGAATGAGGTGGAGGGAGCATTTCGCAAGGATCATAAGCCATTTAGACGAAAGCGGTACTTCTACGTACTCAAATGAGCTGTCCGTGGCAACAAATACCTGAATTCGCATCAGTCCTTCCAATAACTCGGAGATCATAGCGCCGATCAAAACACTTACGAAAATAAAGCAGTGGGACTCGATGACATTCTTGCAGAGCTTTTCCAAGCAGCGCCAAGTATATCCGCATGCCTTATTCTCCCCATTATGACAAGGGCATGGGAAAGCGAAAGCTTCGCAGCAGCGTGGAAAAAGGGAATGATTATTAAGCTGCTGAAGAAAGGAAATTTAACGGAGTGCGGAAGGCTGGGTTAGGCTAGGTTGAAGTGGCTCCTAGCTGAGAAACGTCAACACCATTTTTTTTTATAATTTGCGCACTCAAGGGGTTCTGAATACCCTTAATATGTTTACACACAGTGTACGCGTTGGAAAGGATAGATAGATAGAGAGAGAGAGAAAGATTTGGTGTAGTGGTTTGAAGCTCAGTTGTTTATGCTTCAGAGAAATTTCGGAGGATGGCGTCCAGATAACTGGGAAGATTTTTGTTATTTCTTTGTCTTTGCTTCTGATTCACAGTATTTTTTCCCAATAACCAATGTTATAGGCAAATCAATCATCCAACAGAGCGAACAATTTTTCCAGCCATATGCACAAGCTTTCACAATTGATCGGACTGACTTTATATATGGTATTGCATGAGAAATAAATAAATGCTTGCTGACATCAGGATTTGAACAATGAACTATTAGCGTGGCAATTGGCGACGTTACCACAACACCATTGCCACCCCAATGGTGTAGATTATATGTCCGTTGTGATACCACGTGTATCATGGGAGAAAGTTTCTCTCTACCTACTCGTTAAACCATTTTAAAAGCGTACGAGGCCCTTAATCTCGATGTTTGGGTGTCGATGTCGGGTCGCCCATGCCATTGTAATAGGGTGCTACGTGAAGCTTCCTTTTACGAAAGAGAGCTGGGCAGAACCAAAGAAGGTGAGGAATTGTTTTTTCCTCTTCTTCATCCATTCAGCTCCTACAAAAGTCGTTCGCAAAAACGCCCAGCCTTGTAGCATGCTTGTCTATTAGACAGTGCCTAGTGATGACAGCTATTGTAGCGCCGTTATGCAATCTGTTGAGAGAAATCATATTCTTGGAACGTTTTAGATACAGCTTTGGCCAAATCTGGAGTGGAATCCTCTAAGGTGATAGTTGATAGTCACACATTTGACAGTCAAAATTGATGATCACACTTTGTTAGCTCCCCGTAAAACGATCGCAAAGCCACACAAAAACGATCGCAAAAAGGTGATGATCACGCTGATGGTCACCTTAGAGAGAGCAAATGGGATTGTTGTGATCGTCAACGATCAACTATCACCTTAGAGGATTCCACTCCTGTTTTGTCGCTAGACACGTGGGTTCACTTGTCCACCTACGATTAGTACTCTCGATAGCATCCAGCCTAAATTTGAGTTTGCAAGTAGCGATTGGTATACCTAAGGAGCCTTTATCCGGCAGGATGGGTATAGTTGTGTCTATTCTGTCGAGTTTGGTGACCTTACAATTCCCTGGAATGTCCCTATGCCCCGGTACTCAGCATAGGTGAATATTGAACTGCTCAGCCATCTCCGCGACAGACGATCGGCTGTCTAGAGCTACTAAGGAATTTATAGAGGTCGATTCCAGGGATTTGATTGCTGCTTAGCTGTCTGAAAAGATGAGGATATCTCTAGCAGATATTATGTTTTTCTAAAGCCAGGATGTGACTTCTTTAATTGCCATTATTTCCGCCTGGAACACGCTACAATGATTTGGAAGAGAGCTTAAGATTAAGCCTGTCAGAGGAAAAACCTCCACCAACTCCGCCACTGGTCTTCGAGCCGCCACTGTAGAAGAGGATCGACCCGTCTTCCAAAAATGTATTATCATTCCAGAGTGATCTGGAGGCGATAGTGACGAGGAAGTTCTTGTCAAAATTTAGACGTGTGATGGTGTAGTTCGTGTTTTCGGAAGAGATTTTGAATTCATTCAGAATGGATACGTGGCCAAATTCTTTTCTAGATTACTGTTGGGAAGCTCCAAGGCGAACGGCTGCATTCGTTGCAATTTGCTAAATAAATACATCGAGGGGTATCAGTTGAAACAAAATATCCAGTGCCGCAGAGGGAGTTTTACGTAGTGCTCCGCTTATGCACAGACAAGTTGTATGCTGGACCTTACTTAGATAATTGCGATTTATAGCTTTTTCTAAGGCTGTCCACCAGACAATCACCCAGTATGTGAGTATCGGTCTAATGACCGAGATGTAGAGCCAGTGAGTGATTCGGGTTATAAACCCCATCTATTCCCAATAGCTTTTTTGTGTGAGAAAAGTGCTACTGTAGGTTTCTTGATTATTTCTTGATATTAGGTTTTCAGCTTAATTTCTTATCCAACATAAGATCTAAATATTTTACTGTGTCGGAGAAAGTTAAGCTGATACCATTAAGAGAAGGAGGGTCGACTAGTGAGGTCATCTAGTGAGCTTGTTTAAAGCGTTTTGTAGAAGTTCTTTTAGAGTATTTAATTGTTTTCCCGAAACAGCCAAAGCAACATCATCTGCATAAGCGATCGCCATGCATCCCTCGCCTTCCATGATTATCAATAGTTCATTGACCACAAAAGGGAGGCGAACCCCACAGGCGAATCAGTAGAAATGCAGTGAAGTGGGAGGGTTATGATCCCTTATTTTCGGATCATAACCTCGCTGATAAAAGGAAGAAGAAGAATTGACCACAAAAGGGGGGATAGAACACCTCCTTGCGGAGTGCCTCTACTGACAGACTTTCTAGTAGACGTCTCACCCAGCTTAGAGTTGATAATCTGACCATTAAGCAGTAGATTAATCAATTCGCAAAGTGAGCTGTCGATAGTGCATCAGCTATTGCTGATGTATTGACATTGTTGAAACCGCCCTCTATATCTAGAAAAGCAAGCATTATATACTCCTTATGAAACAGGGAATATTCGGTGTTACGCACTAGTGAGTGTAATACCGTCTCAACTGATTTACCTTTGCAATATGCATGTTGGGCCAGCGAAAGTAGTTTCTTATCAATACTGTTGCGTAAATGGATATCAATCAGACGTTCTAATGTTTTTAAGAGAAATGATGATAGACTAATAGGTCTGAAATCTTTTGGATTTGTGTGCAAGCATTTACCCATATCTTTCAGATATAAACCAGGTCTTACTTACTTACCTAGATGGCGCTACGGTCCGGGTGGACCTGGGCCTCAACCAACAAACCTCTCCAGCCAGCACGATTACGAGCCAACTGCCTCCAGTTGCGCACGCCAAGTTGGTTGAGGTCCCCCTCCACTTGTTTGCGCCACCTACCGCGAGGTCGTCCTCTACTGCGTCGTCCATCCGGGGTGGATTCGAAAACTTTCTTAGCGGGAAGGTTGGGCTCCATCCGCTCTAAATGACCCAGCCGTCTTAGTCGCTGTATGTATGAACTCTTCTGGCTAAGTCGATGTCCCTGTACAGGCCGTATAGCTCGGCATTGTACCTTCTCCTCCACCCAGACGGGACCAAAGATCGCTCGAAGTACTTTTCTCTCGAAATAACCAAGGGCATCCTCATCCGGTTTTGTCAAAGCTCATGCCTCTGCGCCATACAGCACGACTGGGATGGTTAGAGTCTTATAAAGAGTTACCTTAGTAGTTCGAGATAGGGCTTTGCTACTCAATTGCCGTTTTACTCCATAGAAACAACGATTGGCAAGAGTAACTCTTCGTGTGATCTCCCTACTGATGTCATTTGCGGAGTTCACCATAGAGCCTAGGTAGACAAAATCCCTTACTACCTCAAAATTATATCTGTCTATTGTGGCGCTCTGTCCAAGACGCCGATGTTGGGTGTCCTTTTTTGTAGACAGCATATATTTTGTTTTGCTTTCATTGACCGCTAGACCCATCTTTGCTGCCTCGATCTAAATACTCGTAAATTCCCCATTGACGGCCCGCTGAGTTCTTCCAGGTCTAGATAACTTTTTAAAATTATTTCAACCACCAGCAAGATTATGTCCGATGACTTATGCAACTCGGCAGGTATTAAGCTTTCTGGTCCGAGGATTTAAATGGTTTGATGCTATTTAGTGCCCAATGGAGTTTGGCCTGTGTAATCAATTTTGAGGAGTTGGTTATTTGTGCAGATGGTCTGTTGAAAACCATGTTGCTAACAACTTGGGAACTACTTGGGAAATGAGTGTCAAGCAGTAAGTATAGCGAATCTTCACTGGAAGTCATCCAAGACCCATCAGTTTTCTTAAGGAAGCTGAGTGTTATTGGATTCGAGGATAGAATTTTCCTTATCCTACATGCCTCAGATGTTTCTTTTATTTTACCACAAAAGAGGCTTCAAGAATTACGTTTGGCTTTCCTTAATTCTTTTTTGTATCTGTTTAGGGATGCCTAGTACAAGTCCCAATCTAGCGCGTCTCTTGTACTTTTGGCATTATTGAATAGTTTTCTGCAATTAATTTTTATAGGGCCTAAACTTGCAATTCACCAATGTGACTTTTTCTTGCCCATGGGTTGAATCAAAGAGGTGCAGTTTACACAAATCAGACTCTTCGTCCTTTTTGTAAGCATTGATGGTGATAGGGTCAAAGCCGTAGTAGACAACACCTCCAGTCTGCGGCGATAGATCCATCCATATCTAAACTCAAATCCAACAAAGCTGCTGGAGCCGACGGCCTTGCCGCCAAACTTTTCAAGGCAGGAGGAGATGAGTTGTTAAGGAGCATGCATCAGCTCATCTGCAAAATCTGGTCGGAAGAAAGTATGGCTGATGAATGGAACCTCAGAGGTATAAGTCTCCTCAACATCGCATATAAGATCCTGTCTGCCATATTATGTGAACGCCTAAAATCGATCGTCAACAAGCTGATAGGTCCTTATCAGTGCGGTTTAGGCCTGGAAAGTCCACCATTGATCAAATATTCACAATTTCAAAGTTGACTATGATAGCGTGTTTAGAGACGAGTTATACAGAGCCATGTCTAGTCTTGGCATCCGTGTAAGCTCGTCCGTTTGTACAGAATGACGATGGAGAACTCTCACTGCTCCATCAAAGTCGGTAAGAACATCACCGAACCGTTCGATGTCAGGAAAGGTCTTAGATAAGGTGACGCGCTACCATGCGATCTCTTTTACATAGTACTTGAGTGAATTGTACGAAACTCATAAGCCAACACCGGAGGTACAATCTTTTACAAGTCTGTACAACTACTCGCTTATGCCGATGACATTGACATAATCGGAAGAACTCAGCGGGCCATCAATGATATTGAGATCGAGGCAGCAAAAATAGGTCTAGCGGTCAATGGAAGCAAAACAAAATATATGCTGTCTACAAAAAAGGACGCCCAACATTGGCGCCTTGGACAGAACGCCACAACAGACAGATACAATTTTGAGGTAGTAAAGGATTTTGTCTACCTAGGCTCTATGGTGAACTACGCAAATGACATCAGTAGGGAGATCACACGAAGAATTACTCTTGCCAATTGTTGTTTCTATGAGCTAAGACGGCAATTGAGTAGCAAAGCCCTATCTCGAACAACTAAGGTAACTCTTTATAAGACACTAATCATCCTAGTCCTGTTGTATGGCGCATAGGCATGGGCTTTGACAAAACCGGATGAGGATGCCCTTGGTTATTTCGAGAGAAAAGTTCTTTGAGCGATCTTTGGTCCCGTCTGCATAGACGGTGAGTGGTACAATGCCGAACTATACGGCCTGTATAAGGACATCAACTTAGCCAGAAGAGTTCACATCCAGCGACTAAGATGGCTGAGTCATGTAGAGCGGATGGAGCCCAACGTTCCCACCAAGGAAGTCTTCGAATCCACCCCGGATGGACGGTAGGTGGCGCAAACAAGTGGAGGGGGACCTCAACCAACTTGGCGTGCGCAACTGGAGGCAGCCGACTCGTAACTGTGCTGGCTGGAGAGGTTTGTTGGTTGAGGCCCAGGTCCACCTTGGACTGTAGCGCCATCTAAGTAATCTTTGTTTTGCTTTCATTGACCGCTAAACCCATCTTTGCTGCCTCGACCTCAATACTAGTAAAAGCCCGCTGACTTCTTCCGAGTATGTCAATGTCATCGGCATAAGCGAGTAGTTGTACAGACTTGTAAAAGATTGTACCTCCGGTGTTGGCTTATGAGTTTCGTACAATTCTCTCAAGTACTATGATAAAGAGATCACATGATAGCGCGTCACCTTGTCTAAGACCTTTCCTAATATCGAACGGTTCGGTGATGTTCTTACCGACATTGATGGAGCAGCGAGAGTTCTCCATCGTTATTCTGCACAAACGGACGAGCTTGGCAGGGATGCCAAGACTAGACATGGCTCTGTATTACTCGTCTCTATACACGCTATCATAGGCAACTTTGAAATCGATGAAGAGGTGGTGCGTATCGATTTTATATTCATGGGTTTTTTCCAAGATCTGCAGTAGTGTGAATATTTGGTCAATGGTGGACTTTCTAGGCCTAAAACCGCACTGATAAGGACCTATCAGATGGTTGACGATCGGTTTCAGGCGTTCACATAATACGGCAGACAGGATCTTGTACGCGATGTTGAGGAGACATATACCTCTGTAGTTGGCGCAGTTCAGAGGGGCTCCTTTCTTCATGATCGGGCAAACGATGCTGAGGTTCCATTCATCGGGCATACTTTCGTCCGACCAGATTTTATGGATGAGCTGGTGCATGCTCCTTACCAGCTCAACTCCTCCTGCCTTGAAAAGTTCGGCGGCAAGGCCGTCGGCTCCAGCAGATTTATTGAATTTGAGTTTAGATATCACTATCCTCACTTTATTCTGATCGGGTTGACGGGAATCTTGACTGCCATCGTCACTGTTGAATGGCTCATTTTGCCCGACAGCGGAACATTGGTCGTCATCACCGTTTAACAGTCTGCAGAAGTGTTCCTTCCATATTCTCAGCACCGACTGCGATTCTACTACTATGCTACCATTTTCGTCCCTGCAGGCTCCTGTTCTGGCTTTGAAACCCTGGCATGTTTTAAAAATGCAAAAAAAAAATGTTGGTAAAATTTTCCAACATCATTCCTGCAATAAAGTCTCTCAATCTCATCGATCGAGCGTTTCTCATACTCCTTTTTTTTCTTTCTGAGAAGTCGATGTTCCTCTTTTCTCCTACTCACGTAGAGATCGTAAGCAGCTCTAGTCCTTCTATGCAGCGCCGCCTTGTACGCCCCTTGTTTAGCTGCATGTGCTTGCCGGCATTCCTCATCAGACCAGGGGTTTCGTTGTGGTGGCCGAGAGAAACCCAGTACATCAGAGGCGGCATCTCTGATGGCTTGTCGGCAACGCTGCCACTGGTCTTCCGCATTTGCTGCTGGCGGCATAGGACTTAGGTTGAGATTAAGAGAAACTCGATCGGCAAGTGTTCTGGCGGTCTCTTGCGATTGTAGCCGTCCGACGTCAAATTTCCTCGCAGTATTTCGTTGATTTCGCTCCGTTCTGGATATCGGCATCCGTACCTTGGCTACAACTAGGTAGTGATCCGAGTCCATGTTGGCTCCTCGGAAAGTCCGGACACCCAAAATACTGGAAGAGTGCCTTGCGTCGATCGCAATGAGATCGATTTGGTTGACAATTTTTCGTTCAAAGGAGGGCCATTTTTTTTTTTTTTTAGGTTGCGCCAAGGATGAATAATCTTCATAGATACTAATAGCCCGAGTGCTACTAGCATGCATGATTCGCAAACCTGAGTAATCGATTCCAGGAATACGCCTACGTACTAAACACACACCCTACACACTTCAACCACTCTCCCCGCGGTACTGCCGTTAGGTATTTCTTCGCGGGGCTGGTTAGCAATTATGCTCTAGTCTCCGAATCCGCCTCTTGGGCTCTTCTTAGGGCTTCTGCTCTTCGCAGCGCATTCTGCACACACACTATGAATGAGCAGATCTCCATCCACTCGCCCTCTGATCGTGTCATGTGACTAACAATATTTTCTGGACTTGGCAGGTTTGCTCTGTCTTCTGCAAAGCGTCTGCAGTAGAACACTGCATGCTCCGCGTCCTCCTCTTCGTTTGGGCATATTGGACACAGGGGCGAACTATCGTGTCCAAATCTATGGAGGTATTTCCGGTAGCCACCGTGTCCGGACAGGAACTGTGTGAGGTGGTAGTTACAGTTCCCCCTCGCTCTCTCTGTCCATGATTTTATAGTGGGAATGAGCTTGTGGGTCCACCTGCCTTTGGTAGAGCTGTCCCACCTGGTTTGCCACAGCGTTGCTGATGCTGCCCTTTCCTCCTCCTTAATCCTTTTTGCCTCTTGCCGGTTCGAGGGACGTCTAAGGTATACCCTCTGCATCTCTTCAGCGAGGATGTCGATTGGGACCATCCCAGCTAAAACGCAGGCTGCATTGTCGGAGATAGTTCGGAAGCCGCTGATCACTCTGATTGCGCAGAGCCTGTGAGCTGATGATAGCTTCTTCCTGCACTCATTTGTCGCCAGTGCACCTGCCCATATCGGGGCAGCGTATAGAAGTACCGAGCTGACCACTCTGGGCAGTAGGATCCTGCGGGCGTATCCAGGCCCGCCGATGTTCGGGAGCATTCGGGAGAGTGCTGCCTGCATCAGCGATGCTTTCTTACTGGAATACTCGACGTGGGCTTTGAAGCGCAGCCTGTTGTCGAGCATGACTCCAAGGTACCTCAAGGATTCTTTGGACCTGATTATCTGGTTTCCGACCCGGAAGCTGGCGTATTCCACCTTTTTGCGGCTGGTTATTAGGACAGCTTCGGTCTTGTGGGCAGCTAGTTCCAGACCGGTAAACTCCAGCCATTCCTTTATTCTTATAACTGCCTCATCCGTGGCAGACTCCACCTCGTGTACGTGCTTGGCTACTGTAACCACTGCGATATCGTCAGCGAAGCCAATTACTTTGACTCCCTCGGGTAATGTTAGTCGCAGAACTCCGTCGTACATAATGTTCCATAGGAGAGGTCCCAGAACCGACCCTTGCGGGACTCCCGCGGAAACACTGTAGTGCTTAACGCCATCGTCAGTATGGTATCTTAGCTTCCTATTGCTGAAGTAGTCCGTGACTATCCTCAGCAGGTAGTATGGTGTATCCATCCTTGCTAGGGATCTCCTAATGAATGGCCAGCTTGCCGAGTTGAACGCATTTTTGACGTCGAGCGTTACTACTGCGCAGTATTTCTTCGTCCCCCATTTCCACCTTTTCCCTTGTATTGCTTCAGTTGCTATATCTACTACCGCCTTTATGGCATCGACGGTAGAGCGTGATTTTCTGAAGCCGTACTGACAGTCTGACAGGGCTCCGTTTTCCTCCACCACCGCAAGCAGTCTGTCATAGATGATACGCTCTAGGATCTTTCCCAGCGTATCGAGCAGGCATATTGGGCGATACGATGATGGTTGTCCGGGCGGCTTATTGCCCTTTGGAAGCAGCACTAAATGTTGCAATTTCCATGGTGTGGGGAATACCCCTTCCTCTATGAACCTTTGCATCGTTGTTAGAAAGATGTCCGGTCTCGTCTTAACAGCCGCCTTGATTGCCCTATTCGGGATGCCATCCGGTCCAGGTGCTTTGCTGTCTCCGATTTTTCTGCATGTCCCAAAGAGTTCTTCTGACGTGATTGCCGGGATATGCTCCATGCTGATCTCCCTCGTGATGGAGACCATAGTAGTTGGTCTATGGGGGAATAGGTGCTCTACTATAGTCTTTAGCATTGCCGGGCATGTAAGTTGTGGAGACCTGCTGCTTTTAAGCTTCTTTATCACCACTCTATACGTCATGCCCCAGGGGTCTACTTCGGCCTCGTCCCAGAGCCGCTTAAAGCTCCTTGACTTACTCTCCTTAATGGCCCTTTCGAGCTCTCGCCTCGCCAATTTAAATGTGGTTAGCCGCTCTTGGAAATCTTGTCTGCCTCTGGATCTCTGAGATCTGCGTCGTGCTTGTGGGCACTTCGCCCTGAGCCGTTTAATCTCGTCGGTCCACCAGTAGCAGGGCTCGCCTCTTTTACTGACAGATCTTCTGGGCATTGCTGCGTCGCACGCTGTGGTTATGACCTGGATCAGCTGATGCGAAAGTGCCTCAGCCGATCCATTATTTGTTGTGGCGCTGGTGCTTAGCATTTCTTCGAACGTGTCTTTGTCGAAGAGCGTATCCTTCCACTTTGGTCCTGTTAGGGTGGGACGCAGTCTACGTTTCTCCTCGCCGACATTAAATATAATTGCCTGGTGGTCACTGTGGGTATAGTCTTCGCTGACCCGCCATTTGGTTTTCCGCAGGAGTGAGTTGCTCATGAATCTGATGTCAATGATCGACCCTCTGCCTGCCTTTCGAAATGTTTCCGCTGTGCCGTCGTTGGCCAGACTAATGTCCAGTGCTGCGAAACATTCGAGGAGAGCTCTTCCCCTTGCGTCTGTGGTTCTACTGCCCCAATCAGTAGCCCAGGCGTTGAAATCTCCAGCAATAATCACTGGGTGCTTCCCCCGCGCGTCAGCTATGATGTCGTCCAGCAGCTTTAGATAGTCCGCCAGTGTTATACTGGGGGGCGCATAGCAACTATAGAAGTGCACACCATTTATCCTTGCACAAAGGAGGGCAATGTTCCTTTGTGAATGTCGAGACGTGGAAACCGCGTACTAGCTACGACAAAGTTTCGCCCCGCTGCAAAGTCGATTAGCCTGAGTCCGTTGTCGGATGTGATGTCGTGCAGGCTGTGTTTTCCGACCACGCTACTAAAGACGTCCTCTCTTCCTAGCTTTGCGTTAAAATCACCTAGGATAATTTTAACGTCGTGGCTAGGGCATTGCTCATACGTCTTGCCCAAGAGCTGGTAGAAGTCGTGCTTCGCCGCATCGTCCTTCTTTTCGTGAGGGGTATGAACGCATATTAGGCTAATGTTGGCAAATTTAGCCTTGATACGGATGTCATAAGGCGCTCGTTCGCATGCCGGAAACTCAAGACTTCTTGCCTAAGTCTGCCTCCAATGACAAATCCACACCCAAATAGACGCTGACCTTGTTGTCTGTAGCAAACGCCGTAGTAGATGTCGCAGTTTTTCATCCTCCTTTTGCCCGGCCCATCTCATCGCACTTCTTGGATGGCGGTAATGTCTACTTTGAGACACTCTAGGTCCTCCGCAAGTTGTTCGGCTGCACGTGGTTTGTAGAAGGACCTAACATTCCACGTGCAGACACGAAGACCGTCGACCCTTTTACGTTTGCTTGTGTCGTCAGCAGTAGAATCATCCATATCCAAGGCTGTTAGTTGCTTCGTAACCTAAAGTTTTTTGCGTGTTAGGGAAGTTATCCCGATGGCATAACCCCGAAGCTGGAGGACCAGCTCCTTTTTTTTGCAACCTCTAGGACGAGGGGTCGGATACACCGATGCCAGTAATCCGCTTCGGGGATATAGCGCTGCCGTTGGCCCATTAAGGGTTCATCCGCCACCATCTCTGTTTCAGTACCCTGACGTAGTATTTAAAATCCTTACAGACCTCATTTATATCCGCTGCAAATATGTTGAAGTAGCTCCGGTAAGGTATCCGCTGGTTTGTAGACGTCACAGTTAATTCCATCGAGAAAATTCATCCGCCGCACGTCCTCCTTCTTAGGAGCTCTTGCTAGACTTCTGAGACGCATATTTCAGCCAATCAGGTCAACAAGACATACCTCGTTCGGTTAAACATATGCGCGCTGAAGTTCACCCAGATGTGCTTACGCAGGTCTGAGCGTTCAGCTACACATACATCGTCAGACTCAGCATACGTTCATCGTTAGTTCACTTTCAGATAGCTATCCAGCGGGCACCACGGGGAGGTGATGATGCAATTTTGCCACGCCTGATATTTTACACTAGTCAACAAAAATTTGTATTTTTTTTACTCTAAGATACAATTTTGTGATTCGTTATCGGTAGAGTTTATAGAATTGAAACTTAAGTGAAACTTAATAAATCAGCTGGGTCACATCAGGTTTTTGTAAGAAAATGCTTTATGTGAATTTGAACTTGGTGTAAATTCTCCACAAATACCTATAGCAGAATAAATCTGGACTATAAACCCTTTGCATTGCAGTGTATAAATATTTAAAAAGAAGTAAATTTTCAGCTTTTTGGTTCCAAAAAATATAATCTGATAAATAAAAATGCACTTCATTTTTTTCTATATATTTTATTTATAAAAAAACACTTTGTTGCGTATATGCAACGTTGTGTCATAAGCTATTCGCTTTATTGTAAATAAAAGCTTCTGAGTGAACTGAAATTGTGATGATCGGGCCAGATTTATTCAATTCAGAAATGAGTACGAATTCCTTGATAAATTCTTGTACCGCCAATATATAGCTTTAATAGAATCGAATATAAAAAGGAATAGTAAGTCTTTTTGGTGTTACCTTAATTCGAAACGCAAGGATCTGACTTTTCCGCAATGTATGGAGCTTGGTGGCAACTTATCTAACGATATTCAATCTACCTGTCAGCTTTTCGCAAATTTTTTTTTAATAATTCGGCTAATATTCCAGATATTGCAAATATGTATGCCAATATTGATTCTAGAGTGGGCGTTGCTCCACTGCATTTTTTCGATCAAGACGTTTTAAATTGCTTAAGTGACATTGACTCGGAAAAAAAGCTGGTTTTGACTTAGTTTCCCCTTTGCTTCTGTCACGATGTGCTGTCCCTCTTTGCTCTGCCTTGGCGTTGCTGTTTAATAAGTCTCTTTCATCGGGTAAATTCATCAATGAATGGAAAGTGTCGTTCATTACTCCTATCTACAAAAGCGGTCCTAAACATGTTATATCAAACTATAGGCCTATCTCTAAGTTATCAGTAATTCCTAAGGTGTTTGAGAAACTCGTGGCCGAAACATTGTATTTCTCACTCAAAGAGATGTTGTCACCTGCTCAACATGGTTTTGTCAAAGGTCGCTCAACTTGTACAAATTTGGTTATTTTTTTACAATTTTGCCTTGATGAACTGGAATAAGGTAAACAAGTCGATGTTTTATACACAGACTTCGTCAAAGCTTTTGATCGAGTGCACCACAGTCTTGGTGTATTCTTTGACCAAAAGTTTCATTTTAGTGCTCATATTGACTACATTGTCTGCAAAGGTAATTCAATGTTAGTTTTCCTAAAACGGAATTCTGTTGCATTTAACGATGCATATACGTCCCCCTGCAGGGACGTGTTAAGAATATCACTGCAGCGCCCCCCAACAACTAGCGCTTGTCGTAAAAGGCGACAAATCAGATCTAGTCAATATAACACCCAAGTGAGCCTAGCGACACATATACTACCTTAAAAACCCTCCCACAAGTGTGCATGCGAGTCCGTGGGTTGACACGACTGGAGATCACCGGTGTCATAGAAGAAAGATCAAACAATACTAAAACAGGAGCATGCACATGTCAAACAACAAACACCATCGCAATATGGTAATATGGTAATATTGCAAAACTGTATCATTATGGTAATACTTGCAAAAAGGTAAGGCACTACCCCGCCAGGCACTACCACTGCTGTGCATGGTACTGATCCTGGACCGAGCAGAAATGTTCGGGTCAGAGCTATACGGATTCCGGGGGATAGCAAAATAATGAAACAGTTTGTAAGAAATTTGAGGGTCGCGAGTTGGAACGTTGGAAGCATGACCGGTCGAAGTTACGAGCTGGAAGAGATGGTGAATAGTAGGCGGGTGGATATCTTGTGTGTCCAAGATACGAAATGGAAAAACACCGGAAATCGGCAGCGTTTCTTGGACGTTAGGACAAAAGATTACATGATCTTCTACTACGGAACGGAAAAGGCTAAGAACGGAATTGGTATCATCCTCAAACTAGTAATACAAGCAGAGGTGTGGAATATTGTCAGTGCATATGCTCCCCAAAATGGGTGCAATCAGGGAGATAAAGATGCATTTTGGGTAGATTTCCACAATCTCCTTAAGAACATCCCAAAGGAAGAGTTTCTGTTTGTTGGAGGAGATTTGAATGGACATGTCGGGAAGTCAAACGAAGACTATAAAGACTACCATGAAGGACTAGGATATGGCACCAGGAACCTTCCTGGTGAAGGCATCCTAAGCATGTGTAAATCACACGGTCTTTTCGTGTTAAATACCATGTTCATCAAATAAAGCCGACACCTGATCACTTACAGCAGTGGTGGAGATGAAACTCAGATTGTCTACCATTTGGTAGCTAGTTCCATGAAGCCTCGAGTAAAAGATTGCGAAGGATCCTGGGAGAGGCAATCGCTCGGCAACACCGTCTCCTGCTAACAGAAATTTTTATGAAAACACTGAAGAAAAGCAAACAAACAAGGGTCTCTGAGAAAATCAAGTGATACAATCTGGACAAAGAAAAAGGCGAGGCTTTTGTTTTCGTAATGAAAAATTACCTTTCTCACACCATCAACGGAGCTGAGGATGAAGAGTGCAGAGCACAAAATATGTGGGATTCCCTACAGCAAACTTGCTTAAAGAAGGCCAAATCACTGCTAGGAGCTTCAAAAGGCCACCATCAACACGCCAAAGAAACATGGTGGTGGAGTGATGAAGCTAAGAAAGTGATAAATGAGAAGAAAGCGACTTTCAAAGCTTGGTCAAAGTGCGCCTCTAATAATAGTGACGAAAAAGTTCGCCTCGAAATGGAATACAGATGTTGCAAGAAAAAAGCGAAGAAGAAGTGCGCCCACCTTCAAGCAGAGAGTACGGAGGCCCTGTTTGTTGATGCAAACCAGGGTATCCAGGAGCTGCGACGACACAATATGAACAAGAGCGCAACCATCTTCAAAATAGCCGCCCAAAGAAGGAGCAATGCTCAGGAGATTCGTTCGCCAAAGTTCATTAACATTGCTTATAGCCAAAAGACTTAAAACGCTTCCCTGGTGCATCCCGACTTTGATTGGGAACTCTTCGGTTACTCCAGCGGGGCATCTTACTCTTGTCTTTGCTCCTTCGTACATGTCCATGATCATCTGTACATAGATTTCCGGAACTCCTCGATGTCTTAGCGCCACCCATATCAGATCTCGTGGTTGTCTGTCGAATGCCTTTTCAAAGTCAACCAACACAATATGCAAATCCCTTAAGGAATCACGATGTTTTTCCATTATGATCCTTATACTTTGGATTGCATCTGTGGTTGATTTACCCGAGACAAACCCGCACTGATCATCAGATAGCCGTATTATTTTTCGCAGTCGGCCACCTAATACCCGCTCAACGATCTTCATGGTGTGTGACATCAGCTTGATCGAACGGTAGTTATCACAGTTTCGCGTATCACCCTTCCCTTTGTATACAGGGAGAAGGTAACTTTCCCTCCATTGATTCGGCATTGGGTCACCTCTCACAAATTTGGAGATGAGAATTCTGAGTCATCTGAACCCGATGTCTCCCATCTTTTTCCAGAACTCAGAGGGTATCTCGTCTGGCCCAACCGCTTTTCGTTTTTTGGAGTATTTGACCGCCTCACTAACTTCTTCGACTGTAATGTCGGGTATTTCTTTACAGTTGGAGGTGGCTCCTGGAGAGTATAGCCGGGGAAACTGTTCATTTAAAAGCTCTTCACAATACTGCCGCCACCTCTGCAGAATTTTGTCGTCATCCACAAGAAGCTGGCCATGAGCATTGTTTATGAACTTTGGCGAACGAATCTCCTGAGCATTGCTCCTTCTTTGGGCGGCTATTTTCAAGATGGTTGCGCTCTTGTTCATATTGTGTCTTCGCATCTCCTGGATAGCCTGGTTTGCATCAGCAACCGGGGAAAATATTTTCTCCAGCTCCCGATACAGGCCCTCCGTACTCTCTGCTTGAAGCTGGGCGCACTTCTTCTTCGCTTTTTTTCTTGCAGCATCTGTATTCCATTTCGACGCGAGCTTTTTCGTCACTATTATTAGAGGGGCACTTTGACCAAGCTTTGAAAGCCGCTTTCTTTTCATTTATCACTTTCATAGCTTCATCACTCCACCACCATGTTTCTTTGGCGTGTTGATGGTGGCCTTTTGAAGCTCCTAGCAGTGATTTGGCCTTCTTTAAGCAAGTTTGCTGTAGGGAATCCCACATATTTTGTGCTCTGCACTCTTCATCCTCAGCTCCGTTGATGGTGTGAGAGATGTAATTTTTCATAACGAAAACAAAAGCCTCGCCTTTTTCTTTGTCCAGATTGTACCACTTGATTTTCTCAGAGACCCTTGTTTGTTTGCTTTTCTTCGGTGTTTTCATAAAAATTTCTGTTAGCAGGAGCGTATTAAAACAGCTTATTGCTGAAAAGCCCAAAAGAAAATATTGCGAATTTCGCTTTTCCTTTAATTGCTTGTTTATTGATCGCATAAAATAAAAAAAGAATAAGGGGGCTGTATCTATTTAGAGTTTCCTGTAAAAGGCCTTTTATAGGATGCGTTTATACTCTCGCAATGTACTGTATTAAAAAGGTAAAAGCGTGATCGTACGTGATCTGAGCAAAACATTATTTTTTCCGTTATGTATTTTTCATTGTTTACCAGTGTTATTAAACAAATGCTGAAATTCGCCATAACCTGATTTTTTTCGGTTTATTGGATGAACACCAAATCTTCTTTATTTTTTAAGTAAAATAATTCTCCAAATACCAGCAAATTCTATTTTTATAAAACCTTAATGCGAAATAAATTATTTTATCTATTTATCTATCTATCTACCTATTTAATTCTCCAAATATGAAAACGACTTGCATGCAAAACGTTACGGCGAACAGCACTTGGCAATGGCATTTTCAGAACTAAACGTTCAATAAATGGTCAGCTGCCTCTTAAACTTGTCGCTCTGCCACTTTGCTGCTTTGTAACTTGCCGGTCAGTATGTGGCCTTTGTCTCCAACGGAAGTGTGTGTTTTTTTAAAGAGCTGTCCCCTTTGGTGCATGTCCAGCATTCCAATCCATGATATGTAACTACCTTTTGCTTCTTCTGGATAGAAAATTACACACTTTCAATGAAACATAATAATTATGAATTTAAACTTCAAATTTGTGGCAGTCCATCGTAGACAGCGTGTCTTCGGGGTATCCCTTATTCAGCACCATGCAGTGTTTGAAACACTGTGGTATAGAAAATAGATATTATTTCAAATAGTACTTTAAAATGGAACTTGATCTCGAAAGTACTTACATTACATTTAGTCTGCCTTGAATCGTGGATTCATTTACATTCTAAAATAAATCTATTAATGAATAGTCCTTCTTCTGCCTGTCGACGCACTTATTTGTGATTTAAATCATTGTCACGCTGATGGAATGTGTCTCCATATGTGTTAAGGTCTAAAATGATATTTTTTCTTGTCTCGCGGCCAAATGCTAAGACAATTGCTTTTCTGTTTCTACGGACAAAGCACTAAACAAAGCACTAAAATTAAATCAGTTTCGATCTCTCAACTAGGACCGTCAGTTAAAGACTGCATACTCGTATTGCAAAACGCAAGGACTTTGTTCCTCCACACTCTGAACCTATTTAAACAATAATAGAAATCATATGCCCTATCGTCATCATACGTATAGAACATAAGCAAAACGTGCGGCAAGTATCAAACAGTGGCATTATACATATTAGCCCACACATTTTGCCCAATTTTTATGTTTTTTTTTCACATATAAAAAAAGAAGAAGAATTCTCCTCTACCCGCCGTACGCTCGCACATCCAAGAAATGCGTGCGCTTTCCTCCTTATCCTCAAACAGTGGGATTTTCGATAAATCAACAACAATTCGTTTAAATAAAAAACATAAAATCACACATGTGTCTAAATTAGAAATAAAAAAAGAATGTTTGCCCGAACACCAAAGGCCGAGGAACGCAATTTTGAAAACGGGTAGGAGCGGGACGGACTTTCGAATGCACGAAACGCGAACGGATCACGGGCATTCGATTGCTACTTGCCCCGTGTACGAGTATACGTATATCGTTGACGATATTCCAACAGCAGCGGCAGATGATTTTTTTTTTTAAGACGATTTGTGGTAAATTTGGCACAGAATCAAAAAGTGCGACCGTTTTGTCTATGGCTGTGTGTGCGGCAATATATTGGTCCGAATGTGAACGAATGGACGGACGGTTGGACGACGAAAACGATTTTCGCATTGAACATTGTGTTTGGCTTAAAATTAGCCGAAAATGCTTTTTCTTGTTCTGCTTTTAAATTTTTATGTAATTTTTTGTTTGTTTTCGTTTTTAAGATAGACGGAGTGGGGATAGCGCAATTTAGCACACTATTTCCAAAAATGGTAACGAGTGTTTCTAATAAATGTATTTTGTGGTAATAAACTTGGAAAAATATCTGTCTGCTCTTTTAATTTAATTTTATTGTTCATTTCGATTTGGTAGAGGGGGATTTTGGAACTTTTGTCTGTTTTTGGGCTTAGACTGTGGAGAAACCGAAATCCATCCAAATATTTCTGATACAAAACATATTGTTAGACTTATTTCTCATGTGACGCAAAACTGAGTAACTCTTTGTCGATTTGGGGCTCAGCATTTAATCTTAGTCAATCAATTCACATTGTTTCCACGAGTGGTGCACCGCTGAACCACAACAAAGTCTTAAAAGCAAAAAAGGTAGTTTCACTGACAAACAAACCACAGGTAAAATCTGCAGTCGAACAGCAGTAAGGTTCTGTTTTTTTAGTACTCTAAATCTCTCATCCATTTTTAGTATACCCACATTGCAAATTTGAGTTTCGTTAGATTTTTTAGTTATTTATTTATTCAGCTTCATATAAGGTCCCCTTGTGGGATAGGGGGCAGAATATACCCACGGTAGGCATGCCTGTCGTAAAAGGCGACTAAAATGCCAACCCGCCGTCTTTCTTATGGTAATATCAATCATGCAATGAACAAAACTAATGGTATTTATACCCCAGGTGGCAGCCCAGTTCTACTGGAAAATCCACCCTCGCAAGAGGCATGCTCTACGGATTCTGGGGAGAGCTATTTATTGCATCAGGACTTAATCAACCCATTTAGGAAAAACTCGAGGCTACAAAGATCTCCGCCTCAGGAGTTTTCACCTAAAGCGCAGAATTAAAGTCTCGCGAATCCGGATATGTTAATTCGGAAAACGCAAGCTTTCGAACAGAGTACTCTGGAAAAGGAGAACGCCGTACTCCGAGGCTCGACGAAGTGGAGATGTTGTGTCGAGAGCTCAAAAGCAAACTTGATAAACTTGAATCAGAGAATAAAGAATCTTTGCTTCAAAACGCGTCTTCAAAAACGCAGACGGTTATCCACTGTGAGCCTTCTCCGGGTAGCCATCACTACAGCACGGACGAAGAAGAAATCACGCGCGAAACGGATTGGACACTCAAACGAAGACCATTTAAAAAAACGTAACGCCGGTTCATCGCCTGAAGTTGTTCCACAACAGCAACCTAATCGCAAAGCGCAGCCGAAACCGGAAAAGCAAATTGAAAGCAAACGCGCCCCTCCACCAATAAATATGACGGGCGTTGCCGACTATAATTCTCTGAGGAAAATTCTAAATACAACGATCGCTAGCGAATTTAAAGTAACTTCCTTGCGAAACGATGAGTGGAAAATCAAGGTTAATGACGCTGAGGGCTATCGGGCTGTATCTCAAAGGCTAAACAAGGAAAAAATTCAATGGCATAGTTACGAAGACAAGTCTGAGAAAAATTGCAATTTGAGCAAAAATGAAAAAGCAACTTGCGTTAACTGCAAAGAAAGGCACCCAGCAAATTATCGCGTTTGCGAGGTCGCTAACCAATTACAGATGCGACGGAAAAAATCTACAACGGCGATTGTACGGGGAACGAAATCAGTCGATCGAGCTCCTAAGTCGGTAGAACGTATTCCTAAGCAGACTGAGCGGGCTCGTAAGCCAGTTGTACAGATTCCTAAGCCGACTGAAAGGACGCTCGAATCAGCAGTGCAGACTCTTGAAACAGTCAATCAGCCTTCTAAGCCGGTTAAACGTACGTCAAAGTCGTCCACTAAAAAGCCTGAACGAAAAATAACCTCGGATAAGCCAGCGAACCCCGTACGTCTGACGTATTCTCAGGCTGCAGTCAAAGCAACCAAACGAAATGACGTACTACCCTCTGATTCGTTGAATGAAATTCTGAACTGTATCTATGCTAAGTTCGGGGACAATGTGAACAATGTGCGCTCCAAAGAGCGGAGTGGAAAAACACTCCTTCTGGAAGTTCTAAGATCAACCGCAACGAAAAGTATCCCAGAGAAATCATTGAACTGGTGAGGGAGAATCGAAAAGCACGAAAGAAATGGCAAATCACACGTGCACCGCAGCATAAAACGGTCATTAACCGACTATGCAATCGCCTTAGAGATAGTATTCGCGAATTTAAAAGCAAAAAAAATAGCGACCTATTTTGAAAATCTTTCCGGTGAAAGAGAATCAAATTATTCGCTTTGGAAAGCGCTAAAAGGCATCCGGAAACCTCAAATGCAAGCGCCACCAATTCGGGAAAACGATGGAAACTGGGCCAAGAGCGACAAAGAAAAGGCAGAACTTTTGCTTTGCACTTAGAAGAAACGTTTAAGCCGTTCGACGGTCCTTCGTTAACGCCCGACTCCCCAGTCACGACATCTGACAACTTTAAAGTAAAAAAAGTTGCATTGATTGAACTGAGGGAAGTGATTAAAAATGTAAAGACAAAAAAAACTCCGGGTTACGACTTGATAACGGCGCAGGTAGTCAAGGAATTGCCGAATAAAGCTATTATCAAACTGCTCTACTTGATCAACGCTTCATTCAGATTGCTCTATGTTCCGAGACAATGGAAAGTCGCCGAGATTATAATGGTCCCGAAACCAGGCAAACCGCTAAATGAGGAGGAATCATATCGGCCTATTTCTCTATTGCCGGTTATCTCAAAAATATTTGAAAAACTTCTTTTCAAACGTTTACAGCCCGTAATCGACGAAAGACGTCTCATTCCTGACCATCAGTTTGGATTAAGAATGAAATATTCTACAATTGACCAAGTCCACAAAATAACTGACGTGATTGAGAAAGCTCTAGAAGAAAAACAGATTTGTTGTGGTGTATTTCTTGACGTCTCACAAGCGTTCGATAAGGTTTGGCACGAAGGCTTGGAATATAAATTGCGACGACTACTGCCACGGCAACTCTTTTTAATCTGATCGTACCTCACCGAGAGACTCTTTCGTATTAAGCACGGAAACGATTACTCTGACTTCAAGGAGATTGCAGCCGGAGTCCCGCAAGGAAGTGTCCTTGGCTCACTGCTATATGTACTCTACACGCGTGACATTCCGCAAGAAAGAAACTGTGTCGTCGCTACGTTTGCGGACGATACGGCGATATTGACAACGGGCGATACCATTGAAGCAGCAACCGGAAAGCTTCAACATGCTATTAATAAAGTCCACGCTTGGACGAATTCTTGGCGTATTGTGCTGAACGAAAGCAAATCTACTCGAGTCAACTTTACGTACAAAAAAGTAGATATATTGCCTGTATATCTAAACTCGGCTCAAATACCGTAACGAAGCAAAATATCTAAATGGAAATCGCACGTGAATAAGAAACGCGACGAACTTCAAAACAAATACCGACAAATGTACTGGCTACGCGGAAAACATTCGAAGTTGAACCTACATAGCAAACTGCTTATCTATAAGCAAGTGCTAAAGCCAGTGTGGACGTATGGTATACAACTATGGGGTTGTACCAAGAAAAGCAATAGAAACATCATACAAACTTTTGAAAATAAAGTTCTTAGAACGATCGTTAACGCACCGTGGTATGTACGTAACGAAGATATCCATCGAGATCTGGGAGTTCCCAGCGTCGTCGAAGAGATAACAAAATTTGCGCGTAAACACAAAGATCGTGTTCACGGCCATTGTAACCGTACTATCACTCAACTATTTGACGCGAACAATTCAATTCGTCGTCTTCAAAGGACAAAACCTTTTGACCTCGCGTCATTTCATATGAAGGCCGTGAAAAAGGCAGGAACTTTCATTGGAATTTAACCTGTCTAAAGTGCTACATTTGTTTTCAATCACATACGAACATCTTTTTCTATAATTACGATTCTCGTAAGCAAAAATAAAACTGCTGGATAAGCACTGGCTTAGTTGTAGTATTAATTTTGAAGAGAGGTGTTTTTTTAGTGAGTAAAAATCTCACACTACCATAAGCACGCGCGGTCGGGCCTTATGGTGTCTTTAGAAGATTTTTCACCTGCTCTCGGCAAAAAAAAAAAAAAATATATGTATAAGGTTCGATGGTTTGGTCACGTATTACGTATGCCACCAGACTGGCTTCCAAGGCGTGCTATCAGGTAGGCGATCCCTCGGTAGGTTTAGAAATAGATGGTCGGAGCAAGTCCGATATCTCTCCTGGAGCCGATTAGGGATTCCTCCTGATGAGTTGGAGTCAATGAGGAAGGATCGAGAAGGATGGAGAGTCCACCTGAGCATTCTACCCCCGCGACCCTCACGAAGGATTAGCGGACCATTGAAAATGTGTGTATGAATGTATATAAGCTTCGCTTAATAACAAAACTAAAAGAAAATTATGAACTAAAGAGAGACGGGGAGCGAAGGAAAGTTGAGGAGGGTATTTATGAGCGTAAATCTATTACACGGAAAGTCGAGAGAGCTTTGCATGGCCTTAGCCATGCGTAGCGTTCTGTACATTTGTCCATTGCAGCTGTAATTGGTGCGGTGAAAATTAGGATGGAAGAGGTGTATGGATCTCAAGTTGCATGAGTTTGGTTTAATAGGATCATATGCGGCAAAGTAGGGTAGTGGATGTTACCCACTAAAAGTAAATACACAACTTCTCGGCGTTTTTGAAGTTTTTGTAAATTAACTAATCTCATACGATCTTGATAGGGAGCTAGGTTAAATATGTCAAACCAGGGAAGATCGCTTACGGCAAAACGGAGAAATCTGCGTTTCACAGCTTTAATTCGAAGGGAATGGGAGTCGTCATGCGGATTTGGTAGCAGAGGATCGAATAGAGTGGGCAATTAGATCGTTCGCCCCTTTTAAATCCCCTGGATTTGATGGGATTATCCCGATTATGTTGTAATAAACTGCACCGATAACTAACCCAGTACTTAAAAAGTTATTTGCTTAAACAATGTCACATACCAAGAACATGGAGGGAGGCGGGCAAGGCTAGTCACACCACCGCGAAGGACTTCAGGCCAATAAGCCTTACCTCTTTCATCCTGAAAACACTTAAAAGATTGTTCGACATTTACATACGCAGTAGAATACGTCCGGGGGACTTATCCTCAGCCTTATCCTGGGCCTCATATTGGGCAAAAAGCTCAGTTGGAGATTAAATATTGAGGAAAGAATTAAGAAAAAAACAATAGCCTTTTATTCATGTAGTAGCATTTTAGGGAGAACCCGGGGACCCACCGCCAAAATCATACTATGGATGTATACGGCTATAGTTAGACCTATATTGACTTATGGCAATCTTGTATGGTGGCCAGCTGTCAACAAAGCCACCAACTTAAGGGCAATCACCAAAGTCTAAAGACTAGCGTGCATTGGCACTACCAGTGCAATGAGGATAATCCCAACCGCAGGACTCGAGGCTATTTTCAACCTGCTACCGCTAGACATCTTTATACGCACGTCAGCAGCCATTAATGCTATAAGAAGTAGCAAGTCAGCAAATTGGAAACCAAATAAAATAGGTCACTCGATGATCCTACTTGATTACTTTGCCCATAACGGACTACGAGTATATGACGCCATATTTAGACTTTGTAAGTTTTCTACAGCCTACCCTAGCAGGGAAGAATGGTAAAGCGGTCACATACCTAACGCCAAATCTATAGCCATCTACACAGATGGTTCAAAAATGAGCACTGGCGTAGGATCCGGCATCTTCTCCAACCCCCTACGTGTATCGAAATCCATACGACTTCCAGACAACAGCAGCGTCTTCCAAGCAGATGCCTTAGCAGGGGCAACCGCCGCCCGTGAGTCTGGGGTAAGGGCAATACCGCCAGAAGGTATCACTATCTTTATCGACAGCCAGGCAGCTATAAAAGTGATTACTGCCATAGAAATTAAATCGAAGCTTGTGAAGTGTTGTCAAGAAGAGCTCAGGGTTCTTGGAACACAGCACAAGGTATCGCTCTGTTGGGTCCCTGGACATGAGGGTATCCCAAGCAATGAGAAAGCCGACGAGCTAGCAAGAATCGGCTCAGTAGCCTTACTAGAACAATTTGACCCCCCCTGTGTGTATCCCGTCTTGCACACTTAAGCTCGTTGCAGTGAATAAAGCCATTAGAGAGGCGAACACAAGATGGACCTCAATGAAAGCTTGTGCCATCACTAGGAAGCTGTGGCCAGCCTTCGACAAAGCAAGGATCGAGAGAATTACTCGGAAAGACAGGAAATCCCTTTCCACTCTCCTGGGCATCATTACGGGGCACACTACTCTGCGGTACCACTTGAAGAAACTACGTCTGACGGAGGAGGAACTCTGTAGAGGCTGTGGTGATGAGGGAGTTTTTGAGGACAATACCCACGTCCTGTGCCACTGTCCGCGCCTTCAACACTCCAGGAAAAACTTTCTTGGTCAATATTTCTTCCAGGATCTCGAGGAGCTCTCCGGCGTTTCGACAGGAAGGTGCTGAACTTCATCAAATCATCAGGCTGGGTTGTATGTAGAAATGAAGTAAGTGATTGAGTTTGAATAGTTTTTTTTGCCGGTTTTTACTAGGCCTCAATGGGTAAGGGATTACTTTTTCTCCTATGGGTATCACAATGGGTCAACGCTGACCTGAGTGTAGCAGAGAGCGCCTCTCCCTGCCAGCCCACATATGTACCTAACCTAACCTAGGGGGACCAGACTTGACTAGCATATTCGAGGAGACATACGGGTTGGAGAATTTCGTGGACCAGTGTTTTACAAAAACGAGTGTAGAGTTGGCACTGCTAATGATGTGATTCAGATGATAGCGAAAGTTAAGTTCCCTGTCACAGATAACACATTTATCGCGCAACGAGGTGACGGAAGGGATAAGTTCATTACAGATGAAATAAGGTCTATTGGCTGGTGGGACACGCTTTCGAGAATAAGTGATAGCTTCGGTTTTTTTTTTCATTGAGGTGAATGAAGAACATTTTTTTTGCCATCACGTTGAAAAGTCATTTTGGAATGGATGAGAGTTTGGGAGCGTTGATATATGCCTTCATCAACCTTTCATACATTCTTTGAAACCACACCCACTTCTGGTTACAGAAGGTCAAAAGGACAAAAGCTTAAAAATTACATTCCCTGAGTAGTAATATACCTTTGGATTTGAATCACGCATTTCAGAATATTACTTCAATAGAAGTGATGACTTTTTTGCAAATGGGGGTGTACAAACAAATCTATCTTTTCATCCGTCATGAGTGACCAAAATCTCAACCAGCATTTTATTTACGAAACGTTTTTAGATATTATTGTTTGGCTCAGAGTTTGTTATAGCTGGGACCTCAACCAACTTGGAGCGCACAACTTGAAGCAATTAATTAAAGACCTAGCTAAATGGAGGAGAAATTGCTGATGTTCTTTCTGAAGAAGTTATTACATTTGGGTAGAAGAAGATGGCACGTGACTTACGCAGATCCTGGCAAAGAAAGCGTTAAGAACATGTTCCCAATTCTACAAAGGCTGGAAGGATATCACTGAAAAGCACAGTCTTCGTCTTCATACGAGTATGGTTTAAACGAACCTTTCAGAATGAGAAAACTATATGTACAGATTTGTATCAAATGTTGACCAGGCTATAGACTGAGACTTCATTAGTGAAGCAGAAACCTCAAACCCCCACTTAATTTACAAAAATTTGAAGCATCCGGACGTATACTACTTGCACGACAACATTAGCATAGCACAGATCTCACTTCATTATATTTTGCACCAGGTACTATACTATACTATACTATACTATACTATACTATACTATACTATACTATACTATACTATACTATACTATACTATACTATACTATACTATACTAGGGCCCTTTGTACGCACTACGACCTATAAGATCTATTGTGCCAGCCCGGTGTTTAGCTGATAACTTAGTTAAGGCTCTTGATAAACCTCAACAAAGCTCCAGGCTCAATGTTCCAGAACTCAGAGGGACTCAATAAAGCCCTCCTGAGAAGGGGGGAGTCTGGAGAATTCTTTTTCTTGCGGCCATGGGACATTCACAAAGAATATGTTCTGCCCTCTATTTTTGCTTTCCACATAGGCGGCATTCGTCTGTATCTACTACTCCCATCTTATGCAGATGGTACCTGAGTGGACAAGGATTAGTTAAGTAGCCTGTTGAGGTTCTTAAGTCTGCTTTCCTAAGCTCGAGTAGCTTCTTAGCCTTGCAACGGTTGAGTTTAATGAACTTCTTTGCCTGTCTTAGGCCCTTGAGTTTGGCCCAGGACTCTGCATGATGATCATCTTCCTATTTTTTTATTTTGATGTTTGCGCTACTCCGTGTGATTCCTGTTATTTTAAATATACGAATAAAACACATCTCTATGGATTAAGGTTGTTTATTCCATAACGCTTCTTATCGAAATAACTTAAGACTAATAATTCATGTTATACAAAAACCTACATTCCCAGTATTATTTTATGTACAGTAGTGCCTGTATAGACTGCATTCTAAATCATACAGTGAGCTACTAATTCTATAATATATTATATGCTCAACAACTCCAAAATCGGGTTCAGGACCAACTAGTGGGTGACTAGCGCCTCTTCTCGCTAAGTAGTCTGCCCGTTCGTTGCCCTCGAAGCCTTCGTTTCCTGGTATCCAGGCCACAGTGACGGTGTTTTTCGATGCGAGATCTTCGAGTAGGTTTAGACAGTTCCATACAAGTTTTAATCTTACCGTGTACGATTTCATAACCAGAAGTTCTGCCTGGCTGACCGAGAGGATATAGATACGAGTACCCTCGACCCTTCTTCGCACACATTCTCGTACACAGAGCTCGATTGCATGGACTTCAGCCTGATTGTTGGTGATTTCCCAAGCGCTGCTGCACGTTGGAACCTGGGTTCATAAACCCCTGCGCCAGTGCTACCATTTTCCAATTTGGAACCATCTGTGTACCAAGTTTGAGAGTTTGGTAAGACTACAAGCCCTGGTATTGAATATACTCTAGAATCTTCAAGTGGCCTGTAAAGTTGCCGATTTTAAAGTCCGAGATCGTGGGCAGCCTAAGTGCAGCAGCATAGCTTCTTTCTGTACTGCAAGGTGCAACGGTGTGAGGCTAAGCATTGCTCCCATTGCTATTGTAGGCTGTTCTCATTGCTGCTGTGATACTCAGACAGGCTAGACGATGGATTTTATTCAACTGTTCCTGAGTCTTGGCCTGTACGATTTTTGGTCACCAAGCAAACGTGACCATGGGCTTGATAATGGCGCTGTGCATCCAATATATTATCTTGGGCTTTGGCCCCCAAGTTTTACCATGTAGGTGCTGGCACATAAACATTGCCCTTGTCGCTTTCTCGGTAACCTTGTTCAGGTGTGAATTCGTGAGCGTTTTGTCAAGTATAACACCTAGGTATTTCGCTTCCTTGGATATGTCGATTAATGATTGATGATGTCGAGTATGATTTTTTTTCCGGGAAAAGGATACAAGAATAGTTTTCTTGGTGGTGATGGTCCCTTTGTCCTGCACCAATCGGAAGTTAAATTGAGGGCACTTTGCATTAGTTAGGAAATTATGTCCTCAAATTTGCCTCTGACGCTGATGACAATGTCGTCTGCATATCTTTGTTCTTTGTAACCCGATCTAGAGCAGGGGAGAGAGGACTCCTCCCTGTAGGCAACCTCTAGTAGCTGCTATAGTTTTATGCAAGCCTCCGCACACGATTCTTATTTTCCTGCTTCATAGAATAATAAGGTCCAATTTAGGATCAGAGGAGTCATATTTTTCATGATCATAGCCTTTTTGATAGCATTTGCACCAGATAGATAGATAAATAATTTTATTTTATTAAAAAAAATGTTATAAAAACATAGTAGTTAATAATTTAAAAAAATCAAATTGGAATATTACTTCCTTCCGGAATATTACTATTTCAGATTTGTCCAAGTTTACCACCAAATTCCATTTGTGGCAATCACCCCGAATACCGTTGGCGTTTTGAGCTTTTCGACTATTGGCGTTTTATTCCTCAGATGCACTATGAATCCGTTTTCCCTTATAATAGACATGATCTTTGAGGAAATTCCTAGTACTGAGAGTTTGAAGAACAGAGCCTCCCTATTGATATTATCCTATGCGGCTTTTAGGATAGGTTGAAGTGGCTGCCAGCTTAGAAACGCCACCACGGCTTTTACGTAAAACAAAACGCAACGTAGCACTTAATAGACCAAAGGCAGTGTTCATATTCCCGTAGCGGACTACTGGCACCGGCGTAGGAGTATAACATAAGGAACTAGCCCCCGCTGGGTTAACTTCCCTACCACATAAAAAATGTTCGACTACGAAGCAACAAACAGCCTCGGATACGTATAATTTTACTGTTGACGACCCTTGAAAACGTAAAAAGGACAACGATGTTCGTGTCTACAGGTGGAGTTTTAGGCCCTCTAAAGGAGGATGAAAAAGTGCGACATCTACTACGGCAATTGCTACAGACAACAAAAAGAGTATCGATTCGGGTGTGGATTCGTTATTAGAGGCGAACTTAGGCAAGAAGTCTTGAGTTTCCGGCATGTGTCTTATGATTATGACTATTCATATAGGACTAAATTTGCTAATTTTACCTTTACATGGGCTCACGCCCCTCACGAAAATCTGGATGATGCGACGAAGTATGACTTCTACCAGCTCTTGGATAAGAAGTATGAGCTATGTCCTAGCCAAGACGTCAAAATTGACGTGGGTGATTTTAACGCAAAGCTAGGAATAGAGGACGTCTCTACTCTACTCTACTAAAGAGTGGTCGAAAAGTACAGCCTGCAGACACCACATTTGACAATGAATTCAGACCAGTCGACTTAGCGCGGGACGAAACGTTATCGTAGCTAGAACGCGGTTCCCATGTAATGATATTCACAAGGGGACATGGCTCTCTGTTGACCGAAAAATCGTTAGCCAAATTGATAACATTGCAATCGACGCAAGCGAAATCAACGAAATACAAAATCAAGTTTGACGTTAGACGGCTACAATAGCAAGAGACCGCCAGAGCCTCTGCCGATCGAGTTTCTTTTTATCTCAATCTAAGTCCTATGTTGCTTACTTAGGTGGCGCTACAGTTCGGGGTGAACCTGGGCGTCAACCAACAAACCTCTCCATTTAGCTCGGTCTTTAGCTAATTGCCTCGAGTTGCGCACTCCAAGTTGGTCGAGGTTCCGTTGAACTTGTGCGCGCCACCTACGACGAGGAGGTTTTCTACTGCGTCGCCCCTCGGGGTTAGATTCGAAGACTCTGCGGGCCGGAGCGTTGGTGTCCATTCGCTCTACATGTCCTAGTCACCTCAGACGTCCAATACGCGGTTTTTTGACTAGGTCGATGTCGCTGTACAGCTCGTATAGTTCATGATTGAATCTTCTCCTCCAAACCCGTCAACGCAAACGGGACTGAATATCTTGAGAAGAATTTTTTTCTCGAAGCGACCAAGGATATCTTCATCCTCTTTCAATGTTTCAGCGCCGTAAAGAAGGACTGGGATGATCAGGGTTTTAAACAGAGTCTCCTTAGTTGTTCGAGATAGGGCTTTACTGTTGAATTGCCTTATAAGCCCAAAAAAACAGCGATTGGCAAGAGTTATTCTTCGCTTGACTTCTGCACTGATCTTGTTTTTCGAGTTTATAGCAGAGCTAATGTAGACAAAGTTCCTTACTATCTCGAAGTTATAGCTGCCCACTGTGACGTTCTGTCAAATTCGTCGGTGTTGGTTGTCCGTTCTTGTTGACAGCATATACTTAGTTTTGCCCTCGTTTATCGCTAAACTCATTTTGGCCGCTTTCTCCTCAATGCTAGCAAACGCACCGGTGACAGCCCGCTGAGTTCTTCTAATAATGTATGCTGCTTGGTATACGTATTATTATTGACTTTTTGAAGGAGAGTGGCATAAATTCTCTGTTCCAAATAGTTCGCTTATTAGTCGATAACGGTGGGCGCTGTGGCGCAAGTGGTTAGTGTGTCGGACGTGTGTTACACGTGAGGTTCCAAGTTCGAATTCCAGAAAGCACCAACAAGTTTTTTCACGGTCCCATGTCTCGCGAACGTCTGACAAACAGCCGAGAGTATTGCTGTCTCGAGAAAGCTTCTCAAAACAAATTGCTCTTCGTATACGGTACTAAAGTGTAGGTCCCTGCCATTCGTTGGAAAAATATAACGCACACAACACGAGTGGTTGCGAGAAGCTAGGCCCAGGCACTTGAAAAGCTGCTGCGCCAAATACTATTTTTTTTGTATCTTTGCAAAATGTGTAGATTTTATATTAGGTTAGAATGAATTTATTATATTTTAATATTGTACAAAACTTACATACATATTTTTTTTTTTTTTTTCGAGGGTAGGTGAAAATCTTCAACAAGACACTATGAGGATCGACAGCGGGTGCTCATAGTAGTGTGGGATTCTTACCCACTAAAAAACCTCCCTTCAAAACAGACTTGTTTTCATTTTTACTACAACTAAGTATTCGACTTATCAAGTAGTTTTCATTTCACGTAATAAGGACGTTTTGCAGGGACCTTCCCATTAGAAGTTCCTGCCAGCTCCGCAGTTTAGACGCGGTTACTTATCGCGCTAAGTCTAAAGGTTTGGTTCTTTGTAGACGGCGCAGTAAATTTCTTTCTTCCAAAACTTGGAGAACTGTTATATTTACGTGACTTTCTACTCGACTTCTATGCTTTCTCGCGTAGGTTTGAATTTCGTCTTTGATTGTTTTAATGCCAAGATCTCTATGGATATCGCTATTTCGATGGCGCATTAACAATACCTCTTAGCACTTTGTTTTCAAAAGTTTGTAAAATTTTAATATTAGTTATTTTGGTACAACCCCAGAGTTGTATACCATATGTCCATACGGGCTTTAGCACTTGCTTATATAAAAGGAGTTTGTTCTCTATATTAAGCTTGGAATATTTTCCAAGTAACCAATACATTTCTCTATATTTATTATCTAGTTCTTTGCGTTTTTTCTTAACGTGCGTTTTCTATTTCAGCTTTGTATCAAATGTCATTCCAAGATACTTAGCCTCGTTTGCAAACGGAATTTGAACCGAGTTTGAAAAGATCGGCAAATTATTTATTTTCTTATAAGTAAAATTTACATGAACAGATTTGGTCTCGTTAAGTGCGATTCGCCAAACCTTTGTCCATTCATTTACTCTATCCAAAGCTTCTTGCAGTTTTTCTGTAGTATCTTCGACCGTTTTACCTACTGTCAAGATAGCAGTGTCGTCGGCAAATGTAGCTAGCTCAGTGCCTTCTACTTGCGGTATATCACGGGTGTATAATAGATATAAGACTGGACCAAGAACGCTTCCTTGCGGCACACCAGCCATTATTTCCTTAAAATATGAATATTCATTTCCACATTTGACGCGGAATAGTCTATTCGTAAGGTAGTTCTTCAAAATATTATATAGGTGCTCTGGCAGAACTTGTCGTAATTTAAGTTTTAAGCCTTCGTGCCAAACCTGTCAAAGGCTTGAGAGACGTCAAGGAATATGCTTGAACAAATCTTTTTTTCTTCAAGTGACTTTTCGATTACATGTTTTATTCGATGTACTTGTTCAACTGTAGAATGCTTACTTCTGAATCCGAATTGATGATTCGGAATAAGATGCCTTTTTTCTATTACCGGCTGTATTCGTCTAAATTCGTCTGGAAGAAGCGAAATTGGTCTATAAGACGTTTTTTCATTCGGCGGTTTTCCGGGCTTAAGGACCATTATGATTTCGGCGACTTTCCATTGACTGGGAACATATTCTAGTCTAAGTGCGGCGTTTATAATGAACAGAAGCTTAATTAGAGCTTTTCTTGGTAGTGCTTTAAGAACCTCTCCCGTAATTAGGTCGTATCCAGGAGCCTTCTTAGGTCTAAGTTTCTTTATTTCTACCTTAAGTTCGGTAAGTGTTGCATTTCTTATTACGCTATTGGCTATATAAGACGTATTTATATTTTCAATAAGAGCTTGTCCATCAAACGGTTTGAAAGTTTCTCCCAGGTGGGTGGCAAAAACTTGGGCTTTCTCTTTACCATGTCTGGCCCATTCGCCTTGATTTTTCCTAATTGGTGCGGCTTAAATTTGAGGTTTTTTAATACCGTTTATAGCCTTCCAAAGCGAGTAATTAGAATCTTTTTCTGCCGTTAAGCTTTCTAGGTAAGTTTGCATTTCATTATTCTTAAGGTTTTTAATAGAACTTTTTAGTGAGTTGCACAAATGGTTAAGATGTGCTTTATGTTGCGGAGCCCGAGTTTGTTGCCATTTTTTGCGCGCTTTTCTCTTCTCCTTAATCATCTCTTTTATTTCCTGCGGATAAGTTTGAATGTAGCTTGCCGGCGTTTTCTTTGGTTTGGGAGTATTCTTCCACGCGGCATTCTGTAGGATTTCGACGAAGCGATCAACTTCAACTTCAAGTTCATATGGCGTTTTAAGTGATACGCTCAGCTCAGTATTTGCTTCAATATCTTTTTTAAAGCCATCCCAATTAGTTTTCGCACTGGTTAATCTGACCGGTCCTACTTTTTTAATCAGAGCATCGCTTATCGTCATAATGATTGGAGAATGATCAGAGGATAGATCAAAGCTTTCTTCAACTTGTATACAGTGCCAGATATTCCTTTAACAACAAAGAAATCAATCAGATCTGGTATCTTATTTCTATCAGTCGGCCAATATGTTGGTTTACCCGTCGAGTGAAAATCACAACTGTATTGCATACCCGCATTATAAAGCTTTCTACCTTTCTGAGAGGCGTACCTTGAACCCCAGAAGGGGTGTTTCGCGTTGAAGTCGCCACCAATAATAAAATTTGGTTTAAGGAAGTTGAAAATGTTTGTGAAATCACTTTCTTCAAGTTTACATCGCAGTGGACAATATATAGACGAAATGTTGAAAGCAATATGTCTATTTCTAACACGTACCGTGCTTACTTGCATTGCTTCTAATTCAATCTTTACTTCCGCTGAGTGTTCGATACATTCTTTTATAAACAAGGATGATCCGCCTCTTGCTCTTTCCGATGGGTGGAAGGCGTGATACACGCTATATCCTCTTATCTTAACGTTCGTTTGTTTTGTCAGATGAGTTTCACAGACCAAGCATATATTAATATCTTTTTCTCGTATATTTCTAACTCGTCGAGTCTTCGTATGAGGCCGTTAGCGTTCCATGTAAGAATTTTTAGCATTTCTTTCATATTCTGGTTGAAGTGCGCCTGTTATGAATGTTGCTTTCTAGTGCAACTAGTCTCTCGAAAATAAGTTTATTTGTTTTGCATTGCTCTTCAAGTTTCGCAAGTAGTAAGGAGAAAACATTGGATACTGGATTTTGTGAGCAACCTCTATCACCGTTTTCCAATGTCGCAACTTGAGCAGGAGTCTTTACGTTAGAGTTTGGACGGTTTTTTGCCTTGATCTCCCGTGGGTTGCCGGTCATATACTTGCCATTAGCTGCCATCGCCGCTTGAGCATAAGACAGTGCGTCAGTATTCGAAGACTTTGCTTCTGTCACATTTTCTCTACTGCGTTTGGGGTTTTCTTCGTTACCCGATCTTAAGTCAATATTGACGGATTTCCTATCTTTTGCTGCTTTTTTCGTAGCTATTTTGAGTCTGTTCTTAATTGGTTTCGGAATAGGGCGCATCGAATTTTTAAGCGTATCGCGCCTTTGTTGGAGCTCTTTCGCCACTTCGCAACCTCGATAGTTCGCAGGATGTTTTCCTTTGCAGTTTATACAAGTGGCTGGGGTTTGCTTGTTTAGGTGACACTCTTCCGAGAGATGCTTACCTGCGCATTTGACGCATCGCGGCTCTTTCTGGCAGTAAGTCTGCGTATGATTGAAGCCTTGACAGCGCTTACACTGCGGGATCGATCTGGAGGTCTTACGCACGGGTTCGATTTTGACCACGATGTTTAGAATAGTCTTAATACCATATATAGCATCTTTATTTTCATCTTTATCGAAACTAAGCATGAATAGTGGAAGTCCACGCCTTACCAATTTTTCATGATCTCCGTCCAACTGTTGCCTTTCCTTCTTGATAATATTGACGGCATCAAGAATTTTAAAGCCTTTCTCTTGAAGGTCGTGCATTTCATCTTCTTTAGTGCACGAGGGGTGGAGTCCCCTTGCTACAACATGCAGTGGTCTATCTAACTTATTTTGGTAAGTATACCACTGAATCTTTTCGGCATTCAATTTTTTAGATACTGATCGGTAACCGTCGGCATCATCGACATTGATTTTCCACGTATTGTTTCGCAGAGATGTCACCTTAAACTTCGATGGCAGGGTTCCTTTAATGAGGCAATGCAACTTATTATAGTCCGTTATTCCAACGACGTTTATCGGTGGCGGAGGACGTAATTTTATTTGTTGTTGCTTTTCTTGCAACCCCTTGCGCTTTTCATGTTTTTGTGGTTCGACTTCCGGTGACGAACCAGCTTTGCGTTTTTTGCTAGGTCGTTTGTTTTCGATCCAATTCGTTTCGCGTGTTACCTCTTCTTCGTCAGTCTGGTATTCGTGACTAGGTGAGCGATGTGGACTAACTGTACTTTCTTTTTGTATATACGTGTTTTTTAAGGCATTATTTTCTTGCCTGAGTAGATCTACTTCTTTCTAAAGCACACGATAGAGTAGCTCCATTTCGCTAAGCTTGGTACGGAGTACGTCGTTTTCCTCCTCAATGCTTTTTGATTTCGCTGAGTCCCGTTTTTCACGCGCTTGCGCTTCCGGCGGACTTCTTTTTCCGGAGACGTTCAATCTTGTTGGTGGAGATCGAGATACCCTTGTACTTTTTGAGAAGGGATTTATTAGGTGCAATAAATGGCTCTCCCCAGAATCCGTAGAGCCGACCTCCGAAGAGGGTGGATTTTCCAGTATACCTGGACTGCCACCTGGGGTATTAAAATCTTTTGTTTTGATCATTGCATGTTTTTGTATATGCCATACTCGGTATACGGAGGGTGGATTTTAGTCGCCTCTTACGACAGGCATGCCTACCTCGGGTATATTCTGACCCCTACGTACCCCTTGGTACGACCGTAATGGGTCGGAGAATAGCTTGAAACTCTTTCGGAAAAAAGTTCTTTTGCATCCACTGCATTAGTCGCGTTAGCAGAATACTTGTAACGATTTTAACTGATGCATTCAGAAGGGAAATGCATTTATAGTGAGATGGATCTGAGGAGTCACCTTTCTTATAAATCGGAAATATGGTATTATCGCCTGTTTAAAACTTTCCGATACGTTTCCAGTTTCAAATATGAAACAGCTGACACGAAAACCTTTAGT
This sequence comes from Brachypalpus laphriformis, assembly GCA_945910035.1. Taxonomy (NCBI): domain Eukaryota; kingdom Metazoa; phylum Arthropoda; class Insecta; order Diptera; family Syrphidae; genus Brachypalpus; species Brachypalpus laphriformis. Next base: position 190,960,235 of record OX246753.1, on the reverse strand, counting down.
GAAGGACAGTGTGAAGAAGCGCCAAAAGGAAGAATTGTGTGCAAAATTTTTACGAAATTGTATCGCAATGATACACATGAGCAATTTGAATATGTATGCATTCACATTACTTTGGTCGTCAGTTTGCATGGTCACCTAATTCCTCTGCCACTTTTCCATACTTATGGTTTCCATATTTCTGGCTACAGCTTGCATTGCTAACGTTCTAAAGCTCTGGTTGCAATTCAAGGATTCCGATAAGCTCGCGAATTTTGTTATCCAGCCAAATTCCTTTTTTCTTCTCCAGTCTTCTATCGTTTGACGCATTTGATACTTTGGCTTTCATAAAATGTCAAGCGGTCAGTCAAATAATGTTGAACTGTTTGACAAACGACTGAAAGTCTAAAGTTTCACACAGAAAAATTTACAATTACACTGTGCGGACTCGTTTGACATTGAAAAGCTTCAAACGTTTGGCATTTTGTTAAACAGTGTAATCGTAGATTTAGATATAATTTTTCTTTTTAAATACACAGCAAAGTTTATTGTGAAGATTTCTAAATACTTCCCTGTGTACTTTTTCATGTGTTTTTCGGTTATAGAATTCAGTTTACCCTATAATAGTGTTCCTATTTGGAATTTATTAATGCACAGGGCGTATGAGCACTATCTTTCAAATCATATTTCTCCAGAAAACCTGACAGATTTCTTCAAAATATTTTCAAATTCACACCCATTGCTAAAAGTGCTACAGCAGGTGCACCCTTAAACCCCCAAAATCCTATTTATTTTAGTTTACACAAAAAACCACACGATTTCGAATTCTACCGCCCTTTCTTCCACCCATCGAACCGATCTAATAGATTAAATAATACAATAGACAGATAGTATGTATCTACAAAGAGTAAAGGAATAGCATACAAAAATCGTGCATGAAAATTCTCTTTTGAAAAACCAAAAAACTCAATTCGCTTTTGTATCCGTGAGATACACATGTATCGCTCACACTATTTTCAAAAAAAAAAAAGAAGAAAATTCGTAACCGAAAAATAAAATCCAATTAAAAAAAAAAACTGAGGCTACATTGCGCGCTGATGATGAAAAACGTTTTTTTGCGCGATCAGTGCGAGTTGGGCTACAGAACGCGTCGTTTTAAAATACACAAAAACTAAATGAAATATTAAATTTTAGTTTTATAAAAAAAAAAAATGAAAATATTTCGCCTCGTATTGGGAGGTTAAAAACGAATCTTTCTAAACACGTTAGAAAAAATATTTTTACAAAAATCATCAAAATATACTCAATCTACTACATTGCTGTAACAACGTTCGAAATACTTTTTTTCTTGGAAAAAGTACCTACACCATATCTGACTCTAACTTGTCGAAGGATTATCAACTGAAAATATTTTTTTTTGATGTGATATTCTTAAAAGTTTTAAAGTGATTTTGTGAAAGAAATATATATTATTTGCTTAAAGAAAGTGTGTTGAGATTTTCAATTTTTCTTATAAAAAAGGTTTTTTTTTTGTTTTTTAAATTATAAACGAAAAAGATTTCACAATTTTTTTGTTGGATTATCAGTGAAAAAAGAGTTTAATAATTTTCCTTTTATCATTTCACACTGAATAGTAACTTTCTCTCATAAATCTTAGTCTAACGACATGGATTCAGCTAGGTGAGTTTTAAATTAAAATTTTATATATAAAAACTAAATTTGCAAAGTGTGTTTTTAAATTTAAATTTTTTTGTGAAATCAAATGGATCGCTAGCTAGCCGATCTGCCCCCATCCCCATCTTCAAACAAAGGCGGTGTTAGTGTTAAAAAAAAAACTGCACATCAAAGCTAATAATAAAAAGATTCAGACTTCCCCGGTCATTAATCAAAAAAGTTTTTTTTTTTATAATTATTTTTTATATATTAAATTGTAAGATCATCCGATGACAATTCAAACGACTGCCGTTGTGCTGATGGCAATGCTTAATCTAATGCTAAAATTAGACTTTACATTTAGGATATTTTTATAAAAAAAAAAAATTCAATTAATTAGAACCAACAACAGGCGTTAACTTTTCTTTTTTTTTTATTACTTTTTGTGTTATAAACACTGACGAGAAAAAAACGCATTAAGACAAAAAATACTTTTTCCGATGGGAAATAAAAATTGAAATAAATTTATACTCATACGTTGGTTAGTGACTTATTCGTGTCAAGCAATTTGTTCTTCATTAGCGCTAGGGATTGGAGATTTACACAAATTACCTAAGACATACCATATATACTTTTTATTAGAAGAAAAATTCAACAGGAATTCGAGGAAATTATAATTTTTGCCAAAAATAATTTTTAATTTAGCAAAAAAAAAAAATTAGAATTTTTGGTTATGACTTTACTGCATCAAATTTTTGGTTTTAATGGGGACAAGTGGACACGATATATTTTTAGGTGATTTCGGAAGACATTGCAGAGAGCTCGTAAACAAATGTAGAATAAAATTTGTTTACGTACTACGATTTAGCAAAACTATTCGGGCCTTATGTCCTAATTACATTTTGTTTCGAGACAGACGCATTCATTGCAATTTTTGGATGAAGAGGATAATACAGACCGAATTATATGTCTACGCTCATCAGTCTGCTTTAATTATACCACCTTACCATATAATATTAAGCTTTTTATTTCCGCTACCTCCCATAACCTGTTAGATCAAATTGCAGCTGCACCTTAGGTTAGGTTAGGTGGTTGCCAGCTAGTGCCAACACAATTAGGCTAATGATAGCTTGGTTGTGATACCACATGAATAATGGAAAAATTAATTCATACGTATTCGTAGAACCAATTAGAGCTTCTGATGAAGCGCAGGAGACTTCTAATATCGGTTTTTATCAGATCACCCAGATTGCTTTAGTAGAAAAGTGAAGTTTTCTTTTGTGAACGAGAGCAGGGGAGCTACAAAGAAGGTGGAGAATAGTTTCCTCTTCCTCTTCGTCCATACAGCTTCAACATAATTCGTTTGAGTGCACACCAAGCTTTGTTGTATGCTTGCCTATTAGACACCATGCCCAGTAATGACACCTATTGCAGTACTAATATGCAATCTGTTGAGAGAAATCAAATTAATAAAGTGTTTCAGATCGATCTTTGGCCAAATCTGTTTTGTCTCTAAACACGTTGTGCCACTTGCCCACCTAAGAATTGTTCTTTCGATAGCATTCAGCTTTAGTTTAAACCTACATTAGCGATGTGCATATTTAAGATATCTTTTCTTGGTAAGTGGGCGCCGTGGCGTAAGTGGTTAGTGTGTCGGATCACTGCGCGTGAGGTTCCCAGTTCGAATCCCAGAAAACACCAAATATTTTTTTCACGGTCCCACCTCTCACGAATGTCTGACAAACATCCAAAAGTATTGTTGTCTCGAGAAAGGTTCTCAAAACAAATTGCCCTTGGGATACGGCACTAAACTGCAGGCCCCTTCCATTCGTGTGAAAAAAATTAGCGCACACAACATGGGTGGTTGCGAGAAACTAGGACCTGGCACTTAAAGAGCTGTTGCGCCAAGTATTTATTTTTTTTTCTGGTAAAATGGGTATTGTTGTTCTATGTCTGGCGAGTTCATCAGCCTTACTGGTTCCCTGGAATATCTCTATGGCCGGGCACTCTACAAAGGTGAATATTAAACTGCTTCGCCATCTTTATGGGAGACAATCAGCAATCTAGAGCTACTTTAGTATTAAGAGAAAACGATTCCAAGCACTTGATTGCTGCTTGGCTGTCCGAAAAGTTGCGGATATCACATTTTAATTAACACAAGATAAGACTTCTTTAATCACCATTATTTCCCCCTGGAACACGATATGATGATTTGGAAGACGGAAGTAGAGACTGAGATTAAGCATATTAGAGGAAACACCTCCATCTACCCCGTCATTGGTTTTTGATCAGACGGCATAAAAGTGGCATCTTCCTCCCAGAATGACCTGAAAGGCATGGTTACTTGGATGTTTTTCTCAAATTTAACTTGAGAGCGGTGTAGTCTATGTTTTCGAAAACGATTTTGAAATTATTCAGAATGGAAGCGTGCCCAAATTCTTTTCTGTATCACTGTGAGAATGCCTTCAGCAAACGACTGCACTATCTGCCATTTGCGTACTAAAAATGTTAAGGGGTTTCAGGTGAAATAAAATATCCAGTTCTGCTGAGCTTATCGTTTGAAGCACTCTGCTTATGTACAAACAAGCTAATCGTTGCATTTTGCTTACGGCTACTAGCGCTAGCGCTAGTTTTAGACCAAAAGTTGTTATTCAAATCGGTATCAAGTCATTTCTTCACGAAGTACTAATGCCCTGATGTACCGAATTTAGTACCGAGTATAAGTTGTTATTCGGTATTAGCTGGACCCTCAAAACCGGTAGTCCAGTAGTGTTAATGCATGGACTAGGCCAATTTCATTCTTTCATCACAAAAGATGCATAGTACTCGATTTTGATATTTCCCTGTAAAAAGAGTAAATACGTTTGATTTGGATGCATTTTGGTTTGTATTGATTTCGATTCTATTTTGTTTTGTTTTTTTAATTTTGTGTATTCTGTGATGGTCTTTATATTGGATTTTATTTTTGACAGCCATAATTTGTTTCGCGATTAAGACGGCTTCGAGAACGAGAACGATGAAGGAGTGGAAGTTCGTCCTTTTGGCCGCTGCATTTACCATGTGCCACAACGAACTACAATAAATACTTGGGATGATGTGGATTTGCATATTGCCTGAGCATCAATTTCTCATCCCTCTGCGGTTCATGGCAAGTCGATCGATGTAAATACCGATTGCCGATATTATTCACGTGTCGGCCGCTATCGTGTGCCGCATACAGAAAGTATCCATGGCTTTGATACGGCATTTAGATAGCCTTATTTAAATGCTAGCAACATTGGCAAAATGCGGTCATATTTCAGTTGAATATTACGGCCAATCAACAACCTCGTCGGTTCATCATCAATGTCAATATGCGTAACAGTGGTGTTGGACTCGAGTGTCTATCTTGATCCTTTACAGGGTGCTAATCCCATCGAATTGCAGAATCGAGGGTTAAGTCCGAATACACGTGCTTCATACTAACATTCATACATCATTCACAGCAAGAAAATGAAACACAAATATTACAGAAAACATTTTACAAATAATTAAAAAAACAAACGTACATAAATTCGCATAATAAAGCCAAGAAAAATATTAAAACGTCATTAACGTGACATTTCATATGACGAAATTAAGTCGAAATCGGTATTAGGCCACTTTAGACGTATTAACTGCTAATACTGCTCTGTGAATTTAGATCTGGTACCAATGATGTGAAGAAATGCACAAGCACTAACTTTTCGTTGGCACCGAGTACCAGAGGTAGTACGTGGTCTAGCAAGACCGGGTACTAAGCCAGCTTTTGAATTACAATCATTGGTTTTGTTTTGTAAGCATATTTGGGTTGGTATGTAACTTTTGTTTTACCTCGCTTAAGGGGGTTTACACTTCGATTCCACAACTAAGGAATACGGTCAACCTATGAGGTGTGAGATATCGGACCGCCCGGTTAACTTATTTAAAGCATTTTGTAGGAGTTCCTTTAATGTGTTTAGGTGCTTTCCCCATTATGCTATAGCAATGCCATTCGCATAAGCGATCACCGTGCATCCCTCAACTTCTAGGATTAACAGTAGCTTATTGATCTCCAAAATCCAAAGAATAGGGGATAGAACGTGATCTTGCGGGGTGCCGCTTCTAACAGATTTTGTTAAATTGATTGAATTCACAAAGGGATCCGTCCACCTTCAGATCTGATAGTGCAGCTCACCTAGACTTCTGCTAGATTTCTTTCCTCTTGTCCTGCTTTGTGGATACGTACTCGTATAAGGTTAGTTCGTAAAACTTTCTCAACTTGCGCTCGAACACTTAGACTATAATATGTGTGTACAAACTTTCCACCTAACAATTTTTTTTTTTCATAGCTCCTCTAGGATTAGAATATGAAAAAAGACTATTGGAATGTACGAGTGTGTTAGGTGGCGCTACAGTTCGGGGTGAATATGAGCCTCAACCAACAAGCCTCTCCATTTAGCTCGGTCTTAAGCTAATTGCTTCCAGTTGCGGACTCCAAGTTGGTCGAGGTCTATTGAACTTGTGCGCGTCACCTACGACGAGGAGGTCCTCTACAGCGGCGTCTCTCCGGGTTAGATTCGAAGACTCTGCGGGCCAGAGCATTGGTGTGTATTCGCTCTACATAATTTGAACGATGATTGGTGTTAACGTTAAAACATTCTACTACCGCTTATGCGATGATTGCTGTTGTCATTACTGGTTGCTTTGATATTGATCATAGATCGCATATATTTGAACTTTTCCCACTTGAAAAGCCTTGTTCCATTTTAATAAATGTCTGGTATAGGTCTGAGTGGATCAAACAATAGGCAGCACAAGTACTCGGACTAATACGGTACCCATTTCCCTCCGAAACGTCCATCCGTACATTGCAAGGACGTAGAATCCTCACTTATGATGGCTCCATCGCCAGCAAAGAATAACTGATGTAGTTTGGGGTCTATCAGTTAACCTTCAAGCAGATAGTCACGGACTACAATAAAGAGTAAATGACTTTAGATGCTTCCTTTGTGCACACCGACTTCGATTGGGAACTCTTCGATTACTTCAGCAGGGTACCTTACTCTTGTCTTAGCTCCCACGGTCATATCTATGACCATCTGTGCATAGGTTTCTGGAATCGCTCGATGTCTTAGCGCTACTCATATCAGATCTCGTGTTTGTCTATCCAATGCCTTTTCAAAGTCAACCAATACAATATGCAAATCGTCTCACTACGATAACTAAAGTAAAATTCAAAAGAAATAATCTATTGTTTAGCTCACCGTAATCCTTATAAATAGAAAAAAACGCACCAATTAAAAAAAGAGGAAAGAAAAAAGGCACGTTAAATGAACATATACACGTACATATGTAGACATACACTCAGCCACTGCCCTGTTGATAGCAACGATTCGTGATTTTTTATGATTTTTCGTTTACGCTCCGGTTCTACGAAGCACAGATTAATGATTGTTATCTCAAACTCTTAAGCGATTAGCGCACTAATCAGATAATTTAATTATATTTAAATTGGTTCAGTCATTTGTAAGTTAGACGCGTCTAAAGTAAAAAAAAATGTTTTTTTAAAGGGGTTAAAAGGACACATATGTACATGTGGGGTTTCGTTAGCATTCTTACTTTTTTTTGGACAAATACAAAATACGGTTTCTAAAATATAGATATAGAGAAAGTACAGATGCCTTCTTCACTGATGTTTGTAACTTACCCGGAGACTTACCAATCAAATGCCACACGACGTTACGTTTTTTTCTTATTACCAAATTATTTTATTTATCGTATGGTATGAACAATTTACAATAACAAAGATACAGAGAACATAGATACACAAATTTTTTTTTGTTATTTACAAATGAATGTCGAGATTCTTCAGCCAATCAACGACGCTAGGTGGTACATCTACGAAGTCAGAAAGGTCTCCAGGGTAGCGTCTTCGTGGACATTTTGTAACGATATGCCTTATGTCTTGTCGTTCTGCTCCACAGTCGCACATCGGCGAGCTTGAAAGATTCCACTTATACAGGGTGTCTGCACAAACACCGTAATTGGATCGAATGCGGTTGAGTCCCACCCATAGGCTTCGCGGCAGGTTGAAGCCAGCGAAGGGCATCGTGGGGTTATCAATTGGGATCAGCCCGGTTGTGCGGCTATCCACCCACTGTTTCATCCAATCACTAATCGGGTCGAAGTCAGTCGAGATTAATGCCGCAGCCAAGCTCATGGTTGGTTTTCTAGATCTGAGCCTCGTCGGTTGGATAAGGCTGGGGACATCATCATGTATTGGCAGCTATTTTTGCATACTCTCGGATTAATGCATGAGAGCGGCGTATCTTTGGTGGAGCTATGTGACTCAGTACAGGAAGCCAATGTATTGGCGGATCTCAGAGCCCCAGTTATAAGGTGCATTGTGATGTTGAGTTGTACATCCACTTTTGAGATATGCGCACTATTCATCCACATCGGAGTGCAGTATTCCACCGCAGAGTATACAAGCCCTATTGCTGCGGAGCGAAGTGATGTTGCGTTTGCACTCCATATCGTACCGGTAAGTTTTTGGATGATGTTATTCCTCGTCCTCAATTTTCCCGCTGTGTTTGAGAGGTGGTTCCGGTAGCATAATGATCTATCGAGCGTCACTCCCAACTACTTCGGGTTAGGATTGTGGTTCAGCAGAGCACCATTGAAGGCCACCCTCAGTTTATAGGATGCCAGTCTATTATTTACGTGGAAGCAACTAACCTCGGTCTTTGACATACTTGGGCACAGACGCCATTCTGTGAAGTATGTGATCAGGACTACCAGGTCGGAGTGTAAAATTCGCTCGGTTGCTTCTATACTCTGGTGTTGTGTGGCAATATCATCAGCATATGAGAACTTTCTCGATTCAGTCAGAGGTATATCGTGGGTGTACACGTTAAATAAAGTGGGTGCTATTACTGACCCCTGTGGTAACCCATTGTTCAGCTTTTTTATGTCGCCCTTAGCATCATTTAGGAAGACTTGGTATGTCCGGTCATATAGCATATTGTTGACCGGGTTAGCTGTTTTCGGACAGGGTAAAATCTTAAGCAATTTGTAGATTAGGCCTTGTCTCCATACCGTGTCATAAGCTGCTGTCAAATCTATAAATACCACTGATGTTTTGTGCATTTTTTCATATCCGGCTTCAATGTATGTCGTCAGGGCTAGTACCTGGTCCGTATAGCTACGACCAATCCGAAAGCCAGCTTGGTTGATAGGGATATGGTGATTTATAACAGCGCTGATCCTGTTGAAGATAACTCGCTCCAGTAATTTGTAGCAGGAGCAGAGGAGAGCTATTGGGCGGTAGTTTTCGGGTTTGTCAGCTGGTTTTCCCGGTTTAGGAAGAGCTATGATTTTTGCTCTCTTAAAATACTGCGGGAGTTGCCCCGTCTTTATAATTTTGGAAAAAAGCGACGCCAGACATCGTTGAGTATTGAGCCCGGCATGTTTTAGAAACTCAGGGTATATATTGTCGAAACCTGCTGCTTTCCCCGTTTTCACCGACGTCAAGGCAGTTGATATTTCTTCTAGTGTGACTGGCCTTGAATACACTGTTGTCCCTGGGCATTTCTGTTTTAGAGTTTAAAGATCACGTTTGACTCTGATGGTGTGCTGTTTGTCTGCTGGTGCTCTGGACATTTTGAGTATGCAGTTTGCGACATCGTTGGGGTTAATAGCTGGGCTTCCGGTGCACACATTTCTACCTCCGATCTTTCTTAGCAAGCTCCAAGCTTTACGACTTGAGTGAGTGAAGTTTAGGTCTTCCATCGCAGTTTGCCATTTGTTGAGCCGGCTTTTGTCTAATGACCTAAGTAACTCATCGGCAATTTCGGTGTCCGCATTTCTTCAAAGGCTTAATAGAGACGTGTAGTTTCAGCGCTCCATCCAGGAATGTACACCTTTCTGTATCCGCGTGGTATATGTTTTTTTAGCAATAGCTATGACCAACCCAGTGAAGCGTTCGTAGTTGGATACTTCTGGAGGGATGAACCGAATGCAACTGTCCAGTTGCTTAGAGAACTCTGTCCAGTTGGCTTTACAAAAATTCCATTGCGGGCGGGGTATAGAATTAACAAGTGGAACTTGTATGCCAATTGTAATTATGACAGGACGGTGCTGGCTATGGGCAAAATCTGAGAGAACTGTTCTGGTGGCTGGGAGCGGTCGGTTTTCCAGATCACTCGACATGAAGCATAGGTCGGGATTGTAGTCGCGGCGCCATCTTCTTGAGTGGAATGTCCCTCGGTCTTTAGCGTCAAAGATTATGTAGATGTTGTTGGAGTCGGCCCAATCAGCTAGTGCTTCTCCATTCGTATCATTCGCTGCATACTTCCACAAGCTATGGTGGCTGTTGAAGTTGCCGATGTACACAGTGGGCTCGTGGAGTACACGTAAAATATTGCTAGCCCATGGGGTGTTTGGTGGCTTGTAAATATTCACAATGTTCAACGCCAGCGGCGTTGATCGTGACAGTATATATGTTGTCTTCAGTGTTTTCTTCTACTAAGTGTACGCTAGAGAGTTTGTCTCGGACAAAGGTGGCTTTATTACTAAATAAATTGAATTGATGCCTTGAAAATATTTTACTATTGACGTGTTATAAATTTATTTGTAAACCTGCAATGAATTACCTTTCAATTTCATGTTTAACATTGTTCCTAAAGGATTGACAGTGTTGTATACCTCAAAGTACGGATGAAGTTTTGAATTAAAAAAAAAAAAATTTAACCGATTTGTGCACCTTATTTATTGTAAGTTTGTTTAATAATGTTCATGACAGTATAAGCAATCAAATTTGATTTCAAATGATTAATACCCCAAAAAAGACACGTAAACATGTTTTTCCTAAGAAAACTAAGAATATCCCTCAATTTTGATTGGAACATTTTGTTTTGACCGTCGAATCAAGTAAACAATACTTAATTCTTTTAGTCGCAAATTGGAAAATGCCTTTCAAATCATACGAGTACAAAAACAAAAGATAAACAATGAGTTATGGTTTTTTATTCTAAGAAAAATAATGCATTCAAGCAAATTTTTAATGATTTTCTTATATAAACAAAAATATTTTTTTTTTGTTTTTAATGAGTAATCGATTGGTTTCACAGGCATTGGTTTAAAAAAACTGATATATGTACGTAAAATAAATAAGCATCCTGGCACCTATTCGAGACATAAACGTTTGCAATCTTAATATACGTAAGTAAATACTTTTTTTTATCGAAATTTATCGCAAGTTTTGAGCGCATCCAAAACTCTTCGTAGAATTTATAATCTACAGTTTTCGAAAACCAATATGTCTTGCGATGAATACCTTCAGAAATGTTTACCATTATCAGTCTATCAGTTATCTATTTGCGGGATTTAACTTTGCAGTAGGGGACTCTGCGGTTTCTTGAAATTATTCCATCGGTCCATTGCTTTCGTTCCCTCTTGGTGAATAAAATATGCAGATTTTTCTTTCTAGAGTCTATTGATGACATCTTGTTCCGTTCCGAAATAAATTGGACAAGACAATTCGAGTACTTATACGTATAAGTTAGTTAATTATAAGTAAGCTGAATACTTTCTTCTACATTCGTCCAGTATCACATTAGCGGAAAGTTTCTTTCCGAGGCTTAGTTCTTTTGTGTTCAAGAGTATCATCATACCCCAAACCATTGTCTTCTTCTTTGTTAAAAGTTAGCTCTTTCTACGAATCAAGGCAGTAAGTTTGTTTGCACGGATATCCGCGCCCACTTTTTTATTAAAAAAAAAGAAACTTTTAATAACATTTTCCAAAAATAATCATTCTGAGAGGGAAGAAATTACTTTTTATACCATCGATATGCACTTGATCGAACTTACTTTACAATATGGCAGTGTCTTGTTTTTAATATTTCGGTACACAGGGCGTATGTGTACTATTTTTCAAATCTTGTATCTCCCCAGCAAACCTGACAGATTATTTCATTCTTACCCATTGGCAAAAGCGCTACTGCATGTCTATTTTTAAATCGCCAAAATCCTGTTTAACTCAAAAAAACTTGAAAAGGTAGCTCTTTCTACGAATGAAAGTCTGCACATGCTATTGCCACATGGAAAAGACCAGAAAAGGTCAGCTCAACTCCGCGTTGCTTTTGAGTCCTTAGTTGCAGCACATTGGCTTAGTGCATAGCTTGGATCCATTCCTGGGTCACGGATTAAAACTATAGAAATGTTCTTAATAATGTTTATGTTTTTTATTGAATATGAGAAAGCGTTAGCGATCTTCAGTCTAAAGCTACGATTCCACCAGATGACAAATGGTCAAATGCTTGACAATTTTCATTTGCAAATTGTGTCAAACAGTGTAATCATCAAATCTTCTGCGTCAAACGTTTGACAGCAGAGGAGAATTTGATACTTTGTGAAATAGTACAATCGGGTACTAAGCATTCGGTTCAAACGATTTGACAGCATTTGACACCGTCTGACCGTTTGATATTTCATGAGAAATGAAAGTATCGAATTTGTTTATGTTGCGAACGGAGCTGTTGTCAGTTAATACTTTTATGTGCAATTTAAACTGAAAAAATTGAAGATACGAATAGTTCAAGCAGTGTGAAGAAGCTGGAAAAGACGCGTGAACGGCCGGGGAAAGAAGACGATTGGATAGATGATAAAACTCACCAGTTCATTGGAATCGTAGAGTTGCGACCAAAACGTTGTAATATTGGTAGTGTCAGCTACCATATTGTAGTAGTAGGAAATTGTTTGTTTATTTAAAAAAAAAAATTCCAAGCATTAATACTTGACAATAGTCGCCTGTAGGAGAGACATACTTATAATAACAAATTAGTTCAACACTAGTGTGCATCAATTTATGACTTGTATTCATCGACTAGACTTGTTCGGTAGTAGATAACATCCTTAATATACTTGTTAAGTTCCACAACACCTTTGAGTTTCTCCGTTGAGTAGGTTGATTATTTCATCTTCCCGCAGTTCCCGTTTTCCAAAAAAAAACTTTAGCCGCAATCACTTCAAAATTGGAAATTTTTTTACACTCACTGGTGCGTAAAGTAGAATACTTCCTGTTTCATAAGGAGTATACAATGGTTGCTTTTCTGGATATAGAAGGCGCTTTCAACAATGTTAATGTATCAGCGATAGCAGTTGTACTATCAGACCTGAAGGTCGACAGCTCACTGTGCGAACTGATTAATCTACTGCTTAATGGTCGGATTTTCAACTCTAAGCTGGGTGGGACGTCTGTCAGAAGGTCTATCAGTAGAGGCACTCAGCAAGGAGGTGTTCTATCCCCCCTTTTGTGGAATTTGGTGATCAATGAGCTACTGATAATCATGGAAGGCGAGGGATGCACAGCAATCGCTTATGCAGATGATGTTGCTTTGGCCGTCTCAGGAAAGCACTTAAATACTCTAAAAGAACTTCTACAAAACGCTTTTAACAAGCTCACTTGATGGGCGGTTCGGTGTGGTTTGGGTGTAAACCCCCACTAAACTGAACTTGTACTCTTCTCCAGGAAGTATAAAATTGCACTAGTCGACCTTCCTTCTCTAAACGGTATCAGCTTAACTTTCTCTGACACAGCAAAATATTTGGGTCTCATCCTGGATAAGAAATTAAGCTGGAAAGCTAATATTCAAGAAAGAGTAAAGAAAGCTTTAGCAGCGCTTTTCTCTTGCAAAAAAGCTATTGGAAATAGATGGGTTTTACAGCCCCGAATCACTTACTGGCTCTACATCTCGGTCATTAGACCGATACTCACATACGAGGTCATTGTCTGGTGGGCGGCGGCCGCTATAAACCGCGATTATCTAAGTATCCAGAATAGTATAGGAACAACTATACCCATCCTGCCGGACAACGGCTCCTTAGGTATACCATTCGCTACTTGCAAACTTAAATTTAAGCTGGATGCTATCGGGAGTACGAACTTTAGGTAGACAAGTGGATCCACATGTCTAGCAACAAAACAAATTTGGCCGAAGCTAGACCTAAAACGTTCTAAGTTTTTGATTTCTCTCAACAGATTGCATATCGGCGCTATAATAGGTGTCATCACTGGACACTGTCTTATAGGCAAGCATGCCACAAGACTAAGCGCTTTTGCGAACAACTTTTGTAGAAGCTGCATGGATGAGGAAGAGGAGGAAACTATTCCTCACCTTCTTTGTTCCTGCCCAGCTCTCTCCCATAGAAGGAAGCTGCACCTAGGAACCCCCTTTTATAACGACATAGGCGACCTGAAAAATATAGATATCAAGAGCCTCCTACGCTTCATAAGAAGCTCAAAATGGTTTAATGAGTAGATAGGAGGAAATTTCTCCCATGATCCATGTTATATCACAATGGATCTATTATTGGTCTAAGTGTGTTGGCGTTTCTCAGCTGGCAGCCACTTCAACCTAACCTAACCTAACCTAATTCAAAATTGGACATTTTCTTACGAAATGCACAACGTCTTCTTCCTCTCTCAGTTTGCAAAGAGTATAGATTCTGTGTTCACCTTCCCGATAATTGCTTGCATTTAGTCCTAAGACGCCAGCCCACACTTTAAAAGTCCACATTATCAGCTGTTTGTCATATACGTCATCAAAATACGAATGAGCTATTGCCGGATTAAGTTTTTTATATATTCCATGTGTATTGTATTGGTAGGCAACATTTTACCAGATCTTCGGGCTTGTGGGTGTCTATTGGAGGAAAACAATTTAATACGTCCAATTAAGGTTTTCCTTCTGTGAAGTACTCATCTTAAGGTATTCGCGTACAAGCAATTTATAAATAGAATACAAGATCTCAGGAATGATTTAAGTAATGGTTGTTTGGGTAATTCGGAATAAGCATTGCAGAGCCCTTAAGCTTTTACCAGTAGCCAAAAGGTGCAGAGTCAATGTCAGCTGGTCAGTCCTCTTAATGCTTTTTCAGAATAGGGTGTCTTACTTTTCGATAAGCAGACTGACGAGGACTCGTAAATACTCTAATTGCTTATGTCCCAGCCGTACTAAATTGCGATACAAAACCGGCTATCCGTCGCGTAATTCTCGCAATAACTTTGCACAGAATCTCTCCTTCTGAAGTTTCTCAACCAAATCCTTCACTCAAATACGCCTAGACTTTCGCGACAGCTGCTTAATGGTATGACCGTGAGCTATCTTGTGTCCCTTTTCCAGTGCATACGCAGCTAATATTACCCCAAGACACTATTGTTTGTTCATTTCGAATTGATTGAAACCTGTTTGCCAAATTTATCTTGCAAAAATGAATTTATCAAAATATCTGTCACACACTTTTCAAATAATCTCAAATTTTAGTAATAGCGGAAAATAGTGTAATATAGCTGGATACCGTTTGGCAAATCGCTTGACACTAAAGCGTTTCATCGCATTTGGCGCCAAATAAAAGTTTAACTTTTTAAGAATATCTGTCCAACTGTATAATATAGCATTCCAGTTGTTTGACTCGAATTTGTGGCACATTTGTCTGGTCAAACGTTTGACACTGTGTCCTACGTATATAGTGATATCGTAGCTTAAGTCACTAAATCGTCTGAGTTATAGCATTCGTTTTTTCAAAATGCATTAAGTCTAATTTTATTATTTTCCTTATGACCGAAGAAATTTATATTTGTCAGGTGTACCTAATTAGTGAATGTTTTTATTGCCATTTTAAATCTTCTTCCATCTTAAAAATTCTGCAATAAACACAATATTTTTTGGGAATTTATAATATTGGATACGAAATCCTTTTAAATAAAAAAATAAAAATTTTGGGAAAACACACACAATTTACTTCTTTTACGCTTTCAATGATTTTTTCTGCTGGGGAAGAATAATTAACGGATAGAGATGGTTACCTATTCTACCCAGCAATGTCAAAAAATACCTATATAACTAAGCGCCCTGTTCACATCACACATCATGACGCATGATGGTTTTTGTTATATTGCCTCTTATGAAGGAAAAAAGTAAAAGAGCAAACCAACTCTTTATCCACCCACTGGTCATGCGGTGGTCTACATCCACATCGATGTTACAGTCTTTAGAGTGTATCGAACGCAGATACTCGAAATTCGAGACGTTACTTAATGGAGAACGTTCCAGGTGCATGATGTTTCTTGTCTCTTGGTGGTCAGAATATATTCAGTTCTCTATCTGCGGATGCGTAGGCCCCGTGATTCTAAAGCGGCCTCACCCAACATGTTCTGAAGGTCTTCAGCTGTGTCGTTTATCAGGACTATTTCGTCGGCGGAGAGTATATTCCATAGGTCAGGTCGATGGATTTCTTCTGTTAAGTAATTCATTGCAATGTTGAATAGTAGTGGACTGAGTGCTGATCCTTGGTACAGTCCTACTCAAATCCTAAACCGGTCACTGTGCAGCTGGTCCTTTAACACGAGTTGAGATGCTTTCGTATATATCTTTTACCAGGTCTATGTAGTTCTCTGAAACGTTCTGGGATCGTAATGACTGCCATATTAAACCCATTGGATTCTCTCGAACGCTTTTTTTAAATCTTTGAACGCGAGATGTTGCTTCTTTCGATTGCGGCGGTACCTTTCTAGCAGGATTCTTATGAAATGTATGGCATTAGTAGTTGACATTCCTGGTACGATTCCGAATTGATTTTCTGATGGTTCTTCAGCCTTTAGTGCCTAGGGTGTCTAAGGCCTTGTGACCAGTGTTAGATCGCAAACAATCTGGGTGATAATAAAGTTAGGCAGAGCATGTAACACATCTACCATGTGAATGCCAAGGCATTGCTTTTACTTAGAAGACGTTGGGTCTTTGAATCAAAACAATGATTTATTTAAATTCTGTCTGGAAATTAAATGCATGGGAGAATTGGATCTTCCCCGTAAAAGTTCTCTAAGGTTCTCGATGTGTCCATTATGGCGGCTAGTGTTTTTACTATCTAAACTCGTTCACACATGGTGCCGATATAATTTCCTAGAGCTGAACAGTAGCAAATGCAAGGCTAGTACCTTCTCACGAAAGCATCTTCCTCCTTCCCCTAAGACCTAGTACTTCCACAACAAACCCGTGCCTTCAGTCAGCTCAATCTGCGATCTAGGTATTGTCCGCGATGGAGAACTAAATTTCGCTCATAGATTGATCATATCATGAATATAGCTAGCTCTACTCTCGGTTTCATCAAACGCTGGTTCGAAAAATTGTCGAATCCCTTTATGTTACCTTTATCAAGCCCCTCCTCGGCAGCCAGGTTTGGACCCCCTTCTAAGTTACCCATTCTCTCAGAATTGAAGTCGTGCAGCGTAGGTTCATCCGTTTCGCACTACATGGTGTCTTCTGGGCTGACAGATATAACTTGCCTCCATACGAAGATCGGCTAAAACTGACCAGCTTACAAACTCTGAAAAAACCTCGCCAAATTGCCGGCATACTCTGCGTGCAACAGTTGTTAGCCGGTACCATTGCTCTACTTCAAAAGATATACCTCAACACAAGCCCTCGCAAAATTGGGTCTGTACATCTCTTTTGTTTCACTCTACACAACGTACCAATTACGGTCACTTTGCATCCATGTTCAGAATATTACGTTTTATAAATGACGCGCGCAATACTGAGGAACTGAGTTTGAATCAAAAAATCTTTATTCATTATGAAGAATGTTTCACCATATTATGTTTTGAATACGACTTCAGGCATATGGATTCTTCTGCCGTTTTTTGACGAAGTGCATACTGTCGGTCCAATTTTGGATTACTCTTTCGAGCATTTGGGGTTCTATCTTACCAATAACGCACTGCATATTGGCTTCCAAGATCTGCATAGTTTTCGGTTTATCAGCATACACCAACGACTTAACATAGCTCCACAAGAATTAATCGAGTGGCGTCAAATCGCACGATCCCAATGGCCAACTTACTTATCCATTTTGCAATATAATATTTTTGGTGAATCGAGTCCTCAGTAAAATAATGGTTTTATGGGCAGCATGGTACGTAGCGCCATCCCACTGGAACCATATATGTATATCGACCGGATCATTGTCGTCCATATTTTCGGGTGTAGCCCGAAATCTTTTCGCAAAATGTTCCACATAGTGGACAGACAAAGGTCAAACTGTTGCGATCGATGCCGAATTGACAATTCCGGAACTTCCACCACACGTTCACTCACACCGGCTACAGTTTCTTCTGTAGGCACATTACGTTGACGCGTTATTGGCTATGCGTCATATAGAGTGCATGTGGTACGAAATTTATCTACAACATGACAAATAGCGAGCTCAGTTGGTCGATTGTGAGGACCAAACAAATTTGGTAATCTTCTATACGTTTCGCGAATTGAAGATCGATTTTCAAAATAAGTTTGAATGATACGGAAGCATTCTTCTGGTGTAAGTCTTTTCATGATAATTCGTCAAATAATACTGAACATGAATTGTGAAAGAACGGTGAAAAATAACAGTACGATTTAAAAGTTATCTCTTTTGGAAGATCTATCAGTCTTATACATATAAAAACACCCTTTATCTAGTGCATACTTCAACTGGTTTTTTCTGTCAGTCAAGAGTTTAAAAGCCTGCCGTCTCTCCTAGCCTTAAATTATTCGTTGCTTATACTAAACTTAAATATATAAATTTTCGATTGCCTTGAGAATACATTTTTTCATTAGTACATTCAATTAATCATTTAGCCACATGTACTCGTACATATTGTCTTTTTCTTGCTATACCTGTTGGTGTATATGCTTATTTATGGACACCGCTTTCATCTCTTAACAGATGCTTAAAAAATAACAAAATATTCTATATTTTCTATTGAAAAATGATGCGCAATATATTTGATAGAATATGCAACTCGTTATTTATTTTCCGACAAAATTTAAAAAAGAAAACATTAAACACAAGTTATAGGGGAAAAATACGCATTTTCTATATTTTGGTCTACCTTTGTTTTTCTTTTATTAAATTCGCGAACAATTTTGTTTTTAATATTTTGCAATGTTTCGCTATCACCTACACAAATATAGAGTTACAATATTTATATATTTATTTATTTTTATTTTTAATGATTTTTTCGATCTTGACCAAGTTTTATTTACAAACTGGTGTAACCCTGAGGCATATTCTATATTTTTTTCAACGTTTTCTGATTTTGTAAAATCTACACGTGAAAAAGAAAAAAAAATTAAGATAACCACCGCCTCATAAATATACGCCCGCCTACAATTTTCAAACAAAAAATAGAAGATTACGAATGACAGCGGAACATTTTACATCTAGAAAATTATTATACTCTTAAGTGTGCATGATGTTAATCACTAGTCCAAAAATAGTATAAAATTGGAAAAACAGATTTTCTGCGCAGATGAATGGTATTGGCTCGTGCATTTTCCTGTATGAAAATTTGTTTAAATTTGTTGAAATGCATTAGGCCCAACTAGGACGAGCCAATTAATTTGTTCTTAATTTGTCTTATTCTACGGTGTTTTCCGGCTTTTTCTCTGCGGAGAATGATAGCGATGATGATGCAATTTATTTATACATATATCTGTGTGTAAATAAACAATGAAATTCTTAAGATATCATTTTGTTGGGTTGTTGTTTATTATCTCTGTGGTTTCTGGGGTTGTAAATTAAATTCCATTGGAGTTGACTCGACCCACACAGTGGGGGTGTGTAGGAAGGTGAGAAATCAAAAAAATCGTTTGAAATTGGTGTGGTAAATAAAAGTTGTATTTTATTAGAAGCTTTGAATCTATAAATAGTTGACACTCTCCTTTTTTTATTTCTAATGATGCACAGTCATCAACTTAGAATAAGTCGTCAAAATTAAACTATGACTAAGGTACTTAAAAAACCGTGGTCAATGATCTGCTGATGACTGAGTACTCAAATGAATGAGTACTCATGAACGACATCTCCAAATGGTTCTTTTTGAAAAATAGCTTCGTGTGCAAATTTTTATTTGTTGGTGCCTTTATATTATGAATTCTACTAAATTTAAAATACTTTTTGCTAAACTTAAAACATGTACTAAGTACCGAAACCGTTAAATTACTTCAAATTATTCGTTTATTCGTTTGAAAGTCTATAGTTTCGTTATATATATATATACATATAAAAAGATACATACATATAGTATATAACAATTAATAAATTCTAAGACTAATTGGTTTGACTAAAAGCCGTCTACCAGATTGACATTTTTCTTTCATTATCTATTTAAGGTGCAAGTCGTCTTCCCTTATTTGTTTCCTGTAACGCAAAGCATTCACGCCATACTTATAAAGCACGTCCCATCGACGTTCTCCATTTAAAATGTTTATCACTTCTTCCTTCTCAAGTATACCATATTTAGGCCAAAGATCATCATACGAATATTTTCTAAGAACAGGACATCACACAACGAGAGGGTATACATCTTTCCTCTCCTTTAAGTTAAAAATATCGCATAAGATGGGGAGTTCTGTCCGGTGTGGTATATAATTTAGTTGTAACATTTCTCCCTCTGTTTTAAACTAGCTGTACCCATGGGTCTGTTCCCGTTTAAAAATTGATTATGCTTTCCATATTCATTTGCGTATTTGTCAGTTTCAGGACAACGAACTAAAATTATCTATAGTTCTAAATCTTTGATGATATTTACCTTAAGTTATAAAATTAATTTTATGGAATGAAACAGTTTTGACGTTATTTTGATTAATAACTATTGTATCTACCTACTAAATGAAGCTAGTAATAAGTATTTTTTTTTTTATAATTTGCACGCACTCAAGGGGTTATGAATATCCTTAACATGTTTACATACAGTGTGGGCGTTGGAAAGGATCGATAGATAGAGAGAGAGAGAATGATTTGGTCTATTGGTTTGAAGCCCAATTGTTTATGCTTTAAAGAAACTCCGGGGGTGGCGTCCAGATAACTGGGGAGATTTTTGTTATTTTTTTATCCTTGCTTCTGATTCACAGAATTTTATTCCCGATAACCCATGTCATAGGCAAATCATCATCAACGGAGCGAACCATTTTTCCAGCCGTATGACCAAGCTACTGCCAGAGTTATGCCTTCGCAGTAGTGTTTACAAAAGTTTTTGCAATTGATCGGACTGACTTTATATATTTCATGAGAAATAAATAAATCGTCGCTGTCAAATCAATTCGGCATATCTGAAAAATTGAAAATTTTTGTTCGTCTATTTTTATCTCGTACCGGCATATCGTATAGTTGAATAAAAATCCGTCATTTTATTCATGCCTAAGGTGGCTTTGAGGTGAACCAAACGGACGTTAAAAGGAAAATATCACATGCGAAAGCTTTAAAGCGCTCTGGTGAAAAATATGCATTTTGCAGGTATGCCGGTTTGATTTGACAGCGACGAAATCCTTGCTGACATCAGAATTTGAACGATGAACCATTGACCATTATTCTACTCGGTCAAACATAGGTACCACACGTAGTAGATACTAAAAATGTAAAACTCAATTACAGCTTCCCCAGTGGAAATTCGTCAAGCAGGTATAATAGAAAAGGAAACCGAAGAATAAGTCTATACGAAGAGTACCGTGACCCTTTCATTAGGCAGTTGGCTCTGTTCCTTAAGATAGGGAAGAGACAGCAAGAGGAGGACTAAAGAAAAAAAAGGATTATGTACCTCCACTGAGTGCAGATTCGAGATCACGATTAAGAAGAAAGTTAAGTAAATTCTAAATTTTGCAGAAGACATTTTCGATAAGATCTCATCTTCTGGACGACCGACCATGATGAAACACAAAATATTTTTTAGGTTAGACTCTAAGCGATGTAAAATCCCGTTCAATACGCGCAATAGTTTTTGCATACTGCATGTGGAAACAGTTTTACATTACAGTTTTATTGTATTTTTGATTAGATTTCACCTTCTGGAAGCCGGATCACTGTACTTTAAGTTAGACTCTAAGGCCGGTAATTATCAAGCGCTCTTAAATCGATTTTAATTTTATAAAGCTCTTAGTTTTAAATTTTTGCTGCGTATTCACCAAGCACTAATAGGTTTGTGTCCATGCTAATTAAAATATTGGAAAAATTAATTTTCGGATTTCCAAACGCGTTTTAAAATGAGTTCCGAACTCTCTTTCGAACTGGAAGAAAAGTAAAAAAAAAAGAAAACATTGTATTTTCCTGATTTTAGTCAGAATTAATCAAGACACATTTTATTTTTTATTTGGTTGGCAGTTCTTTTGACGGAAATGCTGGAGGCATTAAATTCGTCGGCCTTTCTTCTTTTTTCACAGCTGATTTCGAAAATTTTCGAAATTCTTAAGTTATGAGCACTCTTAACTTAAGAGTGGTTGGGACCACTCATAAGTCTTATGAGCGCTAATAAATCTGCGCTAATATTCGTTGGTGTATAGGTTTATGAAGCTCTAAGTTGAACCCTTCTGTCAATGAGCAGGCCTCGCCAGACCTTTTCCATTTCCGAAACCATTTTTTCCTAATTGATTGTGTAGCTATCTTTACCAAATTTCCTGACTTTGTCAGCGTACATATTTTGAATGCTTTAGTGTGGACAATAAATTGTAAATGTAAGTGGGTGAGAAAAAAAAAGTTTTTCTACAACAACCCCTAGAATCAATGGAATAGGTTTAGCTAGACCTTGCTACATATTGTATGGAGAAACGTATTTATTTAACATTTCATAAAAAAAAAAACTCTTTTTATCTAAGTCCGTCAAGTAAGAAATGGCGTCGAATCTTTCTTCGGAGCACCATTGCAAAATAGGATTCCACAGCCCAGCAGTAGCCGAACATCAACGGGCCAGAAAAAGTCGTGTAGAATTTGCAGAATAAACGATAAAATACAAAGGAAAACCAGATTTGCATGCACTGGCTGCGAAGAGCCTGTGTGTTTACAACACAGTATCCAGTTACATAAATGCCATAAATGTGTAAATTAAGAAAATACTTCGTAATATTAATGTTATGTAAAAAAAAACTTTAAATTAAGAATAAAAGTAATAACATGTCCAAAATAACAAAAAAAACTTCAATTATTTCATTGAGTTCCATCAATTTTCATACAAAATGTATGAAGGTCCAGCCAGACCTATTCCATTGATGGGAAGGTTTTAAAACATCCATTGACAGAAGGGTTAAGATTGGTCGGTGAATACCGGTCCAAGCAATGGAACTGCGAAAATTGTATTTCGTTTGGTAGTTTTGCGTGATTTCTATTCAAATAAACATACAGACAGGACATTTATAGTTTTACTATATATATAGTACTTTCATAAATACTGTTACAACTTTTAGCGGTTCCCTACAATCTCTGGTATTACCCGCACCCCTGTGTTGGCTTGGGTTATTTCTGGTCTTATATTTGGTCTATTCATACGCAAATTTAAATTAAGATTCGCTAAGTTTTTAACATGGAGTGGAGCGATAAGGACAACAGGATTGCTGTTATTGCGCATATTCCTCGCTTCATAAGCATTGATCATTGGCCAAGTTCGAATTTTAATCTTTATGATTATAAGCTATGGTTCATTTTGGAGGGCATGATTTGTACGAAAAGACACCCAAACCTGGAGTCGCTAAAAATTAGCTTAAGAAAAGCAGTCGACACTTTTGCAATAGAAATCTTGCGTGCTACGATTGTTGAGTGGTTAACTCGTTTCAAGGTCTGTATAAGAGTAAGTGGAGGTCATTTTGAATAAATGTTTTTTTTTTATATTTAGGATAAACCAATAAACATTTTTGGAAAAAATTCAATTAATGCATTCTGTCTTTATTTTTTGATACTAATGAGTATTTATATCTGTAACAGTATTTATGATAATACTAGGTATCTATAGATATTGTACTAATAATATTCGTGGAGCAGTTGTTTAAAAAGTATGTATGCTCATGTAAGAAGTAATTCATTTTGCTGTAGTACATTCTATGCTGCGATGGCTGCGCTTTATCAACGTAAGGATTGTAGTGGAATTGACCTGTTTTTTCGAGTATGTTCCCAAAATATCTTTCCTAGAGACATGGGCTGATCAATAGATGACAAACTCGTGTTGTACGCGCACTTGCTTGTTAAATCTTCCTACTTTTGAACAGAGTTTGCTTTAATCCAGAGCATATATGTATGTAAGCACTATCCTTCGCAGCCTCTCATGTTCCATTTCCGTGAAGCTTACTATATACTCGTAGCTTTGACGTTTCTTAGTATAGGGACGGGGTTCCTGTGTCTAGATATATCATATAGGTAGGTGAGGTATTCGGTAGTCTTAACGTTCCTTTAAAGCGAAAACAACTTTTCTACGGCGCGGCGTTAAAAAAGCTGTAACCCTATATTTGAGCTCTAAGTAGAAGAATAGACATTCCAGTAGCACGAATCATTTTCTCTTTTGAGCTGTGATCAATCTACTTATTATAATAGTTACCCCAAACTAAGCTAATTACGCGTTTTGCCTCCAATTACTTAGTTTTGAGATGCTTTTTAAAGTTTAGGTTAGCGATATTCAAGCTTCTAGATATTTGTACTCCCTCACAATATGTATTCTTTTTCCTTTATACATCCAAGTTTCACTTCTCGAGTAAAAACCGCGTCCATATCTGAATATCAGCATTTTAATCTTCTCCAATTTTATAGAAGAGTTCCATATATGTATGTATCGCAGTAATTTTCAAGACGATTTATTTTAAGCTGCATGTTATTTACTGTATCAGCCAGCAGAACAATGTCACCAGCATACTCGTATATCAGTGCGGAAATCTTAGCCTGGCATATATCAATACCACCTCCAAAATTATCTGTTATATCACTAATTAACAGGACAAATAAGAGCTTAATATACAACCAAGTTTGAACATTTCCTAAAAAACAATAAAAATAGAATCTTGTTATGTATTAGCACTAACAACATGTCATCTTTAATTAACTTCAAAAACGACTAATAGCGAAGTAAATGTTTTTTTTCAAAATCCATGTACTAATTTTCTACTTAACAGTTTTATGCTCATAAATCATGTTGATGTCAACACACACACATGCCATAAAATTCCATCTTGTCAACTTTATTTTTTACGTGTCAATATTTTGTAAATAGTATATCAAAATATCTTACACAACGCCCGGCACTCTGTTATACCAATAAACAACTCGATTTGTTACAGCTCAGAAAAAAATAATAAAACTAAATATAAAATACGACTGAGTATGTTTTTGAGGATAATAAACCACTAACCGCGTGAAATACGGAACTGAAATTAGGTTGCCTGTGTCGATAATTATTATTGACACCTACGCCTTGATGAAGGGGGAACGCTTTTGCTTTTTGTTGATGGCCTAAAACCAATTTGTGTTGCACGTTTTCTATAATTTGAAATATTCAAAAATTCGCTGGCGTAATTGCTTGAAAAACATTTTTTTTTTTTGTGAAGTGTCGGGAGGTATGCCAATTTAAGAATTTTGAAATAATTAGTAAATTATTATTATTTATCAAAGGCGCTGCATTGCATAAGGAAATTTGACTCCTAAAAACTTTTCTGGACTGCATTAACTAGGGTGGCTTGTCAAAATTGAATGTCTAATGGAATGTAGACAGCTAGATACATTTTAAGTGATCTTGGCAAAAAAAGGAAAGGTCCATGGGTCCAACTACAAGTATAATGTATGTATGTATGTATGTACGTTTCGTTTGGACAATTTTCGGTATTTTTGGGTTCCATGCCCATGAAAATATTGTTGCTCTTAACATACGTCAGTTGATTGTAGTACATAAGCTACCTTGGGTAGATTTCCGTCTATGAAATCTTAGATTTTGTATGTTCTTACCTCAAATTTACTATTATAAACGGTTTTCGAATAGGGACGGGTAGATGTTAAAATTGAATAAAACAAGTTGAGTGTGAGATATCAAGGATTTTTTTATTTTGTTTGAAAGGCATATCAATGACATTATGTGCGGAATATGACATCGTTCAAATAGCCGCCGCTGCTTCGCTGGGTGGCGGGCATCCGAGAGGTCCAATTTTCGACGACTCTGGCGCATAGATCACCCTGAATTTAAGCGATGGCAGGGGTTATGTTTACTTTGAGGGTATTGGTCGTTTGCGGCTTACTGGCATAGACCTGCGACTTAAGGAAATCCCACAAGAAAACGTCGAACGGGGTTAAATCGCGCGATTTCGTGGCCAGTTCACGTCGTCTCTGCGTGGGATTCCCATGCCCTCAAATCGCTCGCGCAGAATGTCCATTGTGGCATGGGGCGCCGTCCTGTTGGTATAACATATCGTTCACATCCATATCATCAAAATTGGGTCAAAAGAAATTCGTTATTATCGATTGGCAGCGCTCTCTGTTGATGGTGATAGCAGTGCTATCGTGATTTTCAAAGAAGTGCTGACCGATAATACCGCCGGCCCACAATACACACCGAACAGTGACTTTCTGCGGATGCATTGCCAACTTGTGCGCGCCACTTTCTACTTCTTCGTCACTCTGGGTTAGATTCAAAGACTCTGTAGGCCCGAGCATTGGCGTTCGCTCTACATGTAATAACCATCTCAAACGTCCAACATACAACTTTTTGAGTAGGTCAATGTCGCTGTAAAGCTCATATAGTTCGTCATTGAATCTTCTCCTTCAAAATCTATCAACGTAAATGGGACCGAATATTTTGCGAAGAATTTTTCTCTCGAAGCTGCCAAGAATATCTTCATCCAAGATGTCCATGTTTCAGCACCGTAAAGCAGGGCTGGGATGATCAAGTTATACTATAGAGTCTTTTTAGTTATTCGAGATAGGGCTATACTGTTAAATTGCCGTATTAGTCCAAAAAACAGCGATTAGCAAGAATTATTTTTCGCTTGAATTCTGCGCTGATGTTGTTTTCAGGATTTATGCGTAGCAGAGCCAAGGTAGACAAAGTCCTTTACTACCTCGAAGTAGTAGCTGCCCAGTGTGACGTTCTGTCCAATTCGTCGGTGTTGATTGCCCCTTCTTGTTGACAGTATATACTTGGTTATACCTAAATAATACCAAAAAGTTTTTTCACGGTCCCACCTCTCGCGAGCGTCTGAAAAACATCGGAGAGTATTGTTGTCACGAAAAAGCTTCTCAAATCACCGTTCGGATTCGGCATTAAACTGTAGGTCCCTTCCATTCGTGTGAAAAATATAACGCACACAACATGAGTGGTTGCGAGAAGCTAGGCCCTGGCACTTTAAAGAGCTGTTGCGCCAAATATTTGACAGCCCGCTGAGTTTTTCCAATAATGTTAATATCGTTGGCGTATGCAAGCAGTTGTATGGACTTTTGATAAATTGTGCCTCTGGTGTTGCCTTGTGAGTTCCGGTACAATATGTTAGAAGAAGTCACATGACGGCGCGTCACCTTGTCTAAAACCTTTTTAACATCAAAGGTCTCAGTGAGTTCATTACCGACTTTGATGGAGCAGCGAGCGTTCTCCATCGTCATCCTGCACGGACGAACAAGTTTGGCAGTGATGTCAAAAGTAGACATAACTCTATATAGCCCCTGTCTATAGATACTGTTATAATCGGCTTTGAAATCGATAAAGAAATGTTGAGTATCGATTTGGATGTCTTGGGTTTTCTCCAGGATCTGCCGAAGTGTGAAGATATGATCGATGGTCGACATTCCTGGCCTTAAATCGCACTAATCGGGGGCAATCAGGCTGTTGATTAAAGGTTTCAGGCATTTGCAACAATAGCCGTATTTCATTATCACTCTCAATATATTCGATCGCGCGCTGCTCATGCTCGTTCGCTTCCTCCCGTCTCTTTTGCTCGTAGAGAGAAGCTACGTCTTTTTTTGCAGCGCCGCTTTATATGCTTCGTGTTTTGCTGCATGTACTCGCCGGTATTCTTCGCCAACTCAGTGATTTCGAGGTGTTGGCCAGGCGAAACCCAGCACATCAGCTGTGGTGTTTCTGATTGCGTGTTGGCAGCATTGCCACTGGTCTTCGGCAGTTGACGCTGGTGGCATAGGGGTGATTAAGAGATTTCGAGATACGCGTTCGATGAAGATGATGACGGTTCTCTTTTTTGCTCGGGCGCTTACTGGTTGTTAGTCCGCGCTGTGGCTCGAACATGAACACGTCGTCACAGACGAACAAGTTACCCACTACACAATGGACCTTCTTTCGGTCACTGCTGAGCGTGGGCAGCCACCCAACCCACTACACTATTGCCAACCAAATCTTATCTTGCTAGCGAAGCCTAACGCAAGTAGAGAGAACTACATGATGAGTTTTGCTTGAGTATTGTCGAGTGGGTTGCAACTGGCTATTTCGTTGGAGCACTGCCTTGTTTTCTATCAGATCAAAGCTTAAGTTGAAAATTTCAGTCATTTCCTACAGATTCCTTTTCGGCATATCACACATTTATTATAGCAAATGTATGATCAATGGTCTACTTCTATGTCGAGTGACGAAAGTGTCGGATAATGTCCTAACGATTCATAATCATTGTAAAGGTTCCTCGACATTCCATTTAAGCGATCTTGTTTCACGATTTAAATTCTCTATATGTGCTTGTTCAAGAAATTTGAACTTTATCTGTTGTTTGACATGAAGATCTTGCCAATCATACTCATCTATTCCTAATTTCTGGAGATTACAACACGTGGCGGGCAAATTTAGAACGTTATACGAAAAATTCTCTGAAACCTACTCTACTTTTACCAATTGACCTACTATCACAAATTTTGAAGAAAAAAAAAGTAATAAAGAAATATTTCCTTGTGTTTCTTTTCATTTTTTGACATTTACTCGTAGATACGTATATAATCTTTTACGAAATATATTATACAGACACTTTAACTCACAAGATACGAGTGCAATATCTCCTGTCTTCTTAGCGTTATAGTCTCAATCAGTGTTTACATTAACCCAATGGCCAAGAAAATTTGGTTCATCAATTTCCAACCGATGAGTGTAGTTGTTTCAAAATAAGTATATCTACACAATTTGATGTTGTTTTGTTTTAAACTTACATATATACGAGTATGTACGGAAACCAATAAGTATACTCCCACTAATTTCATTCTCTAGGTCGAACCGGCCGGCATTTATTTTATGTATAGATTTGTTTGTCTTTTTTTAACTTAACGATTGAAAATTATGTACTAATTTGTTTTGTGTATGACCTAATTGTAGCAGTATGTATTTATTTTTGTTAATGGGATCAGGCTTAAAGTGTTAAGGTTTTGTGTTGTTTTTCGGTTAATGAGAGGAAAAAAGAGTTTTCTGTACATCTAGAAATTTGGGTGGAAAATAAAGTCCGCTTCGTGAAAAACTTCTGCTTCTGCATGGTTTGGTAGCTTGACATTAACTTGACTTTATTTAAGAAAATTGAGTTGAAATGAAGTAGCCTTGGTGCTAATAAATATTTCGCATGCCAAAGTCACTTCTCTTTCTTTTCAAACTTTCTCACGTATGCCTGTGTGAAATTTGTGGGTAAAAAGCAGCTAGAAGGTGATTTTAGAAAGCAACGCAATCAGAAGTACCTACCATATGCATGTCCACTCATAAAACTGCCAACCGACCTGATCCTCGATCACTATCGTCAGATGGAGATCTGAAAAACAAAAGTAAAACCATGCTCATTGCACCAATAACTCAGACACAGGAAACGTATGTATGCATCCGTAAACGGAATCCATTAAAATTATGCAAAATGCCCCAACTATATCAAGTGCATATGGAGTGTCTAGTAAAGTGCAGGAATTTCCATCTCAACTACATGATACATGACAAGCAGGGAAGTAAAAAACCAGCAAAAATCCTTTTGGAATATTAGTCCGGTTATGTTTTTTTTTCCGCTGCGGCTTAAACTGCGGTCCAGCGACGACCAGTAACCAACACGACGCGATAAAGTAGGAAAAGGTTTAAACTTTCACTCTCTCACTCGATCTCCAGTCACTTTTTTTTTTTGTGTGGCCAGGCCATCAATCGCAAAAGCACACACGCTATACAATGAACATAATCATCAACTCGTTCGAGATACTCCATCTGCGGTGGCTATGCGAATCTGATCATCGATCGAAAGTGGTTTTTTGTCATCGTAAATCTTCCCAAAGAGTCGCAATAGCGTTCAATGGCACTAAACCAACAGCAGGAGTACGATGCCCAAAATTAAAACCACACTCTTGGACTTATGAGGTAATGTGTGTACGCGCTGGTTAATTGCAATGGGGAGGCATGTTTAATGGCCATCGGGGCGAGTAATCCAAGGTGAAAATGTGCTGCTTTACCAATGACGCTAAGGTGTGACAGACAGATGTGCTAAGAATTTTTGTGTGGATTTCTTTGATTTATGGGGATTAAATGGATATGATTTGTGTCGAGTATTTTTGGAACAAAATATTTTTAGGTCGAACGATAAGAATAACGTAAAATAGAACCGCCGACGGCTTGTGTTCTGCGTTGATATGTCAGTCAGCCAGTCAGTTTCATTTTTTTTTTTATAGATATTATGCGTTTGCGGGATTATAGATTTTTTCAACATACCATATGTGCTAATCAGGATTTTCATTTTTCATCAAAATGCGTTCAGCTGTTAAGGTGTGATTGAGTAATAAACATCTTAACATTCTAACTTTCGCATTTATATAGTATACGTAGTAGGGATACGAATCGGGATAGGGATATATGTATTTTTTTAATTACTAGTATGAGTTTCTTAAAATATATAATTTATCTCATTTATTCAAAAATTTAAGAAGCATTAATAATAATGCTGACTCAATAATAATTGCTGGCTTTAAATCCAGAACGCAGGGTAACCTAGTCACCGATGCGCAGGGTATTCTAGATGTGTCTAAGTAGGCTTTCTAGCAGCTAGGCATCAAGTAGAGAGAGGGATAGGACAATAAGATAACCCCATTTAGCAAAGAAGAAGTAGTGCCACCACCCAGCCTAGAAGAGGTTAGAAAGCTGAAAACCAAAAAAGCCGCTGGCTCTGATGGTCTGTCCGGAGAGATTTTTAAATACCGGTGAGATGCCTTGGTTGGGGTATGCACCAAGTATAAGGGTGGACGGAAGCATGCTCGATGACTAGAGTATCAGCTCTGCACGCCCCATCTTTAAAAACGGCAATAACATGTCTTGCAAGAATTACCGAGGCATATCCTTGCTAAATGTTAAATACAAGATCCTATCCAATGTGTGAACGTATTAAGCCCATTAATCCGCACGTACGAGAGTGGCTTCCGGCCCGACACATCGATGATAGACCAACTTATCTCTCAGATGCAAATCCTGGATAAGACCAACGAATTTCAAGTAAGTCACCACCGACTTCAAGGCCGCACATGATAGCATTCGTCGTCTTGACCTCTACATTGCGATGGCTGGGTCCTTATTTTGTACTGCTTTCGGATTCGGATTGCCATTCGGAAATGTAATCCGATTCTAGAATGAATTGGTATTTTGTATGATTCTCGGATTGGGTGTAAGTGCTTTTAACTCAAAATCAAATATTTCCGAAAATTAGATTGTCAAAACATCTATCAAACGTCACTTCAATTACTTGGAAATTGCGTTTGTATACATTTGCTATAGAAACGCAATACAAAATAAGGCCCCTGAATTCGGGATCCAGTCAAAACTGATCCAGCTGTGTCGCATAACGCTGTTCTCTATGCAATTTGGAAATAACTCATTAAATTATTCCGAACTTGCACCGGATTTCGTCAAGAAGACTCGTTGTCATGTAATTTTTTCAATCTCCTGTTGGAACAGATAGTTAATATGGAAGGTACTATTTCCCGCAAGTCGGTCTGGTCCCTGGAGTATGCACATGATATTGACATCGTCGGTTAATCTTAGCGTGCCTTCATAGAGGCATTTACGGAAATTAAAAATCAGGCGAGACGAGTTGGTCTTGAAGTAAATGAGCACAAATCCAAGTATATGTTATCAGCAAATAAAAATCTATGTGTTCGAAACGTAGAACAGAATGTCACTGTTAATGAGCTTAACTTCGAGGTAGATGAACTCCTCATCTACCTTGGAGTAAATATTAAACCCACAAACGACAAATTCGTGGAGATTTTTCAAAGAACAGCCTTAGGAAACCACTGCTACTTCGTTAGCAAAGCAACTGGACTAAAAACTGGTAACTCGACGGACTAAATTAATGTTCTGCAGATAATCTTACCAGTCCTGCTATGTGGCGCCGGGTGCTGGACGATAAGTAAGAAAGCTGAGCTATTGAACTCTTTCGGATATAAGATCCCGTGTGCGACGCGGGCGAATGGAAGAGGAGCCTTAACCGCGAACTCTATGAATTGTATCAAGATGTGGACGTAGCCCAAAAAGCTAATATATGTCGACTACATTGGCTCGGCCACATCGAGCGAACGGACAACAATGCTTCAGCCAAGAGACTCTTCGAACCACAGCCCCCAGGTTTAAGACGATGAAAACCACCGAAACTTCGGTATAAAAACCAAGCTATTGCGGATGTCAGAAAACCTGGCCTGCATAACTGAAAGCAGCGTGCCCTTTCCGCCAAACAACTTTGCAACTTTTGGCGTAGCAAAGTTTTTAGTAACGAATGTAATTTTATAGATATAGAACTTTTAGCACTACAGAAAAATCTCGCTGAAAAACTCTAGTGTAGGGTTGCTGAAGAGCTCTACACTTTCGCTCTACATGATGTCTACAATTCTCTAGTTAGTGTAAATGGAAGGTCGTGATTTGATTGTCAGTTTGCCAGTTATACAGTACATCAAAAACTTCATGCGTTGAATTAATTGAAATGAACTGTGCTCTCACTAACTATCCTAACTATAAACCATGTCCATAATAAAAACAAAAATCAGTTAATGCACCTCATTTCATTGATCTTCAAATAGTGGAAAGTACATGCAGCATGGCGATTTCCTTACAAAACCACCGCTCCTTTGTGGTCGCAGCCAAAAACTACAAACTATTAATTGCGTAGTCATAAATCATCTTCGAACCTGAAAAATATGAGATACCTACGACTGCATACGAGTAGCATTACTATAGTTAGTACCCACTTGCTTGTTGGAGATTATTTTCCAATCAGCGCGCGTACAACCATTTCATATGTATAAATCCGATAAGGAAAATAGAAAGATTAACAAACTTGTAGCTGAGAAATTTCTTGGTATTGACAGACAATTTGTTAGCTATAAGGTGTCAAATTAATTATTTTTACTATCGTAGCTATAAGTTATTGCTAAATTGCCAGTTGTGCGGCTGAAATGATAGTGATTCAGAGCAGACAAATTGCTCCACGGCCTAATCAGTGACGGAAGACGATAGCAATCTATTGCCAAACAAGAAGTTAGTCTTGGCCACTGGTCATAAATGTCAAGCATAATTTGATATGAGACTATTTGCTGCATAAATTTAATGACAATGTTTTTGAGAAAGGCTGATGAATGTAGAGATAAATCAAATTTGCCTATGGTTGCTTATTGAAGATTGTACACTTGTAGAGTCATCCTGCTTAAATTTTCCAAGGTTCTTATGTCATCAGAGATACAAACTTTATTCACCTTTTTTATCATTCATCACTTAACCCACCCAGGTAGAGTAACCTTAAGCATTCCTCACGCCTGAAACAACACCGCGTATTGCACTAAATTCTTATAACCCGCTCTACGAGCGCAAAGACCTCGAACGCGTCTCTGGCCGTCTGAAACACAACAAAATTCCTCATTTTCAAAATGCCATTCTATTTATTTAATTTTATTGGGAAGAGATTTTATTTCTTAAATAAACATTTACACAGTGCCGGTGATGCCAAGGATAACCCACCGAAAAAAAAATAATAAAAACAAAAACAGAGTTTTCAACCCTTTGTCAGGTCCCACCACTCCCCAGCAGCGTAAAACCGCAAAGAAGTGCAATTAATTAAATTTATTTAAATTTTTTTCGGTCATCATTGTGACAAAATCACGTACACTCACAATTAATTTCAGATAGATATTTAAGTGAAAATAAAAAAAATGCACTTATACTGAACGTGATTATTGGATTTATGTCGAAAAGCGATTGCTATTCGGGGAGCAAAGTGGATTTGAAACATAAAATTGTTTCCTAAAATAAACAATAAAATCTGTGAATATCATTGTGGCTTAATGGTCCTCATAGTGTTGAGCATTTTAAGTGAGTTGCGATAAGGCACCCCAAATATGCAACGCTCTGGAGTGAGAAAGAAAAGAGACATTAATCTTCGGCTTAAGTTATGCTCATAGACTGTGCTGTTGGACCAGAAGTCAACTGCATTTAAACCGCGGACTCACAGTGCGAAAAGTCTTCTACAAAAAAAGGGAAATAGAAGCAGAGCAACGAAAAACTGAAAAACCAGTCACACACACGCAAATAGGCACTTAGTCAGTCACTTACTTTGGTTGTTCTTGCACAGTGGAGTCAGAAAAACTCAACAGGGGAGGAAAACTGCCCAATTTGTGTGTTTGAATTGCAAATCGTTTCTGGAAAACAATATTTGTAGAACAAATTTATAGTTTCAGAATGCGCACTACAAAACGCAATTGATATCAGCTAGTTTGGTTTCAGCTACTGATCGGTTATCATGGAGTGGGGTATGAAAGAAAATGCAGAAAAAATGTTAACCAAATTTCTGAATTACTAGAACCGCTTGGGATATTAAAAATGTTTGTGTACCGTACTATAAATCGATTTGTTAAATCGTCTCAATTAGAAAGCAGATCAAGAGGTGGTCGTCCGCACGTTGCCAGTAGGAGCGCGGTTGATAAATCTATACGCGAATGAATTCGAGAAAAAATCCCCTTCGAATACAGAATCGACCATATCCATGTCAAAGCTCTTTTGGGATGATCTCAACATAAAAGCCTTTTGTCGGTCAACAGGACTTCTGTTGAAGACTAAACTAAAGCTAATTAGGCTTAAAATATGCAAGCGACTCTGGCGCACGGACAACGGCCACGAAAATATCCTTTCTACGGACGAAAAGATCTTCACTGCCGACGAAATTTTTAATAAACAAAACGATAAATTTTATGCAACGACATCTTGAGTAGCAAAAAACGCAGTTCCTAGGGTTTAGCGCAGTCATCATCCTGCTACGATAATGACTTAGTGGGGAGTATCTCTTCAAGGAAGGAGTCAAAAAGGGGACAAAGGTGTGCGAAGAATATGTTCTAGAAGGCGTCGTTAAAGCTTTAACGAATACGCTTCTTAATAAAGAAAGATTTTTTTTTAAAGCATCGAAAGCCGGAGTTTTTTTTTCTTTTTTTTTTTTTTTTTTTTTTTTTTTTTTTTTTTTTTTTTATAATTTGCGCGCACTCAAAGGGTTACCTTTAACATGTTTACACACAGTGGAAAGGATGGATAGAGAGAGAGAAAAAGATGTTGGTGTAGTGGTTTTTGAAGCTCAGTTGTTTATGCTTCAGCTATTCTCCGGGGGTGGCGTCCAGATAATTAGGGAGATTTTCTTGTTATTATTGTCATTGCTTCTGATTCACAGTACTTTTTTCCCGATAATCGATGTCAAGGGCAAATCATCATCAACAGAGCGAACAATTTTTCCAGCCACATGACCAAGCTACTGCCAGTGTTATGCCTTCGCAGTAGTGTTCACAGAAGCACAGAAATAATTGAAATTTAAAGCAATTTGCACATTTGTGTTCCTCGCAGACTTTAACGGTGCGTGCACGGACGCAACGCACGCACCCGGATTCAATTAGGGCGTAGCGTTATCATCAGTTATCCTCCAATAATGCTTCCATAATTTACAATACTCGACACGTTTTCCAAATGTTTCATATCTGTTGGAATATTTTACTAGAGATGGGCCAAATATCACGACCTGTGAATTATTCACTGCGAATGAAAATTCACATTAGCAATCTGTGAAGGAGTTAAAAATAAACTGTGAATGATTAAAACGTGAACAAGAATTCTTTTTACACATCACATTTCTGTATTCGCAATAAACGATACACAGCTAGTATTGCTCAGTGTAGAGCAACGAACGATGAACGAAAATATACACAACAAACGATACACAGCCATTGCTGATTGCAGAGCAACGAACGATGAACGAAAATGTATATACCTAATAAATGAATTGTACCTGATAAGTGAATTGTTTTTTTTACATCACAACTATGTATACAGAATAAACGATACACAGCTAAGGTCTTGAAGTGCGAGGCAGTGAAGGATAGAACAAAGCAAAACGTGGTGAACGAAATGCCTTGGGTACACAAACAACATGCAGGTATGTAATGTATATTATTCGCTGGGTTATACGAAGCAAAGAAAGATTAGTTTTATGTGGAATTTTTGTAAGAAATTAGACGCAAGTTTCACAAAATGTAGTTTGTGTAGGCAAAATTAGCATACAAAACCAGCACATCCAATTTGAAAGAGCATATAGAAATCAAGCATCTTTTGGTGATATTAGTTTCTAGAGTAGGTTGGGTTAAGTTAGGTTGGCTGTCCACACGAGAGTGTAGACACACTTAGACCAGTGAAGGTCCTTTGTGATACCATGGATCAAACCATTAGGCCACTCAGGGACTAACAAAACCAACCGGAGCTTTTGACAGAGCGATGGATGCTCATGACGTCCAAGGACGGCATATCGCAGAGGGCGTCAAGGAAGGGGGACCCTAGATAGAGCATTCTTTTATGCGACAGGGCTGGACATGTGCATAGGAGGTGAAGGATGGTTTCCTCCTCCTCCTCGTCCCTACAGCTTCTGCAGAAATCGTTGGAGAAGAGACCAAGTCATTTGGCGTGTTGGCCTATAAGACAGTGTCCAGTGAGAACACCGACAACGCAGCTGATTTGTGTACGCTTTAACTTGATCAGATCGGCACTACGTTTCTAGAGTAAGTTTGTTTGTTTTTGTTTTTTTTAGATTGCGTGCACTCAAGGGGTTATAAATACTCTTTGTTCGTTGATACACAGTTGGGCGTTGAGTTAATTGGATTAAAACTAAAACTAATTTAAAATTTAATTATGGTATTCTGAGTTTCTTCCAAAAGCATTTTTATTCGTACTCCCACACATTCATATTCACAGTGAATAAAATGTCACACATTCACAGCTATAGCTGTGAACATAAATTCACGACTTAGCCAAACTCTATTTGGGTTTGGATTTTTTGTAAAAATTGCCGCAACTTTTTTATCGACAGCGCAAATCAGATGGATACGATTCCATTTTTCATCCCAGAGTTTTTGAAAGATGTTGCACTAATTGATGCTAATGAACCATTTTAAAAGCAACGTATTATCCCACTTGCAGTACATTTTTCAAACATTCTTCCTGAATGCGATTTCAATGAAATAGTTCGGGAATTCGAATATTTACGGAACATGCAATCAGACTTTAAAGAATCAAAGGATATGGAGTAATGGAATTTTGGTCGGTCTATAGTATTTATACTATAGGTTATCGTGAATAAATTTTCCTTCGAACGAAAATGAGATATCTTGAAAAACAGGGAAACAATTCATCAGTGATACGTATTTATTTTCCGGGAAATTATTTCTTCATTTTTGAAAACACCTAATTTTTCTTATTATTTATTTATTCCTGAAAAATTATAAATGCCACATCGTCTGTCTGCTGTTGAAAGAATATTTCCAACAATTGTTTTAAATACCATATAACTAAGTTCAGAAATAATCTAAGTACCAGCATGCTTAGTGGCGTA
Source organism: Brachypalpus laphriformis (assembly GCA_945910035.1). Lineage (NCBI taxonomy): Eukaryota > Metazoa > Arthropoda > Insecta > Diptera > Syrphidae > Brachypalpus > Brachypalpus laphriformis. The sequence continues at coordinate 190,922,943 of OX246753.1, read as the reverse complement.
CATGTCAAAAGAATATTTCGAGATAAAGTTGTTAATGAATTGCTTGTTTAGTCGATTATGGCTTCAATGGCTGTTGTGGGACAAGTGTGCATAGTACCTGTGATGCCGAGGCAAGCTAGTGTTTGAAGTTTTGTGAGTTTATTAATGGTTGTGACCTCTTTGGTTTTCGTCCACCAGACTACGGACGCGTATGTTAGAATGGGTCTTACAGCCGTGGTGTATAACCAGAGAATGACCTTTGGAGACAGGCCCCGGGTCTTGTCGTACATACGGCGACAGGCCCACGAGGCAGTAGTCGCCTTGGCAATTTTATGCTTAATATGGGAGTTCCAGTTAAGCTTCTTATCCCGGACAATTCCTAGATATTTGACCTCATCGGAAAAATTGATTGTTGTGCCGTTTAGAGTCACTGAGCCAATATTCAGCGTTCTTCTTCTTGTAAACGGTACAACGACTGCCTTGCTGGGGTTAATCGATAGGCCCTCCCCAGCACACCAGTCCGAGACTACAAGAAGTGCATTATGCATGAGTTGACACACATTGTCTTCATGCTTGCCTTTAATGATGATCACCAAATCATCTGCATAGCCTATGGTTGTGAAACCTGAACTATGTATTAAGTGTGTTCAATAAGTCATCCACCACGAGTGACCATAAGAGAGGCGAGAGGACGCCGCCTTGCGGGCAGCCTTTGGCCGCGGAGACCGTCACAGAGACCTCTCCAGACGAAGATGTTATTATGCGGCTATCGAGCATGTTCCTAACCCATCTGGTACTAGGTTCGTCTATTCCCCTGCGTCTCATAGCACTAGTGATGGTTTCATAACCAGTGTTATCAAAAGCACCTTCTATGTCAAGGAATGCACAAAGGGCGATCAATCAGATTACCCGTCATCAGCATTTTGGCTTTCGTCGCTCTGTAATATCTCTTCTCATGATAAGAAGGTAATTCTTAGACTACATAGGCTTCCATTTTTGCAGCATTTACATATGAACAACCGTCATTAAAGAAGATGTTTTGGGCAGGAACTGGTTTGATTAGGTTAAAGGGGTTATCCGCAACGATTGGGTGCAGCCTGCACTCGGATCTCAAATGGATCCATGTTGCTCCGCTGACTTTGCTGGCTGATGTACTGAAAAGAGAAGAAAAACAAAATGGCTAAAGTTCTGTGTTAATGGAACGGCCTCCTCTGAACCATCCTGAAGAAGTTCTGAATTTCATGATGGGAGTTGGTGGCTTTTCAAACAGGTCGCCCAGATGGTTGAAGAAATATTCTCCAAGTGCCGTCTTCCTGGTATTGCAGAGACTAGGGCATTTGCAAAGGAAGTGTTCTGTGTCCTCCTCCACGTCCCTGTTGCCGCATCCTCTGCAGAGTTCATCTGTACTTAGCCGCATTCTCTTCCGGTGGGCCACCAATAGGTTGTGGCCGATAATGATACCTATGACAAGCTCCAAGTTTTGTCTATTTTGAGTGAGGATGAGCTTGGTTTTCATCTTTTCACGTTTTGTCCAGATGCTTCTGGAGGCTCGGCATGATGGGGGCGCTCTCCATCTTTCGCCTGCTTGTCGTTTGGCTTAACAAGTTTAAGGAGAAGAATGACAGAGCTTTGGACCATTGACAGGTCGTGTTCTAATCCCTTCCTTGCCAGTTCATCCGGCATCTCGTTCCCTGGAATTCCTTTGTGACCTGGGACCCACCAGAGTGTTACATGGTGGCTATGGATGAGCGTTTTAAGCTCCTCGCGGCACCGTTTTATTTGCTTTGATTTTATTACTGCGGATGAGATGGGCTTTATAGCAGCATAACTATCTATGTAAATATCAATCTCTTTTATAGTAACAAGTTTTGTGGATAGTTCTCGTGCCGCGTCTGTTATCGCTAGGACTTTTGCCTGGAACGCACTGCCGTAGTTCGGAAGCCTTAGTGATATTGAAATATCAGGTTCTGCTGAGTAGATACCCGAACCCACTCCTTCGTTTGTTTTGAAGACTGAAATACTATGCGGGTTATTGTCCCCACCGTTCCCTAAGATGGGATAACCGTTTTGATGAAATCGGGGGATAGCGGAAGATAATCCGTAGTGGCGTCTTAGTCGTAAATAAATATAATATTTGAGAGATAGTATATCGACACGATTATCTAATTATTTGTTTTTATTATTATTATTAATTATCTGCATAACTTTGCGGAGAAAAAGGCATAATTTAAGATCTCGGTTAGCAACACTACTGGGATGATTAGTGTTTTATACAGAGTTACCTTAGTAGTTTGAGGTAGGGCTTTGTTACTCAGCTGCCGCCTTAGCCCATAAAAACAGTAAGTCTTCGTTTGATCTTCCCACTGATGTCATTTGCGGAGTTCACGATAAAGCCTAAGGGGACAAAGTTCTTTACTACCTAAGTACATACATATGTATATCCAAATTTTTCCTCAGCACTGAGTCATAAAGGAATTTGTACTTCCCCGTATGGTGTATAATGGGGTTATTATCATATATTGAGGAATGATATTTTCTGGATGATTGCCTTTAGGTGCAGTTTTTGTGTACACTGCAAGTGCTCTGCACTAGATACTCGTAAGTCAAATAATATTCGTTGATCAATGTTTTAAAAACAAATTATCAACACACAATAAATAAAAGTTCCATCACCGCAACCCTTTTCCACCCCATTGGCCGCACTGTGTTAACCAAGCCATGCCTATAGATGCACTCGGATACATCAGATACGGTAGTAGATACGCTTGCCAGTGTACGAGCCATTTCATGTTCCCCAACGATGGTCATTCGTTATAGTATCGTCGCAACGAACAGTTCTCCTGTCCACAATTTAATACGTGATGCGCCCTAACATTTAAACATCGCGCTAACGTTCGATAGATAAAATTTACTCTCCCACGGAGTCCAAAACAAAGAACCCACAACACAAAATATTCCCACATATGAAAGACTGGAATTTCATTAAGCATCATCGGAACTATCAATTTAAATTGTTTCGTTGTGTGACTCACGCGCGTGGCACAACTTCGTCCGAAACCGATACGGCCGGCGCTCGGCTTCTAAGTCAAATAAATGTGTGCGCGAGTCTTACTCACTTTTTGAACGGCAAACACTAACGTCCAGCCGCTGTCTTGACCCTAATCGGATTACGGAATAAAAAAAAAATTAAAAAAAAAAGAATTCAGTTCGAAGGTCTTCGCCGATTTATTTGATGCCATCTCGAGATATTTAATGAAGCATTATTGACCACACAGATGATAGGAGTCATCATCGTTTGAGCCAGAGTTGTGATCTCTGGTGACTGACTCATCCAAAAGTGATAACTGTCCCGGTTTAAATTCTGATGATCAATTAATTATATAATTTTGTTCGGATTGTGATTTATTGCTTTGTTTGTATAATTATCCGTTACCCAATGATGGCGGCAACAATTCAAACGTCGAACAATACATCGCCTGCAAATCCACAACTGAAAAGGATCGTTTACTCAAAGTATCGAGAACTGTTGGGCTCGTACAATGATAAGGCGAATGCAATTATTGAATCGCTTCCAGCCTATATGGTTAAGGAGGACCGCGGATTCCATTTTGATCCGAAAATTATCGACGCGGTGGATAATGTTGTGTAAGTTTATTAGTGTCATTAATTTTCGGTTGAAGTTGCGTATAGAGATACTCGCCAAACAAAGAAAGTTTAAGTAGTTGGAGTAGTATTTGAGAAATATCTGTTATCTTTGTGCAAAATTTATAAACAAAAAATATTTGTTTTATCACGGGTTCGCTATAGAAGCAGACTTTGGGCTGTAAATTCCAAAATAATGATGCTTTATGACGGATTTATCGTGCTTTTATGTGTGGGTGAGATCGGTCTTATCTTTGGTACACAATTATTCAATGTTAGCAGCTGTGATTTTGCGGAGGTGGGTGGTTTATTTTTTTATTTTGTTTTCGTGGAGATTATTTCTTGGAGACGAATCTTTGTTCGTAGATTGAGGAACTGAATGAAATAAAGTTCTCGGAATTGTACTTTGAATTAGTTCTTGTAATTTTGAAGTAATTCTATACATCTGTGGCAGTAGAAATCTCTTTGGGGCTGTTCTTTGCTAGGATGTTGAATTTCGTTAAGGTCTGCAATCACTTTGTGTGGTTCCAATTCTATCAAATTTTGAATTTAATATTCTTAAGAAAGAAAACTAAATTCGCTTCTTGCGAATTTCTGCATGAGAAGTGGAAATCCATTCTATCCTCGATGCGGACCATATAGTTACCACCTCCTGCTTATCGAGCTAATGCCTTTCAACACAATGTCCTATTTCTATTTCTTTATTTGTTTCTCCTCAAAATATATTGCAATGTTCGATTTCCCGCCAAGTCATGGACTTATCTTGTTATGAGGGTGTTTTTTTTGAGAGCTATAGAACTTTTTTTTTTTTTATAAATAATACCGACAGAAATTGAGTTTGAATCAAAAATCGTAATTGATTATGAAGAGTGGTTCATGATATGTTTTGAGTACGACTTCAGGCATATGGATTCCTCGGCTGTTTTTGACGAAGCGCATCCTCTCGGGCCAATTTTGGGTCACTCTTTCGAGCATTTGAGGCTCTATCTCATCAATTACGGGTTGAATATTGGCTTCCAAGGCCTGAATAGTTTTGCGGTTTATCAGCATACACCAAATACTTTACATAGCTTCAGAAGCAGTAACCGAATAGCATCAAATCGCACGATCTCGGTGGCTAATTCACTCGGATATAATGTTGTTGTTAAATCGAGTCCTTAGTAAATGAATGGTTTCATGGGCAGTATGATACGTAGCGCCATCCTACTGAAACTACATATACTGTTTAGATCAATGTCGTTCATATTTTCGGGTGTAGACCGAGATCTTTTTGCAAAATTTTCCACATAGTGGATAGACAAAGGCCAATCTGTTGCGATTGACGCCAAATTGACAATTCCGGAACTTCCACCCCACTTTCACTGACAGTGCCTACAGTTTGTTCTGTACGCACATTACGTTGATGCGTTTTTGGTGAAGGGGACCTTCCATTTTCATATTTGATAACCGCATTATAAGCTTTAGTTTTAGGCCTCGCATATGCATTAGTTTAATTTAGGATGCACTGGAAATCAAACCCATATCAAGGCACTACATCCCGTCTCGTTGAACTCTTCTTGCATGATATATTGCGGCCGTTTCTAAGGTTTTGTGTCGGACAATAAATATGTACATTTTTCCATTGCAAATCATTTTTCTATTCCTTTGAACAGGTGCAGATGAAATGGAGGATGGTTTCTTCCTCTTTTTCGTCCCAGCAGCTCCTACAGAAATCGTTTGACAAGAAACCCAACCTTTTCGCGTGTAGGCCTATTGGACAGTATTCTGTGATACGTGAGCTTCTGCTCCAGCCTTGGCCAAGCCTGTCTGTATATTTAGTACGTTCTTTTATTTGCGGTTTGTTTTGCTGATAGCGTCCAGCTTAGGTACAAGTTTAAACGCAGTGAGCGACATACTTCCAACCTGGCTATTCGGTAGGATATTTAGCGTAGCATAGCGTCTAGTGAGCTTGTCAGCCTTGCAGTTATCTGAAATATCTCAGTGGTCTGGTACCCAGCGCAGGTGAATGTTGAACTGTTCTGCTATCTTCATGAGAGACGAGTAGCAGTCTAGAGCGATCTTCAAAGTAATAGAGGACGACTCTAGGGATTTAATATCCGCTTGGCTTTTACATTTCAGCCAGGACAGGATTTCCTTAATCGGCATAATTTCTGCCTGAGAAACGCTACAGTGATCTGGGAGGCGAAAGGAGATGCTTAGGTTGCGCATTGGGAAGAAGATAACACCACCCACCCCCCTTCGAGTTTTGGATCCGTCTGTAGAGAGTGAATCAAATGCTTTTCTATCCTTACCGCGCAGAGATAGTTGCACAGAAGTTTTTGTCAAACCTGAGCTCCGGTGGAGTGTAGTCGGTGTTTTCAGATGTAAAGTTCAGTAGATCTAAGATCGAGGAGTTGACAGCTTGATCTCAGAAACAAGAAACTATTAATATTTTACTTGCATTTGTTTTCGCGAAAAATGTTTAACCAAGATTACTCGTAATATTACGATTATGGAGAAACTCAAAAAAGTGAATTCGCCAATTCTGTCTGTCATCTGTATGAGGTCTGTCTGCTGAAGGCTGGACGGATTTAATTCAAACTTCATATATGAGATCTTTCGAGGTGAATTCGAGACTTCACTCATTAGGAAAAGAGAAATATTTTCTCGAAAACTGCTCTAACGATTTTGTTCGAATACATTCGGCTTAGTTTATACATGTGTCATAATGTGATATACCAAGTTTATTTTTTAACAGAAAACTTATATCTCGGTAGTTATGGACTGGTTCATGAAAATCGTGCATTTCCAAAAAAACCGGACATTTTAAATCTGAATGAATTGTAACCGAACAGCATAATATAATATAAAGGTGCAAGTACTTGCGACCCAGCCGTGCACTTTCTTTAATTTGAAATTAATCTGCGATCTTTCCGCGTACATCTGATCCTCTCTTAGAACAATCCAATCCAAATGATATTAGTGTCTTCTGCATAGGCATACACCTCTCGAGATTATTGATACTTGTCCCACCCCACACATAAATAACATTCCCACCTACTTAGCATATTTCATGATTCCTTCCTTGGAGCTATACTCATTAGAAGGTATTTTTTCGCTCAGAAGAAATCTCTCTAGAAAAACATACAATGCGTCTAATGAGCTACGTAATTTACTTCACCCAATGGATCGCCTCGTGGGATACTTAAGCGAACTACTTTCACAAAATAAATAAAAATAATTGTTTAAGTACTCTAACTGAATATTCTTTCATAATTAACTCATAACCTGGAAAAAAATAACCATAACCACATCCATACTCAACTTCATTGGGTTACATAAACACTTACAACGTGATGTCTTGGTTAGATTGGTACCAAAGTCATAAAGGCTTAGTAAACCTACTTCCAATAAACTTCTTTCATCGTCTAAGCGTTGTCTCATTAACCCATCAAAGAGTCATCATTCAGGTTTAGCCTAGTGCTTCTACACTGTTGCCTCGACACCTTCATTTTTTCTATTCCGGGGAACAACCAAACCAGACGGCTTGATCTATTTGACCCACATTTGCGAGTATGTTCTATCCGGTCGGTGGATGGATCTGTATTTCAATTGCTACATATATGAAACCGGCTAATTCTAACCGTTGTCCATGGTACCAATTGTTTTGTTTTTATTCTGACTCACTGTCCGGTTTATGCGTATACGATAATAAAAATGAAAATGGACAAGTTGGACAAATTACCAAGTAATGCAACTGAGATGTACCGCTGACGTTGTGATATAAATCATTTCCTTCGAAATAATGTGGCTCGGGTTTATTAGTCATTTCATTTGAAGTAGCGTTCGCTATCATATTAGGAAAGCAGCTGAAGTACGAATATGTTTTGTAATCGGAGCTGGGAAATTACCACTTCCGGTTTAGGTCGAAATTTTATGAAAATACGTGCTTAGAGAAGAAAAACAAAATCACTGGCTGATTTGGTTGGTTTAATAATGGTTAGATATATACCTTAGATAGATCACTGATCTATTATCAAAAAGTCCAAGGTGCATCATAATTCAAATAGAACCAATAATTTACTAATACTCTCTGGCAGACTAACTTACTATTTTTTTAAAACGACTTTCTAATGAGTAGCCCTACCGCCAGATCACTACCCCCATTATGGGCTCCATCAGCTCTAAATGACCCATCCGTCTTAGTCGCTGTATGTGAAATCGATGGCTAAGTCGATGTCCTTGTACAGGCCGTATAGCTCGGCATTGTACCTTCTCCTCCACTCACCGTCTATGTAGACGGGACCAAAGATCGCTCGAAGAACTTTTTTCTCGAAATAACCAAGGGCATCCTCATCTGGTTTTGTCAAAGCCCATGCTTCTGCGCCATACAGCAGGACTGGGATGATTAGTGTGCTATAAAGAGTTACCTTAGTAGTTCGAGATAGGGCTTTGCTACTCAATTGCCGTCTTAGCCCATAGAAACAACGATTGGCAAGAGCAGTTCTTCGTGTGATCTCCCTACTGATGTTATTTGCGGAGTTCACCATAGAGCCTAGGTAGACAAAATCCTTTACTACCTCAAAATTATATCTGTCTATTGTGGCGTTCTGTCCAAGACGCCGATGTTGGGTGTCCTTTTTTGTAGACAGCATATATTTTGTTTTGCTTTCATTGACCGCTAGACCCATTTTTGCTGCCTCGATCTCAATATCATTGATGGCCCACTGAGTTCTTCCGATTATGTCAATGTCATCGGCATAAGCGAGTAGTTGTACAGACTTGAAAAAGATTGAACCTCCGGTGTTGGCTTGTGAGTTTCGTACAATTCTTTCAAGTACTATGTTAAAGAGATCGCATGATAGCGCGTCACCTTGTCTAAGACCTTTCCTGTCATCGAACGGTTCGGCGACTTTGATGGAGCAGCGAGAGTTCTCCATCGTCATTCTGCACAAACGGACGAGCTTGGCAGGGATGCCAAGACTAGACATGGCTCTGTATAACTCGTCTCTATACACGCTATCATAGGCAACTTTGAAATCGATGAAGAGGTTGTGCGTATCGATTTTATATTCATGGGTTTTCTCCAAGATCTACCGTAGTGTGAATATTTGGTCAATGGTGGACTTTCCCGGCCTGAAAGCGTACTGATAAGGACCTATCAGGTTGTTGACGATCGGTTTTAGGCGTTCACATAATACGGCAGACATGATCTTATATGCGATGTTGAGGAGACTTATATGTACCTCTGTAATTGACGCAGTTTAGAGGGTCATCTTTCTTCAGGATCGGGCAAACGATGCTGAGGTTCCATTCATTGGGCATACTTTCGTCCGACCAGATTTTACAGATGAGCTGGTGCATGCTCCTTACCAACTCATCTCCTCCTGCCTTGAAAAGTTCAGCGGCAAGGCAGTCGGTCGGCTCCAGCAGCTTTGTTGGATTTGAATTTCTGATCGGGTTGACGGGAATCTTGACTGTCATCGTCACTGTTGAATGGCTCATTCTGCCTGACACCGGAATATTGGTCATCATCGCCGTTTAACAGTCTGCGGAAGTGTTCGAACATCATTCCTGTAATAAAGTCTCTCAATTTCCTCGATCGAGCGCTTCTCATGCTCTTTTCTCCTGCTCACGTAGAGCTCGTACGCAGCTCTAGTCCTTCTATGCAGCGCCGCTTTGTAAGCCTCTTGTTTAGGAGCATGAGCTTGCTGGCATACCTCATCAAACCAGGGGTTTCGTTGTGGTGGCCGAGAGAAACCCAGTACATCAGAGGCGGAATCTCTGATGGCTTGTTGGCAACGCTGCCACTGGTCTTCCGCATTTGCTGCTGGCGGCATAGCACTTAGACTAAGATAAAGGGAAACTCGATCGACAAAGGCTCTGGCGGTCTTTTGCGATTGTAGCCGCCCGACGTCAAATTTCCTCACAGTATTTCGTTGATTTCGCTTCGTTCTGGATATCCGCATCCGTACCTTGGCTACAACTAGGTAGTGATCCGGAAAGTCCGGACACCCAGAATATTGGAAGAGTGCCTTGCGTCAATCGCAATGTGATCGATTTGGTTGACAGTTTTTCAATCAAAGGACAGCCATGTTCCTTTATGAATGTCGAGACATGGGATCCGCGTACTAGCTACGACAAATTTTCGCCCGGCCGCAAGTCGATTAACCTGAGTCCGTTTTTGGATGTGATGTCGTGCAGGCTGTGCTTTCCGACCACGCTACTAAAGATGTCCTCTCTTCCTAGCTTTGCGTTAAAGTCGCCTAGGATAATTTTAACGTCGTGGCGAGGGCATTGCTCATATGTCTTGCTCAAGAGCTGGTAGAAGTCATCGTTTGTCGCGTCGTCCTTCTCCTCGTGAAGGGCGTGAACGCATATTAGGCTAATGTTGGCAAATTTAGCCTTGATACGGATAAACATAAGGCGCTCGTTCACATGCCGACTCAAGACTTCTCGCCTAAGTCTGTCTCCAATGACAAATCCGCACCCGAATAGACGCTGTCCTTTTGGTCATTAGCAATCGCCGTAGTAGACGTCGCAGTTTTTATACTCCTTTTGCCCGGCCCATCCCATCGCACTACTTGGATGGCGGTAATGTCTGCTTTGAGACACTCTATGGCCTCTGCAAGTTGTTCAGCTGCACGTGGTTTGTAGAGGGACCTGACATTCCATGTGCAGACACGAAGATCGTTGTCCTTTTTACGTTTGCTTGGGTCGTCAACAGTAAGATCATCCATATCCGAGGCTCTTGGTTGCTTCGTAACCGAAGGTTTTTTACGTGGTAGGGAAGTTAGCCCGACGGCACAATCTCCAACCTGGAGGACGAGCTCCTTTTTTGCAACCCCTAGGACGAGGGGCCGGATGCACCGATGTTAGTTACCCACTTCGGGGATATGAGCGCTGCCGTTGGCCCATTCAGGGTTCATCCGCCACCATCTCTTTTTCAATACCCTGATGTAGTATTGAAAATCCTTACAGACCTCAGCTCCAAATAGACGTCACCATAGAGAGAATTCATCCACCGCACGTCCTCCTTCTGAGGACATCTTGTTAGACTTCTGAGACGCATATTTCAGCCAATCAGGTCAACAAGAGATGCCTCGTCTGGTTAAACATATGCGCGCTGAACTTCACCCAGTTGTGCTTGCGCAGGTCTGAGTGTTCAGCTACACATATACTATACTATCGATGTAATACCAATCATTTTTTTCAGATCACCATAAACTGGATTACCGATCATACCCATACTCATCATTTTACTGCGTCTCTAGCCTGTTCAAGAAAATAGCGTTTTCATTACACCTTTCAGGTGCTCACAAATGTGAACTGCCCACTCTCTCATATATTTCTCCTAAAAAGACCACTGGCTATTTGGAACAAACTAAAGACACTTCGTTTCGAGATTTTTCCGTTTACCAAATTTTGCCAGCGCTTTTCATGCAGAGCTTCTCGTGATTTGGGGGGCTGTCGAATACTGAGCGCGTTGCCAAGATCGAACCACAATCTTGCTATCTTTACCGATAGCCAATCTACTTATAAAGCCATTGATTCTTCAAAACTAGAGCTAAAGCAATGCCAGAAAGAACTAAACAAACTAGGCGTCCAATCAAAAATCACCCTCATCCGGATCACAGGACACAGTAACTTCGAGGGGAAGGAACGAGTGGATGATCTGGCCAGGCAAAGGTCAGTCCTTAATGGATTTGTCGCAGAAAAAGTCAAAGTTCCTTTAGGAATCCTTAAGAGTAAAATAGATCACCATTTCTTAAAGCTAGTTAACCTAGGGTGAAACACGCTTTCTTTCTAGCGTTATATCAGGAAAGACATGGCCCAGCTACAACAAACCTAGATCAATTGAGCTTCTAAGCAGATCAAGATCAGATATTGAGAGAATTGTAGCCATAAACACAGGCTATTGGTCAATAGGAGACCATGCCGCCAAGCCTGGCATCCCCCATAACACATTCTGCCGCAGCTGCAGAGATACTAACGAGAAAGAATCTCACTTTCACTTTCTTTGCAGATGCCCGGCCATAGCGAGGACCAGACAACGTACCTACTCTAGACGAGACATATCTGACAACAAAAATTGTAGCCCTCGTTATTTACCTGAACTCAAGAGGCTCGGTCTAGGACTCGTATATCTCTCTTTTTGAACCGAAAATTTCATTATACAACCAGGTTACATGAGCTTGTGGTTTCAAAATGGTGCAAATATCTCTGATTGGGTTCTCTTTAATAGCTACCTCTACCTACTTACCTACCATAGATGCTTCTTGTAGTATATTATACTATATGTAATCTACCAGATCCGTCATCACTTCATTTTGCTAGATCACCGAGGGTGCCGATCATGTCAGCCATATTAGTGATCAGTTTCAAATAAAATATTTAAAATTCTCCATAGGATCACCAAAATGTGCACAAAGTCTAACTATTGTCCAGGTTTTTCCTCGACACCATTAGACAAATCACTGAGTCAGCAAATGATCATCTTACATTTTTGTCAATGTTCCTGATCTAGATCATGTCTAGCCGCGGTAGCAGCAAAATTGATCAGCCTTAGACAAATCACTGTTCATTCGATTCCGCCCAAAGATGATTTTCACATTTAATATTTCCATCAGTTATTAAGTCATTTCGCGCAGCTTCCGTCATATCGTGTGGTGCACATGTTGTCTATTTAGCAACCAAATTAGAAGAATACTATCCAAATAGAGTGCCTGTCGTCTTGTTTCCTAGTAGGAAGATCAACTGGCTGCAAAATGTTGATTCAGCCTTAAATGGTTCTTTCAATGTTAATGAACAATAACGCTCGCATATTTATCATCATCATGATCGTTATGATGCTGGAGTATAGCTAGCAGCAATTGCATGTAAAGCACGAGTAGTGTACTATAGATATTATGAACATGTGTGCGGTGAGGTTTTTGTTGCGTGGCCTTTTCTGTCGTTTATGCATTTTGTGATTTATTAGTTTTCTTTTCATGTGTGTGGATGGATTTTAATTGGGAGAACAAGATGATGCCTACTATGCTGAACAAAGATTTTACGGCGCCACTGTCACGATATAAATTGATGAGTAATAAATTTGCGGTCTGCTATGGTGAACACGGTTCTTAAGATACAAATTTTCTTAATTGGGGCATAATTGATACAAATTTTAAGTGTTGTCGGTGTTCTTAATCACTTTGATGACACCTTAAACAGTGGAACTAGTGGCACTTTGTTACACAGTTTTGGGGAGTCCTTGGAAAGGAAAGTCATTTTGCATTCTGATTCATATCTCTTTATTCTTCCTTAAGTCACAGTAGGTAAAATTGTGGACTATATAGGTAATTTGGTTTGAATGGATTAGTCGAAAGGTAACTAATCTGTTTCTTAACTTATAAATACAACCAAGCTATGAAAGTTTGATTCTTTTTAGTCTAAGATTGGTGCAGACCATACTGTTCATTACTTAAACCATGTACGAAAGAACACAGATCTATGTTACGAGTACAATTTTTATTTCATTGGCTGAGCGGGTCGCTAAGTATTATTTAAACCAGAGCGATGTGCTTTTAATATCCTGATCACTGATCGTTGATAAACCAAGATTGCAAAGCTGCTCCATATTAATTCTATGAGAGTCTGCTTTGATTATTTACTGATCAATTAAAAGTAAATCGAGTAAAATGCTGATCATATCCAGGTTAATGTCTCAGTCTGCCCAGGAAATGTCATCGAACTAAACTGCCTTGGCGAAATATTTGGTTAAATTACGTTCCGGTTTATAAACCATTCTGTATTATCAGATCATGCATATTGAATGCCGTAGCCACCATTTAAGTGTGGCGAATGTCATCATCATTCTTTTGATAAAAGATCATCGTTTTGTCTAGAAAAAATTCTACTTCATTGACTGCATTAACTTAAGGATGTGTCAGTTTCCTTTCCTTTTAACTAAGTCACCTTATCGGGCGACCGATTTTAGAAAGATCACTAACCAAGTCAATAAAGTAAAGAGATATGTACAAGGCATCTATAAAGCCACCAAAATATCAAGAAATGTCATTGAAGGCAGAGTGATATCCAACCAATCCTACCAAGCTCACTTCTTCTGATCACACTAGTCATACACATATACCAGACAGCATTTTTTTTTCTTATTTTTGATTGCGTCAAGCGATCTGGTAGTCTTCGAAAGATACTAGTAGCCCGGGCTACTTGCATGCAGGATCGCACGATCGAAAACCTTAATAATCGATGCCGGGAATGCACCTACGTACTAATCCACACCCTGCACACTTCTACCACTCTCTCCACGGGATTGCAGTTAGGTATTACTTCGCGGGGATAGTTATCAGTTCTTGTGTCAGCTGCTTCTGATGTTTCCGCTGCTTCTGTTGCTCTTCTTAGCTTTTCTATTCCTCGTAGCTCTTTTCGAAAAGTTGTTACGAAATTACATGTTGCCACCCAATTTTCTTTCAACCGTAGCATATGGTCGAGGAGTAACGACGGACTGGGCAGAGTAATTCTCCATGCCGTGAAACGTGTGCAATAAAATACTCCGTGTCCAAATCGGTAGGGATACTTACGGTAACCACCCTGACCAGACAGGAACTGCGTAAGATGGTAGCTGCAGTCTTCATGCTTTCGAATTATCCAGTCTTGGATTGTCGGTATCAGTTTGTATGTCCTGTCCATCTGCCTTTTATTGTATTATCACAACGAACTTGCCACATAGCTGCTGACGCTGACCTTTCTTCAATTTGTATCACCTTGTTACCAGTGGCGTCGTGTTAGCTCAATGCTCTTCTGTTATATATCCCAATCATTTCATCTGCGAGGGTATCGATGGGGACCATTCCAGTTATAACAAATGCAGCTTCGTCAAAAATGTTTCAAAAGTTGCTGATTTACTATAGCGTGCAGAGTCTGTACGATAGTCTCCTTTTGGTCTCCTTCGTCCTTAGTGCATCCGCCCAGACTGCGACGGCATATAACAGAACTAAGGTGGTAACTCTAGAGAGTAGAATTCCTCTAGCGTATCCAGGTCCACCGATGTTAGGCGTTATACACAAGAGATCTCCCTGCATTTGCGATGTTTTTTTGGTAATATAATCAACATGCGTTTTGAACTGCAGTTTGTTGTCCAGCATTACTCCAAGGTATTTAACCGCCTCTTTGGACCTGATGGTTTGGTTACCTACCTAAAAGTTGGTAAATGCGACGGTTCTCCGGCTGGGTATAAACACAGCTTCTGTTTTATGGTCAGCCATAAAAATCCGCCAGGTAGCGTTAATTGTCGGACTGCGTCGTACATGATATTAAACAATAGCGGTTCTAAGATTCCCTCAGTGACATTGTAGTATTTTACCTCTTCATCGGTATTGTATAGTTTCCTGTTGTAGTTCGTCACTATACGCAGCAGATAATATGGCGCACCAGTCAGCATATAGACTAACATACGTGCATGTACTTTTACATCACCGAAAAAGAATTCAGTACTCAAATCACCGACGAAATGTCTTCTAATTCTTCTTCCTTTTTATCAGCGAGGCTATGATCCAAAAACAAGGGATCACAACTCTCCCACTTCACCGCATTTCTACTGATCCGCCTGTGGAGTTCGCCGACGATTTCGTCTTCTTATAAACATGTTTATTTTCAGTTATTCTTAGCAAAATTAATGATCTTGCCAATAGAGATTAAATTCTGAAAAGATGACCCATCGGTTGCAATATTTAAAAAAAAATGTTTAAAAAGATATTTTAAGGGCGATCGCCGAAATATCCGACCCTTGATAAGTTTGTTTGTATTACAAGTTTTTTTTTTCTCCGAGGGTAGGTGAAAATCTTTGCACAGCAAAATCATGCATGCTCCGCAATCTAGACGCGATTAATCCTTATCTCTCCAAGTCGAAAGGTTTCGTCCTTTGTAGCCGGCGCAATAAATTGCTCTCATCCAAAGTAATTTGTAGGACTGTATTGTTGACATGTCCGATTAGTCGGTTGCTGTGCTTTCTCGCGAAGTTTTTAGTTACAGCTACGATTGTCGGAATTCTGAGATCCCTGCGGATATCGTCGTTTCTATTATACCACGGTGTTTGGACAATATCTCTTAGCACTTTATTTTAAAGGGTTTGTAAAATATTGCCATTTGATTTCTTGGTTCAACCCCAGAGTTGTATACCGTAGGTCCACACCGGCTTTAGCACTTGCTTGTATAAAAGCAGTTTGTTCTCAGTACTGAGCTGGGAATATTTTCCGAGTAACCAGTACATTTCTCTATATTTCATTTCGAGTTATTTACGTTTCATTTTCACGTGGGAATTCCATTTCAGCCTTGCGTCGAGTGTCGTTCCCAGGTATTTGGCCTAGTTTCCAAAAGGTATTCGGGCTGAGTTAAAAAAATTGGCAAGTCATTAGTTTTCTTATAAGTAAAATTCACATGAACAGATTTAGATTCGTTGAGGGTGATCTACCAGTCTTTCGTCCATTCATTTGCATTACTCAGTGCGTTTTGCAGTTTTGCAGTCGTTTCTTCGATTGCAGTAGGTAACTGCTAGGATAGTGGTGTCATCGGCAAACGCAAAGGATAGTGCCATCATTTTTCGGTATATCACGAGTATATAACAAGAAGGCTTCCTTGCGGTACGCCGGCGGAAATTTCTTTGAGCTCCGAGTATTTGATTCCATCTCTAACACGAACTAGTCTATTCCCGAGATATGATTCTAAAATATCGTATAGGCATACAGGGAGAATTTGTCGTAGTTTGCATTTCAAGCCATCATGCCACATCTTATCAAAGGCTTGTGAGACGTCAAGAAATACGCTTGAGCAAATTTTTTTTCTTTAAGCTCTTTCTCGATTACGTCAGTAATTGTAATGTATTACAAGTGAGGAACACCAATCACTTATTATGTATAATCTACTACATATAATTAGATTGACAGATCATTCTGAATTGAGTTGACAATCCTTGTGACTCTATCAAGATTACTTTCGATTACTTTAAGACCGATGGTTTTATTTTAATGATCGTATTTTCAAGAAAAATCCTTTAGAATTTTATATTTTCACTTCAACGCAGTACAGTGATTGATTGCTGATCAAAGTTACATAGCTAATCGCTTAGGGCCATAGGAGTCTGTAAAAGTGACCAATAGTAATTGTACACATAAAAGTTATCGACAATCACAACATGCCCGTGATACGGGCTCCAGCCCTACTCAACATTCTAATCTAGGGCTGCCGGCATAATTTGTATCTAACGTATCGACGTGATAAATTGCAAATTATACGCACCATAAAATGTGGTTAAAAATAAATTTCCGTTTACTAAAAAAACTATCCTCTAATTAATTAGTGTCTCAAATGCTTATGGTTCGCCTACGCCCTGAAGCACACTTTCACACCCACTCAACAAAAACCGGAATGATAAAAAAAAAAAAAAAAAGCAGAGGGAAAATCCACAAGTTACTCTCTCCCTTGAACATTGTGTAATCATCAAATCGAAAAAGAAAACATTTTTTTCTTCTTTTATTCTTTTCACTCTCCATTGCAGTGGTCACATAATACACGTTTGCATGCCCTTGATCCCGAATTGCTAGCCCATAAAAATTTCCAACATTAAACAATATTTTCGCTGGTAAACGTAGAATGGATACACGATGGAACTTGAACTGCATGGATCCAAGTATGCGCGCTACATGCGAGAGTATCTGTGAACTGTGTAATAGGATTGTAAAAAGAATCTAAGCCCGTGGGTTATGAGGTTGCTCTTGCAGTTGGGCTAGGCAATGGCCAGTTCTATCTAAGATGAAGTACCACATTCGTTTCCTCTCTCCTGTAGATAAGCTATTACAAGAAAAAAAAAAATACGTGCAGAGCAATATTTCTAAAAATAGAATCCTTATTCACATCAGATGCCTCACATCCTCCTACAGATGGTTGAGAAATAAAACTTAAAATAATAATGGCAGAACGGAATATTGCAAGCTGTTGACATATTAATAAGCCAATTTCAAATGAAATGCCAACGCAAGGTACATTGTTGACTTTGAATTTTGTCAGCGGAGAATTTTGGAAAGCGCAAATGATGTTAAATTTTGTTTGTGGTATAGAATAAGTGAACAAGCTGAAAGGTAGGTGGTGGCGAGATGCACAAATTTCCACTTGCTCCAAAGAATGATTTTAATAAATTGATTATAAACTGATCTTAGAATTTACACGAAAATGCTAGGAATAAATTTATTCACTTTCAGTTGAAGGACCATTTCATGTACTTCTGGATCTCATCTTCTCTTAATGATCGTGTCGGAAAACTGGTGAAAATGAAACGAATCTACCGTATCAAATTACTGATTGGCTATGTAAATTCCATGTGTACAAAGACCACTGGCTAATCTGGGTAGAGTGATTGTTGTTAATCACTTTAGATTGAACTATGAACTTCATCGGTTTACCTTATGACTTTTCGCAAGTGTCATATCCATTTCAGTGATCTTCCTCGGCGTTGTTTCGAACAGAGCTTTCAATCTATAGGGGCTTTGGCTGATAAAAGGTTCAGGGTCTTACAAAGACTGACCTTAGATATAGTGGTTTATTTGAGATTGATTAACAAATTTGTAAATTGTGATTTGTGCGGCTAAGACGCATAGGTCTAAGGCTGATTGATGAAACTTTGATGAATGATTTGCGAACTAAGCAACTATGTATGTGAAATCCATTTACACTCTTTAAGAAAATGATCGATCATAACTCTGGGTCTTAAAAAAAATCCATTTAAAATCGAGTGCTAACAAAAAGTGCCTTCTACAGGGTGGGCCAACTACAAGTTTCTTTTTAAAAAATGCAATAAAATGAACAAAATGAATTGTTTTCCATGTATTATAACTTTATTAGTAAGAGCGAACATTCCCATTAATTGTGGAATACAACTTTGTTCAAGTGGCTGCCTTGGCTGGCCACGTAGTAGCGCATTCTATCACTCCAATTTTCCAAGACCTTGCTGATGGTTTCGGGCTGTAGCTCACGGATTGCTTGGATGATATTGGCCTTAAGTGCTTGAATCGTTTCTGGATTGTTGGCATAACATTGGTCCTTTACGGTTCCCCACAAAAGGAAGTCCAAAGGGGTCAAATCGCAGCTCCGAGGCGACCAATTGACATCGCCAAGACGGCTAATAACACGATTTGAGAATTTGGTGCGCAAAAGACCGATTGTGGCATGGGCTGTGTGGCATGGCACGCCATCCTGCATGAAGTCTTCAATTTCAGTAAAAAAAAAAAGTCGTCGACCGAAATGTTCTTCCCAGCCTTATTTTCGAAGAAAAATGGTCCAATGATTCCACCACTCCACAATCCGCACCAAACTGTCACTCTCTGTGGATGCATTGGCTTCTCGACAATAACGTGCGGGTTTTCCGAGCCCCAGATGCGGCAATTTTGTTTGTTAATGTAGCCGCCGAGATGAAAATGTGCCTCGTCAGAAAAGATGATTTTTCGCCCAAAATCGTTGTCCAATTCAAGATGCTCTACGGCCCAAACTGCGAAGCGATATCGAAGCGGATGGTCGTGCGCTTTCAATTGCTGAGTCAATTGGACCTTGTAAGCGAATAATCCCAGATCGTTGTGTAGAATTCTCCTCAGGCTAGTGCGTGAAATGTTGAGCTGTTGAGATCGATGACGAGTTGATGTTCGTAAATTGAGTCTCACACTCTCGGTTACGGCAGCCACATTCTCGTCTGTGCGCACCGTACGATGACGGGGACCATGAGTGTTGTCCACTAGCTTACCAGTCTCACGAACTTTTTGCACAAACTTGCGTACAGCAAGCGCGGCGGGTGCTTCATTTCGGCCAAAACTTCTTTTCAAAAAACGCACTGTTTGGGCTACACAGCACTCACTTTGGAAATAAGTTTTCAATATTTCCCAATGTTGTTCAAGCGTATAGCGACTCATTTCGTTTCGCGGAGGTATGATACTGACTTTCTGTCAAGATTTCGAGCGGGAAAACAGCTGCCAGTGTCAAAATAACCTATGATTTAAAAAGAAATCACTAGATGGCCCACCCGTTATACGTACTCTTCCATTGATCAAGGCAAAAACAATGCAGCGGCATAACTTCGGTTTCTTTGTTTTGTTGCGCCAAGCGATGTGGTAATCTTTGAAAGATACTAGCATGCACGATTCGCAAGCCCGAGTAATCGATACCAGGAATGCGCTCACGTACTAACCCACACCCTGTACACTTCTGCCACCCTCCCCACTGGACTACCGTTGGGTATTACTTCGCGATGCTGGTTAGCAATTTATGCTCTTCTTTCCCCGTTTGCTGGTTCATCATTGAGTTCGGCGTTTGTTGTTCTTTGTTCTATGAGAGATGCTGTCTGGGCTTGGCTTTCACATGTGCTCTCTCTGACTCCTTCCAACCGTCGAATTTCCTTAATGATTTTTTCTGAAACACACTGTCCCAAAAATGCGCTCGATGTTAACATGTGGTTCACAATGTTTTCGGGAGCTGGTATTTCTCCAATTCTTTCTACTAGTTCTCTGCGCTCTATACTGAAACGATGGCACGTGCTGCGCATCGCCTTTCCGCAATTTAGACAAATAGGAGATTCATTGGGACCAAACAGTTCAAGTACGCACGAGAGCAGTCGGTTCGGTTAGGGGCTGGCTTAAGTAAAAATCGACTTCTCCATGATTACGGTCCACCCATTTGTGGATATCAGGTATAAGTCGATGGGTCCTTTGTAGACTGGTTGCACCTCTCCTGCCATGCTCTCATGCTTCGCTGTTTTTCTTTTATCTTGATATCTTTCACAGAAGCCCGGGGTTCCTGAATTTTGGCATCGTAGGTCCTTTGTAGCTCGCTAGCCAAGATATCTGCTGGTAGTATTCCCACGATGGCACATATAGCATCATCTGACACTGTCCGATATGCACAGCAAACCCTCAGTGCACATAGTCGGTTGACGGAGTTAATCTTTTTTGAGTACGACTTAATGTCACTTCTTTGGCCCATATTAGTCCCGCCTACATATGACTGACTGCAACACCCTCCTTTTTTGTCTGGGTCTTTCAATGAATAACTTCAGTTTCTGATGCTGGTTGTTGGCTGCTAGACTGTGAATGTACATTATATATGTAAACGGAGATCTCGTCGTGTGACATCTCAAATCCTATCGTCCATTGAACAAAAAGTTTTTTATGAATCCGGTAGGCTTACGGGTGTATGTATACCGATTCCTTTCAAACATACAGTTGCTTCAGGCCGGCCATTTATTTGTGCTGAATTACTCCAAGTCGAGTAATTTTGATTAAACCCATAGATAAGCGAAAAGAGTAGACCGCTCTTCAATAGAGCAAAAAAAAAATCATAGAACTCCAGAAGATTGAAGCCCATACAAAGACAGCCTCAAAGGATATAAGGCTAGCTTAAGGACCTCTCAAAGGAAGGCGTGTGAAATTTTCGGTGGTAATATAGAAAAGACGAGCTACTCTTCTATGATAAGGAACATCTTATATAAATAAGCCTTCACCCATAAAATAAATAAATATTTGGCGCAACAGCTCTTTAAGTGCCAGGGTCTAGCTTCTCGCAACCACTCATGTTGTGTACGTTATATTTTCCACACGAATGGAAGGGACCTACAGTTTAGTGCCGAATCCGAACGGCGATTTGAGAAGCATCCATGCCAAGTTACATTATGAAACCAGACGGCAACTCTTCACTGTCAAGTGAAGAAACTCTGGTAACTCTTTTAGATACTAACTTCCAGGGTAATAAGGCAGACACACCCGACTCTACAATCAACCATAATGTCTCCCCGGAATATGAACTACTTCCTTCCCTTCGAATCTCCAGAACTCGTTGGTATCATACCGCTGGAGTTTCAACAGTGACTGGATTTACTCTACCCGTGGCACTACGAGATATTCAGTGGGGGTTTACTCATAGGCAACATTCCAAAATCATGGAGAGAGGTTAAAGTAGTCTATATTCCGAAAACTGGTAAGGCTTCTCACTTATCCACCAACGATTTTAGGCTTATCTACCTCATTTCTTTTAAAAACCGTAGAAAGACTAATCGACGGAAATCGGAAATCGGAAATCCACAAAAACCGTCCTTCATTCACTCGTGGGAATTATTGAGAAATTATTTGAAAATAATAAATTCACAATGATTTCTTTTCTAGATATTGATGGTGCCTTCAATAACGTCAGAACAAAAGCCATAATGGCTGTACTGAATACCCTGAAGATTGAGCTCTCAATCGGAGTCCTCACAGGGCATTGTTTGATAGGCAGGTAGAATGTTTGTAGAAGCTGTAGGGACGAGGAAAAGGAAGAGCCGATTACCCATCTTGTGTGCAACTGTCCCGCGATATCCATGCTATGACGGATAGCTTTTGGAGAGTACTTCTAAAACGTCATAGGCGACTTCTAGGGTCTTGACATCTGTAAGGTTAATAGTTTTGTTAATTATTTTTTGTCCTCATTTTTTTCCCACAAATTCTGCTGTTGGTGTACAGAACTATGGATGCCTTTGCCTAACAAGCACTTACCAATTATATCCCATATCGTCAATCTTGAGCAAATGCGTGTCGGATAGACCTATTTGTTGCAACAAATTTGCCCATCAATCATCGATGCCATGAAACATTAGACGCTCCAGCTCCATTCATCTAATTTTCTTAGCCACAAAATGTGGTGGTAGCATTAGTCAAGTCTCAAAGTCATCATTAAAAACACCACTTCACCTGTCAGTGTATTTGTTTGAGTTCGAGCTTTTGTGGGCTTCTTTTCGAAATCCGCCCTTATTCGGCTGCCATTTGAACATTTAGATAAATCCATTCAGTATGAACTACGAGTATATTAATGCTGCAAGGTCTGTTATACGATGCAGCATATTATGCATTGTAGAGTAGCAGTATCGGATTATGGCAACGATTGCTGGGGGCTGTATACGCGGGGTTTTTCCTTCATTTGCGGTTTCATCGTGAATTTGCAATCGGATTAGTGGACCAAATTTCATAATTACACTATCTGGACTGAATTGCGGTTTTGGTTTTTATAAACCTCATTTGGCGATTCATTAGTAACAAGTATTAAGTGGATTTGCAAATTTGATCATGAGCCAGTTCAATCAATGTGTCGCTGTCGTCTTGCTCGTCTGTTGTATCTGCTACTTGGCTGGAATAAAGTCTTCACTAATCGCACTTTATGCACATATCTCTCAAATGACTAATTTCGATATTTTTAGCTAAAAATGCATTCATTTCCACAGATTATAGAAAATGCGAACAAAGCGACTACCACAAGTAGAACGGTATTGTACCGCATGCAATGCTCTCGTAAAATGAGTTACTCACCTAAATGTGAGTCACACACTCACCCACGACCAAAGTCGTCGTGTGTATCTAAAATGTGTATTTCGATAGATTTATTCATAACAAATGATGAATATATCATCGACTTAAAAATAGACCAACGGGAGACACACTGCGCACTGAATTAGCTGGTTTCCACAACGCAGTCATTGTATGGCTCGAAAGTAAAATTTTGTAAAATTTCATTTCATTTTCGAAAGTGGGCGGCATTTATGGATGAATTGTCTTCTTGCAGTCAAGTGGTTACTTTTGGAAATGATCTGGTTTATTGAAAACCTCTTGAGCAGGTCGTAATAAATATTATACAAAATTAGCTTTATGGAGTGCTTGTATAGAAAATGTAGGTTTGAAGATTGTTTAACAACCGCAGAAGCATTTTCTGTTGTTCAATGGTGTATTTGTTTGTTTAGCTGCAGCTTTTTATGGTTTTTGCCCTGCGGTTGTTTATTTACTTTTATTTTATTCTAAGCTATGCACTTTATTTGAAAAGTGTTGGGAATTTCAATGCATTTGTTGCTTAGTTTGTTTAGCTGTTTTGGGTGCTATCGACGACTGAAGCATCGTAGGCTTCCTGGCGATCGCTGGGACTATGGGCTGATGGTAAGGCCCTTGTTTTATCATCCATGGGAGTAAATACATATTCAATGAAAGCCTCGTATTTGAGTAGTGTCTGTTCTGCTTTTCAGCTTTTCCAAAACGAAATAGGGCCCTGTACTTGAGTTGCTTTTGTTGTGTTCATGTTTGTGATGAAGCAAGTTTTTCAGTCTAAATATTTTACGTTTTGCTTTGTCAATGGCACTTCACCTTTATGTCATAGTGTCACCAATCACAGGGCGCAGATTAAATTGAATCTCCTCATGTACCAAAAGGTATTCAGTTGTAACCACTCTCCTCCTGCTGTCGTTAGGTATTTCTTCGCGGGGCTGGTTAGCAATTATGCTCTAGTCTCCGGGGCCTCCTCTTGGGCTCTTCTTAGGGCTTCTGCTCTTCGCAGCGCGTTCTGCACACATACTATGAATGAGCAGATCTCCATCCACTCGCCCTCTGATCCTGTCATGCGACTTACAAGATTTTCTGGACTTGGCAGGTTTGCTCTATCTTCTGCAAAGCGTCTGCAGTAGAACACTGCATGCTCCGCGTCCTCCTCTTCGTTTAGACATTCTGGACACATGGGCGAACTATCGTGTCCAAATCTATGGAGGTATTTCCGGTAGCCACCTTGTCCGGACAGGAACTGTGTGAGGTGGTAGTTACAGTTCCCCCTCACTCTCTCTGTCCATGATTTTATAGTGGATGAAGAGTGTAGAGCAAACAATATGTGAGGCTCCCAACAGTGAACTTGCTTAGAGAGTTTAGAGAGACGCCAAAGAAACATGAAGCTAAAAAAGTGATAAATGAAAAGAAAGCGGCTTTCAAAGCTCGGTCAAAGTGCCTAATAATAGAGATGAAAAAGCCCGCCTCGCAGTGGAATATAGAACGTGTAAGACACAAGTGAAGAAAAATTGCGCTCAGCTCCAAGCAGAGAGTGCAGAGGGCCTGTTTCGGAGGTTGCTTCTTCCACGGTTGCTGATACAAATTAGGCTATCAAGAGCTGAGACGACACAATATGAGCAACTGTCTTCAAAATACCCGCCCAAAGTAGGAGCACTGCTCAGGATATTCGTTCGCCAAAGTTCATTAACAATACTTAGCGCCAGCTTCCTGTGGGTGACACCAAAATTCTGCATAGATGGCGATAGTAGTGTGGAAGACTTTTGAATGAACAATTTCTCCGGCTATTCTTTTCAAGGATCACTCCTACCTGTGAAGAAATATTTGTGAGGCGGTCAAAAAAGGCGGTATTCCTTAAAATGAAAATCGGTTGGGCCAGAGAAGATACCGAGATAAAAGATGGAAGACATCGGGTTCAGACGACTTATGATTCTCATCTCCAAACTCATCTCCCTCTCACTGTCTACAAAGGAAAGGGTGATAGGCGAAACAGCGATAATTACCGTTCTATCAAGCTGGTGTTACTCACCATGAAATTCGTTGAGCGGGTTTTAAGTGGCCAACTGCAAAAAACAACAAGGCTATCTGACCATCAGTGCGAGGTTGTCCCGGGTAAATCAACCACAGATGCAATCTAAAGTATAAGGATCATAATGGAAAAATATCGTGATTCCTTACAGAATTTGCATATTGCATTGCTCGACTTTGAAAAATCATTCAACAGACAACCACGAGATCTGATATGGGTAGCGCTAAGGCATCGACGGGTCTCAGAAACTTATGTACAGATGATCATGAATATGTACGAAGGATCAATGACAAGAGTAAGATGCCCGCTGGAGTAACCGAAGAATTCCAAATCAAAGTCGGTGTGCACGAGGAAGCGTCTTAAGTCCTTTGCTATTTTTGCCTTCTTTGCTTGAAGGTAAAGTAATGGATCCCAAAGTACACCAGTTATTCTTTACTGACGATAGAGCCAACATAAGTGAAGACCCTACGTCCCTGTAACGTAGACGTTTTGGAGGGAAATGGGTATCGCATTAGTTCAAAAAAGACAGAGTACTTGTGCTGCCCGTTCTCTGATTCACTCAGGCCTATTCCAGACATTTATTTGAATGGAACAGTGCTTCCCAAGTGCGAAAAGTTCAAATATCTGGGATCTATGATCAATAGCAAAGCAACCTGTGATGACGACATCAATTATCGCATAAGCGTAGGGTGGATGAAGTGGCGAGAAGACTCCACTATCTTCTGTGGCCGAAAAATGCCCCGTAAGTTGAAGGGAAGGCTCTACACCGCAGTTGTATGTCCAGCGCTCACATATGGTTCACTATTTTGACGATGTACAAAAAGTGTGAGAGCAAATTAACGGCAGCTGAGATGAAGATGCTTCGCATGACAGCAAGAGTGACAAAGCTCGATTGAATCAGAAGTTTGAAGATCCGTGATAGCTTCACGTCAAGGAAACCATGTTACGAACGATAGAGCGTGACCGGCTCTGTCGGTATTGCCAAGTTCAAAGAAGAGATCATTTGATTCCTGTTAAAAAAGCAAGATAAATGAACACAGGAAAGGCAGGCCTATGAACGCCTGGATCACACAAATGCGACGACATCGGCATTTATTTGGCCTCAGTAATCAAGTGATCCAAAGTCGGGAGGCTTGCCGATATTTTCTGAGGTCAAATAGGCGAACCCCAAAGGCGGAGCCGAACCTCGCCGAAATACGAAGAAGAAGAATATCAATGAACGTTCCACTGATATCGCGCAAAAGAGCCAGGCCTATAAACTCCTGGATCACACGATTGCAACAACATCAGTATTTGTTTTTTCAGTAAGGAAGTGATATAAAATGGGGAGGCCTTCCGATATTCCCTGAATTCAAACAGGTGAACCGCACAGACGGATCAGTACAAATGCTTGAGTTTAGATCATAACCTCGCCCAAATAGGAAGAAGAAAAAGAAGATACCTATCATGTAAACCATTATAATATTTAACACTTGCCTACATCTTCATCTGAAGAATTCTTCTATATGAACCAATATTCTATTGAACACTTTCTATCAAAACTGTGCTCCAGAAAATTGTGCATAAGTCAATTAGAAGTATGTTAAGTAAAACTAAATTTACTAATCAGTTCTATTTAAGATGTAAATAGTGTCTACTGCGTAAAATATGAGCAAACATATTTCTTGTTCACGGTCTGTAGATGTGAATCGAAACTGTCTACAGCAACGTCTTAAGTTCGTCTAAGGTCACCCCATTGATAGTCAATAGTGGGACATCCGCCACTTAACGGCCATTCCAATTGGAAACACTATTCGCACATGTCCACAACCTAGTAAAGTGCAAATCATATCTGCTGCGATATGCTCTGCGTTTTAACCCAAAAATATAATTGAAATAGTTGCCGATTGACAGCTTACGCGTGTTTGCTTCTGCCACAGACAACTCACATGTTGGGGTGGTTCTATTTTGGGTATGACGTCAATGTTCCAAATTTTCTGCTTTCATCACGCCAGTATGAAATTCAATTAAACAACCCCCACAGACGTCTGCGCTTTGACAAGCAAGCACATACATAATTGTGGCGTGAGCAATAGTTCCCTTAGAAAACAAAAAAAAAAAAGCCAGCCCCACGACACAACAGAGTGTGAGTTTAAGTTCCCTGCGAGTTCAAACAAATAGAAGTCTATGCCAAAAATAAAAAGAGAAAAACAAAACATGCTGCTGATTTTACTCTGTCAAGGCATGACACGTCTTGGGCTAGCGTCCAATCTTGCGAGAGACAGTGGGCATTATGTCATACCTATTCGTACAAGGTTACCCAAAGGCTAAAGTAAGTTTTTGTTTTCTTTTCTGTTTCAGATATGGCACACCCCCAGCTCCACCACCTCTATCCACTGGCTCAGTACCGTCGCAACGGATGTCTACTCAAATGCCCCAATACAACGTTGGAGAGGCACCCGCGTGCGTACAGAACGCAATGATGACAAAAGACAAAAAACCATTTACCTATACACCAGGTGGTATTGACTTGTCACAGATCAAGAGCCAGCGGATGGCCAAACGATTGGCACGCAACGCCCAAATTGAAGGCGCAACCGGTCAACAACAGATGAATCGGCCCACGCCGCCACCGCAACCACAGAGCAATGGTGGTACACCACCAGCGGCTGCAGCACAATTGGGCGCCACCGCCATGGGAATGCCGTTCCAGGTATTTCCAACTGGACCACCACCACCACCGCCACCACAGCCCAGTAGGGGTGGTGCGCCGCCACCGCCACCAGCACCGCAGAACAAATTAGTTCCACAGGCGAACGGTAATGCAGCAGCGCATGCTCGGAAGTCCCCAACTCCACAAAATTTCGAACCACCACCAATGGGCTTTCGTCCTGAAATCAAAATTCCCCCCAATCCAATGGCCGCCTTGAAGAAAGTACCACGACCTCAGGAAAAGAACAATTTCTGGGTGGAAGAGTACCGCAAGGAGCGTTCGAAGAGTCCAATGGTTGGTAATGACGAAAACGGTAAGCTATCCTAATTTTTGGTAAATACTATATATCTATTGTGCGTATTCTCCCGTCTTTATCCAGATTACAATAGATCTTCACCGAATAACCCACAACCTGAAACGAATCAATACACTTACAACAACAGTCAACAGAATGAATACCAACCAGAACAGAACCAATACCGTCGTTCTCCGTCACCACAGCCGATCCGTCAGCAACAGGACTACCATACTCAGCGGGCAGCCAGTCCACCAAGAACTCCAATGCAACAGCATTTGGATCAACAAAGACGTATCGAGAGCCCCTATCAGACACAGTACCCACCACAACAGCAACAACAACAGCAGCAGTTACCCTCAATTCAGAGGCAAACATCGCATCAATACGAATCACTGTACCAACCACCAACACCAAGTTCTCCACAACAACAGTCGCCACAAATTCAACGGCAACAGACCGCCCCGCCGCAACAATATCAAGGCCCAACTTCGCCTCAATATCAACAGCAATCGCCGCCAACAACACAACAACAGCAACAACAATCAGTGCCATGGCGCTCACAGAGGCAAGTGGCACCGAATGCGATACAGAACAACGTCTCCCGACCAAGAGATGTCATGAGTCCTGCACCATCTGAATCGCCTCGGCCACAGCCTCCACAGCAGTATCCAGCTTATTTAAGATCCCGCGAGGTTCAAAGTCCCGCTCCGGAACCGCCACAGATGTCGCAACCGTATCAGCAAAAGAACGTGAGTAATATTAGGATATATTGTTTATGACTATTGAGTACTGCAATCTAGGTTAAGCCGGGGCTTCTTTTCTCTCCTAAGACAAATCCTTCCTTTTTTGAACTCTTTGCAAATTTTAATAATTATTGGTGCTCACTCGAAGCGCTTTATTTGCAGTCTTAGTCACAACAGATCTGCTTCTTTGAGATTTAGCGCGGTTTTTGTAGTATTAGAGTCTCAAAGCGATGAGATTGTTATAAGGCGTCTTGTGAACCTTGGTAAAGTTAGATCCAGAAAAGTTGTGCCAATCTAACAAATCCTGATGTTCTCCACGATTTAGCCATCTTCTTGTTATGATTTAAACTCAAGGAATCATAATCCTCCCACTTCACTCCATTTCTACTGATCCGCCTGTAAGGTTTGCCTGTTTGATCTTAGAAAATATCGACAGGCTCCCCGACTTTGGATCACTTCGTTACTGAGGCAAACCAAATGCTGGTTTTGTTGCATTTGTGTGATTCAGTAGTTTAGGCCTACCTCTCTTCTTTCGTGATATCTTTGGAACGTTCATTGATATTGCCTTCTTAACGGAGTGCAAATAATTTTTTTTTGAGCATGACAATACCAGCTGAGCCGGTCACATTCTATTTTTCGTGAGATGGTTTATTTGAAGTGAAGGCCTCCACTCATCTTCAAACTTCTTATTCGATCAAGCTTCAACACTCCATCACAGGTTGCTTCACTATTGATCACAGATCCTAGATAATTGAACTTAACGCACGTGGGAATCACTGCTTCATTCAAATAAATGTCTGGAATAGGCCTGAATGGATCAGAGAACGGGCAGCATAAGTACTCGGTCTTATTATTACTAATGCGGTACCCATTTCTCTCCAAAATGTCCACTCATACGTAGAGTGTTTGTTGCAGGGACGTGCGCTCTTCACTTATGATGGCTCTATCGTCAGCAAAGAATAACTGATGTACTTTGGGTTCCGTCACTTTACCTTCAAGCAGAACTTTTTCGACTGTAATGTCGGGTAACTTCTTCACAGTTAGGGCTGGCTCTTGGAATATATAGCACGGGAAACTGTTCACAATACTATTGCTACCTATGCAGAATTTCCTCTCCATCCACAAGAATGGCCAACGTGAGTATTGTTAATGAAATTTGGCGAACGAATATCTTGAGCATTCGTCCTTCTTCTTGATGGATGCGCCCTTACTCGTATTTTGTTGTCGTAGCTCCTGGATAGATTGGTTTTTATTAGCAACCGAGGAAGAAGCAACCACCAGCTCCCTATAGAGCTCATCTGAACTCTCTGCTTGGAGGTGGGCGCAGTACTTTTTCGTTTGTCTCTCGTCTGTATTCCACTTCAAGGCGGACTTTTTTATTGCTCTTATTAGAGGACACCTTAATCAAGCTTTGAAAGCCGGTTTCTTCTCATTTGTAATTTCTTTAGCTTCATCACTCCGCCCCATGTTTTTTCTGGCGTATTGGTGATGACGATTTGAAGCTCCTAGCAGTGACTTGGCCTTCAATAAGCACGTTCGTTGTAGGGAATCCCACATATTTTGTGCTCTGCACTCTTCATCCTCAGCTCCGTTGATAGTGTGAGAGATGAAATTTTTCATCGCGAAAGCAAAAACCTCTCCCTTTTCCTTGTCCCGATTGTACCACTTGGGTTTTTCAGAGATCCGTGTTTGTTTGCTTTTATTTACTGTCTTCATAAAAATTTCTGTTAGCAAGAGATGGTGCTGCTGAGCCATTGCTCCTCCCAGGAACAGTTTATGATCTTTTATTCGAGATTTAATGAAACTGGATACTAAATGGTAGTTAATCTGGGCGCCATTTCCATCACAGCTGTGAGTGAGTGATCAAGTGCCGATTTTGTTTGATGAACATGGTATTTAACGCAATAAGACCTTGTGACCTAGACATGTTTAGCATATTTTCACAAGGAAAGTCCGTGGTGCCGTATCCCAGCCCTCCATGGCGGTCTTCATAGTCTTCGTTTGACTTCCCGACACGTTCATTCAAATGTTTTTCAACAAACAGAAACTCTTTCTTTAGGGTGTTCTTTAGGAGATTGTATAAATCTAGCCAAAATGCACCTTTTTCCTTCTGATCTCACCCACTATAGGGAGCATATGCGTTGGCAATATTCAACACTTCTTCTTGCATCAGCAGTTTGAGAGATATCAAACAATTTCTGGACTTCGAAATGGTTCAGACGTTAGTACGAGGGCAAGGTGAAAAGTTCTCGGCCTGACAATGAAAGACTGCGATTTTCAGTTAAAAACTAATTTTATTTTTCTACATAATCTCCCTTGACTTCAACACACTTAGTCCAGCGTTTCTCCAACATCAGTATTCCTTCTCGAAAGTGAGAGCCTGGACGGCTGTGAAAATATTCATCTACGGCCCTCTCAACTTCTGCATTGGATGCGAAGCGCTTCCCAGTAACAAATTTCTTCAAGTTTAGGAACAGATGGAAGTCTGAGGGTGCCAAAACAGGTGAATGGGGGAGATGGCCGAGCAAATCGAACCCCAAATTCCGCAGTTTTCCCATCGCCAACGCACACTTGTACATAGTCCTGGTGAAAGATGATTTTTTTCTTCTTCAAGCCAGGCCTCTTTTCGCGAATTTTGGCATCCAGCTGGTCAAGAAGGTTACAGTAATATTCGCCTGTAATTGTTCTGTCTTTCTCAAGGTAATCAATTAGCAGGATCCCTTTCGCATCCCAAAACACACTGGCCATGACCCTTCCGGCAGATTCGATCGACTTCGCTTTCTTTGACGCTGAACTACCGGCTTCCACCCACTGCTTCGACTGCTGTTCCGTTTCTGGCGTGTAGTGGTGGACCCATGTCTCATCCATGGTGACAAATCGCTGCACAAAATCGGTTGGTTCCCTATTGAATCGGTCCAAAGATTGGCGCGAAAATCGTTTGCGCGTTTGCTTTTGATCGGCATTCAGCAAATGCGGCACCCATTTTGCGCAGAGCTTTCGCATCCCTAAATTTGTGTCCAAGATGTTTCGCACCCTCTCTTCCGATATACACACAGCCTCAGCTATCTAACTCACCTTCACACGCCTATCGTCCAACACGATATAATGCACTTTTTCGATGGTTTCGGGTGTGGTTGCGGTTTTTGGCTCCATCACGTGGGTCATCTTCAAGAGACGTACGACCACGTTTAAATTCAGCTGCCCACTTTTTAACGGTTGACATAGAAGGAGCAGAGTCTCCGTAAACTTTTGTCAACTTTGGATGAATTTTCTTAGGGGTTAACCCATCCAAAAGGAAGAATTTTATGACCGCACGATATTCATTTTAACGAAAAACACGCAAGACGTCTACTGCAAAAATTCGTGTAAACAAACTACTTGAGAGAACAAGTTGAAACTTGTCATACGAACTAATGAGAAGTGCACCCAGGCAGGAAACATACATTTTTGCTGATTGGAACGCTATCTCTGCGTCAGGCCGAGAACTTTTCACCTTGCCCTCGTAAGTTGCTCTACCGCAAGGATGATACCGATTGTTTGAACGCACAAGATGTCCAATGGCCTTCTACGCATCATCTCTTCAAGTTCGTAACTTCAACCGGTCATACTTGCAACGTTCCAACTCGTAAGAGTTTTAGAGCCACTTATCTAAAAGTAATTGTGTCTTCACAAATTACCCGTGTCTATCATAATTATTAAACTTGGCTGCTCAAAGCTCCAATTGTGACTTTGTAGCATTAAATGTCCATAGAACTTTTTATGCAATGCAATGAAGATTTACAATAGCGCATCCGTTATAAAAAAACTACCGTTGCTATTATATCCTCATTACTTCCAAACGATGCACCATCCATAGCAATTACAAATATAGTAGTAAGACCACACCCCTGAGGATCATCACTTTTCTATTTAAGTTCATACGTCGTCTGGCTTTCGTCCCCGTCTTTCGCACTTTATATCTCATTCCATTCACATACACATCTTCTATAATGTATCTTCTTTAGCTTTTAGCAATTTTATTTAAAAAGATATCGTCTTGCAATCATTTTCCTGCCGGAAAAGATAAATTTAAACGCGTCTATGGCCATGTATGTGTACGGTACGAGTTTGTATATGGAAAATAGTGCAACAATTTACGATGACATAATCAAAATAAACTAAAAAATTCGCACGATGATGGTAATCAATGATTTTGCAGCGGTATTTCTCTTCATCGTTCTTCGATGGAGAGAGAGGGGGTATTTTTAGATATCCGCACACGCAAAGATTATTTTTAATTTCGATTCGTTTCGAACGTGTTTTCTATTCCTTTTCCCTATTTTGTTTTTTTTTTTTCTGCATCTGACTGAGAGACTAGACAGAGAGCAACAAATTAAATTCTGCATGTATGTTAGCCTTTTTGCCAAAGTTTTATATCTGTTGGCAAATATGTAAACGTCTGAGGCCGGGTTCTTAAAAAAAAACATTCACCTTCGCTGTATATAGAAAAATGTATAAAAATTGTTGGCATCTATTTATGCGGAAGTTTCGAGAAACGTGCCACAAATGAAAATCATTTAATTTTTTACAGCCTTGATTATATTGTTTGATGCCATTTTTTACAGTCGCAAGTTGGATCTATCTACATCCCTCCGGTGGCTACACAACAACAGCAACAATCAGCACCTTATCAAGATGGACAGGGTGCTAGACAACAGCAATCTTCACGGCAGGTTCCAGCTAATCGATGGGTGTCACCACCACAGCCCTCATCAGCTGAATCACAACCCTTGAATCGTATAAAATCACCACCACCATCACAATCTAGTAATGGTTTTGGCGGCAGTAATAATACCGGCTTGAGGTTGCAGATAAACAATAATACATCAAATGCAAAGGTTCGTTTATAGATAGTTTTTTTTTTTAGCTTTGGTATAAAGTTTGAATACATTTTTTTTAGGAAAGAATAATTCCCATTCAGTTGGAGCATACACCAACACCAACACGTACACCATCGGCACCTGGATTTGGACCACAACCTTTCTATAATGCTAATCAACAGCAGTATAGCAGTGTGCCTTCTCCACCTTTGGCACAGGGAGCAACTAGTAATGGTGAGTGTTTATTGGTTTCACTCCTAGCAGCTCGAAATGCTTTGTAAACTGAGTCTTGGATATGTTCAGATTAGGTTTAAATAGTCTGTAGACAGTGATAAGCCTATTCCGCTGCGGCAGCGCCCCGAAATGTTTCAACTGAATATGTGGTGCTTTGCGAAATAATAATAAAGATTCTTTTGCATTTGGAACACGAGGATTTTCAAAATCTTAAAAGAAAAGATCCACTAGTGTAAAAATGGTGTAGGTTCAATCATCGATTTCACATTTGTAAGCAGCTCTCTAGCGCAAAGGACAAAGTGGAAAGTTGGCACGCTAGTGATCATCAGGCTATAATTTTAAAATTGCGCAATTACACGTTGAATGCCTTCGCTCTACGATCTCGAGTGAAAAACACCTTCACTGAACTCGAAAAGGTATTAAAATGGCGATCCAGCACAGTAAATGCAGGAGCTTCACCGAACTATGCAATGAAGCTCATCTCTCCATCTGATATAATTTCCTCCCCAGTCCAAACAATCCTAAGCTTCCTTCGAGAACTGAATTTCAGCTGGGGCACTATTCGCACAACTCCTCCTTTCTGCATAGGTCCCACTGTGCCCTCTCATGACCCCAGCCCCCAACTTTAAAAAAATACCGAGATTCGTGTTGCAAAATGTGTTAGCAGAAATAACCTGAATGGCAATTTTGCGTTAAATATTGATGATTCGTTAAGCCTCCATTTTATGTCTCATTTATCTAAGAGTTTTTCAACCACTTTTGGGAGTGGCAATGGTGTAGCAGTAACGCCATCGATTGTCATGGTAATGGTTCATGCTTCAAATCCTGATGTCAGCAAAGATCTATTTATTTACATTTCTCATCAAATATACAAGGAGTAAGTCCGATCAATATTGTGGGCGCCGTAGCGTAAGTGGTTAGTGTGTCGGATAACTGCGTGTGAGGTTCCAAGTTCACGGTCCCACCTCTCGCGAGCGTCTGACAAACATCTGAGAGTATTCTTGTCTCGAAAAACTTCTCAAAATAAATTGCTATTCGGATACTGTAGGTCCCTTCCTTGCGTGCGAAAAATATAACGCACACAACATGAGTGGTTGCGAGAAGCTAGGCACTGGCACTTAAAGTGCTGTTCCGCCAAATATGTTTTATTTTAAGTCCGATCAATTGCGAAAGTTTGTGTCAACATTTGGCGTGTTTTGGTGAGAATTATGCAAAGCAAAGTGAAAGGTTCTCAACGAAACGATCCCCAGTCAATCCGGTTAAAAACTTTTTTTATTAATTGAAGATTGGTGATTGAATTGAAATTGAATTGAAAAGTATGAAAACGTTGTGCTTAAACGTGTGAAATACTACTGAATTATTCAACTTGAGTTAAATTGTAGTAGCGCAAACATAACATCCCAACTCACTTTTGACTTAAGAAAAAAGCTAAAGTGGTTGCCAGTCATTTTATGTTGTTGTACTCCGTGCTAAATCTTACTTTACTGGGAAGCGACGTCTCACCAAAAAACGCCTACTATTGTGAAGGTACAGCTCTGATCATAAAAGAAAATAAATAAGTATTTGGCGCAACAGCTCTTCAAGTGCCTGGGTCTGGCTTCTCACAACCACTCGTGTTGTGTGCGTTATATTTTTCACATGAATGGAAGGGACCTACAGTTTAGTGCCGTGTCCGAAGGAGAATTTTTTTTTGAGAAGACGTTCGCGAGAGGTGGGACCGTGAAAAAACTTTTTGGTGTTTTCTGGGATTCGAACTTGGAACCTCAAGCAGAGTGATCCGACATATTAACCAGTTACGCCACGGCGCCTGTAGGTTGGTCATATGACTGCAATACCATAAGTGTTCGCTCTGTTGGATGACTGATATGCATGACACCAGGTGGTTTAAAAAAAATATTGTGAATCAGAAGCAAAGGCAGAATAACAAAACAAATTTTACCAGTTATCTTGACACCACTCCTGGCGTTTTTCAGAAATCTACTATCTGAGTTTCAAACCAATACACCAATCTTTCCCTCTATCTATCCTCTCTGTCTCTGTCTCTGTCTATGTGCGCAAAATTAGATGTACGGTTCTATAGCACAAATTTCCGGCTCTGCTCTAAAAATAATAACAAACAAATATTCTTCTCTTTTCTTTAAAGGACAAAATTCTCCCAGCTACATAGTTCGTTCTCCAAACCAATTTGTTGATCAAGGCTACAACAATTATCCTGGAAGCCAGGATCCGAATAGAGTGACTTCGCCAACAGCGCAACAGATGCAATCACCACGTATCGTCCAACAAACAAACACCGCTGGCGGTGTTAAAACACGCATCATACCAATCGCTCTAGAATCACAACCA
Organism: Brachypalpus laphriformis; assembly: GCA_945910035.1. Lineage (NCBI taxonomy): Eukaryota > Metazoa > Arthropoda > Insecta > Diptera > Syrphidae > Brachypalpus > Brachypalpus laphriformis. The sequence continues at coordinate 190,886,763 of OX246753.1, read as the reverse complement.
GATGGACCGTTGAATCCAAATAATGTCCGTGGACCGATCTCTCAACAGCCGCTGGTTATACAAAAGTAAGTTGGCCTATAGATACTTTAACATAGAGGGGGCATAGTAAATTTATCTCAAATAGACTTGTAGCTTTGTTAGTAAAAAAATCGTAGACAGTTTTTCTACTTATCGCTTTTATTTTATTTTTTTTTTTTTTCGAAATCACTTTTAAAGTGGAAACTACAGACTATTCGTTCATGACTGCCCGCTAGAAGCTGAGATACGATATAGAAAAAATCGTCTCAGGTATCGTAATTGCATCCTAAATGTAGAAAACCGATGTATTGCCAAAAGTAAATGACGTAACACGTCATAAAAAAACTAAATAACAAAAAATTATAAAATACAAAAATTCGTTCATGAAAATTATTTCTCAAATTGTCCATTGTGATATGTACTCTGTCCTGTGGATGTCACTTTGTTTTTAAAGCCCCTTCGTCATCGTTAATAACTCTTGTTGACAGGTTCATCTGTTAGTGCTAAAATATTAAGACAAAAAAAACAATAGCTGACGCATTTATCATAATAAATGTCGGTGTAACTTACGTAGGTGTTTGCTCGAATTGCTATGGAATTCTTGCAGCTATTTGTATATTCTCTGTTGTACTCGTATTGTATTTTTTTTTTTGTCAAACAATTTTTTGTGCAAAAAATGTTATCGGTCGTTCCTTCTTTTTACCAAAACATTAAGTAGAGTTGTATTGTTTCGTGTACCGAAGTTTTTATTATTTATCTATCTCCCTATCCTATACATACAATAAAGTAACTAGGGTGGTGTCCCCGCGTGCATCATGCAAAAAATACAAGATAGATTTTAATAAAACTTTGCCAGTCTGTACTTTCAAGGCTTGGCCCTTATCTTCCATTAGAATTAGTACGATATTCTTCAAGGGGATTAAGATATTAAAACAAATAAAAGAAAATAAATATAAAAAAAACAGGCAAAACCAGGCTAGGTAAGTGGGCTGGTGTAGGGGGATAGAAAACCTCCACACCACACTCAGGTCAATATAGACCCATAAAAAAAACAGGCTAACTATAAATTATAAATGTTTGAGAACTTTACTAAACATTTTCTCGCCTACTTATGGGCCGCGGTTTTATAGATACGAGTATGTGTATATTAAATATTATTGTGGACCATGCAGACAAAGTCGCGGCGATCTGCTAATGTTAAATAAAGTTAATTTTAATTACTGGACATTGTCCCATTGGCGTTCATGCGGAGCGACTCGGTGTGCTGCATAGCGACTATTGCAGAAGTTGCAGGGACGAAGAAGAAATTGAATCTGTTCATGACCTGTTGTGTGACTGTCCTGTCCTATCCGTCAGAAGAATGAGGACTCTTGGTAGTTAATTCTTCTCGGAGCTGGATGACTTGGGTAATGTTGAGCTGATGGACCTCCTGAGATTCATATCACTTTCTGGGTGATTCTAACAGCGGACTTTCTTTACAGTGTTTCCAGGGTTAAAAGATTGGGCACAATGGACCAGTATTGTTGGTCTGAGTGAGCAGTGACTCTTGTCACAAGGCATTCATTTACCTTACCTAACCTAAATAAAGTTTGAAAGACAAAGTCTTGGAATACCAAAGACTCACAGTTGTCTTGCAAGAGTAATTATAATTTTGTAGGTACTGTACCGATACAATACCGATCGATCGAGAAAGAATAATCTTAACTTAATGTTCAGATGGTATGGCGATAGTGTATTGCTTGTGTCATCATCGCGCTCGTGGTTGAGGGTTCTTCCTGATGCCAAGAAACAGTTATTTATTTCTAATTGAATAAATGAAGTCAGTACGATCAATTGCGAAATCTTATGTCAAGGCATAACACTGATTATACTGATTGATATAAATGACATCAGGCGGACGGGAAAAAATACTGTGAGTCACAAAGTAGTGATAAAATAATAAAAATTCTCCCCAGTTATTTAGATGCCACCCCTGAAGTGTTTTGAAATCTAATACCAGCTGAGTTTCAAACCACTACACCAATATTTTTCTCTTTGTTTTGCAATCATGTACAAGGTGGCCCAAAATGTATCACCCTATCGGAAGATGCTATAAATTTTGCAAATGGCGGCAACTGTCAGTTTTATTTTGATATTTGTGATATAAACAGATACACAATACATGCCGATCACGTCTAAACTACGCTCACGCTTTCCTGAACCTTAACGACGCAGTGGACGATAAAATAAAAATAAATATATGGCGCAGCAGCTCTTTGAGTGTCAGGGCCTAGCTTCTCGCAAACACTCATGTTGTGCGCGTTATATTTTTCACACGAATGGAAGGGACCTACAGTTTAGTGGCGTATCCGAACGGCGATTTGAGAAGCTTTTTCGTGACAACAGTACTCTCGGATGTTTGTCAGACGCTCGCGAGAGGTGGGACAGTGAAAAAACTTTTTGGTGTTTTCTTGGATTCGAACTTAGAACCTCATGCGTAGTGATCCGACACATTAACCACTTACGCCACGGCGCCCACAGTGGACGATTTTCGGTAAGAATTCATCATGAACGACGAGACCTATTTCCGCCTGAACGGATACGTAAACAAATAAAGTTTGTGCTTCTGGGGCACTGAGAACTCACGTATCATTCACGAAGAGTCATTACATCCATGCCTTTCCGGGTCGCCTAATGTCTCGTTTTGGCGATTTGCACTGGCCGGGATGATTTTGTTTTTTGAAGTCACGGGTCTATGAGAACAAGTTACAGAACGGAACCTCTCAAAGAGAATATCTGACAAGAATGCGAGAACTTAACTCACATCGGGTGAGTGTTTTTGGGCCACACTGTAGTTGCATTGAAGGGATTGCTCCTTAGAATAGCTCTGTTTCTCTGAACACTGCATACATTTTTAAATTACTCTCTGGACCAGTGGTTCTTAATCGGTGGTCCGCGAACCACTGGTGGTCCCTGGAAGCACCTGAAGTGGTCCGCGAAGCCATCTGAAAAAAACTGCAGAAGAGCTATCTTTTGAGCTAGGGCAGGAAGCTCAAAAGAAAATCCGTGATATACCACTTTCAAACGACACAGTGAAGTCGCGCATTCAAAAAATGTCAAATGATATTGAAGAACAACTTATTGACAAGATTTGAAGAAGAGTTACCATTTTCTCAAAAACTTGAAACGACGTCGAAAGGTGCAGGTGTTATGGATGTAATAAGTCTATATATGGAGAAACATGGACTTATCTGGCAAAAGCTTGCGGGGTTTTGTACGGACGGTGCTCATGCAATGCTTGGTTCCCGCTCTGGTCTTGCAACGCTGATAAAAACAAAAAATCCAGCTGCAATTACGACACACTGCGTTATTCATCGTCAAGCACTGGCTGCCAAAACGCACCCGGAATGCTTCGCTATTGCGATGAAAACTGCTATAAAAGTAGTTAACTTAATTAAAAATAGTGCACTGAACACTCGTCTCTTCAAACAATTGTGCTCTGATATGAATTCTTAACACGAAACTCTGCTTTTTCACACGGAAGTGCGATGGCTTTCCCAAGGAAACATGCTGTCAAGGTTGTACGAACTGAGAGACGAAGTACAAGCATTCTTAACTGACAAGAACAAAGAGTTGCTGGATCAGGTCTGTGAGTCCAAATTTCAAATACGTTTTGCTTATTTGGTAGATTTTTTCGCACAACTAAATAAATTGAGCCTTCAACTGCAAGGGTCAGGAAATTTTACGTTGCAAGGCACCAGCAATATATTTGTATATGAAGACAAAATCAGCTCATTTATCCCGCAAATTGAGCTATGGATCAATAAAGTCGAAAGAGACAACTTTTTTGCATTTGATACCCTGAATCAAATTATTGACGAACAGTGTGCTGAGATTAAAGGAGAAATACAGAAAAATATTATACTTCATTTGAAAAGCTTAAAAAGTGAATTCAATCGCTATTTTCCTGACCGCAATCCTTTCATTGTAAACGTTTTTGAGGTGCCTGATGAGGTTCAAGAAGAAGTGATTGAAATGCAACACGAAAGTAACTTAAAAGATACATTCAAGACAGGAATTAATCTTGAATATTTTGGAGCCAAAAGGCAATTTCTTTTCCAAAGATTCGAGAAATTGCTATACGTCACCTAACTTTGTTTTCATTGACATATCTATGCGAGCAGGGGTTCTCGGCCCTTCTGATAATTAAAAACAAGCACCGAAATCGGTTGGATGCCAGTGCCGACATGCGTTTGACTTTAAGTAACACTGAACCAAGGATTCAGAAGTTATTAAAGAGTATGCAGTCACAAAAATTTCATTAAAATAATATTCTTATCTCTATAATGTAAAATTGTGGTAAAAAAACTAAAATACTGTTGGCTTTGAACAATTGTATGCGTGTTTTATTTATGCCTTTATTCATTTATATTTACAGTATTTCACCTCTAAACAGTTGGTGGTCCATGGCAAGACAGAAATTTTGTCAAATGGTCCTTCATCACTAAAAGGTTAAGAACCACTGCTCTAGACGACCGTCATAAGTCGTGTGGTTCACAGCCAGCAATGTTTTTTTTTAAAGCATATCAACATGTTTTTTGGTTTTGCATATAAATACGTTCTATCTAGGAGCAAAATGTGCTTACTTCTCTTTCGCTTTTTATAAAACAATTGGGTGCCATGATGTATTAATTAGGAAGCGTGTGTGTTGGTTTAACGCTCACTTGAAGACCTTATCCTGTTCTCCCGAGTTCGTGTTCTTTATGAATTTCAGTACATCCTATATATTTAAGTCATCTAGCTTTCTAACGATTGTATAGGTATTTTTGGGTCATTTGCGGATCTTATGATTTATCTACATTCAGAAGGTATTTATGGAACCTAAGGCGAATCGTACGATTGCTTTATCAATAGAATTTCATTGATGTCAATAGTTGATATTGCTCTATCCAGAGAACCAATTAAATTTGACTTTGTGGTGCCCATTTTCGATGGATTTTTTCCAAGGTGTCTGATTAGAAGACATTGTTCTGCACTTGATAGCCCAAAAGTCTAACGATATTGTGACGTTTCTGAGTAGAAGCCTACTGCTTTGCTTGAGTCCTAAGTGATGAACATTATTTGACTCCTAAATGGTGGAGGCCCTTTTCTATACCACATCCGATGTCTTGGATATGTAAATTTAGAAAAACTTTGTTTCCATTGCATCCTTTCTACCCTAATGATTTCTGTAGGAAAAAGTTCTTTTCCATTTGGTCTGTAAGATGCGTACAACACTGGTTTTCTACCCAAGTGGAATGAGCTGTTGACAACTATTGTACTTCGTGATTTTTAATAGTTTCTATCAAGGGGTTGGCGATAGTGTAGTGGTAACGTCATCGATTGCCATGCTATTCGTTCCCGGTTCAAATCCTGATGGCAACAAGCTTTTATTTATTTATATCTTATGAAATATATAAAGGGTCATTCTGATCCATTGAGAAAGTTTATGTCGACACTATTGCAGAGGCATAGCACTGGCAGTAGCTTGGTCATATCGCTAGAAAAATTGCTTGTTCTGTTGGAGAAAAATAATGTCAGTCTGAAGGAAATAAAAAATAAAAAAACAAATCTCCCCAGTTATTTGGACACCACCCTTCGAGATTTTCTGAAACATGATATCTAAGTTTCAAACCACTACACCAATCTTCCTCTCTCAGTTTATTCTTTCCAACGCCCGTACTGTGTAAGAACATTTTAAGGGTATTCATACTTCCTTGAGTACGCGTTTATTATAAAAAAACCAAAGAATTTCTGAACGGTTTCGGTTTTTGATTGTCAAAGTCAGCCTACGAGAAGTGCTTTACTGGTTACAGTCGTATTTCTGTATAACTGTTATACGTTTTCACTCACGCCATTTTCATACTCCGCTATCCAATTTTTTTATAACCTGCATTATTTGTATATACGTAGTTCAAGGATCTGAAAAAAGATATTTTCTTTCCTATAGAAATATTAGCATTCGTAGTCGCCATCTTTTGGAGGCATCTGGAATCAATCAGAGACTACCTGAATGTGATCTGTCTTACTCCATTCATTGCTTATACGTAGAAAAGTGTATATGCGTAGTACAATGGACCAGTTGTGTCTGAGTGCTCCAGTCGAGTGTTTCGTATTCCGGAAAAAAAAAAAAAAGTATATGCGTACAGCGAAGAAAATACAAAGCTTTGTAGGCAGAATGAAAGTTCGATTCCACCTCACATGGTACTAGTTCTTGTTTTAGGTTTTGAATTAGTTTATTTTTCCAAATATTTTGAACCAAAGAAACATTTTTTGCACAAAAAAAAAAAACAATTGTATGCATCAATATTTAGCGTTTTAATATAACTTTCTTTTGAACTCTCCAGTGATCCACGAAATCAAAATGCCTGGGGAAGCGGCAGTTTAACTCCAAATCAATCAAAATCGTTTAGGATTTTACAAAAGATAACCGACACGACAGACGACGGCGCTTCAGAAAATAAAGCTGTCGAATCTGATAGTGGTGAACCGGAACCACAGCTTCAGCGGCCAACGTTCGCTCGTCAAATGGGTCCCGGTCAAGTAAACAGTCCAACCATTGAGCAAATGAAACGAATGCAGTTAAACAACGAACAGGCCTTTGCGAATCGGACCAGGAATCAAGGTGAGTACACAATAGATTCATATGCGTATCCTTTTTGGAATACATTACGATTGTTTTATAAAAAAGATAATGAAAAAAAAGAAGGTGATGAAGAACCGATTGTTAACGCAGCTAATGAAGATCCAAGATATCGTGGACCTTCGAATCCTTCGAAAACTTTTAAAAAATTACAAGGTGCAATTGAGCGTTGTTCTCCAAGCAGGACCGCCAATAATGATGGTATGAAAAATGTATTATTGCACAGCTAGTCGTACGCTCTTTTGAAAAAAGCTTTCAAGCTGTAAAAAATGCAAACTTTTCTGTACGCCTTTAAAAGACAAATTTAAAGGCTTAACCGGTTAAAATGCGTTAATTCTACTACTTTGCCTTTGACCAGCATTAAAGAATTAAGATTGTAGAAGATCTCCGTTCAAATAAACACGTAAAGCTCTCGGAAAAAAAGTTAGGACTCCTCGTGTTGTGTCGACTCTTGCTAGTTTGTGCGTTTTAAGCTTAAAGCCCGTGCCGCTGAAGTAAATCAAAATCCGCGTTAAATCACAAAGCTGTCAGCTTACTTATTCAAATGGTGTTCATGCCTGTCTGGGTCCGTAAAGCTTTTTATTTTGTAGATGCTCCAATGGATGTAATCTTCTAAATATACTAATAGCCCGGGCTACCAGCCTGCATGATTCGCAAACCCAAATATTCGATGACAGGAATGCGCCTACGTACTAATCCACACCTGCACAATTCCACCACTGTCCCCGCGGAACTGCCGTTAGGTATTACTTCGCGGGGCTGGTAAGCAAGTTATGCTATATCATCTGTATTTGCCGTTTCGGCTCTTCTGAGTCTTTTGACTCTTCTCAGCTCGTTCTGTACGCACGTTATGAAGGAACAGGTCTCCAGCCAGTCGTCCCATGACTTCGTCATATAACTTACTAGAAGCTGTGGGCTTGGCAGGTTCGTTCTTCCCTCTGCGAAACGCCTGTAGTGGAACACTGCGTGCTCCACGTCTTGCTCTTCATCTGGACATTCGGGGCAGAACGGGCAGCTATCGTGTCCAAATCGGTAGAGATATTTTTGATAGCCACCGTGCCCAAACATGAACTGCGTAAAATGGTAGTTGCAGTCCCCACGTGCTCTCTTTGTCCTGACCTTGATAGTGGGGATCAGCTTGTCGGTCCATCTGCCTTTTGCCATGCTATCCCACCTGCCTTGCCACAGTGCTACAGATGTTGCTCTTTCTTCTCGCCTTATCCTCTTGGTAACGCTGGCTTCTTGCCAGGCCGCGGCTCGTTTACCATTTGCATCTCGTTGGCGAGAATATCGATAAGGATAATACCGGTTATAACACAGTCTGCTTCGTCCGAAATTGCTCGGAAACCACTTATAATTGTGATTGGGCAGAACCTGTATGCAGACGAGAGCTTCCTTCTTATTTCATTCGTTGTGAGTGTCTCCCCCTAGACCGGAATAGCGTATAAAAGAATTGGGCTTACCACTCTGGATAGCAGGATCTTCCTGGCGTATCCAGGCCCATTGATGTTTGGTAGCAGACGGGAAAGCGCTGCCTGCATCTGCGAGGCCTTTTTATTTGAATACTCGACGTAGGCTTTGAAGTTCAGTCTATTGTCCAGCATTACTTCCAGTTTTTTAATGCCTTTTCAGACCTTATTGTCTGGTTCCCAACCAAAAAAGTTGCGTATTCCACAGTATTTCGCCTAGTTATTAGGACAGCCTCGGTCTTGTAGTCAGCTAGCTCTAGGTCGGCAGACTTTAGCCAATTTTTGATCTTCGCGACTGTTTCATCCGCGGCAAACTCTATCTCGTGGATGTGTGGTACACGGTAACTACGGTGATCTCGTCAGCAAAGCCGATCTCCTGAACTCCTTGTGGCAGGGTTACTCGCAGGACTCTGTCATACATTATGTTTCATAGGAGAGGCCCAAGGACTAACGCCACTGGAAATCCCAAGGAAACGTTATAGTGCTTATCGCATTGGTCGGCTGGTACCTCAATTTCCTGTCGGTGAAGCAGTAAATGATTATCTTCAGCAGGTAGTATGATGTATCTTTTCCGGTCAGGGATCTCCTAGTGCATGAACAGTTCGCCGAGCTGAAGGCATTGGTTTACGTCTTACTGCTGGGCAGTATTTCTTGTGCGCTTCCGCCATCTTCTCCCCAATATTGCGTTAGATGCCTTTATGGCATCGACGGTAGGACACGATTTTCTGAAACCGTATCGGTTATTTGGAGCTGTCAGTCCTATATCCTCCGCCACAACGATCAGCCTTCCGTATATGATACGTTGTAGGATCTTTCCCATGGCATCTAGCAGACATATTGGCAGATACCGAGTGGCTTATTTCCTATAGGTAGAAACACTAGATTTGAAGTTTCTATGGTTCAGGGAAGTCCTCCTCCCTCAAGGCTCTTTTGAGTCGTTGCTATATAAAGGTCCGGTCTCTTTTAAACGACCGCTTTGGATCCCTAAAGCTATATCCTAATCAAGGCTTGATTTGATTGATTTATGCTTCAACTTTAGATCGAAATAAGTAAACAGTTGCTTCCAAAATTGTGCTTTTTTTTACCGTTTCTTGTCGTTGCAACAGACTTGTACATAATTGTTAAAATATCGTTCTGTTACTTCTGCATTTGTAATTAATAATTAATTGCCTTAATTATATTTTTAGGTACTTCTCCTGTAATGAAACAACCTCAACCTAATAGATACGTCAATCAGAAACCAGTTTATAGCCCAGAGGGTACGGTATTCATTTTTCTTTTTTTCGCACAATTTTATTATTTTTTTTATTTTCGGATACTAATTATATGATTTTATTATTTTTATTTAAAGAACAATCTCAACAATATGTTCATCCTAGTGAACAACAAGTACCAGAGCCGAAAAAATATACTGGAAGCGCCATACCAAGTCGATCGTTTAAAATTCTTCAAGCAATGACAACACCAGAGAATGCTGGTAAGTGATCAGGTTAAGAAATAGAATATTATTTCATATAAAGCAATTTTATTTATCTTATAAGAAAATAAGTTAAGTTTTTTTTTATACATAATTTTCTTTAATCACTCATTTATTAATTTGTTGGTCATTTGATAATGTTGATCATGTTCATTGGTGTAAACAAAATTCGTGAATTAAAACAGGGTCTCTTGCTGATAGATTTGATAATTTTGTTAAAAATATCATAAAAGTAAAAATAAAGTGGTTGTGGTACTCAAAGAGAACTTCTTCTTCTGGGTTTTTAGTTTTAAACTTCCATTGAAGAATCTGCATTTGACTTAGTGAAGATAGTATTTATTAAGACCTAGTAGTAGTGACATACAACACCCGAAGGAAGGTATGTTAAGATCTTTTCTGGGGTAAATAATTTGACCCAGCTTGTAAATGAGTACACAAATTACTGGCATTGATAGTCATACCGCCAACACATTGGACTTGTTTCTTACCTCTCACCCTGATGAGCTCAGTATAAATATATTGCCGCCTCTAGGTACGTCAGATCAATGTGCTATATCGGCTAATTTCTCGTATCTCAACCACTTAGTTGGGACTCAAAAAATAACAGTTTGGCAATACGAGAAAGCCAACTGGGTCAGCTTGAATAGCTTCTGATTTAGTTCCTCGATTCCTATGTGGACGCCGCCGACGATAAGATCACAAATACCGTCACCCTTGGTATGAAACCTTCATTCCTAGCAGAGTGAAGAGTATCAAGCCAAAGCAACTTGCGTGGTATAACTTGAGCTCTAAGGAGGCTGTCAGGTTTAAGTTTTCGGTCTTACAAGGCCGACCCTACTGAGGAAACTTGACTGTAATGCGCACATCCGTCATGTGAAATTCAAGTATGACCAGTAATTGAGGTAAACAATTCTACATTGTCCCAACATTTCTGGTGGTTCGCACATTTTTTTAAAAATTGTGCCTCATCTTCCATCCCAACACTTTTTTACAATGACATTCCAGCAGCCAGGTCTTTAGACAAAGTCAATCTGCTCGCAGCTCTATTCACTGCCAGACCCATACTCTCAGATTGTGCCCCTCGGCGGCCCCTGATTTGAGCGCATCGCATATTCTATGAGACAAATCCACGTTCGCACTCGTACAGTAGCAAGATTACTTAAAGATCTTAACATTCACAAATCTACTGGTCAAGATGGTATCTCACCCCTAATTCTGAAGAGTTGCGTAAGCTTTCTCATCTACCCTACTCCTTTGGGCCTTTGGACTCTTTTGCTCCATAAAAAGGTGAATCTTATTCTCCCTGCAACTACCAACCCGTTGCGGAGTCAATAGACTCACTTGAACACCGAAGAACGCTTTTTTCACAAACAGTGCTCCAGTGAAATGCTCCATCTTTTAGAACAGTAGTAACCCAACTCTCCCTATGAAAGCAATAATTAAAGCTGTGGAGGAGTTCCTTTAGTTATTGTAGGTATGATCTCTTTAAGGAAAAAGATAGCTGCATACTCACATAGGTTTCCTCCTCTTCTAGACAGAGGTGGCGGTCATGTTTCGTACCAGTGGCATGGAGGGAAGTCCGGGTTATATTCATACCTAAAGCAGGTAAACCAAGCCACACTTCAACGAAAGACTATATACCCATAAGTCTCTCGTCATTCCTCCTCAAGACACTTGAAATACTTCATGATGTTCACATCAGAAGTAAGTGTTGCAACGGCATTCTATGCATAGCTCAACATGCATATTTGAAGGGAAATCGGTTGAAACACCTTTACACGACGTAGTAGAGATAATAGAAGCTAGCCTTCACTATAAGGAATTTTCACTAGCAGCCTTCCTAGACATAGAAGGCGCTTTCAATAATGTGGAAGGAAGGGCCATCAGATGGGCCCTAGAATCTATGAATGTCGAGCAAAGCATTACCAATTGCCTATGCAATATGTTCGGCACTAGAAACATTAACTCCACTATCGGAAATAGTACATACATACATACATACATACATACATTTTCAATGGCCCGCTAATCCTTCATGAGGGTCGCGGGGGTAGGATGCTCAGGTGGACTCTCCATCCTTCTCGATCCTCCGCTATTGGCTCCAATTCATCAGGAGGAATCCCTAGGCGACTCCAGAAGAGATGTCGGACTTGGTCCAACCATCTATTTCTAGGCCTTCCGCGGAGTCGCCTACCTGATGGCACGGCAACCATGGCGCATCTTGGGGGCATACGCACTATGTAACCAAACCATCGAAGCATAGATCGTTCCGTTCGGAGAAGTAGCTGCTCAACATTGAGCGCCTCGCGTACTCTGGTGTTGCGCACTCGATCCCTACGAGTTATTCCAGCAAAACTGCGAAGGAACCTCATTTTGGCACCTTGTATCCGCGATCTTATTCTTTCGGTCACTACCCAAATTTTATGACGATAAAATACGATAGTTTAGCTTGAACACTAAGTTCAGCCTTCCTTATAACAGATTGGCCGAGCTCTCTCAAAATTCTGGATCAATTCCTGACCAATTCTACTGGATAACTCGGTATTGCTCTTCCCATCACTCGTGAATAAGACCCGAAGTACTTTAACTTATCCACCTGCTTCAGTGGGACTCCACTAACATGCAGACTTTACTGAATGGGTTTTTTGGATACGACCATTACTTCCGATTTGTTCACGTTGATCTTCATTCCAGCATCATCACAAACGGCTACAAACCTTTCGAGTGCGCGCTGAAGTTCGGTTTGAGAGGACCCAAGGATGACCGAATCATCCGCAAAGAGCAGATGACTAATCCTTAGGTCTCCCTCTTTGAAACATTCCCCGCCACGGCTGCGCTGCAACATCCAATCCATATATACAATGAAGAGGAGAGGTGACAAAACGCACCGATGGCGGAGTCCAACGCCCACAGTGAAAGGTATTGATTTAACACCGTTTATCCGAACACAGCTTCTACAGTTTGTATATAAAGACTGAATCGCCCTTAACAGGGAACTATGAATCCCATACTTCTGCAGAACACTCCAGAGTTTGCCTCGAGGAACCCTATCATATGCTTTTCCCAAATCCACAAAACAAGTGTATATAGGTTTAGCATACTCCCAGGCCTTCTCAAGAACAATTCTGAGAGTGAACAACTGGTCGGTTGTGCTTCTACCGGGACGAAAACCGCACTGCTCATCCCCCAAACTGTCCTCAACCACAGCTCTGGAACGCGTTTCTAGCACCTTAGCGAAGACTTTTCCAGGGAGACTTAAAAGGGATATACCCCTATAGTTGGCGCAATCTCTTTTGTCCCCTTTTTTAAAAAGAGGTACTATCACTCCCATTTGCCAATCACCAGGTGTTTCACCGCATTCCCAGGCCACTTTAATGACACGCTAGAGCCATTGCACTCTCTTTTTACCTAAAGCCTTGAGCATTTCTGGCCGAATTTCATCCACACCAGCAGATTTGCCAACCTTTAGCGCTTTGATCGCCAAAGTTACTTCCTCTACCGTAGGACTACTTTCCGCCCTACTCTCGACCATAGGTCTGTCATCTTTGGTGCCCTGTTCGGGATTGAGCAATTCTGAAAAGTGCTCGCTCCATCTGCGTAAGATGAAATAGTTCAATAAGAAAATCCGTTACCAGGGGGACTCCCCAGGGAGGCGTTATCTCACCCGTCCTCTAGGTTCTAGTCATCGATGGGATACTTAAAGAACTAAGCAACACAGGCATAAGCGTCACTGCCTACGCGGACGACGTGGTGGTTTTAGGTCAGGGCAAGTTCCTTGACACATTAAGTGAAATTATGGAATCAGCTCTTAATAGTCTTGAAAATGGGCTAGAGGGTGTGGACTACACGTCAACCCGGATAAAACAGAATTGGTACTCTTCAGCAGAAAATACAAGATACCACCTTTCAAAGTGCCTAAGCTAGCAACGGTGGAGCTTTCCCTTTCGGATCGCGCTAGATATCTTGGCGTAATGCTGAACTGAATTGGAATCTTAACATACAGGAAAGAGTTCGCAAGGCTTATAATGCTCTCTTCATCTCAGGACCGCCGGGAAAAATGGGGCCTGATGCCCGAATGATGCTCTGGCTATACATCATGATAGTCAGACCCATCCTTACGTATGGGACTCTTGTGTGGTGGAAGGCAACGAACACGAAAAACACACGGGATATGTTGGCCATGGTACAAGGAAGAGCTTGCATTGCCATCACGGGTGCTCTACGCACAACACCTGCAGCTGCACTCTAGATCTTTCTGTATTTTTTACCACTAGACCTACAAATCAAATTTCAAGCGGGCAACAGTGCGCCTCGACTCACTAACGTTGGTCTTTTCAAGACTAATAACGCAGAACATAGCTCCATTCTCAAGGAATCATTTCCCGAAATCCCTGACGACAGGAAGACAGTCTCTGTCTATAAGGAGATTGCAATATACACAAATGGTTCTAAGACCAGTGAGGGCACGGGGTCAGGTATTTACTCGAGAGATACGAACCTACATGTGGCCCTGAGACTTCCGGACACATGCAGTGTGTTCCAAGCAGAGGTTCTAACTGTACTTAAAGCTGCAGAATTACTTGAGATGGGATCAATATCCGACAGAATATCGCCATCCACATTGACAGTCAAGCTGCGCTAAAGCCGCTAGAGTCTTACGCCACCAAATCAGAGATAATCAAGATTTGCCGCACAATGCTTAGGGCATTATTTACGCAGAACCATGTCAGATTATGTTGGGTACCTGGACACTCCGATATCGAAGGCAACGAGCAAGCCAACGCGCTGGCCAAAAGAGGAGCGGGGCTCCCACATAGTGACATAATTGGTTGTATTAAACCACCAGGGTGCGTGGCTAAGGGAATTATTCGGGATAGAATCATCGACACGTCTAATCTAAGATGGTCAAACTTAGATGGTCACAGGGTGTCTAGGGCCTTGTGGCCTGTGTTAGACCACAGAAAATTCGGGGAGATCATAAAATTAGAAAGATCACGGCTAAGAACAGCAATAGGAATACTCTCTGGTCACTGTCTCCTAAGAATGCATGCTATGATACTAGGATTATCTAACACGGATGTTTGTAGGTACTGCAATGACATACATGCCTCAGAGGACATAACACATATACTCTGTGAGTGCCAAGGAATTTCTAGGACAAGGCTAAAACACCTTGGTAGATACTTCTTCGATAACCTAGAAGAGGTGAGGTCCTTGAACCAACAAGGACCTCTTCAGATTCTGTAGGGAGGTTAATTGTATGGGAGATTTGGTTTAGGCTTTTTGCCGTGAAGGTTTTCTAGGGATCGCGATGGGCCCACTTTGGTGCCTAGTGTTTTATGATAACCTCATAATCCTACCTAACCTAACCTAACCTAACCTAGACAGAGATGGCCGGTGATATCCTTCGGCATTTTCATTTTGTTGAGATGGCATTTTAATTGGAAGTGACTGGTAAGAAATCTCACAAGCCTCCATATCGTTCCTGCTGTATTTAAGGATATCAGCTGCCTTCTTTCGAGAAGTCGGACAGTTCTTTTAGCTTGTCTAAGGCCTTGGGTGTTACTCTAGTGGGAAATGGAACTGTTTAGGGTATATTTAAAAGCAGAATCAGATATTCCGCAAAAGGGTTCTGGTCCATCGAGCAGATCTTTCGTTGCCGTCAACGCCTTATTGGCCCGGTACCCACAATTTTACATTATTGTATTGCGCCAAGTTTTGTAAACTGTCGAAGCAGTTTGAAACTGATTTTAACTGATCAGTGCTTTGAGCGCCTCTTGACTGTCGGTGAGTATGCGGATGGCGGTACCTTTCATTCCTGAGTGCAGATTTATACTAGCGCATCGTAATGGTTACTAACACTAGGTCCTAAAGGAAGTCTCTATACACACATATGTTTATCAAATGACCATCAAATACAAATCATCCTCTAAACCTATCAAAGTTGTAAATATATTTATATATATATTTTTTTATCTAAGCGCATCCCATTTCACCCACAAATACATACAGACACAAAGCATCCCTAGTAATTTAAAAAAAAAACATATATATCAAAAACTGATTGCACTTTTTTTGAAAACTTTTATCCACATCACAAATTACATTCGATTAAATTAATTTTCTTTTCCTTTTTCTTTCCCCTACGAGCACTTTTTATTTTGTTTCTTTTTCTTATTTTTTTTTTTATTTTCGATTCATTTAGCATTAAGCTTGTGTTGAAGAGAATGTAATTTTAATTGTTTTCAATTGCATAGATATTAACTGATTGGTAGAGAGAGAGAAAGATTGATAACAACTTGGAATCTAATTCAGATGGCATATTCTGATGTTGGCTTCCAAAGAATAGCTTAAGTTCCTCTTCTTTTTTTTTTGCTTTTTCCCCTCTACACTCATCTCGCTTTCATGCATTCTCAACAATTCTCCAAAATTAAGTGAAAATAAGAAAATTTCATTTTGTCATTTCTCTTTTTTTTTCTTCTCTTCCTCATTTTTATTTTTTTGTAGCCGAGATCGAAGGCTCGGATGTTGTTGAGACAAATAAATCAATAACTGAATGTCCTTACCAACAACCACCTCTTCCTCCTGCTTCCTATGTGTATCCTTATCCTTATATGCCACCATGTTTTCCTCCTCCACCACCACCTTCCTCATCCGGTGGTGATGTTCAGAATTGGCAATATCCATTACTACCACATCATCATCCCATACAGCAGCATCATCCCCACCAACAACATTACCCATATCCTCCATGTCCTTACTACTACTACTATCCACCAAACAAGTATGATTCGCAAAATTGTAGTGAACGTCGTGATTCGTTTAGTAGGGGTAACTCTCAGTCGCAAGATCTTCCTAACATAATTATAACGCCAAGTGCTGAAGATATACCCCAGGTAATTAAGGGAATGAATTTAGTTCGGGAGCAAAGAGAAGGATCAGTGATCGAGGAGTTGTCGCGTAGGCTTAGTGAAATCACACAACCAGTCTTTGTAGATTTGAATATGAGTCAGGAAGACGATAAGAAGTACGTTGGAGATGAGGGTAAGGACTTCGATAACTCACCGTCTCCCATCAAGTCTGAGTGTGAAAATAACAAGATCTCTTCAGAGGACAGTTCCGATGATCTTCTAACATCCTCAACTGATCCCACTACGACTTCGAGCTTTGAAGATTGCGCAGAGCAGATCAACAATGATGGTCTTCAGGCGATCAAGTCAGTTACAAACATCCAGGTGTACAATAAGAAGACTCTGTCGACAATGGATGCCTTCGACGATGATCGCACAGTAGCCGATGGGGAGAGTATGATCTTCGACGGTGACGACGAAGAAGAGGAGGAAATAGTTGGCGACGAACTCGAATACGATGAAGAAGAAGTACTCATCGAAGAAATGGACTCAGAAAATGAAGATGAAATCGAAGAACTCGATGAAGACGAAGAAGATGAAGTGATCATAATGGATGATCTTAGTGTGATCTATGAAGAGAATGAAGCAGATGCAGTGAGTCCAAGGCCAGCAAGTCGGATCAGTTCGAGTGTCAGTGGTTCAACTACATTGGCGAATGAAGAATGCGAAGAAGAAGAGGTAATTAAAGAAGAAGACGAAGATGAGGACAACTCTAATTCCGTTACAGTACGTCTGCCATTGAAATTCTCATTCAGCCGTTCGTCGAATGATGAAAACATCGCAACTATCGAGGTTGGTAATAGCCAGGTTGAAGATAAACGAAAATCCTTCAGTATTGCTTCAGTGAAGGCGGATTCTGAGAATGATGATAGTGATTCTCAGGATTGCGATGTTAGTGTAACAATTAGTTTGAGTCCATCGAGTGGATCATTTGATAGAAAATCTAGCTTGTCACCGGTTCCAAGAATATTTGGAGGTATTGTCAAAGAAGAAGTGAAGGAGGTAGATGTCTGTAATTCGGAAGCTGAAGATGTGTCGGTGTCGTTCTCTCTACCAATGCGGAATAAGTTTATAGATCAGACATGGAGTGGGAACGTTACGAACAATATTTCCAAAAAGAAGACAAAGAAGAAAAAGAAGGCGCACTTGAGTGAAGAAACAGCTGTAGAGACTTGGATGCGGAATAGCAGTGTTTTTGAAGAAAGGGAAGAGAATATAGTAAAGATTCCACAATTGGAAGGTACGTACACGATAGAAGATACTTCGGAAAATGATTTCTGTAGCTCAAATGATATAACGAACTCTAAAGCACCCACTATGGTTATAAATGAGGCTGAAGACATACCTCTAGAAACTAGAAGGAGAAATAGTAGTGTCTTTGAAGGTAAGGAAGAGAAGATGGTTGCTTTGAAGAGGAATGATGTATCCAAGACGCTGTTGGACGCAGAAATAAAAAAGATAAAAGTTATTGAAGATACAGAGAAGGAAGACGATGTGGTAGAGAAAATTTTAGAGCAAACTCGAATTGAGAATCAGCGGGAAGAAAATAAAGAAAATGGGGGCGAAGAGTTGGACTTTTGGGCGACTTTACAGGCAACACGGAAGGAAGCACAACTCTTCCTGGAAAAGACAGCAGACTACTGGGGAAAGAAAATAAATGGAAAGGAAAAATCCGAAACTAAATCCGAAATTGATCCAATTGGCACAGAAAAACCTGAAGAAACTCAAACAGAAGAAGACTTTTGGGCCTCAATTCGAGTAAGAGGCAGTGTAGAACAACCAGAAGCTGTTGAAGCAACCATTAAGAAGCCTGAGGAGATTGAGATCAATAAAGAGTCAAAGCCGAAAGCAGCAAAGCCTAAAAAGAAGAAGAAAATTATTCAGCCCCCAGAAAAAGAGCCGGAACCAGAACACGTTTGGTCCACTGTTAAGCGTCCAAATGCTAACAATCGAGCGAAAATCGTTGAATCAACTATCCAAATGATACAAAGTAAGGCGAAGAAGACAAAGGAATTGGTGAAACAGCATAGTAAGGAAGTGGAAGTGAGTGATCTCGTAGCTAGTATTAAAGAGACTTACGACAAAGATGAGAAAGTAGACAAGAAATCTGAAGATGTAGATACTTCGGTCAGTATTAAAGCAACCAGTGAAAAGAAACCAACAGAAGGGGCAAAGAATCAAGATAATGCGGCCAATGTTAGTGTTACCAAAAAGCAGATGGAAGACATAAGAAGCAATCTAAGCAAAGAGAAAGCTGAACTTAAGACTCAAATTTTGAACCAGAAATTCGCAAATGCCTTTGTAGTTCCGGAGAAACCTGTACTAATGAGAGCCACTCTCAGCGAATGGAAAGTGGAGCCATCCATCTTAAGTCCGCAATCTATGGAAACCTCAAAAATCGGCCAAAAGTGGGAATTCTCGGCGAAGGTATCAAGTCCGATCTCATATGAGAATGTGAGTTCAATAAGGTCAACACCGGGGGTAGAAATTGTTATAGAAGAGTCTGAAAAGTTAGACAAGCCAAAGAAGAAGTCCACTAAAACTAAAAAGACCGTAGAAGAAACTGAAGACGGCACCCTAAAGCCTCCTAAGGCGAAGACTGTAAAGAAATCTGCTAAGGAACCAAAGAAGATCAACAAGAAGAAACAGGACTCGGATGTCAAGATCGAAGATGTTAATGCAGCTGAAATCAAGAAAAAGTCAACTTCATCGACAGTGGAAGAAAAAACTCAAAAGTTTGAAAAGGAAGCTGAACAGCCCGATTTCTGGGCGAACATAGAGTCCTCGAAGAGAAGTGAAGTGGAAGAGACCACTAAATATGACGATTCTAAGACCCCGTATGAAACATTAGTGGGTCATCAGGAAACCGACTTTTGGACTGCAATTGAGCCTTCAAAGGCTAAAATTGAAGAAACTTGTAACAGTGTGGGAACTCAAGAGACCGATTTCTGGACCGAGAATGAGTCGCCAAAGACTAAAAATTACAAAAAGCTTTCAATTGATCACGAAGAACCAGACTTTTGGGCCGAAATTGATTCTTCCAGAGCTAAGAATGAAGATAAGATTGAAGTGCAGGCGGAAGTAATTGATATTTGGGCTGAGATTAATGCTTCAAAGGCTAATAATACCAAGCCTTTACTTTACTCTTCGAATGATGAACAAAAAGATAATATTGAAGTGCAGTCCGAAGAGATCGATATTTGGGCTGAAATTGAGGCTTCAAAAGCTAAAGGTGAGAATAAGTGTTTATCCGATCCTCAAGAACAAGATTTTTGGGCTGAAATTGGTTCTACTAAGACTAAAAATGATGAAGAATTTGAAATGCAGCCGAAGGATATCGATATATGGGCTGAAATTGAAGATTCAAAAAATAAAAATACAAACAAGTTCTCAGTGAATGACCAAGAAACTGCCTCTGGGGCAGAAATAGAGTCCAAGTGGGATAACAACGAGCAGGAGGAAACCGATTTCTGGGCAGAAGTTGAATATTCGAAAGCTAAGCCTTCAAGGAATCATCAACAACCTGACTTTTGGGCTGAAATTGGTTCTACCAAGGTTAAAGATGAAGAAATGCTTGAAATGAAGATTGAGTCTCCAAAGAAGCACATAGACCTAGACTATTGGTCGAACGTCAATGTTTCTGCGTATGAAAACCAAAGCATACAGATTGAAGATACTGACAATTGGACCCAAAATGAGCCTCTCAAAGTTAAATGCACAGAAGAAGAACAAGTTGAGCCCATCAAAGCTAAGAACCAAGATTCTTGGTCTGAAATTGAGTCTTCTAAAGCAGAAACCGATATCAAAGCTGAACTTGCTCAAATTTCCAAGTCAAACTCTCAAGCTTCCGATCTGACTAAGCTAAAAACTAAGAAGATGACCAAGAAAACTTCCCAAGAAACAGAGATTGGCACAGAAGCTGATACCCCCAAGCCTAAATCTAAGAAAAAGAAATCGGTGGTTAAAGAATCGTCGGCGGAAATGTCTCTTAAAACTGAAGTTGGCATAGAAGTTGATATATCTAAAACTAAAACCAAAAAGAAGAGCTCAACACTAAAAGAATCTTTCTCAGGAATAGCACTAGAAACTGAGATTCCTCTAAAGACTAAGACCAAGACCAAAAAGAAAACTCTAGTTTCGCCTAAAGAGGAGTTCCTCGATACAGATCTCGGTACAGATATGCTCAAAACTAAAAAGAAAAGCTCTTCACCTAAAACAGAGCCCACAACAACCGACTTCTGGGCTGAAATTGAGACTTCCGACCCTAAACAGTCTAAGAGAGCCATTCAATCCTCAAGCCTCCGTATTTATAATGATTACGATATAGAGTTGATAAATTTGGAACCAGTTCCCACTTATTATGCTATTGATACACACCCAGAGTTAGAGGTGGATTTCTGGGCTACGATTAGTTATGCTAACGAGGATACCATCCAGAAATCAAGGGCTTATGAAGAAAAGGAGACCGATTTCTGGGCTTCCAACAGTTCGGGCAATGAAACAGAAGTGAACTCTGAGGTAGACACGGGAAAAATAGATTTCTGGGTTACACAAAGGAAGTTTGAGACCAACAGTAACTTTGCCAAGGAGGCTACCCCTAAACAGGAAGAAGAGACTGAAGAAGTTGATTTCTGGGCAGAAATAAAGGGCTCCAATGACGATGAAAATGATGTGCAGGCTATTAATCCCAAGGACGAGTGCGAAGTTCGTCGAAATAATTACAAAAAGGCCATGGCATTCTTTACAAACACTGTGAACGTAGAGAAAAAAGAAGAAAGCCCAACTCTGCCAAGAAATGTCGATTCCTCGCCAGTCTACGATGAAGACAAAACACCTGAAGCAAAACCATACAATTCATGGGCCTGGAGAGAATCGGTGGAACATGAGTGGGAGGCTCCAGAAGACCGGGAAGTGAATGATGTATTCTTAATCGTCGAAGACAATGAAACCGAAGACGAGCCAGACACTTTAATAGAAAACCAACCCTACGAGATGGAAGAGGGCTGTGAATTCGATGCAATTGAAGAGGAACAAGCCGAAGAAGAAGAAGAGGAGAGTTCTGAAAGTATAAGTGACTCAACACCAAATCACTTCCAAATCGAACATCAGTACCCCAAGCCCGAAACAGAACCTATCAAAATAAAGGAGAAATCCATCGAACCGATCTCGAATAACAAATTTAGTGAAGAAATTAAGATCTCCGTCAAAGATCGCATATTTGCCTTTGAAACCGGAGCTGTCGAACCACCATCGGCCAAGCCAAAGTCTTCACTTATCGTCGATAGTGCAACTCCAAAGAGCAATCTCAGTCGAAACAGCTCTCAACGATCTGAATCCGAGATCGAAGAAGATGATTCTGGCGTGACTGACATGAACAAACTACTTTCGGAGACAGATACAGAATCAGAAAGTTTCCCGGAACTTCGTAAAATGACGCGCTATCAACGTGCTTCAACACATTCCAGGCTCTTTAAGCTTCTTCAAGACGAAGGCGATGTCATCGAAGAAGAGCCCCAAACCGAAGATAAAACCCTCGATGCGGAGTTTAATTTCAGGCCTCGTAAGAAGATTGTCCACAATGTCTCCATCACACGAAAGCAAAATCCGAAAGCCTTGCAAGAAGCCGAAACTCTGGTTCAACGCAGAGAAAGACTCTCGTTGCCGCTGCATAAAAATTCTAGCATAGATGCGGATAATCTATCATCGCCTAACTCACCAGCTTCACCAATCTTTGGACAACCATCGCAAGCTGTTAGCGATAAACTTGTAAATGAACTAGTTCAAAGTCTACTTCTCAAGAAGAGTAGCAGTACTTTGAAGAATCTCCCCATGGAAAAGCTTCAGGCGGCAGCCAAGAGGGTTCTAGAAGAAGAGCTGGACTCACTAGAAAATACCTCTCTAGACTCAACACCCGCCTTAACACCACAAGAGTTCAAAAGTGAATCATATGCTGATTATTATGACTCATGGAACGCTAAATCTGCAGACGCATCTGACACATCGGCAAATGGAAGTTTTGAGATACTCCCATCGAAAGCGTTTAAGGCGTTGCAAGACACAACGGCTACTACCAAACGACGACCATGGGCAGTGCGGTGTCCTCGGGTCTTAAGTTCGAAAACAGTAAATAGAGACTTGGCCCGCGTTACAGAATCCCCAGAAATTTTCAGAAGGAGTAGTAATTCACCTGAAATCATGTTCGGTTCGGAACGAGCGAGCTCAGTTGGTAGATGGAGGAAGATTTAATAGGTTTTGTGTATAAATTTGTATAAAAAACGTAAAGTTCTTTGACTGATAGAAAACGGACCAACGCGGTTCATTGCAGGTGCATTTATTTGTAGGCCAGTTAGATTGGTTGTATTCAAGAAACCCTTAGGTAAAGGGTTTCGCCCGAGAGACATGAGATGTCTCCAAAATGTTTATAAACTCTTTCTTGGTTAAATTCGGATATGTTATAATTTTTGGAAATTCTTTTAGAATAACTTTTGGTGTGCTGATAGTGCTCAGGGGAGACAGTATCACTCTGTGTCCTTAGTTCAACTCATAATGTCATTAAAACTTTATCTGATCCTTCAGAACCGATCAGATCTTATTCACACGGAATCTAAAAATCATATTTCTACAAATTTCTTATAAAATATTTAAATTTTTGTTTTAACTTTAGGTTCTCCAAGCAGAATCGTTATTCACTTGCCTGTTTTGTGTCTTCACAAAGGTAGGTTCAAAGCGTCACATTTTGTACGGTTGGCGTTCGAGTTCGAAATTTTTTAAATTGTTCAGTTAATTGGGAGTTTAAACACAGAGGCTAGTAATCAATCCAAAAACTTCCATAATATCCTTTAACTCTTTGTCATTCTAAGTTGCCTCGATATGAAAAAAAAAAAAACACTTAGGACAACACCTTGGGCCCGTCCTCAAGTATTAATTTTTCTGAACTCACCATGTAAAGGTTTAACATTCTAAGCCGTCGATTCTAGAACCCCCTGCAGACTACATCACATCAACATTTTTTTTGTCACTCACACTCGTATTCTGAAAAGAGATATTACATTGCAAATATTATTTAACTCTAAATATATATTTAACTTTAAATCTAAATATATATATTATTCAAAGCAATAAAAGAATATGCCAAAAATCAGTAGTAGTTTAACCACCGACTTCAAACAATCACTGCCAATAATCATGCATTTGTTTGCCTTTTCTACTCTCCTATTATTATTTAGAGAAAAATTAAACAAACAAAAAAAAAAGTAAAAAATAAAATAAATAAATTTGTAAATATTATTTGTAAAAAAATTAAAAAAAAAAAAGTTTTATTTTGTATATTTCGTTTAGTAAGCAAAACAAAAGTAACTTCTAATACACTTTTGTCGAATCATACATACATCATTTCATCAAATGATTATTATTAAGCCCATACTATAGTCCTATCCATTCTCTATCCACTTACACAATATAACCGAGAGAAAACTCATCCGAACAAGTAATATTTAATTTTTTTTTTGGAAAATTCGTTACAAAAAAAAAAAAAAATTGCAAATAAACCTGAAGAACAAGAATGATAAATCTAATCCCCCCAAATCATTGATTGCATTTAAAAAAAATCAAAAAATATCAGTTTCGTTAAAATCTTAAGGTACCATAATTTTAAGCATTTTGTTTCATATATTTTATTTCTTTTCTTTGTGTGCAAATTATTAAGTTTTTTTTTACGTTATTTATTTTTTTTTTGTGACAAAATATGGTAAAAAATTTTAAAAACATCAATGTAAGAAAAGTACATATTCTGTCGCAAAAAATAATGAAGCAAGTTCTAGTGTTGAACTAATGAGAGTAATTAAAAAATATAAAAAAAAAATGTTGTCGCTCCTTAGAGGATGTAATTGATGATACATATGCTTAAAAATGTCATGCTAATCTGTCTCGTTATACTCTAACACTCTTAACACAAGGAAAGAATCTACCTCTGTTTATTATTTATTTATTTGCAGCGACCATTCGTATTGAATTTGGGATACATACTTTTAAACTTGTATCTGTTTAATCTTCAAATATCTACGGCACGCCCCATTCCACCGCTTTTTTTGCAGATAGTTCCAGTAGTAGATTTCGATTTTTATTTTTATACTTAAATATTTACAAAATCAAACAAAAATCCGTTAGCATTGCATTGCCGTCTGCCTGGTTGACAAAAAGTAAAACATTATTATAATAATTAATTATAGCCTAATAGCACAGTTATGAATTAATTGAATTTTTCTTATTTCATTTCATAAACGAAGTTTTCATCCAAAACTCTCTCTCTATATTGTGAAGCAATTTTGCAGTTCCTGGTTAGCGTTGTGCACCTGGTTTTCCAACAAGACATCATTTCCAAATATAGATCTCCTTGTTTCTCGCAAAATTGGGTCTTCTTCTTCTTCTTCTTCCTATTTCGGTGAGGCTATGATCCGAAAACAAGGGATCATAACCCTCCCACTTCACCACATTTCTACTGATCCACCTGTGGGGTTCGCCTATTTGACCTCAGAAAATATTGGCAGGCATCCCGATTTTGGATCACTCGGTTACTGAGGCCGATGAAATGCCGATGTCGTCGCATTGCGTGATCCAGGCGTTTATAGGCCTGCCTCTCCTGCCTCGCGATGTCTTTGGACGTTCATTTATATTGCCTTTTTAACAGAGTACAAATGCTCTCTTCTTTGAACGTGGCAATACCAGCTGAGCCGATCGCGCTTTATCGTTCGTAAGGTGGTTTCCTTGACGTGAAGACTTCCACGGATCTTCGAACTTCTTATTCGGTCAAGCTTTGTCACTCCTGTTGTCATGCGAAGCATCTTCATCTCAGTTGCCGTCAATTTACTCTCATACGTTTTGAACATCGTCCAACATTCTGAACTATATGTGAGCGCTGGACGCACAACTGCGGTGAAGAGCCTTCCTTTCAACTAAGGTGGCATTTTCAGTCACAGAAGATAGCGGAGTATTCCTGTCACATCCACCCTACGCTTACGCGATGATTGTTGTCGTCATCACATGCTACTGTACAGATATCGCAAGAACTCTGGCAGTTAGTACTGGCCACTGGCCCATCGGGGTTCATGCGGCCAGAATAGGCATTGCATTTAATGCACACTGTCGCAGCTGCAATACTGCTGATGAGATAGAAACAATCTTACACTTCCTCTGCAAGTGTCCGGCTTTAAGCAAGGACAGAGAGTGCACCTTAGGTAAACTCTTTTTCGACAACCTTATAGAGCTAGCGGAGATTAGCATTGGGGATATTATCAGCTTCCTCAATGCATCGGGGTGGATTTGATTAATCCTTACCCCCTTTTTCTTCTTCTTTTCCCTAGTAGTTAACGTCCTTGTTACATCCGTTAGGTCACTTGAGTTGTGGTAATAAAACGGCGCTTCTGCGCTAATTAAGTGTTTGCTGACACAACCATTCCTACCTACCTACCTACCACATGTTGCTTTGCTATTGACCATAGGTCCCAGATATTTTAACTTTTCGCACTTGGGAAGCACTGTTCCATTCAAATAAATGTCTGGAATAGGTCTGAGTGGATCAGAGAATGGGTAGCAGAAGTACTCTCTCTTTTTTGAACTAATGCGATACCCATTTCCCTCCGAAACGTCCACCCACACATCAAGTGCTCGTTGCAGGGATATAGGATTCTCATTTATGACGGCTCCATCGTCAGCAAAGAATAATTGATGTACAATACCTTGGGTTCCGTCACTTTACCTTCAAGCAGATAATCAAGGACTGCAATAAAGAGCAAAGGACTTTAGACGCTTCCGTTGTGCACCCTTCTTTAATCGGGAACACTTCGATTACTACAGCGGGCCATCTTCCTCTTGTCTTTTCTTCTCCGTAAATGCCCATGATCATCTGTACATAGTACATTCTCGCAAAACTGGGCACTTGCCAGTAAAATGAAAAGTATCCTCTCTCTCTGACAAATTGCAGATGCCTTAGATTAGCGGTATGTCATCCCTGTGGGGTATGTAATTCAGTTTCAGTAGCACTCCACGCAGTTTTAGGATCATTGCTATTTCTTCTATACTGTACGTATCACGGAAGTAATAATTGTGCTCCAAATTGTGGCATAACCGATTGTAGACTGCTCTATGGAGTGACCCTGCTGCCTCCTCCAAAAAACTTTCTCTGATCTACTCATTCACACGCGCGATCAATTGGTAAAGTTTTGGCTTCCAACTCCTCACATCTTCCACACTGAGCTCCATTCCAGATCCGCTAGCTAGTCCTAGCCATTCTTTTTACCATCCAGTTTTATTTCGTATAGATTGTAGAGCCGCTTTCTTCGGTAGTCTATTGTCCGGTATGTTTAGGTCTTTAAGTACGTAATCCACCTGTAGTTTCAAGGTATTTACGAAGAGTGGTGATAAGCCTGTCTCCAACATGAGCATGTAATTTGGCGTGTTCGGTGGAAGATAAAATGCTCTCTTTATGTAAAACCTGAGTAGTTTTTCCACCGTCTCAAACTGTTTTTCTCCCCATATTTGTGCAGCGTAGAAGAGACTGGATTTCGAAACTGATTCAAAAACTTAATATTTGCTGCTATGTAGATACATATTTGTTGGATAAACATTTTCTCCAAGCAATGTTGATGGCTATTTTCGATTTCGGAAATTTCTCTCTAAGGTGTCTTTCCATACTGAGATTTCTCGTAAAATACACTCCGAGGTACTTATACTCTTTCACCACTTGGATAGTTTCCCCATTAAAATGCCATTTTTTATTCGCGCAGTTTTTGCCTTCACCTCTTCTAAAAATCAATATTTGAGACTTGCTCAAATTTACCACCTGATTCCACATGTTACAGTATTCGGAGAGTCGGCTTATTGTAAGCTGTAGAGATTCGTCCGAACTTCAGTGACATACCAATGCCAAAAAAGCTTGTAGAACAAAGCATTTCGGTCCACTGAGTCCAAAGCTGCCTTAAAGTCAACGAAGAATGCATATAATTTCTTATTTCTCAAGGGAAAGGGCTCCACAATACTATTTAAGACAAACACGTGATTGACAGTGAAATATCCTGGCCGGAAATGCGCTTGATATTCCTTCAGCGGATTTAATGGTACCTATCCACGCAGTAAATCGACTTTGCAATATCGCTGTAAACATTTTGTATGACGTATTTAAAAAGGAAATGCTTCGGTAGTTCCCTGGGTCCGCCAGGGAATCGGAAGAAGTTCCACTAGTACTTCTCTTCATTCCCATTCGATAGATCTTCAGACTTTAAATTGTAATCATATAGAATGCTTTGCCTTAGTCGATTCTTTCCTTTCTCTCACTGCAACCTATAATCAATTTTCTAATATCTACTATATTTCTATATCTGCTGAAAATCCCTTAGAAAAAGTAAGTCCGAATCTAGCATATCTTTATATGTAGCTTTTTCTTTTCCTTAAAACGCCCAATATTATACCGATACTTGAAATCAAAGACCAAGAAGTTTCACATTGTCAGCCAGGCTAGGCAGCTTAAATTCAGTTTATCCTAGACTGGTGGATCATTCCACATACGTGTTGTTCGACTTATAAACGAAAACCTGTATTTGACAGTACGTCCGAATTTAGGCTTGAGGGTGAACTGATGTGCATTTCAAGCATGACGCGTATTGCGGGTGACATTTTTGAAGTGAGACTGCGGAGTTCACAATATCTCTATAAGTTTTAACGCGCGATTCTGTACCCTATCGAGAATGCGCAAAACGGTTTTGGGTGCACCAAATCAGATGTGGGCGTTATGTTCTGGTATTGGGCCGTTGAATGTCTTATAGATTGAGGACTGATCAGGGCAGTAAAGTAATTCTTGCACCGCTTAAGTAATTCTAGATAGTTTGCAGCATTTTTGACGACCTCGAATAAGTGATCGTTCTATTGAAGATGTTGATTGATACGTATGATTTTCGTATTCAGTGATGTCTTGGTTACGCTTGAGAGACGGAAGACAGCATTGTGTTTTGCATGCATTAAATTCCACTCCATTGGTTTAACCCCATTTGATTATGCTGTACACCGAATAGGTGTCGTTCCTCTTCTACGGCCGAAGACCAGGGACGTGAGTTAGGGAATGTATACAAATTTAGGTATGCGTTCCAAAGACAACAAATTTGGTGATAATTATTTTATTCAAGGCCTTTTGTTTTAGAAAAGTTACCTTAAAAAAAGGAAATTATTTTACATCAATAAAGAATAAAAATATAAAATAAAAACATTCACTATGAATTTGAAGTACCATCTTGGTGCTCATCAACATGTTTAAAGAACTTTAAAATGCTTGGTTGTTTTATGGTTCTTGTTTTTCCAATACAAGTTTGTATGAACGCAACTGTTAAGTAGACCTGCTGCGCTCCTTGAACTTCTCTCGAAATTAGAATAAATCGATTCTATAATATCAGTGGCCTCATTAACTTTTGACATCTATTTCTTTATTTTTTTGATGATCAGTTGGTCTGTTTCCCCTTCTGGATCTGAGTTATCTTCATCCGATTCGACCTGCTCATCCAGGTCTATCAGTTCTTTGAACGATATCTCAGTATCGTGCACTTCTCTGAGCTCATTAGTATCACTTAGCTCTAGGTCTTGAAAGCCACCTGCCTCAAGTAAAAACAGGTTTTCTCTACCGCATTCAAGAGTACCGCCCACATCGTCTTCTACACAATCTGGCCATAATGGTTTCCAAATTGCATTCGTCGTCGTTTTTTGATTTGATGTTCTTTATTGCATTTCCAATGATGTTCTGTTAGACTCATCTGTAGCTTCTAACATCATAATAAACACAACTTTTACATTTGGGCTAGAATTGCGCATATGTGTGTAAACATATATAAGTAGTTGCCAACCAAGAACTCTACTTAGTCAGACCAAAACTGTTCGAAATATCGTTTCGATTTTATAGGCCGCTCGTAAAGCTTCAGAATAGATTGTAAGTCTTGCGCAGCCTTTCTCTACATCTTCCATCTTTGCTTGTGAGCTTCACACTTTTATTTTACTGCATTGCTGTCAACAGATCTATTCAGCAAAGTAGCCTATTTCAATTGAATATGCTACACACGCTGAATTTTGAAGTATAAGTCTGAGTGGGGCTGAGGCGTTAAGAAGACAGTTTCCATGTGTAATTTCATCCATAAAGAGCTCATCTATGTTCAGAAGGCCACAGTCTTAGTAGTACCTAAGCGTCCAAGTCATTGCATTTTTGTAAGACGTGTTAGGTTCGTAGATTTTCTACAGCTGGCCGTCACACTAAGCACATATAGACATCAGAATCAGAATATTCTTATTTGTTGCCAAATATTCTGTTGCATGCTTAGATCATTTAATGACTTCTCCATCATTTTCCATTGCATGGGGTGATAGCGTTCCTTTTGCTACTCATCCAGCTTTGTTAGTCTTGTTTTGAGGCAACGGTTTATGTTTATGTGCTCTAGATATTGTCTTATATCTTTTATTCCCACAGTAATACGGGTTCCTTCTACGTTCGCTAGGGGATTATATATATAGCTGAACTCAAGCAGAAGACAATAAGAACAAATTTAAGAATGAATCTTTTTTTTTTTTTATTAAAAATTGTTTAAACCTAGAATCCACCCATTTCCAAACCCTGTTAACCCCTAGATCTCGTAGATTCAGACTAGATCCTCTATACCAATGGAATATCCCAACACCGGGCACCGCTTTTGCTCCTTGATATGGTTACATGAGGATGCGAGGTTAAGCCAGCGGTTTTGAAAAATAGTTAGAGACTAACTTAAATTAAGCTTCGCTCGAACAGCGTACTAGGCCTATGCGAGCTCTAAGTCAGCGGTTTTGAGAAAAAATGGAGACCAGTTAAAATTAGGCTTCGCTTGAACAGCGTACTAAGCTTAAGCAAGCTCTAAGCCAGCGGTTTTGGGAACAAATTGGAGAGCAGCTAAAATTAGGCTTCGGTCGAACAGCATACTAGGCTTAAGCGAGCTCTAAGTCAGCGGTTTTGGGAACAAATTGGAGACCAGCTAAAATTAAGCTCGCTCAAACAGCGCACTAGACCTAAGCGTTAAAAATACCATCGATCCATGTTAGTTATTTCACAGCCCTTAAGCAAACTCTAAGCCAGCGGTTTTGGGAACAAATTGGAGAGCTGCTAAAATTAGGCTTCAGTCGAACAGCGTACTAGGCTTAAGCGAGCTCTAAGCCAGCGATTTTGGGAAAAAATGGACACTAGCTAAAATTAAGCTTCCCTCGAACAGCGCATTGGGCTTAAACGAGCTCTAAGCCAGCGCTTTTGGGGAAAAAATGGAGACTAGCTAAAATCAAGCTTAAAAATACCATCGATTGGTATTAGTTATTTCACGGAGCCTAATATTCGAATCGGGAACTTATTTAATTAAATTATCTTTAGCCGCTATCAAGTTGTGATCATAGAAACAAGATTAAAAGTATGTATCGCGTTGTACTTTAAAATTTCCGAAGCGATAATATAGAATTTTCATCCCGGCCAGAAGTTACTATAGGCGGTCGGAAATGTAGACTTTGTTATTGTGATTTCTGTAAAGTTGTATGTATGAAAAGACAGAGGACACAAAGCCGACTTATATGTTTTAATGTCAAGAAAAGTACATTGAATCATCCTATGGTCTTCCGTTTTTACTTACCTAAAGTTTCTATCTATAATACGTACATTGGTCACTTATGCACTGTTTAGATCCTAATTCTGAATCTTCATTCCCACATAAACCATAGAAATCATTGCAAATTCTGCTAGCAGTACATTTCAACATAACCCTAATCGGATTAAGTTATAAGTTTTAAAATATTTTATGCCATAATATAATTTAAATCCAAATTACATTTTATTTGTAAAGTCTATAAATCTTCATTATAACTCTCATTATTTTAACATCTAGACCCAATGTTTAGCTAGAAAAAAAAATATTGTTTCTTATTATTTTCGATTTATTTATTCCAGTCAAAACATTGGAGTAAACTCCACCTTTGGCTTTTAAATAAAAAAAAATTGCAATTCTTGATCAACACAAGATTATAATGTTAAATGAATCTCATTAAAAAAAGAAGTCAGTTATACATTTCATAAATAACTTTCCAAACGTTTTGTTGTTCATATATATTTTTCTTTAACCGAATTAACAAAATAGCTTTTTTGAAATAATTAATTTTAATTATATTATACAAAAAAAGCTACAATTTGTTCATTGTTCTGTTGTTAAAAAACGAAATAATTTAAAATACAAAAAAAGGTGAAGTTTTCTCTCATGTCTAATGATTTGTTTTGCATTTTTTATTAATTTCCTCTTGTACATAAACATGGTTTTAATTTTAATATTTTTGATTTTGGGTTTTATTGTTTAGTTTGATTTTGTTAATTGTGTATTTCGTTTGAGTTATTAAGTGTATAAAACAATAACCATAAACAGAGTACTACCTTAAGCTTAAGTGGAAAAATATCCTGTATTACAGCTTTAAGTGTATATTTTGTAAGTTATATTTTATCATAGATGATACAATTTTTAAAATTATTCATTGCTTTGTTTTTTATTTTATTACTGGAGAAGTCGTACTGAAGTACGAACCTAATTTAATTCCTTAAAGTATTTGATGTCCATGCAAAACTGGCCAATCAGATAACGAAGAAGAACGTTTTGCCTTCTCCATACTTTCTAACAAACGTCATTAGAAGCTGCAGAGGCAAAGAGGAAGAAGAAAACAATCTTCACCTCTTAAGCACCTATGCTGAACTAGATACTTCAAGGGAGAACTTTCTAGGGGAATAGTTCTGTGAAGACCTAAGTGATATGTCAAAAACCGACATTTTTCGTATAAATGTATGAGTTAAAATGAAAATCTAATTGGTTTAGTTGATACCACAGCATAATACTTACACTTCTTTCTTTCTTTCTGTCTCGGGAAGGACATCCATTGCTGATTTAATATAGCAGCGTTAGGGTTCGATTGTAACAGTCACCCTCTCCACCATGTCCAAGAGCCGGTCTTTACCTCGTCACTCATAAACAACACTACGAGGTTGAAATTGAAACATCTCATGAACAACAAACGAATCTTGCCACACCTTGCACAGTCTTCATCCACGAACTATCTGCAAACTGTACAACTGGATACAACTGCATCACAGCAGGAATTCAATTACATTAGTCACCCCTACACCTTCAGCGAGAGAGAGCTATAGCGAGTCTAGCGCGAGTTGCCAAATTAATTTCGAACAAAGAAAATGTTGATATGTACGAGTAGCAAGTCACAACAGCGCGAGCATAGTCGACTCAGTGCACCTTGATTTCGAAAAATGGAAAAAAATCCCGCGGCGAGACGGCGCGGCGTAACGTTTATTAAAGTGTGTATTTCAAAGAATTCGGTACGTTTTGTGGGTTTTTTTTTTTTTTCATTTTACACACAAACACAACTAAAAAGCTAAATGACGCACCGCGTTCATTTTGCATTGACACATGATCTTATAGCGAGAACAAGACAACTGCGTTTTTCGCTGCGCTCTCGCCTCGCTCTCGTCTCGCTTTTACACTACATGGTGAAAGGGGCATTATGAACTTTTTTAGACTCTTTGTATATTATCGCAAAAAATTATATTTTTGAGATTGTAGCGATCAATATTCATGTGCTAAAAATTAATTTCTCTTACAAGCTGTCCACTTGTCTAAACACACACCGATGGTAATAGCACTCTGGGAAACCCAGAAACACAATGACGCTATTCCAAATCATTATGCCATTGCTAGTTATACTCTTGTGTCATTATTTGTGTTGCAAGAGGCTTCTTGCTCTACGTAAAAAATTAAGTAATTTTTCAGCTACGGCCTCAATATGGTAGCACTGCTTTCAATATTTCAAATTTATCTTAGAAAGGAAATCCTTCCTTCATTTCTGCCTTCTCTATCATAGCCCAAGCTTTGGAAACGACATTCTACCATCTCGACCAAATTTCTGAGTATACGAGTATATCTAATATTTTCTCCCACAATCCCACAACTGAAATCGTTGTTGGGGAAGATTTCAAAGTTCATAATTCCAGCTGGCTACCTCATTCTGGACTAAGAACACCTGAAGGCCACTAAGTACACCGAGATCTTCATTGAACTTAAACACCTCACTCAGTTTGTAGGTAAAAGAGAATAATTGGAAATGCGAAAATGCTGAATGCGGTTCCTGCTGTTTTTTTTTATGAATTTTGACTGGTCCCTATCTGCTTTCCCAACCATTTAGGGTATATTTAACATGCTGCTTTCCCAACCATTTAGGGTATATTTAACAGCAGAATCAGATATTCCGAAAAAAGATTCTGAACAACTCAGAGGAGCCTTTTCTAATCTTTGTTTTTGTCCACCAGACAAAGAACGCGTTTGGTGGAGGGATATGATGGGTCTAACCGTAGTGGTATACAACGAGTATGTGAACTTTCGGGACACATCCCAAGCTTTGTCTTACATTCGGCGACAGGCCCACATGGTATAAGTCGCCTTGGTAATTTAAATGTTAAATATGGGAGTTTAAGCTAGGCGGAACCCCACAGGCGGATCAGTAGAAATACGGTGAAGTGGGAGGGTTGTGATCCCTTGTTTTCGGATCATAACCTCGCTGATAAAAGGAAGAAGAAGATGGGAGTTTAAGCTAGGTTTTTTTATTACGGACAATTCTTAGATATTTTACAAATGGTTGTACCATTTAGAGACACTGAACCAAGGTTAAGTGACTGCATTGATGGGGTTGATTGATAGGCCGTCTCCAACACAGCAGTCCGAAACAACTAGGAGGGCATCTTGCATGAGATGACATACATATATTATGTTCATGTTTGCCATTGATCATGATCACTAGATCACCTACTAGTCTATAGATCTGAAGTCTAATCTATTAAGTCTTCTCACTAAGTCATCCTCTATGAGCATAAGAGAGGCGAGAGGACGCTGCTTTGGGGGCAGCTTTTTGCTGCGGAGATGTAATTATGCGGCCGTCGAGCATAGTCCTAAACCATCTGGGTGTACGAGTAGGTTGATCGATCCCCCTGCGTCTCATAGCACTAGTGATGCAGTCATAACTGGTGTTATCAAGAGCAACTTCTATGTTAAGGAATGCACAAAGGCAGTGAAGAGCGCCTTTTGTGGTTGGTATACATATTGAGTAGAGTGCAGACGTATTGTCTCAAGGTATTGTCTCAAGAATGCCTGTAATATGAATGCCTAGTTGTCTCTCCCTAGTTCTTAAGGTAAACTATGTCAAACTGATTGGACGTTAGGATTTGGATAGCTTATTTTTTAGCTTAAGGATAAGCACTACATTGACCTCCCGCCAAGTTTGTGAAGTGTATTCCAGGTTGAAGTTTGTTCTAAATAGAGCTACCAAAGTGGGCACGATGTAATCAAGACCTTTCTGAGAAAACACCATCTCTGCCTGGTGCTTTGAACGTTTTAAATGGAAAAAATTGCCCATTTAACCCCTGGAATGGTGAAACAGTCAATTGACTTCACAAACAGCTACATTTTGTGTGCTTGCTATATTAAAAATTTATGATCAAACTGCTTTACAATTGTATCGTCTATGATTTATATTTGAAATATTTTTTTTTTAGTTTTACATATATTTTATGCCATATAATACTAATGACATCATTTTTTTCTTTTTCTTTTAATTTCAGGACCTGGACAATCTGATCTATAATTATTTCTCATTTCAATAGAAATCAATTATAGATATTAAAATTAGTTTAGTCCAATATTTATGCCCTATCATCAGCAAAAAAAAAAAATAAAAGATTAACAAAAATATGAAACGAAATTATCAATATAAATTTTATAATATTAATGCATTAACACTAAAAAAAAAAAATAGGCGGGGATAAAAATGCTCATCGAAAATCAAGGAGAATATAGGTATTTACTTGGTAGCATTTACATTTTTTTGAAATTCTTGTTCGATACAAAATGCAATATATTATAACATTTCGAAATTAATTTTTCTTAATAAAATCAGGTTTACGGTAACGAATTTAAATTAAAAAAAGAAAACAGTAGAAAGAAAATATTATATCAATGAAAACTGAAAATAATCGAAATTTATATCGACATGGAAACATTATTATATTACTTTTAATTCTTAACATTTTATTTATTTTATATGGAATTTTTTTTTGTTTCTTTTGTTTGTGCTTTATACGAATCACATATAAAAACTAACGACGAACTTATGTACTTTTTGCCTTCACATTAATTCGACACATATCTCATTTTAAATATTATTTTTTAGTTAAAAAAAAAGAAAAGAAAAAGTAATAAAAAAAACTATTAAAATAAAATAAGCAACAAAAAAATAAAAATAATAATTATCTGTAGAGACACATCATTATTATGCTGTTGTAGTTTTTTTTTTCTTTTTTGTATGATTTTATTAAACAAGTAGTTAAAAATAAAAATATAATTTGAAAAATATTTGTATAACTTGATGTGCATATTTAAATCCCGCATTAGTTCGAAAAGACAGAGCACTTTTGCTGCCCGTTCTTTGATCCACTCAGACCTATTCCAGACATTTATTTGAATGGAACAGTGCTTCCCAAGTGCGAAAAGTTCAAATATCTGGGATCTATGATCAATAGCAAAGCAACCTGTGATGATGACATCAATTATCGGGTAAGTGTAGGCTGGATGAAGTGGCGAGAAAACTCCGCTATCTTCTGTGACTGAAAAATGCCATTTATGTTGAAAGGAAGGCTCTAGACCGCTGTTGTGCGCCCAGCGCTCACATATGGTTCACAATGTTGGACGATGTACAAAAAGTATGAGAGCAAATTAA
This sequence comes from Brachypalpus laphriformis, assembly GCA_945910035.1. NCBI lineage: Eukaryota > Metazoa > Arthropoda > Insecta > Diptera > Syrphidae > Brachypalpus > Brachypalpus laphriformis. Next base: position 190,850,379 of record OX246753.1, on the reverse strand, counting down.
CGGTAGCTGATATGAAGATGCTTCGCGTGACAGCAGGAGTAACAAAGCTTGATCGAATAAGTACTTCGAAGATCCGTGAAATACTTCACATCGAGGAAACCACCTTACGAAATATAGAGCGTGATCGGCTCAGCTGGTATTTCCACGTTTAAAGAAGAAATAATTTGAACCCCGTTAAAAAGGCAATATAAATGAACGTCCAAAGACATCGCGAGGCACTTCTATAAACGCCTGGATCAGACAAATGCGACGACATCGGCATTTCATTGGCCTCAGTATCCGATATTTTCCGAGGTCAAATAGGCGAACTCCACAGGCGGATCAGTAGAAATGTGGTGAAGTGGGAGGGTTATGATCCCTTGTTTTCGGATCAAAACCTTGCCAAAATAAGAAGAAGAGGAATCTCGTGTTGAGGAATGACTGCTGGAATACTGATACTGTGGAAAAATGTGTAAGAACGGCATTAACTATTTCACGTTTTTTTGCATTTAACCATATCAAGGCGATGAGTAAGGGTACTTATTTCGCCTTGACATAGTATTTTACAAGGAGATGCAATGTATGTTAACCCATTTCGAGAGCAACACTCAAACAGGTCATAAAGTAAAAGGGTGATCTTTCGATTTGGACATTAACCCATTTAGGACGACTGTTACCATACGGTCATACTGGTAGTGTTCCACTTACAGATACTTATTAAACAGTTGTAAAGAGATATCGCCACTCGTTAGTATTAGTGCAACTGAGTATGCGTTGACCCGTCTGCTGAGATACAATTTGAAACTTATTCGCACGTTATTAGACATAGTAGCAGGTCGCATAATTTTGTATTTTTCAGAAGTATTAAAAAAAGGTCAAATGAAGGGTCCCTTTAGGTAAGAATGTCTATACGTGCCAGAATAACGGTTTTGTTTGCGATTCGTGACTTTGGTCATTTGCATAGAACATAAAAATATAAGAAAACATACTTTATAACTTTTTTTGATGAGTCGGATATATTGGTATCTTGGTTTGAATGTAGCTGTTACCATATGGTCACAGTCGTACATACCGCGTGCAAATAACATTTTGTTCAGCAATTTTTTTTAAAATATATTTTCTTGGCCTTGGCTTGTATGAAATTTTTATTATCTTGGTTTTGGTGTGAGAATTATAATACAATATAGGTTATAATTCTTAATAGATACAATAAATTTAAAACTACCGATGAAACTCTATAGTATTTGGAGGAGATGGTGATTTCGGTTGTTGACGACAATGTATTTCCGAGCACACTCTTTATAGAGATGCCGAATTCGGACGCATTGTCTGGAGAAGATGATGCTGAAGAAGATGAAGCAGGTACCGGTGATAATCTTTATCGAACACTCTTATTACAGCCATGCGAACTTCAGATGGAAAATGAGAAATGCGAAGATGATGATAATCTCCCGAACCTTAGTGCTTATGGGGATATGTCTGATGTTATTTCAAACGTGAGCAGTTTATTGAATGTATGCCATTGACTTCTTACTTCTTGAAATTATGATACTAAAATGCCCTTGTTCTATAGGTTGAGATGTTAGAGAACGCGAAAGTGTTGGAAGCTCTTCAACCCAAGTGTATAAAGAGGTTGGGATGCGTTGCGTCGGTCTCAGTGGAGCCTGGCACATCTGCAGAATCCATTGCTGAGATAACTGAAAAGGTGTCAACTGATTCTTCTTCAAGCAACGTTCCAAAAAAAAAAAAACACACTTGGGCGATGCATTTCAATGGAAAACTGATACCAAAGGAGTTACTAGACCAATATTTCCAGCTTCAGATTATAGAGATTGTAGCCTTCCTGCCTGGAATATGTTCGAACGCTTGTTCGACGATGAGATGTTGCAAATGATCGCCGAAAAAAGCAATGAATATGGAATTCTTCAGGAAAGTTGCAATCCAGAGATAACTCCAAATGAGTTGAGGGTTTTTATTGGTATTGTATAATGTTAGTGACCGGATATTCGCAAGTTGGAGACACGAAGTCATATTGGTGCAAGGACGGTGACTCGTATAATCAGATGATAGCGTCGCCATCTCAAAATTTATTCACTTTGCTTCTCCTACATCCATGAATCCTAAGGACAAAATGTGGAAATTACGACCAGTATCCGACCGGCTCATTAGAAACTGTCAATAAAACGTTCCTCCGGAGCAAGATTAATCTTACGACGAATCCATGATAGCATACTATGGTCGCCATGGATGCAAGCAGTTTATTCGCGGAAAACCGATACGTTTTGGGTACAATGTTTGGTGTTTGAATACACCACTAGGATACCTGGTAAATTTTGAAATATACCAAGGCAAAAGCCCCCGCATCAACCTTGTTTTGGAAACCAAATTTGGGAAATGTGTAGCTCCCTTATTGGAATTGATTCACGCCATGCCGCCGGAATTGAAGGCTCTTCCATATAGCTTCTACTTCGATAATCTCTTTACTGGAATTCCTATTCTATCTTACTTGAAGCATTTGGGCTATGATGCTACAGGAACCATATGAGTAAGAAAAGTCCCACGAAATTGTCCATTTCCTAAAAATGATCAAGTGAAGGACATGCCAAGGGTACCCACTATTCCAAGACTATATCGAAATTGGGCATTTCAATTACTAAATGGATGGATAATTCCGTGGTGTGTTTGGCATCAACCATATTTGGAGCATATCCTGTCGGAATAGCTAAACTTTATTCACCTACATGACCGTTTCTAGACCTAACGTCTTGAAAGAATATAACAAAGCTATGGGTGGAACCGATAGGATGGACCAAAACATATCATATTTTCGTATATCTACCCGGAAGAAGAAATGGTGGTGGTCTATTTTTACTTATTTCATTGATGTACATAGGTATTCAGAATGCTTTGATCCTCCATAGGAAAGGTGGAGGAAATCTTTCCCATAAACAATTTCGGTGAAATATCGCAACGCACTACTCCAACAAGTATGCCGATCTTAAGCCCATTACGTAGGCTAAGAAAAAATACAACATTTCGGATGGTGACGTAAGATTCGACGGATTTAGTCATTATGTGGGACCTTCTGCAATACGGCGGAGGTGCGCCTACAAATTTTGCAAGGCCACGACTCGCTTAGTTTGTAAAAAGTGTGATGTAGGCCTTTGCCCACCATGTTTTGAGAGTTATCATCTAATTTCAGCGAACCAATAAAGATTTTATTCGCAAAATCGTTTTTTATTTCTTACTTTATGCAAAATCGTATTTATATGCGGTATGGACGACGGTGACCATATGGTAACAGGTCCGATCGGCTAAATGATCAGCGGGCAAAATAAAAAAATTATCAAAATTCTTTGCTAAGGTTATTAGTATGCACTCCTGAAAATTTTTCCGAAAAATTCCCAGTAAATCGTTCTCGTCCTAAATGGGTTAAGAACGAATTTAATTTTTGCAAAAAATTAAATTTTTTTTTTGCAAAAGTGCTTGTTACGTTTATTATTTTAAGTCACAGAAGAATTTCATTTTGGAAAATCACAATTTTTTTGCAATGAGTTTAGCACGAAGGAAAAATTGAGATCCTAAACTACGTCAGGTTATTTTTGAGCTGCGGCAGAAAAATATGGCGTACAGCGAAATCGCTACCACTGTTAACCACTCTAAAAAATACGGGCCCTATGAAAACTTTCCGAAGTCCGGTGTGCCAGATAAAAGAACTCTTCTATGGATTGAAGAATTGTGCGAATTTCGAAAGTGTATCACAGAAAAAGGTCTTCCAAAATCCTTCGTGAGATTGAGGGAACAAATGTGTCCCCCAGAGCAATCAGGAGGCGTGAGGCTGAATCTAGATTGCATGGTTGTGTTTCGCAAAGGAAACCGTTAGTAACGTTCAAACAAAGGGAACGTCGTATTGAGTTCGCACGTACTCATGCTTCATGGATGGGGATTCAGTGGCGCTACATACTCTAAAGCGACGAAATGAAGATAAACCGAATGGGTCTAGATGGAAGAAGGCACGTTCGTCGTCCAAAAGGCATCGGATTTGATCCCAAGTATACCACACCGGTAATATAATGTGGCAGAAGATTAATCAATGTATGGGGATGTTTTTCCTGGAAAGGTGTTGTTCCAATCCATAGAATTGAGGAAATTCTCACAAAGAAAAAAATACGTGGGAATCCTGGAAAACGTCGCACTACCGTGGGCAGAAAAAAATCGCAATCTCGGTGGTTATATGGAAATCTCAGCAGGGCAACAATCCTAAGCACAAGGCCAAGCACAAGCAAAAGTTCTTCCAAGATCGATTAATCGATGTTTTGGTCTGGACATCTTTCAGCGATGATCTAAATCCAATTAATCATCTGTGGGGAGAGGTTAATAAAGGAGTTGCAGACAAAACATTACCAATTTGAATGATCTTTGTGCGGATTGAAGAGGCTTGAGCAGCTATACCCGTCAAATATTGTCACCAATTAATGAAGCGGCGATGTCATCGAAAACGTTTTCCGACAAGATACGAGTATTAAGCTGTGCGGCTGCAATTTATTACACTTATTTACTTGTCCAGCGTTTAGCCGGATTTTTGAAAATTACGTACCGTATCTGGAATCTTTTGCAAAATTTACTGTCGATTCTTTTTACTCATAGCAATAGAGGCTTAATAAAAGTTTATATGCAATTTTTTTTAATAATAATAAAAAAGTCACCTAAGCAAAATTGCTAATATCTTTTTGAAGATCAAAGGATCAAGATCTTACACTTTTGTCCACAGCTGTACATTTTTAAGTTCCCATTCAAATTCCAGTCGAGCTGTGGAGTTAGAACTTATAAACTCATCTCTTCGAGAAATACATTTTTCTTACGAAAATATCTCCAGTGATATTTTTTCTATGACAAGAAACTTTTTTGCTTATACCGATATGCAAGCGCAGCTTAAAGAAAGAATACCCACTTCGATGATAGTGATAAATCAATCTTTGCGAAAATTAATCATGTGCGGCTAGTTATCTCAGTTTATCTCACTGGTCTTCAAAACTTACATAGGCGATCACGAAGACCTGTAAATAGCTTCTTAAATCTGCTCAAAGAAGCTACGCAAGAGAAGGGAAGAATACGGCTTTCAGGTCTAAAAGAAAACATTCTTCTTTAAGCCAAGAAAATATCTATTCATTCTGCACCCTTACGTTAACTTTTCAAATAATATCTTGTCTTCTCCAATTTTTTAAAAGATGACGTGTAATTGTGGATAGGTAAGTATTTTTGGGCTAATAAGCCAATTTAACAGTAAAGCGATATCTCGAACAACTAAGGAGACTCTATATACGAATAAGACCCTTATCATCCCAGTCTTGCTTTACGGCGCTGAAACATGGACTTTAATGAAAGCGGATAAAGATACTCGTATGTATCCTGGGTCGCTTAGAGATAAAAATTCTTCGCAAGATACTCGGTCCCGGTTGCATTGACGAGTTTTGGAGGAGAAGTTTCAATCTAGAGACTCTGGACAGAGAGGTGAGTTATCGTGTCCAAATCTGTGTAAGTATTTGCAATAGCCGTCGTAACTTGATGGGAACTGTGTAAGGTAGTAGTAACAGTCTTCGATGTTGGGGATTGTTGCACCCGCAACAAATCTTGTGCACATTCCTCGGTCCATACGCCGCACATATACACTACACGCGTAGATACTACTGTATCACCAAATCACTGTGCACTGGCATATCGTAGTATCATTGCCATAGTGATCAATTAAAATAGACGCAACTCAATCGATATCAAATGTCGATTCACTTTCCATTGAACTTTCGAACTACACGGTCAAGAAAAATAAATATACAGTCCACTCAAAGGTGTAGTTTTATTGAAGGTTAATAATCTAGAAGCTTCTTCCAAATACCACATTTGGCAACGAAGCATATGCAAGTTTCCTCCAAATACCACATTTGGCAGCGAAACATATGATCCTTCTAAACCGGATAAAGATTCAGTCAAAAGCTTAATTAATCGCTCCGATTATATTGGATTTTCGGACAATTTTCATCGCGGGAATTCGTCACTTAATGGTTCGACTATACAGTTCAGGTGTACAATGAGCATAGCAGAATCAGCCAAGACATCAGGTGCGTTGTTTCATATATTTATATAAACTATTAAAAACATAAAATAAATAATATAAGTAGAGGATTGAATCATATCGTCTTTGTTGTTGGTTGATTTTTGATAAAAATGAGTAAACAAAAAATAAGTGTGTTAGCAGAAACTATTCTCAATTATCATACGGATATTGAAAGCGAATATAAAGAATTCAGTTCGCACAAGGATAGTAGTCTATCGGTTCATGAAATATCCTTGCGTCTGAAAGAACTTGAAAGTTTATTTGTAGAGGTTAAATCATTGCACCTAAAAATTCTTAGTGCTCCATCCGAAGACGCGAAAACGGTATATATTCAAGGTGAAACATTTTTCAAGATCAAACAGCTTTATTTCTCGTACTCTCCAGAGTTAAAAACGAAGCAAGATGAGCAATCTTTCAAGAACAATACAACGAGTTCATCACAACCAATTGATTTTAAATTTCCAAACATAAAAATTCCCTGTTTTGCAGGAAACTACAGTTCCTGGCCAGAATTTAGAAGCATCTTTGAAAGTGTTTTGCATAACAATGGTTCTCTGTCAGACGTACAGCGCTGTCATTACTTGAAATCAAACGTATCAGATGAGGCCGCTACGCTTCTCCAGCACTTTTCTATAGAAGGGAAGAATTATAAATCCGCGTGGCAAATTTTGACGGATAGGTATGAACACAGAAGGTTACTCGTAAATTGTCAATTGCACCTTTTAATCGGCCAACCTAATCTTGCGATAGAAACAGCGAACGGCCTGAAATCTATCCTAGATACATCAAATGAATGTTTAGAATCCTTGAAAAATCTCAAGGTACCAGTGGAGCATTGGGACGTTATCTTTATATATCTATTGGTTCAAAGACTTCCATTAAAAACTCAAGGCCTTTGGGAAGAACACATCGGCTCTCTCAAAACCTTGCCAGAATATTCCAATTCTTCTTCCTTTTATCAGCGAGGCTATGATCCGAAAACAAGGGATCACAACCCTCCCACTTCACCGCATTTCTACTGATCCACATGTGGGGTTCGCCAGAATATTCCACGTTTACTGAGTTTCTCGCCAATAGATATATGACTTTGGAAGCAATCGTCCAAGGATCCTCTCACTCAAGAGTATCTAACATATCATCTCAATTCAAACCTAGTCGGAAGGTGAATACCTTTCACGCTCAGCATACAGGGTCAGCTTGTCCATTATGCCAAAGCCAGCATGTCCTGCGAAAATGTGCAAAATTTCTGACTTTTAGTACACAAAGACGGTTTGAAGCAGCAAAACGCCTTCGTTGCTGTCTAAACTGTCTGTCAATAGGACATACGAAGGCTAATTGCCCTAGTACACATTCGTGCGCATACTGCAAATAGCAGCACCATAGCTTACTTCACTTCTCACAGGGAAGCAACAGCGATTCCCCGCCGAATCGAAACGAACCGTCACAAGGTTCATATGATCAACATTATATACAACATGATACTTCAGCCCAATTTATCGACAGGAACAACGCTAATCCGTTCAAAAAAAATCACACCGTCGACAGAAGTTGCCTCTTATCACCCTAAGCCGATGTCAGCATCATTGTCCTTTAACACTCACATATCAAACAAAACGACTGTTCTACTTGCAACAGCTTTAGTTCGTGCTTTTACCAAGTACGACCATCCTACTACTCTTAGGGCACTAATCGATCCTGGGTCGGAAGCATCATTCATCTCGGAATCGGTAGTTCAACTTTTATGTCTAGAAAGGACAAAATCAACCGTAGATGTCTGTGGTCTAGGGGATGCAAGGGCATGTGTTTCGAAACACAAGGTGCAACTGGAACTCTTTTCCTTGTACAATGAATCCTTTGGTGTAAAGATACAAGCGCATGTCCTTCCTCGTCTAACTGCTGTACTTCCGACCAAAAGGGTCCAACAAGGAGACTGGACCCATATCAAAAATATTCAGCTAGCCGATCCGCAGTTTCACCTGCCAGGAAAAATAGATTTGCTGTTGGGTAGCGATGTGTATCCCACCGTTCTATTTGAGGGGGTAAAAAAGGGTCCTCTCGGAACACCTATAGCGCAACAAACTGGTTTTGGGTGGGTCATATCGGGAGGTTCACAGGTACAAGAAGAAACCGTAAGGGTACTGTACAATACAACCAACGATCTGGACGCAACACTGAGGCTATTCTGGGAGATAGAGGAAGCTCCGTATCAGAAAATCGTATCTATGGAGGACGAACAGTGCGAACGACATTACTCTCGAACGTACAAGAAATGTCCAAATGGCAGGTATCAGGTCTCGTTGCCGGTTAAGGAAGGTAAAAGACCACATTTAGGGTTATCAAAATCCAGAGCTGCTTCCCGCTTCTTTCAATTGGAGCGGCGTTTTAAAGGAAACACACGCTTTCACGATGAATATTCGAGATGCATGGCCGAGTATATAAACCTTGGTCATATGAAGGAGATTGACCATGCATCTGCCATTTTCTCTGACTCTTACTTCATTCCCCATCACGCGGTGGTCAAGGAGTCAAGCTCAACAACAAAGCTACGAATTGTGTTCGATGCGTCATGTCCTACCTCTGATGGTTCATCATTAAATAGTCATCTTCTAGTTGGTCCAAGACTCCAGTCCGATCTTCTCAACCTTGTACTGCAGTTTCGTCGTTATCATATCGGATTTGTAGCTGATATTAAGAAAATGTATCGACAAATTTGGATTCATCCTGAAGACTCCAGGTACCAACTAATTTTGTGGAGAAGTGAGGCCGACAAACCTTTGAAGACGTACGCCTTGCAAACGGTAACATTCGGTGTGTCACCAGCACCATTTTTAGCGGTTAGAACATTGCATCAACTATCGTCAGATCAAAGGGAAACGTACCCTATTGCATCGGAAATCACCAAGCGATATATGTACGTCGACGACCTAATTTACGGATCAGATTCAGTCACCCCACTTTGTAAGTGGGTCAGCAATTCGGAAGAATTCCTTTCTTACATTGGCAACGAGCTTTGTGAGGTTGACATACCTCTCTCGTTTAATGAAAAAATTTGTGTTAAAACCTTAGGCATTCAGTGGAATCCCGCCAAAGACAGTTTTAGTTTCAAGGTTAACATGATGACGTCACATGATAAAGCTACCAAACGTACAGTTCTCTCCGCTATCGCTCGGCTGTTCGATCCATTGGGATGGATTTCACCTTGCATAATTTCTACGAAGTTAATCCTTCAACAGCTCTGGAAGACAGAAATAGCATGGGATGATGAGTTGCCTAATGAAGTAAACAAGGTGTGGACCAAACTTCGCGATGATATGCCGTCACTTGAGAAGTTGGAAATTCCGCGCTGGATGTTTACGAACTCAAAATCCACGGTTGAAATTCACGGTTTCAGTGACGCATCTGAGAAGGCATACGCGGCAGCCGTTTATTTGAGGGTTTTGAACAATCAAGAATCCAAAACGAATCTACTTCTGGCTAAAACGAAGGTAGCGCCCTTGAAAAAAAACATTAGCTCGACTAGAACTTTGCGGAGCTGTTTTATTGGCAAAATTGTTGTCCTTTGTTGTCAGAACGATGGAACTGAAAGAATGTAATGTATTTGCTTGGTGCGACTCTAAAATTGTTTTAGCTTGGATTTAAGGTTCACCAAACTCTCGTACGACCTTTGTAGGGAATCGGATCGCTGAGATACAGGAACTTACAAATTCTAATATTTGGCGTCACATAGCCTCGAAAGATAACCCAGCTGATCTAGCATCGAGAGGAATATCCCCGTCCGAAATCATGTATGCTTCGCTATGGTGGCACGGACCAACATTTCTCAACCAATTTGATGCTAAATTGTATCCAAGGGATTGCATCGAAGAGACCGATTTGGAAGCAAAGAAGAAAACGTCGGTCGTCATGACCAACCTAGTAACTAACCAATCAATCCTATGTAATCACACACCCACATCTTGAGTACATGTTTTGTCTCATTTTGTAAAGTTTCAGCAGAACCCATATTTCAACAGGTTTTCTTCATTGCAAGGAATGATAAGGGTCACAGCATACTGCTTAAGATTCATTTCGAACCTCAACAATCCAACTCAAAGGCAGCTTGGGTATCTATCCGCAAACGAGCTATCGAAATCTATGAATGTTCTTATTAAAGCTGCACAGGCAGAGTCATTCGCTGAAGACATATCCATTTTGCGGACAAACTCACCACTTAAGAAAAGCGGATTACAGCGTTTGATCCCATTTTTAGACAACGAAGGGATCCTTCGTGTGGGAGGGCGTCTGGAAAACGCTAAATTGCCGTATTCTCAAGCACATCCCATCATCCTTCCGGGAAACCATGCATTTACCAAACTTCTTATCCATAACGTTCACATAAATTGCTGTCATGGAGGACAGCAAGTAATGCTAGCCACGTTAAAGAGTACTTACTGGGTAACTAATCTCAAAACATATGTTAAACAGTGCATTTTTAAATGCTTACCCTGCTATAGGCAACGTGCTAGTCAGTCTACTCAAAAAATTGGACAACTACCTTCCTTGCGGGTTGAAATAGCTCGGCCATTCCTAAACTCGGGTGTTGATTTCGCTGGGCCTGTCTTACTAAAGGCATGTAAAGGCAAATGCAACAGGATTACTAAGGCTTACATCGCAATTTTCGTTTGCTTTTGTACAAGGGCAGTACATTTGGAGTTAGTCAGCGACTACACTGCATCAGCCTTTTTAGCAGCCTTCCGCAGGTTCACCGCTCGGCGCGGGCTATGTGCCAACTTACACAGCGATTGCGGAACGAATTTCAAGGGAGCAGCAAACGTAATGGCAACAGAGCAAAACCATTTTTGCAAACAATGGAATGAAGAGGTCGCAGCTAGTCTTGCGATGCAAGGCACCAATTGGTTTTTTAATCCACCGGCTGCACCACATTTCGGCGGATTGTGGGAGGCAGGTGTCAAATCTATGAAGCATCATCTTAGACGAATAATCGGGAAGAACAGTTTGACTTTCGAGGAATACGCCACGTTACTCAGCCAAGTGGAAGCAGTTCTCAATTCCAGACCGCTTTGTCCTATCACAAGCGACCCAGAAGATCTTCGATGTCTTACCCCGGGTCACTTCCTAATCGGATCTGCAATAAATACTATTCCGGAAAGGGATATAACGAGATTAAAGATAACGTATCTCGATAGGTGGCAAATAATACAGCGCATCTATCAAGATTTTTGGAAAGTTTGGAGATCCGAATACCTCTCTCGCTTACAGCAGCGCCCTAAATGGCTTGATCAACAGCAAAATATCGAGGTGGACGATTTAGTGCTCATCAAAGATGACCAAGCACCACCAACGTTATGGGCTCTCAGTCGTATCATCGAAACTCATCCGGGAAAAGATGGCTTAACGCGCGTAGTCACTATTCGGACGAAAACCTCAACATTTAAACGTCCTATCTCGAAAATCTGCAAGCTTCCTATTACCCAAAATGAAACATCGTAAGAACCCTTTTCGAACTTTATTTAACGTACAATCCTCTACATAACCATAATCACACATAATATTTTCTAACCTTATAAATATATGAACAACACTAACCACCTTTTCCTTTGCATGAGCTGATTAACATCGATAACGACGAAACTTGGAATCTATACAACCCCGCAACTTTCATAAACACCGACCGGCACCATCATCCACGATCCACCCCTACACATGCAAGAATCAGGAGCCCGGCAGGATGTTGCACCCGCAACAAATCTTGTGCACATTCCTCGGTCCATACGCCGCACATATACACTACACGCGTAGATACTACTGTATCACCAAATCACTGTGCACTGGCATATCGTAGTATCATTGCCATAGTGATCAATTAAAATAGACGCAACTCAATCGATATCAAATGTCGATTCACTTTCCATTGAACTTTCGAACTACACGGTCAAGAAAAATAAATATACAGTCCACTCAAAGGTGTAGTTTTATTGAAGGTTAATAATCTAGAAGCTTCTTCCAAATACCACATTTGGCAACGAAGCATATGCAAGTTTCATTCCAAATACCACATTTGGCAGCGAAACAGGGATCGATTATCCCACTTGGCTTGCCACATAGCTATCGATGTTGCCTTTTTATCTTCCTTTATTCTTTTGATAATAAGTGCTTCTTGATGGCTCGATGTTCTTCTTTCGTAGATCATTACCATCTCATTCGCGAGGACCTCGATCGGGATAATTCCGGCTATGACACATGCTGCTTTGTCTGATATTATTCGGAAACCACTGATTTTTCTCATCGCGTGGAGCTTGTATGTTGCCGACAGATTTCTCCGTGGCCCAACCGTCGCTAATGCTGTCACCCAAATAGGGGCAACATAAGAGAACCGAGCTGGCAACTCTGGATAGTAGAATTCGTTTAGAGTATCCAACTCCACCGATGTTTGGTAGTATTCGAGGAAGGGCTGCCAGCATTAACGAGGCCTTCTTGCTGGAGCATTCTATCTGTGTTATAAGCTTTAATCTGTTGTCGGGCATTACTCCTAAATATCTAACTGCATCCTTGGATCATTAAGTCTGACTGCCTACTCGAGTATTCGCATATTCAACACCTTTTCGAATAGTTATAGGAACAGCCTCACTTTTGTGATCCGCTAATTCTAAACCGGGGGATCCTAGCTAGTCTTTAATTTTTGCAACTGCTTCGTTTGTTGCTGATTCTATTTCGTGGATGTGCTTAGCCACGGTAACTACAGCGATGTCGTTAGCAAACCCGATTATCACAACTCCTTATGGCAATATTAGTCGCAAAACTCTATCGTACATGAGATTCCATACGAGAGGGCCTAGTACCGATCCTTGCGGTACTCCTGCAGTGACGTTTTAGTACTTTACACACTTGTCGGTTTGGTACCTCAGATTCCTGTTGGTGAAGTAGTTTATAGCTATCATCAACAGGTAGTATGGAATTTCTACTCTGGTCAGCGATCTCCATATAAACGACCAATTTGCCGAGTTAATCGCGTTTTTGATGTCCAGAGCCATAACTGCACATTACTTCTTTTCCCCCCGCACCATCATTTTCCTTGGATTGCTTCAGCTGCTGTGTTGACTACCGCTTTTGTGGCATTAACGGTAGAACGCGAATCTCTGAATCTGAACTGACAATGCTGCCTTCACTTTTGTTATCACGAGAAGTCTTTTGTATATTATTCGTTCAAGGATCTTTCCCAAGGTGTCGAGTAGATATATTGGGCGATATGACGATGGTTCTTCAGGTGGCTTGTTTCTCTTTAATGGCAAAACCAAGCTTTGGATATGAGCGCCGTGGCGCAAGTGGTTAGTGTGTCGGATCACAGCGTGTGGGGTTCCAAGTTCGAATCCCACAAAACACCAAAAATTATTTTCACGGTCCCACCTCTCGCGAACGTCTGGCAAACATCCGAGAGTATTGTTGTCACGAGCTTTCTCTTAAAACAAATTTCCTTTCGGATACGGCACTAAACTGTAGGTAGCTTTCATTCGTGTAAAAAATAAATAATAAACACACATTTTTTTTTTTTTTTTGTCGGGATAGGAAACGCTCAACTGGACCACTCAGACGCAACTGGTCCATTGTACTACCAGAGAGCAAACCCCGATATACCCATTTTATTGGAATATATATTCCTGCATGCTTCGAATAGCTCCTCCACAGTAATAACATGGATATGTTCCGTATTGGTCTCTCTTATTATGTTACACAGAGTCGATGGTCTATGGGGGAATAAATGCTCTATTATGCATCGTAACATAGCTGGACGAGTTATTTGCGGAAACCTATGGCCTCTCAGCTGTGTCATCACCGTATGCCATCCCCCAAGGGTTTATGTCTGCTTCGTTACAGAGTCGTTTAAAACATGTTGTCTTGCTCTCTTTGATTGGCTTTTTTAAGTCGCGTCTTGTCAACTTGAAAAATCAACTCGACTTGTAAACACTTTGTTCCGAGTGTTTATTTCTTCTTATATAGGGATATATGTGTAGAAAGGTAAGCTTGGTAGACTGGCTGCAATTTCCAAACAAAGTTCACAAACATCCATGTATATTTATAGGTACGTGCCACTATGGTTGGATTGCCATTTACCACATTTCCAGAAGGTTTACTTTCTGCTGCAAACATCGGTAGGGTCGATTTCGATTACAAATGAATCCCAGCCCATATGTCAAATTACACACAGTACGTAAGAGGCAGAAGCTAAGCCGATGTTGTTGGCGGTGCTCGTTAGAGCTCTGCTGAAATACCGTCAAGTCCTACCGCCTTGTTGGTTTTAAGTGCTTTGATCGTGGTAGTGATCTCATCCTTACTGGAAGTCCTGGTGCGTATTCGGGGATGTATCACCTCGGGCACTTCAGTCTGATTTGGGAGCATACCTCCAGCGAATACGTAGCTCAAAACTGTAGCAAAATGCTCCTTCCATACATTGAGTTGGTTGGTCTTCATCAGAAATGAGCAAGGAACCGTCTAGGCTTTTCACTGGGTGGAGCTGCGACCACCTGTTAGGTCTTTGGTGATTCCATAGGTGGTCTTGCTGTCGCACCTCCGTGCAGCTTCTTCTGCTTCTGTATCCAGCGCGTTGATGTAGTTGCGCCTTTCACGTCGCACGCTACGCTGAACATCTTTCATCTTCATGCGATATAGGGACTCTAGATCGCTTCTCCCTTCTGATGGAGTAGCTGCAATGTGAGCTTGTAGCTGTTTTCGTTCGTCAATCCATCTCCAGGTATCCTCGAAAGGCCACGCCCTATGTCTTCCCTGCGATCGACCGACAATTCTTTAGGCACCAGACGTAAAAACAATTTCCACAGCCATTGGTGTGGTCTTGGATGGCAGTGAGCTGCTGATTGCTTCCACACTTTGCGAAAAGGGTTCGCTTAATTGTTGGCGGACTGCGGGATCACCGTGTTTGTCGGTTTTGAATCTAGGCATTCTTGTGTTGTCGTGGGATCATCGAACTGCAGCAGTGCGCAGTTGCAGAGTACTTACTTACTTATGTCCTGTATCCCCTTGTGGGTCCTAGGGCCTCTACTACGCCTACGCGCCATCGTGTACGGTTTCTGGCAATGTGTCTGAGTTCTCCCCAACTTTTCCCTAACTGCCGTGCCTCCTTCTCGACTGTTCTGCGCCATGTTTTCCGCGGACCGCCAGGTCTTCTGCCATCCTGAGTTAGAGGGTTCCATTGCATAGCATGTTTCGCTATGGAGCTGTCACCCTTTCGGAACGTGTGACCAATCCACTGCCACTTCCGCCGTTGGATAGTTGTGCCTATTGGTTCCTGACCCGTTCTCTCGTAAAGGTGTTCGTTAGAGATACGATTGGGCCAGAAAATCCGTAAGATATTGCGCAGACACCTATTAACGAACGTTTGCAGCTTTCTGGTGATAGTAGTGGTCACTCTCCACGTGCTGCAACCATATAGCAGCACGGATTCAACGTTGGAGCGGAACAGTCTTATTTTGGTGCTCAAACTGATTGCATTGCTTCGCCATATTTTGGACTACATCCCGAACCCGGACTTTGCTCTGGCGATCCGGTTGGTTATATCCAGTTCGGTTCCACCATCGGTCGAGACAATACTCCCAAGATACTGGAAATCCTCTACTCTCTCTACCGGTTGTCCAGCAATGCATATTTGAGCCGATGAGTTAGTTCCAAGGCTGATGATTTTAGTTTTTGTCGTATTGATTTTCAGCCCGACGACACCTGCCTCCCTCTCCACATCTGCTGTCATTTGGTGGAGGTCCATAATTCTGTGGGAGAGTAAACATACATCGTCTGCGTAGTCAAGATGTTTCAGTTGAGATGTAAGAGTCCATCGAATTCCTCCGTTTCCCGTCGACAAAGCTGCATGAAGCACATCGCTAATCACCAAGAGGAATAATATTGGTGAAAGGATACAGCCTTGTCTTACCCCACTTTGGATCTCAAATTCCTCAGACAACCTCCCCCTGTGCAGAACGTGACATTTGGAGCCTTCATATGTAGCTTTGATAATAGCAATTAGTTTATCGGGAATGCCTCTCCTGCGTAAGGCACGCCAAATAAACTCCCTGTTGACACTATCGAACGCCTTCTCAAAATCGATGAACAGCAGGTGCAGTGGCGATCGATATTCAACACACTGTTCGATGATAATCCGCAGGGTGTTGATGTGGTTGGCACAGGAGGATCCACAGCGGAAACCTGCTTGTTCGGCATCGAGTGTGTCTTCGAGATGTTGTTTGATTCGCTCAAGGATGATTTTAGCTATTATCTTAGCTACAGCAGGCAGCACGCAGATACCCCTCCAGTTTCCGCACTCCAATAAATTTCCTTTCTTAGGAAGCTTGACGATCATTCCCTTTTTCCACTCGTTAGGAAAGCTCTCAGCTTCCCAAGCTCTATCTATAAGTGGAAGCAGAAGCTCAGCCGATGTTGTTGGCGCTGCTCGTAAGAGTTCTGCTGGAATACCGTCAAGTCCTACCGCCTTGTTGGTTTTGAGTGCCTTGATCGCGGTAATGATCTCATCTTTACTGGGAGTCGTGGTGCGTATTCGGGAACTTCTCACCTCGGGCATCTCAGTCTGATTTGGGAGCATATCGCTAGCGAATACACGGTTCAAAACCGTAGCAAAATGCTCTTTCCATCTCTTGAGCTGATCCTCATCCGAAATGAGCAAGGAGCCGTCTAGGCTTTTCACTGGGTATTGGCTGGAGCTGCGACCACCTGTCAGCTCTTTCGTGATTCTGTAGACAGTCCTGCTGTCGCACCTCCGTGCAGCTTCTTCTGCTTCTGTAGCCAGCGCGTTGATGTAGTTGCGCTTGTCACGTCGTACGCTACGCTGAACTTCTCTCATCTTCATGCGATATAGGGACTCTAGCTCGCTTCTCCCTGCTGCTGGGGTAGCTGCAACGCGAGCTTTTAGCTGTTTTCGTTCGTCAATCCTTCTCCAGGTATCCTCGGAAAGCCACGCCCTATGTCTTCCCTGCGATCGACCGACAATTCTTTCAGCACCAGATGTAAAAACATTTTTCATAGCACACCAATGGTCTTGGATGGTTGCGGGCATTGAGCTGCTGATTGCTTCCACACCTTGCGAAAAGTGCTCCCTTAATTGTTGGCGCACTGAGGGATCACTAAGTCTATCGATGTTGAACCTGGGCATTCTTGTGTTGTCGTGGGATCTTCGAACTGCAGCAGTGCGTAGTTGGAGAGTAGCTATCATAAGATGGTCATCTCGTAATATCCCCACATCTGCCCCTCACTTGTTTTGGACGCCCAGGAGACTGCTTCTAAAGCAACGGCTGAATGCAAAATGGTCAATTTGATTGGATGTTATTTGTCTGTCGTTGGAAACTCAGCTGATTTTGTGCCAGGTCTTGTGCTCATTGTTGTCATTGCGGTTGCCTAGTCCATGCTTTCCGATTACATGTTTGAGCCCTTCGTTGTCGTTGCCTAGCTTGGCATTCAAATCCCCCATCACTATGACAATGTCTCCATTTGGTGTTGTGTTGAAGACGGCACTTGGGGCATAACACTGCATAATGACGCTGTAACATATACATTATCTACCATTGTATGTAGATGTAATACATATTCAATAATTCAATAAGTATATACAAATGTATGTATTTCGTATATTTAAGTACTACACTTGTAAACTCAGTTTAAGTTAACCTACTGTACAACACTGATGAATTTGAATAAAGCAGTCTTAAACTAGAACTCATGACATAACATGGTGTCAGATGTGTGAATAATTTCGATGGACAAAGAAAAAGACAGTGACATCCAAAGTGAAGAAACGGAAAAAGTTAAACCAGAAACAACTAAAACAGTGATAAAAAAAATCTACTGGATCAAATAAAAATGGACAGTGTTAAAGCGCCAAGAGAGTTAAATTTCGAAGCTCCAAACCTGTGTGAGGAGTGGACTTTCTGGCAGCAGAAAATTGAATTATATCTACTAGCAGTTGGCCTGGAAGGAACAGATAAGGACTCCAGAAAAATCGCAATAGCCTTAAATCGCATTGGAGATCAGGGTTTAAAATTATACAATACATTTAAGTTCGAGAGTAATGCAAAGTTTAGTGAAGTCATAGCTAAATTTAAGAGTCATTTCGAACCCCAAAAAACGTCATATACAACCGTTACAAGTTTTTGACAAAAAGGCAAAAACCACACCAAAGATTCGACAACCTGTTAATCGAGCTGAAAATGTTAGTGTCTTCATGTGATTACGTAGATGAGGAAGAAATGATCAGAGACGTGTTTATTATTGGTGTAGTAGATGAAGTGATAAAAGAGAAGCTGCTAACACAAGAGAAATTAACTCTCACTAAATTAGAAGAGACAGTTAAAGCATATCAAGCCAGCAAACATCAAATTACCGACATGACCACCGAAACTCACAATCAAGTCCTAACAGTCAATCAATACAAGAAAAGTGGGGAACTAACACATCGTAATAAGATGCAGCGGTCAACAATGAAGAACAGGTTCAGCAGCGGCAATGGATCATCATCGTCACGAGATCAGAACCGCGTAAGCGAGCAGCAGGCATCGTCGACAAAAATATGCTTCAAATGTGGGTACACACATCATTATAAAGGTTGTCCAGCAGTGGGGAAAACATGCAAACGATGTGGTAAGCTGAATCATTTTGCCAACATGTGTTTATCAAGGAGCATTCGAGCGGTGCAGGCTAGTTCTCGAATCGAGGAAAGTAACGATAATCCATGAGAATTTTTTATAGGTGCAATCAAAATTTATAAAGTTAATTTAAAAAACAATAAAAATATTTGGCTGGAAAAATTTGAAATTTCGCACAAAATGTTAGAATG
Source organism: Brachypalpus laphriformis (assembly GCA_945910035.1). Lineage (NCBI taxonomy): Eukaryota > Metazoa > Arthropoda > Insecta > Diptera > Syrphidae > Brachypalpus > Brachypalpus laphriformis. The sequence continues at coordinate 190,831,444 of OX246753.1, read as the reverse complement.
TCAATTAGACACAGGCGCGTAGGTAAATTTAATTTCTCTAGATATTTAAAAAAAAAATAGGGAGAGCAAATGAAGTAATAAATGACTGTAAAGTAAAATTAAAAACATTTAGTGGAGAAAGTATATCGGTAATAGGAAAGTGTAATCTAGACCTTAAGTGCATGACGTCAAAAAGAATTTTTAATCTAGAATTTATCGTTACAAACCTGAAAGCAAATACCATTATTGGATTAACTGATTGCGCTCGTCTCGAATTTATCAATTTTAATTCAATTGAGAAGTCTTCGCCTCGTAACGAGAGTAAGTTGCATGTTAATCAAATTTCCAGTGACTACTCATATGTGTTTGAAAAGTATAAAAATGTTTTTAATGGCTTAGGTTGCGTTCAAATGAAGTGCCATTTAGAATTGTTAGAAAATGTTACACCTAATGTAGATCCGCCACGAAAAGTTCCTTTCAAATTACATAAACTATTAAAAGCAGAGTTGGAAAAAATAGAAGCAGGTGGAGTTATTGAGAAAACTGTGGGTGCAACAGACTGGGTTAACTCAATAGTTCTGGTCGAGAAAAAAAATAACCAAATAAGAATTTGTTTAGATCCACGAAAATTAAATTTAGCAATTAAACGTTCTCATTATCTGTTCCCAACGCTCGATTCAATAAAAAATGATTTGAAAAATTCAAGGGTATTTTCGGTGCTTGATGCCAATAAAGGGTTTTGGATGATACCTCTCGATAACGAAAGCAGCAGGATTTGTACTTTTAACACATCTTTTGGCAGGTACTCTTTCAAGAGACTTCCATTTGGCATCAAATCGGCTCCAGAAGAGTTTCAAAGCAAAATGGTTGAAATATTTGGTGATCTAGATATTCCTATTTATATAGATGACTTACTAATTCACGGGAGAAATAAGGAAGAACATGATGCAAAGTTGTTTGCAGTTCTAGAAAGAGCGCAAAAAGCAGGTGTAAAGTTTAACAAAGCTAAAAGTCAGTTGGGCCTCACGGAAGTAATTTTTTTCGGACACATTTTTAGTCAAAAAGGTGTTTCACCAGACCCGTCCAAAATAAAAGCTATCACGGAAATGCCATCTCCGAGATGCGTTAAAGATGTTCAGAGATTTTTAGGCATGCTTACTTACTTAAACCCATTTATTTCCAATCTATCAAATAACTCGCAGGCTTTAAGGAACTTATTAAAAAAATGTGTCCTGGGAGTGGAATGACACTTATGAAAAAAGTTTTAAAGAACTTAAAAGGGAGATATCATCGCCGCCTATTCTAGCGTACTTTGACCCAAAAATACAACTTGCCTTGTCTGTAGATACATCTCAATTTGTGGTAGGAGCAGTGTTAAAGCAAAACAATAAGCCCATAGCATTTTCATCAAAAACCTTGACAGAATGTCAACAAAGATATGCTCAATTTGAGAAGGAGCTGTACGCTATAGTTTGTGGGTGTAACAAGTTTCACCAATATATATATGGTCAAACGACTATTGTAGAGACTGATCACAAGCCGCTCGTATCACTTTTCAAAAATCGCTTGCAAAGGTACCGCTGCGCCTCCAAAGAATGATGCTGTGCCTTCAAATTTATGACTTAAAAGTAAGCTATAAGGCAGGTAAACTTATGCATATTGCCGATACCTTGTCTAGAGCTCCGTTGCCTGAAACAGAAGTTTTAGATAGCGAAAAAATATGAATGTTCATGTAGGTGTAATTACAGCTTCTCTATCAATTTCAGAAAATAGGCTCGCCGAAATCCAAGAGAGCACAGCTAATGATGAGACTCTACAATTAGTTAAAAACTATACCTATAATAATTGGCCAGAGCACAAGCGAGACATCAATGAATCAGTACGTCCGTTTTGGCCTATGCGAGACGAAATATTTTTCCATGATAAGCTATGTTTTAAAGGAAATCTGGTCGTTGTTCCAAAAAACTTACGGGAAAAAGTGTTGTCACTGATTCATGAAGGCCATGCAGGTATAGAAAACATGAAACGCCGTGCAAGGGTATCTATTTATTGGCCGGCAATCAGCCAGGACATAATAAAATTTGTAGGTAGTTGTGACGTCTGTCAGAAGTTTCGAAACAATAATCCCAAAGAACCACTTCTTTCGCATGAGATTCCTAAGCTACCTTGGGATACTGTCGGAATGGACATTTTTCAACTAGAAAATTATTTTTTTCTTTTGATCGTGGATAATTTTTCTAAATATATAGAATATTACAGACTATCAGCTTGCACTAGTTCAGTTATTATAAAGAAATTGAAAGAAACGTTCTCGAAATTCGGTATTCCAAGAATCATAATATCAGACAATGGTCCTTCGTTTGTTTCTTCGGAAATGAAATCATTTTTTAAAAATTGGGATATCACCCACAAAACCAGTAGCCCACATTTTCCGCAGGCCAATGGGCTAGCAGAGCGAGCCATTCAAACAATTAAAAAAATGATTCGTAAGTGCAAAGAATCAAATACAGACCCATACATAGCATTGCTAAATTTAAGAAATACACCAAATAAGTGTAGGCTATCGCCTGCTCAACTGCTGCTAGGAAGGACCTTGAGATCAAAAATACCTATTCAAATGAAACAACTTCAGCCATTAAACATAAACAGTAGACAGTACAGACAGATGTTAAAGAAGGGACAAGAAATCACAAAACATCCATATGATAGGACAACAAATCTCTTACCACCATTGCGTTTAGGGGATAGAGTACTTTTCAAAATAAACCCAAATGATTTAACTTGGACTAATGGAACGGTATATAAAAAATGTAGAGAACCAAGATCTTTTGTAGTCAAGTCTTACAATGGACGATTTTTTAGAAGAAATAGACAGCAGCTGATTTTAAGAAAAGACTATAGTCATACAAACGAAGAGATTGAGAAGAAGTTGAATGATAAACAAGAAGTTTTCATGCAGTTAAGGTCTGGAAAGTTAAAGATGGCGTTAAATAATAAATAAATAATTATGATAAATCCATAAATAATGTACATATACATACATATATAAACATATATATATATGTATATAATTATATATAAAACAAAAAGAAAAAGAACGTGTAGCATATTGTACATATATGAAATGAAGTCAACATATTAGGGCAATAAATTATATACATATATACAAAAAAAAGGGGGACATGTAACATATACATTATCTACCATTGTATGTAGATGTAATACATATTCAATAATTCAATAAGTATATACAAATGTATGTATTTCGTATATTTAAGTACACTACTACACTTGTAAACTCAGTTTAAGTTAACCTACTGTACAACACTGATGAATTTGAATAAAGCAGTCTTAAACTAGAACTCATGACATAACAGACGCGTCGTACTCTAGTCCGAAATCTGGCCGTTATAATCCTATCACCATGAGGCTGGCGGGAAATTAAGCAAATTACGTGCCGTTGTTGTTAGCAGCAGTCCGACGCCACATTCCTGCGGACTTCCGGATGGTCTTTCGGAATTGAGTAGTACAGTGTTACTCGTTGGGGACCGGTATTCGCCCGCTTCTAACCATTTGATTTCACTTACCCCCAAAATGTCTAGTCTATAGGCATCTGGAATTGTAAGGTGATTCGCTTCCTGAGTCGAGGAGCGTCTTTACATTCCAGATACCTATCTTTGTCCGGGTCAATTTCAGCCTACACGTATAAGGGTTTATACGTATAGTTGCCCGGGGACCACCACTAGAAGGTAAAGAAAGCACTTGATCACGAACTTTATTGTTGCGCTACTGGCCCAAAGCAAGGTTTAAGCAGTCAATAGTTTCTCGATCAATCGCAATACAGATCCCCAAAAGTGTAGCGCTACCTAATTAAGATTTAAAAGGTTTTCGTTGTGTACTTGGTGTCTGATAAATTGTTGCCAAGTACTCTGAAATGTTGTCGAAATATTTGAAAAAAAATAATTATAGGTTCCAGTTTGCATGGGCGCAACTGTATACTGTGGAATATAGTGATGTGTAAAAGGAGTCGACCACTCGTCGCTTTCGATAGACTTAAGTAGGAAATGAGGGTGAACAATTTAATTAAGATATGCTCAGTGAGAATATTACTGAGCATGCGTTTTAGTTTGCCTGATTAAGTTCGTTGCGATCTGTTTTTCCTCCAGCTGGGAAAGATTAGACTTCTGAGATGAGCCGAGATATTGCCAGTTAAAACAAACTTGCGTCGAATTGTGAACTTTCGAAGATTTCGAAGCCTGGTTTGATTACCCCTATCAAATAATTCTATCGTGCTAAATCCATAAAATTTGAAAATTTCCCAACAACTTCTGCCTGATCGTACTGTTCGTCTAAGAATAGCAGCTGGTGAACATTTCATAATTTGTTGCATATCTTTCGATGTTAAATGTTTTATTGTAATCTTATTGTATACACTTGGGCGCAGATGTACGAGTATATGTCTCGGAATAGCGACACCCGCAATTATACAAAGTAAATAAATTAGCGTCAACAGACAGGGCCGATAAAAAAAAAACTAGAAAGTATTCACCTAGTCCGACCGCAAGTTCTGTTACAAGTGCAAATCGTTATAAAATTTAAACAACAAAACATTTTCGATTAGTATTTATAAGATTTATTTGGTTATTATTAGCTCCGGATGGCAGCTTAACTTTTAACGAGTTTGATGAGCTGTCTGATTCCATCACTCGAATTGTCTTCCTGCATCGTTATACTGAAATCGTCATTGCGGGCGATTTCTTTTTAAATCATATGTTATTTTGACACTGACAGCTGTTTCCCGCTCGAAATCTTAACAGAAAGTCAGCATCGTACCTCCGCGAAACGAAATGAGTCGCTTTACGCTTGAACAACATTGGGAAATATTGAAAACTTATTTCCAAAGTGAGTGCTGTGTAGCCCAAACAGTGCGTTTTTTGAAAAGAAGTTTTGGCCGAAATGAAGCACCCACCGCGCCTGCTGTACGCAAGTTTGTGCAAAAAGTTCGTGAGACTGGTATGCTAGTGGACAACACTCATGGTCCACGTCGTCGTACGGTGCGCACAGAAGAGAATGTGGCTGCTGTAGCCGAGAGTGTGAGACTCAATTTACGAACATCAACTCGTCATCGATCTCAACAGCTCAACATTTCACGCACTAGCCTGAGGAGAATTCTGCACAAAGATCTGGGATTATTCGCTTACAAGGTCCAATTGACTCAGCAATTGAAAGCGCACGACCATCCGCTTCGATATCGCTTCGCAGTTTGGGCCGTAGAGCATCTTGAATTGGACAACGATTTTGGGCGAAAAATCATCTTTTCTGACGAGGCACATTTTCATCTCGGCGGCTACGTTAACAAACAAAATTGCCGCATCTGGGGCTCGGAAAACCCGCACGTTATTGTCGAGAAGCCAATGCATCCACAGAGAGTGACAGTTTGGTGCGGATTGTGGAGTGGTGGCATCATTGGGCGATTTTTCTTCGAAAATGAGGCTGGGAACAACGTTTCGGTCAACGGTGGGCGTTACAGAGCCATGTTAACGACTTTTTTTTTACTGAAATTGAAGACATGGATTTGGACGACCTCTGGTTCATGCAGGATGGCGCGCCATGCCACAATCGGTCTTTTGCGCACCAAATTCCCAAATCGTGTTATCAGCCGTCTTGGCGATGTCAACTGGCCGCCTCGGAGCTGGGACTTGACCCCTTTGGACTTTTTTTTTGTGGGGAACCGTGAAGGACCGGTGTTATGCCAACAATCCGGAAACGATTCAAACACTTAAGGCCAATATCATCCAAGCAATCCGTGAGCTACAGCCCGAAACCGTCAACAAGGTCTTGGAAAATTGGAGTGATAGAATGCGCTACTGCGAGGCCAGCCGAGGCAGCCACTTGAACGGCGTTGTATTCCATAATTATTGGGAATGTTTGCTCTTACTAATAAAGCCATAACACATGTAAAAAATTTCATTTTGTTCATTTTATTGCATTTTTAAAAAGAAACTTGTAGTTGGCCCACCCTGTATATATAATTCACATTAGCTTTAACATTTTGGTCAGACAACACCCGAAGAAAGGTATGTCGAATTATCAGGTTGAAAAAAGTAAGTTTTCGGTTTTATAAAGCCAACAAATCTGAGGAAAGCCGAAAGAAGTTTAACCCTTTCGACCCGGAAAGCAGGCAGTTGACTTACATCATTTTATTTGGTCTGATCAAATGACTTACCCTGAACACATTTCTAGCAAAAAACTTCCAAAATTTTCGGTAGGGGGCGCTAGGAGTACCGGGACATATGTGTCCCATCCGGTTTTGTGGGTGAGACATACATCTACGTCTCATTAGGTAATTATCAATAAATATAAAATAACACGTTTCCAAAAAAAACATATTTCATCAACTCATTTTATTACATACATACATCAAGGAAAAAGAAGTTAGACATTAATCTACGTAAATAAAAATGAAATGCTGTTCGTTGGTCATTGCATCTCTTGAGAACGGCTGGACCGATATCGCTCTGCTTTTTTTTTAATGTTCGTAATAGTCTGAATGAATGGTGTTTATGGAAAGAAAAATTGGAAAAGTTTCCCGGAAAATTGAAAAATTTGGGAAAAACTGAAAGTGCTTTTTTCCATGAGAAAAATGTGTGTACCTATGTTTGTGTGCTATGGACTCCGAAACCATATAACCGATTGAGCTCGAATTTCCAGGCAATCTTTGGTATTGCCCCAAAAATGTTCCTATGAAGTCTGTTCGAAATCGATTCACTACTTTAGTATTATCGTACTTTAGTACTAAAAAAAAATCTCTTTTGTTAGTCGCAGCAAACCACGCTGGTTACCATCGGTCCAGCAGTTTGCCCACTGCTTTAGTATTATAGTGCTTTTGTACTAAAAATATTTTGATATATGTATTTAAGGTTGGCCCACTAACCCACTGTTGGCCGGCACAAAACTGTTCTCTAATAGACGTAGCCACAGGCGCCTGCCTGACAGTTGTTGCTCCAGGCGCCTGCCTGACAGTTGATTTTTTTTTTGTTAGGCGCAGCAACAATCGTCAGGTACCCGCTAGTATATATTATAAAATTCGCTATTACAGTTAGAGCAAGTTTCTTCGCCATTTTAGCAACTACAAACATTTTTTTCTGAATAATAGAGATATTCCGAAATCAAGTAGCAATTGCTGAATGGGACACATACGAGTATGTCCCACCTAAAAGACCGGATGGGACATATATGTCCCACCTAAAAGACCGGATGGGACATATGTGTCCCAGTGCACAAAAATGGCTATAGAACGTAAAATACAGAAAGAATCTTTACAAACATTATTCCAATGTTTACACAGAAACAAATAATAACTTTTTTTAACTTTTTATGCTTATAAAAAGATAGAACTGTTAGCCTATACACTGTGAGAGTTCAAGTGAAAAACATGTAAATTTCCTACATAGTGTTATAGAGCATTTTTTTAATTGCCATGTTCCTCTTAAGACCAAGGTTACCAGGTACTCCTACAACTTGTGGTTTCCTCCCGAAATATTCGAGTTAAAAAACAAGCGCGACGCAGCTTATAAGAGATGGACAATTTAGACTTCCTGAATTTTATAATGTTTTCCGCCAGCTAAGGAATCTAGTTAATTCAAAAATCAAGCAAGCCAAGCGCGACTATTACGATACGCACTTAAATCACAAGCTGCCAACTAAGACCCTCTGGAAAAATTTGCGGGAACTGGGTATCGGTCGCAAATGTAACACCATAAATGACAACATCGATATTAATCGTTTAAACAGAGAGTTTGTAGAAGTTCAAAGGTCTTCTAGTGCTTGTACTGCACCTAATCATTTGATAGTAAATAACTCGTTCGGGTTCACCTGTATTGAACAAGCGGATGTTGTTAGTGCTATTCTCAAAATTAAATCTAGAGCTGTTGGTATTGATAGAATTCATCCACTTTTTATTAAAATCATTTTACCTTACCTTCTGCCAGCAGTAACCCATGTTTTTAACACAATCCTAGCAACGTCCGCTTTTCCTATTGCCTGGAAAGTCGCCAAGATTCTACCAGTGTTAAAAAAGAAAGCAATCCCTAATTCGCCAGCTGAATACACACCTATTGCAATCGTCCCTTTCCTGTCAAAGGTCTTGGAAAAGATAGTACATCATCAAATGTCGGTCTATCTCCAGCGCAATAAGTTACTTTGTGAGAATCAGTCTGGATTCAGGCCATTTCATAGCTGTACATCCGCATTGCTGAAAGTGACTGATGATATACGCGCTGCGTTAGATAGAAACTGAATAAGTTTTCTTATTCTGTTAGACTTTTCCAGGGCCTTTGACACAGTAAACCATCATTAGCTTTTATTAAAACTTGAAGGGCTTTTCGGCTTTTCCTCGTTTGCCTTGAAACTCATAGAAACATACCTTGGTGGAAGGAAACAAGCGGTTGTTGTTGATGATAAAATGTCGGATTTCGTTGTAACCTCAGCGGGTGTACCCAAGGATCCTTCTTAGGGCCACTGCTTTTTACCATTTTCATTAATGACCTCCCGACTATAGTTCAGCACTCATCATTGCACATGTATGCAGACGATGTTCAACTATATATCAGCAGTAAATCCAATCTTTTACGAGATGTGGTTCATGAACTCAACGATGACCTTGATAAAATTCTCACATGGTCTGTACAGAACTCATTAATGTTGAATCCATCCAAGACCAAGTGTCTCGTTATTAGCAGAAGCGGAATTGTTTATTGTGACCTACCCATAGTGTGCCTTGGAGATGAGCCAATTGAATTCGTAGACAAAGCTAAAAATCTTGGTGAATGGTTCAACAAGACTCTATCCTGCGATGACCATATATCCACAGTTATAGCCAAAATCTATTATTCCCTTAGAAATCTCTCAATGTCACAATCCCACACACCGCTGCATACTAGGTTAATGTTAGTAAAGACATTGCTTATACTAATCATCACGTATGGCTGTGAAATTTTCTGTTGTTGCAGTGCGCTTACAAAGCGTAAGCTCTACGTTGCATTTAACAATATCACTCGCCACGTTTATGGTTTGGCACGGCATGACCACATTTCGTCATATGTCAAAAATATACTCAGTTGCACGCTAGACAAGTATTTGGAGTTTTGTGTACTCAAGTACCTACATAAGATTATTATCAGCAACTTATTTGAAAAACTTAAGATCTCACACTCGCACCGGTCCCCAAGTTTGATTCAGCCGCGCGTATTTTATCAAAACTCAGAGCGACCATTTTTCGTGCCACTCGTCTTTGGAATTCCCTTCCTCTTGGGGTGAGAAGGCTTTATAATATAATAGTTTTGGAGAATCTCTCTTTCGACATTTGGCAGGCTAATGGTAATACAATTAGATACATTTAATGTTTATAGATACGCTATAGGTACTCTTTATAAATCAATCAAAATCATTTAACGTTTAAAATTATATTCTAAATAACTGCTTATAATAGCAAATAAAATTATCCCAAATATATGTATATACATGAATTTAAGTTAAAACTTTATTATATATTTCGCATTGTATAACTTTTTCATTTATAGCTTAAAGGTGATATAAAGCCTATTATGAATGATGTTAATAAAGTAAATAAATAAATGAAATAAATGAAATGAAATAAAACACAAAAAAACCTTAAATTTACAATTTTTCATTCACTTACATATAGAAAAACATCCAAGTACCACAACCTTATAAATCTGAATGAAAGCGATAATATTGGCACAATTACCACTAAATTTGAAAATAATCCGTTAAGAATGTTTAAAATAGGGCATGGGATATAATTCATCCACTTTCGATGTAAGAGCTATGCGAACATTGAGTGGGACATGTGTTCCAACAGGTACGAAAGGGTAAAACAAGCCGGAAATGACTGCAATGCCCTCATTCGAAGTGTAACATACTTACGTGACCAACAATTGAGGCAAACAATTCTGCATTGTCCAAAGGTAGTAAACATTTTTGGTCATTTGTCAAAAAATATTTAAAATTCTGCTTCATCTGCTATGCAAACGCTTATTTACAATGACATTCCAGCTGTCAGCTTCTTAGACAAGGCTAATCTGCTTGCTGCTCACTTTGCCAGATAGTGCTTTGTCTCCACTTGTATTTGAGAGCGTCGAATTTTCAATGGGACAAGTCCACTTTCGCATTCGTACAGTTGCAGGAGTACTCAAAAGTCTTTACATACACAAAACCTTTGCGTAAGCTTTTCTGTCTATTTTACTCTTCGGTGACAACATTGGTCCAGCTCGTCCCTAAAATAAGGGAATCTTCCTCAATTTTCAATGGGACAAGTCCACTTTCGCACTCGTAGGGGAACCTGGGGACATTTGATCCCCCTTTCTAATTTGTCAATTATCTCAAAAAGTAAAAGATGAATTGCCTTTTTATTTTAACGATATATGTATAAGCAATTTAATCGTTCATCATATTGTACAGTTTAATTAAGAAAGTATGTAAGATAAAATATATTTTTTGCCGCTTTTCTAAAATTATCCAAAATAACCAAGTCTCCCCTATTCAGGATAAAGTGTCCCCAGGTTCCCCTACAGTTGCTGGAGTACTCAAAAGTTTTTACATACATACACAAAACTTTGCGTAAGCTTTTCTGTCTATTCTTCTGGGACAATATTGGTCCAGCTCGTCCTTAAAAGAAGGGAATCTTTCCCCCCGTTCAATTACCTCGTCCGCATTTGCTGTTGGCGGCATAGGACTTAGACTGAGATTAAAAGAAACTTGATCGGCAAAATCTCTGGCGGTCTCCTACGATTGTAGCCGTCCGACGTCGAACTTCCTCACAGTATTTCGTTGATTTCGCTCCATTCTGGATATCCGATTCTGTACCTTGGCTACAACTTAAAATTAAAATATTAGAGGAGTCAAATGTTAGCAACTGGTGTGGTGCGGATAGAGTTTCAGAGAAATTAAGTGATATAGCGATACAAATAGAGTACGTCGTAACGAACGCAGCAGGTTTATGGAGTTGAACCTGAAAACAATTTATGTACCAAATTCATTAAAGGTGACCACAGTTTGTAAGAAGCCGACTTTTTCAAATAATTGAGCCATCTAGTATTTTGTATTACCATCATTTATTAGATTCAATCTTGTCCCGTCAAATTGCACTGCAATTATCGTTGTAAGCCCACTCCCCAAAACAAATACAAAATAATATCACGTTTTTTTCTCAAAAAAAAATAATACCCAGAAGAAATTCGGTCAAATAATATCGGTCCAAGTGGCCGCTCGTTTACTTGAGATTTTTCAAAATCCATGGCAGGAAGGCTGTTACTCGTGTGTAGACACCGGGGTATTGTCCTTTACCACAGCCGATGCCCCATGATACAATACCAATTTGTGTCCAATGGCCACCTTCGCTGATCATCAAGGGACCACCAGAATCACCCTAAAAGAACAACGGGAATGGAAGTCTTACCTTATTTGTTTCTAGAATTTTTTTCTTGTTAAGCTTACACTGCATGAATCTCTAGCTGCTTGGCCTGCGCACAGCATAGATTCGATTATACCTCCTGGAGCGGCACGTCCGTACTTACGGGCACATTCAGTGTTCGCCCAAATGGGGATATTCACCTTTTGTAAAATTGATGGCTGAGGCCCATCTAGAGAAGACAGAATATGGGTAATCAAGTGGGAATTGGTCAAGGGATTAGTTAACAAACTTTCTCTCAAGCTTCCCCAACCAGCTACGGTGGCTACATGACCACTAAAAGATTTCCTTATCGATGCGTGTGGCAGGCAAATCGGGCGAATCTCTCTCGTAAATGTTACTGGTCTGTCCAGGGTTAGAACTGCTACATCATTGTGCTGACAAATTGAGAATACAGAAATGATGAAAGGATGTCATACTAAAACAACAACTTACCAGAGTGCTAAAATCGAAACCCTTGTGTCGTACAAGTCGTTTAATTTTTCTTTCCACATGCTGCACTTCGAAAGTCGTTCGAATGTTGTGATCTCCCAAATGTGCTGTTAATCCAGCGACATCCCAAGAGGTCATTCTAGAATTAGAAAGTCCCTTAATTCAGATTCATCTATATTTAAACCGTTAGCTCACCTCGCTACACAATGTGCTGCCGTCAAAATGTGCATGCTATCAATTAAAGATCCTCCACAAAACTGTTTGCCTTTGTTAAACAGTACCACTACCCAGGGCCACTCATTTGGACTGGAATTCTGCCCACCAACAATTCGCTCCTGATCCGGGGAAACGCCATTCTTAGCTCCACAACTTGCAGTTGTAGTCACAGGCTGAGTTGCGACTGGCGGTCTAGGTGTCGGCTTTGGAGTCGATGGATATGTGGGATAGGTTGGTCTATGCATTGGAGGCTTTTGTGTTGGTCTGTAAGTTGGATAAGTAGGACGAGCCGATGTAACAGTAACAGGTGGATATACTGGTAAGGCCGGATGGGGAGGATGAGTTGGATAATGATGATCTGGTGGATGTGTAGGAGCTTGTGGTGGCCATTGACCAATTCCGGGCGCATGTGTTGGTAATGGTGGCGGCCATTGTGCTGCTGCTGCAGATGGAAACGCCGGTTGTGATGGCCAATTGAATTGATACTGTTCCCCAGATTCGGCAAATTCTTGACCAGCTTGAGTGTTATAATCCATGGGATCAGAACCCACATCGTTGTCAACAGGATCCTGCGGTTCAGCTTCTTCTTCGTAACTATTTGTGCCAGTTGGTATTTCACCACTATCTTCTTCCTTGTCTGGACTTGGCGCTTGTTCAGTAGCGATGCAGCAGATTCCTGCCGCCTGCTGACCATATTCATCGAAGAAGTTGCAAGTTTCTTGACCTTGCAGGAACCATGGGTTTGTCGAATCCCAATTTTGCCTGAAAAAGGAACCAAATTCCCTGATGTTGGGGTAGCAGGTGCGGAATTTCGTACATGCGCCAATTGTTCCAGTCGAGGTTAAACAACCAGTTCCCTCACCGAATGCTTGGAACCAATTTATTGGGTTGAAGTGCTGAATTTGACGACCACTGCGGGAGTTTGACGTTGCCGGAAAGGAACGAGCTAAAACAGAGATGAAAATTTAAATTATTGGTCGCTGTTTGCGTCAGTTCTTAGTTTTTTATAGAATTGAAATATTTTTTTATTTAAATTTAAAATTTGCTTAGATTGCTTTTTGAATTTATGTATTTAGAGAAGATGTTCGATTGCTAACAAAATGCACTTCATTGTGTACCCTCATGGCAGTAACTTTTGCATGAGCATCTACGCCGGCATGTACGAGAGTTACGAACGAACTAGGAATGTAAGACAGGATGGGAGATGGAAAAGCATACCCGAAAGAGCCGCAAAGAGATTAGCATGATGAAAATGATTTCATCAAGGACTTTCAATGTCAGAACAGTGGGATTGATCGTAGAAGCAAAAAGCACCTAGGAAAACACTGTCGCGTAATTCGTACACACATTTAGAAGGTGCTTCAACTGCTCTGCACCGAACAGGTCAAGATAAACCCATGGGCCGAGCTGAGGCTATCAGCGGTGTCCACACGTGGCGGATAGTTGAATGACCTTCACATATGTAGGTGAGTTGCCAATAGCAATAACTAATAAGCAGTCCGCGACCAAAAGCAGCAGTAACGCAGGTGTGGGGGAAAAATCAGATGAGCCTCTACGACGGGCCGATTAGATGCAGAACTTTCAATAAACGTCCAATCTCCAGGGCAGTGTCATGGGACCCATGCCTAGGCTTGAATGGAGGTGAGGATGTAAAATCAATGCAGCATCGCTAACGTTGCCCTCCAGATACCTGGCGTCCTCTGGTGGAAAAAATGCCTTACTAAGGCAGTAAATGCCGAGGAACCCCCACGGTGGAGTTCTGTTTCCGCTAATATGGCTCCTTGTAGTGGATGAGATCTTGGTAATACTGAAGGAAAAAGGCTTCAACGCGACGGCCTATGCCGACGATGTGGTTATCTTGTTTTCGTGGAAATTTCCTCCAGCTCTAAGTGAAAGCCTCAACTTCGCACTACAACTAGTGGATAACTGGGTCAGCAACAAAGGGCTGGGAGTGAACCCTTCAAAGACGGAGGTAGTTCTTTTCACGAAGAAGAGATCAATTCTTACCTTCAGACCAAGCCGTTGCAGTCATACCTCCATTTTATCCCGATGGGAGACTACCAGCGGATTGACGGAAACTGATCACATGAACCCGATGCTAGCATTTGAAAGGAGAATGAACTGGAAAAACAAAAGAACCATGAAGGAAAAGGAACTGGCGTTCTTGACCGACGGTTCTAAGGGCACAGTAACGTTTATGGAAACGAACTTGCTGATGAGGCAAAGCTCAGCCCTCCATAGCTCTTTCGCGGAATCAATTCAAATTCCGCCTGGAGCAGTTTAAGCAGACATCTTCCTCAAAATTCTTTGGGAAAGTCAACCTAAGATGGACTCGGCTAACAAACTGTGTCATATCTCGAAAGATGTGGCGTAGGACATCGCCAGGATAACAGCGAACCACAAATCACTGGCTTATAGGAGACCATTCAGTCAAACTAGGTATCCCACACAACACAAACTGCCGCAATTGCAATGTCTGAGAAACTGAGAAAGAAACCCTTATACACTATTTATGGTCCTGTCCGGCACTAGCTAGGGCCACACAACGAGTTTTAGGAAAACCCTTTTTCGATTCCCTTGAGAAAGTCTCAGGGAGAAATCTTAAAGATTTAACAATCTCTTTAAACTCCACAGGTTGAGTCTAGAGATTCCGCATCAACACGTCGTTTCCATCCAGGTACACGAGTTTTGTGGTATCAAAACAATTAAAGCGCTAAGTAGGTTCTTCTTTTCTAAGAAGAACCATCACACCTACCTACCAATCTAGAGCCAATGCGGGGACCCTTTGCTGGGTACCAGGGCATATGGATATCGAAGGAAATGAAAGGGCTGTCGAGCTTGTTAGGAAAGGGTCGGGAGTGCACATATCACGAGCGCTCCCTTTTGTAGTGACCCCAATCAGTTTCTTACTGAAGAAAATAGACGATGAAGTGACCGGTCGAGTAAACAGACACTGGGTTCATCTGGACGCATGCGCAACGGCCAGGGCCCTATGGCAGGCCTTCAGCAAGACCAGCTCAACTTGTCTGGTGAAACTTAGTCCTTACTGAAACTTAGTACTTCCGCCATAATTACTGGTCATTGGCCATTGGCGTCTACATGGAGCGACTCGGTGTGCTGCATAACGACTATTGTAGAAGTTGTAAGGACGAAGAAGAAATTTAATCTATTCGTCACCTGCTGTGTGATTGTCCTGCCCTTTCCATCAGAAGAATGAACACTCTCGGTAGTTACTTCTTCTCGAAGATGATGGACCTCCTGAGATTCATATCACTGTCTGGGTGGCTCTAACAGTAGACTACCTATCTTAACAGCGTTTCCAGGGTTAAATAATTTGTGCACAATGGACCCGAACTGTTGGTCTAAGTGAGCAGTGACTCTTTTTGTCACAAGGCACCCATCTACCTAACCTAACCTAAAGCAGTGTATTTGTATTTATTTTTCCTTAATTTCAATTCATTTAACATGTGTATGTATACATTTTATGACTTTGGCTTTGCCGTCAGCCAGATTATAGAGATAGATCTAAAGTAGTTTATAACTTAAACAATACCAAGATAGAAATAAAGAAGGCCTTAGAAATCTCCGGCCATAATTTTGGTTCGATAATTTATTGCAGTGTGGATGCATCTTGTAAGTTTTTCCCAAATTTCCTCATCCAGTATCGCTACTACTACGTTGGTCAATAGGATATATTTGTCCCAATGAGCTTTTCTGATGGAACGTTAAGTCGGACAATAAAATGTAGTGAATTGTTTTTTAACCCGTATGCTACATAGGGTGTAATTTATCTATTGTTCGTTGCTAAGCGGATGTATTTTAAGCGCGATGAGTTCTCCTCGTGGCTTGAAAACTGCTGAAATAGCATTTATACCACACTGGTCTTGAAAGTAGTTGTTTTCTCCCAGATTATGGCATATGGAAGGATATATGATTCTGCTGATACTCTGTTGTGCCTTTTGTTGAAACTTCGAAAACACTTACTCACTTACTTAGATGGCGCTACGTTCCGGGGTGGACCTGGGCCTAAACCAACAAACCTCTTCAGCTAGCACGATTACGAGCCAGCTACCTCCAGTTGCGCACGCCAAGTTGGTTGAGGTCCCCCTCCACTTGTTTGCGCCACCTACCGCGAGGTCGTCCTCTACTGCGTCGTCCATCCGGGTGGATTCGAAAATTTTCTTAGCGGGAACGTTGGGCTCCATCCACTCTAAATGACCCAGCCATCTTAGTCGCTGTATATGAACTCTTATGGCTAAGTCGATGTCCTTGTTCAGGCCGTATAGTTCGGCATTGTACCTTCTCCTACACTCACCGTCTATGCAGACGGGACCAAAGATCGCTCGAAGAACTTTTCTCTCGAAATAACCAAGGGCATTCTCATCCGGTTTTGTCAAGGCCCATGCCTCTGCGCAATACAGCAGGACTGATATGATTAGTGTTTTATAGAGAGTTACCTTAGTAGTTCGAGATAGGGCTTTGCTACTCAATTGCCGTTTTAGCCCATAGAAACAACGATTGGCAAGAGTAATTCTTCGTGTGATCTCTCCACTGATGTCATTTGCGGAGCTGACCATAGAGCCTAGGTAGACAAAATCCTTTACTACCTCAAAATTATATCTGTCTATTGTGGCGTTCTGTCCAAGACACCGATGTTGGGTGTCCTTTTTTGTAGACAGCATATATGTATTTTGTTTTGCTTTCATTGACCGCTAGACCCATCTTTCCTGCCTCGATCTCAATACTCGTAAATGCCCCATTGACGGCCCGCTGAGTTCTTCCGATCATGTCAATGTCATCGGCATAAGCGAGTAGTTGTACAGACTTGAAAAAGATTGTACCGCCGAGGTTGACCTGTGAGTTTCGTACAATTCTCTCAAGTACTATGTTAAAGAGATCGCATGATAGCGCGTCGCCTTGTCTAAGACCTTTCTTGACATCGAACGGTTCGGTGATGTTCTTACCGACTTTGATGGAGCAGCGAGAGTTCTCCATCGTCATTCTGCACAAACGGACGAGCTTGGAAGGGATGCCAAGACTAGACATGGCTCTGTATACCTCGTCTCTATACACGCTATCATAGGCAATTTTGAAATCGATGAAGAGGTGGTGCGTATCGATTTTATATTCATGGGTTTTTTCCAAGATCTGCCGTAGTGTGAATATTTGGTGAATGGTGGACTTTCCAGGCCTGAAACCGCACTGATAAGGACCTATCAGGTTGTTGACGATCGGTTTTAGGCGTTCACATAGTACGGCAGACAGGATCTTAGATGCGATATTTAGGAGACTTATACCTCTGTAGTTGGTGCAGTTCAGAGGGTCTCCTTTCTTCAGGATCCGGCAAACGATGCTGAGATTCCATTCATCGGGCATACTTTCGTCCGACCAGATTTTACAGATGAGCTGGTGCATGCTCCTTACCAACTCATCTCCTCCTGCCTTGAAACGTTCAGCGGCAAGGCCGTCGGCTCCAGCAGCTTTGTTGGATTTGAGTTTAGATATCGCTATCCTCACTTCATTCTGATCGGGTTGACGGGAATTTTGACTGCCATCGTCACTGTTGAATGGCTCATTCTGCCTGACAGCGGAATATTGATCATCATCGCCGTTTAACAGTCTGCAGAAGTGTTAATTCCATATCCTTAGCACCGACTGCGATTCTACTACTATGTTGCCATTTTCGTCTCTGCAGGCTTGTGTTCTGGCTTTGAAACCCTGGCATGTTCTTTTTACCCTTTGGTAAAATTTTCGAACATTATTCCTGCAATAAAGTCTCTCAATCTCCTCGATCGAGCGCTTCTCATGCTCTTTTTTCTTCTTTCTGAGAAGTCGATGTTCCTCTTTTCTCCTGCGCACGTAGAGCTCGTAAGCAGCTCTAGCCCTTCTATGCAGCGCCGCTTTGTACGCCTCTTGTTTTGCTGCATGTGCTTGCCGGCATTCCTCATTAAACCGGGGGTTTCGCTGTGGGGGCCGAGAGAAACCCAGTACATCAGAGGCGGCATCTCTGATGGCTTTTTGGCAACGCTGCCACTGGTCTTCCGCATTTGCTGCTGGCGGCATAGGACTTAGATTGAGATTAGAAGAAACACGATCGGCAAAGGTTCTGGCGGTCTCTTGCGATTGTAGCCGCCCGACGTCAAATTTCCTCACAGCATTTCGTTGATTTCGCTCCGTTGTGGATATCCGCATCCGTACCTTGGCTACAACTAGGTAGTGATCCGAGTCCACGTTGGCTCCTCGGAAAGTCCGGACACCCAGAATACTGGAAGAGTGCCTTGCGTCGATCGCAATGTGATCGATTTGGTTGACAGTTTTTCGATCAAAGGAGAGCCATGTTCCTTTGTGAATATCGAGACGTGGGAACCGCGTACTAGCCACGACAAAGTTTCACCCCGCCGCAAAGTCGATTAGCCTGAGTCCGTTGCCGGATGTGATGTCGTGCAGGCTGTGCTTTCCGATCACGCTGCTAAAGACGTCCTCTCTTCCTAGCTTTGCGTTAAAATCACCTAGGATAATTTTAACGTCGTGGCTAGGGCATTGCTCATACGTCTTGTCCAAGAGCTGGTAAAAGTCATCTTTTGTCGCGTCGTCCTTCTCCTCATGAGGGGTATGAACGCATATTAGGCTAATGTTGGCAAATTTAGCCTTGATACGGATAGTCATAAGGCGCTCGTTCACATGCCGGAAACTCAAGACTTCTTGCCTAAGTCTGCCTCCAATGACAAATCCGCACCCGAATAGACGCTGTCCTTTTTGCCTGTAGCAATCGCCGTAGTAGATGTCGCAGTTTTTCATATTCTTTTTGCCCGGCCCATCCCATCGCACTTCTTGGATGTCGGTAATGTCTGCTTTGAGACACTCTAGGGCCTCCGCAAGTTGTTCGGCTGCACGTGGTTTGAAGAGGCACCTTACATTCCATGTGCAGACACGAAGATCGTTGTCCTTTTAACGTTTGCTTGGGTCGTCAACAGTAAGTTCATCCGTATCCGAGTGTTCCGAGTTGAGTTGAACTCAGAATTAAATTTCCCAAGTAATGTTCTCTTGGGTAAAAAAACTTATACGGAAAATACCTTATGTTGAATTCAAAGACTACTTTATACGTTATAAACCTTATCTTTATTTGCTCTATCTACGTTGATTGCTAACTGACAAGTGGTTTTGTATTTTCCACCCTAGCTCCCTCGAAACCTCGCTTTTAGTAGGTACTGTAAATTAACATAGAATATTGACTTTACATAAGAGGGTCAATGACCGCTTGAACTTGAATTAGTTTAAATATGTTATTACATAAAAAATAGGAAATGTGTGTATGTGTTTACATGTATTGCTTGCAAAAGTGTTATACTTTATAAATGACAATTAATGCCCCCTATTAATCATGTGTGTTGACGTGATCGCCGAAGAAATGATGCACCCTTTCTCCTTGTCTGTGCGTCAGCCATGATGAATTTAGTGGAGGGGAGATAACTGCTGACCTCGTATGCATTTTCGCAGATGTGTCAGAAGGAGAGATGCAGTGCGAGGCTGTTGACATTTGGTTTGTTTACATTCAGTTTCGTGTTCTCCCGTGGTAGTCGGTCGGTGATTTATTTCAATTAATTTAATGTTTCGTAAATTGTGTTGGGAACCAACACCGAGGCTGTTGGTTGCTTCGTAACCGAAGGTTTTTTATGTGGTAGGGAAGTTAACCCGAAGTTAAAAGAACCCTAAGAAACCTAGACATCGACATTAGTCTAATTAACTGGATTGTTAGCATGCTCGAGGAACGACATATAACCACCGAACTTAAGGGTTCAAAGCTAGAAGCATACGCCTCGAGGGGTACCCCTCAAGGCGGGGTAATCTCCCCACTGCTCTGGGTCATTGTTCTTAATGAGGTACTACAACAACTAAGGTACAGCGGGGTCAGAGCTACAGCGTACGCGGATGACGTCGTGCTGCTTGCTACAGGTAAATTCCTGCCTACCCTCAGCGAACAACTTAACGGAGCCCTTAATACTCTTAGCATATGGGCCAGGAGCTGCGGTCTAAAGCTTAATCCCCAAAAAACCGAACTCGTACTTTTTACGAACAAGAGGAAAATACCGGAGTTCAGTACACCTTCTGTTGATGGTATCCCACTCAGATTGTCCGACAGCGCAAAATACCTGGGCCTTGTACTTGACAAAAAGCTCAACTGGAGATTAAATATAGAGGAAAGAATCAAGAAAGCAACAATAGCCTTTTACTCATGTAGTAGAATTTTTGGTAGAACCTGGGGACCCTCCCCCAAAATCATACTATGGATGTATACGGCTATAGTTAGACCCATACTGACTTACGGCAATCTAGTATGGTGGCCAGCTGTCAACAAATGCACCAACTTAAAGGCAATCACCAAAGTTCAAAGACTAGCGTGCATTGGCATCACCAGTGCAATGAGGACAACCCCAACCGCAGGAGTCGAGGCTATCCTCAACCTGCTGCCGCTAGACATCTTTACACGAACATCAGCAGCCATTAATGCTTTGAGAATAAGTCAGTCAGCGAACTGGAAACCAAGCAGAACAGGTCACTCGATGATCCTACTCGATTACTTTGGCCTCATGCCCGTAACGGATTACATGACGCCATATTTAGACTTTACAAGGCCTTTCTCTACCGCCTACCCTAGCAGGGAAGATTGGAAAAGCGGTCATATACCTAATGCCGAATCTATAGCCATCTACACGGATGGTTCAAAAATGAGCACTGGTGTAGGATCAGGTATTTTCTCCGACCCTCTAGTTGTATCAATATCCATACGACTTCCAGACCACAGCAGTGTTTTCCAAGCAGAGGTCTTAGCAGTGGCAACAGCCGCCCGTGAGTCTGCGATAAGGGCAATACCGCCAGAAGGTATTACCATCTTTATCGACAGCCAGGCAGCTATAAAAGCGATTATTGCCATAGAAATTAAATCGAAGCTTGTGAAGTGTTGTCGAGAAGAGCTCAGGGTTCTTGGAACACAGCACAAGGTATCGCTCTGTTGGGTCCCTGGACACGAGGGTATCCCAGGCAATGAGAAAGCCGACGAGCTGGCGAGAATCGGCTCAGCAGCCCCAACAGAACAAGTTGACCCCCCTGTGTGTATCCCGCCTTGCACACTCAAGCTCGCTGCAGGGAATAAAGCCACTGAGGAGGCGAACACAAGATGGAACTCCATGGAAACTTGCGTCATCACTAGGAAGCTATGGCCATCTTTCGACAAAGCAAAGACCGAGAGAATCATCCGTAAAGATAGGAAATCCCTTTCCACCCTCGTGGGCATCATCACGGGACACAACACTCTGCGGTACCACTTGAAGAAACTACGCCTGACGGAGGAGGAACTCTGTAGACGCTGTGGTGACGAGGAAGTTTTTGAGGACACAACCCACTTCCTGTGCTACTGCCCGAGTCTTCAACATTCCAGGAAAAAGTTCCTTGGTAAATTCTTCTTCCAGGATCTCGAGGAACTCTCCGGCGTTTCAACGGAAAAGATGTTGAGCTTCAGCAAATCATAAGGGTGGTTTGTATGCAGAAATGAAGTAAGTGACTGAGTAGTTTTTAGTTTCATTGGGTAAGGGATCACTTTTCCCCCATGGGTACCACAATGGGTCATCGCTAACCTGAGTGTGGCAGAGAGCGTCGCTCCCTGACAGCCCACATACCTAACCTAACCTAACCCGACGGCACAACCCCCAACCTGGAGGACCAGATCCTTTTTAGCAACCCCTAGGACGAGGGGCCGGATACACCGGTGTCAGTAACCCACTTCGGGGATATGAGCGCTGCCGTTGGCCCATTAAGGGTTCATCCGCCACCATCTCTTTTTCAATACCCTGACGTAGTATTTTTTTTTCCGAGGGTTGGTGAAAAATCTTCTATAGATACTATGAGAATAGCAAGCGCGTGCTCATAGTAGTGTCAGATTCTTACTGACTTAAAAAACACCACCCTTCGATATAAATTTGTTAGATATCGCAACTAAGTAATAACTTATCAAGCAATTTTTCTATCATGAAATAAAAACGTTTGGCAGGTTACTTTCCACTGAAAGATCCTGCATATTCCGCAATCTATACGCGGTTTATCATTATCTCGCCAAGTCGAAAGGTTTCGTCCTTTGTAGTCGGCGCAGTAAATTGCTCTCATCCAAAATTTGTAGGACTGTATTGTTGACATGTCCGATTAGTCGGTTTCTATGCTTTCTCGCGAAGCTTCTTGTTTCAGCTTCGATTGTCGGAATTCCGAGATCCCTGTGGATATCGTCGTTTCTAAGATACCACGGTGCTTGGACAATCTCCCTTAGCACTTTATTTTGAAAAGTTTGTAAAATATTGGCATTTGTTTTCTTGGTACAACCCCAAAGTTGTATACCGTAGGTCCACACCGGCTTTAGCACTTGCTTGTATAAAAGCAGTTTGTTCTCAATACTGAGATGGGAATGTTTTCCGAGTAACCAGTACATTTCGCTATATTTGATTTCAAGTACAATATTGAGTTTCACTCAAAGGAACACTCCCAATGGGGTAGGGTTGCTTATCAAACCTGATGCCAAATATACATCCAGTCGAAGATAAGCCCTGGAGACTCTGCTCGAGGCTCACTATCCAGGTTGGACAATTTTAAATGATTACATATGTATTTGCTACTTCTAAAAGCACCACTTGTGGCAACTCCAGAAGAGTCAACAGCTTGTCTGAACATTTTTTCTGCCAAGAAAAAATTAAATGGACAATCGGTTCATTTAAAGCTTTCAAGGCACCAAGCAGAGAAGGTGCTTTTCCAGCTCTTATCCAGAAAGTTCTTGATTATGACCCGTCCGCCTTTGTAGCTCTATGGTGGGCAAAATCGCATCATCACCTCCCCGTGGTGCCCGCTGGATAGCTATCTGATAGTGAACTAACGATGAGCGTATGCTGAGTCTGACGATATATGTGCAGCTGAACACTCAGACCTGCGTAAACACATCTGGGTGAACTTCAGCGCGCATATGTTTAACCGAACGAGGCATCTCTTGTTGACCTGATCAGCTGAAATATGTGTTTCAGAAGTCTAGCAAGAGCTCCTCAGAAGGAGGACGTGCGGCGGATGAATTCTCTCGATGGAATCAACGGTGACGTCTACAGACCAGCGGATACCTTACCGGAGCTACTTCAACATATTTGGAGCTGAGGTCTGTAAGGATTTTCAATACTACGTCAGGGTATTGAAAAAGAGATGGTGGCGGATGAACCCTTAATGGGCCAACGGCAGCGCTCATATTCCCGAAGTGGGTTACTGACATCGGTGTATCCGGCCTCTTGTCGTAGGGGTACAAAAAAAAAGGATCTGGCCCTCCAGGTTGGGGGTTGTGCCGTCGGGTTAACTTTCCTACCACGTAAAGAACCTTTGGTTACGAAGCAACCAAAAGCCTCGGATACGGATAATCTTACTGTTGACGACCCATGCAAACGTAAAAAGGACAACGATCTTCGTGTCTGCACATGGAATGTTAGGTCCCTCTACAAACCACGTGCAGCCGAACAACTTGCGGAGGCCCTAGAGTGTCTTAAAGCAGATATTACCGCCATCCAAGAAGTGCGATGGGATGGGCCGGGCAAAAGGAATATGAAAAACTGCGACATCTACTACGGCGATTGCTACAGACTAAAAGGACAGCGTCTATTCGGGTGCGGATTTGTCATTGGAGGCAGACTTAGGCAAGAAGTCTTGAGTTTCCGGCATGTGAACGAGCGCCTTATGACTATCCGTATCAAGGCTAAATTCGCCAACATTAGACTAATACGCGCTCACGCCCCTCACGAGGAGAAGGACGAAACAACAAAGGATGACTTCTACCAGCTCTTGGACAAGACGAGCAATGCCCTATCCACGACGTTAAAATTATGCTAGGTGATTTTAACGCAAAGCTAGGAAGAGAGGACGTCTTTAGTAGCGTGGTCGGAAAGCACAGCCTGCACGACATCACATTCGACAACGGACTCAGGCTAATCGACTTTGCGGTGGGGCGAAATTTTGTCGTAGCTAGTACGCGGTTCCCACGTCTCGACATTCACAAAGGAACATGACTCTCCTTTGATCGAAAAACGGTCAACCAAATCGATCACATTGCGATCGACGCAAGGCACTCTTCCAGTATTCTGGGTGTCCGGACTTTCCGAGGAGCCAACGTGGACTCGGATCACTACCTAGTTGTAGCCAAGGTACGGATGCGGACATCCACAACGAGGCGTACAAAACGGCGCTGCATAGAAGGGCTAGAGCTGCTTACGAGCTCTACGTGCGCAGGAGAAAAGGGGAACATCGACTTCTCAGAAAGAAGAAAATAGAGCATGAGAAGCGCTCGATCGATGAGATTGAGAGACTTTATTGCAGGAATAATGTTCGAAAATTTTACCAAAGGGTAAAAAGAACATTCCAAGGTTTCAAAGCCAGAACACAAGCCTGCAGGGACGAAAATGGCAACATAGTAGTAGAATCGCAGTCGGTGCTAAGGATATGGAAGAAACACTTCTGCAGACTGTTAAACGGCGATGATGATCAATATTCCGCTGTCAGGCAGAATGAGCCATTCAACAGTGACGATGGCAGTCAAAATTCCCGTCAACCCGATCAGAATGAAGTGAGGATAGCGATATCTAAACTCAAATCCAACAAAGCTGCTGGAGCCGACGGCCTTGCCGCTGAACTTTTCAAGGCAGGAGGAGATGAGTTGGTAAGGAGCATGCACCAGCTCATCTGTAAAATCTGGTCGGACGAAAGTATGCCCGATGAATGGAACCTCAGCATCGTTTGCCCGATCCTGAAGAAAGGAGACCCTCTGAACTGCGCCAACTACAGAGGTATAAGTCTCCTAAATATCGCATCTAAGATCCTGTCTGCCGTACTATGTGAACGCCTAAAACCGATCGTCAACAACCTGATAGGTCCTTATCAGTGCAGTTTCAGGCCTGGAAAGTCCACCATTCACCAAATATTCACACTACGGCAGATCTTGGAAAAAACCCATGAATATAAAATCGATACGCACCACCCCTTCATCGATTTCAAAATTGCTTATGATAGCGGGTATAGAGACGAGGTATACAGGGCCATGTCTAGTCTTGCCATCCCTGCCAAGCTCGTCCGTTTGTGCAGAATGACGATGGAGAACTCTCGCTGCTCCATCAAAGTCGGTAAGAACATCACCGAACCGTTCGATGTCAAGAAAGGTCTTAGACAAGGCGACGCGCTATCATGCGATCTCTTTAACATAGTACTTGAGAGAATTGTACGAAACTCACAGGCCAACCTCGGAGGTACAATCTTTTTCAAGTCTGTACAACTACTCGCTTATGCCGATGACATTGACATGATCGGAAGAACTCAGCGGGCCGTCAATGGGGCATTTACGAGTATTGAGATCGAGGCAGGAAAGATGGGTCTAGCGGTCAATGAAAGCAAAACAAAATACATATATGCTGTCTACAAAAAAGGACACCCAACATCGGTGTCTTGGACAGAACGCCACAATAGACAGATATAATCTTGAGGTAGTAAAGGATTTTGTCTACCTAGGCTCTATGGTCAGCTCCGCAAATGACATCAGTGGAGAGATCACACGAAGAATTACTCTTGCCAATCGTTGTTTCTATGGGCTAAAACGGCAATTGAGTAGCAAAGCCCTATCTCGAACTACTAAGGTAACTCTCTATAAAACACTAATCATCTCAGTCCTGCTGTATTGCGCAGAGGCATGGGCTTTGACAAAACCGGATGAGAATGCCCTTGGTTATTTCGAGAGAAAAGTTCTTCGAGCGATCTTTGAAGGAGAAGGTACAATGCCGAACTAGACGGCCTGTACAAGGACATCGACTTAGCCAGAAGAGTTCACATACAGCGACTAAGATGGCTGGGTCATTTAGAGTGGATGGAGCCCAACCTTCCCGCTAAGAAAGTCTTCGGATCCACCCCGGACGGACGGCGCAGTAGAGGACGACCTCGCGGTAGGTGGCACAAACAAGTGGAGGGGGACCTCAACCAACTTGGCGTGTGCAACTGGAGGCAGCTGGCTCGTAACCGTGCTAGCTGGAGAGGTTTGTTGGTTTAGGCCCAGGTCCACCCCGGACTGTAGCGCCATCTAAGTAAGTAAGTAAGTTGTAGCTCTATTTATAATAGACTACGCTACGCCTCAACCTGGAACATTGCATTGCACAACCTTGGCAGAAGGTAAGTCAGGTGCTTAGTCCTAGGCTAAGCAAGAAACCCAGTGAGCTGCCTAAATCCTACCGTCTAATCAGTTTGTCATAAAACTTGACAAAAAGAAAGCTATGGAAATCCTGCGAGACATTTGTAGTAGAGGCATTCCTGAAGAGACAATACCTCTGCACTCTAGTCAATATGCATACAGGAATGGTCAATCCATGGGAGGCGCTCATCACCATCTCGTGATGGAGATAAAATCAGAGTTATAGACTATGCAGGTGAGCTATAGGCTATACAGATGATCTAGTGATCATAATCAAGGGTAAACATGAATACAAGAGGTGTCAGCGCATCCAAGATGCACTTCTTGCAATCTCAGACTGGTGTGCTGGCGAGGGCCTATCGATCAACGCTAGCAAGGCAGTCGCTGTACAATTCACGAGAAAAAGAATGATATACCTTAGTTCAGTGGCTTTAACTGGTAAAACCATCGGTTTTTCCGACGTAGTAAAATATCTAGGAATTGTCCTAGATAAAAAACGTAACTGGAACTCCCATTTTAAATACCAAATTGCCAAGGCAACCACTACCATGTGGGCCTGTCAAATGTAAGTCAAAACTTAAGGTCTGTCACCGAAGGACACATACTGATTATACACCACGGTGGTTGAGCCCATTCTAACGTACGCGTCCATTCTCTGGTGGACAAAAACAAAGGAAGTTACAACCATCCACAAGCTCAATAAACTTCAAAGATTAGCATGTCTCGGAGATTTTTGTGAAAAGATCGAGACACTCGGTGAAACCAGCAGGTTGGTTAATGTTCTCAAAAGGGGCAAGCCGACCAAACCGGAGTCACTGAGAAAATCTGATGGCAAGTTTACTGAGACGAAAGCGGAAACTTTTAGTCTTCTGCTGGAGACTCACTTTCCTGGCAATCGGATAATCACTAGGTCGCAGCTTGGCCCGCTTACCCAGGCTGAGCTTGATCTAAGTCAGAAAACTCGTCGCAGCTGGCATATTGCATCAGCCGTGGTAATAGATGAGGCCATCAAATATGCCGTGGCATCTTTTGATGGTTTCAAATCGCCTGGCACCGATGGAATATATCCAGCTATGCTGCAACAGGGTATAGATCAGCTATTGCCAACTCTGAAAAGAATTTTTACCGCTGGCTTGGCACTGGCATTTATTCCTACACCTTGGCGGACAGTCAGAGTAGCTTTCATACCGAAAATTGGTAAGGAAGACTATTCGCTCCCCAAGAGTTTCAGACCTATAAGTTTGACATCCTTCTTACTGAAAAGTATGGAGAGACTGGTAGAATTTCACATGCGCAAAGTTGCTTTGAAACTGCATCCACTATCGGAGATGCAGCATGCCTATCAGCGTGGGAAATCCTGTGAGACCGCACTTCAAAATCTAGTGGCCAGAATTGAATGCGCGCTTGATAGGAGAGAATACGCGATGGGTATCTTCATCGACATTGAGGGTGCTTTTGACAATGCGACTTTTGACTGCATGTGCGACTCTGCCAGACAACACGGGGTAGATGAAACATTAGTGTTGTGGATTAAAGCAATGCTAATGAATAGAACGTTGGTAGTGGATGCGGATTGTGGCCAATATGTTATGACAGGGGTAAACAGGGGCTGTCCGCAAGGTGGCGTTCTGTCTCCATTGTTATGGTGCATGGTGGTCAACTCTCTGTTGAACACTCAAAATAGTTCTAACGTCTACGCTCAGGCATATGCGGATGATGTCGCCGTAATTTCTGTCGGGCCATGCCTGGCGACGGTCTGTGCTAATACGCAGGCGGCGCTGGACATGATCGATGAATGGTGTACTAGGAGTGGGCTTTCGGTGAATCCTCTTAAAACTGAGGTTGTTCTTTTTACGAGAAGGAGGATTTTGACCGGTCTGACTCAGCCAGTACTAAAAGGCGTCACCATTCGCATTTCCAATGAAGCCAAATATCTGGGAGTGATTTTAGATAAGAAACTTTATTGGTCCAAACACGTCGAGTCGAAAACATCCAAGGCGCTCTCAGTCTTCTGGCAGTGTAAGGGTGCTTTTGGCAAGACTTGGGGCTTATCACCGAATAAGGTTCTCTGGATCTACACGGCTATGATAAGACCATTCCTCGCATATGCGTCGGTTGTTTGGTGGAAGGGGCTCTCGCGTAAATATGTGGTTGTCTTTTGTGCGAAACTCCAAAGAACGGCTTGTCTCGGCTGCTCGGGAGCTTTCCCGAGTACGCCTGGCTCTGCTCTAGACGCTTTGCTGAACTTACCTCCCCTTGATACTTATATCATGGGTTGCACTATCAAAGCCATCCATCGTCTTAGGCGAGGCGGTTTTTGGTATACTCCACACTGGAACTTTGATGAACTTGCGCGACACTTATCTTACGACTCCTGTCTTATAGATATGCCGTCTGATGCAATGACACCAGAACTCCAGCTGATGCGCAAATTCAGAGTCGACTTTCCTTGTGTCCAGGACCGGCTTCGGTCAGAGTCTGAGCCAGGAATGGAATGTAGTCGTATTTTCACGGACGGTTCCAAAACCAGTCAAGGGTCTGGCGCTGGTGTCTTCGTGGAAGTCGACAACATTAGACTTCACTTCTCGTTAGGCAAATATGCGTCTGTTTTCGAAGCGGAAACTTATGCAATCCTAATGGCCATGAACTATGTTGTGAAGAACAGGTGGAAGGGACGTAGCATTTGTGTCTGTAGTGACAGTCAGGCTGCGCTTAAGGCCTTGCTTAACCACTTCCAAAATAGTTCGTGAAACCAAAAACTCTTTGAACTCGATCGCAAGGCTGAATTCTCTGTCTGAATCTGGGTCCCAGGTCACACTGGGATCTTGGGGAACGAGATCTCCGATGAGATTGCTAGACAAGGCTCAGAGGAGGCTTTCTCAGGTCCCAAACCCGCGTTGGGTCTTCCAGCGTCTTCGGTTAGGGCTTCCATTGACGATTGGGTCTCTCACGAGCACAATTGTGTGTGGCATGACTCTCTAGGTTGCAGGTTGACTAAACGCATGCTCCCGGACGTCTGTAAGAAATCAGCGGGATTCTTGCTGTCTCTCAGCAGAAAAGACTGTAGACAACTTATCGGCGTCTTGACAAGCCACTTCGCTTTTGCCAAGTACCTTAACGTGTTAGGCTTAAGTGACACTACAATCTGCGACGCTTGTGGGGAGAGCGACGACACCGCGGAACATTATCTCTGTGAGTGTCCGGCCTTTGCTCGTATCAGGTGGCAGATCTTCGGTGCGGATGTGGTGAGTGCTGGTACTGTAAGCTCCTCATCACTGAAGTGCTTGCTTGGCTTTCTTCGAAAGTCAAGGAAATTCCAATAAAATGGGTAAATCAGGGTTTTCTCTCTGGCAGTACAATGGACCAGTTGTGTCTGGAGCACTCAGATAGTGTTTCCTATCCCGACAAAAAAAAAAAAAAAAAAATGTCTCGGAATCATAGATACAATGCATACCTGTTCTACGGCGGCTATGCAAGTTATGATCGGACTCACCGCTACATATATTCGTCAAGAAAGTGCGTAGTCGTAGTTCAGTTAGTCTTCGAAAGTCTGATGAAAATAGTACATGTGATCACATGGATTACATGGATTTATTAACCGACTTCTCCGAGCTAAATATGCTCAGCACGGTTTTCGACCTCATGCCTAAATCACTTAAATTCGGTAAAAGGTTTGAGATTGATATTCCAAACGGTGATGCATGAATTAACGCCGAACCGCTGCCTGCTGTTGCTTGATCCAAAGGAAATCGTGTGGTATACCGATAGATTAAATGTGGATTCAGGAGTTGATGCCGGTATGTACGGACTCAATTATGAAATTTCGAAACCACTTGGAAAGAGTCCCTGCGTTTTACAAGCTGAGCTTTACGCTGCTGAGATTTGCGCTAGCATAGACCTGCTTTCAGGCATCAAATGTATCACCATACACACACTCATCGGTACCGGGCCACGTAGGCATTGACGGCAATGAAACTACGGATCTGCTCGCCAGAAAAGGCTTCTCTGACTTGTTCATTGGACCAAAACCAATTTTCGGAATATCTATTCTGCTTTTATATATGCCCTAAATAGTTGGAAGTGAGCACCGTACAGCAATGGTTAGTGTGTCGGACCATCGACAAACCCCACCAGCGCAGAAATCAAGTACAATAACTCTTGCCAATCAGTGTTTTTTTGTGGAATAATAAGGCAATCAAGAGTAAAGCCCTATATCGACTAACTAAAAAGACTCTATATAAGACCCTGATCATCCCAGTCTAGCTTTATAGCGGTGAAACACGGACTTTATTAAAAGCGGATGAAGAGAAAAATTCTTCGTAAGATATTTGGTATCGTTTCCGTTGACGGGTTTTGGAGAAGAGTTGAGCGAGCTGTACAGTGACATCGACCTAGTCAAAAACTGCGTATTGGACGTCTGAGATGACTAGGACATGTAGAGCGAATGGACACCAACGCTCCGGGCTACAGAGTCTCCGAATCTAACCCGGAAGGACGACGCAGTAGAGGGCCTCCTCGACGTAGGTGGTGCTTATAAGATCAAGAGGACCTCAACCAACTTGGAGTGCGCAACTGGAGGCAATTAGGTAAAGACCAAGTTAAATGGGGAGGCTTGTTGATTGAGTCCCAGGTTCACCCCGAACTGTAGCGCAGCCTATGTAATTAACTAAGTTATACTTACACTAACACTTTTCCTTCTCCATATTAATGACCTGCTAGAGTAAACAAATAACAGGATAATCAGCTTGCCGATGATAATACCATCTTGTTTGAACAACACCACAGTGAACGCCAGCACCTCACACGTCCAAAAATGCAACCAAATCCAATCACTAAATGTGGATTTCCAGACAATTTTGCATTAGGGAAAGACAAACTTGGTGGAATTTAATGCAAAGAAAATCCTTTTTTTAGAAAGAATGAGATAATCCAACCTAAGAAGGCCATGCATCTTTTTGGCGTCACGGTCAACTCTGGCATAATATTGCACGAACATATATCCAACATCACAAACCCAGCGTCCATGTAACTGAGCTATTTATTTTGAGCAAAGAGATACTCTACATTGCGACAGCTTTTGCTCTTATACAAATCAGAAGTTAGACCAGGACTTGAATATTGTTCCCAAGTTTGGAGCTCGCCTCGCAAAGATTCTCTAAATTTATTTGAGTTCCCCTAAAGAAGATTTCCAACCGTTGGCTCGTCGAAGGTGAGTAGCAGACCTATGCCTATACTACCTATACAGATACAATCATGGAAGGTGCTCTGACGAACTTCGGAGAATAATCCCTGAAAATACAACATTTAGATATCCTCCCAGACAGGCTGAAAGAGCACCTGGAAACTGCGCGAAATTATTTCTACCAAAACTCCTTTTGTAACAAAACGAACAAACATTGGAACTCACTCCCAGAAAACATATTTCCAGAAGATTACAATACCCAGTTATTCAAGAGCAGAATCAACAGACATCCGCAGACATCTCAAGGCGCTGTTTCAACGTTATGGCTTCGTCTTTCCTGAGAGAAGATTGTAAAAAAAAAATTATATTCAGAACACATTTTCATCCATAGAACTAGTTTACATTCAAGGTTAGTCTCTCCTTACCAGCAATCACCTATCCAAAGAACAAAGAAGACACCGTAGGGTATAGTTAATTGTGTTATCACGATTAATTGCTTCTCACATCATAAATCAAAAGGCATAGGACAAGAAGAAGACAACTCAATTAAACGTTTAGCTTCCAATTACATCCAACGATAAACACCAACAGGCGATTATCATCGATATTAATCACAGCGATCCTGCTAAACAGGATTCCAAGCAAGTGTTGTATTCTTACAAAATAAAAGGGCGCTTCTTCCATTATTCATGTTGCCATTTCAAGGACAGTGAGTTGAGTTCCTTTTCCTTTCTAATCGACTCAAAAAGAGTGAAACTGGTTCTAGCAAATAATTGTAATTTCAGCGAGATACGCGTACATATCGAATGATTTTATGAAGGCATGCATTGAATGTGGAGATGTGTTACTGGCTTCTTGTGATATTTAGCAAATTATTTCACTACTTAACATATTTGACATTATTGACACGATCTATGTATATCGAAACAGTTCAATAGATGGAAGGAACATTCTGTATCACGACATGGTTGCAAACTTACCACAGAAGTTTGAACTAATAAATGCCGAATATGTACCAGCCCTCCAGACAACACGCAATCGAAGCATTTAAGAAGAAGAACGCGGTTAGACTTGAAGGCATTCCAGTGGATGTTTTACCAAACAGCTGCAATAAATTGCTAAGCGGCTCCAGTTACTATAAGGGACGCTTGGAAAAGTGAGAGCTTCCTACGAAGATTGTCCGCTACTTTTAGAATGTGGCAGTAGTATTAGTGTGTAACTTTATTAATGCAGAAAAAAAATTCAGTTGCTACAGTTTTACAATAATAAGCGTTGGGTTTTGCCGTCAGCCCAGAAAAGAGAGTTTTGAAATTACAGAATTAATTCATATATATAAGTATTTTTCTAGAAAGCTTGGTTTATAATTTGGAACTGGTATTTTAGAGCAGATTTTATAAATTTAAACAATATAGTCTAGTTTTCTTCTTTCAAGATGCGAAAGACTTCATCGGGAGCGAGAGTGTTTTTTCCGTAAAAGGATTTTCTGATTGCGCTTAAATTAAGGTAGGTTCCAATGAAATGAAGGCGGTATTCTCTTGTTCTATGGTTCCACAATGTACGTTCATCACTTCCATCTGTTCTCTGTGGTGTGTATAATAGTTTAAATGCAATAGTTGGCCCCCGGCTTTGAATACTGTTGAGATTAGATCTAAACTATTACGATCATGAAAATAGTTCAGCTTCCCAAGGTCATGCTTTAAAGCTTTAGAAATATCCCTTACTTGATTTTGTTAACTCTGCCTTTGAAATAACTGCCGCGTGGATCCTTTGATCTTAATTAATTTGAATTGAATTTGATTAATTTTTTTTCTTATTTTTTCATAATTTACTTATAAAAACAAATCAAGACAGCATGGCTCTGCCGTCTGCCGATTGACAACTAGATTTTAGGAGTATATATGTATTATATTTAGATTCTAATTTAGTAAAAATAAAAATAGAGACCAGAACGAAATATACCAATATGTATATTATACCAATAACACGATTTCTTTCAAACATGTTTTTGAATTATTCTACTACGATAGGCCAAGGCGATTTTGCGGTATTCGAATAATTGAGGAACATTCAACTCATTAAGCATATGGATAACTTGTTCATCCGATAAATAATCGGTACCGAAGACACTACGCCGATTTCCCTTAGAGTTGGGCACTTTCCAACAAAGTGAATCGTATCCTCCCGTTCACCTACATTACATATGCCACATATGGTAGGAAGGTCTTCCCTATGAGGTATATAGTTTAAATTTAGCAATTCTCCTCTCAATTTGATAATCATCGATATTTCCTCCACTTTCTGCTTGTCCCGGAAATAATTGAGATGACCTAGATTGTGACTTAAGCGCCTGTGGACTGTTCTATGAAGCGAATTCGATGCCTCCTCAAAGAATTTCTCACGATACTTTAAATTCACATTCGCAATTAGTTCGTACAGAATTGATTTCCAGGTCGTATAGTCCGCTGTTTGCAAGTTTAATGCCATCCCACATTCTTGGGCTAGTTCAAGCCAATCGCCATACCAGCTGCTCGCGTTGGACATAATTGTACAAGCTGCCGTTTGAGAACATAGTCTACCTGGAGTTTTAGGGTCTTGATGAAGAGAGGAGCTACCCCTGTTTCGAGCATAATAAGGTACTTCGGCGTACTAGGTGGCAGACGAAATATTCTTTTTATGAAGTACCTTAAAAGCTTCTCCACCGTATCATATTTTTTAGCTCCCCATACTTGAGCCGCATAAAACAAAATGGATTCTGAGGCTGCTTCAAATATCTTTTACTTACAGCTATGGGCAGTGTACTTATTACAAAAGCTTCTTTTCCAGGTCATATTGATAGCGGTTTTGGCTTTGGAGAGCTTCTCCTTCAGATGCTTTTCTATGCTTACATTTTTGGGAAAATAGACTCCAAGATATTTATACTCGTTGACTACTTCTACGGCTCCTCCATTATAGCTTCATTTTTCGTTGCCACAATTCCTGCCTCCCCCTTTTTTAAAAATAATTACTTTTGATTTCTCCAGATTTACAATCAGGTTCCACAAGCTGCAGTATTCCGAGAGTCGATTTATCATTAACTGGAGAGTTTCCGGGGATTGTGCCAGCAACACTATGTCATCGGCGAATAGAAGGGTCTTAATAAGCGTTCCTGCATTCTCGATGGCTCCCGATAAGAAGTCGACCACGTCTTCGATGAAAAGCGCAAAAACGGGTTAGATTTACATCCTTTCTTGTGTATCGGAAAGATCAGCGCCTTCTTGAACTGTTGAGGAATAATTCCATGCTCAAAGGTTTTATTAAAAACAAGGGTGATATTCCTTATCAATTCCGTAGATCTATATTTATACAACTCCACCGGTATCCTATCCGAGCCTGGTGCTTTTCCATCTTGAAGTTCGTGTAGATACTCCATGACTTCGGTCTGGGTAATTGGGACATCTAGAATGAGATTGGAATATCCCGGTGCAGCATACTGGAAATAGCAGCAATTTGTTTCTGGATTTAGCAGTCCTTTAAAATATCCATACAAAACTGCTGCGCTAAGGTCTCGCCTAATGATGAACGGTCTTGCGTTAAGCTTCTTAATAGCCTTCCAAAAATCTGTTGAATTCGTAGAACTTGACCGCCCTACCGCCTCCAATTCATAAAAGGTACTCCTTTTTCTTCTACACAGCGCTTTGTACTCCTTGTTTGCCTGCAGATACTGGTTTTTGAAGTGTTCTTGGCTAGAATTACGAAACAAGTTCAGCCACGCAAAGGAAACTCGCCTCACACGTCTACATTCATTGTCGAACCAGGGTTCACACTTCTGTTCCTTTTTGCTCGTGCTACGCTTCGTCCCAGGATAAGCCGTTTTGATGCTATTCACAATTTCATCAATATTGATTTCTTGGAGAGATAAAAGTTCCCGGTCGAGATTTGTTCTATATACGGGATCATAAACCTCATTCCAAGACAATTTAGGAAGCAGCCCCATATGCGTAGTTCTTTCGCTTTCATTGCCCGATAGTTCAAACGTTACTATATTTGGCAAATGTTCAGAATAAGGAACATGTGCAATCTCGAGATCGGTTACATAAAGGTTCCAATTTCCACTCGCTAGACTTAAACCAATAACTGATGTCCCTTGATGTCCCAAAAAAGTAAAGTTCCCTGCTTCATCTGATACACTTGTTCCGTTTAATATTCTTAGTCCGAATGAGTTGCACATTTCGAGCAATTAAGCGCCTCTCGCGTTACAAACTGTATTCTTGGACTTCCCAATTACACCCGCTGATATGTTTTCGTTTCCCGCCTCTTTGCCGATTCGTGCCTTGAAATCAACCAGAAGCAATATATTTTGATTACTGCTACGCGCTAAAAACTCTTCCAGTCTCAGAAAGTCATCTTCCCAATGATTATAATTTATATATGTTGGTATGATCCGGAAATGATCGAATTGTTGAATTTAAGGTTGATCTTAATTAAAGGTTCTTCCAGTGCTTTTCCTAGGTTTATTTCGTCTACGTGTGCTTCATGTAGGGGTAGATTATGCTCACAGCCCAGCCTAGTCCATTCGGCAAAGAAATGAAGCTTCCTATTTTTGAGGTGCATAGCAATTTTATGGGGACAACGATGACTTGGTTATGATAGAATCTTCAAGACGTATATGAAGCGAAGTCTAAGCGTAAACACATGCAGCGCTGGCAACCCTGTTTCTAGGTACAACATGTAGTTTGGCGTATTTTCTGGCCGTCTGAATATTTTCTTTAGGAAGTATCTGAAAAGTTTTTCAACCTCCTCAAACTGCCAGATCCCCCAAACTTGACCCGCATAGCACATGATTGACCTTATGACTGCTTCAAAGATTTTATATTTTACACTCGGCTCGATTTTTATTTTTCCCAAGATCCCTCTCCAGTTACAATTGATTGCCCTTTTCTATTATTTTAACTTCTCTTGAAGATTTTTTTTTAAAGATAACTGTGGGGTGATCAGTACCCTGAGGTATTAATATTCTTAAACTTTTTCCAGTTCCTCATTTTGCCAGGTCCATTTTTCATTGATTGCGTAGCGCCCCCATTCATTCCGGAAAATCATAACTTTTGATTTGCTGGTGGTCAGTTGTAGGTTCCATATTTGGCAGTATTGATACAGCTTATTTATAACTAGCAGGTACCCGCAACTTTGTCTGCGTGGTTCACAATAACTTTATATTAGGCGGTTAAAGTTAGTGGTATAAGTCATATTAAGCTTAAGAACTTAAGATTTGCACCGCTGTAACTTTCAACAATACATATCAGCTTTTCTTTTATCTATCAAATGCGTGCTACCTACCCGTGCAGGGACGGGTTAAGAATATCACTGCAGCGCCCCCCAACAACTAGCGCTTGTCGTAAAAGGCGAGACCAAACAATACTAAAACAGGAGCATGCACGTGTCAGACAACAAACACCATCGCAATATGGTAATATTGCAAAACTGTATCATTATGGTAATACTTGCAAAAAGGAAAGGCACTACCAGTGCTGTGCATGGTACTGATCCTGGACCGAGCAGAAATGTTCGGGTCATAGCTATACGGATTCGGGGGCTAGCAAAATAATGAAACAGTTTGGACGCAATTTGAGGGTCGCGAGTTGGAGCGTTGGAAGCATGACCGGTCGAAGTTACGAGCTGGAAGAGATGATGAATAGAAGGCGGGTGGACATCTTGTGCGTCCAAGAGACGAAATGGAAAAACAGCGGAAATCGGGCGCGTTTCTTGGACTTTAGAACAAAGGATTACAAGATGTTTTACTACGGAACGGAAAAGGCTAAGAACGGAATCGGTATCATCCTTGCGGCAGAGCTACTTGGAAACGTCTTGAGAATTTCGAAGTCCAGCGACCGTTCGATGTCTCTCAAACTAGTAATACAAGGAGAGGTGTGGAATATTGTCAGTGCATATGCTTCCCACAATGGGTGCAATCAGAGAGATAAAGATGCATTCTGGGCAGATTTCAACAATCTCCTTAAGAATATCCCAAAGGAAGAGTTTCCGTTTGTTGGAGGAGATTTGAATGGACATGTCAGGAAATTAAACGAAGACTATGAAGACTGCCATGGAGGACTAGGATATGGCACCAGGAACCTTCATGGTGAAGACATCCTAAGCATGTGCAAATCACACGGTCTTATCGTGTTAAATACCATGTTCATCAAACAAAGCCGACACCTGATCACTTACAGCAGTGGTGGAGATGAAACTCAGATTGACTACCATGTGGTAAGCAGTTTCATGTAGCCTCGGGTAAAAGATTGCAAAGTGATCCTGGGAGAAGCAATCGCTCGACAACACCGTCTCCTGCTAAAAGAAATTTTTATGAAAACACCGAAGAAAAGCAAACAAACAAGGGTCTCTGAGAAAATCAAGTGATACAATCTGGACAAAGAAAAAGGCGAGGCTTTTGTTTTCGTAATGAAAAATTACCTCTCTCGCATCATCAACGGAGCTGAGGATGAATAGTGCAGAGCACAAAATATGTGGGATTCCCTACAGCGAATTTTCTTAAAGAAGGCCAAATCACTGCTAGGAGCTTCAAAAGGCCAACACCAGCGCTCCAAAGAAACATAGTGGTGTAGTGATGAAGCTAAGAAAGTGATAAATGAGAAGAAAGCGGCTTTCAAAGCTTGGTCAAAGTGCACTTCTAATAATAATGACGAAAAAGTTAGCCTCGAAATGGAATACAGATGTTGCAAGAAAAAAGCGAAGAAGAAGTGACCCCGGTTTCAAGCAGGGAGTACGGAAGGCCTGTATCGGGAGGTGGAGAAAATATCTTCCCCGGTTGCTGATGCAAACCAGGCTATCAAAGAGCTGCGAAGACACAATATGAACAAAAGCGCCACTATCTTCAAAATAGCCGCCCATTGTTCATTAACAATGCTCATGGCCAGTTTCTTGTGGATGGCGACAAAATTCTGCAGAGGTGACGGCAGTATTGTGAAGAACTTTTAAATGAACAGTTTCCCCGGCTATACTTTCCAAGAGCCGGGGAAGAAATACCCGACATTACAGTCGAAGAAGTTAGTGAGGCGGTCAAGTACTCCAAAAATGAAAAGCGGTTGGGCCAGACGAGATGCCCTCTGAGTTTTGGAAAAAGATCGGGTTCAGATGGCTCAGAATTCTCATGTCCAAATTTATGAGGAGGGATCCAATGCCAAATTAATGGCCAGATACGCGAAACTGTGATAACTACCGTTCGATCAAGCTGATTTCATATCGTTGAACGGGTATTAAGTGGCCGACTGCGAAAAATAATACGGCTATCTGATGATCAGTGCGGGTTTGTCTCGGGTAAATCAACCACAGATGCAATCCAAAGTATAAGGATCATAATGGAAAAACATCGTGATTCCTTAAGGGATTTGCATATTGTATTGGTTGACTTTGAAAAGGCATTCGACAGACAACCACGAGATTTGATATGGGTGGCGCTAAGACATCTAGGGGTTCCAGAAACCTATGTACAGATGACCATGGACATGTACGAAGGAGCAAAGACAAAAGTAAGATGCCCCGCTGGAGTGACCGAAGAGTTCCCAATCAAAGTCGGGGTACACCAGGGAAGCGTTTTAAGTCCTTTGCTCTTTATTACAGTCCTTGATTATCTGCTTGAAGGTAAAGTGATGGACCCCAAGGTACATCAGTTATTCTTTGCTGACGATGGAGCCATCATAAGTGAGGATCCTACATCCCTGCAACGAGCACTTGATGTGTGGGTGCACGTTTTGGAGGGAAATGAGTATCGCATTAGTTCAAGAAAGACAGAGTTCTTGTGCTGCCCGTTCTCTGATTCACTCAGGCCTATTCCAGACATTTATTTGAATGGAACAGTGCTTCCCAAGTGCGAAAAGTTCAAATATCTGGGATCTATGATCAATAGCAAAGCATCTTGTGATGACGACATCAATCATCGCGTAAGCGTATGGTGGATGAAGTGGCGGGAAAATTCCGCTATCTTCTGTGACAGAAAAATGCCCCCTAAGTTGAAAGGAAGGCTCTACACCGCAGTTGTACGTCCAGCGCTAACATACGGTTCACAATGTTGGACGATGTACAAAAAGTATGAGAGTAAATTAACGGCAGCTGAGATGAAGATGCTTCGCATGACAGCAGGAGTAACAAAGCTTGATTGAATAAGAAGTTCGAAGATCTGTGGAAGTCTTCACGTCAAGGAAACCACCTTACGAACGATAGAGCGTGACCGGCTCAGCTGGTATTGCCACGTTCAAAGAAGAAATAATTTGAATCCCGTTAAAAAGGCAATATCAATGCACGTTCCAAACACATCGCGATGTAGGAAAGGCAGGCCTATAAACGCCTGGATCAGACAAATGCGACGACATCGGCATTTCATTGGCCTCAGTAACCGAGTGATCCAAAACCGGCGGGCTTGCCGATATTTTCTGAGGTCAAATAGGCGAACCCCACAGGCGGATCAGTAGAAATGCGGTGAAGTGGAAGGTTATGATCCCTTGCTTTCGGATTATAACCTCGCTGATAAAAAGGAAGAAGAAGAAGATCAAATGTGTGCTACCATCTGTTGTTAAAGTAGTAACATTTTAATTTACTTCCCATTTTCATGCAACAGTTTGCCATGTGCAGTATTCATTTCTGGACTTACACCAATATTTTTGAGAAATGACTTACACCAGCATGACTTTAACCGCCGCATATGTATGTATGTATTTAGCTAACAGAAGGACTACATCAAAATGCACATGTGCATACTATAATTATAAATTTGCGCCTACAGGTATGCGAGGAAATAAACCACTTACTTACTACGATGGCGCTACAGTTTGAGGCTAGTCTGGGCTTCAACCAACAGAAAATTAATGTGTTTATTTTTGTTATGCTGCAAAAGAAAATTAGTATGTTAGTGCTCAAAGTTTCCGAATGTATAGTTTTATAATGCCTGGTTTTGTCTGTTTTTTTTAATCTCAGTGTTTATTTCTTTTAATGTCTTAATCCCCTTAAGGAGCATCGTAATAATTCTTATTGGAAAAAAGGACCAATATCCTAAGGCACAGAACGCCAAAAGATTCGTTAAATATGTAGAGTTGTTTCTGCATAATACACGCTTAACAACAGCCCTTGTTATCAATGCTTGCTCCATCGCTAGCTCATCCCTCTCTAATGCGTCAACTAGCTCCCGACGAGCAAAAAACTGTAAGTTGACTGTCAAGAGACTAGGGACAAAGAGGTGGGAAGAGCTCTCAGAGCCGGATAGAAAGAGACTCCACAACGCACGGGCCTACCTGCAGGAGCTGGCCTTATCGGAGCGCTCGTCAGTGACAGGCTCACCGATGGGGAAGACCCCTGCAGAT
The DNA here is from genome assembly GCA_945910035.1 of Brachypalpus laphriformis. NCBI lineage: Eukaryota > Metazoa > Arthropoda > Insecta > Diptera > Syrphidae > Brachypalpus > Brachypalpus laphriformis. The sequence continues at coordinate 190,790,561 of OX246753.1, read as the reverse complement.
ATCCCGAGCGTGTGAGAACCGATGGGACCGCCAAAGTCTACGATAAGCCGTAGCCAGTGTAGACCTGAGGCGATCACATTAGCAATCTCGCAGCAGGACCGGAAGGTAAGAAAATCGCCTACGGTGAGAGCGGGAAGCCGTCAGCTCCCCATCTCGATCGTAGCTGGTCTTCGGTCAGCAACCGACTCTAACCCATCTGTGGCGGGCCGGCTGCAGACTGTTCCAAGAAGGCAACCTGCAGAAAGGACGGCGACACAGCGCTACGAACGGGCAAGGGCCAGATTGCGTTGAGGGGGGAATGCCGTTTGCCACCCTCCTCAGCTGCAAACAAACCTTCTAAGGCATACGCAGACGCTAGAGAACGCAGCGCAGGGCAGACTAGGGGGACGGACGGAGGCCTACTCGCGAGAAGGAAGGTAAGCTTCTTGCCAACCTCCCCGATCGCGGGCAGGCTGAGGCCCTTGTCAACCGAGCCGTAGTCAGTCGTAAAGACCTCATCCGAGCCGATTGCGAGCAGTTCCAAACGAGGAAGACATGACGATACGATCTCGCCACCTACGAACAGTCCCAGCAAGAAGGCCAGGCTGGCCGCATCTGCTAGTGCTGGTCTACAGCTGGCGATTGTAGATCATAACAGCCCAGAAAAAAGACTCAGCAAAGATCGGTGGAGGCTTATCGAGTTGCGCATACTCGAAGCTATCAATTCCACCATTGTCGAGAAGGAGGGACAATCCCCCTTCTTTGAGCAACTGACCACTTTAAGAGGTTTTAAGCTCCTTTCATGCGATAATGAGTTCACGCTTAAGTGGCTCCAAACTTTCGTTGCTAACACTCAGGCTCCGTGGGCTAATGCCGACATTCGACTCGTCGAAAAGAATGACCTGCTAGAATTTACTAGGCCAAAAGGGCGTATCCTGATACCTGGCCCTCATATTCCCAAGGAGCGTATTGAAAGGAACCTACGGCACCTTAACCCAGAGCTCCTTAGCGACGACTGGGAGGTGCTTGAAATGGGCGAGCACTCAGAAAAGGGCACGGAGATCGTGGTCCTGCTCAACCATAGATCAATGCCTATGCTAAGGAGGTTTAATAATAAAGTTCACACTGGTATCACCCGGTGTAAAGTCCGACCCTTTACGGATAGGACAGAGGAAAGGGGGGCGGGTGACAAAGAAAGAAGAATATGAAATTCACTCAAATAAACCTGCACCACAGCATATCTGCTAGCGCCAATCTTATATGTCTTCTAGGCGAAAGGAACATAGACATAGCTCTCGTACAAGAGCCATGGATCTTCCGTGGCAAAATTAGTGGGTTAAATCATAAAGATTTAGTACTGTACAGCAGCGAACCACTAAACGCGGACCGTAAGAACAGAACTTGTATCGTAGCTAGGAAACACATTAACTTATTTCTTCTATCTACCTACAGCAACACAGACCAGACTGTAGTAAGGCTTGACCTTCCGCCTTACGACGGAAATGATGGACCGCCATCCGAACTCACCCGCGCCTTAACCAGGAAAGCGGAAATCGAGAGATGGGACCTACTACTAGGCTGCGATGCGAATGCACACCACGCGCAATGGGGCAGTGGTGATACAAACCCACGCGGTGAGTTGATTTTCGAATTTTTATCGAACATAATCTTTTATTAGCCAATAGGGGTTCTGAACCCACTTTCGTAGTTAGAAACAGGCAGGAGGTTATTGACATTACACTAGCAAGTAACTCAAATACCCTCTCTATAGACAATTGGAATACTTTGGGGATAGAATCCTATTCCGATCACAGATTAATTGAATTTAATCTTAATGATAGATGCGACTTTCCCAAACCCCATAGAAACCCAAGTAAGACCGACTGGACTACCTTCAGTTACGAGGTGCAGAGGAACAAGAATCTACTACAAGAATGTTACTTATATGAGCCAGCGGACATTGACCGAAAGGCCGAGGAAATCACTGCTGTCTTCAAAGAGGCTTTCCAGAAGGCATGTCCCGTATCTAAACTTAAGACAAAAGTCTCACCCCATGGTGGACCAAAGAACTAGCCAGAATAAGAAGAGAAACAAGGAAACTCTTGAACCTGGCGAAATCAACGGGAGCTGACTCGGACTGGGAGCTATACAAAGCCAGTCAGAGGAACTTCAAGAGCGCAACGCAAAAAGCCAAAAGACAGTCGTGGAAACGCTTTTGCGACGAGATTAAGGGTACAACAGAAACGGCCAGATTGAGGAAAATCCTCTCCAGAGAATCGAGAACTCTAGGTTCCCTAAAGAACACTGAAGGAAACTGGACCGAGTCCTGTTTGGAATCCCTTGAATTGCTTATTAAAACGCACTTCCCGGGGTGTACTGCCGTACCATGTGGCAATACTAATAACAACAATCACAGCGAATCGGAACCCTCTGCGGATTTGGTAACAGAGGACAGAATATAGTGTGCAATAATATCGTTCTCCCCCTTTAAATCCCCAGGACTTGATGGGATTATACCGATCATGCCGCAAAAAACTGCACCAATCATCCCAGTTCTCAAAAAGCTATTTGCCAGTAGTCTTAAACAATATCACATGCCAAGAACATAGAGGGAGATAAAGGTGGTTTTTATACCCAAGGCGGGCAAGGCTAGTCACACCACCACGAAGGACTTCCGACCAATAAGCCTTATCTCTTTGATACTGAAAACTTTTGGAAGATTGCTCGACATCTACATACGTAGAAGAATACGCCCGGGGACTTATCCCCAGCCCAACACGCATACACAAAGGGTAAATGTGTGGAAACTGCCGGCTCTATAGAAAAATCACTTAAGGATAAAAAGTTCACTCTCGCGAGGGTCTGACAAACATCCGAGAGTATTGTTGTCATGAAAAAGCTTCTCAAATCGCCGTTCGGATCCGCCACTAAACTGTAGGTTCCTTCCATTCGTATGAAAAATATAACGCACACAACATGAGTGGTTGCGAGAAGCTAGGCCCTGGCACTTTAAAGAGCTGTTGCGCCAAATATTTGTTTTGTATAAAGAGTTCACACTAGCTGTTTTCTTGAACATTGAAGGAGCCTTCAATAATGTAAATACCGAAGCGGTTAAAAGAACCCTGAGAAACCTAAACATCGACATCAGTCTAATTAACTGGACTGTTAGCATGCTCGAGGAAAGGCACATAACCGCTGAACTTAAGGGTTCAAAGCTCGAAGCATATGCCTCCAGTGGTAATTCTCAGGGCGGGGTAAACTGCTTTGGGTCATTGTTCTTAATGAGGTACTACACTAAGGTACAGTGGCGTCAGAGCTATAGCTTACGCGGATGACGTTGTGCTGCTTGCAACAGATAAATTCCTGTCTACCCTTAGCGAACAACTTAACGGAGCCCTAAATACTCTTGATATATGGGCCAAAAATTGCGCTCTAAAGGATAATCCCCAAAAAACCGAACTAGTACTTTTTACGAACAAAAGGAAAATACCAGAGTTTGGAACACCTTCTGTTGATGGTATCCCACTCAGATTGTCTGATAGAGCAAAATACCTGGTGATCCTACTCGATTACTTTGGCCTCATGCCCGTAACGGATTACATGACGCCATATTTAGATTTTACAAGGCCTTTCTCTACCGCCTGCCCTAGCAAGGAAGATTGGAAAAGCGGTCATATACCTAATGCCGAATCTATAGCCATCTACATAGATGGTTCAAAAATGAGCACTGGTGTAGGATCAGGTATCTTCTCCGACCCTCTAGGTGTATCAAAATCCATACGACTTCCAGACCACAGCAGTGTTTTCCAAGCAGAGGTCTTAGCAGTGGCAACAGCCGCCCGTGAGTCCGCGGTAAGGGCAATACCGCCAGAAGGTATCACCATCTTTACCGACAGCCAGGCAGCTATAAAAGCGATTACTGCCATAGAAATTAAATCGAAGCTTGTGAAGTGTTGTCGAGAAGAGCTCAGGGTTCTTGGAACACAGCACAAGGTATCGCTCTGTTGGGTTCCTGGACACGAGGGTATCCCAGGCAATGAGAAAGCCGACGAGCTGGCGAGAATCGGCACAGCAGCCCCAACAGAACAAGTTGACCCCCCTGTGTGTATCCCGCCTTGCACACTAAAGCTCGCTGCAGGGAATAAAGCCACTTAGGAGGCGAACACAAGATGGAACTCCATGGAAACTAGGAAGCTATGGCCATCTTTCGACAAAGCAAAGACCGAGAGAATCATCCGTAAAGATAGGAAATCCCTTTCCACCCTCGTGGGCATCATCACGGGGCACAACACTCTGCGGTACAACTTGAAGAAACTACGCCTGACGGAGGAGGAACTCTGTAGAGGATGTGGTGACGAGGAAGTTTTTGAGGACACAACCCACTTCCTGTGCCACTGTCCGAGTCTTCAACACTCCAGGAAAAAGTTCCTTGGTAAATATTTCTTCCAGGATCTCGAGGAACTCTCCGGCGTTTCAACAGGAAAGATGTTGAGCTTCAGCAAATCATAAGTGTGGTTTGTATGTAGAAATGAAGTAAGTGACTGAGTTAGTAGTTTTTAGTTTCAATGGGTAAGGGTTTACTTTTTCCCCCATGGGTACCACAATGGGTCAACGCTGACCTGAGTGTGGCAGAGAGCGTCCCTCCCTGCCAGCCCACATACCTAACCTAACCTAAGTCATTTTCGCGTATCCAGTTTGTTAGTGGTTCCAAGATAATTCCTGTTAATATGTTGGTAGTCGTATTTAGGAAAGATATCCCTCTATAGTTGCTTGGCACAATTGGGTCTCTTTTCTTGAATATCGGAAATATTATATTTTTCTCAGTCAGTACTGAAAATAAAATCATAAGTTCCGTGAGCGTCTGCAGGAAGGCATTAGTCGCATTTAAAAAAAAAAATGTTAAAAATACGATCGTCCCCTGGAGCCTTATTTGAGCAGCATCTATGTGTAACTCTGATGGCATCTTGGAAAGTTATAGGTCGGTGTAAAAAGGTCACTTCGACGTGAGGTAGCGCACATTGCGTTTGAATTTGAGCCTGCGGTGGATACAGCAGCTTTCCGAAGTATTCGGCTAAAATGGAAGCTTCAACTTCGATGCCCTTCACGAAGAGCGCACCGTTTAGTGTTTTTGCCATCTTCCGAAAGGACCTGGTGCCTTTTGCGTACGCGAGCGCTGACAAGAGGTTCTGAATGTAGATTCTTTGTTTTTGCTCGTAGATGCTTTTAAACTTCTTATTTGTAACCTGGTACATACATTTTGCATAACTGGTTTCTTGCTTCTTAGGACCCGTAGAAAGTCAACCGATTTTTTCCTGGCTGCCTTGAATTCCCAGTCATACCAAGGTTACATCCCTTTCTTTCTCGATTTGGATTGTTAGGGTCTAGCTGCAGTACTGATCCCTTAAACGTTTTCAAATATCATATCCATAAAATTCGAAATTTTGTATGGTAAGAAACATTGACACGTCAAAAAAAGCTAAATGGTTTCGTTTAAGAAGTGTGCTTTAATCAACAATTTAGCGAAAAAATGCAGTGTCTTGTAAATGCTTTCGTTGGAGGATTTTTAATGACTTTAAATGTGGTCTAACTCAACAGCATCGTATAGATAGGCCTTGTTCGGCTTTTGGTGATGAAGTACCATTCAACGATGCAATTTATAACTGGTTTGCTGAAATCAAACGCGTTCATACTAGCGTAAGTGATGAATTTCGTAACGTTGCCTTTACAGTGCTGTTGTTTGAGAAAATATTGGTGCCGTACGCGCCTTCCTTGAAATCGATTGACGTATAACATATCGAAGCAATCTTGGGCATTAGTAAGATCAATATCGTATGAAAATTTAGCTGCGAAGAGCGATGCAAAAAAAGGGTCGTGTCAATGGTGCAAAGTGGTGCTTAAGGAATTCGATTGTGGACCTTTAAAAAACGTGTACTACTTCGTTACAAAAGGCACAATCTGGGTGAAAACCAACAAAAGCTTTCGAAGAAATAATAATCGCCTTTTGTTTTCGGTAAATCGAGTCATGTTGCTACTATGGCTTTAGAGGATGAAAGAACTGTTAATGACGATTGAAAATCAACATTCTGTTTGCCGGAAGTCATCAATGAAATGTGTAAAACAAACAAAAATCGAAGTGTCATTCTCCAACATGACAATGCTATTCCTCACCCAGCCACTCCAACAATTAAGTATTTGAAGTTTCAAGACGTCGAATCATATAATGGGATATTGCCAATATTCTTCTGATTTATTGCATAATAATTCCTTTTAGTTCCCGCTTATCAAGAAATAAAATCCAAAGTCAACGTTTTTCTATGCCCAGAAGAGGCTGTAGATGCATTGAAAGAGCGTGCTTCTGAGGTTTCGGCTTCAGAGTGGAACAAATATTTTGAAAACTGGTTCTATCGAATGGAAACCTAATCAATTCACGTTTCTACTTACTTTTTCTAAAAACCTACCTCCTTAAATAGATTGATCATAGAGTTCAGTAAGAAGAAACTCCTTATGAAGCACGAAAACAAGTCGTTATCTAAATAGCTTTGCACGGCAAAGGTATCCCTGAAAAACAAATTCCTTTGATTGATACTACTTGTGAAGATGCAAAGTGGAGGATGCTATTCCAAGCAGAATACAACATATGTCTGTAGCTGTTTATTACTTCTATTATCCCGAGTAGTGACTGTCGATATTGCGTAGCTCTGGTTAGGGAAAATCGTGAAATACGAAAAGAATATCATCAGCTGTTACGTCGCAAGATAGAATCTAAATCAAGATCTCAAAACTCGTCGTTTGAAATCGGCTATGTAGGTCAACAAAATTGTGTAATGCATGATGATTAAAAAAATATGCGAAAGCAAAAGTATGCCGTCAACTAGCAACCCAACACACTCGACAGACGGTCTATCAATATTACTCGTATCTGTGGAATCGCACGAAATGTTGACAAGCAGAAATCCAAATTCAGATAAAAAATCTTTACGATTCTGCTTGAGTCGCACAATTCTCTGGCACGTCTTTGAAATTTGAACTTATTTGACCGGGTACTGAGTTGTGTTTTGTTGTAGTTTTTAGTTCTAACTCGTTTAAAAGTCTGTGCACGTTTACTAAATTATGCAAATATGGAGACAAGTTTCGTAAACACTTAGAGTGAATATTTCATTGATGACAAAGTGTTTACTTTGTTGTAATCAGAAATACATCGAATCCTTTTACCCTCGATATTATGATCCACTATTTTTCTTTCAAAATAGCATCGATTTCAAGGCCAATTGCTAATTGCGACTAATTAGCTTAGCACCCTAGTGTAATTTTAAATTTCTTGCTAAGCGCCAACTTATTTCAAATAAACGTACACCACACACTCTTGTAAAGTGTGAAGTATTTTCAATTGATATGAGTTCTTCGACAAGACGTGATCGCAATTCGATTATCGATTAGTTCTTTTTTTTTAAACTAAATCAATTCCTTGATACCCTCAAATGGTCGGCGAAGTTCTGATTCTAAAGAATACACCATAAGGAGGAGACGGACTTGAACGTACATTCACATTTGTTGGTCAAAAATATAAGAGTGTTTGGTGCAATTGCTTTTCGATGGATATTCCAAGCACGTTCGCTATCGGGAATTTCTGGCGGCTTAATCATACCCTTGGGAGCTTAAACGTAAATCTGTGGTTTTGATTGTATGACGAAAACGATGTCACTTATGTTTGTAAAGAGCGTATGTACTTAAGAATAAGAGTGTGTCATTAGTGGGAATTGGACGACAATAAAACTTAAAATTAAGGATTTAAGGTTTCCATGTTGTTGGATTTTTACTTGCTTTTACATTTACATGCCGTGTGTCTTGTATGGCATACACTTCCGCGTTCAATTTAACTTTGCTTTGCTAATTTTTTATTTTTCTTTTTAATTTATTTGTATTTACAGAGCTTAGCTGTGATGATCAGTAAAAAAAAAAATAGATTTCGTGGACTAAAAACCAAGTATATTGGTTCTAAGGGTGAATATTTAAACCGCCTCTGTTTTCACCAGTTTCCATAGAAATAAGATTTAGTTTTGCCTCCGGCCTGATCAAAATATAGCTGACACTCATATGACCTGAAAGCTTTTAAGCTGATCTCTAATAGTTGATGACTTAGGGGTTCAAGCAGGCGACTTTCATGGAACAAAATTTGGTCTACTAAATTCAAATACCACAACTTCTGACAGCTCTACAAGGACTATCTAAAGATATATAAAGAGTCCATTAAAATGGCCAAGCATGGCTCAGCAAAATTCTGTCCAAAAGGCATAATAATCCGTCTTTTCTAAAAAAGACGTATGGAAGCTGGACAGAATCCACTGCGGAATCACTGGAACTTCTAATTAACACACATTTCTCCGGCTGCAGCGATGATAGACTACTCGTAGAACAAGATATTTCCAATCTTGTACCACTGGCAGCATGAGACAGATCTACCAACATTATTATGGACGATAAAATTTCATCGGCCATAAATAGCTGCTCTCTCTATTAATCACCTGGCCTTGACAGTATTATGCCTGTTATGCTGCAGAACGTGCAGGACATAGCAATTCTCTGGCTAGTTTTGATTTATAGAACTGCTTATGTTGATGGAGAAACTTTCCATCAATAAAAGCCCAAAATTTAAGAGTTCGTGTTTTACAAATATATTTAATTTTTATACTAATTTAAGAAAACTATTTTAAGTAAACTATTTTAAGGAAAAACAAATGAAAAAACTAAAATTTTCGTTTTCTAGGTTGGGTTGGTTGAAAAGATGCCGCCAATCTGTCGCCGTTCACGTGTCCTTTTTTGACAGTTTGTTGCGCCGGTTGATACCTTGTTTCGCTTCGCTGTTTTCGAAAGTGATGGCGTTGCTAGGTTTGCCAACAGCTTAAATCTAAACCATAGAGTTTTTCTCATACTGACGAGGACTTGAATCCACTAAGGACCTTAGGCCTTTAAGCCTGTCCTCTTTCGTTCTGAAAACATTACAGCGTATCCTAGACTTTCACATCCGGAATATCCTGGAAAGTTCTTCACTGTCGAAATCCCAGCATGCGTATTTCTTTTTAAGGTCGTGCGCACCGTGGAAAAACTTTTCACTAAAAGAATACACTCTTTCTACCTTTCTTGACATAGAAGGAGCCTTTAATAACATTTTTAATGATTCTATTCAGGAGTCTATCACCGAGCTAGATACAGAGGGTTTCCTTAGTCAATGGATAGTATCAATGCTAAGAACCTGAATTATTCAGGCAATAATAAGGAACAATAGTACATAACGCGGTTGTGTGGTTAGACTAGTGTCACTAGTGTACTCGGAGTAAATCCGGAAAATACAGAAAAGAAAACAGGTAAAGAGCATACACCAACTCATCTCTAAGATTTGGTCAGACACATATACGCCTGATAAACATACATACAAAAGCTTTTCTGCGTGTTTTGGTGGGAATTATGCAAAGCAAAGTGAAAGCTTCGTGGGCGCCGGTGTAAGTGGTTAGTGTGTCGGATCACTGGGCGAGAGGTTCCAAGTTCGAATCTGTAGTCGGAGAATATTATATATATATTATATCAAATTAATAATAATTCCAAACTTGTTAGACATACTATATCTATTGTATATTAAGTCCGTCTGTGTGTGTTAGGCTAAGTCTGGCCACCTAATCGTCTGATTAATCCGAAATGTCTCCACATCTGTAATAACCAGTTCTGTTATCAAAATGTATGTTCCTAGCATATTATGTGTATGAGAGATTACGTATTTTGCTCAGTCAATAAACGATCTTTAAGCCAGTTGGACATTGGTGTTTCTCATTTTCTCTCCTACAATTCAGAGTGGGATAGCGGCTGGTTATCTTTATGTGTCAACTGTACAGAGGTAGTGTACAATAAAGTCAATACCGCAGTTTTGTAAGTCGAATAGTTTATCCGTTGGTGTTAAAGTTACGAAAGTTTAAGCGATGTCTGATGAGTGGACACAGTTCTTAGAGTCTGCAACAGTTTTTCGACTTAAAACAGTCCTCAGATCCTTAAAACTCCAAACCACCGGCACTAAAGTGGAATTAAAAACTCCCACACAAGAAGCGGTTCAGGATTTTGCAGAAGACGAGCTTCTCAAGTTGATGCAGGAGAATCCAGCTTCAACAAACCATGCCCAGTGTTCTGATGACTCAGCGGCTCTGGACGACCATATGTCTGATGGAGAAAGTTCATCCAGCAGTAGACAGGACGAACACCTCAATGAGGAGTTGGCGAAACTGCGAAGAATACGCCAGAAGAAGCTGGAAATAATGAAGCTGAGCTGCAAGTTGTAACTTCCGAGACTTTGAAGATGCTTTGCCTGGACTTAGTGGTGACGATAATCATCCGATACAGCGATGGATTGAACAGTTTAATAAATTATCGGATGCCTTAAAGCTGAACGAGAGGGATAAGTTCATCTACGGCTAACGTCTTCTTACGGGGACTGCAAAGTTATTTGTGAGAACAGTGAAAGTGCAAAGTTGGTTCGAGTTGAAATCCGAATTAAAATTTGAGTTCAAGAAAATGGTGACCAAGTCAGACGTTTACAACGAGCTTGGTAAGCGAAGAAAACGTCGTAAAGAAACCATCCAACAATATTTGATACATATGCAAGAAATGGCATCACATAGTACTGTTGAGGAGGAAGATTTAATTGAATTTATTATAAAAGGTATTCCCGACTCAGATGTGAATAAAACAATTTTGTTCAGTGCCAACAATCTTAGTGAATTGAAAACAGCTATGCGAAAATATGAAAAATTAAAAGCAAGTATACAGAAAAGCAAATGAAAGGTATTTTTAATTATCCACCGAGTAAAGTCAAAAATACTGACGTTGTTGTCACTAATCAACGCAGTGCGCGTACAAGGTATGAGAAAAAAGTAATTCCCTTCTTTAGTAGATCATCTATGATTTTTTTAAACTCAATCTTATGAGCATAAGGCAACCTTCTAGGAGGACAGTGGAAAGGAACATCTTTTGACAGAACTATGCTCATTTTTAAATATGTTGGTGGTAACCGATCGTTCAGATGAAAATAAGCTGGTCTAACGATTTTTTCCACCTTTTGGTCAATAACTACAGGTATATTTTTATTTATGTTAAGATCAAACTCACCGTTTTCTCTACTTACATCAATATTCAAAATTTCTTCAATAAACTTATCATCAGAGAACTCTTTATCCGAATTGCCTTTATGTGCTTGGACATGACGATTGGTGCCGTTGAACTCTGCTTGAGAATCTTAATTTCCGCTGCGGACATTTTCTTTTCTAGTCCTTTGCAGCGCCAAACCCCTCTTTTCAATTAAATCTCTCCCTTAAATTACAGGATAAGTCATTGAGAAATTTTTTACGAGTACTACTAAAAGCTGTAAGTTTATTAATGAATTTTCAAAAGAGATACGTGTACTTATGCTTCCGATTGTAACAAGGGGACTGCTGTTGACCCCAAAATACGACTGTGATTATTCGTCCAGCGTTGATAGAAAAATCGGTGGTAGAAACCTCTCCTGGATAAAGCTGATTGGGCTGCCAGAATCCAGTAACGTTAACAAGAGCATCGAACTTTCCATCTCCTTGCAGGTCCACTGATATTGGATGTAGCTCTCAAAATCATTAGCAGCTGATCGACTTCGTTCTGTTGCAAGCGACAAAGTGCAATTTTCGTTATCACTTGGACCAGCTGACTGGGTACAAGCACTTCACTTGTGAATCCTCAACCGTACAGACGTGTTTTTTATTTTCTCGATCTCTAATTACCGAACTCCTGTAATATTTACCGAACTTTTTCCCGGAACTTTCGCACAGTAAACGTACGCGAACCGTAAATATTTTCGTATCAAAACAAATCTATTTTACCCGTACCGAACTGTTTTTATTTACATTATATACAAACTGACAACTTGTCATTTGTTTAATTGTGTTAGTGACTACTAAGTACACTCTTTTACACACACATTGTGTTTGGCTAAGTTAAGCTGATCGTTAACATTGAACTGTCAAATTTCATTTTTGCCAAGTGTTGGTAATGCAGTTGTAGTTAACACAGTGCATTAAGCTTTTTCACACTTTTTTAGACTTTTATTTATTTATTTTTTATTATTTTTTTTTATCTTATTCATTTTGTGTAATTTTAAATAAATAATGGATATCGGTTGTGGTGAATGCTGACAAATTTATAGTGCTCACGACATCTACATATCCTGTGACGGTTGTCTCAAATTATTCCACACCAAATGTGTGGCGTTATCACCTAGAACAGGGGATGATTTGCGAAATCCAATCCCCAACGGTCTTCAGTGGTTTTGCGCACAATGCCGGAAATTTTCAACGTCAACGCTGTTGAGATTACTTGACGAGTGCAGAGGTCCGTCGAAGCGCATTATGGCGGAGCTTGAGCGTATTCAATCACTCTTCAAGCAGCATCTTACTACCTGTTACAAATTGTACGACCTTGTGTGTTGCAATGAAGCCACCTTGAAAGCTAGTAGTACCCGTCAGAAACTAACTAAGCCTAAGCCCACCTCAAAGTCAAAAAAATCATCTGATGTTGCCGTTGACTTCTCATCTCCTAGCTCTCGTAGAGATTGTGGAGTCACTGCGGAATTATCGCTTCCGGTTGATGACTCTGTTGCTAGTGACCCAAAAACTACGCTGTTAACATCTGATGTTGCCGTCGGCTTGCCATCGCCAAGTTCTCGAAGTGACTGTGGGGTTACTGCGGAACTATCGCTTCCGGTTGCAAAACCTGCTGCCAGTCACCCACAAACTCCTGAACCGGCTGGGATCGTTACTATTCCTGTTCCTACTTCACCTTTTCTGCCTGGTATGGATTCATCACATGGTACATCGGAACCGCAAAATTCATCATCTGTCAACCTCGTGGTAGTTAAGAGGCCTCCTCGTAAGATGATTTTTATATCGAGGCTTTCTTCTACAACCACAGCCAATGACATCGTGAGCTACATAAGCAACAAAAGTGCTATACCAGTTTCATCTATTAATTGCTTCAAGTTTAATTTTAATGAACCTCGTGAAATAGCATCATTCAAGCTATTCACTCCTGATGTTTATTTCAATCTGCTTCTTTCTGCTGACTTCTGGCCTGATGGGACATTGGTACATGAATATGTTCCTCGAGCTAGACCTGCCTCATCAATGAAGACTCCCACACCTGCAGCCGTATCAACGCATTCAAAAAACGATTAAGTATCGCCAATGAGAACTAAATTAAAAAAAATTGTACCTTTCATCTTCATCGTTTGATTTCGATATTATTATTTTTATAGAAACTTGGCTGTTAGACAGTCATTTTACGGCTGAATTTATGAGTGGTTCCTCTTTTAATGTTTTTCGTAAAAATCGCTGAGTGAACACTACAGGTTTGGTCAGATGTGGTGGAATACTGATTGCAGTTCGTAGTTGCTTTTCTTGCAGACAGCTCGAGCTGCCTTCAAATAACCTAACACCTTCTACCAATTTTGATGTTGATCAATTAATATTGAAAATTACCTTTTCATCAGACTTTGATCTTTTTTTGATCGCCAGCTACTTACCTCCTGGTACCCCTTTAGAGCTCTTTAAATTACACTTCAATAATAGTCGTAATATTCTTGATAATTTAGGACCATCTCAACATGTAGTGTTCACCGGTGATTTCAACTTGGCGGATATTGTATGGGAGTTTAATAAATTTGATAGTCATCTTATACCCTATAATGTTACTAGTGAAAAAGAGATTGAACTTATGGACTTCTTTTGTCAGTATGACCTAATTCAGGTTAATCCAAATAAAAACCCTTATAATCATGTTCTTGATCTTATGTTTGTTGATAAAGAATTTGTTGTTAATATTTAATTAGCTGATTCTCCCATTCTCAATAACTCTGTTTTCCATAATGCCTTTGTAGTGGATTTCTCAATCTTTCATTATCAGAAAATTTCAAATGGTCAAAAATTTCGTAAGGATTATAACAAAGCTGATTTTGATGCAATGAACAATTACTTGAATTCGGTTTCATGGAATAATATATTATCATCACTTGATTTGGAATCTATGTATGACACTTTCTTTTATATTTTAAATTCTATTATTAGTCGCTTTGTTCCAGTCAAAAAAAGCATTTTGCATGGACACCCAGTCTGGTTTAATAGGAGGCTTTTGAATCTTAAAAATAAAAAGAATAAGGCCTACAAGCGTTTAAGGAATGACAGATCTAATATAGAACTAAAATCTTGGTACCTGCTTTGCCAAAATGAATTTGATGTTCTAAGCAAATTTTTGTACAGAGGTTACATATTGTCGTGTGAAGATAAATTAAAATCGAATAGCAAATTTTTTTGGAACTTCATAAATTCCAAAAGAAATACTAATGGGTTGCCAAATTTTATGTATTTTAATGACTCTTCATCCAATGATCCTAAGGCGATTTGTGATTACTTTGCTGACTATTTTAGTTCAGTTTATAGCAATAATGATCGAGTTGACTCTTTTTCGAATTTGGAATCTATGTTAAACCTTGGTGATTTGGATTTTGATAGACTAGATATTGAAAAAGCTCTTACTGAGCTTAAAGGTATAAAAAGTGATGGCCCTGATGGCATTTCTCCTATCTTGCTTAAGAACTGTGCAACTTCTTTATCATTTCCACTTCATCTTATCCTATCCAAATCTATCGCGTCTGGAAGTTTCTTAGATATTTGGAAAATATCTCACATTGTGCCGATCCATAAATCCGGTCTTAAACAAAACGTTAGCAATTACCGTCCTATTTGCAAAATCCCTTCCATTCCGAAACTGTTTGAAAAGCTAATTACTAACAAGATTTCATCCTTAGTAAAGAATTTTATTTCTGTTCAACAGCATGGGTTTATTCAGGGCAGATCTACATGTACAAACTTGTCGATTTTCTGCAATTTTGTTATACAAAACTTCGAGATCGGTCTGCAAACTGATGTGGTTTTCACTGATTTTGCAAAAGCATTAGATAGGGTTAGCCACAAAACATTAATAAGGAATCTTTCCTGCTTGGGTTTCCACTCAAATTTACTTGATTGGATTGAGTCTTATTTGAGTAATCGGATCCAATTTGTGAAAATTAATGATACTCTGTCTAAATCTATTAATGTAACTTCGGGCGTCCCACAAGGTAGCCACCTTGGCCCGTTGTTATTCCTACTTTTTATTAATGATCTTCCGGACGTCATCAAGCATTCTGAATGCCTTTTGTTTGCTGATGATCTAAAGATATTTCGTGCAATTAAAACAAAAAACGATTGTAATCTTTTGCAGGAAGACATTAATGCAGTTGACGAATGGTGTGTTGTTAACAATTTGCCCCTAAATACTTCGAAATGTCAATGCTTCACGCTCTCTAGGTCTTTTACTTCCATTTTGCATTGTTATGACATTAAAAACAGTCCACTTGATAGAGTGACCTCAAAAAACGACCTGGGTATTTTGCTTGATCCTCGCCTAACTTTCAATGAACACGTAGACTATATTGTTTGTAAGGCTAATTCTCTGCTAGGTTTCCTTAAACGAAACTCAAGAGATTTTACTGACCCGTACACAATTAAAACTCTTTTCATTTCTTTAGTCAGACCCCACTTGGAGTATTGCAGTATTATTTGGAATCCTTCTTACAATTTGCACTCCTATCGAATTGAAAGAGTACAGAGAAGTTTTACCAGATTTTTATTTTTCAAACTAAATTGGCGAATTGAAACGCCTTCCTATAAAACCAGATTATTGTTATTTAACTTAAATACCTTAGAATGTCGTCGTAAATATTTTTGCGTTATGTTGGTCAGAGACTTAATTCATTATCAAATTCAGTGTCCTACCTTGCTATCTATGCTTGATTTTTATTCTCCTTCTCGAATGCTACGCGCACAATTCCACTTCCGTGAAAGTAAAGGAGGTAATTGACATAGTTGTAGGGAACGAATTACACCTTCGATTTGATAAATGCATGTTTTTGCAAACTGAAATTGTATATTTATATAATCTTAACGCTATACGCAATTTTCCAATACTAGCGTGTACGAAGGATATGCATAGCTTCTTGGGACGTTGCTCCTACTTTAGAAAATTCATCAACAATTTTGGTAGAATCGCTAAGCCACTTTATGATTTGTTGAAAAGGGATACATCGTTTGTATTTGGTATGAAACAAATGGAAACTTTTAACGGGTTAAAAGATAAGTTAGTAGCTCCACCTGTATTGTCTATATGCAGTCCTCATTCAATCACCGAACTGCATTGCGACGCAAGTAGTGTAGGTTTCGGAGCAGTTTTGATGCAAAAGCAGACAGATGAAAAATTTCATCCAGTGTTTTATTTTTCGAAACGAGCAACTGCATCAGAAGGCAAATATCACAGCTATGAGCTGGAAACACTCTCTATAATTTACGCAATACGAAGGTTCAAGATATATTTAATCGGTGTATCTTTTAAGATCGTAACCGATTGTCAAGCGTTAGCTTTGACTCTTAAGAAAAAATCTTTGAATCCCCGTAATTCACGTTGGGCCTTAGAGCTACAAAGTTTCGACTATGTCGTTGAACATAGGAAATTGAGTCGGATGACTCATGTTGATGCTTTAAGCCGCTTATTTAACATTCTATTTGTAGACGATGACTCGTTTGAGTTTGCACTTGCAGCAGTTCAAAGACAAGATCCAAAAATCATTTCAATCGCTTCCAAACTGGAGAAGGCTGAAAGTCCTCTTTATGAAATGATAGATGGCCTGATATATCGGAAATACAAAGAGAAGGTTCTATTTTTTGTTCCATCTCAAATGGAAGAACATGTGATACGAACGCACCATGAAGCAATGTGCCATTTGGGGGCCGATAAGTGCTTTAATCACCTGTCAGGAAGCTTTTAGTTCCCTAATATGAAGGAAAAGATAAAATCATACATACAAACGTGTCTTAAATGCATTTACTTTTCACCTCATTCTGGCAAAGTAGAAGGCACTTTACATTCTATACCAAAAGGAGATGTTCCTTTTGATACTCTTCACGTTGACCACCTTGGGCCTCTACTAAATTCTTTTGCAAAGAGAAAACATGTCTTCCTTGTAATTGACGGCTTTACAAAGTTCATCAAACTTTACCCCGTTAAGACAAAACAAAGTAAGGAGGCCATAACGTGCTTAAAGTCATTTTTTGAAAATTATTCAAGGCCTAATCGGCTTATATCCGATCGTGGTAGTTGTTTCACGTCCAAAGAATTTTTGGATTTCTTAGATGAACAAAATGTCAAATACATTAAGATTGCTACACAGTTCCCTCAATCTAATGGGCAAATTGAGCGAATAAATCGGATTATTGTCCCAATGTTAGCCAGGAAATGTAATGCAAATACAACCAGCGATTGGGATAAGCATCTAGTGAAAGTGGAGTTTGTGCTTAACAACACCGCGAATGGGAGCACAGGTTTTACGCCAAGTATTCTCTTATTTGGAAGAAACCAAAAGGGTGAGTTTTGTGATCGTGTTTGTGAGTATCTTAAAGATACTTTAGGTAAGAAACAGGCTTGTCTTAAAGACATAAGAAAAGAGGCGCAAACAAACAATGACAAGAATCAATTAAGTAACAAGATTTATTACGATCGTCGCCATAAAGAACCCAGGTTATACGAGACAGGTGAATATGTTTTGATGAAAAATGTCGTAACCACTCCAGGTATCAATAAGAAACTTCACGCTAAATATCGAGCTCCGTACGAGGTAAAGAACATTCTACCCAACGATCGTTATGTCATTGGAGATATAGACGGTCTACAAATAACCCGCCTACCTTACAAAGGCATATCATCACCAAGCAATATGAGACCGTACAATGTGGAATTGATGAACACCAGGCATGACGATGAAGTAGCTGAGGAACGTTTGGAGCAACTTGATTCAGCTGAAGATGTTGAAATTTAATTGAATATGTAAAGAGTCCTAGCGTCTAAACTTATTTTTCCATAAATCTTATATAAACACTATTTTATATTATTTTGCTTAAAAATATTTGAATTATTTACTGTATAGAGAATTATTTTGAATTCTTCTTCTTCTTCCTTTTATCAGCGAGGCTATGATCCGAAAACAAGGGATCACAACCCTCCCACTTCACCGCATTTCTACTGATCCGCATGTGGGGTTCGCCTATTTGACCTCAGAAAATATCGGCAGGCCTGCCGATTTTGGATCACTCGGTTACTGAGGCCAATGAAATGCCGATGTCGTCGCATTTGTCTGATCCAGGCGTTTATAGGCCTGCCTTTCCTACATCGCGATGTCTTTGGAACGTGCATTGATATTGCCTTTTTAACAGGGTTCAAATGATCTCTTCTTTGAACGTGGCAATACCAACTGAGCCGGTCACGCTCTATTTTTTGTACGATGGTTTCCTTGATGTGAAAGCTTCCACGGATCTTCGAACTTCTTATTCGATCAAGCTTTGTCACTCCTGCTGTCATGCGAAGCATCTTCATCTCAGCTGCCGTTAATTTACTCTCATACTTTTTGTACATCGTCCAACATTGTGAACCGTATGTGAGCGCTGGACGTACAACTGCGCTGTAGAGCCTTCCTTTCAACTTAGGGGGCATTTTTCTGTCACAGAAGATAGCGGAATTTTCTCGCCACTTCATCCACCCTACGCTTACACGATGATTGATGTCGTCATCACAAGTTGCTTTGCTATTGATCATAGATCCCAGATATTTGAACTTTTCGCACTTGGGAAGCACTGTTCCATTCAAATAAATGTCTGGAATAGGCCTGAGTGGATCAGAGAACGGGCAGCACAAGTACTCTGTCTTTTTTGAACTAATGCGATACCCATTTCCCTCCAAAACGTGCACCCACACATCAAGTGCTCGTTGCAGGGATGTAGGATCCTCACTTATGATGGCTCCATCGTCAGCAAAGAATAACTGATGTACCTTGGGGTCCATCACTTTACCTTCAAGCAGATAATCAAGGACTGTAATAAAGAGCAAAGGACTTAAAACGCTTCCCTGGTGTACCCCGACTTTGATTGGGAACTCTTCGGTTACTCCAGCGGGGCATCTTACTTTTGTCTTTGCTCCTTCGTACATGTCCATAATCATCTGTACATAGGTTTTTGGAACCCCTCGATGTCTTAGCGCCACCCATATCAGATCTCGTGGTTGTCTGTCGAATGCCTTTTCAAAGTCAACCAATACAATATGCAAATCCCTTAAGGAATCACGATGTTTTTCCATTATGATCCTTATACTTTGGATTGCATCTGTGGTTGATTTACCCGAGACAAACCCGCACTGATCATCAGATAGCCGTATTATTTTTCGCAGTCGGCCACCTAATACTCGCTCAACGATCTTCATGGTGTGTGACATCAGCTTGATCGAACGGTAGTTATCACAGTTTCGCGTATCACCCTTCCCTTTATATACAGGGAGAAGGTAACTTTCCCTCCATTCATTCGGCATTGGATCACCTCTCACGAATTTGGAGATGAGAATTCTGAGCCATCTGAACCCGATATCTCCCATCTTTTTCCAGAACTCAGAGGGTATTTCGTCTGGCTCAATCGCTTTTCGTTTTTTGGAGTATTTGACCGCCTCACTAACTTCTTCGACTGTAATGTCGAGTATTTCTTTACAGTTAGGGGTGGCTCTTGGAAAGTATAGCCGGGGAAACTGTTCATTCAAAAGCTCTTCACAATACTGCCGCCACCTCTGCAGAATTTTGTCGTCATCCACAAGAAGCTGGCCATGAGCATTGTTAATGAACTTTGGCGAACGAATCTCCTGAGCATTCTTCCTTCTTTGGGCGGCTATTTTGAAGATAGTGGCACTCTTGTTCATATTGTGTCTTCGCAGCTCCTGGATAGCCTGGTTTGCATCAGTAACCGGGGAAAATATTTTCTCCAGCTCCCGATACAGGCCCTCCGTACTCTCTGCTTGAAGCTGAGCGCACTTCTTCTTCGCTTTTTTGTTGCAACATCTGTATTCCATTTCGAGGCGAGCTTTTTCGTCACTATTATTAGAGGGGCACTTTGACCAAGCTTTGAAAGCCGCTTTCTTCTCATTTATCACTTTCTTAGCTTCATCACTACACCACCATGTTTCTTTGGCGTGTTGATGGTGGCCTTTTGAAGCTCCTAGCAGTGATTTGGCCTTCTTTAAGCAAGTTCGCTGTAGAGAATCCCACATATTTTGTGCTCTGCACTCTTCATCCTCAGCTCCGTTGATGGTGTGAGAGAGGTAATTCTTCATTACGAAAACAAAAGCCTCGCCTTTTTCTTTGTCCAGATTGTACCACTTGATTTTCTCAGAGACCCTTGTTTGTTTGCTTTTCTTTGGTGTTTTCATAAAAATTTCTGTTAGCAGGAGACGGTGTTGTCGAGCGATTGCCTCTCCCAGGATCACTTTGCAATCTTTTATCCGAGGCTTCATGAAACTGCTTAACAAATGGTAGTCAATCTGAGTTTCATCTCCACCACTGCTGTAAGTGATCAGGTGTCGGCTTTGTTTGATGAACATGGTATTTAACACGATAAGACCGTGTGATTTGCACATGCTTAGGATGTCTTCACCAGGAAAGCTCCTGGTGCCATATCCTAGTCCTCCATGGCAGTCTTCATAGTCTTCGTTTGATTTCCCGACATGTCCATTCAAATCTCCTCCAACAAACAGAAATTCTTCCTTTGGGATGTCATAAGGAGATTGTGGAAATCTAGCCAAAATGCATCTTTATCTCTCTGATTGTACCCATCGTGGGGAGCATATGCACTGACAATATTCCACACCTCTCCTTGTATTACTAGTTTGAGAGACATCAAACGGTCGCTGGACTTCGAAATGCTCAAGACGTTTCCAAGTAGCTCTGCCGCAAGGATGATACCGATTCCGTTCCTAGCCTTTTCCGTTCCGTAGTAGAACATCTTGTAATCTTTTGTCCTAACGTCCAAGAAACGCGCCCGATTCCCGGTGTTTTTCCATTTCGTCTCTTGAACACACAAGATGTCCACCCGCCTTCTATTCATCATCTCTTCCAGCTCGTAACTTCGACCGGTCATGCTTCCAACGTTCCAACTCGCGACCCGTAAATTGCGTCCAAACTGTTTCATTATGTTGCTAGCCCCCGGAATCCGTATAGCTCTGACCCGAACATTTCTGCTCGGTCCAGGATCAGTACCATGCACAGCAGTGGTAGTGCCTGGCGGGGTAGTGCCTTTCCTTTTTGCAAGTATTATCATAATGATACAGTTTTGCAATACAATTTTGTGCACCATATTGCGATGGTGTTTGTTGTTTGACACGTGCATGCTCCTGTTTTAGTATTGTTTGATCTTTCTTTTATGACACCGGTGATCTCCAGTCATGTCAACCCACGGACTCGCATGCACACCTGTGGGAGGGTTTTTAAGGTAGTATATGTGTCGCTAGGCTCACTTGGGTGTTATATTGCCTAGATCTGATTTGTCCCCTTAGTCGCCTTTTACGACAAGCGCTAGTTGTTGGGGGGCGCTGCAGTGATATTCTTAACCCGTCCCTGCACGGGCAAGAGAATTATTTTGAATTGTTAGAAATTATTATCAAAGTTTGTTTGATTTGAATTCGTGTGGAGAATTTTGTAATCGAGTCGATTATACCATCAGGATGGCCGAACTGTAGTCGAAGAATTTCTAGATTAATAATAATTCCAAACTTGTTAGACACACTATATCTATTGTATATTAACTCCGTCTTTGTGTGTTAGGCTAAGTCTGGCCACCTAATCGTCTGATTAATCCGAAACGTCTCCACATCTGTAATAATCAGTTCTGTTATCAAAATGTATGTTCTTAGTACATTATGTGTATGAGAGATTACGTACTTTGCTCAGTCAATAAACGATCTTAAAGCGAGTTGGACATAGGTGTTTCTCAATTTCTCTCCTACAAATTCCAGAAAACACCAAAATGTTTTTTCACGGTCCCACTTCGCGCGAACGTCTGACAAACATCCGAGAGTATTCTTGTCTCAAAATGAACGAATGTGGAGATGAGAATTCTGAGCCATCTGAACCCGATATCTCCCATCTTTTTCCAGAACTCAGAGGGTATTTCGTCTGGCTCAATCGCTTTTCGTTTTTTGGAGTATTTGACCGCCTCACTAACTTCTTCGACTGTAATGTCGAGTATTTCTTTACAGTTAGGGGTGGCTCTTGGAAAGTATAGCCGGGGAAACTGTTCATTCAAAAGCTCTTCACAATACTGCCGCCACCTCTGCAGAATTTTGTCGTCATCCACAAGAAGCTGGCCATGAGCATTGTTAATGAACTTTGGCGAACGAATCTCCTGAGCATTCTTCCTTCTTTGGGCGGCTATTTTGAAGATAGTGGCACTCTTGTTCATATTGTGTCTTCGCAGCTCCTGGATAGCCTGGTTTGCATCAGTAACCGGGGAAAATATTTTCTCCAGCTCCCGATACAGGCCCTCCGTACTCTCTGCTTGAAGCTGAGCGCACTTCTTCTTCGCTTTTTTGTTGCAACATCTGTATTCCATTTCGAGGCGAGCTTTTTCGTCACTATTATTAGAGGGGCACTTTGACCAAGCTTTGAAAGCCGCTTTCTTCTCATTTATCACTTTCTTAGCTTCATCACTACACCACCATGTTTCTTTGGCGTGTTGATGGTGGCCTTTTGAAGCTCCTAGCAGTGATTTGGCCTTCTTTAAGCAAGTTCGCTGTAGAGAATCCCACATATTTTGTGCTCTGCACTCTTCATCCTCAGCTCCGTTGATGGTGTGAGAGAGGTAATTCTTCATTACGAAAACAAAAGCCTCGCCTTTTTCTTTGTCCAGATTGTACCACTTGATTTTCTCAGAGACCCTTGTTTGTTTGCTTTTCTTTGGTGTTTTCATAAAAATTTCTGTTAGCAGGAGACGGTGTTGTCGAGCGATTGCCTCTCCCAGGATCACTTTGCAATCTTTTATCCGAGGCTTCATGAAACTGCTTAACAAATGGTAGTCAATCTGAGTTTCATCTCCACCACTGCTGTAAGTGATCAGGTGTCGGCTTTGTTTGATGAACATGGTATTTAACACGATAAGACCGTGTGATTTGCACATGCTTAGGATGTCTTCACCAGGAAAGCTCCTGGTGCCATATCCTAGTCCTCCATGGCAGTCTTCATAGTCTTCGTTTGATTTCCCGACATGTCCATTCAAATCTCCTCCAACAAACAGAAATTCTTCCTTTGGGATGTCATAAGGAGATTGTGGAAATCTAGCCAAAATGCATCTTTATCTCTCTGATTGTACCCATCGTGGGGAGCATATGCACTGACAATATTCCACACCTCTCCTTGTATTACTAGTTTGAGAGACATCAAACGGTCGCTGGACTTCGAAATGCTCAAGACGTTTCCAAGTAGCTCTGCCGCAAGGATGATACCGATTCCGTTCCTAGCCTTTTCCGTTCCGTAGTAGAACATCTTGTAATCTTTTGTCCTAACGTCCAAGAAACGCGCCCGATTCCCGGTGTTTTTCCATTTCGTCTCTTGAACACACAAGATGTCCACCCGCCTTCTATTCATCATCTCTTCCAGCTCGTAACTTCGACCGGTCATGCTTCCAACGTTCCAACTCGCGACCCGTAAATTGCGTCCAAACTGTTTCATTATGTTGCTAGCCCCCGGAATCCGTATAGCTCTGACCCGAACATTTCTGCTCGGTCCAGGATCAGTACCATGCACAGCAGTGGTAGTGCCTGGCGGGGTAGTGCCTTTCCTTTTTGCAAGTATTATCATAATGATACAGTTTTGCAATACAATTTTGTGCACCATATTGCGATGGTGTTTGTTGTTTGACACGTGCATGCTCCTGTTTTAGTATTGTTTGATCTTTCTTTTATGACACCGGTGATCTCCAGTCATGTCAACCCACGGACTCGCATGCACACCTGTGGGAGGGTTTTTAAGGTAGTATATGTGTCGCTAGGCTCACTTGGGTGTTATATTGCCTAGATCTGATTTGTCCCCTTAGTCGCCTTTTACGACAAGCGCTAGTTGTTGGGGGGCGCTGCAGTGATATTCTTAACCCGTCCCTGCACGGGCAAGAGAATTATTTTGAATTGTTAGAAATTATTATCAAAGTTTGTTTGATTTGAATTCGTGTGGAGAATTTTGTAATCGAGTCGATTATACCATCAGGATGGCCGAACTGTAGTCGAAGAATTTCTAGATTAATAATAATTCCAAACTTGTTAGACACACTATATCTATTGTATATTAACTCCGTCTTTGTGTGTTAGGCTAAGTCTGGCCACCTAATCGTCTGATTAATCCGAAACGTCTCCACATCTGTAATAATCAGTTCTGTTATCAAAATGTATGTTCTTAGTACATTATGTGTATGAGAGATTACGTACTTTGCTCAGTCAATAAACGATCTTAAAGCGAGTTGGACATAGGTGTTTCTCAATTTCTCTCCTACAAATTCCAGAAAACACCAAAATGTTTTTTCACGGTCCCACTTCGCGCGAACGTCTGACAAACATCCGAGAGTATTCTTGTCTCAAAATGCTTCTCAAACCAAATTGCCCTTCGGATACGCCACTAAACTGTAGGTCCCTTCCATTTATGTGAAAAATATAGTGCATACAACATGAGTGGTTGCGAGAAGCTAGGCCCTGGCACTTAAAGAGCTGTTGCGCGAAATATATATATATATAAGTAAAAGCTTTTCGACACTGCAATTTGGGCTCCAATGGCCACGACCCTGAGAAGACCAAAAGCCTCAACCATCGTTCCCTTGCTGAGGAGCTAGTCAAAACCTAAGGATCAAGCGGACCTGCTTCCAGAAGAAAACATTTCTCCTGGAAAAATCAAACGGTTCCCAAGAACTAGAACTCAAAATCCATCAACAATCTTCAAGACCATTCAAGAAGACGTTTTCCTGTTTTCAGCTGTTTGTTCCTGTTCAGTTCTTTTACTCGTAGTTACATATTCAATTTCAATTCAATTCAATGTTCTTTATTTCACAAAAAGTTTTACATTTCTTTGTAAGATTTTTCTTCGATTAAATAATTAAAATAAAGACCGTACAACAATGACAAAAAGCATCGTCTGTCGGAAATCAATTTCTTTGTGTTTGCATAATATCAAGATAAAGCTAATATAAATTCACATTTATTATTTTATTCAATGAAGTTCAATTATATTCTAAAATTAATATCTTTCTATAAGCTAAAGCGATTTTAAGGTATTTTATTAACTTTTCCCAGTCTGAGTTTAAATTTCCATTCAGTATTTATATTATTACATCTTCTGTAAGTAAACTTTTCCCAAAAGCGGCTAATCTAAACTCTCTGAGGATGGGGCATTTGCCCAGGAAATGTTGTATCGTTTCTATCTCCCTCAAATTGCACAGCGTACATAGACTCGTGTCATTTGGATTGTATCCATTTCCATTTAGCCAAATTAAGTCGCAGCGCGCTTTAAAAATCAATGTGGTGTTGCTTTGATCATTACTATCAATGAAGTAGTGTTGGCCCTTCGTGTAGTCCAGGTGTTTGTAGATACGGGCACTGCTCCCAGCTGCTCTCTGCAATCTCTGTTGGTGGTTTTTCAACTTGAGTTGATTTATAATATCTATATTCCTGTTCTCCCATTCTGCTCGTGAGGCCATTTCTCTATTCCATTGCATACCTAAGCTACTGCATATCTCATTTAGTGCCTTAACCCAAAAAAATGTTTTCCTTAGCAATATGATGTGGCAATCTACTATTATCATATTGGAACATAGTTTTCGTGACGTACCTTAGGTGTAGTTCAAACGCATAGATGTGGCTATCTTCAACCCCTATTTCCAACATCAGACCGTAATTTGGAGTAAACTCCGGAAGTTTTAGAATTCTTTTAAGAAAATAGCGTTGTAACTTGTCTATGTCCTCAAAATGTCTGAAGCCCCATACCTGCGCTGCATAAGCTTGAATTGCTCTACATACCGCCAAATATATCTTCCATTTCATTCTGAGTGAGATACTTTTCTTTCCTAAGAAATTTTGCCATAGCATTTATTGCATTCTTCGCTCGGATATTTCTTTTTTCAACATGTTTGGTGAAAGTCATTTTGGGTGTCAGAGTTACTCCTAAATAGCTAAATTCTGAAACCGTTTTGAGTTGCTCTCCCTTAAAAAACCATCTTTCTTGCGCAGATAATCTGCCTCCGTTTCGGAAAACCATAATCTCAGATTTGCTCAAATTGACTTCCAGGTTCCATTCATTGCAGTAATGTTCCAGACGATCTATCATTTTTTGCATAATTTCGATGTCATCTGCCAAGATAACCATGTCATCCGCATACAGTAGAAGTCTTATATTTAAGTTATCAATATTTAGTCCACCTCCTATATAATCATGTAAATCATTAATATATAGAACAAAGAGAAGAGGTGACATGAAGCAGCCCTGTTTAACACCTGACCGTTTCTCAAAATATTCAGAAATCTCTTCGCCCGTCCATACCGCTGATTTTGTGTTCTTATACATGCTTTCTATTAGTCTTGTGAATTTACTTGACTCTCCTAACACATTAAGCTTATAAATTAGCGATTTTCTCGCAACCGTGTCAAAAGCCGCCTTAAAGTCTACAAAAAAAGCGTACACTTTTTTCCTCTCAGCAAGCTTAAGATGGACAATGGCCGCCGAATTATAGATGCTATCCACCGTTGCGGAAGTCCGATTGGTACTCTATCAGGACATCATTGCTTTCAGCCCATATGTATAGTCTTTCATTCAAAATTCCCATCATAAGTTTGGCTGTGTAATTCATAAAGGTTATGCCTCGGTAATTGCAAGGTTGATTAACATCTCCCTTCTTAAGTATTGGAAAAACTATCGTCCTGTTAAATGCGTCATCTACCCTACTTTCATTAAGTATTCTTTTATAAATAAGTACGAGTTGTTCCAAAAATTCATTTGTAGCATTTATTAGGAATTCGTAAGGAACTCTATCCTCTCCAGGAGCTTTATTTAGCTTTACTTTTTTTTAGAATGGCCTTAACTTCTTGTATTGTAATCTGTTCGTCTAGTTTTTCATCAACATTTAGTGTAGGTGCGTATTGTATCGATAGAGCTACTTGTGGTGGATTTAGCAGTACATTGAAATAAGCTCTAAAAGTCTCAGCGGGGATTTGTGATCCTTTTTCCTTGCATAATTGCAGCTGATATCATACCAATAGCTTTTTGGAGTAAAGTGTTTTTTAATACCTCTTCGCTCGTCTACTGACTTTTTTATTATATCGGTTAGATCTCTTAGCTCTTTAAATTCCACCTGATCATGAAGATTTTTCAAATTTATGTTAAGGTTCCGTTGATAATTTCCTTTTTGTGAATCTTTCCATAATAATTTTGGCAGCAACTTGATTTTGTTTGCATAACTATTCGTAAACCTGAAGTTTAAAGATAACTTTATTGGTAAATGATCTGACCATATCTTTTCTTCCACTGCAAAACTTTCGACATACTGCAGTAATTCTTGCGATATGCTGCATCGTAGTTACCTATTTATTACGGAATTAAATCACTGAAGGTTTTTAAAACGTTGTGCATTTGTGTTCCATCTACTTCTAGTGAGGCGGCGCTCAAAGTGACACCGACCTCGCTAAAAAACAGCTCTTTTCAGCGCCCTCTGAAATTGAGTAGCGCAAACTAAACATCCCAACTCAGTTTTGACTGGAGAAAAAAGCTAAAGTGGTTGGCAATAATTTTTTGTTGTTGTACTCCGTACTAAATCTTACTTCACTGAGAAGCGACGTCTCACCAAAATACGCCTATTGTGTGAACGCCTGAACCCTGGTCATCCTAGTCCTACTTTAGGGCGCTAAGACATGGACGTTATTGAAGGAGGAAAAATCTTCGTAAGACATTCGCTCCCACTGATGTTGACGGGTTTTGGAGGAGAAGCTGCAGCGACGAACTATACGAGGTATACAGCGACATCGACCTAGTCAAGAAACTACGTATTAGATGCTTGAGAGGGCTAGAACATTAGAGCGAATGGACACCAACGCTCCGACCCGCACTCTCTTGAATCTAACCCGGGGGGAAGACGCAGTAGAGGGCCTCCTCGCCATAAGTGGCACGCACAAGTTCAAGGGGACCTTAACCAACTTGGACTGCACAGGCAATGAGATAAAGACCGAGCTAAATGGAAAGGCTTGTTGGTCGAGGCCCAAGTTCACCCTGAACTGTAGCGTCACTTAAGTAAGTAAAGTAAGTGAGAAATCGACTACTGTATTTTTCTATCGCTTTACGGAAGACTTTTTTTAAGAGCAGGCAACTTGGCCTGTTTCTTTAAACTACTTTAATGGGATTTTAGTTAATATTGTGGTCTGAATAAATCTTAATTTGAATCAATTCAATTTCATTTAAAATATAAATCTAATTAAATATCTATTATCTTTTCCTTCTCCACCGTGTTCGTGCACATTCGATTATAAGTATTCATTTCTATGAATATGTATCAAAAAATTATTTAAATTCATTTCTAATTTAAACCAAAAAGCATTTTCTAAAATGAGTAGGCCCCACACACCCAAAGACCGAACGCTATGACAAATTCAACCTAAATACCTGCTCTCTGCCACAGATACGCGATTCTTTCCAGTTTCTCTGACAATTTTTTCGTCTTTATCTTCTGGACCGGTAGAAAACTTCCCAAATTGAAAGTACTCTCACGAACAATCTTTGGCATTCCAATATGGTACTTTACATTGCGAGGGAGTTATTGTTTGTACATAAAAATTGTTTATCCTACAATTTTGGCAGAATCGAAAAAGTGTTAACTGCCATAAATCAAATATTTCCGGGTGGCATAGTTCATTAATATTGGCAGAATGTATTCCTTTGACAGAAGAATGTACCTATCGTGTGCCGAAAATAATTTCTTTATGACTAAACCGCAAAAAAAGACTATTCGTAAAGCATCACAATTGGCTCTAACATACCAAAGTAGGTGGGTGGAACGCAGACGACAAATGGTCTGCCATTCCGCTGAATTCTATTATTCTATTGCATCGTAAAGTCAAAGGATAAATAAAAGAAGATAAAAAGTAAACAAAGTATTTCATTATTTAAATTAGTACAAATTGTGTTTGTGTTTGGATACTGTTAGCATGGCTAAGCTGATGAGACCTTATTGTGGTTGGGCTTTGCCAAAAGAACGGAGGCAGGTTATGGTAATAAAATCCAGATTTGGCCGCTGGCTAGGGTAGAAATGGGTGATTAAGAACAAAAAAAGTGTCAACATATTAATTTTCATATTATTTGTCACTTGGGTATGGCGGGTGACGCGAAGTGACTCAAAGAAAGACGTCTTTACATATTTTCGTCAATCAACTTCAGAACAAAGTTAGTAAGTATGAGCAGAATCATGAGCAAGCCAGAAAATATGACTTAATGTCTGCCTTAAGAAGCTTATAGCACAGATAATATTGGATAATTGCAAAAGTTCGTGCCCGATTTGATAATGAAATACAAGCGATTACACTTTAAAGAAAACAATTTCATTAATCGATTATATAGTCCCCATTATTTCCTACAATTGTCTCCCAACGTTTTACAAGCTTGCGGATTCCGTTTTTATAGTTTTTATAAAAACTGCGTGGTTTTCCTTCAAAAAAATGTCGTAAGGCAGTTTTCGACAGCTTCGGGCGGACCAAATTTCTTTCCATTTAAACCGTTCTGAAGGGACCGAAACAGATGAAAATCTGAAGGTGCAAGGTCTGGGGAATACGGTGGGTGGTGAAGGTTTTCCCATTTTAACTCCTTCAGTTTTTGCAGCGTTTGTTGGGCGACATGTGGCCTGGCGTTATCATGATGGAAGATGACGCATTTTCAATTTGCCAAAACCGGACGATTTTCTTCAACTTTCTCATTAAGCTTAGAGAGTTGCTCACAGTACTTATTCGCCGTGATTGTTTAGTATTTAGTATTCAGTATTTATTATTCCATTTAACATCATTTATAATAGATATTACATTATCTTTGTTCTATAAATGAGAATTTCATACAATAAAAGAAATATGTATAAATTTTAATAAAAGAAAAAACGATTAAAAAAGTGTCTTCAAGATGAAAAGGGAATTCAAAATTATTAATGAGTTTACAAAACAAATGATATAAATTACCAACAAATTAAATCAAAAAGTAAAGTTTTCCTATGACTAGTCTGCATATCTAAGAGCTCGAGTTACTTGACAAATGTTGAAATAATATAGCAATGAAATTTTTCCTGTCATAAAGCCGTTTGATTCTGAGAGGGAGTGAATTCCACAGGCGGATGGCATTGACAAAAAACTGGCGTTCAGAAACTAGATATGAAACACGCGGAGGGATCAAACTTAGAGGTCGATTTAATTGCGAGAAGTTAATATTTTCTAATAAATATGTTGGCTGTTTGCTGATTATAATCTTATGTAGAAACTTAAGTGTACAAAAGTCAAGATATACATATGTCTAATGTACACCCAAGAATATTTTTGGTATATGAAGAGACATGGTCATAGCGTCTCAAACCGAAAACATATCGCGTAAGGTTATTAAATATTCAATTTTCTTCTGGTTTTAGCACTGTAACAGCGAAAAATCTCACAGCCATAGGTAATGGTAGGGATAAGTAGAGATCGTGCTAGCATTAACTTAGTATTGACAAGTGTAAAATGCTGTGACATAGAAAGATTTCTAAGAGAACTGTATATCCTACCAATGACCGCACAAATATGGGTATCCCAATCCAAAGTACCGTTGAACCACAAACCTAAGTTCTTAGCCTTCTCTACAAATTCAATAGGTGAATTCCCATAGTATATAGTCGGAAAACTATTAGAATTTAACTTCGTTCTATTTATGATCAAGCATTTGGATTTACCAGGGTTAACTATCAAGGAGTTCTCTTCAGACCAGCTTCGAATATTTTGGAGATCCTCGTTGAACTTATAAGCCGCATCTTCAACTAGTCCGAGCTTGCAACTAAGATATAATTGTACGTCATGAGCATACATATGTATATGTGAGTTATTAATGATTTCCGGAAGATCATTAATAAATATGGTGAATAGAAAAGGGCCGCAGACGCTACATCGTTAACTACAAATGCTTGTTTTCGGCCATCGAGATACGTAGAAATAAGTTAAGAAGCAGCGGGTGAGAAGAAATAAATCATATTAAGTTTCGAGATGAGTCGACCGTGGTTAACCGTGTCAAATGCCTTAGAAAAGCCTAACAGCGTTAGAAAAGTAACCTTTTCATTGTCCAAAGCAATTCGCAGATCATCTGTTACTTTAAGAAGGGCAGTTATACAACTTTGACCTCGTCTGAATTCAGATTGGTTTGAACAAAGTAACTTTTTGCGTTTAAAGAACGCAGACATTTGACTGTGAATCAATTTTTCCAAAACCTTTGATAAGAAAGGAAGGATAGCAATGGGTCTGTACTCAGCTGGAGAATGAGCTGAAGCTTTCTTCTTCAGGATTGGGACAATTTTTTATATCTTCCACACACTGGGAAAAGTGGAGGTTGTTAAAATATTATTAAACACATAGGTTATTATCGGGAGAAGGTACGGTAGTATTATTTTTATAAAAATAGAATGAATTCCATCAATACCAACAGCCTTGGATTTTATATCAAGAATGGCTCTAACCACATCAGCTTGCTCGACTCTCTGGAATTCAAAGAACTCATTACTAGAATGTACGATTCTGGACAGTTGAGTGTACCGATGAAATGTTGTTTGTACTCTTACAAATTCATGGTTGAGCTGATTAAGATCAATACCATCCATTTCTTTGTTTATTTGCCGCCCAATACCTACCGCGCGCAAATTTGTCCACAGTGTTTTCGAGGACAACTTAGCATTTAAGTGATTAGCATAGAAACGCACCTTGGCTAGTCTTATTTTTGAATTTACTAAATCTCTGAATCGACAAAAAGTATCCTGAAATTCAGGAAGCCTATAAGGTTTCAATTTAGTAAAAGCGGCATCACGTTTATTTTTCAGCTCATTTATTTCACCAGAAAACCACGGAATAGAGGAGTATCTAGAAACTTTAGTTTTGAGAGGCACATGCACATCGAAAAGGTACAAAACCAAGTTTTCGAGATAGTTAACCTGCCTATCGGGTGAGGTTTCAGTGTAAATCGGTTGCCAATTAACATCACGGAGATCTTGCTCTAGAAGCTCAGCATTAATGTTCTTATAATCCCTATATATAAACTAGATTTGCTGTCTATTACAGCCAAAGTTAAATGTGTGGAAAATAAGATCATGCTTGGAGAAAGCTGGAGTAGATGCTTGACTGTAAAATCCGTCTTCGGGGTCACTGGTCAAAAACAGATCCAAAACATTGCTTGTGCTTTCAGTGAAGTGCGTTGGTAGAGTAGATTTAACAACTTTTAAACCTAAGGTATTCAGCGAATTTACGAACGATTCAGAGCATTCACGGCTTAAAATTAAAATCTCCACAGATGATTGTTTTTGCGAAAGAGGGGGAGGCAGTTTCAAGTAAATTGTAGAGAACGGACAGATCAATATAATTATTTGGCCTATAAACAACGCCAAGCAGGCATTTCTCTCCTCTTTTTGCTGCAATCTCAAGAAAACAATACTCAATTGGGCTATAAGCATGTGGTTTTGTTGATATGGTATTGCGAATATAGATACCAACACCACCTCCTATTCTATTATGCCGGTCGGGCCGAAAAATTGTGTATGCTTTTAAGGAGTTATGACTACTTGGTTTTTCAATGTCGAACCAGGTCTCAGAAACACATACAATATCAACATTCGAACCAACAAATAGATTTCTAAATTCATAAATTTTTTTGTAAAGATTCTGTGCATAAATGTGACATACATGTAATCCCTCGCGTTGCTTGCAAAAAACTATTTATCAGTATGCGCAGATTATCGCTGATGCCATCGTTTCTTGTAGAACGCACACTCATGTCAAATATAAATAATGTAACCAAATATGTACATACATAAATATATGTACATATATTTCGCCAGGTGAAAGAAGCTCGAAAAAAATGATACCCCTGGAATCCCACCAAACAGATAACAGTACCTTCATTGGATGTAAGCCAGCTTTTCCCACGGGTTCTGCACCTTCACCTGCTTGTTTCCAGCTTCTTTTTCACTGCACGTTGTTGTACAGAATTCAATTTTCGTCACCTGTTACGACTCGATCCAAAAAAGGTTCGTTTTCATGGCGTCTATGCAGAGATATGGCCACGGAGACGCGGTCCAGCTTATTTTTTTCCGTCAAACAATGCAGCAACCCCGTATCGAGCTTGGAAGTGAATCCAACCTTTTTTAAATGACGAAATGCTGACGAATGATCAATATTAAGCCTCAGCAATCTCCTTAGTTGAAATCTTCGGGTTATCTTTTACTAAGGTTCGCAAAATGTCGTCATCAATTTAGGAGCAAGAGCAGGAGCACGATCCGAATAAACGCTCTAAATGTTTTTTGTTGCAGTTCCAACACTCACTCCTTTTCGAAACTCGTACAGCATTACATGGCGAAGGTGTAACTTTTCGTTCTCCATTTTAGAATTTTTTCTTCACACACAATTTGACTTAACTCAACGGGATTTAGCGATAAAATGACTTCTGATGCCACGACCTATCCATTGGTTTACAACAAGTCCATAAAACAAACAATGGTTGCATCATACCGCAAACTTTCCGCCAAGTATGAAGATCGGGCACGAACTTTTGCAATGATCCAATATAGGTAATTATAAGATTAATTATCTGTGCTTATAGTATTTACGTAACTAGAATTGACAGTCTGCTGGAACGAACATAGAAACCTAGTATAATAGCCATCGATGCTGAGGATATGGAAAAACACTTTCGCGGACTATTTGATGGCGACTTACTTATTTACTTAAATCCTTGAACCCCGCGAGGGGCATAGGGCGTCAACTACGCCTACGCGCCATCTGGTTCGCAGTTCTGCAACGCGTTTGAGCTGCCTTCAACTCATTTCCAAAGAACTTGATTCCTCATCGACTGTCCTGCGCCACGTTTGACTATGGCGTCCCGCTGTTGTGCCTGCTTGGTTAAGCGGATTCCACTGCATGAAGTACTTCGCGCCGTAGGGTGTGTCCAATCCACCGCCACTTTCTCATCCGCACGACAGTGTCTATAGGTTATTGGCCCGTTTTCAGATAAAGTTGTTCGTATTTGATGGCTACGACAGCCAATATACATGAACTGTGGTAGTTAACATCACCGTCTACTCAATTTTAGTAAGTAAGGATACTCGTAGATTCGGTTCTAAAAAAAAAAACTCATCGAGTAGACGAACCGTGCTCTTGGAATTAACCCGGCCAAAACAGAAATAATGATCTTCACATGAAGAAAATATAAAATACCTTGCACTACTCCACCAATGTTAAACGGCATAGTTCTAAAATTTGCGGACAATGCCAGATATCTAGGGTTAATCCAGGATAAGAAACTCGCCTTGAGTAGTCTATTGGATGTATACGATCATTATCAGACCTATCTAATACGTATTCTAAAAAGAGTACAAAGGTTAACTTGTATCAGTATAACTGGTACAATCAGAACAAATCCAACTGCTGCATTGGACACAATGCATCACGTTATTTCCGTTGATATATTTGGGAAACTTTTAGCTACAAAAGCAGCACTAACAGAATCGCAACAGTTACCACAGTACCCGTCACTCGAGAATTGTGGTCAACTATGCTATACCTAGCAAAACGGACTATATGATACCAAGGCAGATGAGTCAGCGAAAGAGGGTGCCAGTCGAGACTTCGCTTAAAATAGTGAAGCTACATCAGCCCCTATTGATGTGATTAAATTCTAACTGAATACTGAAGCAGTAAGAATCGCCAATGTCAGGTGGAGCGATATGAACATCCGTCTTATATCTAGACAAATGTGGCCAGACCTAAATCATAGGAAGCCAATCAGATGGATTTCAATAGGTACACAAAAGATTAGCTCTACAATCGGCACCCTCATGAGGTATTGTTTGATAGGCAGATATGCCAGAAGACGGGATGTTCCTTTCAACGATTTCTGTAAAAGCTGTAGAGAGAGAGAAGCAAATAACCACCCTCTTCAACCTCCGTTTTTTAGGTAAAGAATGCAATTGAGTATATAAGCAAAAAACCCGCATCCCCTCCGGACTTAACTGGGAGGATGACCTGGGGTTACGAGAGGGATCCACATTCATCTACACAGAAGGATCTAAAACAGAATCAGCAGTAGAGCGGAATGTCTTCTTCAACTATCCCGCCTTCCTAATCACTGCATCACCTTAAGATAAAGGTAGCCTTGTCGTGGCTAGGGTACAATGTGATATCTAATCAGAATAACACCATTTTTACTGATAATAATCAAGCCGCAATCGAATCCGTGGAATCTGTCACAATTAACTCAAGAACTGCCCTAAATTGTCGCCTGTCTCTTAACTACATTAATGGCTAAGCAGTTTAATATTCACCTCATTTGGGTGCGTAGACACAGAGATATTCGGAATTTCATGGCCAACGAACTCACCAGGCAGTGTACTAGGCTACCACTTTCACCGAACAAGGTGAATCTTGCTATGCCTCTCGCTACAGTGAAATTGCTGACCACGTAACCAACCGCAGATGGACAGACGGCACTACTCGTAAGTATCTCATTACTAGACAGATCTTCCTTAAGTTGGATCAGAAATGCTCCAGCTGACTTATTAGCCAAAAAAACGTCGCTTATTAGGATAATAGTATGTAGGTGTCATTACGGAGCTCTGCCGGCATGCCGTCAGGATAGCTGTATGGGCGAAGAAGAGGAAGAAACCATACTACACTTGCTTTGTACATGCCAGGCTTTCTTTTCTCTCGTAGAAGTTGCAATTATGAAGCTACTTCTCCAACAATCTAGGCAAACTGGCGAACGCCAACATCAGAAACTTCTGTCGCTTTATAATAAGCCTCAGTTGATTCTAAGGGTAGTTCTTACTGGGAATCATACACAGATCTATGTGGTACCATACCATACTACAGACCTTGCCAAATACAACAGGGTAAAACTCGGTTGGGTACCCGGACACCAAGGGATTGTGGGCAACGAATCTGCAGATGAGCTTGCTAGGGCTGGTTCAGAATCTGTGCTCATAGGTTCTGAACCTTATTGTGACGTCAATTGGGCGACAGCTACGACACTGATTAACGAATGGGAAAACAAACTTCGTCTAGACCACTGGACTAGTGGGCCAGGTCTAAGACAATCCAAACGATTAATCAAGCCTTACTCCTATAAGGAAATCCTTAACTTAGATAGGGAAAGCATTAAGAAGCTTGTGAGCTTTCTTACTGGCCATTGCGGCTTGAGATACTACCTTAACAAGATGAACCTGTGCCAAGAGAAGGACTGTCGGTTCTGTTTAGAGGAGGATGAAACTTCCGAACACATTCTTTGTGAATGCCCGGCACTACACTGGTTAAGGAAACGTATTCTCCACAAGGAGATACTTACTTCAGTGGAACTGAAATGCTCCGCTACTAAAGACATACTCACTTTCATAAGGGAGGTAGTACGTCTGTTAGATTAACTTCAACCCTCCGATACAATGGATCTTTCAGGTCGCAGTGTCGTTGCCACGCGGGCATGGGTTGTAGAAGAGGAAAAAAAAATAAAAAATGTGATACCATAATGAACCTTTCGTGGTCTAAGTGTAGCTACAGCTAATGCAAAGCTAACCTAAACTAAATAACAATTTTCTTGAAAAGATTAGGTTAGATTGAAGGGGTTAGCTGCATCAAATGAGTTCAGCCTGCACTCGGATCTCAAAATGATCTATTGTGCTTTTCTGGCACGGAATCCCCTGACTAGAACACTGAAAAGAAAAAAAAAAGAAAAGCAAAGTGACTAGGAATCTGTGGTGTTGGAGCCGGCTTTCCGAAACCATCCCGAAGAAGTTATGAATTTCGGAATGGAAATTGAAAAATAGGTCGCATATATTATTGAAGAAGGATCCTTCAAGTGCCGCCTTTCTGGTAATGCAGAGACTAGAGCATTTGCATAGGAAGTTTCTTTTTTGGTGGATTTTCTTGAATAACTAAGACAACTTTCTACAAGACAATCATCCTCGGCCTAGTTTGTTGCGCAGGTGCATGGATCTCAGTAAATGCCGATGAAGATGCTCTTTCCAGAGAAAAATTATTCGTCTGCGTAGATTGTGAGATAGGGAGAAGATATATGTACGTATATAAAGTATAAGACTTGTACAGAAAAAGAACACAGCAGCTTTTTAGTTGGAACAGTGGACTGTAATCAAAGCTTTAACTTAAAAAGTATTCAAAGGTCTCATCGTAAGTGGTCCACACAAGTGGAAAAACAGTACAAGCAGCTGACTAATGAGCTAGCTCGACTGGATTGTAGTACCATCTAAGTTAGTAAGTCTCGCTTAAGAAACGGCGGATTTTACTTTTTAATGTTCTGACTATTAAACTTTTAAACTTTTGTTGTCGGCCATTAGTCTATTTTGCTGCATGTTGGTCAATGTTACTGTGATTTTTATTTAAAATCCTAAAGTAGATAATCGCTTTTAGCAAAATAACCACCTAACCGGATATAAATAGCCTCAGATCCCTGACAACATTCCGCTTATTAGCCCACGCCGGCCGCATTCTGATAACTTTGTTTCTCTAAACAATATTACATTGTTAAACAGATAACAATACTTGTTCTTATTTACCTGCGATTTTTTTTTTGTTTGTTCCTCTTCGAATAGGTTTGGCTCTTTACGGCAATGAGTTAAGCTCGAAAGTTTCCGAGAAAGATTTCGAAACAGTTCACACTTATTCCACAGAATTAACATAATCAGCAATTAATCATATTAATTAAATAACAATATGACAGCAATCAACTTGAAAACATCTCGAACCCAAATAAAAATATATATTTAGATTCCTCGTAAAATTAATCGAGTTGTTGAAAGAATTAAACCAAACTAAACGAATCAAATATACGACCTTCACAGCAATTAATTAAGAATTTCTTCTACTGTTCTGCAATTCTGAAGAAAAAATCCTAAAAAAAGAAAGACATCGTCTCGCCTTGCGGCAGTAATTTTGAAGTGTTAAGTGAGAGGCTTAAAGAAACCTGAAACTCTAATAGATTATAATTCTAAGAGGTAACGTTTGTATTTGGTCATTAAAGACAGGGAAATGTAATCGTTTTATGATTTGATTGATTAAGGGATTTAATATGTTATCAAATTAAATATTATAAATTCAGGACAGCAGGCTAAGACTTCGCAAGAATTAGACGAATAGCAATCTCGACAAAGGTAGCAAAATATATGCTCGAATATGCTATGTAGTTGAATATGTTCAACCATGTTGCAAGTTGTTTGAATGGATGAAGGACACTGCTCATTGTGAAACCCAGGGCTTCTAATCTTCTGTATTGGACTGGTGTGGACTGCATGCCAGC
Source organism: Brachypalpus laphriformis (assembly GCA_945910035.1). Taxonomy (NCBI): domain Eukaryota; kingdom Metazoa; phylum Arthropoda; class Insecta; order Diptera; family Syrphidae; genus Brachypalpus; species Brachypalpus laphriformis. Next base: position 190,752,040 of record OX246753.1, on the reverse strand, counting down.
CCGGATAAAACAGATTTGGTACTCTTCAGCAGAAAATACAACATACCACACTTCAACTGCATAAACTAACGGGGACAAGATTCCCTTTTCGGATCGCGCTAGATATATTGGTATAATGCTAAACAGGAAACTAAATTGGAAACTTAACATACAGGAAAAGTCCGGGATACGTTAAATAAATAAATATTTGGCGCATCAGCTCTTTATGTGTCAGGGCCTAGCTTCTCGCAACCACTCATGTTGTCTGCGTTATATTTCTCACACTAATGGAAGGGACCTACAGTTTAGTGCCGTATCCGATGTACTCTCGGATGTTTGTCAGACGTTCACGAGAGTTGTGACCGTGAAAAAACTTTTTGGTGTTTTCTGGGATTCGAATTTGGAACCTCACGCGCAGTGATCTGACATACTAATCACTTACGCCATGGCGCCCACGGGATACGTTGGACATGGTGCAAAAAACAGCTGGCATTGCCATCACGGGTGCTCTACGCAAAACGCCTACGGCTGCACTCGCGATCTTTCGGTATCTTTTAACACTAGACCCCCAAAAATGAAATTTCAAGCGGGCAATAGTGCGCTTCGGCTCACTAACGTTGGTCTCTTTAAGACTAGTAATGTGGGACATAAGTAGCTCCATTCTTAAGGAATCATTTCCCGATATCCCTGAAGAATCGGACGATGTCGTTGGTACATTAGACTTCGTCATACCATACGTATGTATCCTGTTAGAGAGGATTGGCAAAGGGGGACAGTCTTTGTTCACCACGATTGCAATATACACAGATGGTTCTAAAACCAGAGAGGGCACGGGGTCAGGTATATACTCGAGAGATATGAACCTACATGTGGTCCTGAGACTTTCGGGCACATGCAGTGTGCCCCAAGCAGAGGGTCTAGCTGTACTCAAAGCTGCGGAATTACTTGAGAAGGGATCAATATCCGACAAGAATATTGCCATCTACATTGACAGTCAGGGTGCGCTAAATCTGAAATCATCAGGAATTGCCGCACAATGCTTAGGGCATTATGTACGCAGAACCGTGTCAGAATATGTTATCTCCATTGAAGGAAAATTGTGGGCGATGATTTGATTAATTGTTTTAAGCATTGCTCAGCTTCAGGACAACGCAGAATACCTTAAATGAATCAGCGGAAAATTTACTAAATTCACTTATTTTTTATTTTGTAATCAGGAGAGACACTACAGAGCTACGGCTGTGGGATCAATATTTACAGATGGAAAATTCGATCTGAACCCCCTTTATCCCACTTAGACCTTGAATTTCGGAAAATCCCTTCTTATCTCGCATTTAGGCAAAATAAGGAATAACTGTGCAATATTTCAAGTACCTACATCTAGTAGTTTTCGAGAAACGGTGTTCACAAGGAAAATCGGCTTTGCCTTTATATTATTTAAGATTAAGATGATCTTCGGAGGTTTCTTCTAATGCATTCTCTGGCGCAGAGCTCGATAGCATAATCCTCTGCTTGGAAGATAGTAGTGGATTGACCTAGTGGTGTAAAGAGTTTGTACTTGGGGCCAAAGATACCAAAAAAAAAAAAACAAATATTTGGCGCAACAGCTCTTTAAAGTGCCAGGGCCTAGCTTCTCGCAACCACTCATGTTGTGTGCGTTATATTTTTCACACGAATGGAAGGGACCTACGGTTTAATGCCGAATCCGAACGGCGATTTGAGAAGCTTTTTCGTGACAACAATACTCTCGGATGTTTGTCAGACGGTCGCGAGAGGTGGGACCGTGAAAAAACTTTTTGGTGTTTTATGGGATTCGAACTTGGAACCTCATGCGTAGTGATCCGACACACTAACCACTTACGCCACGGCGCCCAGATACCAGCTCCTGCCCCATTTAACATTTTTGAATCGTCAGTGTACCAGTTGATTTGAGGTGTTGATTGAGTGATTTGAGGGTAATTCCAGTAGCTGTGGTCAGTGATGGTAACTGTGAAGGGGTGGTTGAGGTAGATTCTTTTAGGCATGAAGTCTGAGATGCATATCGCTGGAAAAGTAAGTAGCGGAATTTTTCAGAGCACTGGCAGCCACAGTCTTCATAATATTTATGTGTAGGGACGGAAGGTAAGAGAACTTCCAGCGCAGCTGTTGGGCAAGTGCGCATTGCGCCCGTAATACCTATACAGGCTAGTCTTTGCACCATTTGTAGTGCGGAGCGGGTGACGGTTTGATTAAATTTATCCCACCATACTAGCGAATCATAGGTTATTATCGGGGTGACGATTGTGATATAGGTCCAGTGGATCATTTTTGGATTTAATCCCCATTTTTTGCAAAAAATAAAATCTAGAACAGGCCCAGAAGGCTTTAGTCGTCTTCTCAGTAGTTCTGTCTATATGAGGTTTCCAGTTTAATATGTGGTCTAAAGTAATCCCAGGATATTTTGTTTATTTTAAGAAATCAATTTGTATATTGTTTAGTGATAGTGCTTGAAGGCTTAAATTTCTCCTCCTGATGATTATGGTTAGACCTTCTTACTAGCACCAATTATTTATTTTATTTAGGGCATGTTGCATGGAGCTCCCACATAGTGATGTAACTGGTAGCAATAAACCACCAAGGTGCTTGGCTACCGAAATTGCCCGTGATAGAATCATCCACATAGGTAATCTAAGATGATCATAGGGTGTCAAATGTCTTGTGGCCTATGTTAGACCGCGAGAAATCTGGGGATATCATAAAACTAGAAAGATCATGGCTAAGAACAGCGATAGGAATACACTCTGGCCATTGTATTCTAGGGAAGCATGTTATGAGACTAGGATTATCAAACACGGGTGTTTGCAGGTACTGCATTGATCTACATATCTCGGAGGACATAACACGTATACTCTATGAATGCCAAGGTATTGCCAGGATAAGGCTAAAGTACATTGGAAGATAGTTCTTCGATAACCTAGAAGATGTAAAGTCCTTAAACTACATGATTGACGTTTTCAAATTCTGTAGGGGAATTAGTTTAGGTCTTTTTGCCGTGAAGGTTCCCTAGGGACAATTCTAAGAGAAAAATATAAATGATTTTCTCGTTGGCGTTTAGCTTGTGAAATATGAGTCATGAGTGGGTTTTGATGTGCCCGGGCTCAGTTTTCTTCATTTACCTATTTATATACGCTGCAAACTAAAGACGGGAGTAGTATTAATTTTTTGTATCCCCGGATAGGAAATTTAATTTACTTTTCAAGCGTATCTCACCTATTACCTCCCGCTGTTCTTTAGTCTGAAACTGAACTATGCGATATAAACCTATATATACCTATATATATATATGCTAGAGAAAAGAGTTATCTATGTTGCAAACTACATATGTGTCCAAATTAATACATATACGAGTAGTCCACGTGAAAAAGTAAAAGAAAGCTTTTCTGCATAATCTTATTATAATAAGTGATTCCCAGAATACAAGTTTGAAGATTTTGTTTTTCCTGAAAACATATGAGATCTTGGAATTTTGGTCTGGTTTCTTTGCCCATAACTTAGTAACGACAGCAGTTCTAGTGTCCTCAACTTAATATTGTCTTAACTTGACCTAGGCGGTTATGCCTTGTAGCCACAGGATTTATTTATTATATCTATTTTTATTTATCTATCTATTGCGTTCAATATTTACATTATTAAGTATAATCAAATTATAATTCACAAATAAATTTATCTTATACAAAGTTATAAAAATAAATTTCTTAATAAGGTCATTGAGGAATATTTCAGATGCATTCTTTAATTATGAAAACTAGTGGCGGATGAATCGAGTAAAACAAGTTAAGATTCTTCTTCAAGTTCTTCTTCTTCTTCCTTTTTCAGCGAGGTTATGATCCGAAAATAAGTGATCACAACCCTTCCACTTCACCGCATTTCTACTGATCCACCTGTGGGGTTCGCCTCACAATTCGCCTCAATTTAAAAAAAATATGGTTGAGGGGTGATAGTGTGAATTCTAAATATAATAAAAGGAACATCATAAAGTTAATAAGGATGTGAAAACTACAAAATCCTTTAACCCTCTATAGTACACTAACATCATTTTTAGATTAAAGTAATTTCTTTTTTTGAAAAGTCTATTAGTGAAGGTCCGTATTACGACTGTGATGGATTTTTCCTACCGGTGAGCTCAATTTTGGAAAAGAAAAAACTTGTATAATGTTGCATACATTAATGATTACTATTACATAAAAACTTTAGACGCGGTAATCCCAGCAAATACAAAACCTATTTACGTGAAATAAATATTGTAACATTCTTTATTTGCACGAAATCCAGTTAGGCTGTTTTTCTTTTTATTTAAATGCTTTTATTTACAAGCAAATTAAAAATTCTTATTTTCTTATACTTATTTTATTGAGTTTGACCCACATATTCACTCCTAACTTTAAATCAATTTAAAAAAAATCCATAATCAAAACTTGTGGCACGAAGCTCTTAATCTTTTCTTAATTATATCTACATGATGAGAAATAAATAAATAAGTATTTTAAGAAGCATCCAATATTTTCATTTGTTTTCATCGATGATTTCGATTGAACCGCAATGACTAAGTTACTGCTCTGTTCAATTTCATCATTTTCGCGGTTCTTGCACGTGCTCCCATTCCTACATTCCCATTCCTGCTTTGTATACTAAAGTGTATGTATATCATATGTTCACTGGATCACCCAAATATCTTCGTGAAATAATGAAAAATTATATAACATTGACATTAATCCAGAGTGGGCGGCAATCAAAGCTGAGCTTTTTTCAAGACAAATCTATTGACAGGCATAACAAAGTTGCACGGGTTCTTCTCCTTAAATGTAAGAAACTAATGCATTTTATTCATAAAAATCATATTTTTCGTTAGACGAAATATTACATCTTAACCACAGAATGGCAAATATTACACGTGCATATATCTGTCTTACAACGGAAATTCAACCTAATGAGATCGATTCTATTATAAAACTTGAGATACCGATCCACGGACCCTTCGGTGAAATTAATCCCAATCTCCATGCATGGGTGCCGGAAAATAGTGATGACGGATATCCACAATATTGTCGACGTTCCTTCGAACATAGTGGTTATGTAGCTATCGTAGGTACAAACAAAATAAATAATAGTTGGGTTGTATTCTCTCATTTTCAGTAGATATTTTTCTGCACACAACAATTTTGAGTATTGCTATTGTCTATCCCGAAGCATTTAAATAAACAAAAAAAAAAATTGTATAAATACACATGTATATATGCAAGCATATTTACATTTTTTTTGGCGTCATCACCTCCTCGCGGTGTCCACTGGATAGCTATCTGATAGTGAACTAACAATGAGCGTAAGCTGATTCTGACGATATATGTATGTGTAGCTGAACTCTCAGACTTGTGTAAACACATCTGGGTGAACTGCAGCACGCATATGTCTAGCTGGACGAGGCACCTGTTGTTGACCTAATTGGCCGAAATATGCATCTCAGAAGTCTAGCAGAGCTCCTCAGAAGGCGGATGTGCGGCGGATGAATTCTCCAGATGGAATCAACGGTGACGTCTACAGACCAGCAGATACTTTACTTGAGGTAGTTTGACATATTTGGAGCTGAGGTCTGTAAGGATTTTCAATACTGCGTCAGGGTACTGAAAAAGAGATGGTGGCGGATGAACCATTAATGGGCCAAAACGGCAGCGCTCATATCCCCAAAGTGGGTGAAATGCGATACCCATGTCCCTCCAGAATGTCCACTCACACATCAAGTGCTCGTTACAGGGATGTAGGTTCCTCACTTATGATGGCTCCATCGTCAGCAAAGAATAACTGATGTACCTTGGGGTCCATCACTTTACCTTCAAGCAGATAATCAAGGACTGTAATAAAGAGCAAAGGATTTAAAACGCTTCCCTGGTGCACCCCGACTTTGATTGGGAACTCTTCGGTTACTCCAGCGGGGCATCTTACTCTTGCCTTTGCTCCTTCATATATGTCCATGATTATCTGTGCATAGGTTTCTGGAACCCCTCGATGTCTTAGCGCCACCCACATCAGGTCTCGTGGTTGTCTGTCGAATGCCTTTTCAAAGTCAACCAATACAATATGCAAATCCCTTAAGGTATCTCGAGACAAACCTGCACTGATCATCAGATAGCCGTATTATTTTTCGCAGTCGGCCACCTAATACCCGCTCAACGATCTTCATGGTGTGTGACATCAGCTTGGTCGAACGGTAGTTATCACAGTTTAGCGTATCACCCTTCCCTTTGTATACTGCCCTTTGTTTGCTGCCGAACAACTTGCGGAGGCCCTAGAGTGTTTCAAAGCACACATTACCGCCATCCAAGAAGTGCGATGGGATGGGCCGGGGAAAAGGAGAAAGAAAAGCTGCGACATCTACTACGGCGATTGCTACAAACAACAAGGACAGCGTCTATTCGGGTGCGGATTTGCCGTTGGAGGCAGACTTAAGCAAGAAGTCTTAAGTTTCCGGCATGTGAACGAGCGCCTCATGACTACCCATATCAAGGCTAAATTTGCCAATATTAACCTAATATGCGCTCACGAGAGGATGGACGACGCGACCAAGGATGACTTCTACCAGCTCTTGGACAAGACGTATGAGCAATGCCCTAGTCACGACGGTAAAATTTTTCTATGTGATTACTGATAAATGCTGCTCACAATTTCCTTAATTGGGTCGATAATGTTAAAAAAGCGGTCTACTGGATCTATGGGCAATCCAGAATTGTTTGCAAAATGCATATATTTTTTTATTTGCTTCCATATTTGGGACATTACATCGGTAACTGAGGTATTTGTGTATCTCTTTAGATTTGACCCAAAACTTCAAAGCGACACCATTTTGAGCTTATAAATTCGTTTGCTCTGTAATATACTGTAAAAGAGATTCATCTACTAAATTACGGAAATAATGTGGTGTTTCAACGCAATCATCCGAAATCATTCCAGCAGTCCACGCACAAACTTACTTACTACTTAGCTTTATACAGAAATCGCTGACATCTGTTTGATATTTGATGAATCAACATTCGCGCAACATGTTGGGCTCATATGTGTTGTGAATTATACAATGTGCAGCATGGGCTCTATAACATGCGAAGTCATTCAAATCAAAGGAATCTATATTTAAATATACACGGTACCTAGAGGGTTAAATAAGGCCCTACGGCTTACACTATTATCAAATGTTGATGCGGAATTGTTCACAATGCAAGTTACAACAATAACACACAACGTCCTATTCATCCTATATCATCCGCAAAATCTGTTTTTTTTTTGCCCCTTAAGATCAAGGTTAAGAAAATAATTATTAAAAAGAATAAATTGAATGGGATCAAGTACAAAACCCTGTGAAACACCGACTCGAATATCCAGACACACACTGAACATATTCCTAATCTTCACCCTTTGTTTTCTATCCTTAAGCGAACCATTTAAGAATAAAATCTCTAAAGCCCGCTGTTTTGGTTTCATCATTAAAAGTTCGTAGTCCACCGTACCGAAGGCCTCGGCAATACCAATTAAAAGCGCAACAGTCTTCAATTTAAACTATCATCAATCTGACTATACAAACGTAAAAGCGCATCTTCTCTCGACTTGCCAGCTCCAAGGCAGTATTGCTTATTGTTTAAAAACGAACATCTGCCTAGAAAGGTAATAATCCTGACTTTATTCTCTTTTCCGAAGAGCTTGATCTATAATTATTTAATTTTGTTGTGTTATCTTTTTTAGACGGGTATAACCTCAGCAGCCTTTAAACTACTGGAAAAAAATACCACAATAAACGTTTTTGTTGACAATTGCCGTGTTTTTTTGAAACCTAGCCAACCAGTCGTTCATTTAAACGATTTACCAGCCAGCCAAAGCCAGCCGATTTTATACGAACATATCTCTAGGAACCAAGCAACCTCGCAGTGACAGCAACAACAAATAACTAAAAAACATTCGTTTTTGCGCCGCCTGAAATTAGGCATAACCGAATTCCCAGCCAGTAACTTTTTGCTGGGGATAAAATCAAGAGTAGTAGCCAGCCGATTGTTGTATTTTTTTTATGTGTAAAATTTTACTTTACTAGCAACTACTGGCTGCTAGGTTTCAAAAAAACACGGCTAATATGTGCGTAGGTATCCACAATGTTCAATGAAATGCTTTTAAGGAAAGTATTTGAATATCTGTTCTGTGTAAACGAATTAGAATTGTTCGGTTAGGTTAGGTTAGCGAAGCAGGCTGCATTAGAAGCAGCCTCATTTAGACCAGCAGAGGACCCTATGATCCCCAGAAGGAACTACCCTTAGAACCAATTGGAGCTTGGTATGAAGCTCTGGAGGCTGTTGATATCGGCGTTAGCCAATTCGCCTAAATTATTGAAGAAGTAGGCTCCTAAATGCAATCTTATACTTGTAGAGAGAGCCTGCCACGTGCAAAGGAGGTGTAGTATATTTTCCTCCTCTTCGTCGTCCATGCAACTTCTACAGAAGTCATTTATGAGAAGGCATAGCCTAATGAAATGCCTTTCAATGATTCAGTGCCCTGTAATATCACCTACTATATTTGCAATAGGCGCTCTCTTCTGTCTAATATGATAATTCGAGTGCTTATAATCCAGCTTGAGCCAGCTTATCTAGTCATGAGGCACGTGGTGCCGTTTGCCCATCTGCGGTTACTAACGTTGATAGTACTGAGCTTAAGCAGCAGTTTCATTGTAGTGGGAGGCGAACAGTTATTCGCATTGTTCGATAAAATCAATACGCTAGTGCCCTGCCTGGCGAGTTCGTCAGTCATGCAATTCCTTGGAATGCCTCTGACTGCGTCCCGGTACCCAAATGGTGTAAATATTGAATTGCTTAGCCATCTCATTAAGAGAATGGCGACAAATTTTTAATTGAAGGTAACACATTCCAGGGATTTGATTATGATATGCTGATTAGGGGTGCCTATTATCTCGCCATTCTCATTTCGTTAACTATCATTTCGTTTTGGGTACAATCATTTTTATTCACATTGCAAAAGTTCTTTTGTTTTTCTTTTTTACTTTGTTTCGCGATCTGTTTTTTACACGATTGTGTTGCATTTCTTCTTGTGTGTTTTACTTGTCCTGCATTTTCGTTAAGTGGTCTATGCTTTACCTAGGCTAAATATATCTCGTAAAACGGTTACTTCTCGTTTTCTCTCTATGTAGTTCTATTGTTTTGTAACTAGTTATTTTGTTGCGGTTGACTTATACTTAATGAAACTTTGCATATACCCAACCTCTCACCTACCCCAAATCGTACAGTGACCCCAAGCAGGGGGTTTCAGGGAGGCAACATGCCCCCCTCCCCCCATACACATTGCACTGTTTATGGGATCTACTTATGATGTCGTAACTCTACATCGCCATAAAGTTTGCGGTGATTTTTCATTTTTAGTTCCTTAATTTTTCCATTTTGGGCTTTTTTTTCATTTTGTTTGGGGTCATATTTCCGTTTGAAACTGGGTTCATTTTTCAAATTTCATGGGTAGTTAAAAGAACCAGCACTCATTTTATGAATACTTACCCAATGTAATCTTTTTCTTATGTTCCAATTAAAAAAAAAAGGTTTTGGAGCAGAAATCAGTTTTTTGCATTTTATCACAAACTGCTCGTATTCATTTTCCAAGTGAGCGATAAACCCAATGGACTCCCACAAGGCACAGTTACAGCACCGCTTCTGTTCAACATATATGTTTCCGAAATGCTACAGGGTTTGGATGATTCTCTAGCGTTTGCTGACGACGTTCTTCTGTATGCAAGTGGCTCAAAAATACAAGGCATTCAAAGTGAACTTCAAAATAATTTTGATAAGCTCCGAGCATTTTGCTCCGAATGGAAGCTTAAGATCAACCACGCGAAATGTGAAACTATACTGTTCCGCACCCCAGTAAGACGCGGTAATTCAGACTTGAGACGCAACTGGGAAAATTTACGAATCACGAGTTCTAATGGTCTTCGCATCGAATCAAAGATTGGTGTGAAATATCTAGGTGTCCATTTGAAAAATGTTTATACTATAATGAACATATAAATACACAGTTAAAAAAGGCAAGGGCAGTATTTATGTCCCTCAAACGCCCTTTTTACTTCAACTATCTGAGATCCGATGTGAAGGTCATATGTTGCCAAGCTTTCGTTCGTCCAATCCTGACTTATGCGAGTCCAGTATGGTGGAACATAAGTCCATCGTGTATGGAAAAGCTCCGATTATTTGAGAGAAAATGTATTCGAGCATGTATGCGGATGTACAGAAGCGCACATTCCGACTTTCGACATTATGTCTCCAATAAGAGGCAACTTGACGCTTCCGGTGTATCCAGAATCGACAATTTCATTCTGGATCTTGTGAGGAATCATTTTGCACGGTCAGCAAACGTTACGGAGAACGAACTTGTGTCAGGTCTATTTTACCCTAACCCTGGGTATTTCGGAAATACTATGGAGAGTGGATATATACCACCTGAGGCATTCTTGCATCTGGATGCACACGGTTATTTATCGGACTCAACGAACGTGCCAATTATCTATCACGTTGCTAGAAGGGTAACAGATAAACGTATTCTCAATAGGCCTATTGACTCGGATGATCGAAATGCCGTCCTAAGATACTGCGTAAGCATACCTGAGAGGGATATAATTAACACCGACCGGTTTAATCGGGAGAAATACTGGTGGCTCGACTGGGTTGAAGCTAATGTTTAGGTTAAGTAGGACTGGGCCCTGGTATGTGATTTTTGGTTCGCCGGTTAAAAGGGGAATGACATTTGTCATTCGCTGATCCTTTGTATAGACGGGCTGGAGATCGCATATCAGGGCCCAGTTCTGTCGTAGGTTAAGTTAGGTTAAGTTAGGTTTAACCTAGAATAAGTTTGTTTTATTTGTTTTCCCCTCTAGTTTAGTTGAATAAAAATAATAAACATTTGTATAAGGTTTTTCCACATTTCTCCTTAAAACAAAATATAAAAATAGTATTAAAAAATAATGAAAATATACCAACTATATAAAAATCATATTATAAGTATTGAGAACCTTTCAGGTCAGATATTTTAAGTTATAATTATTGCTGTAGTTTTTGGGTTTATTTAAACAATATAATATGTAATAGTGTATAAGTGGATAAATAAACAAGCAGAAAAAAAGTGAGCGATAAAAGCTTTTTACTAAAATCGTTGACTCAGTTTTCGAAAAGTAATACATCCGATTTTTAAGGTTTTTGTGAACAATCCTTTATTCCTGTTTACAGATATCATGAAAGAGAGACATGACTAAAAACACCTGGGTCATACAAATGGAACGACACCAACATATGGTTTCCCTTAGTAATGAAGTGATTCAAAATTTGGGAGGCCTGCTGATATTTTCTTAAAAAGGTGAACCCCACAGGCGGATCAGTAGAAATGCGGTGAGGTGGGTGGGTTATGATCCCTTGAATTCAGATCATAACGTTGGCCATATAGAAAGAATAAGAAGAGTGGTGCATTCCTTAATAAAAAAAAAACCTATAGCAGGCAAATTAGACTGTTACTTGGGGCTTTAAGGGACAGATATCGTTTGTTAAAAAAATAGCTCGCTGAAACGACGCAGTTATCGGCATCTGACATGAAAATAAGATCAAGTTGTGTTGATGTTGTTAGTAACTCCACATAACTTATATAGGCTGGAGTCTGAGAGACAGTTAATAAAAATGATCTTCTTTTCTGAGGCGGGATTAATTGTTATATTGTATAATGGGACTGATCGTCTGATGGAGCCCCTTGAAGGTCGGGAAAATAGAATCCCCCAAAATTAAGACGATATAAAAAATAATTGCGTAAAAAATAGTTTTTACATTTTGTATGTACGGTCGACTTTATTCATAAAGGAATAATTTGTTTGTAAGTCCACTAGACTTGATAATCAAGTTTTTGTTCTTACACAAGATGGCAAATAAGAAAAAGTCCATTGTTCATTGAGGAAAATGATATACCACTCAAAAAAAAGTTTAACTAATAATAAAAAAAAATGCTCTTGCAAGCATTTATACAACAATTTGCAAGCGCACAGTGTGCGCTATTTTATGGCATGTGTGTGCGAATCAATCATTACCCGCGGTTTAAATAAACAATAAAATCTTTAAATTAAAAATACAAAAATAAATCGATGTAACCATCTTCACGCATTTTATGCGAAAAAAAAAATACTATCTCACCTTCCACAACAACAGAATCGTCATCGTCGTCCACTAACGTAACATTATCGGCACACAATCCCAATTCCAACAAGGTAGTCCACAGTAAGATTAAATTAACCCACTTTGATAAAACACCCATTTCCACTCAGTCGTCTCGTTTATAGGTTAAGCTCGTTAACTCGCAAGATCGATATGTAAAGCACAACGGTTTGACAAAACTATATCACGATCCAAACACCACCTGTCTAACTTTTGCTTGCAGATCGCCGGATTCACAATTATTGGCCAAATGCTTGCAGTTCATTGATCCAATCAAGCACACTACTAGACAACCGACTCCTCTTTGAGGTACAAAAACAAAACTTTTATTGCTCCACTCTGCGCGAATTTGTAAAATTTAAATATTTATTCTTGCCGACACCGTAAAAGAATCGAACAAAGTGTCTCCTCCTGGGTAATAATTATTCCATCGGTTAGCCGCGGTATCCCAAGAACGACTGCGAAATAGTTCGCCGACGAAAACACTTTCAATACTGGATTGTGGTTTGGGGGGAACACTCGGAAAGAGTACCTGACTGGGTACCGAGTACGTGTAATTGTCGTTGGTGGTGATGTTCTTACTGTTGTCTCAAGTCAACAATCTTTCAATAGCTGGGATAGCAAGGTGAAGGTCGTTCTACGACGCGGACATATTGCCAGTGATAGTGCAATCGACTACAGATACCCTTGGAGACTAGTTCTACGACCCGTCAGCGTTCGTGGATGGAACTGTAATGAACTTGAGTCTGGCCTCAGCTATACCAGAGCTTCTTGTGGTTTCTCTTAAGTTCTTCCCTCCTCTTCGTAGATGAAGTAGAAGAAAAGATTCAATAATCCGGACTGTGTGCAGTGCGTCAATGATAAACGATCACTTTTCCATTCCCTTAAGTTTGTGATATGTGACTGCGTGTAGCGTGTGGAGTTTATAATGCGACAGTCGTATTTCGTAACGTGTCTGATGATATTTTTCCAATTGTACTGGTCTCACCTTGACCACCGGCAAAGGTTCTTATACGAAAAACTTTTTTGAGAAAAGTGGCTGAGCACGTCTGGGTGGCGTTTGGAGGTGGTGGCGACTGTTTGGAACAGACACTCCTGTTAAGGCAACGGGATGGGTGTGAGTAATGTATTGTGAGTCCGATAGTATTTTTTTTTTTTATACAAATGAGGATTTGTTGATCGATTCGCAATGTCGATGAATGGAATGTGTTTTTGATGATTGTGTCCCATATAGTGGACACGATATCTGCTTACACAATGAGATCATGAGCTTTTATTTTGAACTTTTATGTAGGACAATGCCACCTCAAAGTGGTTTCATTTCTCAGTTTTAATAAATCCGGTATTGATTCATCTTTATGGAGAATCATAAGCTAACTATGTAAACATTCCTGAAGCCTGTAACCCTTCGCACTTATTGAGAGAATAAATGAGGAAGATCTAGTCAATGTTGTCCACATACCATATACTTGTAATGTGACAGCTGAAATAGTCAAAATTCAGTAGTAATTGAATTTCATCTTATCTTTTCGGCAGGTCACTTCGAAAGGCTTTCCTTAGCTTTCCGGTCTAATGCGAAGATCCTCAATTCAATGTACTTAACAACACACACACTCACATTCATTGCACAGACTACTACTAGTGGTCTGAAGAAATTGGGAAATTACGAACCAAATGACACCAAGCCCCTCTGGCAGCACACCCCATGACACAAGTCCCAGGTTGACAGACAGAGTATTGGAGTGGATACCATTAGGAGGGAGAGTTGCGATCTTAAAGCTCAAGCTTGAAAGATCAACTCTGGTATTGGTGCAGGTGTATGCACCGAACCTTCAGTCAGAGTATGCAGCTTTCTTAGATGAAGTTGATGTTGCCCTTGAAAAGGTTGCAGACATAGATTTGTTTGTCCTGATGGGTGACTTCAATGCTCATGTGGGGGTAGATATTATGACATGGGGGAGTGTGATTGGGAGGAACGGTGATCCTGATCAAAACGCAAACGGAGAGAAATTGTTGGATTTTTTTTGTGAAAATGGCTTATCCATCATGAACGCTATCTTTCCACACAAAGGCATTCACAAATACACTTGGTACCGCCGGAGTCTTCAGCAGAAGTCGCTGATCGATTTCTTTGTGGTACCATCGTGTCTGAAGAGAATGGTTTGTGATGTTCGCGTATTGAGAGGGGCCGAACTGTCAACTGATCATCACTTAGTGCTGTGCAAATTGTATCTTAGCGAGAGAGCGTCCCCCTACCAAAGCGTAAGTCAAGGATGGTTACACGCATACGATGGGAGAGGTTACAGAACGATGGACGGCAACTGTTTTCAACAGCGGTTATTGCCTCTGTGGGAGATGTTTGTGGAGTGAAGCGGCTTGGTGTGACGGCTGGTGGTGAGAAAAGGACTACTTGGTTTAAAACGCCCGAAGTTCAAGAAGCCATCAGAGAGAAGAAGAGAGCCTTTAAGGTGTGGATTCACTTGGGAAACTTCGATTCTCGAAATCGGTACACTGAGGCGCGAAGAACTTGCAAATTAGCTCTGAAAACAGCGAAAGAACAGTCTTGGAAGGAGTTTGGCGAAAAATTGGAACGTGACCACAGATCTGCAAATAAGATGTTCTGGCAGACCGTCCGCCGACTCAGAGGAAAAAAGTTGAATATCGTTGAAGGAGTCAAATCTAAAGACGGTACACTTCTTTCCAATGAGGAGGACATCTTACGCAGATGGAGCGAGCACTTTTCAGAATTGCTCAATCCCGAACAGGGCACCGAAGATGGCAGACTTATTGTCGAGAGTTGGGTGGAAAGTAGTCCTACGGTAGAGGAAGTAACTTTGGCGATCAAATCGCTAAAGGTTGGCAAATCTGCTGGTGTGGATGAAATTCGACCAGAAATGCTCAAGGCTTTAGGTAAAGAGGGAGTGCAATGGCTCTCGCGTGTCATTAAAGTGGCCTGGGAAGGCGGTGAAACACCTGGTGATTGGCAAATGGGGGTAATAGTTCCTCTTTTTAAAAAAGGGGACAAAAGAGATTGCGCCAACTATAGGGGTATATCTCTTTTAAGTCTCCCTGGAAAAGTCTTCGCTAAGGTGCTAGAAACGCGTGCCAGAGCTGTGGCTGAGTTTGGGGGATGAGCAGTGCGGTTTTCGTCCCGGCAGAAGCGCAACCGACCAGGTTTTCACTCTCAGAATTGTTCTTGAGAAGGCCTGGGAGTATGCCAAACCTATCAACACTTGGTTTGTGCATTTGGAAAAAGCATATGATAGGGTCCCTCGAGGCAAACTCTGGAGTGTTCTGCAGGAGTATGGGATTGATGGTTCCCTGCTAAGGGCAATTTAGTCTTTATATACAAACTGTAGAAGCTGTGTTCGGATAAACGGTGTTAAGTCAATACCTTTCACTGTGGGCGTTCGACTCCGCCAGGGGTGCGTTTTGTCACCTCTCCTCTTCAATGTTTCAAAGTGGGAGGCCTAAGGACTAGTCATCTGCTCTTTGCGGATGATTTGGTCATCCTTGGGTCCTCTCAAACCGAACTTCAGTGCGCACTCGAAAGGTTTGTAGCCGTTTGTGAGGATGAAGATCAACGTGAACAAGTCATAAGTAATGGTCGTTTCCAAAAATCCCATTCAGTGCACTTTGCATGTTAGTGGAGTCCCACTGAAGCAGGTGGATAAGTTTAAGTACCTCGGAGTCTTATTCACGAGTGATGGGAGGAGCAATGCCGAGTTATCCTGTAGAATTGGTCAGGCTGGATCAATTTTGAGAGAGCTCGGCCACTCTGTTATAAGGAAGGCCGAATTTAGTGTTCAAGCTAAGCCATCGGTTTTTAACTCGGTGTATGTTCCAACTCTCACCTATGGTCATGAAATTTGGGTAGTGACCGAAAGAATAAGATCGCGGATACAAGCTGCCGAAATGAAGTTCCTTCGCGGTGTTGCTGGAATAACTCGTAGGGATCGAGTGCGCAACACCAGAGTACACGAGGCGCTCAATGTTGAGCAGCTACTTCTCCGAACGGAACGATCTATGCTTCGATGATTTCACGTAGTGCTTATGCCCCCAGACCGGCTTCCAAGACGTGCCATGGCGGCCGTGCCATCAGGTAGGCGACCCCGCGGTAGGCCTAGAAATAGATGGTTGGACCAAGTCCGACATCTCTCCTGGAGCCGTCTAGGGATTCCTCCTGATGAGTTGGAGTCAATGGGGGAGGATCGATAAGGATGGAGAGTCCACCTGAGCATTCTACCCCCGCGATCCTCATGAAGGATTAGCGGGCCATTTGAAAATGTATGTATGTATGTATGTATGACACCAAGTCAGAAAGCAGTACCGGCGTTCTATGGGTAGAAGTAATTATATTGAGTGTCATCAACGTTACAAGAACGCCCGAAAAGCTCTTAAAAAATGTCATTTGTAACAGCAACAGACATGGCTTAATCGACTTCTGCAATGAAATTGACTAGAATCCGCGGAAAAATGCATACCAAATCATTATGAAATGGTCGGAAACCTTTAGAGTCCCATTCCAGAAGGCAGCCCTATTGAACCGCATTGTGGCGACATATTTTCCCAACAAAAGGCTCTCATTCACGAAAAAAAACAAATATAGATCTTGCATCTATTCCGCTGGTTACTTCTGAAGAGGTAATCACAGCTCGTAGTATGTCTGGAAACCAAACTCTTAGGTTGGATGGTATATCCAACGCCGTAACGCTGAAGTCTGCAGTAAACACCGTCCATATATATTTGTTGATATATACTATGCATGCATAACTGTAGGAGTATTTTCTGACCTATTGAAAATACACCGACATGTATTCGGAAGGAAACAAGCCGAAAATACCTCATGGTATCGACCCGTTGCATGATGAACACTGCTGGAAAAGTGGCTAGCAAAGCATCAATACTGGTTTTGAAAGAAGCGATCAACAGTAGACGTAATTACGGAAGTCTTCAAAACAGCAGAAAAATCGATTGAACGGAGAAGATGGAAAGGTGGGAACAGGCAGTACTCTGCTGCTAACTGGAGGCATATAAAAGCAGGTCTAAGGGTCAAAAGAGTACCGGAGTAGCTAAATAAAATAGACATCGGCGATGGGGCAAACGATACAAGATTACGGACGAAGTTCCACAAGGTTTAGTCTTGATTCCATTTTCTATTAAACGTAATATGTGATGACGTATTGAAATTTGCGGTCCCGGAGTAGGCAAATAGCATTGGCTTCGCAGACGTTATTGCCATAGTCGTAAAGTCGTTGAGTGATTCAGCAACGAGACCATTCAAATTGTACCGCATTGGCTGAAATCTCTTGGTCTTAAACTGGTGAGACAAAAAACAAAAGCAGTCCTCATTGTTGGTAAGCATCCAAGGCAGCGATAATATATCTTGGCGTAATGATAGATACAAAGCGGACATTCAAACAACATCTGGAGTATACGGCTAAAAGGCAGCGAATGCGGCTAAGGTTGTCGTTAAGATCACGTGAAATATTGGCGGACCGAGCTATCGATGGAGACTTTTATTAGCTAAAGTAATTAAACCCATTGTACTCTACGGGTCCCAAGTTTGGGCCAACACCATGAAAGTAAAAATGAATAGAGGACAAGTGCAGGCAGTTTACTGCATAAGTGCGCTGAAGATCTGCAGCGCTTACCGAAAGACATTTTATGAAACGGTATGTGTTGTTGCTGGAATCCCATTAAATTAATAGAAAGCTGTTATTGCGAGAATGATATTTGACAGTATAACCTTAACTCCATTGCCAGACGAAACACTTGACTTAAAACGAAATAATGTAAAAATATTAAAGTCGTTGAAGGCTGCAGGATTATGTTAGGTTAGGTAGAATAGCTGCCCCAATCTGAAGCTAGGGCTCGCTGAGACCAATAAGTAGTCCCGAGCCTCCAGTACTCATATAGGATTGTAACGAGTGCTAAGTTGGCGAACCCCACAGGCGGATCAGTAGAAATGCGGTGAAGTGGGAGGGTTGTGATCCCTTGTTTTCGGATCATAACCTCGCTGATAAAAGGAAGAAGAAGAAGAAGAACGAGTGCTAAGTTGGGTACTTTTCGCATTTGTCTATTTGAAGTTACGTATTTGGTTCAAACTAATGTTGAGTGAACCAATTTGACATGGAAACAAAGCTGCTAATCTTGCAGATGTCAAGACCCGAGAGATCGTCGCGGATTTTAAAGTAATTTCCTCCCAAAGTTTTCCTCCTTAACGTGGATAGCGCAGGACAATTGCATAGATGATGTGTCTCTATGTCTCAACAGCTTCAGTAGAAATCGTTGAAGGGAACACCCAGTCTTCTGGTAAGTATGCCTATCAGACAATGCCCCATAAGAACGCCGGTTTTAGAACTAATGCTTTTTCCTACCTATTAACATCAATCTGATTGTCTTCCTATGATGTAGGTATGGCCATATTTGCCTAGATATAAGAAGGATATTGATAGCGCTCCACCTGACATTGGCAGTTCCTACCGCTTTAGTGTTTAGTTGGAATTTCATCATATCAATAGTGGCCAAAATCGAACCCATGCGTAAGATCTCCAGATCGATCCCGCAGTGTAAGCACTGTTAAGTCTTCAATCACACGCAGACTTACTGCCAGAAAGAGCCGCGATGCGTAAAATGCGCAGGTAAACATCTCTCGGAAGAGTGTCACCTAAACAAGCAAACCCCAGCCACTTGTATAAATTGCAAAGGAAAACATCCTGCGAACTATCGAGGTTGCGAAGTGGCGAAAGAGCTTCAAAAACGCCGCGATACGCTAAAAAATTCGATGCGTCCGAATATGAAACCAATCAAGAACAGACCCAAAATAGCTACGAAAAAAGCAGCGAAAGATATAAAGTCCGTCGATCGGTTTATGATAAAAAATCCGAAAGTAATAGAGATAAGGTAACAGAAGCAAAATCTCCGAATATTGGCGTGCAGTCTTATGCTCAAGCGGCGAAGACAGTTAAGGGTACGTACACGACGGACAACTCACGGGAGATCAAAGCAAGAAACCGTCCAAACTTTAATGCAAAGACTTCTTCTCAAGTTGCCATTGACATTGAAAAATAGTGATAGAGGTAGTTCAGAAGATCATGTATCCAATGTTTTTTCCCTAATTCTTGCGAAACTTGAAGAGCAATACAAAACAAATAAACTAATTTTCGAGAGACTAGTTGCACTAGAAAACAACATTCATAACACGCGCACTTCAACCAGAATATGAAAGAAACGCTTAAAATTCTTACTTGGAACGCTAACGGGCTCATACAAAGACTCGACGAGTTAGAAATATTTATGCGAGAGGAAGATTGATATATGCTTGGTCTGTGAAACTCATCTGATAAAGCAATCGAATATTAAGATAAGGGGATATAGCGGGTATCACGCCTTTCACCCATCGGAAAGAGCCAGAGGCGGATCATCTTTGTTTATAAAAGAAAATATCGAACACTCAGCGAAAATAAAAATTGAATTAGAAGCAATGCAAGTAAGCACGGTACGCTTTAGAAATAGACATTTTGCTTTCAACATTTCGTCTATATATTGTACACTGCGATGTAAACTTGAAGAAAGTGATTTCACAAACATCTTCAACTTCCTTAAACCAAATTTTATTATTGGTGGTGACTTCAACGCGAAACACCCCTTCTGGGGCTCAAGGTACGCCTCTCAGAAAGGTAGAAAGCTTTATAATGCGGGTATGCAATTCATTTGTGATTTTTACTCGACGGGTAAACCAACATATTGGCCAACTGATAGAAATAAGATACCAGATCTGATTGATTTCTTTGTTGTTAATGGAATATCTGGCAACTGTATAAAAGTTGAAGAAAGCTTTTATCTCTCCTCTGATCATTCTCCAATCATTATGACGATAAGCGAAGCTTTGATTAAAAAAGTAGGACCGGCCAGATTAACTGGCGCGAAAACTAATTGGGATGGCTTTAAAAAAGATATTGAAGCAAATATTGAGCTGAGCGTATCACTTAAAACGCCCTATGAACTTGAAGTTGAAGTAGATCGCTTCGTCGAAGTCTTACAGGATGCCGCGTGGAAGAATACTCCCAACCTAAAGAGAACCCCGGCCAGCTACATTAAAATTTATCCGCAGGAAATAAAAGAGATGATTAAGGAGAAGAGAAAAGCGCGTAAAAGATGGCAACAAACTCGGGCTCCGCAACATAAAGCACATCTTAACCGTTTGTGCAACTCACTAAAACGATCTATTAAAGACCTTAAGAATAATGAAATACAAACTTACCTAGAAAGCTTAACGGCAGAAAAAGATTCTAACTATTCGCTTTGGAAGGCTATAAAAGGTATTAAAAAACCTCAAATTCAAGCCGCGCCAATTAGGAAAAATCAAGACGAATGGGCCAGGCATGATAAAGAGAAAGCGCAAGTTTTTGCCACCCACCTGGAAGAAACTTTCAAACCGTTTGATGGACAAGCTCTTATTGAAAATATAAATACGTCGTATATAGACAATAGCGTAATAAGAAATGCAACGCTTACCGAACTTAAGGAAGAAATAAAGAAACTTAAACCTAAGAAAGCTCCTGGATACGACCTAATTACGGGAGAGGTTCTTAAAGCACTACCAAGAAAAGCTCTAATTAAGCTTCTGTTCATTATAAACGCCGCGATTAGACTAGAATATGTTCCCAGTCAATGGAAAGTCGCCGAAGTTATAATGGTCCTTAAGCCTGGAAAACCGCCGAATGAAAAAACCTCTTATAGACCGATTTCGCTTCTTCCAATTATATCCAAAGTGTTCGAGAGAATATTGGTTAGGCGAATACAGCCGGTTATAGAAGAAGGGCATCTCATCCCTGATCATCAATTCGGATTTAGAAGTAAGCATTCTACAGTTGAACAAGTACATCGAATAACACATGTAATCGAAAAATCACTTGAAGAAAAAAAGATTTGTTCAAGCGTATTCCTTGACGTTTCTCAAGCCTTTGACAAGGTCTGGCACGAAGGCTTAAAGTTTAAATTACGACAAGTTCTGCCAGAGCACCTATATAATATTTTGAAGAACTACCTTACGAATAGGCTATTCCGCGTCAAATGTGGAAACGAATATTCAGATTTTAAGGAAATAATGGCTGGGGTGCCGCAAGGAAGCGTTCTTGGTCCAGTCTTATATCTATTATACACTCGTGATATACCGCAAGTAGAAGGCACTGAGCTAGCTACATTTGCCGACGACACTGCTATCTTGACAGTAGGTAAAACGGTCGAAGATACTACAGAAAAACTGCAAGAAGCTTTGAATAAAGTTAATGAATGGACAAAGATTTGGCGAATCGCACTTAACGAGACCAAATCTGTTCATGTAAATTTTACTTATAAAAAAATAAATAATTTGCCGATCTTTTCAAACTCGGTTCAAATCCCGTTTGCAAACGAGGCTAAGTATCTTGAATGACATATGGTATACAACTCTGGGGTTGTACCAAAATAAGTAACATTAAAATTTTACAAACTTTTGAGAACAAAGTGCTAAGGGGTATTGTTAATGCGCCATGGTATATCAGAAATAGCGATATCCACAGAGACCTTGGCATTAAAACAATCGAAGACGAAATTCAAACCTACGCGAGAAAGCATAGAAGTCGACTAGAAAGTCACGTAAATATTACAGTCCTTCAACTTTTGGAAGAAAGAAATTTACTGCGCCGTCTACAAAGAACCAAACCTTTAGACCTAGCGCGATAAGTAACCGCATCTAAACTGCGGAGCTGGCAGGAACTTCCAATGGGGAGGTACCTGCAAAACGTCATTATTTCGCGAAACGAAAACTACTTGATAAGTCGAATACTTAGTTGTAGTAAAAAATGAAAACAAGTCTGTCTTGAAGGGAGGTTTTTTAGTGGGTAAGAATCCCACACTACTATGAGCACGCGCTGTCGATCCTCATAGTGTCTTGTTGAAGATTTTCACCTACCCTCGGAAAAAAAAAAAAAAAAATATCAATAGTGGCGAAGTTTCTTCCAGTCCTCTTTTTTGACAGCTTATCTGTCTTGCAGTTGCCTTGGATATCCCTTAGGCCTAGGATCCAGCATTGGAACAGTTCTAGTTCTAGTTTTGTATCTTATGTCGAAATCATAATATGGGATCATATAGTCCGTTGTGTTAACTATATCATAGTTTACCAGAATTCTCGAGTGACGGGTATTCATTCATGCGATTCTCTTAGTCTTAGTGCTGCTTCTGCAGCTAAAAGTTTGCGAAATATATCACCGAGAAGAAGGTGAAGCATTGTTTCCAATGCAGCAGTTGATGTTGTTCTAATTGCACCAGTTATACTGCCATAAAATAACCTTTGTATTCGTTCTCAGAGACCAGTGTCGCATTGTTTATCCAGTGCTATTAGGATAGGTATGACAATAGCCGTATAAATACATCCAGTGGACTACCCGAGGCCGAAAGCCCCATTTCGGGCCAAGACCCTTCCTATAGGCTTATAGGGTGACTGATGTTTCTGAGCGTGTTCTGTCGTGTTCAGGATTCTACTCACTAAAAAACCACCTTTAACCCCTTTTCAACCTGACACCATCCACTCCGGAACCGCTTTAGCATTACTTCAGAGTGGTGTCGTTTTTTTCCCCTCTGGGGACCGGCTTTTTCACATGTTTCTCCTGGTGCGGGTTTATAATATCTTGCCGGTAAGACTTTCATCAATTTGGTAAACCGACCTATTGGCCAACTGACTCACAAAAAATTCCCGATCTTATCGATTTTTTTGTTACAAAAGGCATTTACGAGAAGTTTATAACAGTCAAAGAATGTTTTGATCTCTCTTCTGGCCACTCGCCGGTAATTTTATTACTTGGAGAAGCGCTGATCAAGAAAAAAGGACCTCCAAGACTCACTAGCAATAGAACAAACTGGGAGGGCTTTAGAAATGATTGCGAAACAAATATCGCCTTAAATGTATCACTTAGAACACCTTGTGAACTAGAGGACAAAATTGATCGTTTCGTGGAAGCAATTCAAAGAGCGGCATGGAGAAACACTCCTTCTAGAAGCTATAAGATCAACCGCAACGAAAAGTTTCCCAGAGAAATCAAACGCACGAAAGAAGTGGCAAATCACTCGTGCACCTCAGCATAAAACGGTCCTTAACCGACTATGCAATCGGCTTAGAGATAGTATTCGCGAATTTAAAAGCAAAACGATAGCGACCTACCTTGAAAATCTCTCCGGGGAAAGAGAATCAAATTATTCGCTTTGGAAAGCGCTAAAAGGCATCCGGAAACCTCAAATGCAAGCACCACCAATTCGGAAAATCGATGGAAACTGGGCCAAGAGCGACGAAGAAAAAGCAGAACTTTTTGCTTTGCACTTAGAAGAAACGTTTAAGCCATTCGACGGCCCTTCGTTAACGCCCGACTCCCCAGTCACGACATCTGACAACTTTAAAGTAAGAAAAGTTGCATTGATTAAACTGAGGGAAGTGATTACAAATTTAAAGACGAAAAATGCTCCGGGTTACGACTTGATAACGGTGCAGGTAGTCAAGGAATTGCTGAATAAAGCTATTATCAAACTGCTCTATTTGATCAACGCTTCGTTCAGATTGCCTTATGTTCCGAGACAATGGAAAGTCGCCAAGATTATAATGGTCCCGAAACCAGGCAAACCGCTAAATGAGAAGAAATCATATCGGCCTATTTCCCTATTGCCGGTTATCTTAAAAATATTTGAAAAACTTCTTTCCAAACTTCTACAGCCCGTAATCGACGAAAGACGTCTCATTCCTGACCATCAGTTTGGATTTAGAATTAAATATTCTACAATTGACCAAGTCCACAAAATAACTGACGTGATTGAGAAAGCTCTGGAAGAAAAAAAGATGTGTTGTGGTGTATTTCTTGACGTCTCACAAGCTTTCGATAAGGTTTGGCACGAAGGCTTGGAGTATAAATTGCAACGACTACTACCACGGCAACTCTTTCTAATCTTACTATCGTATCTCACCGAGAGACTCTTTCGTGTTAAGCACGGAAATGAGAACTCTGACTTCAAGGAGATTGCGGCCGGAGTTCCACAAGGAGTGTCCTTGGCCCGCTTCTATATGTACTCTACACGCGTGATATCGCGCAGGAAAGAAACTGCGTCGTCGCCACGTTTGCGGACGATACGGCGATATTGACCACGGGCGAAACTATTGAAGCAGCAACCGGAAAGCTGCAACATGCTATTAATAAAGTCCACGCTTGGACGAATTCTTGGCGTATTGTGCTGAATGAAAGCAAATCTACTCACGTCAACTTTACCTATAAAAAAGTGGATAGATTACATCCATATCTTAACTCGGCTCAAATACCGTACGCGAACGAAGCAAAATATCTAGGAATGACTATAGATGTTAAGCTTGAATGGAAATCACACGTAAAAAAGAAACGCGACGAGCTAGAAAACAAATACCGACAAATGTACTGGCTACTCGCAAAACATTCGAAGTTGAGCCTACATAACAAAAGCTGATCTATAAGCAAGTGCTAAAGCCTGTGTGGACGTATGGTATACAACTATAGGGTTGTACCAAGAAAAGCAATAGAAACATGATACAAATTTTTGAAAATAAAGTTCTTAGAACGATAGTCAACGCATCGCGGTATGTACGTAACGAAGAAATTCATCGAGATCTGGGAATTCCCAGCGTCATCGAAGAGATAGCAAAATTTGCGCGTAAACACAAAGATCGTGTTCACGGCCATTGTAACCGTATCGTCATTTAACTACTTGACGCGAATAATTCAATTCGTCGTCTGCAAAGGATAAAACCTTTTGACCTCGCGTCATAGTATATGCCGGTCGCGAAAAAGGCAGGAACTATCATTGGAATTTAACCTGCCTAAAGTTCTACATTTCTTTTAACTTCGTACGAACATTTTTTTTTTTTTCCCAAAAATCACGTGTATCGTAAGCGAAAATAAAACTGCTGGATAAGCGTCGGCTTAGTTGTAATATAAATTTTGAATAGAGGTGTTTTTTTACCATTACCATAAGCACGCTCGGTCGGGCCTTATGGTGTCTTTAGAAGATTTTTCACCTACTCTCGGCAAAAAAAAAAATAAATAAAAATTTGGTAAACTTGCTGAGGGTAAATTTACTTCCTCCTCTTTTCGATCTAAGTTCCGTTTCAATGAATGAAGGTATTTTATTCCACATGTCGATACTAAAAAACAAATATTTGGCGCAACAGCTCTTTAAAGTGCCAGGGCCTAGCTTCTCGCAACCACTCATGTTGTGTGCGTTATATTTTTCACACGAATGGAAGGGACCTACAAGTTTAATGCCGAATCCGAACGGCGATTTGAGAAGCTTTTTCGTGACAACAATACTCTCGGATGTTTGTCAGACGCTCGCGAGAGGTGGGACCGTGAAAAACTTTTTGGTATTTTCTGGGATTCGAACTTGGAACTTCATACGTAGTGATCCGACACACTAACCACTTACGCCACAGCGCCCATGTCGATACTCGAGACCATCTTTTTTACCGCATTTTCTGGAGAAAAGTTACCTATCTCTGACTCCAGGCTATTCCTTTCTGCTGCCCACCTGTTACAGGTAAAAAGGTGTGATGCGCATCGTCTTCCAAAGAGTTTCCGTATTGGCAGGCTGCGCTCCCTACTTTTTTCATCTTGTGTAGGTACCGGTTGAAGTAACCATGTTCGGTAAGGAACTGGATGATATAATAAGTCACTTCACCATGCTACCGCTCCGTCGATGCACCAACGTCTTTGATCAATCGGTAGGTCCACCTTCCCATCGTTTCGGCCATCTGTTTTGCCACTTCTGCTTCGAGAGTTGCTTCTGCTTCTATAGCTGCTGTTGCCGTGCCTACTTCCGCCTTCTTCTTCTTCTTCTTCTTCCTTTTATCAGCGAGGTTATGATCCGAAAACTAGGGATCACAACCCTCCCACTTCACCGCATTTCTACTGATCCGCCTGTGGGGTTCGCCTACTTCCGCCTTCTTGTCGTGGAATTAGTTCCTTGCTGCTGCTAGGAGATCAATGGGCGTCACTCTTGCGACTAATAGGGCTGCTGGCTCCGACACTGTTCGGTATGATCTCGTTATCCGAAGGGCTCCTATACGTTGCACCGCGGCCACTTTTTTCCTATATATCTCCTTTTTGAGCGCGTCAGCACAGATCTCGGAGCCATACAAGAGTATTGAGTGCATAACCGACATCAGGATCTCCTATGTTCGCCATCAGACTACTTAGCAATAGGTATGTTTTCGTGGCTCTTTCGGAAGCGGATTTAATTTGTTCCCAGAACGTGAGCTTCGCATCTATCCTAACTCCTAGATATTTTACTGCTTCCTTAGTGTATATGACTCCCGGACCCAGCTGGAGCTCGAATATTGTGGGTATCCGCTTCCTCAGTAGCAGCACTATCTCGATTTTCTCCACTGCTAAGTTTAGGCCGTGGTCCTCCAACCATGTGTGCACCCGTCTCATGACTTGCCCACCGGAAAAGTATTTTCGGGCATCTCCATGCGAAGAATTCCACCGTAGGAGATGTTCCATTAATCTGATCCCAGAATTGAACCCTGCGCTGCTCCGGCCGTTATTTCTTTTCTCTGGGTCCTTTTGTGGTGCCATAAATTAGCTCTCTGTCGCGAAGGCAGCCCCTTCAGCATTTTCTCGAGCAGTTTTCCTGCTTGATTAGAGAATCCCTTCCTCGTGAAAAGCAGAAAATAAATCGTCTTTTGTACATATCCTAAAGAAAGCATTAGTACTTACTCTGCCCGAGATACAAACCATCCAGAGTATTTAATGAAGTTTGCGATGTCGTTTATCGGTCTGTTGGACAACTCTTCTAAATCCTTAAAGAAGTATTGTTGAAGGAACTTATTTCTCAAATGATATAAGCAGTAGCAAAGAAATTGGGTGGTGTCTTCCCCAACCTCTTAGTCACCGCAGCCTCTACAAATGTCTTCTTTCTTCACACGTAGCTTTTCCACGTGGTACCGCATGATGTTATGCCCCCTAATGACTCCTATTAGAGTAGAGAAAGATTTCCTATCCCTCTTTATGATTTTATTAGTTTTTGCTCTGTCGAATGCAGGCCATAGTTTCCTCGTGGTGACACAAGTATATAAAGAGGTCCACCTGTTGTT
The DNA here is from genome assembly GCA_945910035.1 of Brachypalpus laphriformis. Taxonomy (NCBI): domain Eukaryota; kingdom Metazoa; phylum Arthropoda; class Insecta; order Diptera; family Syrphidae; genus Brachypalpus; species Brachypalpus laphriformis. The sequence goes on along the minus strand of OX246753.1, from coordinate 190,724,659 downwards.
TGCCTCCGTTAGGGCTTTGTTTCCTGCTTCGGGTTTAAGTACGCAAGGCGGGATGTACACTGAGGGGTCGGATTGGTCCGAGTTTAGTACTGAGCCTCCTCTAGCCAGTTCGTCGGCTTTCTCATTCCCTGATATGCAGTATGCACGTACGTATAGGTAAAATATGGTGGGAGGCAAGACATTTTGTTGATTATTTGTCAATATTTTCAATCAACAAATCAGATGTTTTTTTTTTTAATAATATCTTGTCATTCAGCCATATTCCTTTATATATCTTGATCATTACACCGTATCAGATTTATATTAGATTTGCCAGCATTGCGAAGGAATCGCAATAACAACTAGTTTAATGATAAAGCACTCTTTAGAGAGGCGACCTGTTTTGGAACTTGGACTAGCCTTGAACAACGCCCCTATGAGTCAAACACTTAAACTTCAACAATGTCATAATTGATATAATATATTTAAAGTTCGTACCCCTGCGCATGATATTAAAGGTCAATGTCAGCTTAGATCAGACCAAAATTCTTTCTTAGTGGTAATGAACTCTTGGAAACTAAATAAAGCTGGTGAATTCAATCTTGACATCTCCGCAGCCCCTACACACAGTTCAGTGAGGTCAACGAACAGGGAGTGCTGACGAAGCAATAGACCCTCCACTCTCATCATGACTCATACCTATAGACATGAGCAGTAAACACCGATGCCTCTAGGCAGCAATTCAATGCGGTTCATCCCCAAATTTGGGAAAAAATTCTTCCAAATATTTTAAAATCCCAAAGGTCCTCGTATGTACTTAGACTACTTAGAATAACAAAAAAATATTTATTTTCAAATTCTTGACGAAACAACAACATGTCTTCCTGTGGTTAAACCAAAAATCAATGTCACTTCAACTGGGTGCGTCTCCCCCTAAAAAGAACTCTCCATAATCCTTCACTTATGCGGTCATGAACCTTTTATATCTTCGCCCCGCGCTAATTTATTTCGAAAAAATTCCTTTGATCTCACTTTCAATTCGGCCAATCATTTCATTTTCTACCAAACAATTATTTTATTATTTGTTATTCTTCGCCAGAAATCGAAATGACTGTGCGGTACTCGATAAGCTTATTAAATTACCACCTATTCAAGTGAAGTTTTATTTTGCCGCGCAAAAAGTATCTCTCACAGATTAACACAATTGAAGTGGTGGTTTATGGCTTCGATTGGATTGGATTGTTGCGCACAAATCTGATCTACAGTTCGAATGTGTCAAATTAGCCCTTATAGCATTTCTTTGAGAGTCTATCATACTCCTACATACTTCGCAGAGAAGGAGTCTGGAAAAATTAGCCATGGTCTGCAGATTGTTGTTAATTTGATAATTGAAGGCGAAAACGGGTTCCGAATATTGCCAATCGGACAAAGGAGAACCAGAACATGGTGATCTATCTTCTGTAGCAGGTTCTGATTTCTTTTCTTCCTCTGTGCCTCGGGGGACATGTAGGCACAAGTGATTGGCCGCACAAGGTGCGCGAGTACTACAATTAGATCAGGCAGGAAATATCATATGATGTCGCCCGAGGGACGCGTTTACAAATGGGTGTTGAAAATTCAATGAAGGATGTGGGATTTTTGTCTAAGTAAATATTTTCTTACAAAGACATTATAATTGGCACTTGATGATAGAGGCGGCATGCTCATGTAAGGCAACGTGAAGCTAATGGAACGATTTGTCATTTGAAACGAAGAAGTCTTGAGCGGCAAAAGCGTTAATGGATCTCCTAGACAAGAACTACTGCAGTTAGTGGCCTTCCATGCTGTTGACACACATTTTAGTCAGTATGGTTATAAATAAATACAATTAGCATAGCAGTTTGGCGTCTTTTCAAATTCAGCGTTAAACTCTCGATTATGTTAATTTCTCGATGTGGAATGTCAGAATCGTTGGTAAGAGATAAATCTTGTGATTGGCCTGGCCAAATAAGGTTCTCTTCTTGGGAAGTGGAGTTTTTTTTTTATAATTCATCGACTTTCTTTTGGATGGAAACTTAGAGAATGCAATCAAGGGGAAGACTTTTCGATGCAGTTGGAAACTGTCTAAAGAGATTTATTATTATTTCTGGAAAAGGGTGATTTCCGGAAAGGGTGATCGATGAGGAAAGATTTCCCAAGCAAGTTTTTTGTTTTAAAAATTGACCTTCTTGTTTCTAAAATTCGAGTAGGTAGGTAGATAATATTCATGTTCTGATAAACTCAATGGGAACCTACAATTTTCCTCCATTACATGAGAAAGGATGCTGATACCTGCTTGGAAATTATTGCTGCTTGGATTGGTATGGATTTTTTTAGAAAACTACTTGGCTCTCAAGTAAAAGTCCTTAACCCTAGAGCCCTACACATATTTTTCCCGATTTTTTCTACCCAGGGTGTATGGGTACATTGTACTTAAACTTACAGACGTTTTTACGTAAAAAAATGATTTCTTTAAAGAAATGGGATGCTCAGGGTTGGCACGCGTAAGGTATCAAAATAAATAAATAAAATGGTCCCTGCATCGTCATCCGATTTCGGTAGAGGCCATGCCGCTGCGCCATATAGTAGGACTGGGATGATTAGGGTCTTGTGCAGTGCTACCTTAGTCACTCGCGATAAGGCTTTACTACGCTATTGCCTTCTTATTCCGACGAAACAGCGATTGGCAAGTTTAATTCTTCGTTTGATTTCCGCGATGATTTCATGCTCGAGCTTATAGCGGAGCATACGTACACAAAGTCCTTTACTATCTCAAAGTTGTGACTGTCTATCATGAGATTCCTTCGATGTTGATTGTCCTTTTTTTGTTGACAGCATATACTTTGTTTTGCCTCATTCGCCGTTAAGCCCATTTTTCCCGCTTCTGTTTCAATATTCACGAACGCACCATTCACACCACGCTCTCTCCTCACAATTTTGTCAGTGTCGGCCGCATAGGCGAGTAACTGTACAGACTTTTGAAATATTGTACCTCTTATGTTGGCTTGCAAAATCGCATCATCACCTCCCGCCGGATAGCTATCTGATAGTGAACTAACGATGAGCGTATGCTGAGTCTGACGATATATGTGTAGCTGAACACTCAGACCTTATAGCATACTGGAAAAGGAATTGGAATGACAGCTATGAGGGCTGACGTTTGTGGTATTCTGTTAACTGAGTAAGCTGGAGTGAAATCTGGTCGAAATGGCTTTCAGGCTAATGCTAGAAGCGCCCCCGTCGCGTTAAAACCTTGGCCGGACTCAAGGTACGTTCAATGTTTCGTCACCATTAAGTTGGTGGTGTAGGTACAGATGTAATATTCCTGTTTAGCACCGATCTGGCTCTGAAATAAGACCCCATAAGGGCTTATGCCAACCCTCGCATGGCCTCACTGCTTGCATAAATAACCATGGCATCCTTGGGTGACTACACATTCGAGCATTGATAGCGGCTTTGAGTGGGGACCCAACCGAAATGATTACAAACAAAACATATAAAAACACAGGAGGAAAGATTGAGGAGAACGAGGAGAACCCCTTCAAGGGGGGCTCAAGGATGCTGAGGTCACCAGTTGGCCAAGTAGCAGCACCACAAAGATGCACGGAACGACGTGAGCCACCCACAGGAGGAAGGGTGACGGTCGAACCAACCGACCAGATATCTGATTTTCTCAAGCTAGGGGAACAGATCAGAGGGCTGGTAGAAATGCTGGAAGACGGCAAAAGGCGTTCGATTCACCAAGCGATGCGAGATGCCATTGAAAGCATCAGGGCTCTCTATGAGCTTTCGGCGATTCAACTGCACGATGAGAAAGCGAAGGAGGTTATTCGTCGGAACAACTCCTCACAAACTTCACCCTGGCTAAAGCCAACAATAGAACCCAAGAGAAGGCACGTTGCAGACATCGAACCTCCGGAGCCAAAGCGGAAGCAGAATCATCCATCAAATGGTGCTGCTGAGAGTCAACCCCCGGAGATAAAGCAGAAGGAGAAACATCCATCAAATGATGCTACAGCGAGTAAATGCCCGGAAAAAAAGCGGAAGATGAAACATCCATCTCTGGCAAACACCAAGGAGAAAGATGTGGCAATTGGCGCTGAGACCCCAGCAAGAGCCCAGCGAACAAGTGCAACCACAAACAAAAAGCAAGCGACAGGAGAAGAGGAATGGTTAAATGCCAGCAGGAAGAAGGACGCCAAAAGAAGCAACAAGGGGTCATAAGAACGAAACCTGACGCTATTGTCATCAAAGCTACGCGAGCCCTTTCTTACGCGGATATACTACGCAAAGTAAAGGCAGATCCCAAACTGGAAGCAGTTGGAAAAGCGGGTTCTAAAATTAGGAGGACACAGAAGGGAGACCTCCTAATATAACTCAAGGAGACGGGAATAAAGACCACCGAGTTTAAAGGCGTGATCAGCGAAGCCTTAGCGGAGCAAGCGAGTGTAAGAACACTTACGCACCGCACTACTCTCGAGGTCAAATACATCGATGAGGTCACTACAATGGTTGACATAATCGATGCAATTAGAACCCAGTTTGGAGTAAACGTCTTACCGGCAGACATCTTATTCTTGCGAAAGGCATACGGAGGGACTCAGACAGCAACCATCAGTCTTCCAGTAGAAGACGTAAGAAAACTGTTAAAAGCCGGGAAAATTAAGATTGGGTGGGTAGTCTGCCGAATCCGTGAAAAGACACTGCTGAAAACGTGCTTCAAGTGCCTAGAGTATGGTCATCTAGCTACACAATGCAGAAGCGAAGAAGATCGCTCGAAGCTATGTAGGAGATGTGGTGAAGGGGGCCACATAGCGAAAAATTCCGATAAGTAACCATCCTGCATGTTCTGTAAGAAAAACCACCCAGACGACGCGCATCATATAGCTGGTAGCAGCAGATGCCCGGTCTTCAGGAGAGCTATTACAAGCAAAATACCATGAAGATACTACAGATAAATCTTAATCACTGTAGAATAGCCCAGGATATCCTGGCACAAACGGCCAAGGACGAAAGAGCCGACGTTGTTATGATCAGCGAGCCCTATAAATGTCCCGAACAGAACAATAACAATATGGATATGTGGACCCCATGTCTTCCAAGAAACAAACGACCAAACAGAAGGCTTCGTGCGTGCGAAAATAAATGGAATCCACCCAGCTTGACGACCAGCGAATATCAACTAATGCTGGACCATCTAACCGCGGATGCGCTCCAGAGAGCCCCAGTGGTTATAGGAGGAGACTTCAACGCGTGGGCCACAGAATGGGGCAGCAGGCTCACCAGCACCAGAGGACAGGCCTTATTGGAAACATTCGCTTCCCTAGCAATAGGCATTGCTAATAAGGGCCGGGCAAATACTTACCGGAAGGCTGGAGTAGGCTCCATCATTGACATCACCTTTGCGAGCAACTCCATCCTGAAAAACATAAAGTGGAGGGTCAGTGAGGAATATTCACACAGCGACCATCAGGTGATAATACTGGAAATAAAAGGGAAAAAACCAGTCCAGTTCCCAAAACTTACTGGCCCAAAATGGAACGACCGATCTTTCGATAAGGATGGATTCGAAGAGATGTTGAACGGTGATCAAACTCCAAGCGGAACAGCGGAGAACCTCGCGCACCACCTCACAGGCACCATCACCACAGCGTGCGACGCATCAATGCCTAGGAGAACAAACACCAGGAAGGCATCACCGTGTTACTGGTGGAACGAGAAAATAGGCGAACTTTGGTCAAAATGTCTACAAGCCCGGCGCAAAGTTTAACGATCAAGAAGGAGGACGGATTTCCAACAATGCCTGGACACCCTTAGACTGGCGAGACGTAGACTGCATGTTTTAAACGTCTCTGTCAAGAAGCCGACATTAACCAATGGGGCTCGGCATACAGAATGGTGATGACGAAATTGAAGGGCTATAGGACTCCCCAAATAACATGTCCGATAATGCTGAGATCCATAGTAGAGCACGTCTTACCTCAAAGGCCTGCTACTATGTGCAATATTATACGAGAAGTCGATCCAGAAGATATTCCTTTAATTACTCACGAGGAGCTGAAAAGGGCATGCAGCAATATAGGTGACAACAAGGCGCCGGGACCTGACGGCATCCCGAATAAGGCAATAAAGGCAGCTGTAAAAAAAAGACCAGACCTCTCCATATCAACAATGCAGAAATGCCTTGAAGAAGGAACCTTTCCCGAAAAATGGAAGACACAGCATTTGGTCCTGCTGCCAAAAGGAAAGAAGCCTCCAGGAGAACCATCATCCTATCGTCCAATATGCCTATTGAACACCATGGGAAAGATTTTCGAGAAGATAATCTATAATAGACTACTCACAGTAGCAGAAGAGAAAGGAGCCCTCTCAGATCACCAATTTGGCTTCAGAAGAGCACGATCTACTGTTGATGCCATAAGAGCGGTAGTTGATATCACCAAAGGTGCCATCGAAGGCTAAAGATGGCTCTATGGCACAAAGGAGTATTGTGCAGTAGTAACGATGGACGTTAAAAACGCATTTAACTCTGCGGACTGGTCGTTTATTAGAAGGTCACTTGCCAGGATGAAGGGGTAAAATACTACAACGTAACTGCGGGAGTTCCACAGGGATCAGTTTTAGGGCCACTATTGTGGAACATCATGTACGACGGAGTCCTACGATTAACGCTACCTGGGGGAGTAATGATAATTGGATTCGCCGACGACATTGCAGCCGTGACAGTAGCTAAACAGATCCATGCAATAGAATCAGCTACAAATGAAGCAATTGCCCGGATAAAAGATTGGCTAATATCTGCCGTACTAGAACTAGCTGACCATAAAACAGAAGCTGTTCTTATAACCAGCCGGAAAACCGTCGAATTTGCCAACTTTCAGGTTGGCAACCAAACCATCAGGTCGAAAGAGGCGGTTAAATACCTTGGAGTAATGCTGGACAACAAGCTACGGTTTAAAACGCATGTTGATTTTGTTACCAAAAAAAGCATCGCAAATGCAGAGAGCTCTCTCGCGTATCATGCCTAACTTCGGTGGACCTGGATACGCTAGAAGGATTCCACTCTCTAGAGTTATCACATCAGTTCTGTTGTATGCCGCCCTAGTCTGGGCGGAGGCACTGAGGACGAAGGAGACCAAAAAGAGACTATCGTCATCATACAGACTCTGTGCGCTACGGACAATCAGCTGCTTTCGAACCATCTCCGACGAAGCTGCATTTGTCATAGCTGGAATGGTCCCCATCGATATTCTCGCAGATGAAATGCTGAGGATATACATATAACAGAAGAGCATTGAGTCATCACGACGCCACTGGTATCAAGGTGATAAAAATTGAAGAAAGGGCAGCGTCAGCAGCTATGTGGCAAGCTCGTTGGGCTAATACAACAAAAGGCAGATGGACATATAAACTTATACCGACAATCCAAGACTGGATAAGTCGAAAGCATGGAGACTGCAACTACCATCAACGGTGACGTCTACAGACCAGCGGATACCTTACCGGAACTACTTCGACATATTTGGAGCTGAGGTCTGTAAGGATTTTCAATACTACGTCAGGGTATTGGAAAAGAGATGGTGGCGGATGAACCCTTACTGGGCCAACGGCAGCGCTCATATCCCCGAAGTGGGTTACTGACATCGGTGTATCCGGCCTCTTGTCCTAGGGGTACAAAAAAAAAGGATCTGGCCCTCCAGGTTGGGGGTTGTGCCGTCGGGTTAACTTCACCACCACGTAAAGGACCTTTGGTTACGAAGCAACCAACAGCCTCGGATACGGATGATCTTACTGTTGACGACCCATGCAAACGTAAAAAGAACAACGATCTTCGTGTCTGCACATGGAATGTAAGGTGCCTCTTCAAACCACGTGCAGCCGAACAACTTGCGGAGGCCCTAGAGTGTCTCAAAGCAGACATTACCGCCATCCAAGAAGTGCGATGGGATGGGCCGGGCAAAAGGAATATGAAAAACTGCGACATCTACTACGGCGATTGCTACAGACAAAAAGAACAGCGTCTATTCGGGTGCGGATTTGTCATTGGAGGCAGACTTAGGCAAGAAGTCTTGAGTTTCCGGCATGTGAACGAGCGCCTTATGACTATCCGTATCAAGGCTAAACTTGCCAACATTAGCCTAATATGCGTTCATACCCCTCATGAGGAGAAGGCCGACGCGACAAAAGATGACTTTTACCAGCTCTTGGACAAGACGTATGAGCAATGCCCTACCCACGACGTTAAAATTATGCCAGGTGATTTTAACGCAAAGCTAGGAAGAGAGGATGTCTTTAGTAGCGTGGTCGGAAAGCACAGCCTGCACGACATCACATCCGACAACGGACTCAGGCTAATCGACTTTGCGGTGGGGCGAAACTTTGTCGTAGCTAGTACGCGGTTCCCACGTCTCGACATTCACAAAGGAACAAGACTCTCCTTTGATCGAAAAACGGTCAACCAAATCGATCACATTGCGATCGACGCAAGGCACTCTTCCAGTATTCTGGGTGTCCGGACTTTCCGAGGAACCAACGTGGACTCGGATCACTACCTAGTTGTAGCCAAGGTACGGATGCGGATATCCACAACGAGGCGTACAAAACGGCGCTGTATAGAAGGGCTAGAGCTGCTTACGAGCTCTACGTGCGCAGGAGAAAAGAGGAACATCGATTTCTCAGAAAGAAGAAAAAAGAGCATGAGAAGCGCTCGATCGAGGAGATTGAGAGACTTTATTGCAGGAATAATATTCGAAAATTTTACCAAAGGGTAAAAAGAACATCCCAGGGTTTCAAAGCCAGAACACAAGCATGCAGAGACGAAAATGGCAACATAGTAGTAGAATCGCAGTCGGTGCTAAGGATATGGAAGGAACACTTATGCAGACTGTTAAACGGCGATGATGATCAATATTCCGCTTTCAGGCAGAATAAGCCATTCAACAGTGACGATGGCAGTCAAAATTCCCGTCAACCCGATCAGAATGAAGTGAGGATAGCGATATCTAAACTCAAATCCAACAAAGCTGCTGGAGCCGACGGCCTTGTCGCTGAACTTTTCAAGGCAGGAGGAGATGAGTTGATAAGGAGCATGCACCAGCTCATCTGTAAAATCTGGTCGGACGAAAGTATGCCCGATGAATGGAACCTCAGCATCGTTTGCCCGATCCTGAAGAAAGGAGACCCTCTGAACTGCGCCAACTACAGAGGTATAAGTCTCCTAAATATCGCATATAAGATCCTGTCTGCCGTACTATGTGAACGCCTAAAACCGATCGTCAACAACCTGACAGGTCCTTATCAGTGCGGTTTCAGGCCTGGAAAGTCCACCATTGACCAAATATTCACACTACGGCAGATCTTGGAAAAAACCCATGAATATAAAATCGATACGCGCCACCTCTTCATCGATTTCAAAGTTGCCTATGATAGCGTGTATAGAAACCAGGTATACAGAGCCATGTCTAGTCTTGGCATCCCTGCCAAGCTCGTCCATTTGTGCAGAATGACGATGGAGAACTCTCGCTGCTCCATCAAAGCCGGTAAGAACATCACCGAACCGTTCGATGTCAAGAAAGGTCTTAGACAAGGCGACGCGCTATCATGCGATCTCTTTAACATAGTACTTGAGAGAATTGTACGAAACTCACAGGCCAACCTCGGAGGTACAATCTTTTTCAAGTCTGTACAACTACTCGCTTATGCCGATGACATTGACATAATCGGAGGAACTCAGCGGGCCGTCAATGGGGCATTTACGAGTATTGAGATCGAGGCAGCAAAGATGGGTCTAGCGGTCAATGAAAGCAAAACAAAATATATGCTGTCTACAAAAATGGACACTCAACATCGGCATCGTGGACAGAACGCCACAATAGACAGAAATAATTTTGAGGTAGTAAAGGCTTTTGTCTACCTAGGCTCTATGGTCAGCTCCGCAAATGACATCAGTAGGGAGATCACACGAAGAATTACTCATGCCAACCGTTGTTTCTATGGGCTAAAACGGCAATTGAGTAGCAAAGCCCTATCTCGAACTACTAAGGTAACTCTCTATAAGACATTAATCATCCCAGTCCTGCTGTATGGCGCAGAGGCATGGGCTTTGACAAAACCGGATGAGAATGCCCTTGGTTATTTCACGAGAAAAGTTCTTCGAGCGAACTTTGGTCCCGTCTGCATGGACAGTGGGTGGAGGAGAAGGTAGAATGCCGAACTGTACTGCCTGTACAAGGACATCGACTTAGCCAGAAGAGTTCACATACAGCGACTAAGATGGCTGGGTCATTTGGACCGGATGGAGCCCAACATTCCCGCTAAGAAAGTCTTCGAATCCACCCTGGATGGACGACGCAGTAGAGGACGACCTCGCGGTAGGTGGCACAAACAATTGGAGGGGGACCTCAACTAACTTGGCGTGCGCAAGTGGAGGCAGCTGGCTCGTAACCGCGCTGGCTGGAGAGGTTTGTTGGTTGAGGCCCAGGTCCACCCCGGACTGTAGCGCCATCTAAGTAAGTATGTTGGTTTGTGAGTTGTGCACAATAGAAGTACCTATTGTGCGTACCATTTTGAAAAATCGCATGAGAGGGCGTCACCTTGTCTAAATCGTTTTTTAACATCTAAGGGGTCCGTAAGTTCGTTACCGACATTGATGGAGCAGCGAGGGTTCTCTATTGTCATCCTGCAAAGGCGGATAAGTATGGCATGAATGTCAAAATTATTCAAAGCTCTATATAGCTCTTCTCGATACATACTTCTTTTTTTTTATTTGATGCGTGTGTAGGGGTAAAAATTCTTTATGAAAACTTGTAGCCCGTGCTGCGAGTTATGCCCGACTCCATGCTCCTGCATGGTTACATGCTAAAAACATAACCCGCCGATTTCTCCATCCTGTTGTTCCCCTGCTGCCAGAGGTGGCAGGATCTTCGTTTCTCGCCTTCACGTTTCTCGTTCCTCTATACGCAGTTGCTGCATCATTTTCGTGATTACTTCATTTACAGTCTCCTTCATTTGCCTTCGCTCCTCGCCAACATAAATGAGGTCAGGCCTCTTGGAGTCACTTGCCCGCCAATTGCTCTTTCTACAATGTTCCCGGCCTTGGTATAATTTTGGCATTCCATCAGTACATGCTCCGCGTTCTGAACTTTTCCTTCACAGTCCTGGCAGAATGGGTCATCCACTTGCTTGTACTTGTAGAGATACTCCCGGAAGCATCCGTGCCCCGATAGAAATTGTGCTAGGTAGTAGTTAACCTCCGCATGCTTTCTGCTAATCCATTCATCAACCCTACGTTGTCATTCTGCTTTTATAGCTTCTATAGCTGTTGTTCCGTCATCGTGCTCGTTTTCGCGTAGAGCCGCAGTCTTCTTTGCCTCTAGATCGATAGGCATTCGGCCTGATATTACGCTTATTGCTTCCGCTGATACAGTTCTAAAGGCACAGCATACCATTAAAGATGTGATTCTATGCGCCGAGTTGATCATTCTAATGTATGACTTACGATGCGCCACTGATGCCCATAGTGCCACTACTGCCCGGGAGGCCTTTTCGCCTGTGTACATTAGGTGGTCCCTGAAGTTGAGTCTGTGGTCCAGCAACACTCCTAGGTACTTGTTGTACGGTTTCGATTCGATAGTTTGCTCACCGACCTGTATGGTGAGGTGCTCCACTTTTTTACGGCTGCTTATGAGAACGGTTTCGGTTTTGTGGTCCACTGGCTCTAAACCTGATGTCTATAGCCATAGCTTCACGTTTGTGAATGTTTGATTGCAGTTTTGCACAACTTCCTCACATTTTTGGCCGCTACTATATTTGCGACAGTGTGTTTGACCACTGCGCGTGAGGTTCCAAGTTCGAATCCCAGAAAACACTAACAAGTTTTTCACAGTCCCACCTCTCGCGAACGTCTGACAAATATCCGAGAGTATTATTGTCTCGAAAAGCTTCTCAAACCAAGTTGCCCTTCGGATGCGGCACTAAACTGTAGGTCCCTTCCATTCATGTGAAAAATATAACACGCACAACATGAATGGTTGTGAGAAGCTAGGCCCTGGCACTTAAAGAGCTGTTGTGCCAAATATTTATTTATTTATTTTACTACAATTGCGATATCGTCGGCGTAGCCGATGATGTCTAATCCGTTCGGCCTTTGTGTTCCTGGAATGCCATCGTACATTATGTTCCATAGAATTGGTCCCAGAACCGACCCTTGTGGAACTCCTGCGGTGATTTTGTACCTCTTTGGTCTCACTTCTGTGTCATAGTAAAGGGTTCTGTCTTCGAAATAGTTCACAATTATCCGCAGTAGGTAGTTTGGTACCAGTGCTTTTAGTATCGGATAAGATCTTGTAAGGCTTGTTTAGGTCCCATTTTTTTGGATCGGGCAAACGATGCTAAGGTTCCACTTATCGGGCATACTTTCGTCCGAGCATATTTTACAGATGAGTGCATGCTTCCTGCCAAATCATTTCCCGCTGCTTTAAAGAGTTCGGTGGCTAGACCATCCGCTCCAGCAGCTTTATTTGACTTTAGCTTTGATATCGCTATCCTCACCTCGTCAAGGTCGGATGAACGGAAGTGTTGTCTATCATCATCCAGATTGAACATATTGGGAATGTTGCCACTGGTTATTTGCGTTTTCTGCTGGCGGCATAGGACGTCTTTGGAGATTGAGGGATACTCGATCGGCAGAGGCTCTGGTGCTTTCTTGCGATTGCAAGAAACTAAGGCACATGCCCTACGATATTTCCTGGTGAAAGCCTATCTTTCGTTGCTTGTCCTTTATGCTAAGTTTTAGTCATGGAAAGGATGCATGTTCTGTATCTTCTTCGCAATTAGGACAAATGGGGGTGACATCATGTCCGTATCTATTCAAGTCAGGTCGAAAACTGTCATGCACTGTTAGCACCTAACAAGTGGTACATTGAGTTGGTTGTCCTACCACATGCTTTCATTTTTTAACGCTTTTGTCCATATTGGTGCCGCATGCATAATGGTGGATTGTGTCACTTTTGTTAGAATTAGAGGGGACAACTGGTGATAGTTCTTGATAGCTATAGTGTGATAGTGATTGTGAAAGTGATTTTTAAAACTATCTTTACTATCGATATGACACATAGGAATGACATCAAGAGATCTCTGCAGCAGAAAATGGTTATAGTTCGTTTCAAAGAACTATGCAATTGGAAAACTGCGCAGAGAGCATATTTGCCACGCCTTTGCTGCCCGGAAAATGATATTTACAAATCGGCTGAACTTTCTCCATTTTTATTGATATCTTATCATACCGATTTTTACTTACAGTACTCAATGGGTAAGCGTGGGTTTTTCCTGCGCGTTATCTATTTGACTAAATTTAATTACATCCTGCAATAAATGTATGGATAATAAAATTAACCCTTTTTTAAGTTTTACCCAATTATTGCAGGAAGTATTTAAGCTGAAATATCCCTTTCTTATGTATGTATGTATGTGGGTTCGATAAAAATAATATTTTCTAACTATGTTTTGCGTATATAAAATCGCGAACATGTACATAATTTATGATTTACTTTTTTAAAACCTATTGCATTGCATTAAAAAAAAAACATCTAATAAATAAATATACATATTTAATTAAAAAAACACACGCTTTAATTTTTTCGAATTTGCCGTACCCATATTTTCAAGCCAAATTCATATTAGCAAAACATTATTTCTTCTCCTTAACACAATAACTGAGAGCTAACCATTCTTCCATCAAGTTGTCATTACCCAATTCACTAAAAAAAATAATGAATGCATACTCCGCACATTCTCTTTACACTCTTTACATTCTCTGTCGTAAGAGGCGACTAAAACCCACCCTCCGTATACCGAGTATGGCGTTTACAAAAAACATGCAATGAACAAAACAAAAGATTTGAATACCCCAGGTGGCAGTCCAGGTAAACTGGAAAATCCACCCTCTTCGGAGGTCGGCTCTACGGATTCTGGGGAGAGCCATTTATTGCACCTTATAAATCCCTTCTCAAAAAGTACAAGGATATCTCGATCTCCACCAACAAGATCGAACGTCTCCGGAAAAAGAAGTCCGCCGGAAGCGCAAACGCGTGAAAAACGGATGAACCAGACGGATGAAGAAGAGCTAACACGCGAAACGACCTAGCAAAAAACGAAAAGCTGTTTCCACACCGGAAGTCGAGCCACAAAAAGATGAAAAGCGCAAGGAGATGCAAGAAAAGCAACAACAACCAAAATTACGTCCTCTGCCACCGATAAACGTCGTTGGAATTACGGACTATAATAAGTTGCATTGTCTCCTTAAAGGAACTCTGGCATCGAAGTTTATGGTGACATCTCTGCGAAACAATACGTGAAAAATCAATGTCGATGATGCCGACAGTTACCGATCAGTATCTAAAAAATTTAATGCCGAAAAGATTCAGTGGTATACTTATGAAAATAAGTTAGAAAGACCACTGCGTGTTGTAGCAAGGGGACTCCACCCCTCGTGCACTAAAGAAGATGTAATGCACGACCTTCAAGGCAAAGGCTTTCAAATTCTTGATGCCGTCAATATTATCAAGAAGGAGAAGCATGAAAAATTGGTAAAGCGCGGACTTCCACTATTCATGCTTAGTTTTGATAAAGACGAAAATAAAGATATTATATACAGTATCAAGACTATTCTAAACATCGTGGTCAAAATCGAACCCATGCGTAAGACCTCCAGATCAACCCCGCAGTGTAAGCACTGTCAAGGCTTCAATCACACGCAGACTTACTGCCAGAAAGAGCCGCGATGCGTCAAATGCGCAGGTAAGCATCTCTCGGAAGAGTGTCACCTAAACAAGCAAACCCCAGCCACTTGTATAAATTGCAAAGGAAAACATCCTGCGAACTATCGAGGTTGCGAAGTGGCGAAAGAGCTCCAAAAACGCCGCGATACGCTAAAAAATTCGATGCGTCCGAATATGAAACCAATCAAGAACAGACCCAAAATAGCTACGAAAAAAGCAGCGAAAGATATAAAGTCCGTCGATCGGTTTATGATAAAAAATCCGAAAGTAATAGAGATAAGGTAACAGAAGCAAAATCTCCGAATATTGGCGTGCAGTCTTATGCTCAAGCGGCGAAGACAGTTAAGGGTACGTACACGACGGACAACTCACGGGAGATCAAAGCAAGAAACCGTCCAAACTTTAATGTAAAGACTTCTTCTCAAGTTGCCATTGACATTGAAAAATAGTGATAGAGGTAGTTCAGAAGATCATGTATCCAATGTTTTTTCCCTAATTCTTGCGAAACTTGAAGAGCAATACAAAACAAATAAATTAATTTTCGAGAGACTAGTTGCACTAGAAAACAACATTCATAACACGCGCACTTCAACCAGAATATGAAAGAAACGCTTAAAATTCTTACTTGGAACGCTAACGGGCTCATACAAAGACTCGACGAGTTAGAAATATTTATGCGAGAGGAAGATTGATATATGCTTGGTCTGTGAAACTCATCTGATAAAGCAATCGAATATTAAGATAAGGGGATATAGCGGGTATCACGCCTTTCACCCATCGGAAAGAGCCAGAGGCGGATCATCTTTGTTTATAAAAGAAAATATCGAACACTCAGCGGAAATAAAAATTGAATTAGAAGCAATGCAAGTAAGCACGGTACGCTTTAGAAATAGACATTTTGCTTTCAACATTTCGTCTATATATTGTACACTGCGATGTAAACTTGAAGAAAGTGATTTCACAAACATCTTCAACTTCCTTAAACCAAATTTTATTATTGGTGGTGACTTCAACGCGAAACACCCCTTCTGGGGCTCAAGGTACGCCTCTCAGAAAGGTAGAAAGCTTTATAATGCGGGTATGCAATTCATTTGTGATTTTTACTCGACGGGTAAACCAACATATTGGCCAACTGATAGAAATAAGATACCAGATCTGATTGATTTCTTTGTTGTTAATGGAATATCTGGCAACTGTATAAAAGTTGAAGAAAGCTTTTATCTCTCCTCTGATCATTCTCCAATCATTATGACGATAAGCGAAGCTTTGATTAAAAAAGTAGGACCGGCCAGATTAACTGGCGCGAAAACTAATTGGGATGGCTTTAAAAAAGATATTGAAGCAAATATTGAGCTGAGCGTATCACTTAAAACGCCCTATGAACTTGAAGTTGAAGTAGATCGCTTCGTCGAAATCTTACAGGATGCCGCGTGGAAGAATACTCCCAAGCCAAAGAGAACCCCGGCCAGTTACATTCAAACTTATCCGCAGGAAATAAAAGAGATGATTAAGGAGAAGAGAAAAGCGCGTAAAAGATGGCAGCAAACTCGGGCTCCGCAACATAAAGCACATCTTAACCGTTTGTGCAACTCACTAAAAAGATCTATTAAAGACCTTAAGAATAATGAAATACAAACTTACCTAGAAAGCTTAACGGCAGAAAAAGAAAAAGAAACTATTCGCTTTGGATGGCTATAAAAGGTATTAAAAAACCTCAAATTCAAGCCGCGCCAATTAGAAAAAATTAAGACGAATGGGCCAGGCATGATAAAGAGAAAGCGCAAGTTTTTGCCGCCCACCTGGAAGAAACTTTCAAACCGTTTGATGGACAAGCTCTTATTGAAAATATAAATACGTCGTATATAGACAATAGCGTAATAAGGAATGCAACGCTTACCGAACTTAAGGAAGAAATAAAGAAACTTAAACCTAAGAAAGCTCCTGGATACGACCTAATTACGGGAGAGGTTCTTAAAGCACTACCAAGAAAAGCTCTAATTAAGCTTCTGTTCATTATAAACGCCGCGATTAGACTAGAATATGTTCCCAGTCAATGGAAAGTCGCCGAAGTTAAAATGGTCCTTAAGCCTGGAAAACCGCCGAATGAAGAAACGTCTTATAGACCGATTTCGCTTCTTCCAATTATATCGAAAGTGTTCGAGAGAATATTGGTTAGGCGAATACAGCCGGTAATAGAAGAAGGACATCTCATCTCTGATCATCAATTCGGATTCAGAAGTAAGCATTCTACAGTTGAACAAGTACATCGAATAACACATGTAATCGAAAAATCACTTGAAGAAAAAAAGATTTGTTCAAGCGTATTCCTTGACGTTTCTCAAGCCTTTGACAAGGTCTGGCACGAAGGCTTAAAGTTTAAATTACGACAAGTTCTGCCAGAGCACCTATATAATATTTTGAAGAACTACCTTACGAATAGGCTATTCCGCGTCAAATGTGGAAACGAATATTCTGATTTTAAGGAAATAATGGCTGGGGTGCCGCAAGGAAGCGTTCTTGGTCCAGTCTTATATCTATTATACACTCGTGATATACCGCAAGTAGAAGGCACTGAGCTAGCTACATTTGCCGACGACACTGCTATCTTCACAGTAGGTAAAACGGTCGAAGATACTACAGAAAAACTGCAAGAAGCTTTGAATAGAGTAAATGAATGGACAAAGATTTGGCGAATCGCACTTAACGAGACCAAATCCGTTCATGTAAATTTTACTTATAAAAAAATAAATAATTTGCCGATCTTTTCAAACTCGGTTCAAATCCCGTTTGCAAACGACGCTAA
Source organism: Brachypalpus laphriformis (assembly GCA_945910035.1). Taxonomy (NCBI): domain Eukaryota; kingdom Metazoa; phylum Arthropoda; class Insecta; order Diptera; family Syrphidae; genus Brachypalpus; species Brachypalpus laphriformis. The sequence goes on along the minus strand of OX246753.1, from coordinate 190,707,082 downwards.
GTATCTTGAATGACATATGGTATACAACTCTGGGGTTGTACCAAAATAAGTAACATTAAAATTTTACAAACTTTTGAGAACAAAGTGCTAAGGGGTATTGTTAATGCGCCATGGTATATCAGAAATAGCGATATCCACAGAGATCTTGGCATTAAAACAATCGAAGACGAAATCAAAAACTACGCGAGAAAGCATAAAAGTCGACTAGAAAGTCACGCTAATATAACAGTCCTCCAAGTGTTGGATGAAAGAAATTTACTTCGCCGTCTACAAAGAATCAAACCTTTAGACTTAGCGAGTTAAATAACTGCGTCTAAACTGCGGAGCTAGCAGGAACTTCTAATGGGAAGGTACCTGCAAAACGTCATTATTTCGCGAAACGAAAACTACTTGATAAGTCGAATACTTAGTTGTAGTAAAAAATGAAAACAAGTCTGTTTTGAAGGGAGGTTTTTTAGTGGGTAAGAATCCCACACTACTATGAGTACGCGCTGTCGATCCTCATAGTGTCTTGTTGAAGATTTTCACCTACCCTCGGAAAAAAAAAAAAAAAAAAAAAAAAAAAAAAATTCTCTTTACACTCATTTTTCACACTTTTCACATTTGGCAATGGCGGCTTCTCATTTTCTGTATACATTTAACACCTTATCAACCAATCGTATTCAAGAAATTGATCAGTCTGCGTTGAGAACTCACGCAGTAAACATGAAAGTAAGGGTATACCATATGCGATTTTTCTTCTGTTTTGTGTGGAATTCCTGGAAAAGAGAAAACATGCGCGAACTTACTGCATACTCAGTTGAAACGATCTATAGGATTGACAATACGAGTAGCGCGCGGGCACATGAGATGAAATAAACAATCTTTCAATTTCGGACCGTAACACATCAATGCAACTTCAACTGCATCTGCAGCAAAAAGGTTTGGGTTATATGGTGGAATATTGTTTCGCCGAAGGTTCGCCGTTGTTACAACATTTATAAGCATCCATAGTTACAAACGAACATCGGTAGTTTCGAAATTATTGATATATTGATAGTTACCATTGATAGTTCGTTTCTGTAGTTAGTGCCCTTCATTTTTTTTTTTTTTGGTTCTCCAATATTCTAGACAGGGTAGCATTCACCTGATCCGATTTCCCATACTATCGTTCCAAATTGTCCTTGGTGCTGATGAGGAATTGTTCGTTATTCCATGTACACAGAATTATTGAATATTATTAAATATTATTCGCTGTCGGTGCTGAGGACATGGAAAAAACACTTATGCAGACTGAAAAACGACGAAGATGATCAATATTACCGCTGTCAGGCAGAATGAGCCATTTAACAGTGACGATGATAGTTAAGACTCCCGTCATCCCGATCAGAATGAATTGAGGACAACGATATACAAACTAAAATCCAACAAAGCAGCTGGAGCCGACGGTCTTGCCACGGAACTTTTTAGGGCAGGAGGAGATAAGTTAGCAAGAAGCATGCACTAGCTCCACTGTAAAATTTAGTCGAATGAAAGTATGAAACCTTAGCATCGTTCCCAATGTCGCTTCACCGTCATCCGTGTCACCTTCTATTTGTAATTATTCAATGATCTTACCATTCATTCGAGCAAATAAAGCACTTTGAGCTGGCAGCACTTAAGCATGTTTTTGGATTCGAGTTGAGAATGCAAAAAACGAACAACGATTGGGTTGAGCTTTATGTTTGCATTCAGATTTCAGGTGCATGTGTTGTTTACGTTAAACAGCCCGATAACATCAACAAATTCAAGTAGAGCTTTATTCAGTTTAGTGCAGTGGTTCTGTTAGCTGCTTATATTTGGTGTCATCTCGTGATTATGTACTAAGTGAAATTAAATTTCTGTAATGAAGTATATATTTCATCTCTCTACATACAATGTACGAGTAAGTCAAGCATTTGATAAAAAATAATGACAAATGTAACATGGAACATCATGATATCTTACATTTCAAACGACAGTCTTAACAATGCCCACACATTGTGGGCTTTTATCACATATTTGCACCGTTTTCTTATTCAAAGCTCATTCAGTTTTAATAAAAGCTTTTGAAACATAGATCAGATATGGCAATGAGGCAATTTATACATCATAATTTTTTTTAATTGCCGACTGTGTTATTCTACTCATACCCGATAAAAATTATTTTAATTTTCACACTTCAAGCAGCACTACGCTTTTTAAGGAAAATTGCTGTAGTGAAGGATTACAAATCAACTCGAGTAGGATATTTCTTCTTAAAGTGGTTGGAACGTTTATTCTTCTTCTTCCTCTTCCTTTTATCAGCGAGGTTATAATCCGAAAATAAGGGATCACAGCCCTCCCACTTCACCGCATTTCTACTGATCCGCCTATGAGGTTCGCTTATTTGACCTCAGAAAATATCGGCAGGCCTGCCGATTTTGGATCACTCGGTTACTGAGGCCTTAGAAATGCCGATGTCGTCGCATTTGTCTGATCCAGGCGTTTATACTTAGGTCTGCCTTTCCTACATCGCGATGTCTTTGGAACGTGCATTGATATTGCCTTTTTAACAGGGTTCAAATGATCTCTTCTTTGAACGTGGCAATACCAGCTGAGCCGGTCGCGCTCTATACTTTGTACGATGGTTTCCTTGATGTGAAAGCCATTACAAGGACAAAACGTTGGAACGTTGATAGAATGAAATTATATTTTTATAACTTTGAATCTCCCTTCGTACATATGTTTTTCTTTAAGAAAATAACATTGATATTCTCGCAGATGAAATGCTGAGGATATACATATAACAGAAGAGCATTGAGTCATCACGACGCCACTGGTATCAAGGTGATAAAAATTGAAGAAAGGGCAGCGTCAGCAGCTATGTGGCAAGCTCGTTGGGCTAATACAACAAAAGGCAGATGGACATATAAACTTATACCGACAATCCAAGACTGGATAAGTCGAAAGCATGGAGACTGCAACTACCATCAACGGTGACGTCTACAGACCAGCGGATACCTTACCGGAACTACTTCGACATATTTGGAGCTGAGGTCTGTAAGGATTTTCAATACTACGTCAGGGTATTGGAAAAGAGATGGTGGCGGATGAACCCTTACTGGGCCAACGGCAGCGCTCATATCCCCGAAGTGGGTTACTGACATCGGTGTATCCGGCCTCTTGTCCTAGGGGTACAAAAAAAAAGGATCTGGCCCTCCAGGTTGGGGGTTGTGCCGTCGGGTTAACTTCACCACCACGTAAAGGACCTTTGGTTACGAAGCAACCAACAGCCTCGGATACGGATGATCTTACTGTTGACGACCCATTCAAACGTAAAAAGAACAACGATCTTCGTGTCTGCACATGGAATGTAAGGTGCCTCTTCAAACCACGTGCAGCCGAACAACTTGCGGAGGCCCTAGAGTGTCTCAAAGCAGACATTACCGCCATCCAAGAAGTGCGATGGGATGGGCCGGGCAAAAGGAATATGAAAAACTGCGACATCTACTACGGCGATTGCTACAGACAAAAAGGACAGCGTCTATTCGGGTGCGGATTTGTCATTGGAGGCAGACTTAGGCAAGAAGTCTTGAGTTTCCGGCATGTGAACGAGCGCCTTATGACTATCCGTATCAAGGCTAAACTTGCCAACATTAGCCTAATATGCGTTCATACCCCTCATGAGGAGAAGGCCGACGCGACAAAAGATGACTTTTACCAGCTCTTGGACAAGACGTATGAGCAATGCCCTACCCACGACGTTAAAATTATGCCAGGTGATTTTAACGCAAAGCTAGGAAGAGAGGATGTCTTTAGTAGCGTGGTCGGAAAGCACAGCCTGCACGACATCACATCCGACAACGGACTCAGGCTAATCGACTTTGCGGTGGGGCGAAACTTTGTCGTAGCTAGTACGCGGTTCCCACGTCTCGACATTCACAAAGGAACAAGACTCTCCTTTGATCGAAAAACGGTCAACCAAATCGATCACATTGCGATCGACGCAAGGCACTCTTCCAGTATTCTGGGTGTCCGGACTTTCCGAGGAACCAACGTGGACTCGGATCACTACCTAGTTGTAGCCAAGGTACGGATGCGGATATCCACAACGAGGCGTACAAAACGGCGCTGTATAGAAGGGCTAGAGCTGCTTACGAGCTCTACGTGCGCAGGAGAAAAGAGGAACATCGATTTCTCAGAAAGAAGAAAAAAGAGCATGAGAAGCGCTCGATCGAGGAGATTGAGAGACTTTATTGCAGGAATAATATTCGAAAATTTTACCAAAGGGTAAAAAGAACATCCCAGGGTTTCAAAGCCAGAACACAAGCATGCAGAGACGAAAATGGCAACATAGTAGTAGAATCGCAGTCGGTGCTAAGGATATGGAAGGAACACTTATGCAGACTGTTAAACGGCGATGATGATCAATATTCCGCTTTCAGGCAGAATAAGCCATTCAACAGTGACGATGGCAGTCAAAATTCCCGTCAACCCGATCAGAATGAAGTGAGGATAGCGATATCTAAACTCAAATCCAACAAAGCTGCTGGAGCCGACGGCCTTGTCGCTGAACTTTTCAAGGCAGGAGGAGATGAGTTGATAAGGAGCATGCACCAGCTCATCTGTAAAATCTGGTCGGACGAAAGTATGCCCGATGAATGGAACCTCAGCATCGTTTGCCCGATCCTGAAGAAAGGAGACCCTCTGAACTGCGCCAACTACAGAGGTATAAGTCTCCTAAATATCGCATATAAGATCCTGTCTGCCGTACTATGTGAACGCCTAAAACCGATCGTCAACAACCTGACAGGTCCTTATCAGTGCGGTTTCAGGCCTGGAAAGTCCACCATTGACCAAATATTCACACTACGGCAGATCTTGGAAAAAACCCATGAATATAAAATCGATACGCGCCACCTCTTCATCGATTTCAAAGTTGCCTATGATAGCGTGTATAGAGACCAGGTATACAGAGCCATGTCTAGTCTTGGCATCCCTGCCAAGCTCGTCCATTTGTGCAGAATGACGATGGAGAACTCTCGCTGCTCCATCAAAGCCGGTAAGAACATCACCGAACCGTTCGATGTCAAGAAAGGTCTTAGACAAGGCGACGCGCTATCATGCGATCTCTTTAACATAGTACTTGAGAGAATTGTACGAAACTCACAGGCCAACCTCGGAGGTACAATCTTTTTCAAGTCTGTACAACTACTCGCTTATGCCGATGACATTGACATAATCGGAGGAACTCAGCGGGCCGTCAATGGGGCATTTACGAGTATTGAGATCGAGGCAGCAAAGATGGGTCTAGCGGTCAATGAAAGCAAAACAAAATATATGCTGTCTACAAAAATGGACACTCAACATCGGCATCGTGGACAGAACGCCACAATAGACAGAAATAATTTTGAGGTAGTAAAGGCTTTTGTCTACCTAGGCTCTATGGTCAGCTCCGCAAATGACATCAGTAGGGAGATCACACGAAGAATTACTCATGCCAACCGTTGTTTCTATGGGCTAAAACGGCAATTGAGTAGCAAAGCCCTATCTCGAACTACTAAGGTAACTCTCTATAAGACATTAATCATCCCAGTCCTGCTGTATGGCGCAGAGGCATGGGCTTTGACAAAACCGGATGAGAATGCCCTTGGTTATTTCACGAGAAAAGTTCTTCGAGCGAACTTTGGTCCCGTCTGCATGGACAGTGGGTGGAGGAGAAGGTAGAATGCCGAACTGTACTGCCTGTACAAGGACATCGACCTAGCCAGAAGAGTTCACATACAGCGACTAAGATGGCTGGGTCATTTGGACCGGATGGAGCCCAACATTCCCGCTAAGAAAGTCTTCGAATCCACCCTGGATGGACGACGCAGTAGAGGACGACCTCGCGGTAGGTGGCACAAACAATTGGAGGGGGACCTCAACTAACTTGGCGTGCGCAAGTGGAGGCAGCTGGCTCGTAACCGCGCTGGCTGGAGAGGTTTGTTGGTTGAGGCCCAGGTCCACCCCGGACTGTAGCGCCATCTAAGTAAGTATGTTGGTTTGTGAGTTGTGCACAATAGAAGTACCTATTGTGCGTACCATTTTGAAAAATCGCATGAGAGGGCGTCACCTTGTCTAAATCGTTTTTTAACATCTAAGGGGTCCGTAAGTTCGTTACCGACATTGATGGAGCAGCGAGGGTTCTCTATTGTCATCCTGCAAAGGCGGATAAGTATGGCATGAATGTTAAAATTATTCAAAGCTCTATATAGCTCTTCTCGATACATACTTCTTTTTTTTTATTTGATGCGTGTGTAGGGGTAAAAATTCTTTATGAAAACTTGTAGCCCGTGCTGCGAGTTATGCCCGACTCCATGCTCCTGCATGGTTACATGCTAAAAACATAACCCGCCGATTTCTCCATCCTGTTGTTCCCCTGCTGCCAGAGGTGGCAGGATCTTCGTTTCTCGCCTTCACGTTTCTCGTTCCTCTATACGCAGTTGCTGCATCATTTTCGTGATTACTTCATTTACAGTCTCCTTCATTTGCCTTCGCTCCTCGCCAACATAAATGAGGTCAGGCCTCTTGGAGTCACTTGCCCGCCAATTGCTCTTTCTACAATGTTCCCGGCCTTGGTATAATTTTGGCATTCCATCAGTACATGCTCCGCGTTCTGAACTTTTCCTTCACAGTCCTGGCAGAATGGGTCATCCACTTGCTTGTACTTGTAGAGATACTCCCGGAAGCATCCGTGCCCCGATAGAAATTGTGCTAGGTAGTAGTTAACCTCCGCATGCTTTCTGCTAATCCATTCATCAACCCTACGTTGTCATTCTGCTTTTATAGCTTCTATAGCTGTTGTTCCGTCATCGTGCTCGTTTTCGCGTAGAGCCGCAGTCTTCTTTGCCTCTAGATCGATAGGCATTCGGCCTGATATTACGCTTATTGCTTCCGCTGATACAGTTCTAAAGGCACAGCATACCATTAAAGATGTGATTCTATGCGCCGAGTTGATCATTCTAATGTATGACTTACGATGCGCCACTGATGCCCATAGTGCCACTACTGCCCGGGAGGCCTTTTCGCCTGTGTACATTAGGTGGTCCCTGAAGTTGAGTCTGTGGTCCAGCAACACTCCTAGGTACTTGTTGTACGGTTTCGATTCGATAGTTTGCTCACCGACCTGTATGGTGAGGTGCTCCACTTTTTTACGGCTGCTTATGAGAACGGTTTCGGTTTTGTGGTCCACTGGCTCTAAACCTGATGTCTATAGCCATAGCTTCACGTTTGTGAATGTTTGATTGCAGTTTTGCACAACTTCCTCACATTTTTGGCCGCTACTATATTTGCGACAGTGTGTTTGACCACTGCGCGTGAGGTTCCAAGTTCGAATCCCAGAAAACACTAACAAGTTTTTCACAGTCCCACCTCTCGCGAACGTCTGACAAATATCCGAGAGTATTATTGTCTCGAAAAGCTTCTCAAACCAAGTTGCCCTTCGGATGCGGCACTAAACTGTAGGTCCCTTCCATTCATGTGAAAAATATAACACGCACAACATGAATGGTTGTGAGAAGCTAGGCCCTGGCACTTAAAGAGCTGTTGTGCCAAATATTTATTTATTTTTTTTACTACAATTGCGATATCGTCGGCGTAGCCGATGATGTCTAATCCGTTCGGCCTTTGTGTTCCTGGAATGCCATCGTACATTATGTTCCATAGAATTGGTCCCAGAACCGACCCTTGTGGAACTCCTGCGGTGATTTTGTACCTCTTTGGTCTCACTTCTGTGTCATAGTAAAGGGTTCTGTCTTCGAAATAGTTCACAATTATCCGCAGTAGGTAGTTTGGTACCAGTGCTTTTAGTATCGGATAAGATCTTGTAAGGCTTGTTTAGGTCCCATTTTTTTGGATCGGGCAAACGATGCTAAGGTTCCACTTATCGGGCATACTTTCGTCCGAGCATATTTTACAGATGAGTGCATGCTTCCTGCCAAATCATTTCCCGCTGCTTTAAAGAGTTCGGTGGCTAGACCATCCGCTCCAGCAGCTTTATTTGACTTTAGCTTGGATATCGCTATCCTCACCTCGTCAAGGTCGGATGAACGGAAGTGTTGTCTATCATCATCCACATTGAACATATTGGGAATGTTGCCACTGGTTATTTGCGTTTTCTGCTGGCGGCATAGGACGTCTTTGGAGATTGAGGGATACTCGATCGGCAGAGGCTCTGGTGCTTTCTTGCGATTGCAAGAAACTAAGGCACATGCCCTACGATATTTCCTGGTGAAAGCCTATCTTTCGTTGCTTGTCCTTTATGCTAAGTTTTAGTCATGGAAAGGATGCATGTTCTGTATCTTCTTCGCAATTAGGACAAATGGGGGTGACATCATGTCCGTATCTATTCAAGTCAGGTCGAAAACTGTCATGCACTGTTAGCACCTAACAAGTGGTACATTGAGTTGGTTGTCCTACCACATGCTTTCATTTTTTAACGCTTTTGTCCATATTGGTGCCGCATGCATAATGGTGGATTGTGTCACTTTTGTTAGAATTAGAGGGGACAACTGGTGATAGTTCGTGATAGCTATAGTGTGATAGTGATTGTGAAAGTGATTTTTAAAACTATCTTTACTATCGATATGACACATAGGAATGACATCAAGAGATCTCTGCAGCAGAAAATGGTTATAGTTCGTTTCAAAGAACTATGCAATTGGAAAACTGCGCAGAGAGCATATTTGCCACGCCTTTGCTGCCCGGAAAATGATATTTACAAATCGGCTGAACTTTCTCCATTTTTATTGATATCTTATCATACCGATTTTTACTTACAGTACTCAATGGGTAAGCGTGGGTTTTTCCTGCGCGTTATCTATTTGACTAAATTTAATTACATCCTGCAATAAATGTATGGATAATAAAATTAACCCTTTTTTAAGTTTTACCCAATTATTGCAGGAAGTATTTAAGCTGAAATATCCCTTTCTTATGTATGTATGTATGTGGGTTCGATAAAAATAATATTTTCTAACTATGTTTTGCGTATATAAAATCGCGAACATGTACATAATTTATGATTTACTTTTTTAAAACCTATTGCATTGCATTAAAAAAAAAACATCTAATAAATAAATATACATATTTAATTAAAAAAACACACGCTTTAATTTTTTCGAATTTGCCGTACCCATATTTTCAAGCCAAATTCATATTAGCAAAACATTATTTCTTCTCCTTAACACAATAACTGAGAGCTAACCATTCTTCCATCAAGTTGTCATTACCCAATTCACTAAAAAAAATAATGAATGCATACTCCGCACATTCTCTTTACACTCTTTACATTCTCTGTCGTAAGAGGCGACTAAAACCCACCCTCCGTATACCGAGTATGGCGTTTACAAAAAACATGCAATGAACAAAACAAAAGATTTGAATACCCCAGGTGGCAGTCCAGGTAAACTGGAAAATCCACCCTCTTCGGAGGTCGGCTCTACGGATTCTGGGGAGAGCCATTTATTGCACCTTATAAATCCCTTCTCAAAAAGTACAAGGATATCTCGATCTCCACCAACAAGATCGAACGTCTCCGGAAAAAGAAGTCCGCCGGAAGCGCAAACGCGTGAAAAACGGATGAACCAGACGGATGAAGAAGAGCTAACACGCGAAACGAATTGGGTCGAAAAGAAACGACCTAGCAAAAAACGAAAAGCTGTTTCCACACCGGAAGTCGAGCCACAAAAAGATGAAAAGCGCAAGGAGATGCAAGAAAAGCAACAACAACCAAAATAACGTCCTCTGCCACCGATAAACGTCGTTGGAATTACGGACTATAATAAGTTGCATTGTCTCCTTAAAGGAACTCTGGCATCGAAGTTTATGGTGACATCTCTGCGAAACAATACGTGGAAAATCAATGTCGATGATGCCGACAGTTACCGATCAGTATCTAAAAAATTTAATGCCGAAAAGATTCAGTGGTATACTTATGAAAATAAGTTAGAAAGACCACTGCGTGTTGTAGCAAGGGGACTCCACCCCTCGTGCACTAAAGAAGATGTAATGCACGACCTTCAAGGCAAAGGCTTTCAAATTCTTGATGCCGTCAATATTATCAAGAAGGAGAAGCATGAAAAATTGGTAAAGCGCGGACTTCCACTATTCATGCTTAGTTTTGATAAAGACGAAAATAAAGATATTATATACAGTATCAAGACTATTCTAAACATCGTGGTCAAAATCGAACCCATGCGTAAGACCTCCAGATCAACCCCACAGTGTAAGCACTGTCAAGGCTTCAATCACACGCAGACTTACTGCCAGAAAGAGCCGCGATGCGTCAAATGCGCAGGTAAGCATCTCTCGGAAGAGTGTCACCTAAACAAGCAAACCCCAGCCACTTGTATAAATTGCAAAGGAAAACATCCTGCGAACTATCGAGGTTGCGAAGTGGCGAAAGAGCTCCAAAAACGCCGCGATACGCTAAAAAATTCGATGCGTCCGAATATGAAACCAATCAAGAACAGACCCAAAATAGCTACGAAAAAAGCAGCGAAAGATATAAAGTCCGTCGATCGGTTTATGATAAAAAATCCGAAAGTAATAGAGATAAGGTAACAGAAGCAAAATCTCCGAATATTGGCGTGCAGTCTTATGCTCAAGCGGCGAAGACAGTTAAGGGTACGTACACGACGGACAACTCACGGGAGATCAAAGCAAGAAACCGTCCAAACTTTAATGTAAAGACTTCTTCTCAAGTTGCCATTGACATTGAAAAATAGTGATAGAGGTAGTTCAGAAGATCATGTATCCAATGTTTTTTCCCTAATTCTTGCGAAACTTGAAGAGCAATACAAAACAAATAAACTAATTTTCGAGAGACTAGTTGCACTAGAAAACAACATTCATAACACGCGCACTTCAACCAGAATATGAAAGAAACGCTTAAAATTCTTACTTGGAACGCTAACGGGCTCATACAAAGACTCGACGAGTTAGAAATATTTATGCGAGAGGAAGATTGATATATGCTTGGTCTGTGAAACTCATCTGATAAAGCAATCGAATATTAAGATAAGGGGATATAGCGGGTATCACGCCTTTCACCCATCGGAAAGAGCCAGAGGCGGATCATCTTTGTTTATAAAAGAAAATATCGAACACTCAGCGGAAATAAAAATTGAATTAGAAGCAATGCAAGTAAGCACGGTACGCTTTAGAAATAGACATTTTGCTTTCAACATTTCGTCTATATATTGTACACTGCGATGTAAACTTGAAGAAAGTGATTTCACAAACATCTTCAACTTCCTTAAACCAAATTTTATTATTGGTGGTGACTTCAACGCGAAACACCCCTTCTGGGGCTCAAGGTACGCCTCTCAGAAAGGTAGAAAGCTTTATAATGCGGGTATGCAATTCATTTGTGATTTTTACTCGACGGGTAAACCAACATATTGGCCAACTGATAGAAATAAGATACCAGATCTGATTGATTTCTTTGTTGTTAATGGAATATCTGGCAACTGTATAAAAGTTGAAGAAAGCTTTTATCTCTCCTCTGATCATTCTCCAATCATTATGACGATAAGCGAAGCTTTGATTAAAAAAGTAGGACCGGCCAGATTAACTGGCGCGAAAACTAATTGGGATGGCTTTAAAAAAGATATTGAAGCAAATATTGAGCTGAGCGTATCACTTAAAACGCCCTATGAACTTGAAGTTGAAGTAGATCGCTTCGTCGAAATCTTACAGGATGCCGCGTGGAAGAATACTCCCAAGCCAAAGAGAACCCCGGCCAGTTACATTCAAACTTATCCGCAGGAAATAAAAGAGATGATTAAGGAGAAGAGAAAAGCGCGTAAAAGATGGCAGCAAACTCGGGCTCCGCAACATAAAGCACATCTTAACCGTTTGTGCAACTCACTAAAAAGATCTATTAAAGACCTTAAGAATAATGAAATACAAACTTACCTAGAAAGCTTAACGGCAGAAAAAGAAAAAGAAACTATTCGCTTTGGATGGCTATAAAAGGTATTAAAAAACCTCAAATTCAAGCCGCGCCAATTAGAAAAAATTAAGACGAATGGGCCAGGCATGATAAAGAGAAAGCGCAAGTTTTTGCCGCCCACCTGGAAGAAACTTTCAAACCGTTTGATGGACAAGCTCTTATTGAAAATATAAATACGTCGTATATAGACAATAGCGTAATAAGGAATGCAACGCTTACCGAACTTAAGGAAGAAATAAAGAAACTTAAACCTAAGAAAGCTCCTGGATACGACCTAATTACGGGAGAGGTTCTTAAAGCACTACCAAGAAAAGCTCTAATTAAGCTTCTGTTCATTATAAACGCCGCGATTAGACTAGAATATGTTCCCAGTCAATGGAAAGTCGCCGAAGTTAAAATGGTCCTTAAGCCTGGAAAACCGCCGAATGAAGAAACGTCTTATAGACCGATTTCGCTTCTTCCAATTATATCGAAAGTGTTCGAGAGAATATTGGTTAGGCGAATACAGCCGGTAATAGAAGAAGGACATCTCATCTCTGATCATCAATTCGGATTCAGAAGTAAGCATTCTACAGTTGAACAAGTACATCGAATAACACATGTAATCGAAAAATCACTTGAAGAAAAAAAGATTTGTTCAAGCGTATTCCTTGACGTTTCTCAAGCCTTTGACAAGGTCTGGCACGAAGGCTTAAAGTTTAAATTACGACAAGTTCTGCCAGAGCACCTATATAATATTTTGAAGAACTACCTTACGAATAGGCTATTCCGCGTCAAATGTGGAAACGAATATTCTGATTTTAAGGAAATAATGGCTTTGGTGCCGCAAGGAAGCGTTCTTGGTCCAGTCTTATATCTATTATACACTCGTGATATACCGCAAGTAGAAGGCACTGAGCTAGCTACATTTGCCGACGACACTGCTATCTTGACAGTAGGTAAAACGGTCGAAGATACTACAGAAAAACTGCAAGAAGCTTTGAATAGAGTAAATGAATGGACAAAGATTTGGCGAATCGCACTTAACGAGACCAAATCCGTTCATGTAAATTTTACTTATAAAAAAATAAATAATTTGCCGATCTTTTCAAACTCGGTTCAAATCCCGTTTGCAAACGACGCTAAGTATCTTGAATGACATATGGTATACAACTCTGGGGTTGTACCAAAATAAGTAACATTAAAATTTTACAAACTTTTGAGAACAAAGTGCTAAGGGGTATTGTTAATGCGCCATGGTATATCAGAAATAGCGATATCCACAGAGATCTTGGCATTAAAACAATCGAAGACGAAATCAAAAACTACGCGAGAAAGCATAAAAGTCGACTAGAAAGTCACGCTAATATAACAGTCCTCCAAGTGTTGGATGAAAGAAATTTACTTCGCCGTCTACAAAGAATCAAACCTTTAGACTTAGCGAGTTAAATAACTGCGTCTAAACTGCGGAGCTAGCAGGAACTTCTAATGGGAAGGTACCTGCAAAACGTCATTATTTCGCGAAACGAAAACTACTTGATAAGTCGAATACTTAGTTGTAGTAAAAAATGAAAACAAGTCTGTTTTGAAGGGAGGTTTTTTAGTGGGTAAGAATCCCACACTACTATGAGTACGCGCTGTCGATCCTCATAGTGTCTTGTTGAAGATTTTCACCTACCCTCGGAAAAAAAAAAAAAAAAAAAAAAAAAAAAAAAATTCTCTTTACACTCATTTTTCACACTTTTCACATTTGGCAATGGCGGCTTCTCATTTTCTGTATACATTTAACACCTTATCAACCAATCGTATTCAAGAAATTGATCAGTCTGCGTTGAGAACTCACGCAGTAAACATGAAAGTAAGGGTATACCATATGCGATTTTTCTTCTGTTTTGTGTGGAATTCCTGGAAAAGAGAAAACATGCGCGAACTTACTGCATACTCAGTTGAAACGATCTATAGGATTGACAATACGAGTAGCGCGCGGGCACATGAGATGAAATAAACAATCTTTCAATTTCGGACCGTAACACATCAATGCAACTTCAACTGCATCTGCAGCAAAAAGGTTTGGGTTATATGGTGGAATATTGTTTCGCCGAAGGTTCGCCGTTGTTACAACATTTATAAGCATCCATAGTTACAAACGAACATCGGTAGTTTCGAAATTATTGATATATTGATAGTTACCATTGATAGTTCGTTTCTGTAGTTAGTGCCCTTCATTTTTTTTTTTTTTGGTTCTCCAATATTCTAGACAGGGTAGCATTCACCTGATCCGATTTCCCATACTATCGTTCCAAATTGTCCTTGGTGCTGATGAGGAATTGTTCGTTATTCCATGTACACAGAATTATTGAATATTATTAAATATTATTCGCTGTCGGTGCTGAGGACATGGAAAAAACACTTATGCAGACTGAAAAACGACGAAGATGATCAATATTACCGCTGTCAGGCAGAATGAGCCATTTAACAGTGACGATGATAGTTAAGACTCCCGTCATCCCGATCAGAATGAATTGAGGACAACGATATACAAACTAAAATCCAACAAAGCAGCTGGAGCCGACGGTCTTGCCACGGAACTTTTTAGGGCAGGAGGAGATAAGTTAGCAAGAAGCATGCACTAGCTCCACTGTAAAATTTAGTCGAATGAAAGTATGAAACCTTAGCATCGTTCCCAATGTCGCTTCACCGTCATCCGTGTCACCTTCTATTTGTAATTATTCAATGATCTTACCATTCATTCGAGCAAATAAAGCACTTTGAGCTGGCAGCACTTAAGCATGTTTTTGGATTCGAGTTGAGAATGCAAAAAACGAACAACGATTGGGTTGAGCTTTATGTTTGCATTCAGATTTCAGGTGCATGTGTTGTTTACGTTAAACAGCCCGATAACATCAACAAATTCAAGTAGAGCTTTATTCAGTTTAGTGCAGTGGTTCTGTTAGCTGCTTATATTTGGTGTCATCTCGTGATTATGTACTAAGTGAAATTAAATTTCTGTAATGAAGTATATATTTCATCTCTCTACATACAATGTACGAGTAAGTCAAGCATTTGATAAAAAATAATGACAAATGTAACATGGAACATCATGATATCTTACATTTCAAACGACAGTCTTAACAATGCCCACACATTGTGGGCTTTTAACACATATTTGCACCGTTTTCTTATTCAAAGCTCATTCAGTTTTAATAAAAGCTTTTGAAACATAGATCAGATATGGCAATGAGGCAATTTATACATCATAATTTTTTTTAATTGCCGACTGTGTTATTCTACTCATACCCGATAAAAATTATTTTAATTTTCACACTTCAAGCAGCACTACGCTTTTTAAGGAAAATTGCTGTAGTGAAGGATTACAAATCAACTCGAGTAGGATATTTCTTCTTAAAGTGGTTGGAACGTTTATTCTTCTTCTTCCTCTTCCTTTTATCAGCGAGGTTATAATCCGAAAATAAGGGATCACAGCCCTCCCACTTCACCGCATTTCTACTGATCCGCCTATGAGGTTCGCTTATTTGACCTCAGAAAATATCGGCAGGCCTGCCGATTTTGGATCACTCGGTTACTGAGGCCTTAGAAATGCCGATGTCGTCGCATTTGTCTGATCCAGGCGTTTATACTTAGGTCTGCCTTTCCTACATCGCGATGTCTTTGGAACGTGCATTGATATTGCCTTTTTAACAGGGTTCAAATGATCTCTTCTTTGAACGTGGCAATACCAGCTGAGCCGGTCGCGCTCTATACTTTGTACGATGGTTTCCTTGATGTGAAAGCCATTACAAGGACAAAACGTTGGAACGTTGATAGAATGAAATTATATTTTTATAACTTTGAATCTCCCTTCGTACATATGTTTTTCTTTAAGAAAATAACATTAGTTAGGTGGCTGTCTTTACCGCTATGCAGAAGGGGGTATTTCAATGTATTACCGACAAAGTATTACCGACCTGCTATGTAAGGAGCAGAAGTAAAACGAAACAAATACAGTTATTTTTCAGACTATTCTCCCTGAAGCTTAATAAACCTTTTATATTGATTAATTAAAGCTTTAAGGCCATCGAAACACTATTACGAGGTTTGTCTCGAAATAGCCCAAAACGGCAGCTAAAATTTCATCATCGCATCGAATTTTTTTCCTCGAAGGTCAGACTTTAATTTGCTAAATAAAAAATAATCGCTAAGGGCCAAATATGGCCCAACATGATCAATTTGTGGGAATTCACATTGGCATATGGCGGACTGTGCATTAGCAGCCTAGCGGAAGGATGGTATTTTTAGTCGAAGGCTGAGGTGGGCTCGCCGATTCTAGGGTTAACTCGAAGAAATATCCTAAACTTTGGGAAATAGATACTTTATTGTCCAAAATTAAATACAATATTTTCTTTGAACAATGCAACGAGTTCAATTTCAACAGCTTTTATACTTAACAATTCCAGAATAATAAACTTAAGCTATCTTAACGGTAAATCTGGTCCTGCCCTCAGGTCGGAGCTCGATGACGCTGGCTTTATTGACAGGCTCGGAAAGGCAATCTGGACAGCCTCGCGAAGTTTCAGTCAGCTTTATGGACAGCCTCCAAAGTTTCGAGTCTGCTGTATGGACAGGTTCTGAAAAGCAGCTCGCTTTATGGACAGGCTCGCATGGTTCCAGTCCGCTTTATGGGCAGGTTCGCTTTATATGAAGACTAGAAAAGGCAGTACGCTCTATGGGCAGGATTGCAAGGTTCCAGTCCGCTTTATGGACTGGCTCGTAAGGCCCCATTCCGCTTTATGGCCAGGCTTAGAAAGGCAGTCTGCCTTATGGGCAGGTTCGCAAGATTCCCGTCTGCCTTATGGGCAGGCCCTCAAGGTTCCAGTCCGCTTTCTGGGCAGCTTCACAAGGTTTCAGTCCGCTTTATGGACAGGCTCGGAAAGGCAGTTTGGTTTATGGGTAGGCTCGGAAAGGTAGTTTGCTCTATGGCCATGCCCAATGGGCATGCTCGCAAGGTTCCAGTCCGCTTTATGGACAGGGTCAGAAAGGCAGGCTACTTTATGTGCAGACTCGCGAAGTTGCAGTCAGCTTTCTGGGCAAGCTCGGAAAGGCAGTCCGCGCTATGGGCAGGCTCGTAAAGTTCCAGTCCACTTTATGGGCAGAATATAATAATTAGTTCACTTAAGACTATGGTACCAAATTAATATATCTATAAATATTATAAATAATTCAATGTGTTGAAAACTAATATGAACTTTACGGTATATTTGAAAACAAAATCAGATATTCCGCAAAAGGACCCATTAAATAGCTCACAGGTGCCTTTTCTGGCTAGCAGATCCGCAGTTTCATTTCCATTGACGCCTACGTTGCCCGGTAGCTACCACCATTTTATTGTATTGGGCCAAGTTTTGTAAACTGTCGAAGCAGCTCAAAACTGACTTGAACTGATCAAGAGAAAGATCAATACCTAGAACGCCGCCGGGGCGCTTGATTGTCGGTGAGTATGTACAATAGATGGTAGCACCTTTGATGGCTGAGTGCAGGTGAATAATAACGCAAGTCTCAATGGCGTAAAGTTTGGCTTGGAAAACACGGATACTTTTCCAAGTGGTTTCGAAACTGTATGATTAGGTCCGTACACACTGGCACCAACTCCTGAATCCAGTTTTTGATCTGTCGGTGTATCACACGATTCAGTGTGATTTTGGCATAAAGTCAGAAACCGTAGTGAGCATATCTAGCATATCTTGTTATTATAGGTACTATTTTCATCTGACTTTCGACTGTCAGTGCGGGCCTATATGCGTCCCAAATTTTGCTGCCGGTTTCCCACGATGCATGCTGCATCTCCGATAGTGGATGCAGCTTCAAAGCAACTTTGCGCACGTGAAATTCTACCAGTCTCTCTATACTTTTCAGTAAGAAGGAGATCAGACTTATGGGTCTGAAACCTTTGGGGAGCGAATAGTTGTCCTTACCAATTTTCGGTATGAAAGCTACTCTGACTATCCGCCAAGGTATAGGAATATATGCCAGCGCCAAGCCAGTGGTGAAAAAAAGTTAAATCTATAAAGATCAGTCAAATTTGGCAATTACTCTTTTCAATGAAAAAATATCTTCACACTATTATACAACCAGTCGACTTTATCAATTCATAGCTGATCGAAGCCTCTCCCTATCTTTTAATTAATTTGAAACAATGGCGAAGACCCTGTTATGCATCTGAACATTTAGTCTTCCTCATGTAGTTCATTCCACCCTGCAGAAACTTCAGCTCATGTTCATTCGAACAGTCTGTTTTGCATTCTTTTACATAATTTTCAAATCAACATAGTTTGACCGTCAGTTTAGTTTAACATATCATGGTCAGCGCAACATTGCTGATTACCGGCGAAGTCTCTATTAATGAAAGAGCAAATAGATATAAATATTTGCTCGCAGTTAATATGGGCTAGTTTTCATTTTACTACACGAATACTTTTTATACTATTACTGAGGCTTTCATTTTGCTGTCTAAGCATTCTATTTATACTTTTCAAATGACTCTGCATGAGAAGAAATCCCCTTCTCAATTAGATTGACAAAATCTGGGCAGAAATGTTTGATGGATGGTGATTTGTTGGGATTCATTGCTATTTTCAGCTGTAATTCTTTCTTACCTTTCTAAGCAACGACGTTTTTGTTTACTAGTTACTGTTGCCTCCATCCTTATATGATTGACGATATTCTTTATATCTTATTCTCTAATTATAAGAGTCTCTTTATAAATTATGAATTAAAATGTATACCAGCTTTAAAGCAATTTTATATGGAAGAGGGAGTAGAGGTGAACTATTTGGATACCGCAAGCAGCTGCAAGGACTAGCGATTCAATTTAAGAGGGCGGAAGAAACTTTTGTGCTGGAAATTAAAAACGACCACACTTTCCTCCATATAGTGCCCGTGTATCTAAACGGTAGTGCGTGATTTTGATGAACTAGGAGACCTGCTGAACTCTTTAGAATCAACAAACATAATATTTATCGGTGACCTTAACGAAAGAATAGGGTGCAGCGATACTAAGGGTATCAGGATCCTCGAACTAGCAGACGCTTACGACTGCGGAAATATAAATGGGAGCTGTAAAGGTGATCCGCATGGGGAATTAACTTTTCTTCGCGGAACAGCTTGTTCACTCATTGGTTACTGATATTTCCGGATTTTGGATTTCTTCACTCTGCGAGTTTAGAGTAGCGATGAAAACATTCTCCGATCACATGCCCCTGGAGGTTACGTTTAAAATGTCTGCTGCCTCAAATGTTGCAAATATACCGCAGTTAGGGCTATTGCCGAAGATAGTATGGAGAGATGGATTTCGAGAGTTATACCAACAGAATCTTACCACAGAACTTGTAAGTTTGCGCGAATCAAACACTTCCTTCAGTATAGAAACATTAACGGAGATGGTAGAAGTGCTTGTGCCAGCAAACCATGCCGACACTTAATTAGCACAGAAGCGCCGTTTTAATACCACGACTTAAGTGACCTAACGGATGTAACAAGGACGTTAGCTACTAGGGAAAAAAAGAAGAAAAAGGGGTAAGGAATTTCAAATCCACCCCCTTACATTGAGGAAGCTGATAATATCCCTAATGCTAATCTCCGCTAGCTCTATAAGGTTGTCGAAAAAGAGTTTACCTAACGTACGCTATCTGGCCTTGGCTAAAGCCGGACACTTGCAGAGGAAGTGTAAGATTGTTTCTATCTCGTCAGCAGTATTGCAGCTGCGACAGTGTGGCCGCATGAACCCTGATGGGCGAGTGGCCAGTACTAACTGCCAGAACTCTTGCGATATCTGAACGGTTGGTGTTTAGTAGATCTTGCGTTCTTTTCCGGGAGTATTTGGGCCACATCTGCCTGGAGATGACACAGCTCCGCACCCCCTGCCATCTACTAGAAATAGGAGAGCTCTAACGAGAAAAAATGCCAGACTAAACAAGCAAAAATGGTTTGACAATGAATGCATTAGGGCTAGGAATGCACCCTTTGCATTCCTTAGATTACTATGCACCAGCAATTCCACTTCCTTTAAAGTTCTTTACGCGATGGCGAAAAAATATTTTGAAAATCTGTGGTTTTCAAAAAAGCAAGCGTATGATTAACGAAACATAGATCATCGAAACATAGACTAAATGGGGCAAGATTCTCAGCAGAGTTCTGGAAGGCTGTGAAGATCGTCAATGGAAAGAGGAATACTATCGCCCTGGATTGCAAGCAGATAAGCTGGAAGACCACTTCAAGAATCGTCTCAATGCAAAACAAACCTCGCCATCGTTCCATTATGCAGCCATTCTGATTGTTAATGAATTTTTAGATGCACCGATCACGGAAGACAAAGTTTTAATGTTATTGAGAATGCTAAAAGGAACAAAGCCCCAGGAGTAGATCGTATTTCTTTCGAATTCTACAAGAATTGTACGTCAGAATTTCTAGCAGCACTTACGTCGGAATTCAATCAAATATTTAAAACTGCGAATGTACCACGAAGCTTTCGAAAATCGATAATGTAGCCGTTGCACAAGAAAGGAGACTATGAGGACCCAGCAAATTATCGGGGTATATCGTTCTTGAATACGTCGGGTAAGTTGTTTGCCGCAGTCCTTTTCAACAGGCTCACTTTGTGGGTCGAAAATAAGGACATTTTGCACACCAAGCAGGTTTTAGACGAAATAATTCAACCATCGATCAAATATTTTCACTCATAAATATCGCAGAGGATTGTAAGAAGAATCACAAAAAAACAATATGCATTTTTCGTAGACTTTCGAGCCGCCGTCGATACTATAGCCCGCGAAGCGTTTTTCTATAAGCTCTATAAGATTGGATTTTCAACAAAGGCAGTTAACGTTTTAAGGGCTATGTATGACAATAATGTGGCCTACGTCTGGGATGGGATTCACTTACCCGAGGAGTTTTAAACGTTAATGGGCGTTAAGCAAGGATGTGTCTTAAGTACATTGTTGTTCGTTCTATATGTTAACGAAATAACAGAAGCTGTAAGGAGTGGAATAGAGATAAATCGCACAGAGATCCCTGCTCTGTTATTTGAAAATGATAATGTCTTCTTCGCAGATACAGTGGACGGCGAGCAGCTAATGATTTATAGGCTAGAAAATAATTGCAACACCTGGAA
The DNA here is from genome assembly GCA_945910035.1 of Brachypalpus laphriformis. Taxonomy (NCBI): domain Eukaryota; kingdom Metazoa; phylum Arthropoda; class Insecta; order Diptera; family Syrphidae; genus Brachypalpus; species Brachypalpus laphriformis. Next base: position 190,685,963 of record OX246753.1, on the reverse strand, counting down.
CTTGTCTGGTAACTTAACAAAGTCGAAGGTGATGATATTTAGAAGCGGAGGTGGCAGGTACTCGCGAAGAGAAAAGTTGCAATATCGGGGGAGCAAATAGAAGTTGTCCGCGAATATAAGTACCTAGGTGTGCTGATTGCATCCAACCTAAGCATGAGTAAGCATTTAAAATCCAAGTTGGCGGAAGCTAAACGAACAATTATGCAGTTCTGTTTGAGGAAGTTGTATCAATAACAAAAACATTACACACACTGCAAAGCAAAACGTATTCCGTGCAACTGCAACTGCCATTCTCCTTTACGGAGCAAAAGTATGGGGATATTGTTCATTTGAAATTGTTGAAAAGTCCCTTCATCAGGAGAACTGCCGAGCAATTCACCCAACTACATGCTCCATCTTGAGACCGGTATAGCACCTCTGTTCTTGGATACCGTCAAGCTCCACTCCGACTACGTGTTTTTTTTATTTTTTGCTTAGGGGGTAGTGGAAAAACGCTAATGCGCACGACTACGTGGTAAAAGTTGTGGCAATGAAGGAGGAAAGAGTGCCAAAAACTGTGCTAACTCAGATGGTAATGACTAGGGGAAAGACCATTCAAGAATGGGAAAGGCTAACAACGGATTGGGGATTGAATTTATTCAATGTCCCCAACGAGCAGCCAGCATCAATTAAACAAAAGTTCAACATCCTACTGGAGAAAACGGGCCAAAGAATGTATGACAATTATGTCAGAGAAGCTAAGTCATCTCAATATAGAGCACGTTATAGCAAGGCTAACTCACGTTTTATGCCGCAGAACATATTTTTAGCAGGCAAAACGGCAAAAATGATATGCATCATCTTTAAAATAAGAGGAGAACTCCTACCCCTTAGCTACATACCCTATCGCCCCGAACTTCCCTTACTGTGTAACCCATGCAATCGCAACGAGCGGGAAGATGTGTATCACTTCCTTGCAGTATGCTGTATGCCCCATTCTAAAGGAATTTCGTGTTAACTTTTTTGGAACACGTTTACTTGAGTTGGAAGAAGCGATGAGCATACCAAACGTCAAGAAAGGACGGGATTAGGTATAGATACAACGTAAATACTCTATGTTATCGAACCTGTATTCTTGAAGGAAACTTTTAAAATACAAGCTATCATCGCAAATATTTTTCCAACTAATTTGAAATAGTAGAAAAGACAAAATGGTAAATAAATTTATATGTATTGGTAAACGGCCTTCAGCCAAACCAAATAGACTTATAAGCCTAAATACTAAGAATTTGTATTAAATATTGTTTTTATGGAAAATAAATAGTCTAACTAAACTAACTAACTATCTCGTTCTTTACCCTCTGTACTTTAATTTGAATTTTTCCGAGGACTAGATGGGAGCCTATATAGGCTTGTCAGTAATGTGTACATAATTGTTTCTGAAAAGTGATATCATAATTTGCCTGCTCTACCATTGGCAACTTTACTTTCCCTTTTCTCCGCGAAAGTGTTTCTACTTGTATAAGCCCGACGTGGTCTATTCATCGCCTTATATCGTAGTATCGTAAAATCTTTCTAAGCACTTGACTAAAGAATCAACAAATCAGGAATCTACTATTTTATATAAAGGGAACCCAAATCCTAGAGCACTCAGACTCGCCGGTCTCTTGTACTACCAGGTAGGAAGCATTCTTTGGGACAGTGATTGGAAAAACTTCGTTGTTATTCGTTTTTCTCTTGTACTCCGGTGGCTATTGGATGCTGTTCTCCGCTGAATATTGAATCTACCTACGAGCGATGCACCAACCATTTTACCATTACCACCCGTAATTATTCAATTAGGACAAAACGCAAAAAGCTGATCGTTGAATTTCTTTAATTTTATTAAAAACATTGGTTAACCCTATAAATTACAAGCTAAATGCTAATATAAATAAATTAAACTATTCGTGTACAAATGAGCGCTTACAACAAAATACTGTATAACCTTAAAATAAATTTATGTCCACAACACACTATGCCAGCGTGACGAGTTTATCTATTGGTACCTTGGAGAAGAAATTATTCAAATGCTGCACTAGAATTGGTGCCCATTGATCTCTAGTAGCTGGAATGCCGACTCTGATAATTTCTGGTAGATTCTCATTGACCAAGTTAAGTATCATTGCATCTGCAGGATTAAAACAAAAATGATTACGAAAACCGAATTAAAACTCACTTCCAAGTACTCACTCAAATTACTGTCGGAGAAAATTCCATTGGCAGCAATTCTTGCATTACCTACACTTATGTCTGCTGTTAGCCTATTCAACACGACTCGTCGTCCTACATCGGTGTCTTGAAAAGCTCCATCTGTCAATATTGTGGCTTTGATGTTATCTAGAAAAGAAATATTAATCAAAAAATTAATTTGAAACCTCTCCATTGTGACCTTACTCAATGTGATGTTGAATAGCCCCTTCGGTACTAATCGCAAACCTCCAAACTTAACATCGGCTTTGAAGCTACCGCCAGCTTGGATTTTTGGCAATGTTGCATTGACTCTAACCACAAAATTGCTTCCAGTGAAATTGCTCACAAAGTCCATGACACGAATTCGACTGATGCCAAAGATGTTCATATTTTTCACCAACAAACCGCCTTGAACTCCTTCATTCGAGTAGCGAAAGATACCTTTTTTGAAGAAATATGGATCCACAGCAGCCATGTTCAACTCGGGGACTCCTTTCTAAAATGTGAAAGGGTTATTATTTAGCATTGACTGGTATCGTTTTGGGTGACAGACATTAAGCAGAGGAATGATGGTAAGGAATTCGTTCTTGATGCATTCGTCTCGGTTATCAGCGTTCACACTGCAAGGTGCTATAAGGGTTGGTATCGGTTCTGGAATGGAAAACAAAATTGTACAATGTATTTAGGTGTTAGAGGCGATAAGCTTCCATCAAGAATACTTAAGTTCAGACTGTTTTTTAGATACTCAATTTCGGATTTGAATTCATGGTTCTAAGCCATGAAAATTAAAAAGGCAATTCTTGGGACGTATATATTATTCTTCTTTTTCTTCCTTTTATCAGCGAGGCCATGATCCGAAAACGAGGGATCACAACCCTCCCACTTAACCGCATTTCTACTGATCCGCCTGTGGGGTTCGCCTATTTGACCTTAGAAAATATCGGCAGGCCTGCCGATTTCGGATCACTCGGTTACTGAGGCCAATGAAATGCCGATGTCGTCGCATTTGTCTGATCCAGGCGTTTGTACATTCCTACATCGCGATGTCTTTGGAACGCGCATAGATATTTCCTTTTTAACAGGGTTCAAATGATCTCTTCTTTGATCGTGGCAATACCAGCTGAGCCGGTCGCGCTCTATTTTTGAACGATGGTTTCCTTGATGTGAAAGCTTCCACGGATCTTCGAACTTCTTATTCGATCAAGCTTTGTCACTCCTGCTGTCATGCGAAGCATCTTCATCTCAGCTGCCGTTAATTTACTCTCATACTTTTTGTACATCGTCCAACATTGTGAACCGTATGTGAGCGCTGGACGCACAACTGCAGTGTAGAGCCTTTCTTTCAACTTAGGGGGCATTTTTCTGTCACAGAAGATAGCGGAATTTTCTCGCCACTTCATCCACCCTACGCTTACACGATGATTGATGTCGTCATCACAAGATGCTTTGCTATTGATCATAGATCCCAGATATTTGAACTTTTCGCACTAGGGTAGCACTGTTCCATTCAAATAAATGTCTGGAATAGGCCTGAGTGGATCAGAGAACGGGCAGCATAAGTACTCTGCGATACCCATTTCCCTCCAGAACGTCCACCCACACATCAAGTGCTCATTGCAGGGATGTAGGATCCTCACTTATGATGGCTCCATCGTCAGCAAAGAATAACTGATGTACCTTGGGGTCCATCACTTTACCTTCAAGCAGATAATCAAGGACTGTAATAAAGAGCAAAAGACTAAAAACGCTTCACTGGTGTACCCCGGCTTTGATTGGGAACTCTTCGGTTACTCCAGCGGGGCATCTTACTCTTATCTCTGCTCCTTCGTACATGTCCATGATAGGTACATAGGTTTCTGGAACCCCTCGATGTCTTAGCGCCACCCATATCAAATCTCGTGGTTGTCTGTCGAATGCCTTTTCAAAGTCAACCAATACAATATGCAAATCCCTTAAGGAATCACGATGTTTTTCCATTATGATCTTTATACTTTGGATTGCATCTGTGATTGATTTACCCGAGACAAACCTGCACTGATCATCAGATAGCCGTATTATTTTTCGCAGTCGGCCACCTAATACCCGCTCAACGATCTTCATGGTGTGTGACATCAGCTTGATCGAACGGTAGCTATCACAGTTTCGCGTATCACCCTTCCCTTTGTATACAGGGAGAAGGTAACTTTCCCTCCATTGATTCGGCATTGGATCACCTCTCACGAATTTGGAGATGAGAATTCTGAGCCATCTGAACCCGACGTCTCCCATCTTTTTCCAGAACTCAGAGGGCATCTCATCTGGCCCAACCGCTTTTCGTTTTTTGGAGTATTTGACCGCCTCACTAACTTCTTCGACTGTAATGTCGGGTACTTCTTCACAGTTAGGGGTGGCTCTTGGAAAGTATCGCCGGGAAAACTGTTCATTTAAAAGCCCTTCACAATACTGCCGCCACCTCTGCAGAATTTTGTCGTCATCCACAAGAAGCTGGCCATGAGCATTGTTAATGAACTTTGGCGAACGAATCTCCTGAGCATTCCTCCTTCTTTGGGCGGCTATTTTGAAGATAGTGGCGCTCTTGTTCATATTGTGTCTTCGCAGCTCCTGGATAGCCTGGTTTGCATTAGCAACCGGGGAAGATATTTTCTCCAGCTCCCGATACAGGCCCTCCGTACTCTCTGCTTGAAGCTGGGCGCACTTTTTCTTCGCTTTTTTCTTGCAACATCTGTATTCCATTTCGAGGCGAACTTTTTCGTCATTATTATTAGAGGGGCACTTTGACCAAGCTTTGAAAGCCGCTTTCTTCTCATTTATCACTTTCTTAGCTTCATCACTCCACCATGTTTCTTTGGCGTGTTGATGGTGGCCTTTTAAAGCTCCTAGCAGTGATTTGGCCTTCTTTAAGCAAGTTCGCTGTAGGGAATCCCACATATTTTGCGCTCTGCACTCTTCATCCTCAGCTCCGTTGATGGTGTGAGAGAGGTAATTTTTCATTACGAAAACAAAAGCCTCGCCTTTTTCTTTGTCCAGATTGTACCACTTGATTTTCTCAGAGACCCTTGTTTGTTTGCTCTTCTTCGGTGTTTTCATAAAAATTTCTGTTAGCAGGAGACGATGTTAACGAACGATTGCCTCTCCCAGGATCACTTTGCAATCTTTTACCCGAGGATACATGAAACTGGCTACCAAATGGTAGTCAATCTGAGTTTCATCTCCACCACTGCTGTAAGTGATCAGGTGTCGGCTTTGTTTGATGAACATGGTATTTAACACGATAAGACCGTGTGATTTGCACATGCTTAGGATGTCTTCACCAGGAAAGCTCCTGGTGCCATATCCTAGTCCTCCATGGCAGTCTTCATAGTCTTCGTTTGATTTCCCGACATGTCCATTCAAATCTCCTCCAACAAACAGAAACTCTTCCTTTGGGATGTTCTTAAGGACATTGTGGAAATCTAGCCAAAATGCATCTTTATCTCTCTGATTGCACCTATTGTGGGGAGCATATGCACTGACAATATTCCACACCTCTCCTTGTATTACTAGTTTGAGAGACATCAAACGGTCGCTGGACTTCGAAATGCTCTAGACGTTTCCAAGTAGCTCTGCCGCAAGGATGATACCTATTCCGTCCTTAGCCTTTTCCGTTCCGTAGTAGAACATCTTGTAATCTTTTGTTCTAACGTCCAAGAAACGCGCCCGATTTCCGGCGTTTTTCCATTTCGTCTCTTGGACACACAAGATGTCCACCCGCGTTCTATTCATCATCTATTCCAGCTCGTAACTTCGACCGGTCATGCTTCCAACGTTCCAACTCGCGACCCTCAAATTGCATCCAAACTGTTTCATTATTTTGCTAGCCCCCGGAATCCGTATAGCTCTGACCCGAACATTTCTGCTCGGTCCAGGATCAGTACCATGCACAGCAGTGGTAGTGCCTTTCCTTGCAAGTATTACCATAATGATACAGTTTTGCAATATTACCATATTGCGATCGTGTTTGTTGTTTGACACGTGCATGCTCCTGTTTTAGTATTGTTTGATCTTTCTTCTATGACACCGGTGATCTCCAGTCGTGTCAACCCACGGATTCGCATGCACACTTGTGGGAGGGTTTTTAAGGTAGTATATGTATCGCTAGGCTCACTTGTGTGTTATATTGCCTAGATCTGATTTGTCCCCTTAGTCGCCTTTTACGACAAGCGCTGGTTATTGGTGGGCGCTGCAGTGATATTCTTAACCCGTCCCTGCACGGGGACGTATATATTATTATGAAATGCAACTGGGTGCAATTGTCAGAGGCAGCCGTCAGAGCGAACAGCATGCCCACATATATACACTTTCAATGACCAGCTTAGCCTTCATGAGGGTCGCGGGGCAGGATGCTAAGATGCAATCTCTATTCTTCTCGACCCTCCGCTATTGACTCGAACTCATCAAAAGGAATCTTAAGATGGATCCAGGAGAGATATTGGACTTGATCCAACCATCTATTTCTAGGCCTACCAAGGGGTCGCTTACCTGATGGCACGTCTTCGAAGCCCATTTGTGAATATATGCACTACGTACTAGCGAACAAATGGGTTTTGAATGCATGCTTCATTGTACTTTGACTATGTGAAGAGCTATAATTTCTTGCTTCATATCTAAGTTCCGCCCAAAATAGTTACTGCCTTCTAAGGGGCATAAAATGTTATTAAAGTTAAGCTCGTTCATTTCTTATCGCAGCAATTGGGATTGTCTAAAACAGCTGTGTTCATATTAGTTCTTTCATTGCATATACAAATATGTATATATTTCTGTCCTCGGACGTGCCCATTACCACAAGGTGGCTCCAAACTATGATCCACCTACTCCCGATTGACATCATCAGCAAAGAATTCGCTACCAGTTCAGCGATAAGACTGAGAGGCTCCAAGGAATGGAGAGAACCACACACGAGGCACGTCAAAATACTCTCCATAAATCGTCATCTTCCCAAAATCTTTGACCACCTGAGCACAATTTCAACATGGGATATAGGCACTCAATACCGGATATAACTGAGTAAACGCAACGCGATGTCCTACACAGCGAATCGCTATCAATTTTCGCGCTCTAAAAACGAGGACAGAGTCGGTGGCGGAGTTTTCTCAGAAGACCTGGGTATCCACCTCTCTTTTAATCTTCCAAATCACTGCAGCGTCGACCCATAGTCGACCCTGTTCGTCATGCCACTGACTGGCTCGTGGTTGGTACATTGCCAATATCGGATATTGTTATATAATCAAATTCCTACGAGATCTAAGGCAGTGAAAGGCTGCTATGTATCTCTTAACGAAATAGCTGCACAGAACAATCACACCCTTTTCTGGGTACCATGTCACTGTGACATATCGGGGAATTGCGCAGCTGGCTCGATAAGGCACCGCACTGGTACAAATGGCATAAGCATCATCGACATCGAGGAGCCAACGTCTTATGTTAAGTAGACGTGCCGTGTTACCATGCCGACGTGGTAAGTGAAGCCAATCACCGATGGCCAGTGTAACACCGCTAAGCTACTTTGATCAACACTAAATAAGACCAGATCCATCGGAGTCCTGAAACACAAGAGGGGAACTCTTTCCAAAATAAAAAATATTTTCACCGAACACTGTGCTATAGGAAGACATGCCAGAAATTAGGCAATGATTTTTGGGAAAGTTGTAGGTATGAAGAGGAAGAAGAGAACATCAGTCGCTTTCTATGCACCTATCCTGCACTCGCCAATATCAGGAGGGCTACCTTAAGTGAATAATTTTCGACATTCTAAATTATATCGGCAATGCCCGCATGGCTAAAATTAACTCTATACAAAAAAGTAGATGGTACGAAGAGTAAGAGGGTGACCTAACCACTTTAAATATTGGCAGTTTAATGGACCTATTTCTGGTCTAAGTACATTCTTATCGAGGGTCGTTACTAACCAACAAACCAATAAGATTTATTTTCATATTTCGTCAAAACCAAGAACTAAAACCACAAAATTCCTTCCTGTAAACAGCTAAATTCTTTGGTAGCCTTCCCCATGCTTCTAAATGTAATCATGATTACAGGACAGTTCTAAATGAAACTTGGTTGTTAGTGTCCCAGCAAGGGAATACCATGCATTTTCTGCAAGCGTTTGGTTTTTAAATCGAAGTTTTGAGCTCGCTGAAAATAAACTGAGAGCTAATAGCTATGGAGCGTTTTTGTCGTAGTTTGTTTATCAGATCCTTTTTTTATGCACTAAAGCTTGGCTAAGCGTACCTAGTCACCTCCTTTACAAGCCATGTAGTACTTGATTTCCTAGTTTTAGTCAGTAATCAAATGTTTATTTATACATCAGTGGGTATGGATTTAGTTTCTCCCAACAGGAGCAATTGTTTTCATTCGATCTTCAGTAGATTCTAAAACCTGTCTAACATTGAAGCCTGCTGGCTTTTAGATGCTAGAAAATGGTGAGATGGAGAGTGTTTATTCTCCTACGAAACCGGAAGCTGAAATCACCTGAGTACCAATGCAGAAATATTCTTATCTTCAATTAGTTTCGTGATAATATGCCACATTGCTTGCTAGCCCATCTGGGTAGGTTTGGTAGTTATACGGTTATCTATGACGTGCTTGTTGACTCTCTCATTCTAGCTTTTCACGAAGCTAAATTAAATAAATATTTGGCTTTGGCGCAACAGCTCTTTAAGTGCCAGGGCCTAGCTTCACGCAACCACTCATGTTTCGTGCGTTATATTTTTTCACACGAATGGAAGTAACCTGCAGTTCAGTATCATATCCGAAGGGCAATTTGTTTGAGAAGTCTTTCGAGACAACAATACTCTCGGGTGTTTGTCAGACGTTCGCGAGAGGTGGGACCGTGAAAAAAACTCTTTGGTGTTTTCTAGGATTCAAACTTGGAACCTCACGCGCAGTGATCCGACACACTAACCACTTACGCTCATTAATGGCTTTTTGAAAAAACGAGTTTATCAAAAATTTGCTCTTGTAATATGCACGACTGAGAGAGATGTATTTGAGTCAAAAACTAGGTAGAGATTCATGCTATTAATGTAACTTACAGAAATTCAGTGATCAATTTATGGTTAACAAAATAGCAGTGCATTTAGTTCGATGCCATATTCGACGGGAGACAACAAACAATATCGGAGTTTAGAAAAGAGAACTGAAAACAGAAAAGGAAATCTGGAAATAAAAGGTACGTTCCGAAGTAAACAGGGCTTTCTAAAAATCGGTATTTCTAGTGACGCCAGCTATTCACAATTACATGCGTTGGAAAGGTAAATCCTTTACTGATGTACTGTGAAAAATTTATGACAATTGAACGGAGTTACTGCGTCTGAAGTGACAGTATGTTTGTGTCATTGGTACAAAAATGACCATCGAACAAAGAGCTTTTATTTTAAATTTGGCAAAACTTTTACCGAAACATATCAATCGATTCACCAGGTTTATGGTGATGAATGTTTATTCCGCGGCAGAGTTCATGAGTGGTACACGCCGTTTAAAAACGGTCGCGAGGCCATAAATGATGAGCAACCTGTTGGCCAACCAAAATTCGTCATTACCGCAGATTCCACCAAAACTCTGCGATAATTCATCAAAGATCAGCCAAAACCTTCTCTGAACTTCATGGAATTGGAATTGGGCAACTCAAAACATTAATTTATCGTATTTGGACCGAAAAGTGTGTACACGGTTTGTTCCACACAAGTTGACTGTCGACCAAAAATTGCTCAGAATTCAACATTCGAAGGACATCATTAAGGAGGCCAAAAATTAAACATACATTTCCTCTCCAACATTGTGACTGGTGATGAAACGTGGTGTTTTCAATATGATCTAGAAACCAAGCACAAGAAAGGAGACCCCCTCAACTATGCCAATTATAGAGGCATCAGTTTCCTCAACATCGCATATAAGATCTTTTCTGCGATATTGTGTGAACGCCTGAAATCTTATATCAACAGCCTGATTGGACCCTATGAGTGCGGTTTCAGGGCAGGAAAGTCCACCATCGATCAAATCTTCACACTTCGGCAGATTCTGGAGAAAACCAAAGAATTCCAAATCGATACTCACCACCTCTTTATCGATTTCAAGGCCGCCTATGACAGCATCTATAGAGAAGAGCTTTATAGAGCCATGTCTAGTTTTGACTTCCCTGCCAAACTTGTCCGTCTATGCAGGCTGACGATGGAGAACGCTCGCTGCTCCATCAAGGTCGGTAATGACCTCACCGAGACCTTTGATGTCAGAAAAGGCTTTAGAGAAGGTGACGCGCTGTCATGTGACTTCTTTAACATTGTACTGGAACGGATTGTACGGAACTCACAAGCCATCACCGGAGGCACAATCTATTACAAGTCTGCACAACTGCTTGCATACGCCGACGATATAGACATTATCGGAAGAACTCAGCGGGCTGTCACCGGTTCGTTTGCAAGCCTTGAGGCGGAAGCGGCCAAAATGGGTTTAGCGATAAACGAGGGCAAAACCAAGTACATGCTGTCAACAAGAAGGGACAGCCAACACCGACGAATTGGACAGAATGTCACAGTGGGCAGCTATAACTTCGAGGTAGTTAAGGACTTCGTCTACCTTGGCTCTGCTATAAACTCTGAAAACGACATCAGCGCAGAAATCAAGTGAAGAATAACTCTTGCCAATCGCTGCTTTTTTGGGATTATAAGGCAATTCAATTGTAAAGCCCTATCTCGAACAACTAAGGAGATCCTATATAAGACCTTGATAATCCCAGTCCCTCTTTACGGCGCTGAAACATGGACTTTATTAAAAGAGGATGAAGATATCCTTGGTCGCTTCGAGAGAAAAATTCTTCGTAAGATTTTCGGTCCCGTTTGCGTTGACGGATTTTGGAAGAGAAGATTCAATCACGAACTATACGAGCTGTACAGAGACATCGACCTTATCAAAAAAACTGCGTATTGGACGTCTGAGATGGCTAGGACATGTAGAGCGAATGAACACCAACGCTCCGGCCCGCAGAGTCTTCGAATCTAACCCCGAGGGACAACGCAATAGAGGGAATCATCGCTGTAGGTGGCGCGCACAAGTTCAAGGGGACCTTGACCAACTTGGAGTGCGCAACTGGAGTCAATTAGCTAAAGAACGAGCTAAATGAAGAGGCTTGTCGGTTGAGGCCCAGGTTCACCCCGAACTGTAGCGCCACCTAAGTAAGTAAGAAACTAAGCGCTAAAGTGCCGAGTGGAAGGCGCCAGAAGAGCCAAAACCCAAAAAATATTGTTTGGAGAAGTCAAAAGTGAAAACTACGAGTATTTTCATTTGCTTTTACGATTCCAAGGGCATTGTCCACAAAGAATTCGTTTCACCGAGCCGAACCGTTAATGCACAGTTCTATCTTGGTGTTTTGAAGCGTTTGGTGTGTTGTGTTCGTCGTATTTGCCCAGAATATTGCGCAGAAGGAAGTTGGCATTTATTGCACGATAATGCGCCATCTTATCGATCGACACAATGCAAATGCCGATGAAAGAAAACGGTTTGGGGATGTAAAAGCCATCCAAAAGGCTTGTAGCGACATCCCGGCCGACGATCTAAAACACTCATTCGACATGCTTTTACACTGTGCGAATGGATATATTGAGTCGGAAAAGGAATATTATAATTAAAATAAAAATCAGTTTTGCCGAAAAAAACTGTTTGTCCTTCTTATTTATAAAAAGTCATATTTTCTTTGGAACGCACCTTGTAAGCTCTAGAGAAATCTATAAGAAATCTATTTAATTTCTCGGAACTATGGTCTTAAGTTACTGATTCTAACCAGCTTCGTTTTAGAGTATTGTACATTATCGGAAAACTCTAGGAAACCAACGTGGGGAGTGACTGTGTCTGTAGTTACTGCAACCAATTGGAGGTGACTCGGAAAGTTGTTCAAAGTGCTTTAATATTTACATCTCTTTGGTTTTTTTCATTTTCCAATTTATTAGCTACTACATGAGCAAAATATCACCCATGTCCTTAAAGTGAACACTGCAATCACCTTTCTACAATAGTAATATCCTACATATAGTATACTTAATCATTACCACGATGAAATATTAGAAAACTTCTCGCTAAGCAGTTTACTACATATTAAGATCAATTATTCGTAATTAAGTTCATTATTTAGTTATTCGTTAATTCAATTATTTTTTCAAGCACGCGGAAGTTAAAAAGATGGAAGGAGATAAGTTCTGTCTGAATGCAAAGGGTAAAATCTTGTTCGTTTCCGTATTGTTACGAATATGGAAGTGGCAGTAGGCAAATGGATTTAAAACCTTGGGTAAATACTTATGTACTTGCCTTTGCAGCTACACTGTTTATATGGAATTCCAGACCTTATTCAGGTCGTTAAACCAGCTTACTGAAAGTGTTAACGCACTTTGAATACGTTCTAGCTAAGGGCCTTGCCTTGGTTACGATAAAATTAATTGGTTACCATTTCAAGAGCACTAAAATTAGATTCGTATGTAAGTGCGGTATGGCATTTTGGGATTGCTTACTACTTAAAGGGCTTACGTTCATACTAATCCCTATAAGATATTAACGAAGCAGTTGGTTCACCTTGGACTAAGAATTAATAAACGATGTTTAGAAATACTTATCTACAATAGAATGCATCTATAAATCCCTGGCAGTTGGCTGTGTGCCGCTGCTGTGATGAAAAGCTTTTCTAAATCTCTTATAAACCTATTAATCTTATGTAATACCAAATACTCGTAGTTTGGCAAAACATGAATAATTAATTAAATTACTAGAATGGAACAAAACTTTTGCTGGACGACATAGCGAATTCATTTTGCGTCACTAGAACTGGATGTTGGTGTATATATTCCACTCGGATTGTGTAAATTAGTACCACCTTGAAACTACAGCACGCTTATTCCTCCACTGCTAGACTGTACTCAAAATTCATACGCGTCATATATTGTGTAAGGCAAATTAATATACATCCAATTAATGGCTTTACGCCAACAAATATCGCAAATATACAATTGCATCCAAGCGAAGAAGTGGAATGAAATTATGCGCACAAATACGCAAACACTACGCAAAGAATAATAATAAGAGCTAGAGTTCGCACGTCAGCTCTTTTGTTTGCAATGCACCTTGCAGTAAAAAAAAAACTTTATGTTTTACTTTTTCAATTTCAAGTGGCACAATATATGTATGTACATCAAAAGTAGGCAGTCATTGTAAGCAAAAAGAAGAGACAACTTGTAATTTTTTTTATTGCACGTACGTTTTGCAGAAATGTGCAACCTTCTTTATCGATTGCAAAACCTTTGAGGGGGAATTACGTTCAATTGAAACTTAGGCTAACTAAAGATGTATGACTCAGCCCAAGTAGATTTTTTATGTATTAAGGAACGAGTCGCTTTTATATAAATTTGTTTCAAACAAAGAACTGACATATAGACAAAAGTGAGAAAAGTGTACAAATTTGTTGCCATTAAAATGAAAAATTGTCGTCACCAAGGTTGAAAGGCAATTGAAAGTGCCGCAATTGGTTCGACTACAACTAATTGTTTGTACATGTGAAATTCAATTGAAATTTGACATTTTTATGAGTAATAGTCACTTTTGGGGAAGTGACATGTGAACCTTTTATTTCAGGTAGCATTAAAAAAGGTTTTTTTTTTTGTTTTTGTTTATGGGTGTGACCTATATTTTTGAGTAAGCATTGTTTTAACCCTGACAATTGTTATCTATTTTAGCTGTGAACAATTCGTGAAATAAGAGGCATTTATTTGGATGGTTGTCTATTTAAAAGCGTTGCGTGGTTGTGATTGACTTAAGATAAATTAGATTCAGAGTGAAGGTAATCACACCTTAGATTCAATCAGTTATGGCAACAATTGAAATAAATTGTTTATGGTTGGAGTGTCCGGGATGATGGGAACTATTACATTATGTGCAATGACAAGTATCCGACTTAAATTGGGTTGCAATTGTACAGAATGATTTCAAAGTACTTTGTCCATCCTTTCGCGTGATAATACTCGTATTTTGTGAGTTATAGCACTTTTACGGTGACTAGACTCAATAAATCTTTGACATATTTATTACCAAATTACTTATTACAACTTTGATTAGTCAAGTTATGTTAAAAAGAACTAAAAGCAATTTACGACTTTTTTAGAATGCTTAATCTCACCCTAAGTAATAATATTGCTCAGCAGATTATATATTTGCCTAGAAGTAATAAATAAATTGACAAAGCGTGTTTTATTATGCAATAAAATACAATCGAAAGGCAATCATCATGAACAACCTTTTTAGTATTTTTAAAATCATTCATTTTTATAATTATTTGAAATATATATTGTAGTCTCGAAACTGAAAGTGGGAAGAGGTATATTTTTAGGAGAATGCATTGTTATAACTGTAGAACCGCTTACAAAAATAAGAGGGTTGTACTTCATACTTAAACTTACTAATTACAAGTTAATGTCTAATCAATCATCCGCTTGCATTCTTAGAAATAAAATATTTGTCTATCAAAAAATTCCTCAATGTAAAATAGCATACCTTGATCAAAAAGTTCCCGGAATAAAAACCGTGTGGCGCTCCCATCGTTCCGATTTGAGTTCTGTTTTCTTTGTTAAGTTTGTACATCTGTTGTTGATATTTCCTTTAAATCTTAGCATCATAGCTTGACATTTGCAAAAGTTACGTAGCCAAGAGTACATCTATCTCTGTGTGTGTTGGCGATTTTTTACAATTTAAAAATGGATTTGAATTTGCAACAACGAACTTGTATTAAATTTTGCGTAAAAAACGGATTTGATGGTGCGCGAACGCTGGAAATGTTGGAAAAGTGTTTCGGCAACGATTCTCGAAAGAAAACGGTCGTTTACCAGTGGCACGATCGGTTCAAAAGTGGTCGTGAGTCAATCGAAGATGATGAATGCAGTGGCAGACCATCGACATCGAAAACCGACGAAAACATTGATAAAGTAAAAGAAATGTTGGTCAATAACCGCAAATTAACCATCAGAGAGATAGCGGAGGACTTGAACATTCCCTATGGATCCGTCCAAGACATTTTGGTTAATGATTTGGGTTTCCGTCGTATAGCAGCAAAGTTGGTGCCAAAAGACCTCAATTTCATGCAAAAAAGAGACCGTGTTGACGTCGCAAAAGACATGATTTGCGAGGCTGAATCCGATCCCACATTCATCAAAAGGATCATTACTGGAGACGAGACGTGGGTTTATGAGTACGACACGCAATCCAGACATCAGGCAAGTGAATGGTGTTCACCAAATGAGCCGAGAACAAAGAAACCACGTCGTTTTCAGCCAAAAAAGAAGGCAATGCTCACGGTTTTCATGGATTACAACGTTGTAGTGCATCATGAATTTTTGCCAGAAGGCCAGACAGTAAACAAAGAGTATTATTTGGGCGTTATGAGACGTTTGCGTGAAGCAATTCGCCGAAAGAGACCAGAATTGTGGGCAGAAAACTCGTGGGTGCACCATGATAACGCACCGTCGCACAGTGCCATCATTATTCGTAATTTTTTGACGAGAAATGCAACAAATACCATCCAACAGCCACCGAATTCACCTGATTTGGCTCTCTGTGACTTCTTTCTGTTCAATCGAGTTAAAAAACCATTACGCGTTTCAGCAGCCGAGAGGAAGTAATGGAAAAATCGCAGGAAGCACTGATGGACATACCGAAAACCGAATATAAAAAATGTTTCGAAGATTAGATCAAGCGCTGGCATAAGTGTGTTGCAGTCGATGGGGATTACTTTGAAGGGGACAATATAGATTTAGTTGAATAAACTTGTATTTTTAATTTTCTGAATAAATTCCGGGAACTTTTTGATCAAGGTGTATTCCTAAGCTCATGGCTAAACTTATTTGACAATCACTTTTTTTCTTTTGTATGCTGGTCAAATCTTTTCATACCATGCTCAGATCTCAGATCAGGTCAGACCCCTCAATTTCCATAGATGTCCCACTCCGCCAGCAACAAGTGCAGATAACCAGTGACAAAGTTACCAGCAAGCCCTTAGTGATGACACTTCTAACGTGCTGGGTTTCTCCAAACCACCACAAAGAAATCCCTGGTGTGATGAAGAATGCAGGCGTGTATAGACATACAAACAAGAACAAATATTGCGGCGCTGCGCAGAAGGACCAGAGCTGCTCGTGAGCTCTACGAGGAGGAGAAGGAAAGACCATCGACTTCTCAGAGGGAGAAAGAAGGAGCATGAGAAGAGCTCGATCGCTGAGATTCGGAGGTTTAAATGCAGGAATGATGTTCGAAAATGTTATCAAAAGGTAAAAAGAACACGTCAAGGCTTTAAAGCCAGAGCAGAAGCCTGCAGGGGCGAAGATGGATATCTAGTGGTAGAATCGCAGTTGGTACTAAAGATATGGAAAGAATACTTCTGCAGACCGTTAAACGACGATGTTGACCAAATATGTCACGATAGGCAGTCACAACTTTGAGGTAGCTAAGGACTTTGTCTACCTAGGCTCTGCTATAAACATAAGCAATGACATTAGCGCGGAAATCAAACGGAGGAACAATATTGCCAATCGCTGTTTTTTTTCTTGTTTTTGTAGAAAAGCCCTCTCTTGAACAACTAAGGCAGGCCTCTACAACACCCTACTCATCCCAGTCCTGCTAAATAGCATAGAGCTATGGACCTTATCGAAATCGGATGAAGATGCCGCTGGCTACTTTGAGAAGAACTTTCTTCAAGTGATATATGGACCCGTCTGCATAGACGGCGAGTGGAAGAGAAGATATAATCAAGAACTCTATGAGCTGTACAGAGATATCGACCTAACCCGAACAGTCCATATACAGCGACTGAGATGGCTAGGACATTTAGAGCGAATGGACATCAACGCCCCTGTCCGAAAAGTCTCAAAATGCATTCCCGAGGAACAACGCAATAGGGGAAAGTGACCTCAACTTAAGTGGCGCAAACAATTGTAAAGGGACCTCAACCAACTTGGGACACGCAACTGGAGGTAGCTGACTAATGGTTGTAGCGCCATAATTAAGTAAGTAGGTAAGTATCCATCTGGCTATGAACAGAGTGGTACTGCCAATATCGAGGCTGCATATGAATTGCTCAATTTCAAAGCGAATCAAATCCGTAAAACAAAGAACCGAGAACAAACTTTTGGGTTAAAATAAAAACTATCCCTTGCTCTGGAACTGAAGTACAAGCTTATTCATTCCCAACTAAACTTAACCAGTGTGACCTGTCGCCGAATTACTGAATCATCGACCTTAGTCAGAACAGTACTGAACTCTTAGAATGTTAAAAAAAAAGGTATTAACATTTAACTAGGTCGTATGAAAAAGTAGAATTGATGTACGTAAGTTTAGCTCTAACACTTGTAATACTGCCCTTTTGATTATTATTTTACATTGGAAAGTAACTATCCTACAAAAACAAGGCGACGAGTATATTTCAACATTGCAGATATTTTTAGAAAAAGTACTGGTACCATTGTGAAGTCTGTGCAATCTTTGAAAATAAGAAGCTTCATTTCTCTCCATGTGTTCGGTAAATGTCCATGCCTAACGGAATGGCGATTTAATTTCTTTGACCTTCTGTATTCTGCATGATCGGAACAATCACATTTTTCAAAAGCCAATAGAAATGAATAGCAAAACTTTAAAAATATTTCATTTTGATAGCAACTCACAAGTATACATTGGCAACGCAGAAGCAGGTTTTCTAATTATTTCCGTGTTAAGCAATACAGAGCGTAAGGCACAATTAAGTTCGCACCTCAACTCTTTTGTATTTCTTCTGTGAATAAAGTAAATACAAGAATCAGCGCAATAGGTTAATAATGCACACTATAATTTCAAATCCAAATATTATTCTTCTCACGCAGTGTAGACTTAGCAAGTAAGCAATGACTTGCAACATTGCATCTCACATCTCTTCTTCAACGTATTTAACAAACTATTTAACGTAATTCTTCGCAACTGCTTAACAAAAAAAGTGAAAAACAAGGGAAATCCACACTGATGCAGCAACGAAGAAGATTTTACGTAAAAATGTAAATAACCACTTGCAACACCCTTTTCAATTATTCAGTTGAACAATATGCCTCCTCCTTCGCTTTTTTCTTTTCTTTTCTTTGCAAAATCTATTCATCGATCTGCACAGATTAAATAACTTTTCAAACTATTATTAAATCACATCATCATCATCAGTATAATCATTGTAAACCGTCACACGACCTTTCTCACTTAAGGCAAAAATTAATCGAAAACCCCAAGCCAATATATTGCATAACTTCATCACTTAAGTGTCTTGCAAGTTACTTTTAGCTGTGCTAAATTTTTTTCGTATAATGTCTTGTACTGCACTCACGTGTATCTAAATCCTCTGGTATGGTAGCAGCCAAACCAACAGCAGCACACCCGCACACTGTTAACAGTGTTATGGCCAAAAATTGATTCATTTTTTTTTTTTTTTTTAACGATGCGGAAATTCAAAAAAGCAACGCGAACACACAAATTCCTTTCGTTTTCGAATGTTTTTCCAACCGGTACAAATTTATCCACAGCCGAAGTAGATACACAACTTCAATCCCCTTTCTCGTTGAGGTAAAATCTTTCAATGCGCACGAAAACTTTTATTTATAGTTTTTATACAGAAACTCGGTTTGGAAGTGCGCTTTGCGCTTTTTATCGATTTTCTGTTGTTGCTTATTTGTATCTCATGGAACGAATTTTCGACATCGACGGTTGTCTGAACAACACTTTCAGATAAATTTAAACGCGCCGCAAAATTGAATTTCAAACTTAGTGTAGAGAATGTGTTGAGGTTTCGTTAAGTCACGACGAATGGTGGAGAGTACATTAAAATTCTGCACTGGTGTTTTTTGTTATTTATCTGTAAGATTAATGTGGTTTGTTCCCCCCACCTGTTGCTGTCTCTCACTGAAACCCACATGAGGGGCAGAAGAGATAAAAAGTGAAATTGGAGTTATTGCATAAAAAGAAGAAAAATATGTAAGTTAACCACTCTGTTGTTGAATGGGGAGTTAACCATGTTAACCTTGAAAATAATTTCGGCAGTTTTGGGTTGGAATGTTTACTTTTGTGACTTTTGTGTCGTTTGTTGTTTTTTATTTACTGTCGGTTGTGCACTCCCTTTTATTGACATTATCATATGTCACAGCGGGACGTTTCTCTATGACGCTTCTGTTGCCTCAGCCGTTAAATTATTATGCACGACGAATTTTTAATAATCGTGCTTAAGGTGGAGGCTGGCAGAACCAGTACCATACTCTCATTTGTATGCATTGTGCAGATGAGTGTTTGCGAATATATTCAACAAAAGTTGATTTATCTGAACTGAAGTGAGAGATATTTCTTTTTGGCTTTCTTGAAATACCTAATTTGTGATCGTAGGATGCCTTTGTTGGCGGATGAATAGACTAATTGCATTAGTTGGGTATGCAATTTACTCGTGAGGTTTTCTTAGTTGATTGCTTCAGGTTGTGCCATCTGGAATAAAATATTGGCGCTGCTTTCGATTGAGTTGGACGGGATGATGATGGTAATGATGCATCTTAACAGAAGATGATCGCACGGAGTGGGTATAAGTGAAAGGTAGTGTTCAAAAAAAATACCAGAGGTCAACTGGTTCAATGCGTTTTTGTAAATATTTTATAGTGAAAGATTGAGTGAATCATCACATTTTGTTTTCTTAATTTGCCCTTCCCTCAATTCGTTTAGGACATAAATATGTAGCACCTAAACATGTTATAGTAACTTTACCAAGCACAGTCTCTCTTACTTGATAACTAGTGGATGGGTAGGAAGAACGTAAAGTACAATAAAGCAAGTATTGTTGAAGTAAAAAAAAAAAATAGCAAAGTTCATGGACTAGATGCCTTGGTTGGGTGTATGCCCCATGTCATCGCCCAAGTATGGAAAAGTATGTACAATGACTGGAGTATTAGCTCTATATGCCCTATCTTCAAAAAAGACGATCCCATGTCTTGTGAGAATTCCCGAGGCATATTCCTACT
This sequence comes from Brachypalpus laphriformis, assembly GCA_945910035.1. NCBI lineage: Eukaryota > Metazoa > Arthropoda > Insecta > Diptera > Syrphidae > Brachypalpus > Brachypalpus laphriformis. The sequence continues at coordinate 190,665,687 of OX246753.1, read as the reverse complement.
AAATGTCGCATACAAGATCCTATACAACGTACTGTGTGAATGTCTTGAGCACTTCTGCAACACAATAATCGGCACATAACAGCGTGTCTTCAAGCCGGCAGATGGACAATAGAACAAATTTTCACACTTAGGCAAATCCTTGAAATGATCAACAAATTCTAAGGTGAAAGTTACCACCTGTTTATAACATTTAATGCCCCATATGACAGTATTCATCGTCATGAGCTTTAGAATTCGGAATCCCGTCAAATCTAATTCAGCTGTTTCGCGTAACGCTGGAAAATACGCGATGCTCTGGGTAATTTGGAAATAACTCATACAAACTTGCATCGGATTTCGGCAGGGAGACATGCTGTCATATGATTTCTTTAATTCCGTGCTGGAACAGATGGTACACAGAGCGGGTGCTAATATGAAAGGCACTATCTTCCACAAGTCCGTTCAGTTGCCGGGGTACGCAGATAACATTAACATCATCGGGAGATCTCATCGTGCCATCATAGAGGTATTTACGGCAATTGAAAATCAGGCAAATCGAGTTGGTCTTGAAGTAGATGAGGATAAAACCAAGTACCTATATACACATTTGTCATCAACAAATAAATATCTATCTGTCCGAAACAAAGGAGCGAATATCATTGTTGATGACTTTAACTTCGAGATGGTCAAGGAGTTCACATACCTTGGAGTAAATATTAATTCTAAAAACGACACCTTCGTGGAAATTCAACGAAGAATATCCCTAGGTTTAGCAAAACAACTGGGCTCAAAACTCCTAACTCGACGGACTAAATTAATGCTCTACAGAACGCTAATCATGTCAGTCCTGCTATATGGCGCCAAGTTCTGGACATAAGTGAGAAAGCTGAGCTAATATTGACCTCTCTACAAAATACGTCGTCGGATATGTATGCGAGGAAGACGAATGGAGAAGGAGATATACATAAGCGCGAACTCCTCTAGGAGCTATACCAAGATGTGGATGTAGTCCAAAAAGCTAAGATACGTCGACTACATTAGCTCGGCCAAATCGCAAGAATAGACAACAATGCTCCATGCAAGAAAATATTATAATCACAGCCCCCAGATCTAAGACGACGAAAACTACCAAACATCCGGTATAAAGACTAAGTAATCATCGATACCAGAAAACTTGGTCTGTGTTACTGGAAACAGCATGGTTTAGATCGACGGGGATGAGAGGATGCTGTGTCTCAGGCAAACGTTACATGAGTCGGGAACCCATTGAGTGCGTAAGTATAATATTATTTATGTTGGGTGTTTCAAGTACTTCACACAGAAATCGCAATGATTTCAATCAAGGGGGGACTCCGATTATAAATAATTTATATCATAACCATAGATTTGTGAAACAAAAAAAAATTGTTCGGTCTTCAGTCTACCACTTCTTCGATGTAATGAATGCAATAGATCTATTAAAGATCTAACGTCTTCATAAGTGCTCATAATGGTTACGAAACAACCAAAAGCTTCGGATAAGGAAGACTCAACTGATGACGCCCCAGCAAACGAAATAAGGACAACGACCTTCGGATCTGTACGTGGCATGTTCCGTCCCTTTACAGACCACGTGAAGCCGAACAATTAGCAGAGGCACTAGACTTCTATAAAGCAGATATTACCGCAATCCAGGAAGTGCGATGGGATGGGCCGGACAAAAAGAGGATGAAAAACGGTGACATTTACTACGGTGATACGGATATCCCAAATTGAGCAACAAAGAAGAATTACTGTGAGGTAACTGAACGTCGAAAAGCTACAATCGCAAGAGACCACCAAACTCTTCGCTGAACGCATATCCCGAAATCTCTCAATCACCCCTATGCCGCCAGCATCAAGTGCCGAAGACCAGTGGCAACGATGCAAACATGCCATCAGAAACGCAGTGACTGATATGTGGGCGCCGTGGCGTAAGTGGTTAGTGTGTCGGATCACTAGCATGAGGTTCCAAGTTCGAATCCCAGAAAACACCAACAAGTTTTTTCACGGTCCCACCTCTCGCGAGCGTCTGACAAACATCCGAGAGTATTGTTGTCACGAAAAAGCTTCTCAAATCGCCGTTCGGATTCGGCATTAAACTGTAGGTCCCTTCCATTCGTGTGAAAAATATAACGCACACAACATGAGTGGTTGCGAGAAGCTAGGCCCTGGCACTTTCAAGAGTTGTTGCGCCAAATATTTGTATTTGTTTGATGTGCTGGGTCTCGCTCGCCCATCACCGCGAAACCCGTGGTTTGACGAAGAATGCCGGCAAGTGCATGCAGCAAAATAAGAGCCATACAAAGCGGCCTGCAAAGGAAGACGAGAGCTGCTCGCGAGCTCTACGAGCAAAAAAAAAATGGGAAGAACATCGCGCGCGATCGAGAATACTCAAAGGTCATACTCCAGGAACAATGTACGGAAGTTTTACCAAAAGGTAAAAAGAACGTGTCAGAGAAGCAATGCCCGTACACAAACCTGTAGAGGTGAAAATGGAAACTTCGTAGTAGAATCACAGTCGGTGCTGAGAATATGGAAAAACTACTTCTGCAGACTGTATAACGGCAACGAAGGCCAACATCCCGCTGTCAGGCAGAATGAACCATTCAACATAGACGATGATAGTCAAAATTTCAGTCCACCTGACCAAAACGAAGTGAGGATAGCAATATCCAAGCTAAAATCCGACAAGGCTACTGGACCTGACGGTTTACCGGCCGAACTTTTCAAGGCAGCTGGGGATGAATTGGTAGAGTGCATACACCAACTCATCTCTAAGATTTGGTCAGATGAGTGTATGCCTGATGAATGAAACCTCAGCATCGTTTGCCCGATGCACAAGGATGAAGACCTCCTCAACTGCGCCAATTATAGAGGCATCAGTCTCCTCAACATGGCTTATAAGATCTTTTCTGCGATATTGTGTGAACGCCTGAAACCTTTTATCAACAGCCTGATTGGACCCTATCAATGCGGTTGCAGGCCAGGAAAGTCCTCCATCGATCAATCTTCAAACTTTGGCAGATTCTGGAGAAAACCCAAGAAGTCCAAATCGATACTCATCATCTCTTTATCGATTTTAAGGTCGCCTATGATAGCATCTATAGAGAAGAGCTTTATAGAGCCATGTCTAGTTTTGACATCCCTGCCAAACTTGTTCGTCTGTGCAGGATGACGATGGAGAATGCTCCATCAAGGTCGTTAATGACCTCACCGAGACCTTTGATGTCAAAAAAGGTTTTAGGCAAGGTGACGCGCTGTTATGCGACTTCTTTAATATAGTGCTTGAACGGATTGTACGGAACTTACAAGTCGACCAATGTATCAAAAGTCCGTATAACTGCTAGCATACGCCGACGATATTGACATAATTGGAAGAACTCAGGCGGGCTGTCACCGATGCGTTTCCAAGCATTGAAGCAGAAGCGGTCAAAATGGGTTTAGCGATAAACGAGGGCAAAACCAAGTATATGCTGCCAACAAGTGACAAACAACACCAACGAATTAGACAGAACGTCATAGTGGGCAGCTATAACTTCGAGGTAGTAAGGGACTTTGTCTACCTTGGCTCTGCTATAAACTCTACAAACAAGATCAGCGCAGAAATCAAACGAAGAATAACTCTTGCCAATCGCTGTTTTTGGGCTTATAAGGTAACTCAACAGTAAAGCCCTATCTCGAACAACTAAGGAGACTCTGTATAAGACCCTAATCGTCCTAGTCCTGCTTTACGGCGCTGAAACATGGACTTTGTTAAAAGTGGATGAAGATATCCTTGGTCGCTTCGAGAGAAAAACTCTTCGTAAGATTTTCGGTCCCGTTTGCGTTGACGGGTTTTGGAGCAGAAGATTCAATCACGAACTATACGAGCTGTACAGCGACACCGACCTAATTAAAAAACTGCGTATTGGACGTTTGAGATAGCTTGGACATAGACACCAAAGCACCGGCCCGCAAAGTCTTCGAATCTAACCCCGAGGGATGACGCAGTAAAGGACCTCCTCGCCTTAGGTGGCGCGTACAAGTTCAATGGGACCTCGACTAACTTGGAGTGTGCAACTGGAGGCAATAAGCTAAAGGCCGAGCTAAATGGAGAGGCTTATTGGCTGATTTCCAGGTTCACCCCGAACTGTAGCGCCACCTAAGTAAGTAAGTAAGTCTTCATAAGTTCCCGAGAACCAAACAATAGTACGAAGTTAGTCTAGCGAATGCTTTAAGATTAAAGTCAAGTTGTTGTTTGCAAAAACTAATAACCATCTCATATGCTCGACAATTTTTACAACAGTTACTCCACAGTCCTCGATGCGGACTACACTTACCGGTTTTAAAATGTCCTAGACTATTATATTCAATAACATTGTAAAAGCAGTTAAATAAAAAACGAATCCAAAAGAAAGTTTCTGTTCGGATATGATTTTATTAACAAAAAAAAAAGTATTATTTAGCTCAAACTGCCTATAGAGGGTCTATGGCCTGCCTTCTTGCAAACATTTTCTTATGCGGGCTGTACTTTTCGCATGAATGGAAAGGAGAACTATAGTTTTGTGTTGTATTCAAAGTGTTCAAGATTGGCTAAGGAAGTGATTTATTAAAGGTTGGCCTTTAAGTTATTACAGTAGTTATGGTCGTTTGATGTCTCTCAAACTAGTAATACAAGGAGAGGTGTGGAATATTGTCAGTGTATATGCTCCCCAAATTGGGTGCGATCAGAGGGATAAAGATGCATTTTGGCTAGATTTCCACAATGTCCTTAAGAACATCCCAAAAGAAGAGTTTCTGTTTGTTGGAGGAGATTTGAATGGACATGTCGGGAAGTTAAACGAAGACTATGAAGACTGCCATGTAGGACTGCATTACTGCACCAGAAATTTGTGCAGAGCACAAACTATGTGGGATTCCCTACAGCGAACTTGCTTAAAAAAGGCCAAATCACTACTAGGAGCTTCAAAAGGTCAACACCAACGAGCCAAAGAAACATGGTGGTGTAGTGATGAAGCTAAGGAAGTGATAAATGAGAAGAAAGCGGCTTTCAAAGCTTGGTTAATGTGCCCATATAATAATAGAGACGAAAAAGCTCGCCTCGAAGTGGAATACAGATGCTGCAAGAAAAAAGGGAAGAAGAAGTGCACCCAGCTTCAAGCAGAGAGTACGGAAGGCCTATATCGGGAACTGGAGAAAATATCTTCCCCAATTGCTGAATTAAACCAGGCTATCCAGGAGCTGCGATGACACAATATGAACAAGAGCACAACCATCTTAAAAATAGTCGCGCAAAGAAGAAAGAATGCTCTGGAGATTCGTTCGCCAAAGTTCATTAACAATGCTCATGGCCAGCTTCTTATGGATGACCACAAAATTCTGCAAAGGTGGCGGCAGTATTGTGAAGAAGTTTTGAATGAACAGTTTTCCCGGCTATACTTTACAAGAGCCACCCCTTACTATGAAGAAATACCCGACATTACAGTCGAAGATATTGGCTCTACGTGTCACATTTGGAGGCAGATCTGGCCTAAGCTGGACCAGAAACTTAGTGCCGAGTTGGTTAAACTAAAGCGATTACAGATCAGCTGCGTTATCGGTGTCATTACCGGACACTGTCTAACCGGCCAGCATGCCAAACGACTTGGCCTCTTTTCCAATGACTTCTGCAGGAGCTGTAGCGACGAGGAGGAGGAGGAAACTATTCTTCACTTCCTATGCACATGTCCTGTTCTATCACGCAAAGGAATGCTCCATCTAGGAGCTCCCTTCCTTGACGACATCAGCGATTTGGCGTCCTTAGACGTCATGAACATCCATCGCTTCATCAAAAGCTCCGGTTGGTTTTATTAGTCCCTGAGTGGTCTAATGGTAGATCCTTGGCATCACAATGGACCTTTATTGGTCTAAGTGTGTCTGCATCGTGGAGCAGACAGCCAATCTAACCTAACCTAACCTACAGTCAAAGAAGTTAGTGAGGCGGTTAAACATTTCAAAAAAAGAAAATCGATTGGGCCAGACGAGATACCCTCCGAGTTCTGGAAAAAGATGCGAGACATCGGGTTCAGATGGCTCAGAATTCTCATCTCAAATTTATGAGAGGTGATCCAATGCCGAATCAATGGAGGGAAAGTTACCTTCTCCCTGTATACAAGGGGAAGGGTGATACACGAAATTGTGATAACTACCGTTCGATCAAGCTGATGTCACACACCATGAAGATCGTTGAGCTTAGGTGACCGACTGTGAAGAATAATACGGCTATCTGATGATCAGCGCGGGTTTGTCTCGGGTAAACCAATCACAGATGCAATCCAAAGTATAAGAATCATAATAGAGAAACATTGTGATTCCTTAAAGGATTTGCATATTGTATTGGTTGACTTTGAAAATGCAATTGACAGACAACGATGAGATCTGATGTTGGTGGCGCTAAGACATCGAGGGGCTCCAGAAACCTATATACGGATGATCATGAACATGTACGAAGGAGCAAAGACAAAAGTAAGATGACCCGCTGGACTAACCGAAGAGTTTCCAATCAAAGTTGGGGTGCACCTGGGAAGCGTCGCAAGTCCTTTGCTCTTTATTACAGTCCTTGACTATCTGCTTGAAGGTAAAGTGACGGACCCCGAGGTACATCAATTATTCTTTGCTGGCGATGGAGCCATCATAAGTGAAGATCCTATATCCCTGCAACGATTACCTAATGTGTGGGTGGACGTTTTGGAGAGAAATGGATATCGCATTAATTCCAAAAAGACAGAGTACTTGTGCTACCCGTTCTCTGATCCATTCAGGCATATTCCAGATATTTATTTGAATGGAACATTGATTCCCAAGTGCAAAAAGTTCAAATATCTGGGATCTATGATCAACAGCAAAGCAACCTGTGATGATGACATCAATCATCGCGTAAGCGTAGGGTGGATAAAGTGGCGAGAAACTCCGCTATATTCTGAGATCGAAAAATGCCGTCTAAGTTGAAAGAAAGGCTCTACACTGCAGTTGTGCGCTCACATACGGTTCATCCTACATGCTCGATGGTGCATGACGAGGCACCACTAGAATTTGTTACAACTCCTGATTATTGTCTTCTGGCAGTTGAACGAAGAGGTTGACGAATAAATTTGTGTTCAAGAATTGTGCGTTTTATTTTACGATTTGAGTTTTAGTTTACAGATTTGAATTTAAGTTTACACAATGTTGGATGATGTTTAAAAGAAAGTAAATTAACGGCAGCTAAGATGAAGATGCTTCGCACTACAACAGGACTGACAAAAAAAAAAAAAAAAAAAAATTGGCGCAACAGCTCTTTGAGTGCCAGGGCCTAGCTTCTCGCAACCACTCATGTTGTGTGCGTTATATTTTTCACACGAATGGAAGGGACCTACAGTTTAGTGCCGTATCCGAACGGCGATTTGAGAAGCTTTTTCGAGACAACAATACTCTCGGATGTTTGTCAGACGCTCGCGAGAGGTGGGACCGTGAAAAAACTTTTTGGTGTTTTGTAGGATTCGAACTTGGAACCACACGCGTATTGATCCGACACACTAACCACTTACGCCACGGCGCCCACACAGGAGTGACAAAACTTGATCGAATAAAAAGTTCGAAGATCCGTGGAAGCCTTTATGTCAAGGAAACCATCTTACGAATAAAAGAGCGCGACCGGCTCTGCTGGTATTAGCACGTTCAAAGAATAGATCATTTGAGCCCTGTTAAAAAGGCAATATCAATGAACGTTTTCAAAGGCATCGCGAGGCAGGAGCTGTAGGCCTATAAACGCCTGCATCACACAAATGCGACAACATCGGCATTTCATTGGCCTCAGTAACCGAGTGATCCAAAATTGGGAGGCTTGGCAATGTTTTCTGAGGTCAAATAGGCGTATCAGTAGAAATGTGGTGAAGTGGGAGGGTTATGATCTCTTCTTTTCGGATCATAACCTTGCCGAAACACGGAGAAGAAGAATTATGCCGAGGTATCGTGCTGACTTTGAGAGATTGAGTACAACACCTCCGATACTAGGGGATTTGAACTCAGGGGTAGTCCTTTCTTTCTGGTGAAGAGGACAGTCTCTATCCTTGCGAGGTTCACCCTTAGACCTCGGTTACTGATCAACAATGAAAGAAAGACAAAAGAAAAAATACCAAATTCAAATCATTACAAATCTATTTATTTCTAATTGCCAATGATCAAGACAAAATTCGGTTATTACAAATGTGGACTGTTAGGATGATGTTTCGCGGTTGGTGGTTGCTAGAAAAGAGAGCTCGATAAAGGAAAATTCCCATTTCAATTTATCACCTGTACCTTAAGTGTCGTACCTATCTAATTTCAGAAGCGGTAGACAATTGTGCTCTGCGCAAACTATTTACTATTGCATCGGTGTTTACATTGTTGATAGGTAATTCTTTATCGAAGAACGCTCCCAGCGTATATACCTTTCTATGGTCGATACTCCTCTGTGGAGAGCTATATCTACCGATTTGCTTTTCATATACGCATCTTCTGATCTAGGTAGGTATTTATTGCCAATCACACCCCTGACGTGTAAGTCTATGAGTAGTTCCAATATTTTAAATAGAAATTACGATAGATTGCGGTCGTGTTTTCTAGCTTTCCCTGCCTTGGGAAAGAAAATGGCAGGCACCTCCTTCAATTTCTTTGGAACATAACCTAGCTTAGGACTATCTGTGAAGATTCGCTTGAGCCATGGAATAGTTTCCATAGACATCAACATCAGCAACATCGCGACACGAATGCTATCCATTTCTAGCGTCTTGTACGGACCAAAAGAGAAGCAAATAAGCTGGACGGAAAAACCTAAATACAAAAATATTTGGCGATATGCATGAAAATAGTTTCACTATATACATATATATGGAAACAATTGTTCACGAAATATACTCGAAGTCTATTTGTGGCAGTAAAAAATGTAAAGGTAGAGAATAAATTTAAATATTCACAAATTTTGTTAAGAAAAGTCAATGTTTTTTTCTAATAATCTTCACGGTGTGCCTGGAGAGTATTATGTGGATAGTAACAGTAACAGTTTTTATTTTTAACCGATTTCTGGTCAATTCTTATTCTTGTGGTAATGATTGTATTTTTAGCCTCATGCTAAAAAGAATTGCCCTTAACATAGTTGATATTTTATCATATCTTTTCAATTGGATGATTATCACTGGCAAATTTCATGAGGAACTGAAATGTGCCAATGTCATACCTCTTTTCGAAAAGGGAGCAAAAAATAAAAAAGTAAAAAATAAAAAATTACAGACCGATCTCATTGACACCGTCTATTTCAAAAATATTTGAAGAAATTGATTAGATTAGATTAGATTGATTTTATTTCAGAAGGTTAGGTTGGCTGTCCACACGAGAGTGCAGACACACTTGGACCAGTGAAAGTCCTTTGTGATACCATGGATCAAACCACTCAGGGACTAACAAAACCAACCGGAGCTTTTGATAAAGCGATGGATGCTCATGACGTCCAAGGACGCCAGATCGCAGAGGTCGTCAAGGAAGGGGGACCCTAGATGGAGCATTCTTTTATGCGACAGGGCTGAACATGTGCATAGGAAGTGAAGGATGGTTTCCTCCTCCTCCTCGTCCCTACAGCTTCTGCAAAAGTCGTTGGAGAAGAAACCAAGTCTTTTGCCATGTTGGCCTATAAGACAGTGGCCAGTGAGAACACCGACAACGCAGCTGATTTGTGTACGCTTTTACTTGATCAGATCGGCACTACGTTTTTGATCCAGCTTAGGCCAGATCTATCTCGAAATGTGACACGTTGAGCCTTTTACCCATCTGAGGTTGATCGTGCTAATAGCGCTCAACTTTAGTAGATACTTAGATGTAACGAGGGGCATACCCAGGGCTTGCCTTTCAGGCAAAATCTTTAGAGATGATATAAGACTTTGCAGTGGGTTTTTTGTAGAAAAAGCCAAGGCCTTCGGCATGGTTGATCACAGCATTCATTTGCACAAAGTGCATAATGCGGGCTTCGTGGTTGCATCTTTGATTGGTTCACTTCTTGTCTGAAGGATAGAAAGCAAAAAGTCAAAATAGGGGCGAGTCTAGTAACCTTAACACTTTTAATCTTGGGGTTCCCCAAGGGTCTGTTCTTGGTTCTATTCTGTTTTAAGCTTATATCAATTCTATATTTAAACAAGCGTTTGCTGGAAAAGTTAAGGCCTTCGCAGATGATTTAGAAATCGCTTGTACATCAGTTAGCCCCTTGAACTTACTAGCTGATATAAATCACGACGTCAATTTACTAAGAATTTGGGTTGCTGGGCATTAACTATTGGTTAGTAACAAAACTAAACTTATTTTGTTTTAGCCTTAGAACAGCAATGCATCAAATTGCGGAAGGTATAACTTGGTTGGCAATACGTTGGCTGTTCTAAATTCTAAGGATTTTTTTGATGCTAACGTGGCTTGTAACGTCAATTGCTTTAAAATTGAAAATGTTGACAATTATAAATATCTAGGCGTTATAATTAACCGAAATTTCACTTGGTCCGAGTATATTTCAAGTCTGAAGTGATATGTTCTTTCCACAATTCGTTGCTTTTATCATCTTAGAATCTTTTGTTCCAACAAAAGTTTAAAAACAATATACTAACGGATTTTTAATTCAAAATTGCAGTGTAGAATAAGCTATTGGGGCGCGAATACCTTAATAAATTCCAGCAGCTAATTGTATTGCAAAAATATGCAATAAGGAAGGTTTGTAACTCTACGCGTCTATCTCATTCCATAGAGCATCATAGAGTTGTTTAACAAACTCCCTGTTGACATACAAATCATAACGACTCTATCCTCTTTTTTTAAAAAGGTAAAATGTTGGCTTCTTGGTTTCGAACATAATGATATTGAAGTTTTGCTACGCTATATTGTTTAGCTATTTATTTATGTACGTATTCTTTTTTTTGTCATCAAATTTGCAATTAATGATTAATTTCTTATTTTATTTTTTCTCTTTTGCTTTTAATTACTGCTTAATAGTTTTTGAATTTTTATTAAAATTGCTCAGCTCACAATGAATTATTAACTATTAAAGTGGCATTAACACTATTTTTTATGAAATATAGATGCCACTAACTATTCTCTTTCAACACTGTTAATTAATTTTTGGATACAAAATGTACATAATTGGGGTATAGAATAGGTGAACTTAAATATATCTTGGGATATCAGTCTAGCCAGGAAAACGAGTGCTCATTCCTCCTCAGGTAAACTTGTTTTCCAATTTTGAGTAAAAAAAAGTTATCACAAACTGAACAAGATCTCAGAACGAACATGTGTTGCATGGCTTATGGAAATAACTATTCTTGCTCATTGGTGTCATGAACAACTGATTTTTACGGTCTTATGCTAATTTAATTTTCATACAGATTTCTCATCTAATACAACTTGTGAAAATATGTAAATCGATAACAATGCACTGCATAAGCTCAACCAAATCTGGATAATTGTAATAGATATTCCAATATATGGAGATTTCAATTAGCCAGCTGCTAAGCTATTATAAAATAATTTAACACACCAATTCCTTATGTACATTGACACCATTCTTGCAAAATTGAAAAAGAAAAGGTTCCAATTTCAATGCCAACATCGATACGTATCATTCACCAGCACTTGTGTGATGAGAAATAATCTTCACGGACAGTAGTTTGTATTGCCAAATAACCAACGAAACTAACAATTTTTCGTGATCTTGGCTTTGACATTATTTTTCGGTCTTTTGCTTTTTTTGGTAACAAAACTCGTTACAATGAATTTGTTTGTTTGTTTAATTGTTAGACAAATTTCGTTCGTATAGTTTTCAATGTCAGATTAATTTTACGCATCATATTTTCTTAACTATCGAAATGCAATTAATAAAGCAAACACAATAAGAGTAAAAAAATAAGTAAAAAGTGCAAGTTCGTTGCACAACTTTTTTGTTTCGTTTATGCCGCACAGCAGTTAATGAAGACGCTTTATATTTTCCTGGAAGTTCAGTGGGCTTCCTATCGGAACTATCGTGCTGCAACATCAGTATAAGTAGGATTGCACCACACGGTGTTTACTTAGCGTAACTGATGGTAATGAGTAGTAGGAAATAGGAACATGCAGAGTACAGTGCAGCAATGGAGCACATATTGTTGTTGAAAATGTTGATAAATTGCTGTGGTATTTCCCAAAACGAAATAAAAGAAACATGACAACACACATCCTCGAAGAGAATTATTTGTGTGCTTATAGCATACAAAGTGGTTAGTTATAGACAAGACGTTTGCTAGATGAGGTTGCACGCAAATAACTTTTTATTTACGGGAAATAAGCTCAATTAATATTGAAAAGATTTATGGAGTAGTTGACATGAATGCAAACTGGCTTATTTCAAGAAGTATATGCATAAATAAGCAAATTTTTATTTGCTCCAATTGAGCACTTAATTTCGCTAATACGTTACCAATCTAAGAGAGGTTGATAAAAAGCTTTCATAGAGCAGTTTTCCATAGAGGACTGTATGCGTACAAGTCCAAACTGCTTTCTATCCAAGAAAAACAAGTTTTGTGGATAAAAAAATTCAGTCATGCAGTCAGTTGTGTGCTGTGCGGTGCAACTTAAATCGAAGAGAAGGCGATGAAAAATTAAAAAATAAAAAAAGTCGTTGGCCTATGTGATGTAATAAGCATAATTAGCAGTTAAAAACGAAAACATGACTCATGGGATTGTGAGAAGACCTTTGAAGTTGTGTGCGCAGTTTAAAACACATTCATTTAGGATAGGAGCTAGAAATAAAACAAACATTTCGGGCCAGAATCAGGTTATTATTTTAGTTCAATGATCACTATGTAAAGAGAAAAGATATTAATTTACTTACTTAAAGGGCTCCCGATCCTTGGAGAGTCTCTGCCTGAGACACGGCTGCCTTCCATTCTCTGCGATCCCCGGCACGCTGATTCTAGTTGTGAAGACCTAGTTTTCTGGCATCCGCGACAGCTTAGTCTTTATACTGGGGGCTTTGCCTTTTTTGTCGTCTCGAACCTGGGTGCTGAGATTCGAAGATTTTCTTGGCTGGAGCGTTGTTGTCCATTCGCTCGATGTGGCCGAGCCAATGTAGTCGACGTGTCTTGGCTATTTGGACTACATCCACATCCTGGTACAACTCATTGAGTTCGCGGTTGTATTTTCTCCTCCATTTGCCCTCCTCGCATATAAGACCTAATATCCGACGAAGTGATGGCCGTGGCGTAAGTGGTTAGTGTGTCGGAGCACTGCGCGTGAGGTTCCAAATTCGGATCCCAGAAAACACCAAACAGTTTTTGCACGGTCCCACCTCTCGACAAATATCTGAGAGTATTGTTCTCTCGAAAAAGTTTCTCAAACCAAATTGCCCTTCGGATACGGCACTAAACTGTAGGTTCCTTCCATTCGTTTTCAAAAATATAACGCACACAACATGAGTGGTTGCGAGAAGCTAGGCCCTGGCACTTAAAGAGCTGTTGTGCCAAATATTTATTTATTTTGTATTCGACGAAGTATTTTTCGCTCAAATTTACCCAATATTTGATCTGCTTTCTTACTTGTCGTCCAGCACTCAGCGCCATAAAGCAAGACTGGTAAGATGTGCGTTCTATAGAGCATTAATTTGGCCCGTCGACTTAGGAGTTTTGAACCCAGTTCTTTTGCCAAACCGAAGTAGCAGCGGTTTGCTAAGGTTATTCTTCGTCGGATCTCCACGAATGTGTCATTTGTAGGATTTATGTTTGCTCCGATGTAGGAAAACTCCTTACCTACCTCGAAGTTGTAGTCATCAACAGTGTTAAATGTTTTGAGCAGATAATTTTTTGTTTATTGACAACATGTACTTAGTCTTGTCCTCATTTACTTCACGACCTACTCGTTTCGCTTGCTCTTCAATTGCTGTAAATGCTGCTAGCCGGGATCTTCCAATGATGTCAATATCGTCCACGTATCCCAGCAGTTGGATGGATCTGTGAAAGATAGTGCCCTCCGTTCTTACACCTGCCTTACCCACTATATGGTCCAGCACAATATTGAAGAAGTCACATGACAGCGCATCTCCCTGCCGGAACCCGTTGCATGTTTGGAAAAGTTCAGAAGACCTGTTTCAAAGTTGCACAGAGCATTGCGTGTTTTCCAGCGTTACGCGTCACATCTGGATAAGTTTCGACGGTATCAGGAATTGGGCCATCGCTTGGTAGAGTTCAAAATGATGAATGCTGTCATAAGCGGCTTTAAAGTCAATGAAAATGTGATGAGTTTCGACTTGATATTCGTTGGTATTTTCCAGGATTTGGTTTAGTGTGAAAATTTGGTCTATTGTCGATCTGCCGGGCTGGAAGCCACACTGGTACGTGCAGAAAGGTTTTAGACGTTCACACAATACGTTGGATAAGATCTTATATGCGACATTTAGCAGGGATATGCCTCGATAGTTCTTACAAGACATAGGATCGCCTTTTTTGAAGATGGAGCATACAGAGCTGATCCTTCAATCGTCGGGCATGCTTTCCTCTATCCATACTTGGCTGACGACTTGGTGCATGCACCCTACCAAAATATCGCCTCCGTGTTTAAAAAGTTCAGCTGGGAGACCAGCTGTTTTTTAGTACTTTTCTGATGGCTGTGCTAACTTCTTCAATACTGTGTGGTGGTATTGGTTCTGTAAGCGGGAAGCGGGTTCTCTTCTTGCCCTATCACTCTCTCTGCTTGCTGCCCGTTAAGCAACTGCTTAAAAACATCAACAATTCCCTGCGTTTCGGCGGCTAGGTTGCCTTCGCTGTTACGAGAGAGATATACATCTCTTCATATACCCGTGCATGCCTGGTACTCAATGACCAGTTAACAATCTGATTAGGTTACCTATGCGTGGCCTGCTGATCAGTAGCAGGCGTTTTGTTTTTCTTTTATTTAGTTCAAGACATATTTGTCTCGCAAACTAACTTACTTACTTATGTCCTATATCCACTTGTGGGTCCTAGGACCTTTAATACGTCTAGTATTCAGTATTCAGTATTTTATTAATATTAGTAAACAACATTTATAATAGACTATTACAATCTATAAATAATAAATGTGAATTATACAATAACATGATTTAAATAAATTTTAACGATCTCTAATTTGTAAATAATGAAAGCTGGAAATTGAGTTAAATGTAAGTTACCGAGTATGATGTATTAGTGCAATTATTTACCATGGACAAATATTATTCCTAATTATTACCTGCTAGGTGCCGAAAGAGAGTGTCATCAAAACGATTCGTATTATAGAGCCGTCTTAAGGTGAGAGGGAGTGAATTCCAGAGGCGTATGGCGTGAATGAAAAATTGTCGTTCACAAACTTGATATGTAACAAGCGGCAAAATTAAACTTAAAGAACGGTTTGATTGTGAGAACCTAAGTTTTTCATATAAGTACAGAGGTTGTTTGCTGGTTATAATTTTGTGCAAATACTTGAGAGTGCAGTAGTCAAGGTACTTGTCGAGTGAACATCCAAGAATCATTTTTGCGTACGACGACACATGGTCATAGCGTTTTAAACCATAGACATAACGTGCAATGTTATTAAATGCGACATTGAGTTTGCGCCTAGTGAGTGCATTATGGCAAGAACAAATTTCGCAGCCATATGTTATTAAAGGAATGAGTAAGGACCTGACTAGCATTAGCCTTGTGTTAACTGGCGTGAAGTTTTGGGACACCGAGAGGTTCCCGAGGCAGCCATAAATTTTCCCGATGACTGTACACACATGGTCATCCCACTGCAAACCTGTGTTGAACCAAACGCCAAGGTTTTTAGCTTTATCCAGAAACTCAATAGAGGCATCACCAAGGTATATTGTGGGAAAGTTGCTTGTGTTGAGAGCATTTCTATTTATGACTAGGCATTTCGTTTTAACCGGGTTAAGCCGTAAGCAGTTTTCTTGAGCCCAGACAAAAATCCTTTGTACGTCTTCATTACATTGAACCGCCGCATCTTCCATTTGTTCAAGTACAAAACTTAAGTAGAGTTGAATATCGTCCGCAAACATGAGAAACTTGGAATATTTAATTACCTTAGGGAGATCATTTATAAAAACTGCAAAGAGCAAGTGACCTAAAATGGATCCTTGAGGAACACCTGCCGAAGTTACAATAAATTCAGAAATTACACGGTTAGCTAAGACTGCTTGTCTTCTTCCAAATAGGTACGAATAAATTAAGTTAACAGCTGAGGTAGAAAAATTGTACAAAGTTGAAAGCTTAGAGAAAAGTAGCTTAAGGTTAACCGTATCAAAGGCCTTGGAAAAATCTAAAAGTGTCAGAAAAGTAACTAAGTTTTTATCCATTGCAACTCGTACGTCATCCGTTACTTTAAGCAATGCCGAAGTGCAGCGGTGGCATGGTCTGAAGCCAGATTGATGAGCGTTTAGCAGCTGATTGCGCCGGAAGAAGACTGACATTTGGTTGTGGATAGACTTTTCCAACACCTTTGAAAGGTAGGGCGAAATAGCAATAGGTCTATATTCGGCAGGTGAGTTAATTGTTGCTTTCTTTTTTAGAACTGGGATGATCTTTGCAAGTTTCCAAGCACATGGAAAGGTAGATCTCGTTATGATATTATTAAATATGAAGGTAATGACTGGCAGAAGGCACGGCAGGATAATTTTTTAAAAAAGAGGATGTATTCCATCAATACCAAAAGCTTTAGACTTTATTTTTAGTACTGCTTTTACAACATCAGTTTGCTCAATCCTGCAAAATTGAAAGGAGCCACTACGCGCCATCGTGTACGGTTTCTGGCAATGTGTCTGAGTTCTCCCCAACTTTTCACCAAATGCCGCGCCTTTTTCTCGACTGTTCTGCGCCATGTTCTTCTTGGACCACCAGGTTTTCTGCCGTCCTGAGTTAAAGGGTTCCATTGCATAGCATGGTTCGCTATAGAACTGGCACCCTTTCGGAACGTGTGACCAATCCACTGCCACTTCTGCCGTTGGATGGTTGTGCCTATTGATTCCTGACCCGTTCTCTCGTGAAGGTGTTCGTTAGAGATACGATTGGGCCAAAAAATCCTTAAAATATTGCGCAGGCATCTATTAACCAACGGTTGCAGCTTTCTGGTGATAGCAGTGGTCACTCTCCGCATGCTGCAACCATATAACAGCACGGATTCAACGTTGGAGCGGAACAGTCTTATCTTGGTGTTCAAACTGATTGCATTGCTTCGCCATATTTTGGACAACATCCCGAACCCGGACTTTGGTTTGGCGAACCTGTTGGCTATATCCAGTTCGGTTCCACCATCGGCCGATACAATACTCCCAAGATACTGGAAATCATTTACTCTCTCTACCGGTTGTCCAACAATGCATATTTGAGCCGATGAGTTTGTTCCAAGGCTTTTGCCGTTTTAAATTTCAGCCCGACGACGTCTGCCTCCCTCTCTATATCTGCTGTTATTTGGTGGAGGTCCATAATTCTGTGGGAAAGTAAGCATACATCGTCAGCGTAGTCAACATGTTTCGGTTGAGATGTAAGAGTCCATCGAATTCCTCCGTTTCCCGTCGACAAAGCTGCAAGAAGCACATCGCTAATCACCTATTGGAATAATATTGGTGTAAGGATACAGCCTTGTCTTACCCCGCTATGGATCTCAAATTCCTCAGACAACCTCCCCCTGTGCAGAATGTGACATTTGGAGCCTTCATATGTAGCTTTGATAATAGCAATTAGTTTATCGGGAATACCTCTCATGCGTAAGGCACGCCAAATAAACTCCCTGTTGACACTATCGAACGCCTTCCCAAAATCGATGAACAGCAGGTGGAGTGGCGATCGATATTCAACACACTGTTCGATGATAATCCGCAGGGTGTTGATGTGGTCGTCACAGGAAGAGCGGAAACCTGTTTGTCCGACATCGAGTGTGTCTTCGAGATGTTGTTTGATTCGCTCCAGGATGATTTTAGCTATTATCTTAGCTACAGTAGGCAGTACGCAGATAGGTAAAAAGGTAAAAGTGGCTGTCCTGACAGGGTCAGGACACACTTAGACCACATGGGTCCATTGTGATACGGCAGTACGCAGATACCCCTCCAGTTTCCGCACTCCATTAGATTTCCTTTCTTAGGAAGCTTGACGATCATTCTCTTTTTCCACTCGTTAGGAAAGCTTTCAGCTTCTCAAGCTCTCTTTATAAGTGGAAGCAGAAGCTCAGCCGATGTTGTTGGCGCTGCTCACAAGAGCTCTGCTGGAATACCGTCAAGTCCTACCGCCTTGTTGGTTTTGAGTGCCTTGATTGCGGTAGTGATCTCATCATTACTGGGAGTCGTGGTGCGTATTCGGGAAACTCTCATCTCGGCATCTCAGTCTGATTTGGGAGCATATCGCTAGCGAATACGCGGTTCAAAACCGTAGCGAAATGCCCCTTCCATCTCTTTTTTTTTCATTTCAAAAAAAGGAATTTTAACAATACTATTGACCTGCGAAGCAGCATGGCTTATCTGCAGGAGATTGAGTACATATTTGTTTTTTAAATCATCAAAGTGAATGAATTTATACATGTAAGGTTAATATAAGAAAAAAGTGTTTCGTTTTCGTGTTAATTTTAGAAAAAACTGAGCAAAGTTGCAATATTTGAACTTTACAGTAGATAAATTTATATTTTAATGAAATTGAATTGAATTAACTATTTGTTTTAATATATGAAATTTAGGTTATAGATTCTAGAAAATATTGTTTTATTTTACTTTTTCTAACATTTGTTTGGTTTATGTTGCGAAGATATTGAGGAAGATTGTTGAGTACATTTGGAGCTATGTAATTCAATCTTCTTCTACCGTACTCATTTTTGATCGCTGGAAGTTGAAGTAGACCCTCAGCTCGTCTCCTTGTATTCACCTGGTGAGTAATTGGCGTTCGGAAACTTGGATCATCGTAGTACTCCAGAGCTGCACTCAACTCAAAGATCTGCCTTACTCTAAGAACGCGTACGATGTTAGTTGTTATGGCGCCTTTCGACATCAACTTTGTGCGTTTGCGCTGCACCTCCCCATGCTAATATGCCATACCGCAGTCTAGACTCTATAAGAGCATAGTAGACTTGCTTTTGTACAGACGTCGTGGATTTGTACTGTAGGCAGGCAGCGGAAACAGTGACCATTTCAATTTGTTTCGCAGATCGCTGACGTGAACCTCCCAAAGGAAATGACAGTCAATTGTGATGCCTAGATACTTGTACGTGTCAACCATTTGGATATCCTCACAACTGGATGCATTCGCACATCTGTAGCTCTTCAGCAAAACTTGCGACGCTGGAAAATTTGGGCTTCAGATATGCATGAGCTTTGTTTTTATGGCATTGATAACTAGCCCATTGTCGTGGCACCATTTTCCAGCTTCATCTAGTTCGGCTTGCATTATCCTTGCTGCTTCTTCTGGGGATTGATGACACACAACAATTGCCGTGTCATCTGCGTAGGCGAACGGGAAGCTCTTTTTGAAACATTTCAGCAATTCATTAGTGTACAAGATGAAACATAGAGGACCCAACTTGCTACCTTGTGGAACGCCATACTGCACTCTATTAGCCCTGCTGCAAAAATCTTTGACTCTCACCCTAAATGTCCTGTCTGCCAAATAGTCTGCTATCCAGTATGCCAGCCTTCCCCTAATTCCAACTCTTTGAACTGCATTGATAAGTTTTTTATGGTCGAGGGTATCAAATGCTTTGCTGAAGTCTAAAAACAGAACTAGGGTGTGGTGACGTTGGCTGAGGCTGGTGTTGATGACATTCGCAAAATCGCCAAGGAGCTGGTTAGTATTTCTGCCCTTTTGGAAGCCATACTGATGTTTACTTATTAGATCGTGTTTGTGGATGAAGTCCCATATTCGATTTGACACGATCTGTTTCATGATCTTATCGATAGCTGGCAAGATAGCAATCGGACGATAGTTCTCCGACTGTTTTTTGCTACCTCCCTTGTGTATCGGTCGAACAATTGCTTCCTTTAATTTCTCTGGTACAATCGAAGTGTCAAAGATTAGATTTACAAGTTTCGCTATTATTGGAGCAAAGATATCAGCGTTTGATCTTAAATCGATGGCTCTAATGCCATCAGCCCCTGGCGCCTTTCGAACATTCAAACGATACAATAGATTAGCTACTTCAGTGCAGCTGATATCTGCTGAATATATGGAGTCTCGTAGAACAGCGTTACGATGCGTAGACTCGGCAATGTTACACGCGTGGATAATGGATGCTGCCTGACTCGAAAAAAGGTCGCCAAATTCATTCGATAGTTGTACCGTGCTAACATTAGGCGAAAAGTTGTTCCTAATAACATCATCTAAATTCAATTTCTTTCGATTTAGCACTTCGTTTATTAATGCCCACGTTTTCTTTGGTTCGCATCTCTTCAAACTTATTCTTGTAATATTGATTCCTAGTCACTGTAATTTTTTTGTTAACTTGATTCCGTAACGTTTTGTAATCTCTTTCATATGTTAGGTTATTCCGGTTACTTTTCCACCTACGATAGAGTCTATCTCGATCTCTACAGATGTCTTGAATATCTCTAGTAACCCATGGGGCATTCTTTCGGTTTTTTTTCCTGTGTATGCTTTTTGAGCTTGTATATATTTCACTCATTTTTTCAATTAACGAGCTTAAGAGCGATACCGGGTCGTTTTTTTCTGCCACTTGTGTCCAATCAGTGGCTCGAATCAGCTGGTTTACTTTACTCGTTATTACAGTTGGTTGCAAATGAGTATCATTTTCCTCAGATGTGTGGTCGTAGACCCCGTAAAGCGTGCTATAATGGTCAGATATGTCACTTTCTACTATAGCTGAAAACGTTTTGACCTTTGGTAAATTCAACAAAATATGGTCAATAAGTGTGCGTGTGCCTCTATTTAAGTCGACCCTAGTATCTCCTTTAATGACATTGTACAACCCTTCTGAAGCTAGCATTTCGTGGTAGTTGAGGCCAGAATTGTTTATGTCGTTTCCTATATCTATGTTCATGTCACCCAGAGCTACCAGATCGTTTTGCGCTCCTCTCGTGCTTGTAATTAGTGCAAACTCATTCATAAATTCATTCAGATTGTTTTTCGGTGGTTTATAGATTGCACTGATTATATTTGCTTTTGCATTTGAGATAGTTCTCACAGTCAAATTTTCAAAGGTAGCTGTTTCGGTATTCAAACGTTCGTATCTTATATGCTTTTTAATAAATATAGCTATGCTTCCACCTTTTTTATGTAACCTATTTTCAAACTCAGCGTAAAAACCATCCAGGAGGTACAATCTATTTTCCTCTTTTTTAATATTTATTTCCACCAAAATAATTACATCTATACAACTCAAGATTGGACATACACGAGCACAGAAGACATCCCAATTTTTTCTCAATGATCTAATATTTAGACACAGACAACGAAAATTCAATTTTTTTAATTCATTTTTTGCTTGACTGATATTTATATTTTCAAACTTCATATCTTGAGCTGGTCCTCATCCGAAATGAGCAAGGAGCGGTCTAGGCTTTTCACTGGGTGTTGGCTGGAGCTGCGATCACCTGTCAGCTCTTTGTTGATTCTTTAGACGGTCCTGCTGTCACACCTCCGTGCAGCTTCTTCTGCTTCTGTAGCCAGTGCGTTGATGTAGTTGCGCTTGCCACGTCGTACGCTACGCTGAACTTCTCATCTCCATGCGATATAGGGACTCTAGCTCGCTTCTCCCTGCTGCTGGAGTAGCTGTAACACGAGCTTTCAGCTGTTTTCGTTCGTCAATCCGTCTCCAGGTGTCCTCGGAAAGCCACGCCCTATGTCTTTCCTGCGATCGACCGACAATTCTTTCAGCACCAGATGTAAAAATTTTTTCGCAGCATACCAATGGTCTTGAATGGTTGCGGGCATAGAGCTGCTGACTACTTCCACACCTTGCGAAAGTGCTCCCTTAATTGTTGGCGCACTGGGGGATCACTAAGTCTATCGATGTTGAACCTGGGCATTCTTGTGTTGTCGTGGGATCTTCGAACTGCAACAGTGCGTAGTTGGAGAGTAGCTATCATAAGATGGTGATCTTGTACTATCCCCACATTTGCCCCTCGCCTGTTTCGGATGTCCAGGAGACTACTGCTAAAGTGGCGGCTGATAGCAAAATGGTCAATTTGATTGGAGGTTGTTTGCCTGTCGTTTGAAACCGAACTGACTTTGTGGCAGGTCTTGTGCTCAAACATGGTGCCACCTATTACAAGGCGGTTGGCATTGCAGAAATCTACAAACCTTTCGCCGTTGTCATTGTGGTTGCCTAGTCCATGTCAATTAGTCAAACGTCGTTATCTGTTGTCATGTCGTGGGGGATGTACTTTCAACCTAACCCGCCGAAGATGTTCTCCTTACCGAATTTTGCATTAAAATCACCGATTACGTTTATGATATCGTACTCCGTAGGCCCCGTCCAAGAGGTCGTAAGCAATTAAAAAATGTTTCACATGTAAAAGGTGCTCTCAGTAAACGGAAAAAAGTGCGGGTGGCTCTATATCTTCGAAAATGAAGCCTGATAATGGAACATCTTTAGATCTACAACGGCAAATAAACCGAATATTAATATATTTAACGATTTGCGAGCTATGGCATTTTTGTATATTTGTAACAATGTTTTCTACTTTATATTCTTTGCCATATTCAAAAACTTTTCGGAAACTGTTTCTAATGGCCAAAATCGGACCAACAACAAGATTAGGTTAGGTTGACTGTCTGCCACAATTAGACCAGTAGAGGTCCACTGTGATGTTAAGGATCTTTTCATTTGGCTATTCAGGGACGAATTAAACCAACCAGAGCTTTTAATAAAGCGAAGGATGTTCATGACGCCTGAGGATGCTAATTCGCCGAGGATATCAAAGAAGGAGCAGATGGATGGAGCAGGCTTTTTTTGTGACACAGCCGGACGTATGCAGGACCGTACAGGATAGTTTCCTCCTCCTCCTCGTCTGTACAGCTCCTGCCAAAGCCATTAAAGAAGCGAAAAGAGGCTTTTAGCATGTTGGCCTATCAGACAGTGTTCAGTGATGGCACCGATAACGTAGCTAATCTGTGATAGCTTTAGCCTAACCAACCCAGTAATACGTTTCTGATCCAGCCTCAGCCAGATTTGTCTCAAAATATGGCACGTTGACCCACTTTCCCATCTGTGGTTGGTTTGGCTTATAGCGTCCAGCTTTAGTGGATGTTAACATGTAGCGAGGGGTCTACTCAGGGTCAGCCATTTCGGTAGAATCTTTAGAGTCGTACCTTCCTTAGGCTTCCTTGGGCGAGCTCGTCACCCTTGCAGTTACTCGGAATGTGTCTGTGGCCTGGCATCCAGTACCAGTGAATGTTGAACTAATTCCTCATCGCCGTGATAGACACGCGACAATTTAAGGCGGCCTTCGAAGTAAAGGAGCATGATTCGAGGGATTGCCACTTGATAATGCTAATATCCCTGACGAATATTGCATTACATTTCAACTAGGATAAGGTTTCCGCCCGAAATACGCTATAGTGATCTGGAAGGCGGAAAAAGATACTCAACTTGAGCTTTTCAGTGAAAACACCACAACCCACCCCACTTTCGGTCTTGCGGCCGTGTGCTTACAAGTGAACTGAACTACCATTCGCAGGGGGAGAATTATACCATACATTGCGATCAAGGCCGCTCGTCCAGAAGTTACGGTCAAATCTCAGTTTCGGCGGGATGTAATCGGTGCTTTCATGGGTAAAGTTAAGAAGATTAAGGATCGAGGAGTGGCCAATGTAACAACTGGACGTCTACGAGGAGGCTCTTGGTCGAATGACCGCTTTGAAAGCCATCTGTTTGCTGGAAATATCTTAGAGTAGCAGATGAAACATAATGTCTAGTGCCGCAGAGGAAGTAGTTTTTAGTGCAGCGCTGATACATACACATGCAGATGTTTGTACCTTAGCACCATATCTCTACGGCAACTGATCGCCCCATACAGTAGCAAAGTAGGTCTGATAACGAACACGTACAGCTAGCGTATGACTCGAGGTTACATACCCTAACTCATACCAATAGCCTTTTTTTCAGGAATAGACAACTACACTTGCTTTCCTTTCGTGTTCAGAAGATCGGCTTTCCAGTTTAGTTTCCCCACCAAAGCAAAATCCAAATATTTTGCGTTTTCTATGAAGGTGAGGCTGCCGTAATTTTTCGTAGGAGGGTCGGTTGGTTGGTTACGATCGGCCGGCGATGAGGAAGCACTTAGACCAGAAATAGGTTCATTGTACTGGCGTTAGCCGTGCAGGAGTTGCCGATATCATTTAGATCGTTGAAAGAGTATTCACCCAGGGTGGCCTTGCTAATGTTGGCGAGCGCAGGACAAGCGCATAGGAGGTGACTGATGGTCTCTTCTTCTTCTTCATCCCTACAGCTTCTGCAAAACTCATTATAGAGGATGCCTAGTCCTTGGGCATGACTTCCTCTGACGCAGTATCTGATGATAACATTTGTTAATTTGAAGAGGGTTTCGTAGGAGGGTAAATGGGGAGAACTTTAGATTTTCTCGTGGAGAGAAGCAGTTCTGGTTTGTGAGGGTTAACCCCCACATTTTGGGTTAACATTTTAAAGCCCATCTAGTAAGCCGGATGTCTTTGTGTTTGTCTGAGACAGCAATAGAAATGGGCAATTACTTTACATCCTGTCAACTAGCAGCTTGTTGACTACTAGATATCACAGAAGAGGAGACAGCACAACCTCTAGGAGTGTTTCGCAAATGGCAAGCTGTCTGTTAATAACCAGCACTCTGAGGGTAGTATCCAATTTCAGACTTGTAAGTGCGTCGGTGATTGCGTTTCATTAAGCATTGTTAAAAGCTCTCTACATGTAGAGGAAAGGAACCATGGTATATTCCTTAATGCTGAAAGATCTTTCAATGATCAACATAAATTTAAGCCTTTTCTTTTTAATGCGCTAATGGATGTGGTAATCCTCTAAAGATACTAACAGCCGGGCTACCAGCATAAACGATTCTTAAAACCGAATAATCGATGCCGTACTAATTTTCACCCTGCACACTTATACCATCCTCCCCACGGGACTGTTGTTTGGTATTACTTCGCGAGGCTGGTTAGCAACTTATGCTATATCATTTGCATTTGCCGTTTCGGCTCTTCCCAGTCCTTCGACTCTTCTCAGCTCGCTTTGGAAGCTCGTTATGTAGGAACAGGTCTCCAACTAGTCGTCCCCTGACCTCGTCATATAACTTATTAGAAGCTGTAGGCATGGCAGCTTCATTTTTCCCACTGCGAAGCACCTGCAGTTTAACACTGCGTGGTCCGCGTCTTCGTCTTTATCTAAGCATTCTGGATAGAAGGGCGAGCTATCATATCCAAAACTGTGGATTTATTTTCAATAGCCGTCCCCGGACGGGAATTGCGAAAGATGGTAGTTGCAGTCCCCGTGTGCTCTCCTTGTCCAAACCCCGATGGTGGGAATTAGGTTGTGGGTCCATCTACCTTTTGCCGTATTATCCGACCGTTCTACAGATGTTGCCCCGTTTTCTCGTTTTACTATCTTGGTAAAGCTGTCTTCTTGCCGGTTTGTGGTTCGCTTAAGGTAAACCCTTTGCATCTCGTTGGTAAGAATATCCATGGGGATCATACCGGCTATGACACACGCTGGTTCGCCAGAAATTGTTCGAAACCCCTTATAATTCTGATGGTGCAGAACCTGTACCCAGATGAGAGCTTGCTTCTTGGTTCTTCCACTATAAGTACCCCCACCCAGACCGGAGCAGCATATAGAAGGATTGAAGTTACCACTCTAGATAGCAGGATCCTCCTGCCGTATCCAGGTCTAATGATATTTGGCAACATATAGGAAAGCATTGCCTGTATCTTTGACGCCTTTTTGCTTAAATACTCGACGTGCGGTTTGAAGTTCAGCCTGTTGGCAAGCACTACTCCTAGGTATTTGAATGCCTCTTTAGACTTGGTTGTCTGGTTTTCAACCTGCAAATTTGGGTATTCCACAATCTTTCTGCTGATTATTAGGACAGCCTCGGTCTTGTGGTCAGCTAGCTCTAAGCCGGCAAACTCTAACCAATTTTTTATCTTGACGACTACTTCATCCGTGACAGACACTATCTTGTGGATGTGTTTGGCCACGGTAAAGTTATTAACTTACGTTAAATAAATTAATAAAAAAAATACTTTTTTTGAGACAAGTGTCTCGCTTGCTTTATTGCCGACTTAAATCTAAAGTACAATTATTCTTACAGTGCTATCTATAACTTCATATTTCTATACTTTATGGGAAAACATATTTTACTTCAGTCCCACAGCGTCAGCATTGTTGATGTTGACGCCAAACGGATATATGACCCATATCCACTGCAACTGCATTCCATAATCGGCGCGTGTGCTGATTAAGTATATTTTGAGATTGATAACTGCGCGTGTGCTGATTAAGTATATTTTGAGGTTGATAACTCTTCCCTCCTTTAAAGTCCACGGCCCGTGGATCAGAAGTTGAGTTTGATGGGTTGCGGCAAAGGGTCATTCACCTGTGGTAGTGCTGCTGACAGCTTTATTTGGAACTGGTTTTCTTCCTTCTTATGTCTATATTTAATAAGCGAGATTGTAATGATAATAATAAAAACAAAGATGATGACATCTGAAACGATTGAAACGTGATTAATTAGAGAAAATGTATGCAACTTTTTAATGTTATCTAGGTGTAAACTATGTAAATATTCAAGATCTAATTTTATGTCTTTAACTGTCAGGTTAGCCCGAAGGATCGGCGGTAATATCTGGTACATGGTGACTTCTTCGTTGGAATATTCTTGGTCGTTGATAGCGATGGAGTCATTGTCGAACTGTACCAGGAAGGTACCATTCAAAATTCTTGTCTCGTTCTGATGTTTTAGGTTTCCGTAGAAATTGGTCAAAAAGACGGTGTTATCGTTGATGAGTTCGATGACCTCCTTCCTGCAGAACTGGTGATCACATTTGGCACTTATTCCTTTTAACAGCTGACTGATACAATGGTCTGAAGGTAGTTTCTGAAGTTGGTTGTCTCGACATACATTTACGTCACGGATCTTTGTGCAACGTTCCTTAATTCCATACTGCTCGTCATGATTTACAAGTAGTTCATTAGTCTCCAGATATATCCTTCTATTATCTTTCACTGTTGATCTGATTAGAAGATGATTAAATTCCTTTGTTTTTGTTTTTGGTAGTGCTAAAGCATATAGTAAAGTTGAGTTTTTCTGTAGAACTATTGGTTCTGCATACTCAATAGCTTCAACCTCGTTGCTGTAAGGAAGGGTTTCTATCTGCGCAAGTATCTTCTGAATTTCCGCTGTGCTCAAAAGGTTTGTGTTGATGATTCCTTTTTTAGCCAACTGGACGGCTAGGACGATTTCGTTGATTTCATTTTTAATTATGGAAAGCTTATTATATAACATCTGCTCATATTGGTCCATTCCTGTGCTATCGATTTTTTGAATGATCTTGTTGTAATTGTCCAAAATTCCTTGAGTTACCTCAGTAATACGTTTGTTGATTTGATATTGATTGTTATTGTTTTCGATTATGACGTTTTGAGTTCTTAGAAGACTGTCCCAGTCTGTGGCATCTGGTGAGCCAGCGATCCACTTCCATGCGGATCCAATCCAGTTTATCGATCTAGCTTTCCTTAATGTTTTTCCATGTAGGTTTTCTAATCGGCGTTGTTTAGTAATAAGTACTCGCGGCAATGTCTAATAGTGTTGTTCTAACGGTGAACACTCGCGGCAATGTCTATTACTTTTACACGGTTTTTTTAATCGGCGTTGTTTAGTGTTTAGCACTCGCGGCAATGTCTATAGTGTTGTTCTAACGGTGAACACTCGCGACAATGTCTATTATTTTTATACGGTTCTTAGCTGTTCCGACGGTTAGCTAATTTAGCGACATACGTTGTTCTTATGTGTATAAACGCATGTCCCTGCTCGGGCGCCAGTTATTAACTTACGTTAATTAAATTAATAAAAAAATACTTTTTTTGAGACAAGTGTCTCGCTTGCTTTATTGGCGACTTAAATCTAAAGTACAATTATTCTTACAGTGCTATTTATAACTTCATATTTCTATACTTTATGGGAAAACATATTTTACTTCAGTCCCACAGCGTCAGCATTGTTGATGTTGACGCCAAACGGATATATGACCCATATCCACTGCAACTGCATTCCATAATCGGCGCGTGTGCTGATTAAGTATATTTTGAGATTGATAACTGCGCGTGTGCTGATTAAGTATATTTTGAGGTTGATAACTGTAACCACGGCGATATCGTCAACAAAGCCGATAGGTTAGGTTAGGTTAGATTGGCTGTCTGCACCACGATGCAGACACACTTAGACCAATAAAGGTCCATTGTGATGCCAAGGATCTACCATTAGACCACTCAGGGACTAATAAAACCAACCGGAGCTTTTGATGAAGCGATGGATGTTCATGACGTCTAAGGACGTCAAATCGCTGAGGTCGACAAGGAACGGAGCTCCTAGATGGAGCATTCTTTTGCATGATGGAGCAGGATATGTGCATAGGAAGTGAAGAATGGTTTCATTCTCCTCCTCTTCCCTACAGCTCCTGCAGAAGTCATTGGAAAAGAGGCCAAGTCTTTTGGCATGTTGGCCGATTAGACAGTGTCCGGTGATGACACCGATAATGCAGCTGATCTGTAATCGCTTTAGTTTAACCAACTCGGCACTACGTTTCTGGTCCAGCTTAGGCCAGATCTGCATCGAAATGTGACACGTAGAGCCATTATCCCACCTAAGGTTGGTCTTGCTAATAGCGTTCAGCTTCAGTAGATGCTTACATGTAGCGAGGGGCATACCAAGGGCTTGCCTATCTGGCAGAATCCTTAGAGTAGTACCCTGTCTAGCGAGTTCATCCGCCCTACAGTTTTCTGGAATGTCTCTGTGACCTGGCACCCATCATAGGTGAATGCTGAACTGCTCTGTCATCTCTGTAACAGACAAACGGCAGTCTAAGACGGTCTTCGAAGTAAAGGAGCACGATTCCAGGGACTTGATAGCCGCTTGACTGTCAGTGTAAATGATAATATCGCTAACAGATAATACATTACATTTCAGCCAAGACAGGGCTTCCTTAATCGCCATGATTTCCGCCTGAAAAACGCTACAATGATCAGGGAGGCGGAATAAGATGCTCAGGTTGAGCTTATCGGAGAAAACACCACAGCCCACCCCACCTTCTGTCTTAGAGCCATCTGTGTAGAAGTGCACCGAATTTCCATCATCAGGGGGAGAGCCATCCCACGCATCCCGTTTAGGGATACTCGTACTGAAGTGTCGGTCAAATCTCAGTTTCGGTGGGGTGTAGTCCGTGTTTTCATGTGTGAAGTTGAGAAGATCAAGGATCGAGGAGCGGCCAGTATGATAACTAGACCACTGAGAGGAGGCTTTAAGACGAATAGCCGCACTGGCAGCAGTCTGTCTGCCGAGGATATCCAGGGGTAACAGGTTGAACATAATGTTCAGTGCCGCAGAGGGGGTAGTTCTTAGTGCACCACTGATGCACATGCAAGCGGATCGTTGCACTTTACCTACCTGAGAGAGGTGAACAGCCCTGTCAAGAGCAGGCCACCAAACGATCACGCCATAGAGTAGTATGGGCCTCACAACAGACACGTAAAGCCAGCGAGTGATTTCAGGTTTCATACCCCAGCTCCTACCTATAGCCATTTTACAGGAATAGAGAGCTACATTGGCTTTCCTTACGCCTTCTAGTAGATTGGCTTTCCAGTTCAGTTTTCTGTCCAGAATAAGACCCAGGTATTTTGCATTTACAGTGAAGGTGAGACTGGTGCCATTAATAGGAGGGTCTACGTGGGGAACTTTATATTTCCTTGTGAAGAGAACGAGTTCTGTTTTATGAGGGTTAACCCCCAATCCACTTCACATACAGCGACTAAGATGGCTGAGTCATTTAGAGCGGATGGAGCCCAACGTTCCCGCTAAGAAAGTTTTCGAATCCACCCCGGATGGAGGACGCAGTAGAGGACGACCTCGCGGTAGGTGGCGCAAACAAGTGGAGGGGGACCTCAACCAACTTGGCGTGCGCAACTGGAGGCAGCTGGCTCGTAATCGTGCTAGCTGGAGAGGTCTGTTGGTTGAGGCCCAGGTCCACCCCGGACCGTAGCGCCATCTAAGTAAGTAAGTAAGTAAGTAACCCCCAATCCACAATTGGAGGCCCACCTAGTGAGCCGAGAGAGAGCATATTGGAGAATTTCCTTGAGAGTGTCTGGGTGCTTGCCAGACGCAGCAATCGCAATGTCATCAGCATCACTCTACAGCCTGACCTGTCCAGGTCCACTAGTAGCTCATTCACTACAAGATTCCACAGGAGGGGGGACAGAACACCACCTTGGGGTGTTCCGCAACAGGTAAGTCTTCAGGCCGATGCTCCACCTAGCTATGTGTTGATAATCCTGCGTGTTAGCAATTGATTGATCAACACTCCGAGCGAAGTATCCACTTTCAGATTTGCAAGTGCGTCTGTGATTGCCTTTGGTTTGACATTGTTAAAAGATCCCTCAATGTCAAGGAAAGCCACCATGGTATATTCTTTAATGCTTAGAGATTTTTCAATGATGCGCACAAGCGAGTGTAAGGCTTTTTCAACGGATTTGCCTTTGCAGTATCCATGTTGGGACGGCGAGAGCAAAGACGGGCTAATGCTCTGACGGAGGTGAATATCAATCAGCCTTTCCAGCGTTTTCAGTAGAAAGGACGATAGACTGATAAGTCGGAGATCCTTTGGTTCCACATGCGAGCACTTACCTGCCTTAGGAATGAAGACGACTTCAACCTCGCTCCACATCTTGGGGATGTAGACCAGATTAAGACAGCTCGATAAGATGACCTTGAGCCATGGAAGCACAATGTCCTCACATTTTTGAAATTCAGCAGGAATAATGCCGTCAGGTCCTGGGGACTTGAAGGGCATGAAGCTGCGTATGGCCCAGCGGATCTTTTCTGTAGTTACTATAACCAGGGAGTTGCTGCACGGTAGAGAGCAAGTACGGGTAATACCCGATAATGAAACAGCAACAGGGGGGGGGGCTTTTTGAGAGGATTTTCCGCAACCTAGAGGCTTCCGAGGATTCTTCAATACTGTCGCAGAAAAGTCTCCAGGAGCGTCGTTGCTCTTTCCTCAGTGAGATTTTATTTTTCCTGAGAGACACTCTGTAGGTGTCCCAATCGGCCGTCTCACGAGAGCTTTTAGCAATATTAAAGAGGAGTCTGCTGTCCTTCCTTATAGTACTAAGATTTGCATTCCACCAAGGTGGTTTCTTCTTACCTCGAGGAGTGCGTTTAGGGCACGCCACAGTCAAGGCACCGTTAAGTGCCGACGTAAAGGTGTTGACCAACCTGTCAAGATCATCCGTACTAGTAGGTTCAGTAGGCAAAAGGGAGGGAATAAGCGTCAATAAGCGCTTCCTGTATAGAGACCAATTAGTTTTTTTATAATTTCTAAAAACTTTCTGATGAGGTAGATGGTCTTCAAGACTGAATTAGAGGTAGCGATGGTCTGAGAAAAAGTGCTCTTCAGAGACTCTCCAGTCCTTTACCAGGTTATATATATGATCAGAGACAAGGGTAATGTCCAGGACTTCTTGTCGGTTACGAATAATAAAGGTCGGTTTAGACCCTCGGTTACAAATAAGGAGATTAGTACTGAGGATAAAATCAAAAAGTTGCTCACCTCTTTCATTTATGTTGGAACTGTCCCAGATTGAGTGATGAGCGTTCGCATCACAGCCAATGATGAGACCAGTCTTAAGGCTCTCCGCTTTCGCAATCAAGCTCCCCAAGATGTCCGGAGGGAATGGGCCCACTTGATCGTAACCCAAATAGGCCGAAACCAGCCAGTAATTTTTTAAATGCAATTCCAGGTTGGTAGCGACTATGTCTTGATTGCTGAAATTAGAGAGTAAAAAGATGTTAAGGTGGGTCTTCGCAAGGATACAACATCTCGGTTTACCTTCCATCCTTGCGTAGATTAGTTTGTAGTTTGGAGTCTTGAGGCCACAAACCAGGTTTCCAACAACCCATGGTTCCTGGATCAAGACTAAGTCTTCCCCGTTTTTAGCAAGCCGGAGAATAAGGGAGGCCGAAGCCGAGATGGAGTGATGCAGGTTAATCTGAAGGATCCGCAGCATTGGAGCTACTTCTCTGTTCAGATACCATTATCACGGTATTGTTGCCATCTTCTGAATCTGATGAGAGGAGGTCATCCTCAAGAGAAAGGCCATTAGGATTGCTATCCATCTCCGTGTCCGTCAAACCGAAGTCGGACTCACGGATAGATGGTGAGGGAGAAGGGGGACGGAAAAGTCCAGTTTGAGAAGAGCGCCAACCATTTCCGTGTCCGTCGACGAAGAGTCGACCCTCAAGAGGGGTGGAGCAGCGGAGGGAAGCGAGGGAATGGGCTCCGAAGGGAGCGAGGGAATGGGCTCGGAAGGAGAGAAACTCGCGACTGGTTCGGAAAAAGCGTCCAGTTTAGGAGGGACTCTCTCGGGCTCTTTCTCATCGCATTTATAGACTTTTAGAGTGATAGAGCTGAAGCCGTAATTAATCACTCCTTTTGAAGATGCCAAGGGGGCCAGCGTCTCTTCATTGATGACAATGATGACGCTTCTTATGTCACCTCTGGGCTCGTCCACTTTGGCAATCTTCCAGTTGTGGGTAGAGAGGGAGCTGTTCCTGATCCTGAGGATATCCAGGAGCACCCTAGGATCGGAGGGTTCGACCGGAATGGTAGCACGAGTCCTAGGACGGTTAGGAATTTGGTCTTTTTCCACGACCTCTAACTGTGCACCTGGCCAAACCTGCCCCAATCTGGAGACAGCAATTTTGTATAGATCCTTAGATCTTTGGTCAGCACAGGCAATGATTTTTACGTGCCCTTGATACCAGCCAGCATCTCTGCAAGAAACATCAGGGCTGGGATGGTCACGTAAGACTTGGAGACAATTGGTGGCGAGCTTTATCTCCACCTTCCTCCATTTGTCAGCTGTGATGCTATCATCCGGATCGCTGTGGTCAACGACCGCGATCTCCAAGTGTGCCTTAAGTACTTGGTTGCAGGGCTTGGAGGTAGTGTTGGCAAGTACTACCTTGGTCTTTTTTGCTTAGGTGGGAGACTCATCCTGAGATCTTTGGCGTTTGGACGATAAGTCCTTGTTGGATGAGTCGGAGGGGAGCTGGTCATGTTTAGTAGCCCAGCTTAAGGAGGTTTTGTGTTTTTGAGTACTCTCCGTTCAGGGAGAGCCTGAATGCGGCGAATTAGCTTGTAGGCTAGCCGTCGATCATGGTAGGAGATCTTGGAGGGAGCGACGTTCCGCGAGCTCGGAGCCGAGCTGTCCGTCGCCCCTGAGAGAGATTTAAGAAGGGGATGTGGATCCTTCGAGGAGGAGGGAGCAGCGTGCTGCAAACTCGAGGCCGAACAGTTAGCTGTCCCTGAAGGTATAGAGATATTGTGAGGGTTGACCCCACGCATTACATGGTCTGGCTTAACGATGGGACCAGGTGTTGAGACCACTGTCCTATCCGCCAGCGTACCAGACGCGCGTTCAGCAATCCTGGGACGACTTTAACTTGGCTTCATGTCTCATCTGGGGATAGGTACCCGAGAATCCTTGACCTTTATATAGGCCCCTACACCACGGCGAGGTGTGCAGTCAGATAGGGAAACAAAGCCGATAACATTAACTCCTTTTGGTAGCGATAGTCACAGTACTCCATTATACATTATATTCCACAGGAGAGGTCCAATGACTGACAGCTATAGAAGTCCGGCGAAAACGTTTTAGTACTTAATGCCATCGTCGATCTGGTACCTAAACTTCCTGTTGGTGAAGTACTTTATGACTATCATCAGCAAATAGTATAAAAGTATGCGTGCCTTACGCGGGAGAAGTATTCCAGAAAAACTAATAGCTATTATAAAAGTTAAATACGAAGGGTCTAAATGTCACGTTCTGCACAGAGGGAGGTTGTCTGAATTTTGGAATTTGGAATTTGGGATCCAAAGTGGGGTAAGACAAGGCTGTATTCTTTCACTAATACTATTCCTGTTGGTGATTAACGATGTGCTTCGTGCAGCTTTGTCGACGGGAAACGGAGGAATGCGATGGACTCTTACATCTCAACCGAAACATCATGACTATGCTGGCAATGTATACTTACTCTCTTACAGAACTATGGACCTCTACCAAATGACAGCAGATGTAGAGAGGTAGGCAGGCGTCGTCGGGCTAAAAATGAATACGGCAAAAACTAAAATGATCAGCCTTGGAACAAACTCATTGGCTCAAATATGCACTGTTCGACAACTAGTAAAAAGAGTGGAAGATTTCTAGTATCTTTGGGAGGATTGTGTCAACCGATAATAAAACCGAACTGGGTATAGCCAACAGGATCGCCAAAACATAGTCCGCATTCGGGTTATTGTCCAAAATATGGCGGAGCAATCCAATCAGTTTCAACATCAAGCTGAATCCATGCTATTACATGAATGCATCACGTAGAGAGTGACTACTACTATCACCCGAAAACTGCAAACGTTCGTTAATAGGTGCATTCGCAATATCTTAGAGAGAGAAGCCGACACGCAGACAACAGAACTGATGATCAGCATATTTGCTCGGAACGTGCATGGAATATGACTCCATGCTTTGTTTCTTTGTTCGCTCGTTCAAAAGCATAGGTAGGTAGGTAGAAGTGGTGGTTCTGTAAACAGAAACCGAATTATCACAGTTGTGCTATTTTGATACCACGACTCATGTGACCTTGGATGTTGATGTGTGTTGGTGAGGAGAAGAAAGAGCCAGCCTGTGGAGTTTAAAAAGAGGATTAGCTCGTTTATGTTCTTACCGGAGATCTTCTCAAGTGAATTGTAGAAGGGTTTGCCTAATGCTTGATGTCTAGCCCTGGCTAGTGCCAAACAAGTGTACATATAGTGACTGAGTGTTTCCTTTTCGGTGGCTATGTTGCAACTGCGGCAGTGTGTATTATATGGGATACCTAGTTTGGCTGCGTGCTCTCCTACCGGCCAGTGTCCCGTGGTTATAGTGGTTATTCGGGCAAAATCATTGCTCGCTCTGTTTAATAGAGCGGTTGTTTTAGTCTTATTGTAGTTGGGCCACATCTTTCTGCATACGACGCAGTTCGTCAACCTAGACCATTTAAGGTTAGCAGTGGAGGGCTGAGCCTCGCCTGGCCAGTTCATCAGCATGTTTGTGGCCATCAACGTTGCTGTGACCTGGAACCCAGACTAGGGTTACCATGCATTGGTCATCTAGCGGGGCCTGCTCCTTCCGGCATTCTAGTAATTACTAGTTTCGAGAAAATAGTTACCGAAGCTATTGCTTTGATGGTTTTAATGAAAATGGTGATTTTTTGCCTTGGTAGTATATTTGTGTGTGACTTGATTTGGCGACAGGCTTCGCGAATGGCGAGTACTTCTGCTTGGATGACACTGGCAGCGTCTGGAAGTCTATACAATTTTGCTATGTTCAAGGACTCCGAAAAAACACCCGCACTAGGTTAGGTTAGGTTGGAGGGAAGTGCACCTAAGTGCTTATCACGGGGGCCATTCGGTCCATTGTGTTTCCCTTTGTAGTGTGGAACCTATACTTAAATAATTATCTTGCGGTCGGTTCTGTTATGAAACATCCTGTGCTCTTTATGAAGCCTATCATGTTCCTTAGTGGGACTTGTATGAGATCCCCTAGTTCGTCAAAAGACTTGTTTCCCATATGATGGAGACGGCGGTTTTGAGGATTTGGGCAATCGCATAGCAGGTGTTTGATGGTTTCTGTCTCCTCTATATCTTGACAGCTTCTGCAGTGGTCGGGTGTGTAGACGCCTAATCTAGCGGCCATTACCCCTATCGCGCAGTGTCCTGTTAGCGCACCTGTCAAGATGCGAATCTCTTTTTTATTCATCGCCAAAAGGCTTTTTGTTCTGATTTCATCTACTGTCGGCCATAAGCTGCGAGATATGACACAGTCGCTTCGGGCGTGCCAAGCGGAGTTAATCAGTTATCTTGCTTTTAGGTCTATTTTCCTATTCAGTTCACCTATAGGAGTTTATACTGATCCCTTTTTAGCTAGTTCATCTGCTGTCTCGTTACATTTTATATTGCTTTGTCCGGGAACCCAGCAGAGAGTTACGTCATGGGTGTTTCATATTCTGTTCAACGTGTTACGGCATCTGGAAACTGTTTGTGATCTAATTTCCTGGCTGTCTAGTGCTTTGATTACCGCTTGACTATCCACGAAAATGTTAATCTTGGAAGGATTTAGGTTTTTGCTATGTATAGTCTGTGCAGCCCTGTCAATAGCGAAGACCTCAGCTTGAAAGATGCTACAGTTATCCAAGAGTTTGTATGAGTCGTTGATTTCAAGTGCCTCACAGAAAACTCCAGAGCCAGTTCTGATATCCATTTTAGACCTGTCCGTGTAGAGTTGAATATCCTTTACATTAGTTAATGTGTTGGAGTCCCACTCTTGTCTTTCGGGAATAAAAGACGAAGTCTATATAGGGTATGATATAATCTGTTGTTCTGTTGAGATCGGGTATACTATACCTGTTGAGTATAGATCCATGTCCATAGAAGCTTTGCTTCCATGCGGCCGATTGTTTGAAACGAATTGCACTTTCAGCAGCTGTGCATCGTATGTACTCATCTAGGGGAGGGATATTTAGCATCATCTCTAAACCCGCTTGTGGTGTTAATCTCTGTTCTTCTGTTATGCTTAAGCATGCTAATCGTTGTACCTTTGTGAGTGTTTTAAGATAGCTGGTTTTGTCTGTTGCGTACCACTATACAATAATTCCGTAGGTAAGGATGGGTCTGACAATCGCTGTGTATATCCAGTAAATCATGGACGGACGCAGACCCCATTGTTTACCAAAGGTTTTCTTGCATGCGCAGAATGCACAAAGCGCTTTCTTCATTCTTTCTTCCGTGTTCTTTTTCCAGGTCAGCTTCGAATCAAGGATGGTTCCGAGATATTTAGCTGTTGTGGAGAGATTCAGAGGAATTCCACTCAGTTTAGGGGGATCAAATTCATCTATTTTTCTTCTTTTGGTAAACAGAATCAGTTCAGTTTAGTCGGATTATACTAAGACCGTTTTGTTCTGCCCAAGAGGACAATTCTTTTAGTGCAAATTCCATAAGGTTGCTGATTGTAGGTAAGTATTTCCCACTGGTCATGATAACTATGTCGTCTGCGTATGCAACTGCTTTTACTCCTTTGGTTTTGAGAATCTTCGGAATTTTTTTTGACGACAAGGAGCCAAAGCAAAGGATAAACCACTCCACCACGCGGGGTTCCTCTTGTCACTGCTTTCTTTATGATGCTCTCACCTAATTCGGAGTTGATGATACCCGCACTAACCCCACAGTTCATTTTTGAACCATTAGTGTAGACTGTTAGATCGAAGCCAGTGGTCGCCCGTCCATCTTGCCACTCTTTTCTTGTAAGGAATTGTACGGCGAAATTCGTTGTGAAGTTCATTGTGGAAATGACGTAGATGATAGAGAATCCAGAATTTTGCTGTGTTCATAGGGTTTCGCAGTCCAGCACTTGGACTTTCTGAGTCTGATTGCGCTTTGCGCTGAAATGTGTGCTGCATCAGTTAGGGCGTCTGACGGGGTTCACCGTAGAGCGCCTGTGGTGCCTATGCACGCTGCTCCTTGCACCTTACTCTGTTTGGTTATATTATAGGTTTTTTTAAGGACTAGCCACCATACTATCGACCCATATTGGTTGTATTATGGCTGTGTACATTCACAGGGTCAATTTCGGTTGCAGGCTCCACCTTTTGCCGAAGGTTTTGTTGCAGGCATAGAAGGCTATACATGCTTTTTTAACTCGTTCGCCTATGTTTAGTTTCCAGTTAAGTTTAGGAGCTAGAATGACTCCTAGGTACTTAGCTCTGGAAGATAAGGAGAGTGTCTGACCGTTTAGTAGAGGAAGCGTAAATTCGGGTGTTTTTATTTTGGTGGTGAAAAGCATCAGTTCAGTTTCATTCGGGTTGACTCCAAGTCCACACTTTTTGGCCCATGTGGTAACTTTGCTTATAGCACGTTCCAGATAGTTTTCTATGCCCAGCTTCGTGAGGGACTCTAAAATTACTTCAGCATGTACATTTTTAAAAGCTCCATCTATGTCTAGAAATGTAGATAAAGTGTATTCCTTACAGTGTATTCCTTATAGTGTAAGGATTTTACTACTGCTTGCACTACTTCATGAAGAGCTGTTTCCGTAGATCTTCCTTTGAGATATGCATGCTGGAATTTAGAGAGGGATGACTCGATTGTATCTCGCAGATGCTTGTCTAGAATGCGCTCGAGGGTCTTCAAGGTCAGACTGATTGGTCTGAAATCTTTTGCGTTCTCATGAACGCGCCTCCCCATCTTCGGAATGAAGACCACTCTCACTCGTCTCTATGAGTGGGGTTCGTAGTTATTTAAGATGCAGCTCCTGAAAATCAGTACGATGGGATTGCTGCCTCTTGCATTTCTTGTAGCATAATGGGTAGAATGCCATTTAGGGCTTGCGATTTTTAAGGGGCGAAGCTGTGAATGGCTCAGGAGATTTTTTCCTCGGTAATAATGGGTATTATATGTTCCCAGGATTGCAGGTATTGCGAACTGTTAGGCTCTGTGCTACTACTTTTCACCCGGGAAAGTGAGTGTGTATTAAGGTCTCTAAGGACCTGTCCAATTACCATCCAATCTTTTCAGGTGAGATGGATTAGAATGATCCTTCGAGCCTAGCGGAGTCTTTGAGGGTATCAATTGATTGGCAACATTCTATCCAGGACCGTTTCTTGACCAGTCTGATAGCTTTTTTTGTACATTTTAAGGCTGTCTGTGTAAGGCTGCCAGCATTTGCACTTGTAGCAGATATTGAAGGTCTCTCTAGTCAGTTTCCTGATGTTAGAGAGTTCTTTATTCCACCACGAGGGTGAAGTTTTTTTTGCTATATTTGACCGGACACGCAACTTTAAATGTATTGTTGAAAGATTTTTCTAAAGTCTTTACTTTTGTGTCTAGTTCTGCAGTAGATGTTATTATAGGGTTTGGAGTTCTACATAACTTGGATCTAACGAAAGCATAGTAAGTACAAAATACCATATTGTGCGCGTGCATTGAAGATGCCTGAATTAAAACTATGTAAACACATTTGCAACGTTTGCAAACGTGTTTACTTTGGGAATTAGACCATAGATATGCTGGTCATTCAAATCAGTATGTATGCGCATACTACGCCAAGTTGAAGCCATTTTTATGTAAAGCGTTACTATAATAAGGTGTGTATTGCTATTGCCAATTATATATTAATCATATCACTATCACTCACTGTCACTACTCCCTTTTAAATAATTAAAAACATGCTGGCCTAGTCATATTTTAGGAAAAAAAAGGCAAGCGTACAACTGGAAATGCAATAAGAGCCTGACGTGTTGCACAACCATCAAGAACAATAATCTTCCCAATCTAACTAGCAATCTAATTATTATATTGGACACAAGGCCAGGTACTTGCACTATCATACCATGCGTCCTTCTAACAATAGACCGTCACCACCGCTGAGAATCAAGTAAATCATCATCAAGCGTGCCACCTATTATTGACCTTGAAATAGATACTAGCCCAACACGATTGATTACACAGTCAAGTCATGCAATAAGAAAGCGCTTGCCCCCACCCCAGATGCATATCACGAGACAATTGTTGTATTTGGTAAAACAACTCTCGTACTTCAATACACTCTAGCGTATGAGTAACTTTTTGTTTCTAGTTTTTCTTTACTTCACCCAATTTGGGTTTGTTCACTTGTGCACTTGAGTTCAGAGTACGTCATGTGGTTCGACCTTAACCTAGTATTATGTAAGACGAGAACAACGTTCGGCTTTCGAATGAATTACAGAAGACAACCTTTTTTTTGTTTTTAATACAAATAATAAAATCACACTTTGGACATATTCTGTGTGGCCACAGTCGATTTTCAAACATAACACCTAAGAATAAATATTTATCTTTAGTTTTTGGTAATAAGCTTGTCGAATGGAACATGCAACATGAACTCATTCATTGCATTCAAAACAAGTGGTTCCCAGTAGACACGAGTTTCGGGCAGCACAACTTTGTAAATTTCGCGCCAGTATTGATTAATAAAGTCGAGGACGATGGCATCTACAAAAAAAAAATGGCTTTAGATCTATCTCTTTATATGAGGCATTCATAACTTACTCAATGTTGGATCTGGGAAGAGTCCACTGGCATAGATTTTCATGTCACCAACATCAGGACTCATGTTAAATTTCACCACGCGCAAGTGACGCTTTCCATTGATCATTTCGAATTTGCCATCCAGCTCTTGAGTAAAGTTGACATCGGCTATAAAGAGTAGAAGTTTTAGCACATGGCTTAGTTTATAGCATATTGTTGCTTCTTACTCATTGTTACGTTGAAGTATCCCTTTGGATTCATTTTCACGTCGTTCAGTTTCATGTCGGCCTTGTAATTGCCTTCGACGAATACTCGGGGTGTGAAGGAATCAACTTCCAAGTGAGTACCTTCTTCGGTAATATTGAAGCGAACGTCCTTAATTTCGGTTCGGCTCAGGCCATAAACTTTCGTGTCCTTAATACTAATTCGACCAGAAAGAATTCCATTGGAATATTCGTATTTACTGTTTTGTAGTTGGAATGGGTCGATTGGTGGAATTTTCAAGTCCTTATTACCATTCTGTGGAAACAAATGTGATCTCTTGTTAGAGTTCTAATGCTTTGTAATTTTTTATAACATACGTGCAATTTAGGTAGCATATCTTGGAAGACATCGCGTAGGCATTCATTTAGCTTGGAGTCATCCTGGTTGCAAGTTGGAATTCCGCTGGCTGAAAAATACAATACAATCAAAAGGTTAAGGTTGTAATTTCAATATCAGTTTTCATATTTAACTACAGAAAATAAAAATTGAATTTATAATATGCCGTCGATAGGTAAAAACAATTATGCAATACAGGTATGGTGTGCTTGACGATGTCAAGGTAGCCGAATATGCGGATGATGTGGCAATGTAAATATCGGAAATGGGTCCTTCTGTAATTAGTGAAATCATGGAAAGAGCTTTGGATAAGGTAAGCACTTGGGCCACTAGTTGTGGACGAAGTGT
Organism: Brachypalpus laphriformis; assembly: GCA_945910035.1. NCBI lineage: Eukaryota > Metazoa > Arthropoda > Insecta > Diptera > Syrphidae > Brachypalpus > Brachypalpus laphriformis. Next base: position 190,624,402 of record OX246753.1, on the reverse strand, counting down.
CAATCCAAGCAAAACTAAACTCATGCTTTTCACCACCGAAACCAAAATACCGACCTTTACGCCTCAATGGCTTAACAACCATTTACTTCCTCCAGCGCTAGGTTTTTAGTAATCATTCTCAACTAGAAGGTAAACATCGAACAATGAGTGAAAAAAAGCATGTATAGATTTCTACGCTTGCAATAAAACCGTTGGTACGAGTTGGAGTGGGAGTTTCGACCGATGATGGCCGTATAGATGTATACAGCGGTAATACATCCAAACCGTACATTTTGGTCACTAGTTTGGTAGTCTACCCTGAGTAAAGGCGATAACATTAAACTAATAAGCAGTTTAATGCATAAGAGCAAAGACCGGCCGCCATAGGCAGTGCTTCTGCATCTTCTGCCACTTTACTACCATCTACATATAATAATCTAAATAAATAAAAATGAAATGCTGTTCGTTGGTCATCGCATCACTTGAGAACGGCTTGACCGATTTGGCTCATTTTTTCTTTAAAATCTTTGTAATAGTCCGAGTAAGGTTTCCACTGAAAGAAAAATTGGAAAAATTGGCCGGAAAATTAAAAAATTCGAAAAAAAACTGAGTGCTTTTTTTCATGGAAAAAAATGTTTGCACCTATGTTTGTATGCTATGGACTCCGAAACCACAAAACCGATTGAGCTCGAATTTTTAGACAATCTTCGGTATTGGCTCTAGAGTATTCTTATGAAGTTTGGTCAAAATCGATCGACTACTTTAGTATTATATTGTAGTACTTTAGTACTAAAAAAAAGCTCTTTTGTTAGTCGCAACAATGCACGTCGGGTACCATCGGTCCAGCAGTTTGCCAACTTTTATAGTACTATATTAGTTTACTACTAATTTATTTTTATATATATATTTACAGTAGGGCCACTTACCCACTGTTGGCCGGCACAAAACTGTTCTCTTATAGACTTAGCCCCAGGCGCCTGCCTGACAGGTGTTGCTCCAGGCGTCTGCCTGACAGTTGTTGCCCCAGGCGCCTGTCTGACAGTTGTTGCCCCAGGCGCCTGCAAGACAGTTGTTTTCTTTTTGTTAGGCGAAGCAGCGCTCGCCGGATACCCGCTAGTATTAAATATATTTCAACATGTAGTGAGGTCAGACTCAGAGAATCAGAGTGCTGGTGTGCTAGATCGTACCCGTACAGTGGGATTCTATTTTCGTTACCGGGAGAACTGAAGAAAACTCTGGCTAACTTCATACTACCCAAATCAAATTTTCACCACAACTTCACAGTAAATTTTTTTATTAATAACAATTTATGTCGATGCGACTGTTCAAAGATTGACTGTTGAGTCGGACCGCGAATGTTTTCGGAAACACTAAAAATTACAGTATTCTTATGCCTTCTTGATTCATTCAGCGTCTACCAGGTGGAAGTTCCGGCAATTAGTGAAGCGTGTTGGATAATAAGACACAGTTCTACACCCATTGATAACATTGCCATTTTCATTGACGTCAGGCTCCTATCAAGGCCCCAATTTCAACAATATCGTCTTTCCATCTGGTGGAACAGCGTAGGGAAGAGCTCTCATTGCTAAGTTGTCGGACCAAAATCAATATTCTTTGGGTGCTAGGTCTTAGGAACATAGACGGTTGCATCATTTCTAGATAGGTCTGACCCAACTACAACTGGGCCAGGCACATAAATTATAGAAGTAACTTCTGAAGTACCTTGGCGTTACTATAGATGCAAGGTTAACTTTTAAGCAACATCTGCAACACGCAGCTGAAAAGGCAGCAAGAACAATGGGTGCCCTGGCAAGGATCATGCTAAATATTGGATGACCTAAACAGAAGAAGAGACTGTTCTTAGCGAGAGTTGCGACGTCGATGATGCTTTACGGCTCCTTCGTGCAGAAGGAAGAGCGAGGTGGTCTTCAGAGCAAATCCCTTAAGACTATGCGCGCCTTTCGAATGGTGCCAATAGACCCCTTCGTTAAAGAGCTGAATGCGTAGGTAATGTTAGGTTATGTAAAGGTGGCTGTCCTGACATTGTCACACACTTAGACCGCTTGGGTCCATTGTGATGCCACATGAGTGATAACCGGTCGAGTCACCGGTAACCGGGGGAACCTTAACCTTTCTCATGATTCATTCATTCAGCTAAACCAGTTGGATTTACCTATGTATCTATTAAAGTTTCTAATGTCTATGATAGACAGGTCACTTAGGTCCTCAAAGAAGTGTTCACCTAGTAGCTTCCTTCTTAGTGTGACTAGCGCTGGGCATGTGCCAAGGAGGTGGAGACTATTCTCCTCCTCCTCTTCATCTCTGCAGCTTTTGCAGAAATGGTTTCTGGGACACCCATTCTAGTGGCATGGCTACCTAATAAGCAGTGTCCTGTGATTATTCCTACTGTGAGGCTTATGTTCCTTCTATTTAATGAAAGGACATTTTTGGTTTTCTTTGCGTCTAGTAAAGGCCAGATCTTCCTGTTCGATGCGCACGTAGCTAGATTACTCCATCTATTGTTTGCAATAGATTGCGCTTCGTTAAACATACGGATTTTCATCAATTATATTGGTGGTGCCGGTACCTCTCTATTGACATCTAGAGATAGTACGGTGCCTTGTTTAGCTAGTTCATCCGCTTTACAGTTGCCTGGAATATCTCTGTGTACAGAGTTATATTGCATATGTCCGCAACCTCGCTAAGAGATTCGCGGCAATGTTTGACCAACTTAGATCTTATTGTTGGCGTTTCCAGAGCATTAATCGCTGACTGACTGTCTATGTAAAGGACGATAGACTTACCGTCTATCGGGTGCATAGAGAGTCTGCGCGGTGCCGTGAGCTAAGGCCATATGAAATAATGCCATAATGGCGTTAATTCACTTTCAAATACGAATTAACGCCATAATCCACTTATGGCTTTAATTCACTTTCAAATGAGAACTAAAGCCATCACTTAATGTGAACTAACGCCATATGGTGTTAATTCACATTCAAATATGAACTAATACCATAAAATGTTTTTGAACAACAGTTTTGATAAAACTTTATCAGTCCAATGTCACACAACGATCAACTCACGTTTAGTCTACAATGAACTTTTGACCCACCTGGGCCAACAGTCCACAACATTTAGGGCCATAGTTCCACAATCTTAAAGAAGAAGTGGGCCATAAGTTCAAAACTATTCTTATGACTTATATGGCGCAGGGACATAAGCCTCAAATTTTTCTTTTGGGACTTATGTCCCACCATATCGAGACATTAAGTCCAACATTTTTTTGACGAAAATGGGACATATGGTAAGTCCCAAATTTTCGGAGAGTTAATATCTATTCAAAAAACTGTGGATTTCCATTAGGCGTCGTATTTTAATGAATATAATATGAGCGCAGGGATATATGTCAAGATTTTTTTTTTGTCGAACATGACGCATACATAAGTCCACAATGCATAAAGGGAAGTAACCTACAATAACTAATAATATATGTTTCTTAAAACATATGTATATCGACATACCATAGGTATATACATTTAACGGCGTATAAACAGTGAGGTAGGTATGGGGAGGCATGCTGCCCCCCTGCAGCCCCCCTGCCTGGGGTCACTGTTGGATTTGAGGTGGGTGCGAGGATGGTTGTATGTAAAGTTCCTTTATATCCATGTTTCTCATCCAACCTCGCACCTACCTCAAATCCAACATCGACCCTAAGCAGGGGGGTTGCAGGGGGGCAACATGCCCCCCCCATACCTACCTCACTGTTTATACGCCGTAAAATGTATATACCTATGTATGCATCTTTGTCGATATACATATGCATTAAGAAACATACATTATTAGTTATTGTAGGTTACTTCCCTCTTCATGTTTTTGAGTGTGTACCAAGTTCCCATAAGAAAGTGAAGTTCATCCCCACCTTTATAGGTGAGAAATAACTTCATATGACTTTAAATCACATTCAAATGAGAACTTAGGCCACTTTCTAAAACGAACTAACACCATATGACTTTAGTTCTCATTTAAAAGTGAAATAAGGCCATAAGTGGATTTGGCGTTAATTCGCATTTGAAAATGAATTAGCACCATTACGGCGTTAGTTCATATGGCCTTAGTTCATGGCACCGTCTGCGCGCTGCTTCACGAATAGCCGATATTTCCGCCTGAAAGATGCTTCAGTGGTCCGGAAGTCGGAGAGCTACATTTATGCTAGGTGATTCGGAAAATATACCCAATCCTGTGCCCTTCGATGTTTTGGAACCATCTGTATAGATTTCGATTGCGGCGTCATTTAGAATGATACCTTCATCGCACGCGGATCTGTCAGCGATGGTAGTGTTATATTTGATATTGAAATCAATAAATGGGGATATGTAATCTGTTACTCTGGGATTGGAGTTTTGTAAGATTCTCATGTGGCCAATTTGTGAGCTTAACCACTGGAGAGTTTCTCTAAGTCTTGGGGCTGCTTTAGATGCTACCATTTTCCCAAAGATGTCAATAGGATATACATTAAGTAGGATTTCTTAGGCGGCTGTGGGAGTGGACCTGAGAGCCCCTGTAATGCATTTGCATGCTAATCGTTGTACTCTTTCGATAGAGTTTGTGTTGCACCTTGTTTCGAGTGCAGGCCACCAGTCGAGAACGCCATAAAGCACCACTTGAACTTTAGTAAAGGCGTCAATGTCGAAATACATCCCTCCTTGTTTTTCGCAGAATCGAATATCTTTCCACAATGGGTCGATCCTCTCTGTGGGTTACATAGTTCGGCTTCAGATTTCTCCACACAGTCTCAGAATCATCGCTTTTCCTTCAATCTTGTAATGATCATGGAAATAATTATGTTGCTGCTGGTTGCGGTTGAGCCGACTGCAACTGACAAGTTTAGAAGTTTTCATATGTAATCTACCTGTAGCTTAAATTTCTTAATAAATAAAAGCGATAGTCCTGTTTCGGAAGATTGAATATTCTTTTCATATCAAGTCTTAGTAGCTTCTTAAAAATTTCATATTGCTTTCAACCCAATATTTTCGCGCCCTATAGCAGGATCGACTGGAACACATCTTCAAAAACCCTGCATTGACTGCTATAATCTCTGTTTATTATACTCGTAGATTTCTAAAAATAATAATCAAGGCAAGTCTATTCTTAATCGTACTGAGCGGTGAACAAACAAACTTCTGCATTCCAGTATGTGCCCGAAAACAGACTTTTAGACGAAAGAATATGGTGGCGAATGGTTGACACAACTACAGATTTAGTTCAAACTATTATGGTAAAAGTATAAGTACATAAGTACTAGCAGCCAACATTCCGGCAGCGGTTGGATGTAAATTCAAGATTCTAGTACGATATAGTGAACGAGCCAAAGATGAGAGTTATATTCGAGAATAGATATACGATATAGAGATATAATATAATTTAAGTATTATATGCCTGAAACTCCACAGCCTGTCAACACTTCGGTAGCTTGCGAAAAAATGGATTGCATTGCCTTTGAGAAAAAGATCTTATCGTTGATAAATATTTGACACAGGGACGGGGAGTTGACTGAGCCCTGTGATGCACAACCATTTGGGTTTGATGCACATCTATCCATTATATCTTGTATTATTGAAATGTTCAAACTATTCAAACGCTTAAAGATTTATTACAGCTGAATTGTTTTAGGACTCGAGTTCCAGAAAGAGGTTGAACAAATAGTTGGTCTAAATATCTGGAATAGATCATTTGGATAAACTAAGGCAACAGTTTCAGCAATCGTATAGCTATTCCACTCTGATTTGGTCACAAAGTAGGAACAAATTGGATTTCGTACTTAAGTTCTTTTGGAAAAGAATACTGTTGATTTAAAATATATCTTAGGTCATCTAAACTTTTATGTCGTAATTAGCTCGCCTTGCTCTGCCCGCATTTTAGTTGACGGTTATTTACTTATTAAAATTGAATTGCCAACTGAATGCAATACCAAAAAATGTGTAAACCCTATTATAATTTCTCTCGTGGGAATCCCCACCAGAGCACACACAAACCCGCTCATAGCACACAAACACAATCCGTCAACCAGGTATGTATATAAGAAAAGGAAACCGAAGAATAAGAAAACACGTAGACTACTATTCTCCTTCCGTCAGCCTTCTTCTTAAATTGCGAAGAGACAGCAAATGGAAAAGAAAGAATAATTGCCTCCCACTAAGTACAGATTCAATATCATGATCCAGAAAAGAATTATTTGAATTCTGAATTTTGCAAAAGATATTGTTGATTAGATCTTAGTTTCTGGATGGCCGATCACGATTAAACATACTCGTATGTATATTATTTTAAAAGTTAGGCTCTTATCAATACAACTGCAACAACCTTGTGTAGTAGTTTTTGTGTGGCGTATGTGGAAACAGCTTTACGTTTACAGTTTTATTAAATATGTGTATTATTTTTAAATGAATAAATCGCACACAGGAAACGTCTGAATAATACTCCAAAACACTTGCCAATAAAATGCATGGACAAGTTTGTACCTCAACAATTTCGGTTGGTACAATTTAACAGAAAGCAACTATAAAAAACTATATTTGTCAAATCAGCTTTGATAATTTTTACTTGCGTTTCGAATTAGTTTTCAAAGTTGCAGCACTTTTCCTGTTTAATACGTTTCCGTATTATTATTCTTCTGCAATTGGTCTACTTATCGTCAACATTTTAACTCCTTCCATTTTTGGTATAAAAAGTAGGAAAACACACTTAAAGGATGAGTATTCAACCTCCAATATACTGCCTATGCCACCATGTTAATAATTTATTTTAAATCTATTAAAACATTTAAAATGTGGACAAATCTAACGATCAACAATATCTCATATAACAAATTGGAAAAATATTGCAATATTTCTATGGCATTGTATATGTATGAACATTTCGCGTATATTGCCAAATCTCTTAAATGCACAAAGTTTTGGTGGCAATGGTTTAGTGCTAACGTCGTCAATTGCCACGCTAATGGTTTAAATTCCGATGACAGCAAGCATTTATTTGTTTCTCATGAAATATATAAAATCAGTCTGATCAATTGCGAAAGCCTGTGCGAAAACTTCTGCGAAGGCATAACACTGGCAGTAGCTTGGTCATATGGCTGGAAAAATTGTTTGTCCTGTTGATGAGGATTTGCCTATGACACCAGTTATTACACCGTGTCTCCACGAGACATAATTTGTGTCATGAAATGCCCTAAATATTTCTAGTGGAAACCACAATTATTCGGACATAACGTGCTTCCTGACATCTATGTCTGACTTTTTGTCTTGTCTTCTTCGTAGACATAAACCCTGAAATAAATTTGACATGAACTGTGAATTTAAGCTTACTACGAAGAAAACATGGCTGATTGGTGCCTGACATTTTTTTTTTTATCGAATTACACACGCCAGTTGTTCGGCGCTACCTACCCCAGTAAAACCGTGAGTTAGGCTCGGCTGGAGCACAGTCCATGTTCTGTGCCCTTACGAAAGTGTAACGGAGGTGAAATATCTGGTAGTTCTTGGTAGTTCTCGGTTACTAAGTAGTGTGGGACTCTAACGACACTAAAAAACACCTCCTTAATCAGGACCAATCTATGTAAGATCGACAAATGATTTTTCTTTCTTATATTTAAAATCACGTTGAGGAAAGTTTAAAATTTTAAGTACTTTCCATAGCCTTTAGACCATTAGCTCGTGAGGCTTGGTTCTTCTCAATCTCCGAATATTGTCTCGTACATTTAAGACGGTTTCTACCTCGTAGTTGATGTGATTTTGCAGTCGCTGATTGTGAGACACAACGTGCTTTCTAACCACTTCCGTCACCATGTCTACTTGTAGGTCACGGTGCAAATTCCACGAAGGACTTTGTTTTGGAATGTCTGTATAGTTTGAATATTTGTTTTCTTTGTGCAGCCCCATAATACACTTCCAGATAGGCTTCAATACTTGCTTATATAGCAAGATTTTATTCTGGATAGACATATCTGAGTCTCTTCCTAGTAACCAGTACATTTTTCTATATTTAAAGTTTAGTTCTTCTCTTTTCTTTTTAATGTACTCTTTCCATTTTAGCTTTACGTCCAAGACATTCCAATGTACTTTACTGTATTGGCATATGGTACAATTTGATTGTTAATGAATATCGGAAGATTATTTATCTTTTTATTTATGAAATTTATGTGAGTTGACTTTGTCTGATTGAGTTTGATACGCCATTGTTGCGTCCAATCACTTACTCTATTGACTGCGTTCTGCAGTTTCTCTGTCGCCTTTACAGTGCATTTATCACGTGCTAATATTGCAGTATCATCTGCAAAAGTAGCCATCATTGCATTGTTGTCCACAGGAATATCCCTGGTATACAACAGATATAGGGTTGGTCCTAAGACACTTCAATTTTCTTTAGTTCCGAATATTCTTGTTCGTATTGGACTCGGAAGAGTCGATCTGAAATAAAGGATTTCAGTATTTCGTAATACTGCCTAGGTAAATCCCTATGCAGTTTATACTCAAGGCCCTCATGCCAAACCTTGTCAAATGCTTGAGCAACATCTAAAAGGGGGATTTCATCCCTTTTATCAGCAAACTCTAGATTTTCAGTAGCTGTACTTGAGAATGGTTTGAAAACGTTCGATAGATGTCCTGCGAACAGATCAGCTTTTTGTGCCTGACATGAAGTCTGAAATAAATATGTCTCATGGAGACTCGGTGTAAAGCAAGAATTGGTCGTTTCTTACTCTTACGCGATATGATTGAAAATAAAATGACTTGACCAAATTTGCCCACCGAATAAAAAAATAAAAATTTCTGACATGAAGTCTGGCATAAAGCCAGAAATAATTATTTCTCGTGGAGAAACGGTATTAGGAAAAAATACTCTGAATCAGAAGCAAACAAAAAAATAAAAAAAATGCCCCCAGTTATCTGGACGCCACCCCCGGAGTTACTCTGAAGCATCAAAAAACTGAGCTTCAAAAACCACTACACCAAAAATCTTTCTCTTTCTCTCTTTATCTATCGTTTCCAACGCCTGTGCTGTGTGTAAATATGTTAAGGGTATTCATAACCCCTTGAGTGCGCGCAAATTATAAAAAAAGAACATGCATATCCTAATTAATAAAATTTAAAATATCTTAGATTTGGTACTGATAGTGATTTTTTTCAATTTTTACTCTAGATGAAATCACACACTACAGTTCAAAACGTAATCATATTACAGCGCGTACATATACTCACACAGATACTATTGCAACTATAGCCACTGCTGTCGCCGAACACTTGGCCAACCAAAAGGGCCTAGGACAACCGAAGAAGTTCATAAACCTTAACAGAAGTAGAGGCAGGAAGCTACTTGAAATGAGCGAATGCGATTTGCGAACTTGAAATTTGCTACGTTACCGAACACTATCCACTCAGATACCATCTAAATAAAATAAAACTTTCAGATACAGCCATGTGCAGACTTTGTGGGGAACAAAGAGGAACAGTAGAACACATTCGGCCCAGGGGCCGCAAAAAAACGATTACTAACGCAGGTCTCGATGGGCCCAGCGGATACCTGGAACATGTAACCCAAGACATTATTGAGGTTTATCAATAGCCTTAATTTTTAATTCTGGTTAACCTTTGGACCAGCACAATAGAACTTATAGGTCGCAGTACACTTGGGCCCAAATCATCGTATCGTAACGTAAGCCCAGGCATTTTATTTGTTGTTGCAATTTCTTACAAAACATTTTAACTGTGGACAGTAAGTCTAGAGATACTATACCTGAGCATATGTAAGACAAAGAGGTTAGATTGCATAAGCCATAAGTAACATAAAAAACTGCATTCAAACATCTTCAAACTATTTGTCAACGCCTAATAAAAATGCAAAAAAAATAATCACCAAATTATACTGACCTACGACTCATATATTACATTTAATTAAATTATGTACATTAAAACAGCACGTTATACATATGTACATATTGAATTGCATCACCAATATTAACATAACACTAAATTTTAACAATATTTTCACGTCATATATGTCAAAGCCAATTGTGCTTAATTGTGTTAAATATATTCATTTTTGAACTCACAAAAATCTATTTGATTATTGATTTGCAAAGATCACAGTGCAATTAATACACAGTAAATACTGTGTACTAACCGGCTGAGCCGGTTAAAATATTTATCACATATACTGGAAACAAACAATTATAATGGTTAAGTAATCTTAGCAAATGTACTGCGAACGAGTTGAATTTTTTCAATTTAAAATATTAAAATTCGTATAAAAACAAATAACTTGTGCGACATGGTAGTGAAAGAAATATAATTCTGTGCCTCAAGCGGTAACCGCTTAGGTCGAGTTATGACAGAATTGACTTTGGATGCCAAAAGATGCTCCAATATTCAAAGTTTATGCATTTTTACTTTTGTATTTGCGAGTTGTAGGCAAAGAAATAAGACCGAAATAGTAAAAAGAACACATCAAACTCGTTTCCTAAGAAACTGTGAAAATCTACTTAAGCGGTTATCCCTGGAGGCCGCAGATTTTATTCTGCTCAATATGCATGCTAATCCGATGTTAACCTTTTGGAATTAAAGTACTCAGCTATTTCTTTGCGACTAAAACAAAAAATTGTGTTAGTTTACTGCTACCAATTAATTGAATAGATCACATGAGTATATACGGCGATTGTGCACCAACAAGTGGCTCTTTTACACATACTACTCATACTAGCTAGATACATCACGAACTGTAACCCAATGACTCATACAATATTGCCATATATAATTGCCATCGATTGCTGTCCTACAATCTAACCTACATTGTCAGTCTACCGGGCACCGGTTACATAACGAATATACCATAAAGATGTTGTAAAAGTCAGCAGGTTAAGTTAATTGTATAATCCAGCTAAATTTGACATCATAGTTAACGAGAGTGCCATCATAAACTCATACTGACTCATAAAGACACAACAGATTAAGGTTGCAGGCTTGCTTACCTACTTTAGTTTTTATAAACTTCACTTTCTGTATCGTTAATTACTCGCATATATTTCGAAAAGGCAATCGTTAAGACCATGGATATTTATGGCAACCACATTGATCTGTAGTCTTCAGCTTAGTTCCTACAAATGTTTTCGCTTAATTCTAGGAAACAAATTAAAACCCTCTCACGTGCTAATTTAATTTTTTTTTTTTAATTTCGTGAGCCTCAAAATCGGATAAAATCGAAAGTGAGAACCTGCTCAGTTTACAAATGGAATAAATTAACATAAATTATGCAGATGACCTTGTCCGTTCTTAACTTAATTCTATAGTACGCGTAATCATCTTGTTTACTATTTTGACAAATTAATGACTCGTATATGGTATTTGTTTGATTTGATGAATTGCATATTTATCTAAGCAAAGACAATATTTTACTTAAACTTAACCGGAGATAGTTTATTGTATGCATTAAGCTAGTCATAGGCTGAAAACGAATTAAGGGGGACTTTTTATTGAATAAACACACTTAACAGCTGTGTTTGAGTTTAAAGATCTGAACGTGAAAAATGTACCTAACACCAAATGTCACATCATATGCTTAAGTTACATTGTAGAACAAAGAGTATAGATTTGCTTGTCATCATAAGATGTGTACGACCACATGCTTAGAACGTGCATAACTTAATTATACTGGCTGAATGGATTGCCATTAATTAATGTCTACAATATTTTTGATTCAATTACCCGACGTGTTTGATTATCATGTTGGTAGTTGGTTATTACGTAGCTATAAAAGTATAAGAAACAAAATTATAGATATGTCCTTCAATTAGAAGAATAATTTGAGGCTCTCGTTAAAACTAGGCAAGGTTGCGGTTTGTGGTTGGAAAACGTAAATGGATATCTCAATTATATAGTAATTGGAATTAACTCATGGAATACAATTGTTACAGTTTGTGAATTATTCCCTATGAACGTAACTAAAGTGTGTTCTTATGTTTTGGTAGTAGCTTAACTTAAATGAAGAGAAGTGATAGGAAAGAACAATTCAACATAGACGACGATAGTCAACATTTCCGTCCACCCGACCAAAGCGAATTGAGGCTAGCAATATCCAAGCTGAAATCCAACAAGGCTGCTGAGCCTGATAGCCAACCGGCCGAACTTTTCAATGCAGCTGGTGACGAATTGGTAGAGTGCATACACTAACTCAATTCTAAGATTTGGTTGGACGAGTACATGCCTGATGAATGGAACCTCAGCATCTGCAAAAAGGGGACGCCCTCAACTGCGCCAATTAAAGAGACATCAGCCTCCTCAACATCGCATACAAGATCTTTTCTGCGATATTGTGAAACCTTTTGTCAAAAGCCTGATTATCCCCTATCAGTGTGGTTTCAGGCCAGGAAAGTCCACCATCGTTCAAATCTTCACACTTCACCAGAATTCTTTAATATTGTACTTGAACGAATTGTGAGAAACTCACAAGCCAACACCAGAGCCACGATCTATCGAAAGCCCGTACAACTGCTTGCATATGCCAACGATATTGACATAATTGGAAGAACTCAGAGGGATGTCACCGATGCGTTTGCAAACACTGAGGCAGAAGCGGCCAAAAGGGGTTAATGGTAAGCGAGGACAAAAACAAGTATATGCTGTCAACCAGAAAGGACAATCAACACCGACGAGTTGGACAGAACGTCACAGTGGGCAGCTATAACTTCGAGGTAGTAAGGGACTTTTTCTACCTTTGCTCGGCTATTAACTCTGAGAATAACATCAGCGCAGAAGTCAAGCGAAGAATAACTCTTACCAATGGCTGTTTTTTTTTTTTTTGTTAATAAGACAATTTAATAGCAAAGCCCTACCCCGAACAATGAAGGAGACTTTATATAAGATCCTGATCGTCCCAGTCCGGCGTTACGGCGCTGAAACATGGACTTTATTGAAAACGGATGAAGATATTCTTGATCGCTTCGAGGGAAAAATTCTTCGAAAGATATTCGGTCTTATTTGCGTTGACGGATTGTGGAGAAGAAGATCCAATGACAAACTATACGAGCTGTACAGTGACATCGGTCCAGTCAAAAATTTGAACATTGGATGTTTGAGATGACTAGGACATGGACACCAACGCTCCGGCCCGCAGAGTCTTCGAATCTAATCCGGAGGGATGACGCAGTAGAGAACCTCCTTGCCGTAGGTGGCGTGCACAAGTTCAAGGGGACCTCAACCAACTTAGAGTGCGCAACTGGAGGCAATTAGCTAAAGACCGAGTTACATGGGGAGGCTTGTTGGTTGAGGCCCAAGTACACCCCGAACTGTAGCGTCAACTAAGTAAGTAGGACAGGAAAGAAAAAAATGGTGCAGGCGTTTGTGGAATGAGATTTCAGGCGGAATTGCTTACTCCATTTATTTCATTAATCAGATAATACATTTTAAAATTGTGCTGTATACACTAACTAAAGTACATAATTATAATAATTTAACAATCCAATCTAAATAATGATACAATAAGTTCCATTTAAAAGCTTCCCTATTCAGATTACATCAATGCGATCGAATAAGGACTTAGCTTCTTTGATGCATCGTGAAAATGGTTCGTTTAGTCAATAGTTAGTTCTATGGAAAGCTTCTCGAAATAACCTATGAACTCGTGAGCTTCTTATGGAAGCAAATATGCTTATATAGGTAAACTAGGGACAATAGATAGGTGTTATTGATGTGAGACGTTATAATGTCTCTTATCAGAATAACTGAAAAATATTTTCGGCAAAGCTCAAGTTCATCTAAACCAATTAGTTGACACCTAGCACTGTAAGATGGCATTCGAATATTCCAATGTAGACGATATGTAACTTATCTTGTGAAACGCTTTTAAACCTTCTCATTCTCCCTGGTCGAATGTACATTATAGCATGGGTTCCCAACTGTACAACAATATTCAAGGAATATAGAGATTTAAGGGTGTTAGCATCCTTGAAGTTCAAAGTTTTCCCAGCAACAGAACCGAGCACTGAATTCGTTTTAGACAGGACGTAGTCAATGCGTAAAGCGAAACTTAGTTTAGGGTCGAATGCAACACCAAGATTTTCCTTCTTAAATACTCTCGCCAGCCGACTGACATATATTTTCTATACATACCTATGGGTATGTAAAGCACAGACGAACGAATACGATAGAAAACATGTTTTCACAATTGGATACATTTAACAGAAGTTGATTTGATTTACACCGTTCGGATAGTCTATGCACATCTTCCTGCAGAAACTGACAGTCCACTTTGGATTCTATACCACGAAAAGTTTTAATATCATCTGCATAAGACAGAATGAATGTTTTATGAAAAAATAACTAGAATGGTTAACTTGGATTAGGAAGATCCATTTACTCTCGATGATTACGATGGGCAAGTCGAAGAAAAGTATCACCGATACCAAAGTTCAGACTTATGGTCAACCAAACTCCTTGAAGTGTTGGAGTATGACTGCGATGAAGCTAACGAGATGGCTCATGATTGGATAGTACGCACGGACCTACAACTTACATAGAAAAAGGCAAAAGTAGTACTCATTAGCAGCAGGCGAGTCATGAAGAATAGAAGAGTAACCATGGACGATCATGTGTTTCCGAACCAATGTTAAAGTACCTTGGCCTCACTATAGATGCAAGACTATTTTAAGCAACATCTGGAATAAGCAACTGGAAAGGGAGCAAAGGCAACTACTGCCGTGGCAAGAATCATGCCAAATATCGACGGATCAAAGCAGAAGAAGAGACTGCTTTTAGCAAGATTTGCGACATCAATAATGCTCGACCACTCCCAAGTATGGGCTGGTGTTATGAAGACGAAGTCGCACAGAAGGAAGTCACAATCAACGCGTTGAGAGTATGCAGCGCCTTTTGAACAACCTCCTACGACGCGGATTGTGTAGTGACTGGCATGGTACGAGTACCACCAAAAACCTTCTTGCTAAATAAATCCAACAGAAATAATCGGATCAACAGCGACGAGTTGCAGTGTTACTGAGGTAACACCATGGACAAATCTGAAAGAATGACAGGTTAGATGGTATCACCCTAATAAAGGCAGTTGGACGCAGAGATTGATTCGCAATATAGACGCTTGGATCAATAGGAAGCGCGCGGAGTTGAATTTTTACCTGACACAGATGCTTTTGGGCATGGTCGCTTCAAAGCGACTCAACGATAACTCCTATTGCCCAACGTACACGGAAGCAGTCGAAGATGCGGAACACATTATTTTCCACTATCCACGTTTTTACGCAGAACGGTACCTACTGGTTAACAAACTGGGTCAGGACCTAACTACAGACAACAACCAGACAGAAAATAAGCAGGGAAGATGCCTGGGAAGTTAGCAACACTGTGGCAATCATTATGAAAGACCAGCGACGACAGGAGCGACAATGAAATAAAGCGCACGAGGCCAATACAAATGAGCCGAATACCTAAGGCTGAACTCGCCCCTCAAGATGAAATTTTTAACGGTAGTGCCGCGAAGACAAGTGGTAGGAGGGAAGACAAATTAAATGCGTGGAAATCCCACACTGTTACTGAGTATGGGCTCAATTTCGTCTTTAAAAGATTCCCACCTCCCAATGCAAAAAAAGACATGAATGGACATAGGAAAAAACTTTCCAAAAGCATTTAAAAGCTTTGTATCAACTTTTAAGGTCAAGACGTATTTTCAGATCCTTCAACATCTATAGCTTTGTAGTTTTAAGATTTTTATCCGTAGAATTCAATAAAGAGTCACACCAAAACACAGCCGGGGCCTAGCTTCTCGCAATTACTCGTGTTATGTGCGGTATATTTTTACGCACAAATAGAAGGGGACCTATAGTTTAGTGCTGTACCGAAGGGCAATTTGTTTGTGAGAAGCTTTCTCGTGACACAAATACTTTCGGATGTTTGTCAGACGTTCGCGAGAGATTGGACCGTGGAAAAAACTTTTTGGTTTTTTCTGGGATTCGAACGTGGAACCTTACGCGAAGTGTTCCGACACACTAACCACTACGCTACGTTGCCCACAAACTTGCGAGAAGCTACGCCCAGGCACTTGCGCCAAATATTTATTTATTTTATTTTAGAACACAGCGGTAATTTAAGAGCCAAATTAATAGAAGGCAAGTGGATTGTTTAAGAATTCAAGACTCCTTTTCTTTCGTAAGAAATAAGAAACTATCTGAAATTGTCGATTCTATGCCTATTTCTTTCTGAAGGCATACACTTCCTGTGGTCATCAATCAACAAAACAATCAAAATTTAAACAAGATATAAAATCATCAAATTTGTAAGAGGAGAAATCCTTTCACAAACCCAATCCACAGAATTTCATTTTCTTTAGCTATTCAGCGATAAATGTTTCCGCTTAAATTTTTGGACACAATACCCTTCTGATAGTTTCTTAAGTATCAATAAAAATGTCACTCACGTAAAACAAACTCCTCCGCTTCCGTGTCTGGCACACTAGCACCATACGCTAAAGCACAGAATAGCGCTACTAGTAAAATTATTAATTTCATATTTATTCTCACTGTACGAAAAACTATACTTAAAATGAAAAAAAATGCAAACTTAAATCACCAGCAGTAGCAACGACAAACGCGTATTTCACTGTGCAAAGATCGGCGAGTATCTAAAAGATACTACGGCTGAAGGCCTTGTATATATTGGATTTACAATAATTTTTTTCTCGGCTCAGTTGTTTTTTTCTTTCTCCCATACTTCATTCGCCATCATTGAATTAATTACATGGATATGTTGAATTGCAACGGCTAAAACAAATCAAAGTTGAAGACCTCCCCCCACTTCGGTAACACCGATCTGTGTGTGATTTAAAACTGCAAAAAAAAATGTTAATCTATTCAAACACAGATTTGCCATGAGTTTTCATTTGTGTGAGGTCTTATGAAAAACGTGAAGTATGTTTAATTTTTATCCATGTAAAGTTTTTTAATTTTTATTGAGTTGATTATTATGAGATGTGGGTCTTAAAATGTTGTTTAATTTGCCTATGTGATTTTTGCAGGGAGTGAAGAACTGAAGTTGATAGATAATTGTTGAGTACATACATATATGCCCTGTGACCTCAATCATCGGCTCATGTTCCACGAATCTGTAGAACGTTATAGAAACTCATAAGTATAAAGATATGAATATCATGGACTCGTAGTAAACCCTAATTCGAGTCTTTAGTCTTCTCAACTTAATTTGGGTGACGAATATATAGTATTTAAATCGTTCCTCATCATTGTAACTCCTCCAAATCGCAGCGAATGCAGCCGTTTGCCTTGGAGCTACTCAACAGTTAAGAAAAGAACGCTTCCATTCTGAATGAATTCAAAATCTCTCCCGAAGAGATACACCATCTCGCGTCTAAATTTTGATAAGAACTTCCTAGTCATCATCCCTTCCATATCAATCTGGAAGGACGTTGCATTTTTAGAACATGAGTCGATTCACTTCTACACTGACGGGTCAAAAACCAAAGACGGAGTTGGTGCAGGTGCTTTCTCTGGCAGGTTTAATCTTAAACTCTCCTTCCGTCTACCAAATCATTGTAGCATGTTCCAGGTGGAAATAATGGCGATTAAAGAAGCCTTATCTTGGCTTAAGAAAAATGTGATACCTGCTATAGATATCCGCATATTTTCGGGCAGCCAAACAGCAATCAAATCTCTGGAATCGACCTCTATAAATTCCTTAGTAGCTCTAGACTGTCGATCGTCTCTCTCAGATGGCTGAGCAATTTAATATTCAGCTGTGTTGGGTGCCGGGGCATAGGGACATTCCACGTCCGATGTAAGGCCGATGAACTCGCCAGATTAGGAACAATTATATCCATCCTGCCGGACAAAGCCTCCTTAGGTATACCAATCGCTACTCACAAACTAAAATTTAAGCTGGATGTTGTCGAGAGTACAAATCTTAGGTGGACAAGTGGATCAACATGTCTAGCGACAAAACAGATTTGGCCGCAGTTCTATCTAAAACGTTCTAAGAATTTGATTTCTCTCAATAGATCGCATATCGGCACAACAATAGGTGTCATCTTTGGACACTATCTAAAAGGCAAGCATGCTACAAGGCCAGGCCTTTTTGCGAACGACTTTTGTAGAAGCTGCGTAGAGAAAGAAGAGGAAGAAACTGTTCCTCACCTTCTATCTTTCTGCCCAGCTCTCTCCCGTAGAATGAGCTTCATCTAGGAGCCCCCTATTACAACGGTATAGGTAGCCTGATAGATATCGATATTAAGACCCTCCTACACTTCAGAAGAAGCTCAAAATGGTTTAACGAATAGGTAGAGAGAAACTTTCTCTCATGATCCACGTGGTCAAAGCAACCAAACGAAACGACGGTTATAGAGCGCGAGGCGGTTCGTCCTTATTCATTAACACTAACATCGAACATTCGGTCAATATAAGCATAGAGCTGGAAAAACTTCAGTTGTGCCCGGTGAGGGTTAAAAATGAACACCTGAGCTACAATATAGCATCTGTTTACTATCCGCCGCGATGTTCACTAGAAAAAGATGACTACTTCCGTGTCTTAAATGCCCTTGGTTCAAATTTCCTTATTGGTGGAGATTTTAACGCGAAGCATACCTTCTGGGGTTCAAGATGTACATCTTCTGAAGGAAAAATTCTCTACGAAGTGGCAAATGAATTCGGTTGTTGTTTTTATTGGACAGGAAAACCGAACTATTGGCCAACTTACTCGGAAAAAATTCCCGATCTAATCTAGTTTTTCGTTACAAAAGGCATTTACAAAAGTTTATTACAGTCGAAGAAAGTTTTAATCTCTCTTCTGACCACTCGCCGGTAATGATATTACTTGGAGAAGCTTCGATGAAGAAAAAAGGACCTCCAAGACTTACTAGCAATAGAACAAACTGGGAGGGCTTTAGAAATGATTGCGAAACAAATATCGCCTTAATTGAATCACTTAAAACGCCTTGTGAACTGGAGGACGAAGTTAATCGTTTCGTGGAAGCAATCCAAAGAGCGGCATGGAGAAAGACTCCTTCTAGAAGCTATAAGATCAACCGCAACAAAAAGTATCCCAGAGAAATCATTGAACTGGTGAGGGAGAAAAGAAAAGCACGAAAGAAATGGCAAATCACTCATGCACCGCAGCATAAAACGGTCCTTAACTGATAATGCAATCGCCGATAGTATTCCGGAATTTAAAAGCAATAAGATAGCGACCTGCCTTCCGATGAAAGAGAATCAAATTATTCGCTTTGGAAAACGCTAAAAGGCATCCGGAAACTTCAAATGCAAGCACCACCAATTCGGAAAAACGATGGAAACTGGGCCAAGAGCGACAAAGAAAAGGCAGAACTTTTTGCTTTGCACTAAAAAGAAACGTTTAAACGGCGCCCCTTCGTTAACGCCCGACTCCCCAGACACGGCATCTGACAACTTTAAAGTAAAAAAAGTTAAATTGATTGAACTGAGGGAAGTGATTAAAAGACGAAAAAAGCTCCGGGTTACGACTTGATAATGGCGCAGATGGTCAAGGAATTGCCGAATAAAGCTTTTATCAAACTGCTCTATTTGATCAATGCTTCATCAGATAGCTCTACGTTTCGAGACATTTGTCGGTATTTGATTTCAAGCTCGTCGCGTTTCTTTTTCACGTGCGATTTCCATTTAAGCTTAGCATCTAGAGTCAACCCTAGATATTTTGCTTCATTCGTGAAGGGTTTTGAGCCGTGTTTAGATATACAGGCAATCTATCCAATTTTTTGTAGGTAAAGTTGGCGTGAGTAGATTTGCTTTCGTTCAGCACAATACGCCAAAAATTCGTCCAAGCGTGGACTTTATTAATGCATGTTGCAGTGTTCCAGTTGCTGCCTCAATAGTTTCGCGCGTGGTCAATATCGCCGTATCGTCCGCAAACGTGGCGACGACGCAGTTTCTTCCTGCGGGATATCATGCGTGTATATTACATATAGAAGCGGGCCAAGGACACTTCCTTGTGGAACTCCGGCGGCAATCTCATTGAAGTCAGAGTAATCATTTCCGTGCTTAACATGAAAGAGTCTCTCGGTGAGGTACGATAGTAAGATTAGATAGAGTTGTCGTGGCAGTAGTAGTTGCAATTTATACTCCAAGCCTTCGTGCCAAATCTTATCGAAAGCTTGTGAGACGTCAAGAAGTACAGCACAACAAATCTTTTTTTCTTCCAGAGCTTTCTCAATCACGTCAGTTATTTTGTGTACTTGGTCGATTGTAGAATGTTTGATTCTTAATCCAAACTGATGGTCAAGAATGAGACGTCTTTCATCGATTACGGGCTATAGACGTTTGGAAAGAAGTTTTTCAAATATTTTTGAGATAATCGGCAAGAGGGAAATAGGCCGATATGATTTCTTCTCTTTTAGCGGTTTACTTGGTTTCGGGACCATTGTTATCTCGGCGGCTTTCCATTGTCTCGGAACGTAGAGCAATCTGAATGAAGCGTTGATCAAAAATAGCAGTTTGATAAAAGCTTTATTCGGCAATTCCTTGACTACCTGCGCCGTTATCAAGTAGTAACCCGGAGCTTTTTTTGTCTTTAGATTTTTAATCACTTCCCTCAGTTCAATCAATGCAACTTTTTTTACTTTAAAGTTGTCAGATGCCGTGTCTGGGGAGTCGGGCGTTAACGGAGGGGCGTCGAACGGCTTAAACGATTCTTTTAAGTGCAAATCAAAAAGTTCTGCCTTTTCTTTGTCTCTCTTGGCCTAGTTTCCATCGTTTTTCCGAATTGGTGGCGCTTGCATTTGAGGTTTCCGGATGCCTTTTAGCGCTTTCCAAAGCGAATAATTTGATTTTCTTTCACCGGAGAGATTTTTAAGGTAGGTCGCTATCTTTTTGCTTTTAAATTCCCGAAGACTATCTCTAAGGCGATTGCATAGTCGATTAAGAACCGTTCTATGCTGCGGTGCACGAGTGGTTTGCCATTTCTTTCATGCTTTTCGTTTCTCCCTCACCAGTTCAATGATTTCTCTGGGATACTTTTTGTTGCGGTTGATCTGATAGTTTCTAGAAGGAGTGATGCTCCATGCCGCTCTTTGGATTACTTGCACGAAACGATCAACTTCGTCTTCTAGTTCACAAGTTGTTTTAAGTGATACGTTTAAGGAGATATTTGTTTCGCAATCATTTCGAAAGCCCTCCCAGTTTGTTTTATTGCTGGTAAGTCTTGGAGGTCCTTTTTTCTTCATCAAAACTTCTCCACGCAATAACATTATCGGAGAGTAGTCAGAAGAGAGATCAAAACTTTCTTCGACTGAAACAAACTTTTGTAAATGCCTTTTGTAACGAAAAACTAGATAAGATCGGGAAATTTTTGTGAGTCACCTTGGCCAATAGTTCGGTTTTGCTGTCGAAAAAAACGACAACCGAATTCATTTGCCACTTCGTAGAGAATTTTTCCTTCAGAAGATGTACATCTTGAACCCCAGAAGGTATGCTTCGCGTTAAAATC
This sequence comes from Brachypalpus laphriformis, assembly GCA_945910035.1. Lineage (NCBI taxonomy): Eukaryota > Metazoa > Arthropoda > Insecta > Diptera > Syrphidae > Brachypalpus > Brachypalpus laphriformis. The sequence goes on along the minus strand of OX246753.1, from coordinate 190,602,911 downwards.
TCCACCAATAAGGAAATTTGAACCAAGGTCATTGAAGACACGGAAGTAGTCATCTTTTTCTAGCGATCATCGCGGACAGTAAACAGACTCTATAATGTAGCTCTGGTGTAACTAACGTAGCCTCTTATCTTTATTTGCGATTCCCTTGTTAGATGGGTTTCGGAGATCAAACATATGTCTTAGCGTAGATGCAGTTCAGAATTTCTCCAGTTGGTCAGCGAGTGGCCCGCCTTTTCGTATGGTTGCTTTGACTGCAGCCTGAGAATACATCAGAAAACTGGCGTTCGCTGGCTTATTCGAGGTTATTTTTCTTTCAGCCTTTTTAGTGGACGACTTCGATGTACGTTTAATCGGCTTAGAAGGCTGATTGACTGGTTTAAGAGTCTACCCTGTTGATTCGAGCGTCCTTTCAGTCGACTCAGAAGTCTGTACAACTGGCTTACGAGCCCCCTCCGACAGTACGCCTGTGTATGATTTAACGGCAACTTTTACATTGAAAGATTGTCTTCGTGTTGACACGTAGTGGCTCGATTTAAACGACCATACTCATGATTGTACAAATATTGTACATCTTTTCCTGGCTTTCCGTTTTATTGAATGATAGCACAAAAAGCGAAAGTTTACGTTTCACTATAGCTTCTTGTCCACGGTTGGGTTGTTTTCTCTCTTTGTGTACAATTTTCATGGCGCGGCGTCAACAATGTTATAACATTATTAAATGGGTGAAGTCATAAAGAATTTCAAAACACGAATTTATACATACTCCTACTTACTTAGGTGGCGCTAAAAATAACTGGGTTAAGCATTGAACCGCAAAACACGGAATGTAAGAACAGAACATGTGTTGTACAATAGCTAGCAAACACATTAATCTTTTTCTTTTATCTACCTATAGCAACGTGGACCAAACAGTTGTAAGACTTGAACGGAGGGTTATTTACTCACTGATTATATCACCCGTTTACTTGCCTTTTGACGACAAGGAGGGACCGCCATCCATACTAACCCGCTTCCTTGTACAAAAATCGGAACAGGAAAGATGGAATCTGCTGCTAGGGTGTGACGCAAACTCTCATCACACTCAATCGGGAAGCAGCGACTCCAACCTACTCGGTGAGATTTTATTTGAGTTCATAATTGAAAATAACCTTATTGCAGCGAATAGGGGTAATAAACCAACCTTTGCAGTAAGGCACAGACAAAAGTTATAGATATAACTCTAGCCAGTTATTCGAATACTCTAATTATTGACAAGTAGAACGTGGTGGGGGAGGAATCCTACTCTGACCACAAAATTAGTGGATTTTTCTTAGCAACTATGACTTACCTGAACCGTACAGAAACCCAAGAATAATCAACTGGGATCTCTTTAGCAGTGAGGTGAGGAAAAGTGACAGATTCCTGCAGGAAGGTAATTGACAAGGACATGCAGACATCGATCGCAAGGATATAATATCCATCTTTAATGTTAAAGCGTGTCCAGAAACCAAAAGGAAAGATAAAAGTCACCATGGTGGTCGAAGGAATTAGCTAATATTAGGAAAATAACCAGACACCTTCTAAATATGGCCAATAAAACTAAACTGGATGCAGACTGGGAACAATATAAGTCCAGTCAAAGCAACTTCAAAAATGAAACACAGAAAGCTAAACGACATTCTTGGCAACACTTCTGTAATCAGATCAAGGCAATCTGTGAAAGTGAAGAAAACCCTATCCAGAGAATCAAAAACCTGACGAAAGGTCTTCTAGACAATAAAGGCTTCGCCAAACAGAATGCGATCCAGCGACGCGGACAGATAGCGCTGTTGCTCGCCGCGATCTGTGATGTCAAACATAAAGCGGGCAGTTTTCAGCGATCCATTTATTAAAGTGATTTTCTCCAGAACACATCGGTAGCTATACAGCAAATATGAGTAGTAGTTCTGAGGAAGATGAAATGCTTCTTCTTCTTACTCTTGCATCAAAGAAGAGAAGAAAGTGGGTCCGTGAAATAAATAAAAAGAGGAAGGATTATGGTGAATTCCATCGTCTTTGTAAGGAACTCAATTTATTTGAAGACCGTTTCTTCAATTATTTTCGTATGTCTCGAGAGCAGTTTGAAATGATACACGAACTCATCATTTTTGAAACATCTTTGTAGTCTGGATGCCGTGTATCACATAAAAACTCATTTGGGCGCACCAAATCTATTAATTTCTCCACCTCATCCGTCAAATTATTATCATTTACAACCAGATATCGCCACGCCGCGATCTCGACTGGATCGCATCGCTGGCTCGCATTCTGTTTGAACAAAATGATTTAATTCTACGCAGTACAGCGATCGCAGTGATCAGAATAACTGGATCGCGTTCTGTTTGACCTGTTAAGGTGGATCGTCAATATGCTGGAGGAAGGACATATTAAAGTAGAAATCGGATGAACAAAGTTAGAAGCCTACGCCTCAAGAGGCACTCCTTAAGGAGAGATTATATCCCCACTGCTGTGGATAATTGTCCTGAATGAAGTTCTTCTTAAACGCAGAAACAGTGTCATCAAAACCCTTGCTTATGCGGACGACGTTGTGCTGCTGGCAACAGGAAATTATCTCCCGACGATGAGCGAGCAAATTAAAGCGGCCCAAAAAACATTTGACTCTTGGATGAAGTGATGTGGACTAGCGGTCAATCCGCAGAAAATGGAGTTAGTATTATTCACTAACGACAGAATCCCTCAATTCGTAACACCTTCTGTAAGGGGTAGCCCCCTACGTATCTCAAGCAGTGGGAGATACATCGGGGTGGTGCTCGATAGAAAACTGAATTAGAAACTGAACATTAACGATAGAGTCTAGAAAAACCACTATAGCTTTCTATTCGTGTAACAAAATATTCGGGAAAACTTGGGGACCGAACTCAAAAATCGTCCTATTGATCTATGCAGCTATAGGAAGGCCCATACTTACTTATGACAGCCTTATATGGTAGGAAGCCGCCAGCAAAACTAACAATCTGCGCAACCAGTGCAATGAGAACGACATCTACAGTAGCACTCGAAGCCATTATCAACCTGCTTCCGCTACTTTATACAAGCATCGGCGGTTATGGCTGCCGTAAAATGAAGCCGAACAGAAAGCTGGAGACCAAATGTAATGGGTCATGCTACGATCCTATGGAGATAGCTAGGCATGCATTTAGTACAGACTACACTACGCCATACATGCTCTTCACGAGATCACTTTTAAGCACCTATTCGAGCAGGGAACAATGAAAAAACGACAGAACGCGCGATCCATAGCTCAAGGTAAAGCTCTGGTGCGTCCCTGGACATGAAGGCGTACCAGGGAATGAGAAGGGCAACGAATTGGCTAGATGAGGCTCAGCACTAAACTCATACCACCAATCCGACCCCTGAGTGTACATCCCGCCTTGCACACTCAAACTCGAAGCAGGGAAAAAAATCTCAAACGGAAGCGAAAATATGTGGACCTTTCTAGATACTTGTGAATGCAGAAAGCTATGGCCTACCATCGACAGAGCATGAACTAATAGACTTATGCAGAGGGATAGAAAATCCCTTTCTACTCTCATAGGAGTCATTGCGGGGCATAACACTATGCGATACCAAATGAAAAAGTTACTTGTGACGAATGAAGATCTTTATAGGGGCTGCGGCGGCGAGGAGGTTCAGCAGGATACTACCCACCTTCTCTGCCCAGGCCACTGCGATCTAAGAAATAAATAAGTTGGACAATTCTTCTTTAAGGATTTATAAGAATTGTTCAACAGACCGATTAAAGATGTCGCAAACTTCATTAAATCCTCTAGATGGTTTGTGTCGCGGGCACAGTGCGTACTAAATGCTTTTTACTAGCCTATGTATAAAATACGTTTATATTTTCTTTTTTCACGAGGAACGGATTCATTCTAATTCTAATCTTTCTTCTTTCCCTGTATGGGTATCACAAGTGGTTCTATATTGATCTGAGTGTGGTGTACAGAATTTCTATCCATACACCAGCCCACTTACCTAACCTAACCTTACTTTGGGATACTATTCAGTTTTATTTTTTGTCTTTAGCTAACATAAAGCGGTCTTACCCGTCTTAATCTCCTGATTATAATATCAGTATTTAATAATAATAATCCTAACGTAAAGCTAGGAAGAGAGAACGTCTTTAATAGCGTGGTCGGAAAGCACAGCCTGCACGACATCACATCCGGCAACGAACTCAGGCTGGTCGACTTTGGAGCGGAACAAAACTTTGTCGTAGCTAGTCTTCCAGTATTCTGGGTGTCCGGACTTTCCGAAGAGCCAACGTGGACTCGGATCACTACCTAGTTGTAGCCAATGTACGGATGCGGATATCCAGAACGGAGCGAAATCAACGAAATACTGCGAGGAAATTTAACGTCAAAAAGCTACAATCGTAAGAGACCGCTAGAGCCATTGCCGATCGAGTTTCTTCGAATCTTAATCTAAGTCCTATGCCGCCAGTAGCAAATGCGGAAGACCAGTGGCAGCGTTGCCAGCAAGCCGTCAGAGATGCCGCCTCTGATGTACTGGGTTTCTCTCGGCCACCACAACGATGGTGGTCTGATGAGGAATACCAGCAAGCACATGCAGCTAAATAAGAGGCGTGCAAGGCGGCACTGCAAAGAAGGACTAGAGCTGCTTGCGAGTTCTACGAGCGGAGGAGAAAAGAGAAGCATCGACTTTGCAGAAAGAAGAAAAAGAAGCATGAGAAGTGCTCGATCGAGGAGATTGAGAGACTTTATTGCAGGAATGATGTTCAAAAATATTAGCAAAAGGTAAAAAGAACATATCAGGGTTTCAAAGCCTGAACAGAAGCCTGCAGGGCAATGTAGTTGTAGAATCGCAGTCGGTGCTGAGGATATGAAAAAAACACTTCTACAGACTGTTAAACGGCATGATGACCAATATTCCGCTGTCAGGCAGAATGAGCCATTCAACAGTGACGATGATAGTCAAGACTAACGTCAACCGTATCAGAATGAAGTGAGGATTGCGATATCTAAACTTAAATCCAACAAAGCTGCTGGAGCCGATGGTCATACCGCCGAACTTTTCAAGGCAGATAGAGGAGATGAGTAGGTAAGGAGCATGCACCATCTTATCTGTAAAATCTGCTCGGACGAAAGTATGCCCGATGAATGGAACATCAGCATCGTTTGTCCGATCCTGAAGAAAGGAGACCCTCTGAACTGCGCCAATTACAGAGGTATAAGTCTCCTCAACATCGCATATAAGATCCTGTCTGCCGTATTATGTGAACGCCTAAAACCGATCGTCAACAACCTGATAGGTCCTTATCAGTGCGGTTTCAGGCCGGGAAAGTCCACCATTGACCAAATATTCACACTACGGCAGATCTTGGAAAAAACCCATGAATATAAAATCGATACGCACCACCTCCTCGTCGATTTTAAAGTTGCCTATGATAGCGTGTATAGAGACGAGTTATACTGAGCCATGTCTAGTCTTGGCATCCCTGCCAAGCTCGTCCGTTTGTGCAGAATGACGATGGAGAACTCTCGCTACTCCATCAAAGTCGGTAAGAACATCACCGAACCGTTCGATGTCAGGAAAGGTCTTAGACAAGGCGACGCGCTATCATGCGATCTCTTTAACATAGTAATTGAAAGAATTACACGAAACTCACAAACCAACACCGGAGGTACAATCTTTTACAAGTCTGTTTAACTACTCACGTACGCCGATGACATGACATAGTCGGAAGAACTCAGCGGGACCTCAACAGGGCATTTGCGAGTATTAAGAGCAAAGCAGCAAAGAGGGGTATAGCGGTCAATGAAAGCAAACCAAAATATATGCTGTCTACAAAAACGACATCCAACTTCGGCATCTTGGACAGAACGTCACAATAGACAGATATCATTTTTAGGTTGTAAAGTACTTTGTCTACCTAGGCTCTATGCTGAGCTCCGCAAATGATATCAGTGGAGAGATCAAACGAAAAATTACTCTTACCAATCACTGTTTCTTTGGACTAAGAAGGCAATTGAGTAACTACTAAGGTAACTCTTTACAAGACACTTAACATCCCAGTCCTGCTGTATGGCGCAGCATGGGCCTTGTCAAAACCGGAAGAGGATGCCCTTGGTTATTTCCAGAGAAAAGTTCTTCGAGTGATCTTTGGTCGCGTCTGCATAGACGGCGAGTGGATGGGAAGGTACAATGCCGTACTATATGACCTAAAAAAAACACATCGAGTTAGCCAGAAGAGTTCACATACAGCGACTAGGATGGCTGGGTCATTTAAATGTTCTCGCCAAGAAAGTCTTCGAGTCCACCCCTGATGGATGGCGCAGTAGAGGACGACCTCGCGGTAGGTGACGCGAGCCAGTGAAGGGAAACCTAAGCCAACTTGGCGTGCGCAACTGGAGGCAGCTGGCTCCTAACCGTGCTGGCTGGAGAGGTTTGTTGGTTGAGGTCCAGGTTCACCCAGACTGTAGCGCCACCTAAGTAAGCAAGTAAGTAATTAATAATCACATTATTTCTAAATTAATTTGGTTGAGAAGCCTAATTCTGTCCTGAGGTCCTACTGAAGTGCGATTACTGCTAGTTGAAAACGTTAACATTACTTTTAATTCATTACACTGTGTGCACATATAACCTCACTCATTGAAGATTTGTGTATTGGAAAACGGCCCAGAGTCAATCATTTTATTTTACCGGCAATAATGCGGGTAAGGAATTTTTAAAAACCGCAACCAAATTTCCCAAAGTAAGAATAATAAAAGGCTCTAACCCTCCTAATTAGTTAATCTTCGTTTTTTTTACAAAATTTTTATACTTGACTTCCTATTTTCATCAACTTTGATTTAATCAAAAACAATTTTTATTGCAATTTAACATTTAAATTTATGTAATACCTAAATTTATAGCCCTTGTTATCGTATAAAAAACTACGCAGTAAAATTTTTAGTATTATAAGTTTTAAATGCACAGGGATAATAACTTACTAAGTATATACAATACATAGTATCATCAAGGTCGTTACATGTAAAAAGATGAGCTGTCACTATACAATCGATTTAAATAATCGCTGCCCTTTTCGGCTGGTCCCCTTGAATTAATTCTATCTCAATTTAATAGTAAAATAATCAAATATTGTACATATATGGCTAATTTACTGGAAACAAGTTTTCTACGCAATGAGGAACCTGTTGTCGTACTAGATGTAACATTGACCTATGTACCGGCCTTTGGACGGTAAACTACACTTATCTTCTCACAGATGCAAATTTCTCACGTTTAATGAACATTGAACACGCCTAAATGAATGTTAGACAATATACTCGTACTAAACCAAGTTTTATTTCGAAAGTTATTTCATAACATAAACATCACTTAATAGGTAGAAGATATTTGAGGTTATAGGGCGTTGACTTGCTCAGTATAGTAGTACAAATTTATCTTTGATAGTATCGCGTGTGGTCGAAATTTAACCGAGGGGAAATAAACAAACAGCAAAAGAAACAACGCTGTGTTTACATAACTTTTTTTTTTGTAATATTCTCCCGTGCAGGGCAGGTAAAGGGACCTAAGCTAATACAGCCATGAATGTGATTAACCTTCGTATGAATGCGACGGTGGCCGGGTATCCATTTGATTATTGAACCAATAAAAAATTTATTTCGTCCATAGGACCCCATAATGATATAATATTTTCAGTACCTTCCTGATATTTAATTCTGCTTCGAATGGTGTACTCCATTTGAAATAAATCCGATCTGTTAATTTTATAAAATTCATTTTTCAACTCTAATACAGAGTTATATGCGAAGTACACCCAGGTACCCCTATTTATATTGTACTGATTCGTAAAATGCTGCAGCTTTTGTGAAAAGCCTATTTGTGACCAGCATAGTACAACTATCAATAAATGTCATTCTTGCTCAAAAAATGCATAAAAACTTCTGTACAGTGTATAAATTAAACATTAATTTTCAAAATAAAGCTTCTGAATTGAGTTGAATTTACCATTGACTATGTTTCCATTACTTTATCTTCATAGCTCTTCCCCTTTTTGTCGCAGCTCATACAAAATGTTGGGGGTACCCGGGTACCTGTTGCGCTGACCAACCGTGTATTAATTTCGTATTGACACGAGGGTTAAGATGCTTTCATTTAATTGCGTTTTGTATGGGGAAATCATGTGCATGTTCACTTTATTTCACCTGACTTAGCGGTAACATACGCACATGGTTTTTCTTTTCTGCACATCTATGGCACAGTACCTTTAGAATGATATAAGTTCCACCCCCCTCCTTTTACAATAAATATCTACTTAAAAAACGTAAGATAAGTTTCGTGTTCACGTATTAATATATAAGATTTTAAATCCAAAATTCATGACATACCATATGTATGTATACATTATATGGCGTCGGCTTTTACCGTTAGCCAGACTAGAGAGCTGGTCAAACGGTAGTGCATGCTATTATATGAAAACACAAGCGTTTTCACTATGCTGAGGCCAACTCCTACTCTCAACCTCCATGCTCTGACAGCTGTGTGCCTTGTACCTTAATCCAAGAAATGGCTAACTAACCCCGTTTGGAGGATTCTTGGCGGCAGCAGATAAGAGAGGGGGGAAGAGTGCTTTCTCACTAGAGTACTTCTTCTTGTTTCAGGCGGCAGCGGACGAATTCCCTAGATGGAGTCAACGGTGGCGTATACAGTTCCAGTTAGTTTGAACTTAGTGAATACCTTGCGCGACCTGCTTCGACGTATTCGGATCACAGGTCGGTAAGGAATTTCCAATGTTGGTCAGGACATTGGAATAGAGATGGTGGCGGAGGAGCCCTTAATGGGCCAACGGCAGCGCTCATACTCCCGTAGTGGAGTACTGGCACCGGTGTACCTGGACTCCTCGTCCTAGGGGTAAAACTAAAGGAACTGGCCCTCCAGTTTGGGGGTAACTTCCCTATCACGTAAAGACGAATGGTTCCGAAACAATAAATCAATCAATCAAACTAAGTCTAATTGATTTCTCTGTGGAGCGAAACGTCACCATAGCGAGCACATGGTTTCCTCATCTCGATATTCATAAGCAGACATGGCGGTCCAATGATCATGTAAGGATCAATCAAGTTGATCTTATTGCGATCGACGCAAGACATGCCTCCAGTATTCTGGATGTCCGGATCTTCCGAGCGGCCAACATAGACTTTGGATCATTACCTCGTATGAATGCGGATATCCCAAACTGAGCAACAAAGAAGAATTCCTGTGAGAAAATTTAACGCCGAAAGCTACAATCGCGAAATATTGCCAGAGCGTCGAGTGGATCGTGCACTTGGGTGTGACAGATTGTGACTGTGGTCGAATACCCTTCTGCGCAGAAGTTTGGGTACAAAAGGACAAATGTCCACTCCGCTGGTGTCGCAGAATACAACCGCATCTGTACCATTGATACGCAGTCCTCGAAGCAGGAGTGATGTCGTCGTTGGCGCAGCGATGAGTTGCTGCAGTCCGTCATCTTCTCGTTGCATGTCTGCTAGCTCCTGCGTACTGACGATGACGGGCATGTTGATGGTATGGATGCGGGATAGTGCGTCAGCGACGATGTTGTCTTCTCTTGAGATGTGCACGATGTTCGTGGAGTATTGGACGATATCTTCGAGTTGTCGCGCTACTTATCAAAAGCATGGATTAGTGGCTTGTGGTCGGTAAGAATGACCACTTCCCTTTCGTCGATGAGGTGCTTGAAGCGCTTGACTGCTTGATAAATCGCCAACAGCTCCCGATCGTAAACCTTGTAGCGGGCTTGTCGTGGGCTGAGCTTCTTGGAGAAGAGGGCAAGAGGTTGCAGCTGGTCACCGATGCATTGGTCCAAGCAGCGCCGATCGACGTGTCTGATGCGTTGCATCGCAAAACTAAAGGAAGGTCTGCCCTGGGGTGAGCGAGTCGAACGGCCTCTTTTAGCTTCACTTTGCATTCTTCGAATGCCTTCTCCGCATAGAAGGTGGTTTCAATAAAACCGGTTATGACTCCATCACTAGTGACATGAGACACAGGGGAATCGACGAACCTACTACCAGATGGGTTAGGACTATGCTCGATAGTTGCATAATAACATCTTCCTCACCAGAGGTCTCTGTGATGGCTTTCGCAGCAAAAGGCTGTCCCCAAGGCGGCGGCGTCCTCTCGCCTCTTTAATGGTCTCTCATGGTACTTGACTTAATGAATAGACTTAGCAGCTTAGGCTTCAGAGCTATAGCCTATGAAGATGATTTAGTTATCCTAATCAATGGCAAACATGAAGACAATGTGTGTCAACTCATGTAAGATACACTCCTTGTAGTTTCAGACTAGTGTGCTTACTTACTTACTTACTTAGGTGGCGCTACAGTTCGGGGTGAACCTGGGCCTCAACCAACAAGCCTCTCCATTTAGCTCGGTCTTTAGCTAATTGCCTCCAGTTGCGCACTCCAAGTTGGTCGAGGTCCCCTTGAACTTGTGCGCGCCACCTACGGCGATGATTCCCTCTACTGCGTCGTCCCTCGGGGTTAGATTCGAAGACTCTGCGGGCCGGAGCGTTGGTGTCCATTCGCTCTACATGTCCTGGCCATCTCAGACGTCCAATACGCAGTTTTTTGACTAGGTCGATGTCGCTGTACAGCTCGTATAGTTCGTGATTGAATCTTCTCCTCCAAAACCCGTCAACGCAAACGGGACCGAAAATCTTACGAAGAATTTTTCTCTCGAAGCGACCAAGGATATCTTCATCCTCTTTTAATAAAGTCCATGTTTCAGCGCCGTAAAGCAGGACTGGGATGATCAAGGTCTTATATAGAGTCTCCTTAGTTGTTCGAGATAGGGCTTTACTGTTGAATTGCCTTATAAGCCCAAAAAAACAGAGATTGGCAAGAGTTATTCTTCGCTTGATTTCTGCATTGATTTTGTTAGAAGAATTTATAACAGAGCCAAGGTAGACAAAGTCCCTTACTACCTCGAAGTTATAGCTGCCCACGGTGACGTTTTGTCCAATTCGTCGGTGTTGGTTTTCCCTTCTAGTTGACAGCATATACTTGGTTTTGCCCTCGTTTATCGCCAAACCCATTTTGGCCGCTTCCGCCTCAATGCTTGCAAAAGCACCGGTGACAGCCCGCTGAGATCTTCCGATAATGTCTATATCGTCGGCGTATGCAAGCAGTTGTACAGACTTGTAATAGATTGTGCCTCCGGTGTTGGCTTGTGAGTTCCGCACAATCCGTTCAAGTACAATATTGAAGAAGTCACATGACAGCGCGTCACCTTGTCTAAAGCCTTTTTTGACATCAAAGGTCTCGGTGAGGTCATTACCGACCTTGATGGAGCAGCGAGCGTTCTCCATCGTCAGCCTGCACAGACGGACAAGTTTGGCAGGGATGTCAAAACTAGACATGGCTCTATAAAGCTCTTCTCTATAGATGCTGTCATAGGCGGCCTTGAAATCGATAAAGAGGTGGTGAGTATCGATTTGGAATACTTGGGTTTTCTCCAGGATCTGCCGAAGTGTGAAGATTTGATCGATGGTGGACTTCCCTGGCCTGAAACCGCACTGATAGGGTCCAATCAGGCTGTTGATAAAAGGTTTCAGGCGTTCACACAATATCGCAGAAAAGATCTTGTATGCGATGTTGAGAAGACTGATGCCTCTATAATTGGCGCCGTTGAGGGGGTCTCCTTTCTTGTGGATCGGGCAAACGATGCTGAGATTCCATTCATCAGGCATACACTCGTCTGACCAAATATTAGAAATGAGTTGGTGTATGCACTCTACCAATTCATCCCCAGCTGCCTTGAAAAGTTCGGCCGGTAAGCCGTCAGGTCCAGCAGCCTTGTTCGATTTTAGCTTGGATATTGCTATCCTCACTTCGTTTTGGTCAGGTGGACGGAAATTTTGTCTATCATCGTCTATGTTGAATGGTTCATTCTGCCTGACAGCGGGATGTTGGTCTTCGTCGCCGTTATACAGTCTGCAGAAGTAGTTTTTCCATATTCTTAGCACCGACTGTGATTCTACTACGAGGTTTCCATTTTCATCTCTACAGATTTCTGTACGGGTATTACTTCTCTGACACGTTCTTCTTACCTTTTGGTAAAACTTCCGTACATTGTTCCTGGAGTATAGACTCTCGATATTCTCAAACGCGCGCTTCTCATGCTCTTTCTTCTTCTTCTTTCTCACGAGCAGCTCTCGTCTTCCTTTGCAGCGCCGCTTTGTATGCCTCTTGTTTTGCTGCATGCACTCGCCGGCATTCTTCGTCAAACCAGGGGTTTCGCGGTGGTGGGCGAGCGAGACCCAGCACATCAGTCGCGGCGTTTCTGATGGCATGTTGGCAGCGTTGCCACTGGTCTTCGGTACTTGATGCTGGCGGCATAGGGGTGATTGAGAGATTTCGGGATACGCGTTCAGCGAAGAGTCTGGCGGTCTTTTGCGATTGTAGCTTTTCGACGTTAAATTTTCTCACAGTAATTCTTCTTTGTTGCTCAGATTGGGATATCCGCATTCGTACCTTGGCTACAACAAGGTAATGATCCGAGTCTATGTTGGCCGCTCGGAAGGTCCGGACATCCAGAATACTGGAGGCATGCCTTGCGTCGATCGCAATATGATCAATTTGGTTGATCGTGACATGATCATTGGACCGCCATGTCTGCTTATGAATGTCGAGATGAGGAAACCATGTGCTTGCTATGGTGACATTTCGCTCCACAGCGAAATCAATTAGCCTTAGTCCGTTATCAGACGTGGTGTCGTGTAGGCTATGCTTACCGACTGCCCTACCAAAGACGTCCTCCTTTCCTATTTTGGCGTTAAAATCGCCCAATACGATTTTAACGTCGTATTTAGGACATTGCTCGTATGTTTTGTCGAGGAGCTCGTAGAAACACTCTTTGGTGGCAGGGTCCTTTTCTTCTGTGGGGGCATGAACACATATTAGGATCCGGATAGTCATAATACGCTCGCTCACGTGTCGGAAGCTTAAGACTTCTTGCCTAAGTCTGCCGCGTATGACAAATCCGCATCCGAATAAGCGTTGCCTGTTGCCTCTGTAGCAATCACGGTAGTAGATGTCACAGTTTTTCATCCTCTTTTTGCCCGGCCCATCCCATCACACTTCCTGGATGGCGGTAATATCTGCTTTATAGCAGTCTAGGGCCTCTGCTAGTTGTTCGAGTGTACGTGGTCTGTAAAGGGACAGAACATTCCACGTACAGATCCGAAGGTCGTGGTCCTTATTTCGTTTGCTGGGGTCGTCATTAGTTGAGTCATCCTTATCCGAGGCTTTTGGTTGTTTCGGAACCATGCGCTTTTTATGTGGTAGGGAAGTTACCCCGACGGCACAACCCCCAACCTGAAGGGGCAGTTCCTTAATTATTGCCCTAGGACGAGGGGCCGGGTACACCGGTGCCAGTAGTCCACTACGGGAGTATGAGCGCTGCCGTTGGCCCATTAAGGGCTCCTCCGGCACCATCTCTATTCCAATGTCCTGACCAGCATTGGAAATTCCTTACCGACCTGTGATCCGAATACGTCGAAGCAGCTCGCGCAAGGTATTCACTAAGTTCAACCTAACTGGAACTATAGACGCCACCGTTGACTCCGTCTAGGGAATTCGTCCGCTGCCGCCTGGAACAGGAAGAAGTGCTCTAGTGAAAAAAGCACTCTTCCCCCCCTCTCTCATCTGCTGCCACCAAGAATCCGCCAAACGGGGTTGGTTACCCATCTCTTGGATTAAGGTACTAGGCACCCGGCTGTCACCGCGTGGAGGTTGAGAGTAGGAGTTGGTAGGCCTCAGCTGAGTGAAAACGCTTGTGTTTTCATATGATCGCATGCACTACCATTTGACCAGCCAGCCAGACTGGTGTGCTGGTGGGGGCCTATCGATTAACCGCGGCAACGTAGTCGTTGTACCATTCAAAGAAAGAGGAAGACTAAGCCTTGGTTCAGTGGCTCTAAATGGAACAACCACTGTTTTTCGGACGAAGTAAAATACTTCTAAGAATTGTCCTAGATTATAAACTTAACTGGAATTTCCATATTAATCGCAAAATTGCTGACGCGATAACTGCCATGTGGGCCCCTTGCTGAATTTTCGGCAAAACTTGGGGTCTGTCCCCAATGGTCACGTTCTGGTTATATACCACGGTGCTAAGACCCGTCCTAACGTACCCGTCCATCGTATGGGAACGAAAACAAAGGAGGTAAGAACCATCAAGGGCACAATGGACCCGAATTGTTGGTCTAAGTAAGCAGTGACTCTTTTGTCACAGGGCACCCATCTGCCCGACCTAACAACCATCAACAAGCTCAATAAACTTTGAAGATTAACTGCATATATTCGTCAAGAAAGTGGCAATTCGCAGTGCAGTTAGGAGGATTTTGACCGGTCTGACTCAGCCAGACCAGGCGTCACCATTCGCATTTCCAATGAAGCCAAATATCTGGGAGTGATTTTAGATAAGAAACTTCATTGGTCTAAACACGTCGAGTCGAAAACATCCAAGGCGCTCTCAGTCTTCTGGCAGTGTAAGGGTGCTTTTGGCAAGACTTGGGGCTTATCACCGAATAAGGTTCTCTGGATCTACACGGCTTGATAAGACCATTCCTCGCATATGCGTGGGTTGTTTGCTGGAAGGGGCTCTCGCGTAAATATGTGGTTGCCTTTTGTGCGAAACTCTAAAGAACGGCTTGTCTCGGCTGCTTTCCCGAGCACGCCTGGCTCTGCTCTAGACGCTTTGCTGAACTTACCTCCCCTTGATACTTATATCATGGGTTGCACTATCAAAGCCATCCATCGTCTTAGGCGAGGCGGTTTTTGGTATACTCCACACTGGAACTTTGATGAACTTGCGCGACACTTATCTTACGACTCCTGTCTTATAGATATGCCGTCTGATGCAATGACACCAGAACTCCAGCTGATGCGCAAATTCAGAGTCGACTTTCCTTGTGTCCAGGACTGGCTTCGGTCAGAGTCTGAGCCAGGAATGGAATGTAGTCGTATTTTCACGGATGGTTCCAAAACCAGTCAAGGGTCTGGCGCTGGGGTCTTCGTGGAAGTCGACAACATTAGACTTCACTTCTCGTTAGGCAAATATGCGTCTGTTTTCGAAGCGGAAACTTATGCAATCCTAATGGCCATGAACTATGTTGTGAAGAACAGGTGGAAGGGACGTAGCATTTGTGTCTGTAGTGACAGTCAGGCTGCGCTTAAGGCCTTGCTTAACCCTTTAACCACTTCCAAAATAGTTCGTGAAACCAAAAACTCTTTGAACTCGGTCGCAAGGCTGAATTCTCTGTCTCTTATCTGGGTCCCAGGTCACACTGGGATCTTGGGGAACGAGATCTCCGATGAGATTGCTAAACAAGGCTCAGAGGAGGCTTTCTCAGGTCCCGAACCCACGTTGGGTCTTCCAGAGTCTTCGGTTAGGGCTTCCATTGACGATTGGCTCTCTCACTAGCACAATTGTGTGTGGCATGACTCTCCAGGTTGCAGGTTGACTAAACGCATGCTCCCGGACGTCTGTAAGAAATCAGAGGCATTCTTGCTGTCGCTCAGCAGAAAAGACTGTAGACAACTTATCGGCGTCTTGACAGGCCACTTCGCTTTTGCCAAGCACCTTTACGTGTTAGGCTTAAGTGACACTACAATCTGCGACGCTTCTGGAGAGAGCGACAACACCGCGGAACATTATCTCTGTGAGTGTCCGGCTTTGCTCGTATCAGGTGGCAGATCTTCGGTGCGGATGTGGTGAGTGCTGGTACTGTAAGCTCCTCATCACTGAAGTGCTTGCTTGGCTTTCTTCGAAAGTCAAGGAAATTCCAATAAAATGAGTAAATCAGGGTTTTCTCTCTGGTAGTACAATGGCCCAGTTGTGTCTGAGTGCTCCAGTCGAGTGTTTCCTATCCCGACAAAAAAAAAAAGTGTTTTTCAAGCTGAACTTTACGCCACTAAGACCTGCCAAGCATAAGCCTACACTCAGACATCAAAGGTGTCATCTTTAACATACTTACTGAGAGCCAAGCGGCGTTCAAAGCACTTGATCAGTCCAAAATCAGTTCTTCTAAGCTGCTTTGATAGTTTACGAAAATTGACCCAGTACAATAAAATATAATTGTGGTGGGTACCAGGCCATGTAGGCGTTGACGGCAACGAAACTGCAGATCTGCAAGCCAAAACAAGGCTCCTCCGAGTTGTTCATTGAGCCTAACCTCTTTTGCGGAATTCTGCTTTTAAATATAAGCTAAAAGAACTGTCCAACTCTTTAAGAAAAAGGCAGTAGATATCCTTAAATACAGGAAAAACGATTTATAAGGTTTGTGAGTTTCCTAACCGGTCACTACCACCTCAAAAAAATGAAAATCTCGAGGATATCACCTGCCTCGTCTGTCTAAAATAGAACGAAACCGCAAAACGCATACTATGTGAATGTGATGCGAGATTTTCCGAGTACGCCTGGCTCTGCTCTAGATGCTTTGCTGAACTTACCTCCACTCGATACTTATATCATGGATTGCACTATCCCCGTGTTGGGTCTCGCTGCGTCCTCGGTTACGGTTTCCATTGACGATTGGGTTTCTCACGAGCGCAATTGTGTGTGGCATGACTCTCCAGGATGCAGGTTGACTAAACGTATGCTCTCGGACGACCGTAAGGAATCAGCGGCATTCTCGCCGTCTCTCAGCAGAAAAGATTGTAGACAACTTATTGGCGTCTTAACAGCCCACTTTACTTTTGCCAAGCGCCTTAATATGCTGGGCTTAAGTGACGCTACAATCTGCGACGCTTGTGGAGAAGTGACGACACCGCGGAACATTATCTCTGTGAGTGTCCGGCCTTTGCTCGTATCAGGTGGCAGATCCTCGATGCTGATGTGGTGAGTACTGGTACTGTAAGCTCCTCATCGCTGAAGTGCTTGCTTGACTTTCGTAGAAAGACAAGGAAATTCCAATAAAATGGGTAAATCAGGGTTTGCTCTCTGGTAGTAAAATAGACCAGTTGCGTCTGAGTGTTCCAGTCGAGCGTATTCTATCCCGACAAAAAAAATATATATATATATATATAAATGTTAATGTGCTGCTCTGTGCAGAGTTAGAAAAAGCTTTTTCCTTAAAGAGATCATATCTCCAACAGACTTAAGAAACTCCTTCGCAGCTGCAATTATCGCTTTGATAAGGAGATAAGAAGTACAGCTGCCCTAAAAAAAAAATGATCACCCGTATTACGTACATAAATGCCTTAAACCGATCGTGAACAACCCGGGAGGTCCTTACCGGTGCGGTTTCAGATCGGGAAAGTCCACGATTGATCAAATATTTATACTACGACAAATCTTGGAAAAAATGCACGCATCACATCTTCATCATCAAAAGTGTCTATGATAGCGGGTATAGAGACAAGTTATACAGAGAATGGCATGACCATCGTCCGTCTGTGCAGGATGACGATGGAGAACTTTAATCACCCATGTTGTCAGGGAATCTATCCACAT
The DNA here is from genome assembly GCA_945910035.1 of Brachypalpus laphriformis. Lineage (NCBI taxonomy): Eukaryota > Metazoa > Arthropoda > Insecta > Diptera > Syrphidae > Brachypalpus > Brachypalpus laphriformis. Next base: position 190,585,394 of record OX246753.1, on the reverse strand, counting down.
GGCTATTTCGATACTGACATTGGCTCCCAATAATCGCAATATTTTTCTTCGCTGTTTTTGTTACCAAAATTTACCACATATGTAGCGGAAATTGTTGGGATAGTTAGCACAACACTTGCGTGAAAAACTCTTATGGTTTAAAAATAAAAACACAAAACAAGACAAATTAAAGGGAGTTCCGCACTCATTCATTTTCACGTGATTTTCCTCTCTTCATTTCTTAGGTTTGGTTAAGTTAGGTTGCGAAGGGCCTGTGATGGAAAAGGACGTATTACGTACGCCTAAATGTCCGTTTGTTTACCTTTGATGGTGGTAGTATAGTACAATAGTATACGTAGGCATCGTACTTGTAGAGCAATACAGTGGTAAACTAGGTGTTGGATTGATTTTAACTCCTCCTCATAACCGCAGCTTCTGCAATAATTGTTGGACTTATCATTCCATTTTCGGAGCAAAAGTCCAATGGCACAGAATCCACTAAAGATTACTCCGGTTAGTGTACCGATAGAGGATTGATTCAGTGTCAGGGACTTTGTTTTCATCTTGATCAGTTTTGGCCCTAAAGCACGAAAAGTGGGTGCAATCCTCCCTGGTTAGCCAGGAGCCGTTGGCCTCATTCTTTACTGTATTATCTATGAAACCATACAATTTACATATCAGTGGCAGTATCCACCTCACTCTTCATTTCTTTGTACTTTGTTAATGAAGACAAAAGTAATTAATTACAGTTTTCCAATGAATTTTAGCAAAAATTGTTATTGGCCAAGAGCCAATAAAACTGCACATGAAACGATTTGCTAAAGGGTACAGAAGCCGAGCAAGTTGAGCTAAATTTTAGAAAAATAAAAATATTTCTTTTGCAATAGGTAGCAAGCCGTTTAAGAATTTATTTATTGTTTTAGGCCATAAAACATGTGTACTTTGGAATTTACATATAATAAAAATATTTGTCCGAAAGAGCGAAATCGATTAAGAAAAAAAAAAACTGCTACCTAAAAGTAAATTAAGGATTTCCCGGTAAAATATCGGTATTGCACATTTTGATCTGTTTATCATGAAAACAATTAAAGGAAAATAATTACACACCGAGTAATTTGTGTATACTAAATTCAGTACAAAGCCTAATACCGAAGTGATCATATTCATTATCCTTTCAGGTAGATTGTGATTTAGTATAAATTAGCTAGGATAACCTCAAACAGCATCAGTCTTGCAGCACCCGTAACAGTGTGCACTAGAAATTTCATACACGTACTCCAGAACTAAAATATTATTTGATATGGCTACAGAACAAGTTTTTCAATACCGGCACAAGAAATTTAACAAACGAAGCCGTGAAGATAACTCCTTCACATCAGAAGCGCGAGTTTTAACAGACAGTGATTCAGACATTGAATACGTCCCTCCGAAAAAACACAGAGGAGAAGCTAATCATAGGACTACCCAATCATCAAACCAGAACGAGAGTGAGCTTCATATGCAAATACAGATAATCGATTTAACTGAATCAGAGCTGGATGAAAGCATCAGTCCTCCTCAACGCAGGCTGCGTTTCGAAAAATTGATGAAATGTGGAACATTCCGAAAATGAATGCGAAAACCTGAAATTATTATAATAGATTAAAGATAAGGGTTCACGTTTGTAAGCGTATAAGTAAAATATTGATGAACAGAGAATTTTGTTTAGCATCTAGAATATGTTTTTTTTATTTCGCAACTTCACTCACGGATATGCGAAAACAGATGTTAGATTTCCGAATCAACTTGTGGGAAATCATTTTCAATTCAAAATTGCCGATCTCCAGATTTTTATCAATCTTCACATAAGGTTAAGTTAGCTTAGGGCCGCTGTCTATCTGTGCCAATATACGGATACATACAGATCATCCTTTCTTCTGGGGTCTGCTGATAGAGTCCAGCGTAAAAGTTTGCATGCAATGAGCTGCATACCCACAACCCACCTATTCGGTAGATTATTTAGGGGGTACCAAGTCTGGCAAGATTGTCAGCTTGTCACCCAATGGGGGTGAATTTTGAACTACTCTGCCATCTCCCTGAGAGGAGAACAGTAGTCTAGAGTGACCTTTGAAGTAAAACAGAACGGTCTTCAGGGATATTACGGAATCGACAAATCGGATCTTTCCTTTTAACCTAAAGGTTCTTTGCTTAAAGTCGGCTTTACAAAAAATTTGTTTGTCGAAACTATTTTGCTTAAATTTAATATTTGAGTGCACCAGGCTTTCCTTAAAAACATCGTGAAAGGGTGCTTCGTTACTAAGCAAACCAAATGCTGGTGTTGTTGCATTTGTGTGATCCAGGAGTTTATAGGCCTGCCTCTGTTCTTTCGCGATATCTTTGAAACTCTTATTGATATTGCCTTTTTGACGGGGTTCAAATGACCTCTTCTCTAAATATGACAATACCAGCTGCGCTGGTCGCGATCTATTTTTCATGAGATGGTTTCTTCGACGTGAAAGTTTCCACTGATCTCTTTTTCGATCAAGCTTTGGCACTCCTGCTGTCATGTGAAGCATCTTTGCTGTGCTCATTGCTGGGACGTAGGATCCATCGTCAGCAAAAACTAAATAATATACTCTGGGGTTCCCTGGTCTACCCCGACTTTGATTGGAAACTCTTCGATTTCTCCAGTGAGGAATCTTACTCTTATTCGTATCTTTGATCCCTCGTACATGTCTATGGTCATCCGCACATATGTAGGTTTCTGGGATCCCTCAATGTCTTAGCGCCCCATATTAGTTCTCGTGGTTGTCTCTCGAATGCTTTTTCAAAGTCGACCAATTCAGTATACAAATCCCCTAAGGTATTCCGATGTTCTCCATTATGATCCTTATACTTTGGATTGTTAATTTGCTCACGACAAATCCTCATTGATCAGATAGCCGTACTATTTCGCGCAGTCGGCATCTTTTTCCCCGCTCATCCATTTCATGGTGTGTGACATCAGCTTACTCGAACACTATGTTAATTATTATATCACAGTTTCGCGTGTCACCCTTCCCTTTGTAAACAGACAGAAGGTAACTTTCCCTCCATTGGTTCGGTATTGAATCACCTTTCATAAGTGAGGAGATGAAGATCATCTGATCCCATCCCATCTATTTCCAGAACTCAAAGGTTATCTCGAATTTCCGAACCGCTTTTTGTTTTATGGAGTATTTGACCGGTTCACTAACTTCTTCGACTGTAATGTCGGATATTTCTTCATAGTTAGGGGTGGCAACGAGGGGTACTATCAGCACTAATGTGGAACCTAGTAGTAAATGAGCTCTGCAAAAACGTGAGGGGTTAAGGTGAACCAAACTAAAACCACAGTGGTACCCACGCTAAAGCGTATGAAACCCATCTTATTGAAAGGTATTAGAGTCAACCCACGAAAGCATTTCAAGTATCTAGGCATAACACTAGATCGGAAACTCCTCTGGAAGGAACACACTAAAGCACTTATGGTGTGCAGGAACATCTCAGGTAAAACCTGGAAAAGTCAAGGAGCACGTTAGAAAGCTGGAAATAGAAGGGAACGAACACTGCAGATTCTGCGGGGACCTCGCAGAAACACCAGCACACCTTCTTATGAAATGCGAAGCACTAATCCACTAAAGAACACATAACTCATCAGGCGAACCCCACAGGCGGATTAGTAGAAATGCGGTGAGGTGGCAGGATTGTGATCCCTTGTTTTCGGATCATAGCCTCGCTGATAAAAGGAAGAAGAAGAAGAACACATAACTCATCAGGGATGGGTCTAGCTTCCCTGGAGTTACTTCAGATACTCCGCTTCATCAAGGCAGCTGGACTAGAGGAAGTACTCTAAATCGAGCAAATCATCGACTAAAGTTCTAATTTGGGAGGCACAATAGAACTGCTGAACGTCGCAGTGCACATGCACCTCATGAATCATATATCTTTGGGGGTGGCGATGGTGCAATGGCAACGTCATCAATTGCTACGCTAATGGTATATGGTTGAAATCCTGGTGTCAATATTAATTTTATTTATTTTATTTTTTTCTATAATTTGCGCACACTTAAGGGGTTATGAATACCCTTAACTAGTTTCTACCCCGTGCGGGCGTTGGAAAGGATAGATAGAGAGAGAGAGAGAAAGATTTGGTGTAGTGGTTTAAAGGTCAGTTATATGCTTCGAAAAACTCCGGCTGTTGCCTCCAGATAACTGGGGAGACTTTTTTTATTTTTTACCTCTGCTTCTGATTCACAGTATTTTTTTCGCGATTAATGATGCCATAGGCAAATCAATCATCCAACAGAGCGAACCATTTTTTCAGCCACTGCCAGTGTAAGGCCTTCGCAGTAGTGTGTTAAATGGTTGCTGACATCAGGATGTGTTGGGCGATTTGACATGATGTCAAAACACCCAAAAAAGTGATTTTGGGCGATTTTGTGTTTCGGCTATTTTAAGGCGGATCTGTGTCATATCGCCTAACACCAAATCGCCCAAATCTGGAAAATGTCACTTCGCCCAACATTTTTGGGCGATTTAACACGATGAGAGATCGACAAAGAAATGAAATGTCAAATCACCCAAAGCAGAAATAGGCGTTTTATCGCAATTTTAAATTTGCATACACCCATCCTCGTACCCATCTTAAATCCAACAGTGTGACAACCAAGCAGGGTGGTTGCAGGGGGGCATATGTATGCATTGTGGACTTATGTATACGCCATCGTCGACAAAAAAAATATCTTCATTAATAATCGGAAATGAAGGATTGAAGAAATGGATATATTACAAAAAAAAAACGTAAGTTGCATAGAGCCTTACTTACGACGTCAATCGCGCTGGCTGCTTTGTCAGGCTCACACTTACAGTTACGGGAAAAAAATTCCTCAGGGGGGAGGGGCGCGGTCGGTGCGTGGCGAAACGGTAACCGCATCGTATCGGGCCATAGTTCGCGCGCGGACGCGACGTGAAAGCGCTGTGCCGCAAATGTAATTGTTACAATACGTTTGAATGCAGTCTTAAACCCAATTTAACGAAAATGTCAATCCGCCCAATATCAGTTATATTTTTGGGTGATTTGACATTATACTAAATAGCCCAAAAATTAAAAATGTTAAATCTCCCAAAAAGATTTTTGGCCGATTTGGTTTTGGGCGATCGAAAGCAGCGCTCTTAATGAATTCTGAGGTTGGGTGTCAAATCGCCCAAAATGCAAAAAACCAAAAAAATGTCAAATCACCCAAAAAACAGGTTGGGCGATTTAACATTTTTAATTTTGCGCGATTTGACATGATGTCAAAACACCCAAAAAAGTGATTTTGGGCGATTTTGTGTTTCGGCTATTTTAAGGCGGATCTGTGTCATATCGCCCAACACCAAATCGCCCAAATCTGGAAAATGTCACATCGCCCAACATTTTTCGGCGATTTAACAGTATGACAGATCGACCAAGAAATTAAATGTCAAATCACCCAAAGCAGAAATGGGCATTTCATCGCAATTTGAAAATACAAACACATAGGAAGGTCAAAAAGACGGCCAAATTGAAAAAGGTTGAAAACATTTATTTTCCGCAATTTTGGGCGCAGGAACATTAGTCCCCGGGGCATAAGTCCCACCGCATTGGGACATATAATGTTGGGTTTTATGTCCCACCTACAAACCCCTCAAGGAAAACAACGGCCAAATAAGATGGGGCATACATAAGCCCACAATGTATAAACATTGCAATGTGTAAGGGGGGGCGTGCTGCCCCCCTGCAACCCCCCTGCTTGGGGTCGCTGTTGGATTTGAGGTGGGTGCGAGGTTGGGTGCGAAACATGGATCTAAAGAAACTTTGCATACACGCATCCTCGTACCCACCTCAAATCCAACAGTGACCCCAAGCAGGGGTAGCATGCTGCCCCCCCTTACACATTGCACTGTTTATGCATTGTGGACTTATGTATACTTACTTACTTACTTAGGTGGCGCTACAGTTCGGGGTGAACCTGGGCCTCAACCAACAAGCCTCTCCATTTAGCTCGGTCTTTAGCTAATTGCCTCCAGTTGCGCACTCCAAGTTGGTCGAGGTCCCCTTGAACTTGTGCGCGCCACCTACGGCGATGATTCCCTCTACTGCGTCGTCCCTCGGGGTTAGATTCGAAGACTCTGCGGGCCGGAGCGTTGGTGTCCATTCGCTCTACATGTCCTAGCCATCTCAGACGTCCAATACGCAGTTTTTTGACTAGGTCGATGTCGCTGTACAGCTCGTATAGTTCGTGATTGAATCTTCTCCTCCAAAACCCGTCAACGCAAACGGGACCGAAAATTTTACGAAGAATTTTTCTCTCGAAGCGACCAAGGATATCTTCATCCTCTTTTAATAAAGTCCATGTTTCAGCGCCGTAAAGCAGGACTGGGATGATCAAGGTCTTATATAGAGTCTCCTTAGTTGTTCGAGATAGGGCTTTAGTGTTGAATTGCCTTATAAGCCCAAAAAAACAGCGATTGGCAAGAGTTATTCTTCGATTGATTTCTGCACTGATTTTGTTTGCTGAATTTATAGCAGAGCCAAGGTAGACAAAGTCCCTTACTACCTCGAAGTTATAGCTGCCCACGGTGACGTTTTGTCCAATTCGTCGGTGTTGGTTTTCCCTTCTAGTTGACAGCATATACTTGGTTTTGCCCTCGTTTATCGCCAAACCCATTTTGGCCGCTTCCGCCTCAATGCTTGCAAAAGCACCGGTGACAGCCCGCTGAGATCTTCCGATAATGTCTATATCGTCGGTGTATGCAAGCAGTTGTACAGACTTGTAATAGATTGTGCCTCCGGTGTTGGCTTGTGAGTTCCGCACAATCCGTTCAAGTACAATATTGAAGAAGTCACATGACAGCGCGTCACCTTGTCTAAAGCCTTTTTTGACATCAAAGGTCTCGGTGAGGTTATTACCAACCTTGATGGAGCAGCGAGCGTTCTCCATCGTCAGCCTGCACAGACGGACAAGTTTGGCAGGGATGTCAAAACTAGACATGGCTCTATAAAGCTCTTCTCTATAGATGCTGTCATAGGCGGCCTTGAAATCGATAAAGAGGTGGTGAGTATCGATTTGGAATTCTTGGGTTTTCTCCAGGATCTGCCGAAGTGTGAAGATTTGATCGATGGTGGACTTCCCTGGCCTGAAACCGCACTGATAGGGTCCAATCAGGCTGTTGATAAAAGGTTTCAGGCGTTCACACAATATCGCAGAAAAGATCTTGTATGCGATGTTGAGAAGACTGATGCCTCTGTAATTGGCGCCGTTGAGGGGGTCTCCTTTCTTGTGGATCGGGCAAACGATGCTGAGATTCCATTCATCAGGCATACACTCGTCTGACCAAATATTAGAAATGAGTTGGTGTATGCACTCTACCAATTCATCCCCAGCTGCCTTGAAAAGTTCGGCCGGTAAGCCGTCAGGTCCAGCAGCCTTGTTCGATTTTAGCTTGGATATTGCTATCCGCACTTCGTTTTGGTCAGGTGGACGGAAATTTTGACTATCATCGTCTATGTTGAATGGTTCATTCTGCCTGACAGCGGGATGTTGGTCTTCGTCGCCGTTATACAGTCTGCAGAAGTAGTTTTTCCATATTCTTAGCACCGACTGTGATTCTACTACGAGGTTTCCATTTTCATCTCTACAGGTTTCTGTACGGGTATTACTTCTCTGACACGTTCTTTTTACCTTTTCGTAAAACTTCCGTACATTGTTCCTGGAGTATAGACTCTCGATATTCTCAAACGCGCGCTTCTCATGCTCTTTCTTCTTCTTCTTTCTCACGAGCAGCTCTCGTCTTCCTTTGCAGCGCCGCTTTGTATGCCTCTTGTTTTGCTGCATGCACTCGCCGGCATTCTTCGTCAAACCAGGGGTTTCGCGGTGGTGGGCGAGCGAGACCCAGCACATCAGTCGCGGCGTTTCTGATGGCATGTTGGCAGCGTTGCCACTGGTCTTCGGTACTTGATGTTGGCGGCAAAGGGGTGATTGAGAGATTTCGGGATACGCGTTCAGCGAAGAGTCTGGCGGTCTTTTGCGATTGTAGCTTTTCGACGTTAAATTTTCTCACAGTAATTCTTCTTTGTTGCTCAGATTGGGATATCCGCATTCGTACCTTGGCTACAACAAGGTAATGATCCGAGTCTATGTTGGCCGCTCGGAAGGTCCGGACATCCAGAATACTGGAGGCATGCCTTGCGTCGATCGCAATATGATCAATTTGGTTGATCGTGACATGATCATTGGACCGCCATGTCTGCTTATGAATATCGAGATGAGGAAACCATGTGCTTGCTATGGTGACATTTCGCTCCACAGCGAAATCAATTAGCCTTAGTCCGTTATCAGACGTGGTGTCGTGTAGGCTATGCTTACCGACTGCCCTACCAAAGACGTCCTCCTTTCCTATTTTGGCGTTAAAATCGCCCAATACGATTTTAACGTCGTATTTAGGACATTGCTCGTATGTTTTGTCGAGGAGCTCGTAGAAACACTCTTTGGTGGCAGGGTCCTTTTCTTCTGTGGGGGCATGAACACATATTAGGATCCGGATAGTCATAATACGCTCGCTCACGTGTCGGAAGCTTAAGACTTCTTGCCTAAGTCTGCCGCGTATGACAAATCGGCATCCGAATAAGCGTTGCCTGTTGCCTCTGTAGCAATCACCGTAGTAGATGTCACAGTTTTTCATCCTCTTTTTGCCCGGCCCATCCCATCACACTTCCTGGATGGCGGTAATATCTGCTTTATAGCAGTCTAGGGCCTCTGCTAGTTGTTCGAGTGTACGTGGTCTGTAAAGGGACAGAACATTCCACGTACAGATCCGAAGGTCGTGGTCCTTATTTCGTTTGCTGGGGTCGTCATTAGTTGAGTCATCCTTATCCGAGGCTTTTGGTTGTTTCGGAACCATGCGCTTTTTATGTGGTAGGGAAGTTACCCCGACGGCACAACCCCCAACCTGGAGGGCCAGTTCCTTAATTATTTCCCTAGGACGAGGGGCCGGGTACACCGGTGCCAGTAGTCCACTACGGGAGTATGAGCGCTGCCGTTGGCCCATTAAGGGCTCCTCCGGCACCATCTCTATTCCAATGTCCTGACCAGCATTGGAAATTCCTTACCGACCTGTGATCCGAATACGTCGAAGCAGCTCGCGCAAGGTATTCACTAAGTTCAACCTAACTGGAACTATAGACGCCACCGTTGACTCCGTCTAGGGAATTCGTCCGCTGCCGCCTGGAACAGGAAGAAGTGCTCTAGTGAAAAAAGCACTCTTCCCCCCCTCTCTCATCTGCTGCCACCAAGAATCCGCCAAACGGGGTTGGTTACCCATCTCTTGGATTAAGGTACTAGGCACCCGGCTGTCACCGCGTGGAGGTTGAGAGTAGGAGTTGGTAGGCCTCAGCTGAGTGAAAACGCTTGTGTTTTCATATGATCGCATGCACTACCGTTTGACCAGCTGACGCCTCTTCGAAAAAAAAGTTTTTGACATACATATGTATATCCCTGCGCTCATATTATATTCATTAATAATCCGAAATGAAGGATTGAAGAAATGGATGTATTGCCAAAAAAAACGTAAGCTGCATTGAGCCTTACTGCCGACGTCAATCGCGCTGATTAATTTGGCAGGCTCACACTTACAGTTACGGGGAAACAAAATCGCTCGGAGGGGGGGAGGGGGGTCCGCGCGAGGTTGCGTGGCGCAACGCGATGTGACGCGAAACGGTAACCGCACCGCGTCCGGCCGTCCTTCGCTCGCGGACGCGACGTGAAAGCGCTGTGACCGCTAATGTAATTGTTACAATTCGTTTTGAATGCAGTCTTAAACCCAATTTAACGAAAATGTCAATCCGCCCCAAATCTGTTATATTTTTGGGTGATTTGACATTATGCTAAATAGCCCAAAATTAAAAATGTTAAATCGCCCAAAAAGATTTTTGGGCGATTTGACATATTTCTGCATTTTTTCGCATTTTGGCCGATTTGGTTTTGGGCGATCGGAAGCAAGGCTAATAATGAATTCTGACAAAACGCCCACTTTCTTGGGCGTTTTGTCATTTTTCAATTTTTGGGCGATGTGTCGTTGTGTCATATCGCCCATAATTTTTGGGCGATGTGACATTTTTCCGATTTGGGCGATTTGACACCCAACCGAATTCTGACCCATTTTCTTTGGCGTTTTGTAATTTTTTAATTTTTCTGCGATGTGACATTCTTCTGACTTGGGCGATTTGATTTTGGGCGATTTGGCACCCAACCGAGATTTCACTGTATATCTACTACATTTACTCTCTCACAGAATTATAGACCTCAACCAAATGACAACAGACGTGGAGAGGGAGGCAGGCGTCGTGTCGGGCTGAAAATTAATGCGGCAAAAACTAAAATTCTCAACCTAGAAAAAAACTCATAAGCTTAAATATGCATTGCTGGGCAACCAGTAGAGAGATTAGAAGATTTGCATTATCTTGGGGGATTGTCTCAACCGATGGTGAAACCAAACTGGACACTCGCATAGCCAACAGGATCGCCAAAATATAGTCCGTATTCGGGATCCTGTCCAAAATATGGCGGAGCGATCTGATCAGTCTCAATATTAAGCTAAGACCGTTCCGCTCCAACGTTGAATCCATACTGTTATATGGATGCAGCACGTGGAGAGTGACCACTACTATCACTATAAAGCTCTAAACCTTCGCTGAGGCACATTGCCAGAAATCGTACACGATAACACGAAGGTAGGAGTCCTAAGACCCAAATGTGATGCAGGCCAAAAGGTTTTTATCCAAATTCCAAATTTTACTCTTTAATAATTTTTTAAAACTTTAAATATGACTGGTGCTTGTGGATATCCGATTTTTGAACTGCATTTTCAAAAACGTTAAGTACCGTTACGCGTTTTTTTTTTAACAAAACTTAGAAATACCTTAACAAAATGGTAGACGCCTTTTTTGAAAGAAAACATTTATTTATGAAATCGACTCTTAAAAAAACCGTTATTATTTAAAGCTAAATAAAAAGTCTAATTTTGGCTCAAATTATTACTGTAACAAAAATAGGTATATGACCTGGAAGCAACACCGACAGAATCTTCAGGCTGCAGTCGAACATACGCAAACACAAAACCGAATGTTTTTATGAAGCTAGTACTTGTCCTAACTCTAGGTGCAAGTAAGCATTGAACATGACTTCCCACAAGTTAATTGCAAAAACGAATAGTTCTACCACATGTGCGTGAGTGAATTTGTTGCAACAGTAAATAAAAAAATGGTTTACGATTATATCGATTGAAATTTCTTATTATATTTTTTGGAATCACAACATGGTTATAATATACAAACTAGTAGATACAAATAAGTAGAATACAGAGCGTAAGTTCTTCACTCCTTACCTAAATTAAATAATTACCGATGTTTTATCCGTCACCCTTAACAGTTCCGCGAAATAAGCTTTTAGCCTTATGGAAACCTCGGCCACTCGCAGGTTCGTATTTGTGTAGCTTTTGTAGTTTTCCTCGGTGGCGGCATGTTCAATTTGCTTAATTCGTCGACTTCGTCGGCATGCAAGTGTATTTTTATCACGTCGCTCCTGCTCCTTTGCGGTGCGTTCTTTCTTCGGGAACTTACGGACCATGTTGCTGTTAAATTTGCAAATGTCCTCTACTTTTTTCTTGAGAATTTCCGGAGTGTTGATGTTAAGTTCGATGAGTTCATCCTTGATTTTGTGTGTGGATCCATTGCTCGATTTGCAATCAATTTTTATTGGTCTGCCTTCTGTGGTTTCGGTTGAACTTACTTCGTTTTTGATTTGAACTGAGGACTCCAGACGTATCCGTTTAGAAGGATTTATTTCCAAATCGCTCTTGGTTAAAGGTGCGGTGTCAGATGCGAAGGAGTCATCTTCATGACTACGCTTCATGGTGTCGAATTTTTTATGCCGGTATTGAAATACTGCTTCTGTAGACATATTTGAATGTTCAATAATATTATAGCACTGGAGTATTTGTACGGGATTTCTAATTTCCACTCTATTGCAAAACACGGGTATTGCAATACTGATGCTGTTTGAGACGATCCTAACTAATTTATACAAAATCAGAATCTCCCTTAAAAGGATAATGAATATGATAATTATCACACCCCACTTACACAAAAGGTAATTAAGGACTAGAGGTAGTTAAGGACACTATCTACCTCTTTTCAATACCTATTAAGCATATTAGGGAGTATTAGAAAACAAATAATTCTTTATTATGTAACATACTTATGGAGGCTTTGGTTTATGATCATGTTATTTGGATCGCTCTGTTTATTATTTTGAAATGCAACACGGTGGGTGATTCACAACCACTATTTCATGTTTTCATATGCCTGTGTATTTAGATAATAGAATCCCTTGCATAAATATGGAAACATTAAGTACATGTATATCTTCTATACATATGTATAATAAAACTGTAAGGTTTTTCTTTTGATAACTAATGGCGTAAGAACTGCTGGACAGATTTCGATAAAATTTTTTTCGAAATGTTTCTTAGGACTCCGGGAAGGACATAGGCTATATCGTTTTATGCATAGCCTACTTTTTGGAAGCGTTTTTGTAGTTTTTATTTGTTTTTACAGACTTTACTGCATTTAACCTCCTATTACTCGGGTAATTCATAATCAATACAAAAAAAGGAGTACATAATCAATCGGTCACACTTCCCTTAATATTTTAAGCTGTCATCAGCGTTCTGCTTCATCTAGAAGCTGAGCTACAGACCAAAATCTAACATGATCGAATTATATTAAATTTAACTTTCTCAAATCCAAAGAAATTAACAACGATTGTTCCGGATCGTTGTTCTGCTTTGGGGTGGTGGGCACACATCGAAAGTACATTCACTTCAACAAATACTGTGTGTCGTTTTCTCTGTTGGATCGGAACGAAAGAGAAGTGTGCGCAGATGCGGTGGTGCAAGTGCAAATTGAGTGCAAAAGTATTCCCAGTTTAAGAAACACTCCATTTAGTGTGAGTAAGAATTGTTTTCGTCCAGTTTAATGAAAATCTGTTAAGCACTCACATAATGTTGGAACCTTATAGTTGGTGTTTACCCTTAGTGAGTGTACATATGTATCTTCTTGCAGTGTCCTCAATAGAATCTACGTGGAATGTTATTTTTTCTCAAACCACCACCACAATTTGCCAGTTTCTTTTTTTACGTTGGCTTTTCTTTTAGGTGAGTTAATGTTCTTTATTTATTGCTTGATACAGAGCTTACCGTTTTGTTTTAGGTAACGCTGTTTATTTTATAAAATATGCCTTTGAGGAAAAAATTGAATCTTTCTCGAAGCTCAAAACGTGCTAGGACAATTTGTCAAGTTCGATCACATCAAACAAATAAAGAACGTCACAGTAGGTCAGGTACTGAAGATGAAGGTCTTGCTATGTACGACTCCCGCGTCACAAACAAACAACCTCAAACATTGTTCACAAAGAAGCTTTGTCAAATTTGTTTACCATAATAAAATACAATTGTCCATTATTTAAAGAATTGTATTTTTTATTACGTTTGATAATATTTTAGAGAATGTTGCCCTTTGAGACCTATGAAATCTGCACTTAGGGGCTGAAAGTTACCCGTTGGAACGATATTGATAAAATGCAATTAATCCACAAAATTTATTATACACAACAGTTTTATGGACTCAGACAAATACTTCGATGTTTCTTCACTCGCTCTGATATTATATATTCGTTCGCATGAGGAAGCCTTTAGAGGGCGAAACAAGAGAGCACGGGTTCAGCTAGCATGATAAAAATTCGGTGCACCAGCTCATTAAGTGCCTAGGCCTAGCTTCTTAAAACCACTCGTGTTGTGTGCGTTATATTTTTCGCACGAATGAAAGGGACCTTTTATTTTGTACATTATTCACCCACGCTAAAGGGGTATGACTACCCTTTTTATGTATTTTGATACATAGCGTGAGCATTAAAGAAGAGGGGTTAGGGGGAAAAGAGGCATCTATGCACATTGGTCTTTGTTTCGGACTTAAGTTGTTAGTCCAAACCAAAAGAAAGTGGACCTTACAACCGTAAGGTGTAGTTGAAAGGGGACTTAAGCTGTTAGTCCAAACCACGAATGAAGGTAACTTTACAACCTTAAGTTGTGGTTGAAAGAAAGTTGGAGGAAAACTCTAACACCGTATTTCTGATACGTTATAATAACCTTTATTTATTCTTAATTGATTTTGCTCGTGACACTTGCTACTTTATTTGTTAACTCAAAAGGAAAGAGTGACAAAATTAATTAAAGCTAGGTTAAATGAAACCTCTCTTTCTATATACAAGTTCCAGCTGATCTTATATACAATGTGTCTCGAGTTCAATAAACTTTGCCATACATTTCTGAACATGATCTCTTACATTTACATACAAAAGATAATATATAGATAGACAATGTAATCAATGCCCCCTATTGAAAGCCTTGTAGTTAGACTGTAATGCATCTATTCTTGCAGTGCATCCTTTCTCTTTCCTTAATTCGGCCATCATTAATTCAGCCGTATTTTATATTACCTATTGTAAGCAATTAGCTTTATGATGTGGCCTAGCTTTATAAACTTCACATATTTGACATTAGTTTTTCGATATGTTTACATCGTGTGTGGTTACGTTTCGCGTGTGCTTAGTTAAGATATATTTAATTCTCGTATAAATTGAATTGGCTAATGTTCATTGAACTACCAAGTTTGCAATATGTTAGTTGCAAGTGCAACTTACTATTACTCCATATTGTACTTGCTAATTCAATGCACACAGCCTATTAATTGCATCTACGAGTAAGGTGTCAAATGTGTGAAGTGTTTTGGTTTTCGTTTTTTAGTTTGTTGTGCAGCAACAGTCTTAAATGTCGGTAGGTTATAATGGAGAGGAAAAGCAGGCTCTGGGAGACCATTCCACAAACGTGTTGTGCGGCTCATAAAAGAATCTCTATATTTCATGATACGTCCAAAGATAGACTCAAGGGTAAACTGATGAGCATTCAAGGCATGGCGAGTATCGCCATAATATCATAATTTTCGACTTGGTTCAATTCACAGACAAGTTCCATCTTGTACCTGATGTTAACAGTAAAGTTCAGATATTTAATAATCTTTTAAATGTACTCTTTGATAACCTAAGTTTTGTCCATGGTATAACAACCGAATCAAAATATTAATTCTAGAAAGGGAACGTTGCTTTAGACGTTGCAAAAAAAATCATCTGAATTTATTAGAAGTACAGCACCTTCAGTCCCAAAATAGGATTTAATACGTAACTCAAAGAAATCATATTTTCACAGCAAGGTCGATACTAAAATTAACTCTAGGTATCTGTGGAAAAATTTAAAAACGCTTGGTGTTACACATAACAAAGATGCGCCAAAGTGTTCATTGAGTCCAAATGTAATGTGTTCCATTTTATCCCGAATTCCTCCAATTCAATAGTTGTACTTTTTGATCAAGACTCATCTATCTTCACTGGAAATAGATATGTTTCTTTTGACTGTGTTGATGAGCATGATGTCCTTAAAGCAATTCTTTCGGTGAAACGAAACGCTACAGGACCAGATGGTATATCGCGCAGATTTCTAAAGTTACTTCTTCCTCACAAAATTTCTTAGATACGACATATTTTCAATTACTGGTTATACAGCTATCAATGTGGGTGCCGTGGCGTAAGTGGTTAGTGTGTCGGATCACTACGCATGAGGTTCCAAGTTCGAATACCAGAAAACACCCACAAGATTTTTCACGGTCCCAACTCTCGCGAGTCAAACCGTGTATCTTGCGAAGAATTTTTCTTTCGGAGCGACAAAGGATATCTTCATCCTCTTTTAATAAAGTCCATGTTTCAGCGCCGTAAAACAGGACTGGGATGATCAGGGTCTTATACAGTCTCCTTAGTTGTTCGAGATAGCGCTTTACTGTTGAATTGTCTTATAAGCCCAAAAAAAACAGCGATTGGCAAGAGTTATTCTTCGCTTGATTTCTGCGCTGATGTTGTTCTCATAGTTCATAGCAGACCCAAGGTAGACAAAGTCTCTTACTACCTCGAAGATATAGCTGCCCGCTGTGACGTTCTGTCCAATTCGTCGGTGTTGGCTGTCCCTTCTTATTGACAGCATATACTTGGTTTTGCCCTCGTTTATCGATAAACCCATTTTGGCCGTTTCCGCCTCAATGCTTGCAAACGCACCGGTGATAGCCCCTGAGCTCTTCCGATAATGTTTATATCGTCGGCGTATGCAAGCAGTTGTACAGACTTGTAATAGATTGTGGCTCCGGTGTTGGCTTGTGAGTTCCGCACAATCCGTTCAGGTACAATATTAAAGAAGTCACATGACCTTGTCTAAAACATTTTTTGGCATCAAATGTCCCGGTGAGGTCATTACCGACCTTGATGGAGCAGCGAGCGTTCTGCATCGTCAGCCTGTACAGACGGACAAGTTTGGCAGGGATGTCAGAACTACACATGACTCTATGCAGCTCTTCTCTATAGATGCTGTCATAGGCGGCCTTGAAATCGATAAAGAGATGGTGAGTATCGATTTGGAATTCTTGGGTTTTCTCCAGGATCTACCGAAGTGTGAAGATTTGATCGATGGTAGACTTTCCTGGCCTGAAACCGCACTGATAGGGTCCAATCAGGCAATATCGCAGAAAAGATCTTGTATGCAATGTTGAGGAGACTGATGCGTCTATAATTGGCGCAGTTGAGGGGGTCTCTTTTCTTGTGGATCGGGCAAACGATGCTGAGGTTCCCTTCATCAGGCATACATTCGTCTGACCAAATCTTAAAGATGAGTTGGTGTATGCACTCTACCAATTCATCCCCAGCTGCCTTGAAAAGTTCGGCCGGTAAGCCGTCAGGTCCAGCAGCCTTGTTGGATTTTAGCTTGGATATTGCTATCCTCACTTCGTTTTGGTCAGGTGGGCGGAAATTTTGACTATCATCGTCTATGTTGAATGGTTCATTCTGCCTGACAGCGGGATGTTGGTCTTCGTCGCCGTTATACAGTCTGCAGAAGTAGTTTTTCCATATTCTCAGCACCGACTGTGATTCTACTACGAAGTTTCCATTTTCATCTCTACAGGTTTCTGTACGGGTATTGCTCCTCTGACACGTTCTTTTTACCTTTTCGTAAAACTTCCGTACATTGTTCCTGGAGTATAAACTCTCGATATTCTCAAACGCGCGCTTCTCATGCTCTTTTTCTCTTCTTTTGGAGAAGCCGATGTTCTTCCCGTCCCTTTTGCTCGTAGAGCTCACGAGCAGCTCTCGTTTTCCTTTGCAGCGCCGCTTTGTATGCCTCTTGTTTTGCTGCATGCACTCGCCAGCATTCTTCGTCAAACCAGGGGTTCGCGGTGGTGGGCGAGCGAGACCCAGCACATCAGTCGCGGCGTTTCTGATGGCATGTTGGCAGCGTTGCCACTGGTCTTCGCCACTTGATGTTGGCGGTATAGGGGTGATTGAGAGATTTCGGAATACGCGTTCAGCGAAGAGTCTGGCGGTCTCTTGCGATTGTAGCTTTTCGACGTTAAATGTTCTCACAGTGATTCTTCTTTGTTGCTCAGATTGAGATATCCGCAATCGTACCTTGGCTACAACAAGGTAATGATCCGAGTCTATGTTGGCCGCTCGGAAGGTCCGGACATCCAAAATACTGGAGGCATGCCTTGCGTCGATCGCAATATAATCAATTTGGTTTACCGTTACATGATCATTGGACCGCCATGTCTGCTTATGAATATCGAGATGAGGAAACCATGTGCTTGCTATGGTGACATTTCGCTCCACAGCGAAATCAATTAGCCCTAGTCCGCTCTCAGACGTGGTGTCGTGTAGGCTATGCTTACCGACTGCCCTACCAAAGACGTCCTCCTTTCCTATTTTGGCGTTAAAATCGCCCAATACGATTTTAACGTCGTATTTAGGACATTGCTCGTATGTTTTGTCGAGGAGCTCGTAGAAACACTCTTTGGTGGCAGGGTCCTTATGTTAGCGAATTTAGCCTTGATCCGGATAGTCATAATACGCTCGCTCACGTGTCGGAAGCTTAAGACTTCTTGCCTAAGACTGCCGCATATGACAAATCCGAACCCATATAAGCATTGCCTGTTGCCTCTGTAGCAGTCACCGTAGTAGATGTCACAGTTTTTCATCCTCTGTTTTTCGGACCAATCCCATCGCACTTCCTGGATGGCGGTAATATCTGCTTTATAGCAGTCTAGGGCCTCTGCTAATTGTTCGGCTGCACGTGGTCTGTAAAGGTACAGAACATTCCACGTACAGATCCGAAGGTCGTTGTCCTTATTTCGTTTGCTGGGGTCGTCATTAGTTGATTCATCCTTATCCGAGGCTTTTGGTTGTTTCGGAACCATCGATTTTTTACGTGGTAGGGAAGTTACCCCGACGGCACAACCCCCAACCTGGAGGGCCAGTTTCTTAATTATTCCCCTAGGACGAGGGGCCGGGTACACCGGTGCCAGTAGTCCACTACGGGAGTATGAGCGCTGCCGTTGGCCCATTAAGGGCTCCTCCGCCACCATCTCTATTCCAATGTCCTGACAAACATTGGAAATTCCTTACCAACCTGTGATCCGAATACGTCGAAGCAGCTCGCGCAAGGTATTCACTAAGTTCAACCTAACTGGAACTATAGACGCCACCGTTGACTCCGTCTAGGGAATTCGTCCGCTGCCGCCTGGAACAGGAAGAAGTGCTCTAGTGAGAAAACACTCTTCCCCCCCTCTCTCATCTGCTGCCGCCAAGAATCCTCCAAACGGGGTTGGTTACCCATTTCTTGGATTAAGGTACTAGGCACCCGGCTGTCACCGCGTGGAGGTTGAGAGTAGGAGTTGGTAGGCCTCAGCTGAGTGAAAACGTTTGTGTTTTCGTGCGATCGCATGCACTACCGTTTGACCAGCCAGTTGGAAGCAACACCGACAGAATATTCAGGCTGCAGTCGAACGTACGCAAACACAAAACCGAATGTTTGTATGAAGCTAATACTTGTCCTAACTCTAGGTGCAAGTAAGCATTGAACATGACTTCCCACAAGTTAATTGCAAAAACGAATAGTTCTACCACATGTGCGTGAGTGAATTTGTTGCAACAGTAAATAAAAAAATGGTTTACGATTATATCGATTGAAATTTCTTATTATATTTTTTGGAATCACAACATGGTTATAATATACAAACTAGTAGATACAAATAAGTAGAATACAGAGCGTAAGTTCTTCACTCCTTACCTAAATTAAATAATTACCGATGTTTTATCCGTCACCCTTAACAGTTCCGCGAAATAAGCTTTTAGCCTTATGGAAACCTCGGCCACTCGCAGGTTCGTATTGGTGTAGCTTTTGTAGTTTTCCTCGGTGGCGGCATGTTCAATTTGCTTAATTCGTCGACTTCGTCGGCATGCAAGTGTATTTTTATCACGTCGCTCCTGCTCCTTTGCGGTGCGTTCTTTCTTCGGGAACTTACGGACCATCTTGCTGTTAAATTTGCAAATGTCCTCTACTTTTTTCTTGAGAATTTCCGGAGTGTTGATGTTAAGTTCGATGAGTTCATCCTTGATTTTATATGTAGACCCATTGCTCGATTTGCAATAAATTTTTATTGGTCTGCCTTCTGTGGTTTCGGTTGAACTTATTTCGTTTTCGATTTGAACTGAGGACTCCAGACGTATCCGTTTAGAAGGATTGATTTCCAAATCGCTCTTGGTTAAAGGTGCGGTGTCAGATGCGAAGGAGTCATCTTCATGACTACGCTTCATGGTGTCGAATTTTTTATGCCGGTATTGAAATACTGCTTCTGTAGACATATTTGAATGTTCAATAATATTATAGCACTGGAGTATTTGTACGGGATTTCTAATTTCCACTCTATTGCAAAACACGGGTATTGCAATACTGATGCTGTTTGAGACGATCCTAACTAATTTATACAAAATTACAATCTTCCTGAATATGATAATTATCACACCCCACTTACACAAAAGGTAATTAAGGACTAGAGGTAGTTAAGGACACTATCTACCTCTTTTCAATACCTATTAAGCATATTAGGGAGTATTGGAAAACAAGTAATTCTTTATTATGTAACATACTTATGGAGGCTTTGGTTTATGATCATGTTATTTGGATCGCTCTATTTATTGTTTGGAAATGCAACACGGTGGGTGATTCACAACCACTATTTCATGTTTTTATATGCCTGTGTATTTAGATAATAGAATCCCTTGCATAAATATGGAAACATTAAGTACATGTATATCTTCTATACATATGTATAATAAAACTGTAAGGTTTTTCTTTTGATACCTAATGGCGTAAGAACCGCTGGACAGATTTGGATGAAATTTTTTTCGAAATGTTTCTTAGGACTCCGGGAAGGACATAGGCTATGTTGTTTTTTGCATAGCCTTCTTTTTGGGAGCGTTTTTGTAGTTTTTATTTGTTTTTACAGACTTTACTGCATTTAACCTCCTATTACTCGGGTAATTCATAATCAATACAAAAAAGGAGTACATAATCAATCGGTCACACTTCCCTTAATATTTTAAGCTGTCCATCAGCGTTCTGCTTCATCTAGAAGCTGAGCTACAGACCAAAATCTAACATGATCAAATTAAATTTATGTACTTTCTCAAATCCAAAGAAATTAACAACGATTGTTCCTGATCATTATTCTGCTTTGGGGTGGTGGGCGCACATCCAAAGCACATTAACTTCAACAAATACTATGAGTCGTTTTTTCTGTTGGATCGGAACAAAAGAGAAGTATGCGCACGTTTTATGGTGTAAATGCGAATTGAGTGCAAGAGTATTGGCAGTTTTTTTTTTTTTTAAGAAACACTCCATTTAGTGTGAATAAAAATTGTTTTCGTCAAGTTTAATGAAAATCTGTTACGCACTCACATAATGGTGGAACTTTATAGTTGGTGTTTACCCTTAGTGAGTGTACATATGTATATTCTTGCAGTATCCTCAATAGAATCTATGTGGAATGTTATTTTTTCTCAAACCACCACCACAATTTTCCAGTTTCTTTTTTACGTTGGCTTTTCTTTTAGGTGAGTTAATGTTCTTTATTTATTGCTTGATACAGAGCTTACCGTTTTGTTTTAGGTAACGCTGTCTATTTTATAAAATATGCCTTTGAGGAAAAAATTGAATCTTTCTCGAAGCTCAAAACGTGCTAGGACAATTTGTCAAGTTCGATCACATCAAACAAATGAAGAACGTCACAGTAGGTCAGGTACTGAAGATGAACGTCTTGCTACGTACGACTCCCGCGTCACAAACAAACAACTTCAAACATTGTTTACAAAAAAGCTTTGTCAAATTCGTTTACAATAATAAAATACAATTGTCCATTATTTAAAGAATTGTATTTTTTATTACGTTTGAATTTTAAAGAATGTTGGTCTTTGAGAACTATGAAATCTGCACTTAGGGGCTGAAAGTTACCCGTTGGAACGATATTGATAAAATGCAATTAATCCACAAAATTTATTGTATACAACAGTTTTATGGACTCAAACAAATACTTCGATGTTTCTTCACTCGCTCTGATATTACATATTCGTTTGCATGAGGAAGCCTTTAGAGGGCGAAACAAGACGAGCACGGGTTAAGCTAGTATAATAAAAATTTGGTGCACCAGCTCATTAAGTGCCTAGGCCTAGCTTATTAAAACCACTCGTGTTGTGTGCGTTATATTTTTCGCACGAATGAAAGGGACCTTTTATTTTGTATATAATTCACCCGCGCCAAAGGTGTATGACTACCCTTTTTATGTATTTTGATACATAGCGTAAGCATTAAAGAAGAGGGGTTAGGGAGAAAGGAGGCATCTATGCAGATTGGTCTTAAATGTCTGTAGGTTATAATTGACAGGAAAAGCAGGCTCTGGGAGACGATTCCACAAACGTGGTGTGCGGCTCATAAAAGAATCTCTATGTTTTACGATACGCCCGAAGATTTCGGCTTGGTTTAATTTGCAGACAAGTTCTCAAAGTACTCAAAGTAACTCAAAGAAATCATATTTTCACAGTAAGCTCGATACTAAAATTAAGTCTAGGGATCTGTGGAAAAATTTAGAAACGCTTGGTGTTGCACATAACAAAGATGCGCCAAAGTGTTCATTGAGTCCAAATGTAATGTGTTCCATTTTATCCCGAATTCCGCCAATTAAATTGTTGAAATTTTTGATCAAGACTCATCTATCTTCCCTGGAAATCGATCTTTTTCTTTTGATTGTGTTGATGAGCATGATGTCTTTAACGCAATTCTTTCGGTGAAACGAAACGCTACAGGACCAGATGGTATATCGCACAGATTTCTAAAATTACTTCTTCCTCACCTAATTTCTTAGATACGACATATTTTCAATTACTGGTTATACAGCTGTCAATTTCCTCTGCAATGGAAATATGCTAATATTATCCCTGTCCAGAAAAAAACTAACTCACAAAACCCTTCGGACTTCAGACTTATTAGTATTCTTTGTATTTTGTCCAAAGCATTTGAAGAAATATCTGCAAGTCAAATTCAACGTTATCTAACTATGTATTGGCAACCTACTGTCAGTCTGGTTTTCGTAGTAAGTACAAATGTGAATCAGCTGTTCTCAAAGTTGCCAGCGATCTACATACGGCTTTCGATACTGATGAAATTGAAATAATAGTTTTACTGGACTTCTCAAAAACATTTGACTGCATCGACCACCCAAAACCACACTTTAAACAACAAATCAAATTCAGTTTTCACCATCTTCTGTAAGGTTACTTCAGGTGTATCTTTACAATCGCATTCAACTTGTGGTCACGGAATTGGGAGTTTCTGATTCTTATGTCACTAATGTAGGCCTCCCTCAAGGTTTCGTAATGGGACCGACCACTGTTATTCTCCCTTTTTAATAATAGCCATCCTAACGTAGTTGAAAACTGCAAAATTCATACGAGTATGTACGCTGATGACGTTTTAGTTTACTTTTCTCGTCAAATTGCCCTAAATGAAGTTTGTGTTTCTAGGGTAAATGAAGACCTTGAAAATATTTCAAAACGGTCTAAGACTAACAAACTTCAACTAAACCCTTCTAAAACTATAAGCATGATATACTCTAGAAGAATTTTCCACCCTACTGACTTCTCGTCTATCATTTTTAATGGAGACTCAATCCCTGTCATTGAAGTTGTGAAATATTTTGGATATCAAATTAACTCTACGCTTTCCTGTTGCGATGCAACTTCGGGTACAATTAGGAAGGTGTACGCTGGGTTACGTTGCCTAAGAAACTCAGCCACCTTGTTGCAGATAAATCTCAAGATACGATTAGTTAAAACATTATTAATGCAATTTCATATGTTTAACTGTTCTGTGTATCCTTGTCCAGATTGCAAGTGTAAACGCAATATAAATGTTGCCTTTAATGAATGTATCCGTTTAATTTATAACATTCACAGATATTGTAGTGTTTCCTATTTAAAGTCATGTCTTTTGAGTTGAGTTGATATGTGCATTGTAATTTTGGTAACATTCTGAAATTATTCAAAATCATTCGCTTAAAGTGCCCAACCTATCTACATACATATATGATATGCTTACTTTCGCCCGATCTACTCGGGGTTTGAAACTAATTGTTCCCCGACTTGCAGCACCATTGGATGCAATTGTCTTTGCAATTCGTCTGTGGAATCAGCTTGCAGACGAATCGCAGATAATCAACTCTTTTACCGAATTCAGGAAAAAGCTTTTTGTATATCTACAATCTGACAATTTCACAATCTGACAATTTCTACTTAACTTTATCTGTTATTCTTAAACTTTAATTTGTTGGCTATTCTTAATCCACTAAATATACTTATATTGTCTTTTTATTTAATTTATTTATGAAGTGAAATTTTTAATTATGTAACTTAAGAAATGAATTCTTCAAAAAAATGCTTTAATCTTGTAGCTGTTGTCATCATGTTTTTAATAACTTACTTACTTAGATAGCGCTACGGTCCGGAGTGGACCTGGGCCTCAACCAACAAACCTC
Organism: Brachypalpus laphriformis; assembly: GCA_945910035.1. NCBI lineage: Eukaryota > Metazoa > Arthropoda > Insecta > Diptera > Syrphidae > Brachypalpus > Brachypalpus laphriformis. Next base: position 190,561,324 of record OX246753.1, on the reverse strand, counting down.
TCCAGCCAGCACGGTTACGAGCCAGCTGCCTCCAGTTGCGCACGCCAAGTTGGTTGAGGTCCCCCTCCATTTGTTTGCGCCACCTACCGCGAGGTCGTCCTCTACTGCGCCGTCCGTCCGGGGTGGATTCGAAAACTTTCTTAGCGGGAAGGTTGGGCTCCATCCGCTCTAAATGACCCAGCCATCTTAGTCGCTGTATGTGAACTCTTCTGGCTAAGTCGATGTCCTTGTACAGGCCGTATAGTTCGGCATTGTAACTTCTCCTCCACTCACCGTCTATGCAGACGGGACCAAAGATCGCTCGAAGAACTTTTCCCTCGAAATAACCAAGGGCATTCTCATCCGGTTTTGTCAAAGCCCATGCCTCTGCGCCATACAGCAGGACTGGGATGATTAACGTCTTATAAAGAGTTACCTTAGTAGTTCGAGATAGGGCTTTGCTACTCAATTGCCGTTTTAGCTCATAAAAACAACGATTGGCAAGACCAATTCTTCGCGTGATCTCCCTACTGATGTCATTTGCGGAGTTACCATAGAGCCTAGGTAGACAAAATCCTTTACTACCTCAAAATTGATACGTCTGTCCAAGACGCCGATGTTGGGTGTCCTTTTTTGTAGACAGCATATATTTTGTTTTGCTTTCATTGACCGCTACACCCATCTTTGCTGCCTCGATCTCAATACTCGTAAATGCCCCATTGACTGCCCGCTGAGTTCCTCCGATTATGTCAATGTCATCGGCATAAGCGAGTAGTTGTACAGACTTGAAGAAGATTGTACCTCCGGGGTTGGCTTGTGAGTTTCGTACAATTCTTTGAAGTACTATGTTAAAGAGATCGCATGATAGCGCGTCGCCTTGTCTAAGACCTTTCCTGACATCCAACGGTTCGGTGATGTTCTTACCGACTTTGATGGAGCAGCAAGAGTTCTCCATCGTCATTCTGCACAAACGGACGAGCTTGGCAGGGATGTCAAGACTATAAATGGCTCTGCATAACTCGTCTCTATACACGCTATCATAGGCAACTTTGAAATCGATGAAAAGGCGGTGCGTATCGATTTCATATTCATGGGTTTTTTCCAAGATCTGCCGTAGTGTGAATATTTGGTCAATGGTGGACTTTCCCGGCCTGAAACCGCACTGATAAGGACCTACCAGATTGTTGACGATCGGTTTTAGGCATTCACGCAGTACGGCAGACACTATCTTATATCCGATATTTAGGAGACTTATACCTCTGCAGTTGGCGCAGTTCAGAGGCTCTCCTTTCTTCAGGATCGGGCAAACGATGCTGAGGTTCCATTCATCGGGCATACTTTCGTCCGACCAGATTTTACAAATGAGCTGGTGCATGCTCCTTACCAATTCATCTCCTCCTGCCTTGAAAAGTTCAGCGGCAAGGCCGTCGGCTCCAGCAGCTCTGTTGGATTTGAGTTTAGATATCGCCTCAATTCATTCTGATCGGGTTGACGGGAATCTTGACTGTCATCGTCACTGTTGAATGGCTTATTCTGCCTGACAGCGGAATATTGATCATCATCGCCGTTTAACAGTCTGCAGAAGTGTTCCTTCCATATCCTCAGCACCGACTGCGATTCTACTACTATGTTGCCATATTCGTCCCTGCAGGCTTCTGTTCTGGCTTTGAAACCCTGGCATGTTCTTTTTACATTTTGGTAAAATTTTCGAACATCATTCCTGCTTAAATTCTGTTAATCTCCTCAATCGAGCGCTACTCATGCTCCTTTTCCTCCTTTCTGAGAAGTCGATGTTCCTCTTTTCTCCTGCGCACGTAGAGCTCGTAAGCAGCTCTAGTCCTTCTATGCAGCGCCGCTTTGTACGCCTCTTGTTTTGCTGCATGTGCTTGCCGGCAATCCTCATCAAACCAGGGGTTTCGTTGTGGTGGGCGAGAGAAACCCAGTACATCAGAGGCGGCATCTCTGATGGCTTGTTGGCAACGCTGCCACTGGTCTTCCGCATTTGCTGCTGGCGGCATAGGTCTTAGATTGAGATTAGAAGAAACACGATCGGCAAATGTTCTGGCGGTCTCTTGCGATTGTAGCTTTTTGACGTCAAATTTCCTCACAGCATTTCGTTGATTTCGCTCCGTTCTGGATATCCGCATCCGTACCTTGGCTACAACTAGGTAGTGATCCGCTCCTCGGAAAGTCCGGACACCCAGAATACTGGAAGAGTGCCTTGCGTCGATCGCAATGTGATCGATTTGGTTGACAGTTTTTCGATCAAAGGAGAGCCATGTTCCTTTGTGAATGTCGAGACGTGGGAACTGCGTACTAGCTACGACAAAGTTTCGCCCCGCTTCAAAGTCGTTTAGCCTGAGTCCGTTGTCAGACGTGATGTCGTGCAGGCTGTGCTTTCCGATCACGCTACTAAAGACGTCCTCTCTTCCTAGCTTTGCGTTAAAATCACCTAGGATAATTTTAACGTCGTGGCTAGGGCATTGCTCATACGTCTTGTCCAAGAGCTGGTAGAAGGCGTCCTTTGTCGCGTCGTCCTTCTCCTCGTGAGGGGCGTGAACGCATATTAGGCTAATGTTGGCAAATTTAGCCTTGATACGGATAGTCATGAGGCGCTCGTTCACATGCCGGAAACTCAAGACTTCTTGCCTAAGTCTGCCTCCAATGACAAATCCGCACCCGAATAGACGCTGTCCTTTTTGTCTGTAGCAATTGCCATAGTAGTTGTCGCCGTTTTCCATACGCCTTTTGCCCGGCCCATCCCATCGCACTTCTTGGATGGCGGTAATGTCTGCTTTGAGACACTCTAGGGCCTCCGCAAGTTGTTCGGCTGCACGTGGTTTGTAAAGGGACCTAGCATTCCATGTGCAGACACGAAGATCGTTGTCCTTTTTACGTTTGCATGGGTCGTCAACAGTAAAATCATCCGTATCCGAGGCTGTTGGTTGCTTCGTAACCAAAGGTATTTTACGTGGTAGGGAAGTTAACCCGACGGCACAACCCCCAACCTGGAGGACCAGATCCTTTTTTAGCAACCCCTAGGACGAGGGGCCGGATACACCGATGTTAGTAACCCACTTCGGGGATATGAGCGCTGCCGTTGGCCCATTAAGGGTTCATCCGCCACCATCTCTTTTTCAATACCCTGACGTAGTATTGAAAATCCTTAACCTCATCCATCCTGGACCTCAGCTCCAAATATGTTGAAGTAGCTCCGGTAAGGTATCCGCTGGTCTGTAGACGTCACTGTTGATTCCATCGAGAGAATTCATCCGCCGCAGAAAGTGGAGGGTCAGTGAAGATTGTTCACACAGCGACCATCAGGTGATAATACTGGAAATAAAAGGAAAAAAATCAGTCCAGCTCCCAAAACTTACTGGCCCAAAATGTAACGACCGATCTTTCGATAAGGATGCATTCGAAGAGATGTTGAACGGTGATCAAACTCCAAGCGAAACAGCGGAGACCCTCGCGCACCACCTCACAGGCACCATCACCACAGCGTGCGACGCATCAATGCCTAGGAGAACAAACACCAGGAAGGCATCACCGTGTTACTGGTGGAACGAGAAAATAGGCGAACTTCGGGCAAAATGTCTACAAGCCCGGAGCAAAGTTCAACGATCAAGAAGGAGAGCGGATTTCCAACAATGCCTGGACACCCTTAAACTGGCGAGACGTAACTTAAATAGAGCCATCAAGGAAATCAAAACTGCATGTTTTAAACGTCTCTGTCAAGAAGCCGACATTAACCCATAGGGCCCGGCATACAGAATGGTGATGACGAAATTGAAGGGCTATAGGACTCCTCAAATAACATGTCCGATAATGCTCAGATCCATAGTAGAATACTTCTTCCCTCAAAGGCCTACTACTATGTGCAATTTTATACGAGAAGTCAATCCAGAAGATATTCCTGTAATTACTCACGAGGAGCTGCAAAGGGCATGCAGCAATATAGGTGACAACAAGGTGCCGGGACCTGACGGCATCCCGAATAAGCCAGTAAAGGCAGCTGTAAAAAAAAAGACCAGACCTCTTCATATCAACAATGCAGAAATGCCTTGAAGAAGGAACCTTTCCCGAAAAATGTAAGACGCAGCATTTGGTCCTACTGCCAAAAGGAAAGAAGCCTCCAGGAGAACCATCATCCTATCGTCCAATATGCCTATTGGACACCATGGGAAAGATCCTCGAGAAGAGAAAGGAGCCCTCTCAGATCACCAATTTGGCTTCAGAAGAGCACGATCTACTGTTGATGCCATAAGAGCGGTAGTTGATATCGCCAAAGGTGCCATCGAAGGCGAAAGATGGCTCTATGGCACAAAAGAGTATTGTGCAGTAGTAACGCTGGACGTTAAAAACGCATTTAACTCTGCGGACTGGTCGTTTATTAGAAGGTCACTTGCCAGGATGGATACGCCATATTACCTACTACGGATAGTGACGAACTACTTCAACAACAGGGAGCTGAGGTACAACACCGATGAAGGCGTAAAATACTACAACGTAACTGCGGGAGTTCCACAGGGATCGGTTTTAGGGCCACTATTGTGGAACATCATGTACGACGGAGTCCTACGATTAACGCTACCTGGAGGAGTAACGATAATTGGATTCGCCGACGACATTGCAGTCGTGACAGTAGCTAAACAGATCCATGCAGTAGAATCAGCTACAAATGAAACAATTGCCCGGATAAAAGATTGGCTAATATCCGCCGGACTAGAACTAGCTGACCATAAAACAGAAGCTGTTCTTATAACCAGCCGGAAAACCGTCGAATTTGCCAACTTTCAGGTTGGCAACCAAACCATCAGGTCGAAAGAGGCGGTTAAATACCTTGAAGTAATGCTGGACAACAAGCTACGGTTTAAAACGCGTGTTGAATTTGTTGCCAAAAAAGCATCGCAAATGCAGGGAGATCTCTCGCGTATCATGCCTAACTCAGTTCTGTTATATGCCGCCCCAGTCTGGGCGGAGGCACTGAGGACGAAGGAGACTAAAAGGAGACTATCGTCATCATACAGACTCTGTGCGCTACGGACAATCAGCGGCTTTCGAACCATCTCTGACGAAGCTACATTTGTCATAGCTGGAATGGTCCCCATCGATATTCTCGCAGATGAAATGCTGAGGATATATAACAGAAAAGCATTGAGTCATCACGACGCCACTGGTATCAAGGTAATAAAAATTGAAGAAAGCGCAGCGTCAGCAGCTATGTGGCAAGCTCGTTGGGCTAATACAACAAAAGGCAGATGGACATATAAACTTATACCGACAATCCAAGACTGGATAAGTCGAAAGCATGGAGACTGCAACTACCATCTAACGCAGTTCCTGTCTGGCCACGGTGGCTACCGCAAATATCTACACCGATTTGGACATGACAACTCACAATCCTGCCCGGAATGCCCAGGTGAAGATGAAGATACGGAGCACGCAGTGTTTTACTGCACACGTTTCACGGCATGGAGAATTACTCTGCCAAGTCCGTCATTACTCCTCGCCCATATGTTACAGTCGGAAGAGAATTGGATGGTAATATGTTCCTTCGTAACAACTCTACAAAAAGAGCTGCGGAGAATAGAAAAGCTAAGAAGAGCAGCTGAAGCAGCGGAAGAAGCTGACACAAGAAGCATAGCATAAATTGCTAACCAGCCCCGCGAAGTAATACCTAACGGCAGTCCCGCGGGGAGAGTGGTTGCAGTGTGTGTGTGTGTGTTTAGTACTTAGGCGTATTCCTGGCATCGATTATTAAGTTTTGTGAATCGTGCATGCTAGTAGCACTCGGGCTATTAGTATCTATGAAGATTACACATCCCGGGCGCAATCCAAAAAAACAGGTCTGAGTGTTCAGCTGCACATATATCGTCAGACTCAGCATACGCTCATCGTTAGTTCACTATTAGATAGCTATCCAGCGGGCACCGCGATGAGGTGATGATGCGATTTTGCCCACCATGTTTCTAATAAATGCAAATATATAAATATCCACCAGACGATGCTTTACCCGGTCACTGTGGGTGCACGCAAGATCGGCAGCGGTTGAGTGGGGAAGGTGGCGATATGGAGACCCACACTTTTTTCCTCTCTATGCACTTTTATATTTTTTTTTTTTTTTCACTACACCCATGTTTTGTGCCGTATCCAAAAGATATTTTTTGTTTTTTTTTTAAGAAACTTTCTCGTGACAGCAAATATTCCCGGATGTTTGTCAGACGTTCGCGAGAGGTGGTGGTGAAAAATGTTAGCTGTTTTTCTGAGACTTGAACATGGAACCTCACGCACAGTAGTCCGACACACTAACCACAAAACATTAAGTTCACATTGATAAACGAAGTGCGTACGAAAAGCGTACAGCAGCGACCTCTAAACGCAAATCCCGAAAACCCAGATTATTAATACCCTTATACTGATGCTCAGGGCACGGACGGATATGAAAATGGGGGAGAGTTTTGCGTTGGCTTTAAATGTTTGAAGGTTATAATGATTAGGAAATACAGAGGCTAGTAGATCATTCCACAAACGTGTTGTTCGCCCTATAAACGAATCCCTATATTTGACAGTACGTCCGAAGTTGGGCTTGAGGGTGAACTGACTGTGCATTCGAAGCATTTTTTTTTTTTTTGCCGAGAGTAGGTAAAAAATCTTCTAAAGACACCATAAGGCCCGACCGAGCGTGCTTATGGTAGTGTGAAATTTTTACTCACTAAAAAAACACCTCTCTTCAAAAGTAATACTACAACTAAGCCGACGCTTATCCAGCAGTTTTATTTTCGCTTACTATACACGTGATTTTTGAGAAAAAAAAAAAAAAATTTCGCACGAAGTTAAAAGAAATGTAGAACTTTAGGCAGGTTAAATTCTAATGATAGTTCCTGCCTTTTTCGCGACCGGCATATACTATGACGCGAGGTCAAAAGGTTTTATCCTATGCAGCCGACGAATTGAATTGACGGTACGGTTACAATGGCCGTGAACACGACCTTTGTATTTACGCGCAAATTATGTTATCTCTTCGACGACGCTGGGAATTCCCAGATCTCGATGAATATCTTCGTTACGTACATACCCCGGTGCGTTGACGATCGTTCTAAGAACTTTATTTTCGAAAGTTTGTATGATGTTTCTATTGCTTTTCTTGGTACAACCCCATAGATGTATACCATACGTCCACATAGGGTTTAGCACTTGCTTATAGATCAGCTGTTTGTTATGTAGGCTCAACTTCGAATGTTTTCCGAGTAGTCAGTACATTTGTCGGTATTTGTTTTCGAGCTCGTCGCGTTTCTTTTTTATGTGTGATTTCCATTTAAGCTTAACATCGAGAGTCATTCCTAGATATTTTGCTTCGTTCACGTAGGGTATTTGAGCCGAGTTAAGATATAGAGGTAATATATCCATTTTTTTATAGGTAAAGTTGACGTGAGTAGATTTGCTTTCGTTCAGTACAATACGCCAAGAATTCGTCCAAGCGTGGACTTTATTAATAGCATGTTGCAGCTTTTCAGTTGCTGCTTCAATAGTTTTGCCCGTGTTCAATATCGCCGTATCACCCGCAAACGTGGCGACGACGCAGTTTCTTTCCTGCGGGATATCACGCGTGTAGAGTACATATAGAAGCCGGCCAAGGACACTTCCTTGTGGAACTCCGGCCGCAATCTCCTTGAAGTCAGAGTAAGCATTTCCGTGCTTAACACGAAAGAGTCTCTCGGTGAGATACGATAGTAAGATTAGAAAGAGTTACCGTGGCAGTAGTCGTTGCAATTTATACTCCAAGCCTTCGTGCCAAATCTTATCGAAAGCTTGTGAGACGTCAAGAAGTACAGCACAACAAATCTTTTTTTCTTCCAGAGCTTTCTCAATCACGTCAGTTATTTTGTGTACTTGGTCGATTGTTGAACGTTTAATTCTAAATCCAAACTGATGGTCAGGAATGAGACGTCTTTCGTCGATTACGGGCTGTAGACGTTTGGAAAGAAGTTTTTCAAATATTTTTGAGATAACCGGCAACAGGGAAATAGGCCGATATGATTTCTTCTCATTTAGCGATTTGCCTGGTTTCGGGACCATTGTAATCTCGGCAACTTTCCATTGTCTCCGAACGTAGAGCAATCTGAATGAAGCGTTGATCAAATAGAGCAGTTTGATAAAAGCTTTATTCGGCAATTCCTTGACTACTTGCGCCGTTATCAAGTAGTAACCCGGAGCTTTTTTGTCTTTAAATTTTTAATCACTTCCCTCAGTTCAATCAATGCAACTTTTTTTACTTTAAAGTTGTCAGATGTCGTGACTGGGGAGTCGGGCGTTAACGAAGGGCCGTCGAACGGCTTAAACGTTTCTTCTAAGTGCAAAGCAAAAAGTTCTGCCTTTTCTTTGTCGCTCTTGGCCTAGTTTCCATCGATTTTCCGAATTGGTGGTGCTTGCATTTGTGGTTTCCGGATGCCTTTTAGCGCTTTCCAAAGCGAATAATTTGATTCTCTTTCACCGGATAGATTTTCAAGGTAGGTCGCTATCGTTTTGCTTTTAAATTCGCGAATACTATCTCTAAGCCGATTGCATAGTCGGTTAAGGACCGTTTTATGCTGCGGTGCACGAGTGATTTGCCATTTCTTTCGGGCTTTTCGTTTCTCCCTCATCAGTTCAATGATTTCTCTGGGATAATTTTCGTTGCGGTTGGTCTTATAGCTTCTAGAAGGAGTGTTTCTCCAAGCCGCTCTTTGAATTGCTTCCACGAAACGATCAATTTCGTCCTTTAGTTCACAAGGTGTTCTAAGTGATACATTTAAGGCGATATTTGTTTCGCAATCATTTCTAAAGGCCTCCCAGTTTGTTTTATTGCTAGTGAGTCTTGGAGGTCCTTTTTTCTTGATCAGCGCTTCTCCAAGTAATAAAATTACCGGCGAGTGGTCAGAAGAGAGATCAAAACATTCTTTGACTGTAATAAACTTCTGTAAAGGCCTTTTGTAACAAAAAAATCGATAAAAAAGGGAACTTTTTGTGAGTCAGTTGGCCAATAGGTCGGTTTTCCTGTCGAATAAAAACAACAACCGAATTCATATGCCACTTCGTAGAGAATTTTTCCTTTAGAAGATGTACATCTTGAACCCCAGAAGGTGTGCTTCGCGTTGAAATCTCCACCAATAAGGAAATTTGAGCCAAGGTCATTAAAGACACGAAAGTAGTCATCTTTTTCTAGTAAGCACCGCGGCGGACATTAAACAGATGCTATATTGTAGCTCAGGTGTTTATTTTTAACCCTTACCGCGCACAACTGCAGTTTTTTCAATTCTATGCTTATATCGGCCGAATGTTCGATGTTAGTTTTAATGAATAAGGACGAACCGCCCCGCGCTCTATCAGAAGGATGGTAGGCGCGATAACCAGCGCAGCCTCTTATCTTTATTTGCGATTCCCTTGTTAGATGGGTTTCGGAGATCAAACATATGTCGATATTTTCTCTTATTAGAAACATTTCTAATTCTTTAGATTTTTGTAAGAGTCCATTTGCATTCCATGTTACTATTTTAAGCAAAGAGTCCATATTTACTTAGATTTAGATATAAGGTTACCCATACAAAAGCTTTCGACGTTACTAAGACGTTCGAGAATTCGTTTGCTAACTTCACATTGTTCCTCGAACTTAGCGTAGATGCAGTTCAGAATTTCATTCAACGACTGATTTTGTTCCCCGTACGATCGCGTGGTAGATTTTTTCCGTCGCATCTGTAGTTCCTTAGCGACTTCGCAACCGCGATAATTTGCTGGGTGTCTTCCTTTGCAGTTAACGCAAGTTGCTTTTTCATTTTTGCTCAAACTGCAATTTTCCGAAGAGTGTTTTCCAGCGCCCTTAACGCAGCGCGGCTCTTTCCAACAGTACGCCTGTGTATGGTTAAACTCTTGGCAACGCTTACATTGAGGGATGGTCTTCGTGTTGACACGCAGCGGCTCGATTTTAACGACCATACTCATGATTGTACGAATGTTATATATCTTTTCCTTGCTTTCCGTTTTATCGAATGACAGCACAAAAAGCGGAAGTTTACGTTTCACTATAGGTCGTTTTCTCTCCTTTTTTAAAAGGTTCACGGCGTCGAGAATGTTATAACCTCTATCGCGTAAATCACCTATAACGTCTTCTTTAGCGCATGATGGATAAAGTCCTCTAGCTACGACCCTCAAGGGTCTCTCAGATTTGTTTTCGTAAGTATGCCATTGAATTTTTTCGTTGTTAAGCTTTTGAGATACAGCTCGATAGCCCTCAGCGTCATTAACCTTGATTTTCCATGCATCGTTTCGCAAGGAAGTTATTTTAAATTCAGTGGCGATCGTTGTTTTTTAAATTTTCCTCAAAGAATTGTAGTCCGCAACGCCTGTAATATTTATTGGTGGAGGTGCGCGTTTGCTTTCAATTTTCTTATCAGATTTTGGCTGCGCTTTCCGATTAGGTTCGTGTTGTGGAACAATCTCGGGCGATGAGCCGGCCTTGCGTTTTTTAGATGGTCTTCGTTTAAGTATCCAATCCGTTTCGCGAGCGAGTTCTTCTTCGTCCGTACTGTAGTGATGGCTACCTGGAGAAGGCTCACTATGAGTAACCGTATTAGTTTTTGAAGATTAGTTTTTAACGAAAATGTCAATCCGGCCAAAATCAGTTATATTTTTGGGTGATTTTACATTATGCTAAATAGCCCAACAATTGAAAATGTTAAGATTTTTGGGCGATTTGGTTTTGGGCTATCGAAAGCAGCGCTATTAGTGAATTCTGACAAAACGCCCACTTTCTTGGGCGTTTTGTCATTTTTTAAATTTTGGGCGATGTGACATTTTTCTGATTTGGGCGTTTTGGTTTTGGGCGATTTGACACCCAACCGAGATTTCACTGTATCTCTACTACATTTACTCTCAACACAGAATTATAGACCTCAACCAAATGACAGCAGACGTGGAGAGGGAGGCAGGCGTCGTGTCGGGCTGAAAATTAATGCGGCAAAAACTAAAATTCTCAACCTAGAAAAAACTCATCAGCTCAAATATGCATTGCTCGACAACCAGTAGAGAGATTAGAAGATTTGCATTATCCTGCGTATAGCCAACAGGATCGCCAAAATATACTCCACCTTCGGGATATTGTCCAAAATATGGCGGAACGATCTGATCAGTTTCAACATTAAGGTAAGACCGTTCCGCTCCAACGTTGAATCCATGCTGTTCTGTTATATGGATGCAGCACGTGGAGAGTGACCACTACTATCACTAGAAAGCTGCAAACCCTCGCCGAGGCACATTGCCAGAAATCGTACACGATAACACGAAGGCGTAGTAGAAGTCCTAAGACCCAAAGGGGATACAGGTCAAAAGGTTTTTATCCAAAAACTGGGAGTGCCAGCTGTTAGCGTTTGACTCGACAAAAACGAATATAAAATTTGAAGAAAGCCATTGAAGCAGTTGCCAAAAAATCCATTTGCTAAACAATTTTCCAAATTTTACTCTTTAATAATTTTTTTAAAACTTTAAATATGACCTGTGCTTGTGGATATCCGATTTTTGAACAGCATTTTCAAAAACGATACGTACCGTTAGGCGATTCTTTTTTACAAAACTTACCTTAACAAAACGCCCTTTTTGAAAGAAAACATTTATTTGTGAAATCGACTCTTAAAAAACCATTATTATTTAAAGCTAAATAAAAAGTCTAATTTTGGCTCGAATTATTACTGCAATGAAAATAGATATGAGTTTGAAGCAACACCGACAGAATATTCAGGCTGCAGTCGAACGTACGCAAACACAAAACCGAATGTTTTTATGAAGCTAATACCTGTCCTAACTCTAGGTGCAAGTAAGCATTGAACATGACTTCCCACAAGTTAATTGCAAAAACGAATAGTTCTACCACATGTGCGTGAGTGAATTTGTTGCAACAGTAAATAAAAAAATGGTTTACGATTATATCGATTGAAATTTCTTATTATATTTTTTGGAATCACAACATGGTTATAATATACAAACTAGTAGATACAAATAAGTAGAATACAGAGCGTAAGCTCTTCACTCCTTACCTAAATTAAATAATTACCGATGTTTTATCCGTCACCCTTAACAGTTCCGCGAAATAAGCTTTTAGCCTTATGGAAACCTCGGCCACTCGCAGGTTCGTATTTGTGTAGCTTTTGTAGTTTTCCTCGGTGGCGGCATGTTCAATTTGCTTAATTCGTCGACTTCGTCGGCATGCAAGTGTATTCTCATCACGTCGCTCCTGCTCCTTTGCGGTGCGTTCTTTCTTCGGGAACTTACGGACCATCTTGCTGTTAAATTTGCAAATGTCCTCTACTTTTTTCTTGAGAATTTCCGGAGTGTTGATGTTAAGTTCGATGAGTTCATCCTTGATTTTATATGTGGATCCATTGCTCGATTTGCAATCAATTTTTATTGGCCTGTCTTCTGTGGTTTCGGTTGAACTTACTTCGTTTTCGATTTGAACTGAGGATTCCAGACGTATCCGTTTAGAAGCATTGATTTCCAAATCGCTCTTGGTTAAAGGAGCGTATCCGTTTAGAAGCATTGATTTCCAAATCGCTCTTGGTTAAAGGAGCGGTGTCAGATGCGAAGGAGTCATCTTCATGACTACGCTACATGGTGTCGAATTTTTTATGCCGATATTGAAATACTGCTTCTGTAGACATATTTGAATGTTCAATAATATTATAGCACTGGAGTATTTGTAAGGAACTTCTAATGCCCACTCTATTGCAAAACACGGGTATTGCAATACTGATGCTGTTTGAGACGATCCTAACTAATTTATACAAAATCAGAATCTTCCTAAAAAAGATAATGAATATGATAATTATCACATCCCACTGACACAAAAGGTAATTAAGGACTAGAGGTATTAAGGACGCTATCTACCTCTTTTCAATACATATCAAGAATATTAGGGAGTATTGGAAAACAATCATTTCTTTATTATGTACTTATTGAGGCTTTGGTTTACGATCATGTTATTTGGATCGCTCTGTTTATTGTTTTGAAATGCAACACGGTGGGTGATTTACAATCACTATTTCATGTTTGTATGTGCCTGTATATGTAGATAATAAAATCCCTTGCATAAATATGGAAACATTTAGTATATGTATACCTTCTATACATATAATAAAACTGTAGGGTTTTTCTTTTGATACCTAATGGCGTAAGAACCGCTGGATAGATTTGGATGACATTTTTTTCGAAATATTTCCTAGGACTCCAGGAAGGAAATAGGCTATGCCGTTTTTTGCATATCCTACTTTTTGGGAGCGTTTTTGTAGTTTTTATTTGTTTTTACAGACTTTACTGCATTTAACCTCATATTACTCGGGTAAGGAGTACATAATGGGGTCAACTTACTTACTTACTTAGATAGCGCTACAGTCCGGGGTGGACCTGGGAATCAACCAACAAACCTGTCCAGCTAGCACGGTTACGATCCAGCTGCCTCCAGTTGCGCACGCCATGTTGGTTGAGGTCCCCCTCCATTTGTTTGCGCCACCTACCGCGAGGTCGTCCTCTACTGCGCCGTCCGTCCGGGGTAGATTCGAAGACTTTCTTAGCGGGAAGGTTGGGCTCCATCCGCTCTAAATGACCCAGCCATCTTAGTCACTGTATGTGAACTCCTCTGGCTAAGTCGATGTTCTTGTACAGGCCGTATAGTTCGGCATTGTACCTTCTCCTCCACTCACCGTCTATGCAGACGGGACCAAAGATCGCTCGAAGAACTTTTCTCTCGAAATAACCAAGGGCATCTTCATCCGGTTTTGTCAAAGCCCATGCCTCTGCGGTATACAGCAGGATTGGGATGATTAATGTCTTATAAAGAGTTACGTTAGTAATTCGATATAGGGCTTTGTTACTCAATTGCCTTCTTAGTCCAGAGAAACAGTGATTGGTAAGAGTAATTCTTCGTTTGATCTCCCCATTGATGTCATTTGCGGAGCTCAGCATAGAGCCTAGGTAGACAAAGTACTTTACAACCTAAAAATGATATCTCTTTATTGTGACGTTCTGTCCAAGACGCCGAAGTTGGTTGTCGTTTTTGTAGACAACATATATTTTGTTTTGCTTTCATTGACCGCTAAACCCATCTTTGCTGCTTTGCTCTTAATACTCGCAAATGCCCTGTTGAGGTCCCGCTGAGTTCTTCCGAATGTGTCAATGTCATCGGCGTAAGTAAGTAGTTATACAGAATTGTAAAAGATTGTACCTCCGGTGTTGGTTTGTGAGTTTCGTGCAATTCTTTAAAGTACGATGTTGAAGAGATCGCAAGATAGTGCGTCATCTTATCTAAGACTCTTCATGACATCGACCGGTTCTGTGGTGTTTTTTCCGACTTTGATGGAGCAGCGAGAATTCTCCATCGTCTTCCTGCACAAACGGACGAGCTTGGTAGGGATGTCAAGGCTAGACATGGCTCTGTATAACTCGTCTTTAGACACGCTATAATAGTGAACTTTGAAATTGATGAAGAGGTGGTGCGTATCGATTTTATATTTATGGGATTTTTCAATAGTAGTGTGAATATTTGGTCAATGGTGAACTTTCCAGGCCTGAAACCGCATTGATAAGGACCTACCAGGTTGTCGGCGATCGGTTTTAGGCGTTCACATAATACGACAGACAAGTTCTTATATATACCTATGTAGTTGGCGCAGTTCAGAGGGTCTCCTTTCTTCAGGGATCAGGCAAACGATGCTGATGTTCAATTCATCGGGCATAGTTTCGTCCGACCAGATTTTACAGATAAGCTGGTGCATGCTCCTTACCAATTCATCTCCTCCTACCTTGAAAAGTTCAGCGGCAAGACCTTCGGCTCGAACAGGAGAGCTCGTAGAACTCGCAAGCAGCTCTAGTCCTTCCATGCAGCGCAGCCTTGTACGCCTCTTGTTTTGCTGCATGTGCTTGCCGGTATTCCTCATCAAACCAGGGGTTTCGTTGTGGTGGCCAGTAACCCACTCCGGGGATATGAACGCTGCCGTTGGCCTATTAATGGTTCATCCACCACCATCTCTTTTTCAATACCCTGATGTAGTATTGAAAATCCTTACACACCTCAGATCCAAATGTGTCGAAGTAGCTCCGGTAAGGTATCCGCTGGCCTGTAGACGTCATTGTTGATTCCATTGAGAGAATTCATCCGCCGCACGTCCTCCTTCTGAGGAGCTCTTGCAAGACTTCTGAGACGCATATTTCAGCCAATCTGGTCAACAAGAGATGCCTCGTCCGGTTAGACATATGCGCGCTGAAGTTCATCCAGATGTACTTACGCAGGTCTGAGTGTTCAGCTACACATATATCATCAGACTCAGCATACGCTCATCGTTAGTTCACTATCAGATAGCCATCCAGCGGGCACCGCGAGGAGGTGATGATGCAATTTTGGCACGCCACAAACTTCAACTAAACCCTGCTAAAACTATTAGCATGATATGCTTTAGAAGAATTTTCCACCCTACTGACTTCTCGTCTATCATTTTTAATGAAGACTCAATCCCTGTCATCGAAGTTGTGAAATATTTTGCATATCATATTAACTCTACGCTTTTCTGTTGCGATGCAACTTTTGGTACAATTAGGAAGGTGCACGCTGGGTTACGTTGCCTACGAAACTCAGCCACCTTGTTGCAGATAAATCTCAAGATACGATTAGTTAAAACATTATTAATGCAATTTCATATGTTTAACTGTTCTGTGTATCCTTGTCCAGATTGCAAGTGTAAACGCAAAATAAATGTTGCCTTTAATGAATTTATCCGTTTAATTTATAACATTCACAGATATTGTAGTGTTTCCTATTTAAAGTCATGTCTTTTGAGTTGAGTTGGTATGTGCATTGTAATTTTGGTAACATTCTGAAATTATTCAAAATCATTCGCTTAAAGTGCCCAACCTATCTACATATATGATATGCTTACTTTCGCCCGATCTACTCGGGGTTTGAAACTAATTGAATTGAAAATTCATTCCTTGTCTTTGTAATTCATCTATGGAATCGGCTTGCAGACGAATCGCAGATAATCAACTCTTTTACCGAATTCAAGAAAAAGCTTTTTATATACATATCTACAATCTCACAATCTGACAATTTCTACTTAACTTTATCTGTTATTCTTAAACTTTAATTTGTTGGCTATTCTTAATCCACTAAATATACTTATATTGTCTTTTTAATTAATTTATTTATGAAGTGAATTTTTAATTATGTAACTTAAGAAATGAATACTTCGAAAAAATGCTTTAATCTTGTAGCATGTTGTCATCATGTTCTTAATAAATGCACAAAACATTAAGTTCACATTGACAAATGAAGTGCGTACGACAAGCGTACAGCAGTGACCTCTAAACGCAAATCCCGAAAATCCAGATTATTAATACCCTTATACTGATGCACAAGGCACGGGCGGATAGGAAAAGGGGGGAGAGGAACGAAGGAGATGCTGGTTTGCGTTGGCTTAACTGTTTGAAGGTTGTAATGATTAGAAAATACAGAGGCTAGTAGATCATTCCACAAACGTCTTGTTCGCCTTATAAACGAATCCCTATATTTGACAGTACATCCGAAGTTGAGCTTGAGGGTGAACTGATGTGCATTCGAAGCATGACGCGTATTGCGGGTGAAGTTTTTAACGGGAGGAATGCAACTGGCTATTTCGCTGGAGCATTTTTTATAAAAGAAGCGATAAAATAGGGAAAGGCATGAGACATTTCTACGATGTTCAAGTAAGACTATGGAGTTCACAATGTCTCTAACACTTATAAGTTTTAACGCGCGGTTCTATGCCCTATCTAGAATGTGCAGAACGATTTTGGGTGTACCAGACCAGATGTGGGCGTTATATTCCAGCTTTGAGCGGATGAATGCCTTATAGATGGAGACCAGATCAGACGGTAAAATATTTTTTGCACCGCTTAAGGAATCCTAGATATTTTGCAGCATTTTTGGCGACTTCGAATATGTGATCAGTCCATCGAAGATGGTTATTGATATGCAAACCGAGAATGGCAAGTCTTTCAGATTCAGCGATGCAAGTACCATTCATGGATAATAGTTGGGTTTCTTGGTTTCGCTTGAGAGACAGATGGCAGCATTCTGTTTTAGATGCAATACATTCCACTCTCTTGGTTGAACCCCATTACGTTATGCCGCCCAGGTCGGAATTTAATATGTTTGTCATACGTTGACGTTCCTCTTCTACGACTGGAAGAGCAGCTCCCTAACTCACGTAGGGAACGAATATGAAAAACTGAGGGTACTGTCATCAGCGAAGGAGTGGACTTAGAAGCAGCAGACAAGAAGTCATTTACAAAAATGAGAAAGAGAGTCGGAGACAAAACGGAGCCCTGGGGAACACCAGCATTTATATGGTGAATTGCAGACTTGAAATCATCCAAGACAACTTGTATTGAACGGTCCGAAAGGTAATTTCTAATCCATTGAAGAAAAGACTCATCGATGCCATATGCACGCATTTTCGACAAAAGAGCCTGATGCCAAACTCTGTCAAATGCCTTAGAAATATCGAGCGTAAACATCTTTGTTTCGCCGAAGTGATGAAGAGAACCATACTGCCGGTCATTGAGGAATTTTCGTGAATCAAGATATTTCATAAGCTGACGATTTATCAGCGTTTTCATGACCATAGAAAGAAGGGACGTAAGTGCAATGGGTCGGGAATCGGATGGAGAGGAAGATTCGCCTTTTTAAGGGATGGGCTGGACAAATGCTGTGAAATTCGTTCGAAGCCCACGAATGTTTGTAAAATCAACTCTAAATTGCCTCATCATTACAACATAAAAACACAAAAAGACACAACTGACGTTACGAAGCGTAGCCGCGAAGTGTAGATCCAACGATTCGTTTTCCAAAGCAAACTATCGCCGGTGTTATAGCCAAACGACAGTCAGCAATGGTCCGCTATTCGGATATACACTCACAGTCCGCTATACATCAGATGTTACGCTCTCTCAATCATCGCAACTGGAAGCATGTAAGAAACATGCGACAGTTGCGATGACGAAGAAACGCAACAGCTAGTAAGTGGGGGTGGGAGAGATGAGAGCCCAGTACTTGTTTTTTTTTTTTTTTTGTTACTGCACTCACTACACTGATGGTTTATTAGCCGCGCGCGATCGGGAAATTTAATATTGTTAGATGATTTTTTTTTTTTTTTTTTGATTTATTTATTTACTTTTATTTTAATTTTATTTTATTTTTCCGAGGAGTGGGTGGAGGCAAACAGTTTATTGCTTTTGTTTTTTTTTTTTCATTATATTAGATTGGGTTGTTAAGTTTTTTTTTTCGGAAGGAACTGCAGATTCGGATCGCGTGCGCATATGACGCCAGACAACCCACACGGCACGGCACTCACTATCTACTCTGGGGAAGATATTTACCATCCTTCCCTAATCCTTTTTTGCTAAAGCTCTACTCTGTGGTCTTTTCCGTGTGACAATAAGATATCCCGCAATTTAAAAGTTCTTGAAAATAGAGCTTATAGAGTATGACGCTGAAGCTTGGACGATGAGGACTTTGTGTTATACAGATGACTAAAGTCTGAATTTAAAAATTCTTTACACAATTTGTATTTGATCTATTTAAATGAAATGCAAAACTCTTTTAAATCGAATCCTAAAAAATGGTGGCAATTCATAAATTGTAAAAATAAAAGTAACGGTTACCCTGCCTCATTTTCATTTAATGGACAGCCAATGGATACACCTACATATTTCTATCTACAACTGGCTTGCATTATTTTTCCAGTCAGTTTATTCAAAAGTGGACTCAAATATTGACCATGCATTTTTTAGTTACCTTGGGAATGCACTTCATTCCCCGTTCCATAACATTGAGATTTCTCCCGATAGTACTTTAAAAGCCTAGTCGAAATGGAACTCACCTTTAATTCTGGCCTTTATTTTCCATTCAATTTAATTCTTTATTCAATTCTTCAATTCTTAATTGTTTACAGGATGAATCTGCGAAGCCCTAAAAGGCTTTTCTGCAGAAAGTTGTTTTTTTTTTTTAAAAGATGTATTGCAATGTATTCTTGGATAAATAAATAAATAAAAAATCTGAAAATATATAAATTCTAAAGATAAGTTAAATGGCTGCCGTAACTCACGGGGTTGTGTACACCGGTGCCAGTAGGCCACTACGGGAGTATGGACGCAGCCGTTGGCCCATTAAGGGCTCTTCCGCTACCATCTCTATTCCAAGGTACTTACTAAACTTGGAAATTCTTTAGCGTCCTGTGATCTGAATATGTCGAAGCACCTCCTCGCACTGTGTTCACTAAGTTTAACCTGTCTGGCCCTGTAGACGCCACTGTTGACTCTATCTAGCAGATTCGTTCGCTGCAGTCTGGAACAAGAAGAAGTGTCCTATTGAGACAACATTTCTTTATACCTTATACTTCATACATAAAGTTGCCATCTATCATTTTTTTTGTGGGATACTCGTTTTTTTCAGATCCCAAAAACCTATCCCGCGAAAAGTTTCTAAATCCTTTTTTTTCATACAAAATTCCTAACGTTTATAATATTTTCAATTTGATATGTGGCGAACATTAGACTGTTATACTAAACGATGACAGCAGGCGAATATTGTACACGTTCACAGCGAACGAGTAAAGGCTGAATTATAATATGAGCCGCCCACCTGCCAAATCGATCAACTCCATAATACAGAAAGCGTACAAATGTGATGAAATAATATTTATATAAATATTTATTGTTCGATGGCCAACAAAATTTTGTCATTATCATGACGTTAAAAGCTTGCCAATAGGGAAATCTATAATGAATATACAAAGTTAGGACTCTTTGAAGTGCTTTAACACATAAATTTAAATAACTTAAGAAAGTGGAGTTAATCGATTTGGCCTGTGAACGGCTCATATAATAGTCGGAAGCTGACTTCATAATTCTGCGTTGAGTTTCCTTCAGTACTGTCAATAGCAAAAGTAGCCCATAGTAGACGTAAGTGTTCGGAAGTAATTGTGTGGTTCATAGCCATTCACTGTCAAATTTTCGTATGAAACAGCGAATGGATTCGGTCTTTCGTAAGTGATCAAAAGTGAACGAAAATTCTATTATGGACGCACAATACAAAGCCTTTTTATTCGCACTGTTTCGGAAGTGGTCGTAGGAAACCATTCTTCTTTTAATTCAGCCTTAAACCATCCACATTACTACTATCATTCATGTTCGAGTCACTTTTTTTTAATTTGCTGCTCGTCAGTTTTAGTGAACATTTTCGCGTCAGTGTTTCGTTAATCTAAAGAGAATGTCCAAGCCGAAAGGAAAATGCATCTTCAACGCAAAAGTTCGCGAGAGTCGACACATTGAAAGCGATTCTCACGGTGAAATGCAACTTGACATATTCATGCGTAGAGTTCTACCACTTTTTGAAAACAAAGCCAGATTTACTCCTCCAAATTGCTAAAAAGGAGAAATATTCCACCAAAAGTGAAGACGATGACAATGAAGTTGTAACAACGTTGGTTGATTGGTTGGTATAAGTATTTTTGACGAATAAAGGGCAATTCCTTTTTTGGTGTGCATGACAACATACGCAGCTTGGGGCAACATTTTGATTTATTGGTCTGTAATCTAGAAGCACTTATTTACTCGTACTTACCGGACTTAATTTTTGTTTCGGAAATATGGATTTTTGTGTGTGAAAGTGATGATTTTTCCATTCCAGGCTATATTTTCTGTTCTAGAAACGAATCGTATTCTGCAGACGGAGTAGGAGTTTTTGTGTGTGATTCTTTGGAATTTCATGTTTACGACCACAGTCTCTTGACCGCGAATATATTACAAATCTCATGTAAAATATGCAATGAAACTTTTAATTTCGTCTGTATCTATAGACTGCAATTTCACAACCCTCAGTCGTTTCTAAATAAATTCTCTGTATTCTTGAGTCAAATTAAAGCAAATAATCTTGTCATTCTTGGAGATTTAAATATTGACATCTTAACATCGAGCACAGTGTCGGAGTCATTTCTCGGCCTAATAGCTGAGTATGGTCTTACCTCATTTATAAATGAACCGACGAGACCAACTTCAAATTCTTGTCTGGACCATGTTTTTGGTCGCTTTCGGAAAATATCTTCTAATCAATGTGCTGGTATTAACTTTAAACTCAGTGTTACTGATCACTGTATGATGGATACCTATTTTGTTCAGAAGTCTAAAGAATGTGAAATGCACGGACAATACATCTCCACATAGTATTACTAAGATTAGGTTTGATCTTCTAAATAACAAACTACTTTTTGAAAATTGGGAGGCTGTCTATGCGGAAAGTAATGCTTCTATTGCGTATATTTTTCAAGAGATCTTACAAATACACTTAAATACTTCCAGTTTCAATGCTGTGCAAATGAAGTCGGAAGTGAGATTGCAGCCCCGGGTATATCATGCCATCCTTAAAAAATTAAATTGAGAAATAAATTGCGTAAAAAAAGCGTTAAGCTTCCACTTAACACTGTACAGGTTTCGATTTAAAAAAATTTGTCTGAAAGTCAACAGGGTAATTCGAATATGCCGTGATAAATACTATCTGCTTAAAGTGCGCAGTTCGCAGGTAACCCTAGAAAAGAATGGAGAATGATTAATAGCGTAATCAATAGCAATGCTTCGAAAATTCCCAACCCTATTGTACTGGCTGATAATAATTCTGATGTTGGCGATTGTACAACGATTGCCAACGTATTTAACGACTTTTTTCACTTCAGTTGGTCAAATGTCAGCTACTACTGATTACGCTACTCACTGTAACCGATGTGCCGATGCTAATCTGGTGGAAGGTGAAGTTTACAGTGAAAAGTTCTTCTTTGAACCAATTACTGGTATTGAAATCCTGTCGTTTATTAATTCTCTTAATCAAACGAACTCTTGTGGAGACGATCGCATTTCTAGCCTTACTGTAATAGTTAAATGAATAGGTTTTGGACGTTGGGATTTGAATTTGGGAAGGAAATTGGGATGTGGAAGGCACCTAAGGAAGTGATGGGACCGGAAAGGGAAACAGTGTCGTATGCGAGAATCATGGCACGCTAGCGAAGCACGGCTCAGCTCGCCGGAAATGGGGGGGAACTTGTTCTCGCACACAACCTCACCTATTACAAAAAACATATATCGTGCCAAAAAAAAATATTTAACTTACTTTAATACCAGACGGACCTCACCACACTGAGGGCGCTGCTGATGGTAGTGCAGCGTTGGCCATATCCCTCCCTGCCTTGGAAATCCTTTGGCCATAAATTTTGGGATTTCCCCAACATCGCTGCTGCTGCTGTGTCAAGCCATCAAACCGAAAGGGCTTTAGCCAGCCCTACCGCACCCCCTAGAATCTTGTTCTAACAAGCCATGACTACTTTGTTAAAAAAAAAAGCATGGATTTCCACATATGTGGCGTGACTTACAAAATTTATTTAAGCACTGAACTTTGTAACATTTCCTTTTTGCTTCCTTGCTTTTAAGCAAACAAAAAATAATAATAATTTAAACAAAAAAATAAATTTACTCAATAAAAAAACAAAATCAATGGAACTAAAAAAATTATAATTTAAAATTAAAATAGTAATTAAAACTAATAATGCTAAAAGTAATAAATAAATAAATAAATAAGAAAACTCAAAAAAAATAAAAAGGAGACGAAAACCAAAAAAGAAAATGAAAGTAAAATAAACAGGCAATTTAACAGCAAAAATAAATTTAAAAAAACTCCCTAACTCGGTTTCCACCCTTACGTACTGCTTCAACTTAGCTGCGGCGCTATGCGCGAAACAAAAAAAATAGATAAAATAAAAAAAATAAATGCTACCTAGCTAGAGCTCTGGTTAGGTGATCTTTTTCAAACTGCCCCACAAACGGGAACGCGCCCTATGATACTCGACTAGGAGGGGAAACGGAAGAAGGAAACGGAACAGTACTCAAAAAAAATAGTGTTCAAAAGGAAAATCATCTCAAAAAAAAAACTTAAAACTTGAAAATTATAGATATGTAAGCAAAATATTTAGAAATAAATTTTAAATTTGCTTTTAACAAATAAAAAAAAAAACAAAAGCAAGCTAATGAGTCACACTACAAAAAAAAAGGTTTCTCATAGCTATCCGTTAGCTGGTGTCGGTATCGCAACGGTTGGTGAACCGCTGGAGCACGGTAACGTATTCTAGCGGGGTTGTTGCGGGCCCGGAACGGCTATGCTCCCGTGATATATTTGTTTTTGTCTATCTGCAGTTAGACAGCAACTTCGCTGATTTTGTTTTATTTAAAATAGGGGACCGAACTTCTTCGCACAAATAAAAATGATTGGCGGCCACTATGAAGATTTAATTTCAAAATCCCATATAGGGTATGTATGTGACCGCCAATACGCGATCTGTTTCGCCTAAAATTTAAATAAAAAAAAAATATATATATTTTTTTTTTAACACACTCGAAAACTTATTATACTAACACTTACCCCAAAAATACAAAACACTGCTTCTATCACTTAAATACTTAAACTTATTTTTAATGATAACACCCCGTGTATCTTCACTGGTGCTCCTATGCACTATTGATAATAAAGATTCAAATTATAAATAAAGATAATTTACAATTAATTTGACATACAGTGTGTATATATTTTTCCTATTTTGTTTTTTTATATATATATATATATGTTGCACACTGCCAACTATGTGGTCTTCAAAAAAAAAACTTGACCCTTGTGCGTGGTGTCTCTTTGGACTCTCGAATTCTAATGCTTGAATTTTCTATGTCCAATTCCCACATCCTCTTCCAAAAAAAAGTCCCACTAGCCTACGGGTTATTCTACTAGCTGTTCGAGAGCTCTCTCAGCAAGAAGAACTACAAGTAGACTTAGTTTCTGAACTTCCCCTCAATGCTTTCGTTGAACTTGAGAATTAAGCTCTAGTACAATACGCGATGTGGCCATGGGAAACAGAACTAACCAGAACCATAAATGTCAGATTAAATCAGGAGCAAGTAGTGTTATTGGTAAGTTCGCGGTTATTTTCTTTCTATTTTACACTTTAACCATTAATTCTTAATTTTTTAAGAGAAATATTGACTATCTTATGGAGATGGTGTCCTAGTCCCCCCACCACAACAGCAGCAGAAACAGCATGCTTCATGTAAGTATCTATTTGTTCGACTTTTACCTTTTGTTTACTTTTTGTATTACATGTTCGGAGCCACTCGCGCCGGTTGGAGGATGGGACGGACGAACGTAATCCTGGATTTCACCACACCTATGCTGCTTCCTGTGGTAAGTGCCATTAAACAAAATTTTACGAATATTATTTTTTTTTATTTTTCCACAGGGTAGCTGCAACATTACCTTAAAAAAATTGCTTTAAGCATAGTTGGCATTTTGGTTCACCTCTTTAACTTAACCGTATTCAGTGGAATATTTACCGAACACATAAAATGCGCTATTGCTATACCGATTTTTAAAAAGGGTAATTATCGAGATAAAAACAACTACCGACCGATTTCTTTGCGGTCTATAATCTGAACATTTTTGAGAAGGCTATCAAGAGTAGGATGATACGTTTCTTTAAGGGAACTTGTTTCTTAAGCCCTCTGCAATATGGCTTCAGAGAAGGACTTTCTACCGCAGACATACTCCTAGCTTTCTGCTCGTCAATAAACAACGGGCTCGATGAGACAAAAAGATGTGCCGGTCTGTTCGTGGACATAACTAAGGCCATCGACATGGTTAACCACGATATTCTCCTGAGCAAATTGCATCAGGCTGGTTTTCGAGGCTTTATGCACAGATGGTTTGAGTCGTATCTCTCAGATAGAATGCAAAAAGTAAAAATTGGAGACTGCTATAGCAATGCCAGAAACATAAATCTAGGGGTACCCCAAGGAATGGGGCTTGGTCCTACTTTGTTTTTGGAGTATATTAACTGATTGTTTATGCAACCTTTTGCCGGAAAGGCCATGGCTTTCGCAGATGCATATGACTCTGTTAGCCATCTGAACCTGCTAGCTGATATAAACTACGATGCTCACCTACTAAGAATCTGGTTTGTCAAACACAAACTGAAAGTAAGCAATAAAACTAAGCCAATTCGTCGCACTAATTGTTCCCGAAAGTAAAATTAATTAATTGCACAAAAGAAACACACAAAAATAGAATCGGCCGCGCACGCGAAAGGGTAAAATCGAAAAGTGACAGATAGCCACAGATAATCGAAAGAGGATCGGGAAAGTGTAACAACAGCAGCCTGTGGGATGCTGCTCTCCCGGTTGCTCAGCTGGGGGTGGGTTTATTTCGCGTAGCGAATCTGGAATGGATTTTGTTTTTTTTGTGACACACGATACAAAAAAAAATGGGCGCCACTAGATTTTGCTGGGGAAACCTGAAATTCTGCGAACCCAAAAGAATAAAAAAGAAAAAAAAACAACGAACGTGCGTTATAATGGCTCTTTTGGAGCACGGCCAATTTATTGAAGATTAGGAAAAAGAAAAACAAAAAACGATAAGATTTCGGATGACACAAAAGAAAGCAAAAATAAACAGCCGTTGGGGTGGCCCCCTATCACCGGTCCCGAACAACAGAAAAATTAACGTAGCTAACGGTCGCGTGTCCGGCTTTCACCGGGAAATGAACGGAATGAAACCCTACCGGGATTTATCACATACAAAATTAATCTTCACTACTCGCGTTAAGAATCTTAGTAAAAAAATATGCAACTTATCTCTCTTCCTGAGTTGGTATTCGGCTTCCTACTTCTCGTCTCCAGAATATGGTGTCCCTCGATCCTTCCTAACGTTCCTTTCTTCGATTCTTCCTCTCTTATTCCTTCCTCGCTTTATGTTAAATCTTTGTAGTCCCCTTCTGGACTCGATAAATCAAAAAATATAGCCAAACTCGCTACTTAGCTCACTTCAAAAAAAACTCCTCAAAAACACTAGCGCTTGTTTGCACTCACTCGCAGCTAACCAAGAAGTGCTGAACTTCCCTCAGTACTTTGCTCAGCCGACCAAGAGCCTCTCTCTCAAAATTGGCTTACCGCTTATTCAGCCATTACAGCCCAAGGACGGCCTTATGTGCAGTACTCCGCTCTTTTGCTGAAGCATGCAACCGTTCCTTGAACGCCGCTATCTAGCAGATCTTTCCAGTCTTCCAATGCTCTCTCTCTCTGAAATCGCCCCAACAACTGGCAGTTCAGAAGGTCGGGTTATGCGTTTCCTGAGTTCGCTCGTTACCCTGGTGCCACATCCACAGCAAGCGCTCGCAATTGAGGGGCTAGTAAACGCAAAATGCAATAACCAAAACAGTATCGCGAAAAAATATAAAATCGACGAAGGAACATGAGAAGAAAAGGAAATTTGTCAAACAACGCTTGGCGTTGGACCTAGCGTGGAAGAAACGAGGTTATTGAATCTAAAATGTAGATGTGTCAAACAACGCCTTGCGTCGGACACTCCTGAGGAGGAAGAAACCTGAGTACCAACTCGTATTCCTATTATTATGTTAATAAATCCGCGAACACTAGTCATCCCGGTGGAGTTTCACGCAGATCTGGGGGGGGGGGGGGGGGGGGGCGGACTAGCCGATGACGTGCCACCCCATACAAAAGGTCGTGGGTTAGGTTGGGCTCTCGGCCATTGTTGGTGCTGGTCGTCTGATGTTTGGCCTGGTGTTGTGTTGAATGTTCGTATTTGTGTTGTAGTTCGTTGATAATGCTGTGTGTTTAGTGTTACTGGACCATCTCGTTCCCTTCTCTCTCTGGTATGGGTTCTTTGTGGTTGGTCTTCTCGTGCTTGTCTCCTTCATCGTGCGTTCTCGTTGGCGGGCGGTCCACCCACATCAGAGTGTTGCCAACGGTCCGTTGGGCTCTGGTTCCGGGAGTACCTGCTTTGTTATCCCCTCGGAGCAGTTGGAAAAGTGTAAGCACTGAACTGGAAACCAGTTCAGGAACGCTTAACGATCCCATCGCTCTTTGAAGATAACGGAGGGAAGAGAAGTTTTAGTTTAAGAATGCAGGAATCTCCTGATCACGGTATTTATTTTCATTCCCTAAGTTGCTCTCGGTATCATCTGTCCGACTGTTCATGTGGTGCTGTATCTCCTCCACTGATTCTTAATGTAGATGCAACGTGTGATGATAATTGTTTCAAAGTTAAAATAGTAAACAACTTCAAATACTTATTGAGCAATATATGAGTTGGTCTGACCATACTTCGACTCTGAAGCAATATCTGCGTGCATCTATCCGATGTTTGATTCTGTATACCTAATACTCTACGAACTGTTTATTTTGGAATATTCCATTCTAAATTCCAATACGGTATTGGGTGCTGGGGAGGAGCTTACCATACAAAAATGCATCCACTTCTTGTCTTACAAAAATGTGCTATTCGAAAAATTTGTGATGCTTCTCGTTCCACCCACTTCATAGTGCTCTTTAGGTCTCTAAAAATTTTGCTAGTTAGACACCTGTATTACTACAAGGTCTCGAAAATATTTTTTATCAGAGGTGGATACCTGCAGAGGCCGATCTCTGACGTCCACAATTTGCGAAGCAACTCAGGCTCCTCTGTAAGCATACCTTACTTTCGCACCACCTACTTTAGAGACTTCTACTCCATCGTTTGCTGCAAATTATTTAATAAGCTTCCTGTAACGATTCGCGTAACTAGATCATTGCCGTCATTTCTAAAAATAAGTTAAAACTTGGCTTCTAGATTTGGACCATAATGAAATTGAAGTTCTGCTATCCTATATTGCTTGATTTACTATGCGTATGTCTAATCTTTTTTGTTATCTTTTATTCTTATTTCTACTTTGTATCTAAATATTGTACACCCCACATAATCACATCCAAATGAATTTATTGTATTGAATTTTTTCTGAAGTGGCATTTAACACTATTTGAACTACTAATTACAAATTTCACTAGCTATTCTTAGCATAATACGATACTTTTTATATAAGCATGAAATCATTTTGTTATCTATGTTAAGAATAATGAAAAAAAAAACTTCTAAGCTGCAGTCATACGCAGACACAAAACCGAATGTTTTCATGAAACTATTGTAATACTTGTCCTAGGTGCAAGCATAAATTGAACATGACTTCCCAGTTAATTGCAAAATCGAATAGTTGTACCACATGTGCGTGAGTGAATTTGTTGCCACAGTAAATAAGAAAAGTATTTTACGATTACATCGATTGAAATTTCTTATTATATTTCTTTAAATCACAACATTGTTATAATACCATATACAAACTGGTTTTTACATACATAAATAGAATACAGAGAGTAAGTTCTTCACTCCTTACCCAAATAAAATAATTTCCTATGTTTTATCCGTCATCCTTAACAGTTCCGCGAAATAAGCTTTTAACTTTATGGAAACCTCGGCCACTCGCAGGTTCGCATTTGTATATCTTTTATAGTTTTCCTCGGTGGCGGCATGTTCAATTTGCTTGATTCGTCGACTTCGTCGGCATGCAAGTGTATTTTTATCGCGTCGCTCCTGCTCCTTTGCGGTGCGTTCTTTCTTCGGGAACTTACGGACCATGTTGCTGTTAAATTTGCAAATGTCCTGTACTTTTTTCTTGAGAATTTCCGATGTGTTGATGTTAAGTTCGATGAGTTCAGCCTTGATTTTATATGTGGATCCATTGCTCGATTTGCAATCAATTTTCATTGGCCTGCCTTTTGCGGTTTCGGTTGAACTTACTTCGTTTTCGATTTGAACTGCGGACTCCAGACGCATCCGTTTAGAAGGATTGATTTCCAAAGCGCTCTTGGTGTCTGATGGGAAGGAGTCATCTTCACGACTACGCTTCATGGTGTCGAATTTTTTATGCCGGTATTGAAATACTGCTTCCGTAGACATATTTGAATGTGCAATAATATTATAATACTGGAGTATTTGTAAGGAATTTCTAATGCACACTCTATTGCAAAACACGGGTATTGCAATACTGATGCTGTTTGAGACGATCCTAACTAATTTATACAAAATCAGAATCTTCCCAAAAAGGATAATGAATATGATAATTATCACACCCCACTGACACAATAGGTAATTAAGGACTAGAGGTAATTAAGGACACTATCTACCTCTTTTCAATACCTATTAAGCATATTAGGGAGTATTGGAAAACAAGTACCTATTTCTTTATTATGTAACATACTTATGGAGGCTTTGGTTTACGATCATGTTATTTGGATCGCTCTGTTTATTGTTTTGAAATGCAACAGGGTGGGTGATTTGGAACCATTATTTTATGTTTTTGTGTACCTGTATAGTGTATATGTAAATAATAGAATCCTTTGCATAAATATGGAAACATTAAGCATATATATATATTAGGGTGGTCCTTATTTTTAAAATTCGGAACTTTTTTTCGAGCACCCATTTTTTTGTTCCTTTACATCTAAAAACATTATGTTATTTTTATTTTTATTTTACGATTACGTTAACACATGCCGCACTTAGCTTAGAGTTTAAAAACCATCGATGCACACGTAGAGTACTTTGGTACTTGTATGTAAACTTCTTCAACTCTTTTGGTGGAAAGTTGCTTTTTTTATTACATCAAAACAAGCGTAGGATTCAAATTTTTAAAGTTCACATGTGTCATTCTGTCAATTGAAAGTTTGAATATCCCCCGGTCAGTTTAATTTGTACAAAATGCCACGTGAAAAATTGTTTTTGGTCGGTGCTATGAAAAATCAAATTCTCGGTTCTAAATTGTCATCAAATGCGAAAAGTGAAGTTAAATCTTGCAAATGGTCATAGACGAGTGTTCAATATTTTGGAAAAAAGCAAGAATTCCTACTCGTGGTCGATGTCATTGTTTAAAGCTATTAAAAAAAACTTTATGAAGAGCTACGAAAGATTGAAAAAAGTGAGACTGAAACATACAGAAAAAAAGAGTTCGCTTTTGAAGAAACTTTGAACGATTTGTTCGACATTTCACATGCATCAGCCTTGGATTTGATGAAAATTGAAGAGAATAAACAGTTTTTGCTCTTACAGAGACAAAAAGGCCGACCTGGGTGCATGCTTGGAGTGGACCTCAAACTTACAGCTATGGAGAAAAGAAAGGAGAATCGCGAGATGAGAACTAAACAACGAGTAGAAGATCAAAGTTCATCCATTTCTCTCGAATCATTCATTTTTTTTAAATACATTAATATTTTATTGGAATCAATTTGCTAGTGGAACTTTATTCTACGTCTTCTTCTGAGAAAGAAGAAATTGTTGTTGAAAATGCTAGCCCTGACTCACCAGTTTCAGATCCGTCAGGCCTCAAAAGAGCACGAGTAGATATGTTAACTCCCAGGCTTTCGGCAGTACTCGACAAATGTAAGATAAGTAACAGAGATGCCGTCCATGACTTGACAGCCTGTATCGAAGCCACTTCCATAGATCCTTCCAAATTTGTTATTAACCGCACCTCTATTAGACTTTCCCGCCAATTTTTTCCTGAACAAACAGCTACTGCTAATAAAAAAAAATTATCGACTTAAGTGTAGGCTTTACCGTCATACATTGGGACTCCAAACTTCTCCCCGATATAACTGGCGAAGGAAAAGTTGACAGACTTTTAATTATTGCTATAATTATACTACGGTGATTGCTACAGAGGCAACAGGCAACGCTTATTCGGATGCGGATTTTCCATACGCGGTACACTCAGGCAAGAAGTCTTAAGCTTCCGACACGTAAGCGAGCGTATTATGACTATCCTGATCAAGGCAAAATTCGCTAACATAAGCCTAATATGTGTTCATGCCCCCACGGAAGAAAAGGACCCTGCCACCAAAGATTGTTTCTACGAGCTCCTCGACAAAACATACGAGCAATGTCCTAAATACGACGTTAAAATCGTATTGGGCGATTTTAACGCCAAAATAGGAAAGGAGGACATTTTTGGTAGTGCAGTCGGTAAGCATAGCCTACACGACACCACGTCTGATAACAGACTAAGGCTAATTGATTTCGCTGTGGAGCGAAATGTCACCATAGCAAGCACATGGTTTCCTTATCTCGATATTCATAAGCAGACATGGCGGTCCAATAATTATGTGACGGTCAACCAAATTGATTATATTGCGTTCGACGCAAGGCATGCCTTCAGTAATCTGGATGTCCGGACCTTCCGAGTGGCCAACATAGACTCGGATCATTACCTTGTTGTAGCCAAGGTACGAATGCCGATATCCCAATCTGAGCAACAAAGAAGAATCAGTGCGAGAAAATTTAACGTCGAAAAGCTACAATCGCAAGAGACAGCCAGACTCTTCGCTGAACGCGTATCCCGAAATCTCTCAATCACCCCTATGCCGCCAGCATCAAGTGCCGAAACCAGTGGCAACGCTGCAAACATGCCATCAGAAACGCCGCGACTGATGTGCTCGGTCTCGCTCGCCCACCACCGCGAAACCCCTGGTTTGACGAAGAATGCCGGCGAGTACATGCAGCAAAACCAGAGGCATACAAAGCGGCACTGCAAAGGAAAACGAGAGCTGCTCGTGAGCTCGACGCGCAAAAGAGACGGGAAGAACATCGGCTTCTCCAAAAGAAAAAGGAAGAGCATGAGAAGCGCGCGTTCGAGAATATCAAGAGTTCATACTCCGGGAACAATGTACGGAAGTCTTACCAAAAGGTAAAAAGAACATGTCAGAGAAGCAATACCCGTACAGAAACCTGTAGAGATGAAAATGGAAAGCTCGTAGTAGAATCACAGTCGGTGCTGAGAATATGGAAAAACTACTTCTACAGACTGTATAACGGCGACGAAGACCAACATCCCGCTCTCAGGCAGAATGAACCATTCAACATGGACGATGATAGTCAAAATTTCTGTCCACCTGACCAAAACGAAGTGAGAATATCAATATCCAAGCTAAAATCGAACAAGGCTGCTGGACCTGACGGCTTACCGGCCGAACTTTTCAAGGCAGCTGGGGATGAATTGGTAGAGTGCATACACCAACTCATTTCTAATATTTGGTCAGACGAGTGTATGCTTGATGAATGGAATCTCAGCATCGTTTGCCTGATCCACAGGAAAGGAGACCCCCCCTTTTCTGCGATATTGTGTGAACGCCTAAAACTTTTTATCAATAGCCTGATTGGATCCTATCAGTGCCGTTTTAGGCCAGGAAAGTCCACCATCGATCAAATCTTCACACTTCGGCAGATCCTGGAGAAAACTCAAGAAGTCCAAATCGATACTCATCATCTCTTTATCGATTTCAAGGCTGCCTATAACACCGTCTATAGAGAAGAGCTTTATAAAGCCGTGTCTAGTTTTTACATCCCTGCCAACCTTGTTCGTCTGTGCAGGCTGACGACGGAGAACGCTAGCTGCTCCATCAAGGTCGGTAATGACTCCACCGAGACCTTCGATGTCAAAAAAGGTTTTAGACAAGGTGACGCGCTGTCATGTGACTTCTTAAATATTGTACTTAAATGGATTGTGCGAAACTTACAAGCGAAAACCGGAGGCACAATCTATTACAAGTCTCTACAACTGCTTGCATACGCCGACGATATTGACATTATTGAAAGAACTCAGCGGGCTGTCACTACTGCGTTTACAAACATTGGGACGGAAGCGGCCCAAAATGGGTTTATCGATAAACGAGGGCAAAACTAAGTATATGCTGTCAACAAGACGGGAAAATCAGCATCGACGAGCTGTATAGTGACATCGGCCTAGTCAAAAATCTGCGTATTGGACGTCTGAGAGGGCTAGGACATGTAGAGCGAACGGACACCAACGCTCCGGCCCGCAGAGTTGTAGGTGGCGCGCACAAGTTCAAGGGGACCTCGATCAACTGGGAGTGCGCAACTGGTACTGGAGGCAATTAGCTAACGAGCTAAAGGAGAGGCTTGTTGGTTGAGGCCCAGGTTCACCCGGAACTGTAGTGCCACCTAAGTAAATAAGAAAGAATGCATCTCATTCCGCGTTCCATAATATTGAGATTTCTCCCGATAATAGTTTTAAAAGCCTAGTCGAAATTGAACTCAACTTTAATCCTGGCCTTGATTTTCCTTCTTCTTCTTCCTCTTCTTCCTTTTTCAGCGAGGTTATGATCCGAAAATAAGGGATCGTAACCCTGCCACTTCACCGCATTTCTACTGATCCGCCTGTGGGGTATTTGACCTCAGAAAATATCCTCAATCCTACCGATTTTGGATCGCTCGGTTACTGATGCCACTAAAATGCCGATGTCGTCGCATTTGTGTGATCCAGGCGTTTATAGGCCTGCCTCTCCTGCCTCGCGATGTCTTTCAAACGTTCATTGATATTGCCTTTTTAACAGGGTTCAAATGATCTCTTCTTTGAAAGTGACAATACAAGCTGAGCGGGTGGCACTCTATCTTCGGTACGATGGTTTCCTTGACGAGAAAGCTTCCTCGGATCTTCGAACTTCTTATTCGATCAAGCTTTGTTACTCTTGCTGTCATGGGAAGCATCTTCATCTCAGCTGTCGTTAATTTACTCTCATACTTTATGTACATCATCCAACATTGTGAACCGTATGTGAGCGCTGGACGCACAACTGTGGTGTAGAGCCACAGCTTAGGTGGCATTTTTCTGTCACAGAACAGCGGAATTTCCTCGCCACTTCTTCCACCCTACGCTTACGCGATGATTGATATCGTCATCACAGGTTGCTTTGCTACCTGGTCTTGATTTTCCATGCAATTCAATTGTTAATTGTTTTTTCTTAATTGTTTTCAGGATAATTCTGCGAAGCCCTTAAGAGGCTTTTCTGCAGAAGGTTGTTTTTTTTTAAAGATGTATTACAATAAGGATATTCACTTCAACTCGTAAAACATTCGTAGACCTACGTGGTTTACGTGTTTTATTATCGCGTAAATGAGCTGTCAAATTTTATATGAAAAATTATTTACGAGAGCCCCGTAAATTTCTGCGACTATTTTGTCTCGGAAATCACCCTGGGAAAATTACACAGCTGTCGAAAACTGTGCTGCTGTCAAATTTGATTGAAACTATGGCAGAGGTGGGAATACAATTTAATAAGTTTTTTCTTTTCACTAATTTTCGGCATTTTCATATGTTTGGCGGCAGTTTGATGACAGTTGCAGATTCAATTACGCAACTTGTTTCCGAGGGATTTAAAGCACCTCGTAAATTTACAGAACTACTAGATGAGTAAATTTATCAGTTAAATGTATGCTTAATGTATTCTTGGCAAAAAAAAAAAATAAATAAGAAATTTTGAAATATATAAATTCTAAAGATAAGTTTTATAAATAGCTGCCGTAACTCGCGGGGCTGGGTACACCGCTGCCAGTAGTCCACTACGGCAGTATGGACGCTGCCGCCAGCCCATTAAGGGCTTCTCCGCTACCACCTCTATTCCAAGGTACTTACTAAACTTGGAAATTCGTTAACGTCCTGTGATCCGGATGTTATACAGTAGGAAAATCTATAATGAATATACAAAGTTAGGACTCTATGAAGTGCTTTAACACATAAATTTAAAGAAGTTAAAAAAGTGAAGTTAATCGATTTGGCCTGTGAACGGCTCATATAATAGTCGGAGGCAATCGGAAGCTAATTTCATAATTCTGCGTCAAGTTTCCTTCAGTACTGTCAATAGTAAAAGTAGCCCATAATAGGCGTATGTGTTCGGAAGTAATTATGTGGTTCATAGCCATTCACAGCTATGCAACTGTCAAATTTTCGTATGAAACAGCAAATGGATTCGGTCTTTCGTAAGTGATCAAAAGCGAACGAAAAGGCTATTATGGACGCACAATACAAATCCTTTTTATTCGCACTGTTTCGGAAGTGGTCGTACGAAACCATTCTTCTTTTAAGTCAGCCTTAAACCATACACATTACAACTATCATTCCTGTTCGAGTCACTTTTTTTTAATTTGCTGCAAGTCAGTTTTAGTGAACATTTTCGCATCAGTGTTTCGTTAATCTAAAGAGAATGTCCAAGCCGAAAGGAAAATGCATTTTCAGCACAAAAGTTCGCGAGAGTCGACACATTGAAAGCGATTCTCACGGTGAAATGCAATTTGACATATTCATGCGTAGAGTTCTACCACTTTTTGAAAACAAAGCCAGATTTACTCCTCCAAATTGCTAAAAAGGAGAAATATTCCACCAAAAGTGATACCAATGCGAGTGCGATTGGCGTTGAAGACGAACACAATGAAGTTGTAACAATGTTGGTTGATTGGTTGGTATAAGTATTTTTGACGAATAAAATATGAATTTGCGGCAGAAATTTTTTTATATTTGATATCCTTTATTATCCTTTTTCTTCATTCTTCGATATCCCGCGAAATTGCCGAATTTAATGGATTTTTCCTTTTTTTCGTTCAAAAAAAGATGGTAGGTTTATTCATACATGAAAAAAATAAAATAATTAACTTATCAGTATTTTCTAATGATTTCTGATCTCCACATAGAACGATTTGCTGCAGGTACAGAAACCGAGGAAGTTAATATTACCAATAAATTATGGAAAAGAACATTTCTTTTGCAGTAGGTAGCAAGCCGTTTAAGATTTTATTCATTGTTTTAGGCCATAAAAGATGTACACTTTGGAATTTACATACATATGGTATATTAAAAACATTTGTACTCATTAAAGTTGGTGGCATATTTACCACGTTTATATGCAGAGTCGAGTAGTCGAGTCAGGTTCGAGTCCAGATTTCGGTCTGAGTATTTCTACATACCGAGTCGAATGGTCCAAAAGTCCAAATGTGGTCGATCTGACAGATGAGTATAGCAGACACACTGGTTTTAATTGTGTTAGTGTTCTGTTTAGTTCTATTTTTTGGATTTAATAAATATGAAATAACTGAACAGACAACCTTACCCGCAGCCAACCATGAACTTAATCAAAACAAAGCGATTTCCCACCCCGAACAACAAAAGAAAAAACAAAAAACAAGAAAGAGATCTCACACACACAGAGACAACATGTCAGTTCAACCACTTGACCCAGGTATACATGCATTTTTCGGACTCAACCCAGCTCTGTAAGCTGAGTTGAGTCCAGTCGAACCCATTTGGACTCGAAAGGCGTTTTTACGCATTTGGAACCAGTTCCGACTCTGCATATAAACGGCGTAACTAGTACATTGTTTCGCATCCTTTATTTTGCATGACGACACTTATCTCTTCAAACAATCGGTTAAGAAAAAAAACTGCTACCTATAAATAAATTAAGGATTTCCCGGTGAAATATGAGTGTTGCACCTTTGTTTTTATGAAAACAATTAAAGGAACATAACTACACACCGAGTAATTTGTGTATACTAAATTCAGTACAGAGACTAATACCGAATTGATCATATTTATTATCCTTGCAGGTATATTGTTATTTAGTATAAATTAGCTAGGATAACCTCAAACAGCATCAATCTTGCAGGACGCGTAACAGTGTGCACCACAAATTTCATACACGTACTCCAGTTCTAAAACATTATTTGATATGGCTACAGAACCAGCATTTGAATACAGGCACAAGAAATTTAACATCGCCAAACGAAGGCGTGAAGATGACTCCTTCGGATCAGAAGAGCCAAATTTAAGTAAATACGTCCCTCCCTTCCCGAAGAGACACAGAGGAGAAATCAGTCAGAGGACTACCGAATCATCAAACCAAGACGAGAGTGAACTTGATATTGAAATGGGAATGATGAATTTAAATGGATAAGAGCTGGATGAAGGCATCAGTCCTCCTCAATGCAGGCTGCGTTCCGAAAAATTGATGAGACCTGCAACTTTCCGAAAAATGAACAGAGAAGGCGCTACACAAGGACTACTGCGAAAACCCGAAATTATTATAATAGATTAAAGATAAGGATTCACGTTTGTAAGCGTATAAGTAAAATATTGATTAACAAAGAATATTAATAAATAAGTTTAAATTGATGATAGCAAGTAAAATAGCATTTTTTTTATTTCGCAACTTCACTCGCGGATATGCGGAAACAGATGTTAGATCTCGCAATTAACTTGTGGGAAGTCATTTTCAATTCAAAATTTCCGATCTCCAAATTTTTATCAATCTTGACATAAGGTTAAGTTAGGTTAGGGTGACTGTCTATCTGTACCAATATACAGACACATACAGACTAATGATGGGCATAATCGAATGATTTAAAGAATCGAGACATTGACGAGGCATATGAGTGCTATCTCAAGACATTGTCTAAAACTAATTGAATGATTTACTATACCTAGTTTCTACGAAGCAGCGAGAACCGAGAACGAGCACAAAGGGTAAACATCTCGTAAGGGTAAATAACTCGAGACATCGTCTACAATCATTCGAGTGATCTCCTATGCCTACTTCCTACGGAGCAGCGAGAACCAAGAACGAAGGCAAACAGTAAACACAAACGTCTCATGTCTCGAATAATCATTCGAGATATGAGTGCTTTATGTATATGAGAACATCCCCAAGTGGTTGAAAACACAAACAAAATTCTCGGTTCCGCTCCTATCACGATCACGGTTAATGAGATCATTCGAATGATTTTAGACGATGTCTCGAAATATTTACCCTTTCGAGATGTTTACCCTTTGCGCTCGTTCTTGGTTCTCGCTGTTTCGACAGAAGTATGTAGGTATAGTTTATCATTCGAATGATTTCAGGCGATATCTCGAGATGTTAGAAGAATCGATTATATCTTTCGAATGCTCCCATCACCAGTCACAGGTAGCTTCGCTTTTGATGATTGATCCCAGATATTGCATTTTTTTTCTCTAAGCCCTGTTCCATTCAAATGAATGTCTGGAATAGGCGTGATTGGATCAGAGAACGGGTAGCACAAGTACTCGATCTTTTTTGGAAGGACGCGGTACTCATTTGCCTCCAAAACGTTCACCCACACGTTAAGTGCTCATATCAAGGAGGTAGGATCCTCACTAATGGATCCTTCGCCTGCAAAAACTAACTGATGTACTCTGGAGTACTGTCACTTTATCTTCAAGCAGATAGTCAAGCACGGCAATAGAGAACAAAGGACTTAAGATGCTTCCCTGGTTTACCCCGACTTTGATTGGACACAGTTCGGTTTCTCCAGCGGGGAATCTTTCTCTTGTATTTGCTCCCTCAA
The DNA here is from genome assembly GCA_945910035.1 of Brachypalpus laphriformis. NCBI lineage: Eukaryota > Metazoa > Arthropoda > Insecta > Diptera > Syrphidae > Brachypalpus > Brachypalpus laphriformis. Next base: position 190,523,172 of record OX246753.1, on the reverse strand, counting down.
ACATGTCCATAGTCATCTGTACATTTGTACAATAGGTTTCTGGAAGCCCTCGATGTCTTGACGCCACCCATGTCAAATCTGGTGCTTGTCTGACGAACGCCTTCTCAAAGTCAACCAATACAATATGCAATTCTTTTAAGGTATTACGATGTTCTCCATTATGATCCTTATACTTTGGATTGTATCTGCGGTTAATTTGGCCACGACAAACCCGCATTGATCAGATAGCCGCACTACTTGTCGCGATCGGCAACCTTATACGCGCTTAACTTTCCCTCCATTGGTTCGGTATTGGATCACCCCTCATAAGTGAAAGGATGAAGATTCTCTGAACCCAATGTTTCCCATCTATTTTCAGAACTCAGAGGTTATCTCGCCTGGCCCAACCAAAAAAAAAATTGTTTTTAACAGTATTTGACCACTTCATTAACTTCTTCGACTGTAATGTCGGGTATTTCTTCACAGTTAGCGGTGGCTTCACCACTAGAGACTGCCCACAACGAGGAGTACTATCACCATTAATGTGTAACCTAGTAGTAGATGTGCTTTTGCAATAACGTGAGGGGTTAGAGTGAACCAAACCAAAACCACTTTGGTACCTACGTTAAAGCGTATGCAACCCATCTTATTGGAAGGTATTAGAGTCAACCCACAAAAACAGGTCAAATATCTCGGAACACACTAAAGCCGTTATGGTGTGCAGGAGCGTACATAGATAGATAGATTGATTTATTCAGTATACGAGTAATTCATATATTGTATAAAAACAAAATGTGATTTTCTTAAATCTATTAAAAGCATGGCTTGAATAGCCATCTGCCCAAGTTTGACAACATAATATATATCCACAATTAAAAACCTTCTTCAATAATAGGTCTCCTGTATTTTGTTGCCTTTTCGCAATATGTGTAAAGTTGAACGCAATCTGCGCCATTTAAAACCATTAAAGGACACTATCTACCTCTTTTCAATTCTTCAGCATATTAGGGATCGTTGTAGGCGTACCCCACAGGCGGATCAGTAGAAATGCATTGAAGTGGGAGGGTAATGTTCTCTTGTTTTCGGATCATAACCTCGCAGAAATAGGAAGATGAAGATTAGGGAGCATTGCAAATTAAGTAATTCTTTATTAGTTATGGATGCTATGGTTTAAGACCATGTTATTTAGATCGTTCTGTTTACTGTTGTAAGATGCAACACGGGAGGTGATTTGCAACCACTATTTTATGTTTTTGTGTACCTGTATATGTAGATATAAGAATCCCTTGCATAAATATGGAAACATTAAATGCAGATTGATAAACGAAGCGCGTACGAAAAGTGTGCGATAGTGACCGCTAAACCTTTATGAAGTTTGGAACGAAAATTTCATATGTGTATCCGTCCAATAGGAGTTGTTTGAGTTAAGTTAAGTTTAAGTTGTTTGAGGTCCTCATCTACTTGCTTGCGCCATCTGCCGAGAAGTCGTTCTCTACACATTGTATCGGAGAACGTTATTTTTTTGTATCTGCAATTCGTTTATGGAACCGCCTTCCACATGAATTGCAGACAATCAGAGAAAGCTTTTTATTTATTTATCAAATAATAGTATCACAATTTGACTACTATCATGTAAGCAACAAATTTTGTAATTTTTCTTAACAATTAATGCTTCTAAAAGATACCTTTATCTTGTAGCATAATGTAAGAAATGTTATTTTCCACAATAAATACAATAATAATACTGTGCCGGCCATCTGGTTACACCGATGGCAGTAACCGATTTCGGGAATATGAGCGCTGCTATTGTGCCCAGCATGGGCTAATCCGCCATTGTCTCTTTTCAACACCCTAACTCAGTATTGTAAAATCTTTATAGACCACAGCTCCAAATATGTTGAAGTATCTCACATAAGGTATTCGCCATTTGTAGACGCCGTCGTTGATTCCATCAAGAGAACTCTATAGCCGCACGTCCCTCTTGTGAGGGTCTCTTACTAGGTATCTGAAGGGCATCATGCAGCCATTCAAGTCTATCATTCCACGTACAGACACGAAGATGGTTGTCCATGAAAATTCCTTACCGACCTCTGATCTGAATGTGCCAAGGCACCTCGCACAAGGTGTTCACTAAGTTTAAACTATCTGGCACTGTAGACGCCACCATTGACTCCATCTAGGGGATTCGTCCGCTGCTGTCTGGAACAGGAAAAAATACCCCAGTGAGACAAATTTCTTTGTACTTTATTCATGAAAAAGGTAAAACAGTTAACTTATCAGTATTTTCCAATGATTTGTTTCTCAACTTGTGGCCAATAATACTTCACATAGAACGATTTGCTGCAGGTACCGAAACCGAGAAAATTATGATTACCAATAAATTATAGAAAATGAGGAACTTGAAGCTTCTGTAAGTGAAGCCGATTTTCCGTTGCTAAATAATAGCTTTTTTCATAATGCTTTGCATGTTTCGTTTAATTTTTCTGTTTTAAATTCATTTAGTTCGGATAAATCCAGAGAAAACGTGAAAATTGATTTTAAAAAAGCAGATTATACTGCAATAAATAATTTTTTAAGTTCAATCAACTGGCAGGGCATTCTCGAATGTCCTAGTTTAGATGTAGCTTTCTCAGTATTTAGAAACATAATTGAATCTGCATTTCTAGGTTTGTGCCAGTTAAACGTGTGATTAATTCTAGTAAGCCTATCTGGTTTAGTAAAAGCTTATCTAAATTGAAGAACGTCATGAATAAGGTGCATAAAAGAAGTAAAATCAATACACTTTTGCAAGGCGAGTTTCGTCAATTAAGAAGAGAATATGAGTTCTTAAAGAAGTTCGTGTATAGGCAATACATTTCATCAATTGAGTCGAATATAAAACTTGATTCTAAAACTTTCTGGACGTTTATCAATACCAAACGGAAATCGCTTGGCATACCATCTAAGATGACTTATAATGGAGTTACTAGTGATGATTTAAAGCAAGTCTGTGACATGTTTGCGTCGTTTTTTCAATCAAATTTCGTTGATAATTCCATTGATTGTAATTCATTACTTCATAATGAAACAATTACTGATTTAGGTTTCTTTTCCTTAACTGAAGATGAAATTCTGCTGGAATTCTCCTCCCTCGATTCGAGCGCAAGTGTTGCGCCTGATAATTTTCCACCTTTATTTTTTAAAGCGTGTAAGCTAAGTCTTGTCCAGCCTTTAACAATTATTTTTAATATGTCTTTGAAAAGTGGTGTATTTTTAGATTGCTGGAAGCATTCATTTATAATACCCATTCATAAATCTGGGTCTAAAGGCAAAGTGGATAACTATAGCCAAGCTACAATTAATTCCAAAAATATTTGAAGCTGTTGTTAAATGGAAGTTATATGCTGCTGTGCGAAATCACATTTCGAAGTGTCAACATGGCTTTGTTAGTGGTAGATCGACTTCTACTAATCTAGTCATTTTTACTAAATTTTGCCTTCTTAATATGGAAAAACGCCTTCAGGTGGACTGCATATACACTGACTTCTCTAAAGCATTTGATCGGGTTAATCACAGCGTTCTTGTTAAGAAACTGGAATTACTTGGTTTTCACTCTAGTCTCTTGAGATGGCTTACAAGTTATTTATTTAATCGCAAGCAGCATGTGAAGATAGGTCCTATGCTTTCTAAGGAGATCCTGAATTTCTCAGGGGTACCCCAGGGAAGTCATCTCGGCCCGCTTCTCTTTGTCCTTTTTATCAATGACTTACCAAATTTTGTTTCAGGCTCTAATTACCTTTTATATGCAGATGACGTAAAAATGTTTAGGTCAGTGAGATCCGTTTCTGATGCCTTGGGCTTACAAAATGATATCAACCGTCTTTGTGAATGGTGTTATTTAAACGGCTTATTCTTTAACATTTATTAAATGTTCGGTTACATCTTTCAAACGCATCGCCTGTTGTCTACGAGTCTAGGATTCAGAATTCCTTACTGAATAGAGCTTCTAGTCAGAAAGATTTAGGCGTTGTTTTTGATGATGAGCTTACTTTCTCCTTGCATTTTGATTACGTTATTTGTAAAGCTAACCGTATGTTATGCTTTTTGTTTCATAACTCTAAGGACTTTCAGGACCCATTTACTCGTAAGTCCCTTTATATTTCGTTAATACGTTCTGTACTTGAATACTGCTGCGTAGTTTGGAATCCTTACTACTGTAATACTGAAACTCGTATTGAGAAAATTCACAAACGGTTTACGAAATTTGCTCTTCGAAATATGTTGTGGAATGGTGAAATGCCTTCATACGAAGCTAGATGTGCTCTAATTGATTTGAAACCGCTTAGTAAAAGAAGCATTTATTATTCTGTACTTTTTGCTCATGATGTCTTATCTGCTCACATCGATTGTCCGCTTTATGCACCATCTCGCAATCTACGACTTAGACAAGAGAGTTTCTTTTATGTTTCTAGACATTGTACTAATTATGGTCAGAATGACCCTATAACTACGGCTTGCGTTCACTACAACAAATACGAAAATTTAATAAATTTCAATATGAGCAGAATGCGTTGTAAAAGTGCTATTTTGAATTCTCCTTAAACTTTAAACTTTAATGTTTCTTTTTTTTTTTTAATTTTGTATTTTGTATCTTACTTTTATTTTTATTTTTTATTGTTTAATACTACATTTTGTAAATATTATATTATTATATTCTATAATTGTTATATACTTGTACATTGAAAGTTGTCTAGAAAAAGTTTGTAAGCTTTAAGACGAATAAATAAATAAATAAATAAATAAAAAAAAATATTTCTTTTACAGTAGATAGCAAGCCTTTTAGGAAGTTATTCATTGGTTTGGGCCATAAAACCTGTACGCTTCTGTTACTACAGATCTGGCAACGCGCTAACTTAAATTCCGAACGCACCCTCGTGACAGATGTCAACCTAAGTGTCACGAACGACTTAAATTTCTTTCTTTTTCTTTGGCGCATGGCATCATGTGAAGACGTAAAAGAGGTTAAGGAAGAATAAAACTAAGTAAGAACAATTTAATTTATTTATAAAAGACTTATGCCCTTGTATCTAGGAATTTTTTAATCCAAATAAACGGGATTTATTGTTCTCACTCTGGATTGAAGAAATTGTTTTCTTTCGAAACACTTTGGAATTTATATTAAAAACATTTGTGCTCATTCAATTTGGTCACATACATATTTATTTTTTATGACTACACTTATCACTTTAAACACTAAAATGACTCTTAATGGCACCCAAAAAGAGCGGAATCGATTAGAAAAAAAACCGCTACCTAAAAATAAATAAAGGATTTCCCGGTGAAAAATGTGTGACGCACTTTTTGATCTGTTTATCATGAAAACAATTAAAGGAAAATAACTACACACCGAGTAATTAGTGTATATTAAATTCAGTACAAAGACTAATAAAGAAGTGATCATATTTATTATCCTTGCAGGTAGATTGTGATTTAGTATAAATTAGCTAGGATAACCTCAAACATCAGCATCAGTCATTTGCTACAGAACCAGTATTTCAATACCGGCACAAAGAACTTGACATCACCAAACCAAGCCTCACCAAGCGAAGGCTTGAAGATGACTCCTTCGTATCAGAAGCGCCACTTTTAGTTTATAGCGATTCAGACATTGTATACGTCCCTCCGAAGAAACACAAAGGAAACACCAATAAGAGAAGGACCAAATCACCAAAAAAGAACCAGAATAAGAAAAAAAGAAGTAATAAGACGGATCTGATCAATTTAAATAAGCCAAAGCTGGATGAAAGTATCAATCCTCCTACTCCTAAATTCAATCTGTGTTTCGAAAAATTAACGAGATGTGCAACTTTCCGAGAAATGAGCAAAAAAGACACAGCAAAACTTCATAGGGAAATATATACCCAAAGTTTTAATAATAGAATGAATGGTGAATAACGGACTTTCTTTAGTTCATGCTTGTGAACCATGTCAGTAAAATATTGATAAATAATTTTTTTTGTTTTTTTGTTTTATGAAGGTGAAAATCTCGAAAGACACAGTGGGGTTAGAAACCCAAAGTAGTGTGGGACTCTAACCGCACTAAAAACTCCTCCTTGATCATGACCAATCAACTAGTGATCGACAAAGATTTTATTTTCAACGTTAAGTCGGGTTTGTAATTGTCAAAAAAGTTCATGGGGCTTGGTTCTTCTTAACCTACGAATATTATTGCGTACATTTAAGACATCGTCTATCTCAGGATTGATATGCATCTGCAAACGCTCGTTGTGACGCATTGCGTACTTTTTAATTGTATCTGCTACGACGTCGATCTGCAAATCTCGATGCAAGTCACTATTTCTAATGTACCATGGGGCATTAACTATTCCCCGAACGATCTTATTTTGAAATGTTTGCAACATTTGAACATTTGTTTTCTTTGTGCAACCCCATAATTGGATACCATATGTCCAAACGGGTTTTAATATCTGATTGTATAATAGGATTTTATTCTCAATGGACAGTTCTGAGTTATATCCTAACAACCAATAAAGTTTCTATATCTAGTATTTAGATCTTCTGCTTTCTTTTTCACATACTCCTTCCATTTCAGTTTAGCATCCAGATTCATACCGAGATACTTAGCTGTGTTAGAGTAAGGAACTACTTGATTATTAATAACCACGGGAAGAATAGTTACTTTTTTATTTGTAAAATTGATATGGATGGACTTTGACTCATTAAGTTCAATTCGCCATCGCTGCGTCCAATCACATATCTCGTTAATTGAATTTTGTAGTTTTTCTGTAGCTTTAGCCACACATCCATCTGTTGATAGAAGAGCAGTGTCGTCTGCAAATATGGCTATCATGATATCACTCGCATGCGGTATATCACTCGTGTATAATAAATACAGGGTGGGCCCTAGAACACTTCCCTGTGCAACACCTGCTTGTATTTCTTTAAGTTCAGAATACGCTGAGCCATAACGAACTCTAAAGAATCTATTACCTATATAAGATTTAAGGATCTCATAGTGCTGTCTAGGTAGATCCCTATGAAGTTTATACTCTAAACCCTTATACCAAACTTTATCAAAAGCCTGTGCAACGTCTAAGAATATTGCAGAACAAATTTGTTTTTCTTCCCGTGCCTTTTCTATAACATTAGTTATACGATGCACCTGGTCTATCGTCGAGTGTTTATTCCTAAACCCGAATTGATGGGTAGGGATAAGCTTTCTTTGCTCTATAATTGGGTCTAACCTTTTAAGAAGGAGTTTCTCGAAAAGTTTTGAAAATAACGGTAAAAGCGAGGTTGGCCTATATGAGGTAACCTCTGATAAAGGCTTACCTTGACAGATCATCACTGCTTTTAACTTTAACTTCTTTTCTATTAATACCTTTCGTTATGAAGAAGTCGATAATGTCTGGTATTTTCGTTGGGTCAGATGGCCAATAAGTTGGTGATCCAGTCGAAATAAATTCACAGTTAAAATTTCGCCCTGATTTGTAGAGCTTCCTGCCTTTTGATGTTATTAGTCTTGACCCCCAATATGTATGTAAGGATTCACGTTTGTAAGCGTATAAGTAAAATATTGATTAACAAAGAATATTAATAAATAAATTAAAAATGATAATAGCAAGTAAAATATGTTTTTTTTTATTTCGCAACTTCAATCACGCATATGCGGGAACAGATGTTAGATTTCGCAATTAACTTGTGGGAAGTCATGTTCAGTCCATAATTTTTTTTCCCCAGGTTTGAATTAATCTTGACATACTCGTAATGTTATGTTTGGTTAGGGTGGCTGTATATAACAAAATACAGACACACTTAGGCCAGTTACACCACTGGATCTAGAACATAATCGGCTACATTCGGACTTACTAAGAGAACCAACCGGAGCTTTTCTATAAAGCAAAGGATGAATCTGAGATCTATATTCAATCAAAGTCACCAAGGTTATCGAAGAAAAGTGATCCAAGAGTGTTGTATATTTAAAATACTTATCTGATACAAATGTGGCTCACTCGTTTCTTATAAATATTAATATTCACAAGTTAACCAAACACATACATATATAACTCTCCTACTAAATGGACTCTATGCTTTGTACTATGTATATACTATTGAAGTTAGTAAATAAACTCATCTCAAACGAAACACATCGTTTTTTATTAAGTCTAATCACAACGTGGTGTCAGATGTGATTTAAGCACCCACAGTCGTTTAAATAGTAAAATTGGGAACAAAATCCTAAATAAGTTTACTCAAGTGTAATTAAAAAAAAGAAAATAAATAAAAAAATTAAAAATAAAAAAAAATAAAAAATTAAAAAAATAAAATAAAGCAAGTAATTTACAGTTGCACTTAATCAATCAGTCAGGGTGATTAGCTTTTTTTTATAACCTGTGCAGTGTGAGAACCTCGTGGCGCGTTTTAAGTCAAGCTGGCTTAAAACGAAAAAAAAAACAAAATCTGACTCGGGAATTGTGCTGGATTCTATAAGAGAAGAGGAAGACACTCACGACTTTTCTGTAACTGAAGTGAATAGCTCGGAAAATCATTCGTCGACACCAAACCGTACAAAAAAGCGCATGATGGAGGTCTCTTTTGGTAAATGGCTACAACGAATTAGAGAAACTTCAGGTGTATGGAAATAGGACAGTTCCAATTTAGGGTTTAATTAAGGTTTGCGTAGAGTTTAATTGTGAAGAAAAGTTGTTGCCGCTCTTGATAACCAATTCGAAACTAGGTGGAAATATGTTTGACATGAATTGGTTCAACGCATTTTGTTTAAGAATCGATAAAATTGCATGCAGTGTCAACCAATTATCTGTTATAGACTCACAAACTACAAATCCACAATTAAAACAACTTTGTGATAAATATTAATTAATTTTTGGAACTTCTTTAGGCACATTTCTTAACTTCACGGCCAGCCTGCAATTAAAACAAGACACCAAACCAAAATTTTACAAGTCACGCTCATTACAATTCTTTTAAAGCTGAAGCCAAACGCCTCGTTGATGCCGGAATCTGGAAACCGATTAAGTTCAGTCAATGGGCCGCACCGATAGTCATTGCATAAAAGCGCGATGGAGGAATTCGTATATGTAATTCGTGTATGTAATCTTCACTACCCGCGTTAAGAATCTTAGTAAAAAAATATGCAACTTATCTCTCTTCCTGAGTTGGTATTCGGCTTCCTACTTCTCGTCTCCAGAATATGGTGTCCCTCGATCCTTCCTAACGTTCCTTTCTTCGATTCTTCCTCTCTTATTCCTTCCTCGCTTTATGTTAAATCTTTGTAGTCCCCTTCTGGACTCGATAAATCAAAAAATATAGCCAAACTCGCTACTTAGCTCACTTCAAAAAAAACTCCTCAAAAACACTAGCGCTTGTTTGCACTCACTCGCAGCTAACCAAGAAGTGCTGAACTTCCCTCAGTACTTTGCTCAACCGACCAAGAGCCTCTCTCTCAAAATTGGCTTACCGCTTATTCAGCCATTACAGCCCAAGGACGGCCTTATGTGCAGTACTCCGCTCTTTTGCTGAAGCATGCAACCGTTCCTTGAACGCCGCTATCTAGCAGATCTTTCCAGTCTTCCAATGCTCTCTCTCTCTGAAATCGCCCCAACAACTGGCAGTTCAGAAGGTCGGGTTATGCGTTTCCTGAGTTCGCTCGTTACCCTGGTGCCACATCCACAGCAAGCGCTCGCAATTGAGGGGCTAGTAAACGCAAAATGCAATAACCAAAACAGTATCGCGAAAAAATATAAAATCGACGAAGGAACATGAGAAGAAAAGGAAATTTGTCAAACAACGCTTGGCGTTGGACCTAGCGTGGAAGAAACGAGGTTATTGAATCTAAAATGTAGATGTGTCAAACAACGCCTTGCGTCGGACACTCCTGAGGAGGAAGAAACCTGAGTACCAACTCGTATTCCTATTATTATGTTAATAAATCCGCGAACACTAGTCATCCCGGTGGAGTTTCACGCAGATCTGGGGGGGGGGGGGGGGGGGGACTAGCCGATGACGTGCCACCCCATACAAAAGGTCGTGGGTTAGGTTGGGCTCTCGGCCATTGTTGGTACTGGTCGTCTGATGTTTGGCCTGGTGTTGTGTTGAATGTTCGTGTTTGTGTTGTAGTTCGTTGATAATGTTGTGTGTTTAGTGTTACTGGACCATCTCGTTCCCTTCTCTCTCTGGTATGGGTTCTTTGTGGTTGGTCTTCTCGTGCTTGTCTCCTTCATCGTGCGTTCTCGTTGGCGGGCGGTCCACCCACATCAGAGTGTTGCCAACGGTCCGTTGGGCTCTGGTTCCGGGAGTACCTGCTTTGTTATCCCCTCGGAGCAGTTGGAAAGGTGTAAGCACTGAACTGGAAACCAGTTCAGGAACGCTTAACGATCCCATCGCTCTTTGAAGATAACGGAGGGAAGAGAAGTTTTAGTTTAAGAATGCAGGAATCTCCTGATCACGGTATTTATTTTCATTCCCTAAGTTGCTCTCGGTATCATCTGCCCGACTGTTCATGTGGTGCTGTATCTCCTCCACTGATTCTTAATGTAGATGCAACGTGTGATGATAATTGTTTCAAAGTTAAAATAGTAAACAACTTCAAATACTTATTGAGCAAATATGAGTTGGTCTGACCATACTTCGACTCTGAAGCAATATCTGCGTGCATCTATCCGATGTTTGTACCAATTCTGTATACCTAATACTCTACGAACTGTTTATTTTGGAATATTCCATTCTAAATTGCAATACGGTATTGCGTGCTGGGGAGGAGCTTACCATACAAAAATGCATCCACTTCTTGTCTTACAAAAATGTGCTATTCGAAAAATTTGTAATGCTTCTCGTCCCACCCACTTCATAGTGCTCTTTAGGTCTCTAAGAATTTTGCTAGTTAGACACCTGTATTACTGCAAGGTCTCGAAAATATTTTTTATCAGAGGTGGATACCTGCAGAGGCCGATCTCTGACGTCCACAATTTGCGAAGCAACTCAGGCTCCTCTGTAAGCATACCTTACTTTCGCACCACCTACTTTAGAGACTTCTACTCCGTCGTTTGCTGCAAATTATTTAATAAGCTTCCTGTAACGATTCGCATAATTAGATCATTGTCGTCATTTCTAAAAATATGTTAAAACTTGGCTTCTAGATTTGGACCATAATGAAATTGAAGTTCTGCTATCCTATATTGCTTGATTTACTATGCGTATGTCTAATTTTTTTTGTTATCTTTTATTCTTATTTCTACTTTGTATCTAAATATTGTACACCCCACATAATCACATCCAAATGAATTTATTGTATTGAATTTTTTCTGAAGTGGCATTTAACACTATTTGAACTACTGATTACAAATTTCACTAGCTATTCTTAGCATAATTCGATACTTTTTATATAAGCATGAAATCATTTTGTTATCTATGTTAAGAATAATGAAAAAAAAACTTCTAAGCTGCAGTCATACGCAGACACAAAACCGAATGTTTTCATGAAACTATTGTAATACTTGTCCTAGGTGCAAGCATAAATTGAACATGACTTCCCACGAGTTAATTGCAAAATCGAATAGTTGTACCACATGTGCGTGAGTGAATTTGTTGCCACAGTAAATAAGAAAAGTATTTTACGATTACATCGATTGAAATTTCTTATTATATTTCTTTAAATCACAACATTGTTATAATACCATATACAAACTGGTTTTTACATACATAAGCAGAATACAGAGAGTAAGTTCTTCACTCCTTACCCAAATATAATAATTTCCTATGTTTTATCCGTCATCCTTAACAGTTCCGCGAAATAAGCTTTTAACTTTATGGAAACCTTGGCCACTCGCAGGTTCGCATTTGTATATCTTTTGTAGTTTTCCTCGGTGGCGGCATGTTCAATTTGCTTGATTCGTCGACTTCGTCGGCATGCAAGTGTATTTTTATCGCGTCGCTCCTGCTCCTTTGCGGTGCGTTCTTTCTTCGGGAACTTACGGACCATGTTGCTGTTAAATTTGCAAATGTCCTGTACTTTTTTCTTGAGAATTTCCGATGTGTTGATGTTAAGTTCGATGAGTTCATCCTTGATTTTATATGTGGATCCATTGCTCGATGTGCAATCAATTTTCATTGGCCTGCCTTTTGCGGTTTCGGTTGAACTTACTTCGTTTTCGATTTGAACTGCGGACTCCAGACGCATCCGTTTAGAAGGATTGATTTCCAAAGCGCTCTTGGTGTCTGATGGGAAGGAGTCATCTTCCCGACTACGCTTCATGGTGTCGAATTTTTTATGCCGGTATTGAAATACTGCTTCCGTAGACATATTTGAATGTGCAATAATATTATAATACTGGAGTATTTGTAAGGAATTTCTAATGCACACTCTATTGCAAAACACGGGTATTGCAATACTGATGCTGTTTGAGACGATCCTAACTAATTTATACAAAATCAGAATCTTCCCAAAAAGGATAATGAATATGATAATTATCACACCCCACTGACACAAAAGGTAATTAAGGACTAGAGGTAATTTAGGACACTATCTACCTCTTTTCAATACCTATTAAGCATATTAGGGAGTATTGGAAAACAAGTACCTAATTCTTTATTATGTAACATACTTATGGAGGCTTTGGTTTACGATCATGTTATTTGGATCGCTCTGTTTATTGTTTTGAAATGCAACAGGGTGGGTGATTTGGAACCATTATTTTATGTTTTTGTGTACCTGTATAGTGTATATGTAAATAATAGAATCCTTTGCATTAATATGGAAACATTAAGCATATATATATATTAGGGTGGTCCTTATTTTTAAAATTCGGAATTTTTTTTCGAGCACCCATTTTTTTGTTCCTTTACATCTAAAAACATTATGTTATTTTTATTTTTATTTTACGATTACGTTAACACATGCCGCACTTAGCTTAGAGTTTAAAAACCATCGATGCACACGTAGAGTACTTTGGTACTTGTATGTAAACTTCTTCAACTCTTTTGTTGGAAAGTTGCTTTTTTTATTACATCAAAACAAGCGTAGGATTCAAATTTTTAAAGTTCACATGTGTCATTCTGTCAATTGAAAGTTTGAATATCCCCCGGTCAGTTTAATTTGTACAAAATGCCACGTGAAAAATTGTTTTTGGTCGGTGCTATGAAAAATCAAATTCTCGGTTCTAAATTGTCATCAAATGCGAAAAGTGAAGTTAAATCTTGCAAATGGTCATAGACGAGTGTTCAATATTTTGGAAAAAAGCAAGAATTCCTACTCGTGGTCGATGTCATTGTTTAAAGCTATTAAAAAAAAACTTTATGAAGAGCTACGAAAGATTGAAAAAAGTAAGACTGAAACATACAGAAAAAAAGAGTTCGCTTTTGAAGAAACTTTGAACGATTTGTTCGACATTTCACATGCATCAGCCTTGGATTTGATGAAAATTGAAGAGAATAAACAGTTTTTGCTCTTACAGAGACAAAAAGGCCGACCTGGGTGCATGCTTGGAGTGGACCTCAAACTTGCAGCTATGGAGAAAAGAAAGGAGAATCGCGAGATGAGAACTAAACAACGAGTAGAAGATCAAAGTTCATCCATTTCTCTCGAATCATTCATTTTTTTTAAATACATTAAAATTTTATTGGAATCAATTTGCTAGTGGAACTTTATTCTACGTCTTCTTCTGAGAAAGAAGAAATTGTTGTTGAAAATGCTAGCCCTGACTCACCAGTTTCAGATCCGTCAGGCCTCAAAAGAGCACGAGTAGATATGTTAACTCCCAGGCTTTCGGCAGTACTCGACAAATGTAAGATAAGTAACAGAGATGCCGTCCATGACTTGACAGCCTGTATCGAAGCCACTTCCATAGATCCTTCCAAATTTGTTATTAACCGCACCTCTATTAGACTCTCCCGCCAATTTTTTCCTGAACAAACAGCTACTGCCAATAAAAAAAAATTATCGACTTAAGTGTAAGCTTTACCGTCATACATTGGGACTCCAAACTTCTCCCCGATACAACTGTCGAAGGAAAAGTTGACAGACTTCTAATTATTGCTATAATTATACCACGGTGATTGCTACGGAGGCAACAGGCAACGCTTATTCGGATGCGGATTTTCCACACGCGGTAGACTCAGGCAAGAAGTCTTAAGCTTCCGACACGTAAGCGAGCGTATTATGACTATCCTGATCAAGGCAAAATTCGCTAACATAAGCCTAATATGTGTTCATGACCCCACGGAAGAAAAGGACCCTGCCACCAAAGATTGTTTCTACGAGCTCCTCGACAAAACATACGAGCAATGTCCTAAATACGACGTTAAAATCGTATTGGGCGATTTTAACGCCAAAGTAGGAAAGGAGGACATCCTTGGTAGGGCAGTAAGCATAGCCTACACGACACCACGTCTGATAACGGACTAAGGCTAATTGATTTCGCTGTGGAGCGAAATGTCACCATAGCAAGCACATGGTTTCCTTATCTCGATATTCATAAGCAGACATGGCGGTCCAATAATTATGTGACGGTTAACCAGATTGATTATATTGCGTTCGACGCAAGGCATGCCTCCAGTAATCTGGATGTCCGGACCTTCCGAGTGGCCAACATAGACTCGGATCACTACCTTGTTGTAGCCAAGGTACGAATGCCGATATCCCAATCTGAGCAACAAAGAAGAATTACTGTGAGAAAATTTAACGTCGAAAAGCTACAATCGCAAGAGACCGCTAGACTCTTCGCTGAACGCGTATCCCGAAATCTCTCAATCACCCCTATGCCGCCAGCATCAAGTGCCGAAACCAGTGGCAACGCTGCAAACATGCCATCAGAAACGCCGCGACTGATGTGCTGGGTCTCGCTCGCCCACCACCGCGAAACCCCTGGTTTGACGAAGAATGCCGGCGAGTACATGCAGCAAAACCAGAGGCATACAAAGCGGCACTGCAAAGGAAGACGAGAGCTGCTCGTGAGCTCGACGCGCAAAAGAGACGGGAAGAACATCGGCTTCTCCAAAATAAAAAGGAAGAGCATGAGAAGCGCGCGTTCGAGAATATCAAGAGTTTATACTCCAGGAACAATGTACGGAAGTTTTACCAAAAGGTAAAAAGAACATGTCAGAGAAGCAATACCCGTACAGAAACCTGTAGAGATGAAAATGGAAAGCTCGTAGTAGAATCACAGATCCAAGACCTTACCGGTCGAAATTTTCAAGACAGCTGGTGAAGAATTGGTAGAGTGCACACACCAACTCATCTCTAAGATTTGGTCAGACGAGTGTATGCCTGATGAATTGAATCTCAGCATCGTTTGCCCGATCCTCAAGAAAGGAGACCCCCTCAACTGCGCCAATTATAGAGGCATCAGTCTCCTCAACATCGCATATAAGATCTATTCTGCGATATTGTGTGAACGCCTAAAACGTTTATCAAGAGCCTGATTGGACCCTATCAGTGCCGTTTCAGGCCAGGAAAGTCCACCATCGATCAAATCTTCATACTTCCGCAGATCCTGAAGAAAACCCAAGAATTCCAAATCGATACTCACCACCTCTTTATCGATTTCAAGGCCGCATATGACACCATCTATAGACAAGAGCTTTATAAAGCCATGTCTAGTTTTGACATCCCTGCCAAACTTATTCGTCTGTACAGGCTGACGACGGAGAACGCTAGCTGCTCCATCATCATGGTACTTCTTTAACATTGTACTTGAATGGATTGTGCGAAACTTACAAGCCAACACCGGAGGCACAATCAATACAAGTCTGTACAACTGCTTGCATACACAGACGATATTGACATAATTGGAAGAACTCAGCGGGTTGTCACTGGTGCGTTTGCAAGCATTGAGACGGAAGCGCCCGAAATGGGTTTAGCGATAAATGAGGGCAAAAGTATATGCTGTCAACAAGAAGGGAAAATCAGCATCGAAGAGCTGTACAGCGACATCGGCCTAGTCAAAAAACTGCATACTGGACGTCTGAGAGGGCTAGGACATGTAGAGTGAATGGACACCAACGTTCCGGCCCGCAGAGTTGTAGGTGGCAGCCACAAGCTCAAGGGGACCTCGGCCGACTTGAAGTGCGCAACTGGAAGCAATTAGGTAACGACCGAGCTAAGGGAGAGGCTTGTTGGTTGAGGCCTAGGTTCACCCCGAACTGTAGTGCCACCTAAGTAAGTAAGAAAGAATGCATCTCATTCCGCGTTCCATAACATTCAGATTTCTCCCGATAGTACTTTAAAAAGCCTAGTCGAAATGGAACTCAACTTTAATCCTGGCCTCTATTTTCCTTCTTCTTCCTCCTCTTCTTCCTTTTTCAGCGACGTTATGATCCGAAAATAAAGGATCGTAACGCTGCCATTTCACCGTGTTTCTACTGTCCGCCTGTGGGGCATTTGACCTCAGAAAATATCGGCAGACCTGCCGATTTTGAATCGCTCGGTTACTGATGCCACTAAAATGCCGATTTCATCGCATTTGTGTGATCCAGGCGTTTATGGGCCTGCCTCTCCTGCCTCGTGATGTCTTTCAAACGTTGATTGATATTGCCTTTTTAAGACGGTTCAAATGATCTCTTCTTTGAACGTGGCAATACAAGCTGAGCGGGTGGCACTCTATCTTCGGTACGATGGTTTCCTTGACGTGAAGGCTTTCTCGGATCTTCGAACTTCTTATTCGATCAAGCTTTGTCACTCCTGCTGTCATCCGAAGCATCTTCATCTCAGCTGTCGTTAATTTACTCTCATACTTTTTGTACATCGTCCAACATTGTGAACCGTATGTGAGCGCTGGACGCACAACTGCGGTGTAGAGCCACAGCTTATGTGGCATTTTTCTGTCACAGAACAGCGGAATTTCCTCGCCACTTCATCCACCCTACGCTTACGCGATGATTGATATCGGCATCGCGGGTTGCTTTGCTACCTGGCCTTGATTTTCCATGCAATTCAATTCTTTGTTCAATTCTTCAACTCTTAATTGTTTTCAGGATAATTCTGCGAAGCCCTTAAGAGGCTTTTCTGCAGAAGGTTGTTTTTTTTAAAAGATGTATTACAATAAGGATATTCACTTCAACTCGTAAAACATTCGTAAACCTACGTGGTTTACGTGTTTTATTATCGCTTAAATGAGCTGTCAAATTTTATATGAAAAATTATTTACGAGAGCCCCGTAAATTTCTGCGACTATTTTATCTCGGAAATCACCCTCGGAAAATTACACAGCTGTCGAAAACTGTGCTGCTGTCAAATTTGATTGAAACTGTGGCAGAGGTGGGAATACAATTTAATAAGTTTTTTCTTTTCACTAATTTTCGGCATTTTCATATGTTTGGCGCCAGTTTGATGGCAGTTGCGGATTCAATTACGCAACTTGTTTCCGAGGGATTTAAAGCACCTCGTAAATTTACAGAACTACGAGATGAGTAAATTTATCAGTTAAATGTATGCTTAATGTATTCTTGGCAAAAATAAAAAATAAATAAAAAGTTTTAAAATATATAAATTCTAAAGATAAGTTTTATAAATAGCTGCCGTAACTCGCGGGGCTGGGTACACCGCTGCCAGTAGTCCACTACGGCAGTATGGACGCTGCCGCCAGCCCATTAAGGGCTTCTCCGCTACCACCTCTATTCCAAGGTACTTACTAAACTTGGAAATTCGTTAACGTCCTGTGATCCGGATATTATACAGTAGGAAAATTTATAATGAATATACAAAGTTAGGACTCAATGAAGTGCTTTAACACATAAATTTAAAGAAGTTAAGAAAGTGGAGTTAATCGATTTGGCCTGTGAACGGCTCATATAATAGTCGGAGGCAATCGGAAGCTAATTTCATAATTCTGCGTCAAGTTTCCTTCAGTACTGTCAATAGCAAAAGTAGCCCATAATAGGCGTATGTGTTCGGAAGTAATTATGTGGTTCATAGCCATTCACAGCTATGCAACTGTCAAATTTTCGTATGAAACAGCAAATGGATTCGGTCTTTCGTAAGTGATCAAAAGTGAACGAAAAGGCTATTATGGACGCACAATACAAATCCTTTTTATTCGCACTGTTTCGGAAGTGGTCGTACGAAACCATTCTTCTTTTAAGTCAGCCTTAAACCATACACATTACATACCAAATCGAGTGCGATTGACGTTGAAGACGATGACAATGAAGTTGTAACAATGTTGTTTTGTTTTTCTTCATTTCGATATCCCGCGAAATTATGGAAAAGAACATTTCTTTTGCAGTAGGTAGCAAGCCGTTTAAGATTTTATTCATTGTTTGAGGCCATAAAAGATGTACACTTTGGAATTTACATACATATGGTATATTAAAAACATTTGTACTCATTAAAGTTGGTGGCATATTTACCCCGTTTATATGCAGAGTCGAGTAGTCGAGTCAGGTTCGAGTCCAGATTTCGGTCTGAGTATTTCTACACACCGAGTCGAATGGTCCAAAAGTCCAAATGTGGTCGATCTGACAGATGAGTATAGCAGACACACTGGTTTTAATTGTGTTAGTGTTCTGTTTAGTTCTATTTTTTGGATTTAATAAATATGAAATAACTGAACAGACAACCTTACCCGCAGCCAACCATGAACTTAATCAAAACAAAGCGATTTCCCACCCCGAACAACAAAAGAAAAAACAAAAAACAAGAAAGCGATCTCACACACACAGAGACAACATGTCAGTTCAACCACTTGACCTAGGTATACATGCATTTTTTGGACTCGACCCAGCTCTGTAAGCTGAGTTGAGTCCAGTCGAACCCATTTGGACTCGAAAGGCGTTTTTACGCATTTGGAACCAGTTCCGACTCTGCATATAAACGGCGTAACTAGTACTTTGTTTCGCATCCTTTATTTTGCATGACGACACTTATCTCTTCAAACAATCGGTTAAGAAAAAAAACTGCTACCTATAAATAAATTAAGGATTTCCCGGTGAAATATGAGTGTTGCACCTTTGTTTTTATGAAAACAATTAAAGGAACATAACTACACACCGAGTAATTTGTGTATACTAAATTCAGTACAGAGACTAATACCGAATTGATCATATTTATTATCCTTGCAGGTATATTGTTATTTAGTATAAATTAGCTAGGATAACCTCAAACAGCATCAATCTTGCAGGACGCGTAACAGTGTGCACCACAAATTTCATACACGTACTCCAGTTCTAAAACATTATTTGATATGGCTACAGAACCAGCATTTGAATACAGGCACAAGAAATTTAACATCGCCAAACGAAGGCGTGAAGATGACTCCTTCGGATCAGAAGAGCCAAATTTAAGTAAATACGTCCCTCCCTTCCCGAAGAGACACAGAGGAGAAATCAGTCAGAGGACTACCGAATCATCAAACCAAGACGAGAGTGAACTTGATATTGAAATGGGAATGATGAATTTAAATGGATAAGAGCTGGATGAAGGCATCAGTCCTCCTCAATGCAGGCTGCGTTCCGAAAAATTGATGAGACCTGCAACTTTCCGAAAAATGAACAGAGAAGGCGCTACACAAGGACTACTGCGAAAACCCGAAATTATTATAATAGATTAAAGATAAGGATTCACGTTTGTAAGCGTATAAGTAAAATATTGATTAACAAAGAATATTAATAAATAAGTTTAAATTGATGATAGCAAGTAAAATAGCATTTTTTTTATTTCGCAACTTCACTCGCGGATATGCGGAAACAGATGTTAGATCTCGCAATTAACTTGTGGGAAGTCATTTTCAATTCAAAATTTCCGATCTCCAAATTTTTATCAATCTTGACATAAGGTTAAGTTAGGTTAGGGTGACTGTCTATCTGTACCAATATACAGACACATACAGACTAATGATGGGCATAATCGAATGATTTAAAGAATCGAGACATTGACGAGGCATATGAGTGCTATCTCAAGACATTGTCTAAAACTAATTGAATGATTTACTATACCTAGTTTCTACGAAGCAGCGAGAACCGAGAACGAGCACAAAGGGTAAACATCTCGTAAGGGTAAATAACTCGAGACATCGTCTACAATCATTCGAGTGATCTCCTATGCCTACTTCCTACGGAGCAGCGAGAACCAAGAACGAAGGCAAACAGTAAACACAAACGTCTCATGTCTCGAATAATCATTCGAGATATGAGTGCTTTATGTATATGAGAACATCCCCAAGTGGTTGAAAACACAAACAAAATTCTCGGTTCCGCTCCTATCACGATCACGGTTAATGAGATCATTCGAATGATTTTAGACGATGTCTCGAAATATTTACCCTTTCGAGATGTTTACCCTTTGCGCTCGTTCTTGGTTCTCGCTGTTTCGACAGAAGTATGTAGGTATAGTTTATCATTCGAATGATTTCAGGCGATATCTCGAGATGTTAGAAGAATCGATTATATCTTTCGAATGCTCCCATCACCAGTCACAGGTAGCTTCGCTTTTGATGATTGATCCCAGATATTGAATTTTTTTTTCTCTAAGCCCTGTTCCATTCAAATGAATGTCTGGAATAGGCATGATTGGATCAGAGAACGGGTAGCACAAGTACTCGATCTTTTTTGGAAGGACGCGGTACTCATTTGCCTCCAAAACGTTCACCCACTCGTTAAGTGCTCATATCAAGGAGGTAGGATCCTCACTAATGGATCCATCGCTTGCAAAAACTAACTGATGTACTCTGGAGTACTGTCACTTTATCTTCAAGCAGATAGTCAAAGACGGCAATAGAGAACAAAGGACTTAAGATGCTTCCCTGGTTTACCCCGACTTTGATTGGACACAGTTCGGTTTCTCCAGCGGGGAATCTTTCTCTTGTATTTGCTCCCTCAAACATGTCCATAGTCATCTGTACATTTGTACAATAGGTTTCTGGAAGCCCTCGATGTCTTGACGCCACCCATGTCAAATCTGGTGCTTGTCTGACGAACGCCTTCTCAAAGTCAACCAATACAGTATGCAATTCTTTTAAGGTATTACGATGTTCTCCATTATGATCCTTATACTTTGGATTGTATCTGCGGTTAATTTGGCCACGACAAACCCGCATTGATCAGATAGCCGCACTACTTGTCGCGGTCGGCAACCTTATACGCGCTTAACTTTCCCTCCATTGGTTCGGTATTGGATCACCCCTCATAAGTGAAAGGATGAAGATTCTCTGAACCCAATGTTTCCCATCTATTTTCAGAACTCAGAGGTTATCTCGCCTGGCCCAACCAAAAAAAAAATTGTTTTTAACAGTATTTGACCACTTCATTAACTTCTTCGACTGTAATGTCGGGTATTTCTTCACAGTTAGCGGTGGCTTCACCACTAGAGACTGCCCACAACGAGGAGTACTATCACCATTAATGTGTAACCTAGTAGTAGATGTGCTTTTGCAATAACGTGAGGGGTTAGAGTGAACCAAACCAAAACCACTTTGGTACCTACGTTAAAGCGTATGCAACCCATCTTATTGGAAGGTATTAGAGTCAACCCACAAAAACAGGTCAAATATCTCGGAACACACTAAAGCCGTTATGGTGTGCAGGAGCGTACATAGATAGATAGATTGATTTATTCAGTATACGAGTAATTCATATATTGTATAAAAACAAAATGTGATTTTCTTAAATCTATTAAAAGCATGGCTTGAATAGCCATCTGCCCAAGTTTGACAACATAATATACATCCACAATTAAAAACCTTCTTCAATAATAGGTCTCCTGTATTTTGTTGCCTTTTCGCAATATGTGTAAAGTTGAACGCAATCTGCGCCATTTAAAACCATTAAAGGACACTATCTACCTCTTTTCAATTCTTCAGCATATTAGGGATCGTTGTAGGCGTACCCCACAGGCGGATCAGTAGAAATGCATTGAAGTGGGAGGGTAATGTTCTCTTGTTTTCGGATCATAACCTCGCAGAAATAGGAAGATGAAGATTAGGGAGCATTGCAAATTAAGTAATTCTTTATTAGTTATGGATGCTATGGTTTAAGACCATGTTATTTAGATCGTTCTGTTTACTGTTGTAAGATGCAACACGGGAGGTGATTTGCAACCACTATTTTATGTTTTTGTGTACCTGTATATGTAGATATAAGAATCCCTTGCATAAATATGGAAACATTAAATGCAGATTGATAAACGAAGCACGTACGAAAAGTGTGCGATAGTGACCGCTAAACCTTTATGAAGTTTGGAACGAAAATTCCATATGTGTATCCGTCCAATAGGAGTTGTTTGAGTTAAGTTAAGTTTAAGTTGTTTGAGGTCCTCATCTACTTGCTTGCGCCATCTGCCGAGAAGTCGTTCTCTACACATTGTATCGGAGGACGTTATTTTTTTGTATCTGCAATTCGTTTATGGAACCGCCTTCCACATGAATTGCAGACAATCAGAGAAAGCTTTTTATTTATTTATCAAATAATAGTATCACAATTTGACTACTATCATGTAAGCAACAAATTTTGTAATTTCTCTTAACAATTAATGCTTCTAAAAGATACCTTTATCTTGTAGCATAATGTAAGAAATGTTATTTTCCACAATAAATACAATAATAATACTGTGCCGGCCATCTGGTTACACCGATGGCAGTAACCGATTTCGGGAATATGAGCGCTGCCATTGTGCCCAGCATGGGCTAATCCGCCATTGTCTCTTTTCAACACCCTAACTCAGTATTGTAAAATCTTTATAGACCACAGCTCCAAATATGTTGAAGTATCTCACATAAGGTATTCGCCATTTGTAGACGCCGTCGTTGATTCCATCAAGAGAACTCTATAGCCGCACGTCCCTCTTGTGAGGGTCTCTTACTAGGTATCTGAAGGGCATCATGCAGCCATTCAAGTCTATCATTCCACGTACAGACACGAAGATGGTTGTCCATGAAAATTCCTTACCGACCTCTGATCTGAATGTGCCAAGGCACCTCGCACAAGGTGTTCACTAAGTTTAACCTATCTGGCACTGTAAACGCCACCATTGACTCCATCTAGGGGATTCGTCCGCTGCTGTCTGGAACAGGAAAAAATACCCCAGTGAGACAAATTTCTTTGTACTTTATTCATGAAAAAGGTAAAACAGTTAACTTATCAGTATTTTCCAATGATTTGTTTCTCAACTTGTGGCCAATAATACTTCACATAGAACGATTTGCTGCAGGTACCGAAACCGAGAAAATTATGATTACCAATAAATTATAGAAAATGAGGAACTTGAAGCTTCTGTAAGTGAAGCCGATTTTCCGTTGCTAAATAATAGCTTTTTTCATAATGCTTTGCATGTTTCGTTTAATTTTTCTGTTTTAAATTCATTTAGTTCGGATAAATCCAGAGAAAACGTGAAAATTGATTTTAAAAAAGCAGATTATACTGCAATAAATAATTTTTTAAGTCCAATCAACTGGCAGGGCATTCTCGAATGTCCTAGTTTAGATGTAGCTTTCTCAGTATTTAGAAACATAATTGAATCTGCAATTTCTAGGTTTGTGCCGGTTAAACGTGTGATTAATTCTAGTAAGCCTATCTGGTTTAGTAAAAGCTTATCTAAATTGAAGAACGTCATGAATAAGGTGCATAAAAGAAGTAAAATCAATACACTTTTGCAAGGCGAGTTTCGTCAATTAAAAAGAGAATATGAGTTCTTAAAGAAGTTCGTGTATAGGCAATACATTTCATCAATTGAGTCGAATATAAAACTTGATTCTAAAACTTTCTGGACGTTTATCAATACCAAACGGAAATCGCTTGGCATACCATCTAAGATGACTTATAATGGAGTTACTAGTGATGATTTAAAGCAAGTCTGTGACATGTTTGCGTCGTTTTTTCAATCAAATTTCGTTGATAATTCCATTGATTGTAATTCATTACTTCATAATGAAACAATTACTGATTTAGGTTTCTTTTCCTTAACTGAAGATGAAATTCTGCTGGAATTCTCCTCCCTCGATTCGAGCGCAAGTGTTGCGCCTGATAATTTTCCACCTTTATTTTTTAAAGCGTGTAAGCTAAGTCTTGTCCAGCCTTTAACAATTATATATAATATGTCTTTGAAAAGTGGTGTATTTTTAGATTGCTGGAAGCATTCATTTATAATACCCATTCATAAATCTGGGTCTAAAAGCAAAGTGGATAACCAAGCTACAATTAATTCCAAAAATATTTGAAGCTGTTGTTAAACGGAAGTTATATGCTGCTGTGCGAAATCACATTTCGGAGTGTCAACATGGCTTTGTTAGTGGTAGATCGACTTCTACTAATCTAGTCATTTTTACTAAATTTTGCCTTCTTAATATGGAAAAACGCCTTCAGGTGGACTGCATATATACTGACTTCTCTAAAGCATTTGATCGGGTTAATCACAGCGTTCTTGTTAAGAAACTGGGATTACTTGGTTTTCACTCTAGTCTCTTGAGATGGCTTACAAGTTATTTATTTAATCGCAAGCAGCATGTGAAGATAGGTCCTATGCTTTCTAAGGAGATCCTGAATTTCTCAGGGGTACCCCAGGGAAGTCATCTCGGCCCGCTTCTCTTTGTCCTTTTTATCAATGACTTACCAAATTTTGTTTCAGGCTCTAATTACCTTTTATATGCAGATGACGTAAAAATGTTTAGGTCAGTGAGATCCGTTTCTGATGCCTTGGGCTTACAAAATGATATCAACCGTCTTAGTGAATGGTGTTATTTAAACGGCTTATTCTTTAACATTTATTAAATGTTCGGTTACATCTTTCAAGAGCTTAAGAGAGAGGTAGAATCACTAAAAGAGGAAAACAAGGCGTTAAAGAATTCACTGTTGCAAAGAGAACGGGAAATTACCCCACCCCGTGCAGCTAGTCCCAAATATCACACGGATGAAGAAGAGCTAGCACGCGAAACAAATGGGGTCTCAAAGAAAAGACCCAGCAAAAAACGAAGAGCCGGTTCTTCACCTGAAGTCGAGCCACGAAAACAAGACAAAGAAAAAGACTTGAAACAGAAACAAACTCACGACAAATTACGTCCCCCGCCTGCAATAAACGTCGTCGGCTTTACGGACTACAATAAATTGCATTGCCTTCTTAAGGGAACTGTGACATCGGAATTTAAAGTAACGTCATTCCGAAACAATGATTGGAAAATTAATGTAGTTGACTCTGACGGCTACCGAGCAATATCGAAAAAACTAAACGCGGAAAAGATCCAGTGGTTCACCTACGAAAATAAATCAGAAAGACCACTCCGTGTTATAGCAAGGGGTCTCCACCCCTCGTGCACTAAAGATGACACTATAAATGACCTTAAAGGAAAAGGCTTGAAAATTATCGACGCAATTAATATCTTAAAGAAGATAAAGCAGAAAACGGAACAAGGCAATGAAATCTTGGTCAAGCATGGACTTCCGCTCTTTATGCTAACCTTCGATAGAAGCGAAAATATAGACGATATTTATAACGTAAAAAGTATTTTGAATATCGTAGTTAAAATCGAGCCTATGCGTACGAATACACGATCGATACCTCAGTGCAAACGCTGTCAAGGTTTCAATCACACCCAGTCGTATTGCCAAAAAGAACCGAAATGTGTAAAATGTGCCGGGAACCACTTATCAGAAAGGTGTGACTTAAATAAGCAGGCTCCGGCGACCTGCATAAACCGATACACCCGAACCCAAGCTTAAGAGATCGTAAAACCGATAAGCCCAAGACCGCTAAGCCAGTCAAAACGAAGCGACCGATAAAGGGAAATAAAAAAATTGCGCAAGAGAACGTCGCTGGTCCAAGTGCAGCGGAAAAACCGCCACAGGTTGACGCGAGATCGTACGCGCAAGTCGCGTCAAACGAAAACAAATTAAGATCAGCTACAACAGATCCGGTTAGCCAAATATTTACCATTATATTGGAAAAATTTGAGGAGCAAACTAAAGTTAATAAAATTATACTTGACAAATTGAGCAAGCTCGAGTTCAAACCTCGCAAGACAATCAAAAAAACGTGGAACGCAAACGGCCTTCTGAAAAAAATCGACGAGTTAGAAGTGTTTCTACGGAAAAATAACATTGACATATGTTTGGTATCGGAAACACACTTAAAAAAGGGACTTAGACCCAAAATAAAAGGCTACAGCGATTACCATGCGAATCATCCTTCGGAAAATGCGAGAGGCGGGTCCTCTCTTTACATCAAAGACTGTATTAAGCACTCCGAAAACATAGAAATAGAATTTGATTCTATGCAAATAAGCTCAGTCTCCGTAAAAATAAACCACTTAGACTACAACATCGGATCTAGTTACTTCCCTCCGGGATATAAGCTAGTAGAAGACGACCTCGTTCGTCTCTTTGACTCACTCGGACCTAATTTTGTCTTAGGTGGTGACTTTAACGCGAAACACACTTTCTGGGGATCAAGATGCAATTCGACAAAAGGCAGATTATTGTACAAAGCCAGCATGAAACGTGGGGTGAATTTTTTTTCGACAGGAAAGCCAACTTATTGGCCAACTGACAAAAATAAAATCCCTGACCTCGTCGACTTCTTTATCGCAAAAAGGTTAACTAAAGATTTGACGGAAGTCGAAGAATGCTATGATCTATGCTCAGATCACTCGGCAGTCACTCTGAAAATAGGTGGAAGTCTAGTAAAAAAAGAAGGACCGCCTAGGTTAACTAGTAACACAACTAACTGGGACGCTTTCAGAAGAGACTGCAAGGAAAATGTTGCTTTAAATGTACCGCTAAAGACACCGTTCGAAATAGAAGAAGAAATCGACAAACTCGTCGAAGCCATTCAGAGCTCAGCGTGGAAAAACACTCCTTTGCGAAAGACAGAAGCGCGGAACAATAAAGTCAAATACCAGCCTGAAATCGAAGACCTCATACGAGAAAAGAGGAGAGCGCGCAAGAGATGGCAACAATCCCGCGCGCCACCGGATAAAACTTATCTGAACCATCTTTGTAACAAGCTTAAAAAAGTGCTGCAGGACCTAAAAAATCACGAGACTTCTACTTACCTCGAGGGTTTGACCGCTGATAAGTATTCAAACTACTCTCTATGGAAAGCCTTGAAGTCCATAAGGAAACCTGTAATGCACTCGCCGCCAATTAGGAAAGCTAACGGGGAATGGGCAAAAGAAGATAAAGAGAAAGCAGAATTATTTGCCGATCACTTAGAGGAAACGTTCAAGCCGTTCGATGGACAACCGTTGATCGAAGATCCGAATGTTAATATGGCACCCGACAACTTTAGAGTAAAAACCGTATCCCTGTCCGAACTTCGAATGACAATACAAAAATTGAAAAATAACAAGGCTCCGGGATATGATTTAATCACTGGCGAAATTTTGAAAGAGCTACCGAAAAAAGTGCTGGTTAAGTTGCTCTACATTATAAATGCTTCCTTAAGACTATTATATGTTCCAAGGCAATGGAAAGTCGCCGAAGTTATTATGGTTCCGAAACCGGGGAAATGTGCAAATGACAAGAAATCATATAGACCCATTTCACTTCTGCCAATAATATCTAAGGTCTTCGAGAAACTTCTGCTGAAACGATTGCAACCAGTAATTGAAGAAAGACACTTGATCCCGGATCATCAATTCGGGTTTCGGGTCAAACATTCCACAATCGATCAGGTGTATCGAATAACGAACGAGATTGAAAAAGCTCTAGAAGGGAAAAAAATATGCTCTAGCGCTTTTCTCGACGTATCGCAAGCCTTCGACAAGGTATGGCACGAAGGCCTAAGGTATAAGCTAAGGGTAATCTTACCGGAAAAGTTGTACAGAATATTGGAATCTTATCTTGAAAACAGACTTTTCCGTGTTAGACACGGGAGTGAATATTCGGATTTCAAAGATATCTACGCCGGTGTTCCACAAGGAAGTGTTCTCGGTCCAATCCTGTTCTTGCTCTACACAAGAGATATACCACAAGATGAAGGGACCGTTGTAGCAACGGTCGCAGACGACACGGCTATCCTCGTAACGGATGAGTCAGTCGAATCATCAACGGGAAAACTCCAACGAGCTTTGAACAATGTATGCGAATGGACAAAAGCCTGGCGAATAGTCCTCAATGAGACAAAATCAACGCATGTCAATTTTACGTTAAGAAAGATAAACAACGTACCTATATCCATTAACTCGGTACAAATACCTTACGCAAACGAGGCAAAATATTTAGGAATGACCCTAGACGCAAAACTTAAGTGGAAACCACACGTTAAAAAGAAGCGCGAAGAGCTCGAAATCAGATTTAGAGAAATGTATTGGCTACTCGGAAGATACTCGAAGTTAAGCGTATACAACAAACTGCTTCTGTATAAGCAAGTGCTAAAACCGTCTTGGACATATGGTATACAACTTTGGGGTTGTACCAAACCAAGCAATATGGCTCTACTGCAAGCATTTCAAAATAAAATGCTAAGAGCAATCGTGAATGCTCCTTGGTATATAAGGAATAGTGATATTCACAGAGATCTAGGAATTGCTACCGTGAGGGACGAAGTAACAAACTTTGCTCGCAAACTTCGTACCCGTCTTCATGTTCATTGCAATAATGAAATAATCCGTACTATGGACGTGACAAACCTTGAGCGCCGACTACAAAGAACAAGACCTTTCGACCTAGCGCCGTAAGGAAAAATCGCATGTAATGACGGTATTAGTAGGTGCCTTCACTGGAAAGCTACCTACCTAACGCGATTAACACTACAGAAGCTTAAACTACTCGTTAAGGCAACTTAGTCGTAGTCATCACAAAAAATGAAAATATGAGAGGAACGAATTTCCTACTACTATGAGTACGCGCAGCCGGTTCTCATAGTGCCTCTCTGAGGGGGTGAGGTTTAGCCCGTAGGCATATACTGACTAGCACTGATGGCATTGTCAGATATATGAATCGGGCATAACCAATGGTACGGACCATTGGTATCTTTTGAAGATTCCTGCACCTCCAGGCGCAACCAAAAAAAAAAAAAAAAAATCTTTCAAACGCATCGCCTGTTGTCTACGAGTCTAGGATTCAGAATTCCTTACTGAATAGAGCTTCTAGTCAGAAAGATTTAGGCGTTGTTTTTGATGATGAGCTTACTTTCTCCTTGCATTTTGATTACGTTATTTGTAAAGCTAACCGTATGTTATGCTTTTTGTTTCATAACTCTAAGGACTTTCAGGACCCATTTACTCGTAAGTCCCTTTATATTTCGTTAATACGTTCTGTACTTGAATACTGCTGCGTAGTTTGGAATCCTTACTACTGTAATACTGAAACTCGTATTGAGAAAATTCACAAACGGTTTACGAAATTTGCTCTTCGAAATATGTTGTGGAATGGTGAAATGCCTTCATACGAAGCTAGATGTGCTCTAATTGATTTGAAACCGCTTAGTAAAAGAAGAATTTATTACTCTGTACTTTTTGCTCATGATGTCTTATCTGCTCACATCGATTGTCCGCTTTATGCACCATCTCGCAATCTACGACTTAGACAAGAGAGTTTCTTTTATGTTTCTAGACATTGTACTAATTATGGTCAGAATGACCCTATAACTACGGCTTGCGTTCACTACAACAAATACGAAAATTTAATAAATTTCAATATGAGCAGAATGCGTTGTAAAAGTGCTATTTTGAATTCTCCTTAAACTTTAAACTTTAATGTTTCTTTTTTTTTTTAATTTTGTATTTTGTATCTTACTTTTATTTTTATTTTTTATTGTTTAATACTACATTTTGTAAATATTATATTATTATATTCTATAATTGTTATATACTTGTACATTGAAAGTTGTCTAGAAAAAGTTTGTACGCTTTAAGACGAATAAATAAATAAATAAATAAATAAAAAAAAATATTTCTTTTGCAGTAGATAGCAAGCCTTTTAAGAAGTTATTCATTGGTTTGGGCCATAAAGCCTGTACGCTTCTGTTACTACAGATCTGGCAACGCGCTAACTTAAATTCCGAACGCACCCTCGTGACAGATGTCAACCTAAGTGTCACGAACGACTTAAATTTCTTTCTTTTTCTTTGGCGCATGGCATCATGTGAAGACGTAAAAGAGGTTAAGGAAGAATAAAACTAAGTAAGAACAATTTAATTTATTTATAAAAGACTTATGTCCTTGTGTCTAGGAATTTTTTAATCCAAATAAACGGGATTTATTGTTCTCACTCTGGATTGAAGAAATTGTTTTCTTTCGAAACACTTTGGAATTTATATTAAAAACATTTGTGCTCATTCAATTTGGTCACATACATATTTATTTTTTATGACTACACTTATCACTTTAAACACTAAAATGACTCTTAATGGCACCCAAAAAGAGCGGAATCGATTAGAAAAAAAACCGCTACCTAAAAATAAATAAAGGATTTCCCGGTGAAAAATGTGTGACGCACTTTTTGATCTGTTTATCATGAAAACAATTAAAGGAAAATAACTACACACCGAGTAATTAGTGTATATTAAATTCAGTACAAAGACTAATAAAAAAGTGATCATATTTATTATCCTTGCAGGTAGATTGTGATTTAGTATAAATTAGCTAGGATAACCTCAAACATCAGCATCAGTCTTGCATCAGTCATTTGCTACAGAACCAGTATTTCAATACCGGCACAAAGAACTTGACATCACCAAACCAAGCCTCACCAAGCGAAGGCTTGAAGATGACTCCTTCGTATCAGAAGCGCCACTTTTAGTTTATAGCGATTCAGACATTGTATACGTCCCTCCGAAGAAACACAAAGGAAACACCAATAAGAGAAGGACCAAATCACCAAAAAAGAACCAGAATAAGAAAAAAAGAAGTAATAAGACGGATCTGATCAATTTAAATAAGCCAAAGCTGGATGAAAGTATCAATCCTCCTACTCGTAAATTCAATCTGTGTTTCGAAAAATTAACGAGATGTGCAACTTTCCGAGAAATGAGCAAAAAAAAACACTGCAAAACTTCATAGGGAAATATATACCCAAAGTTTTAATAATAGATTGAATGGTGAATAACGGAATTTCTTTGAAAATCTCGAAAGACACAGTGGGGTTAGAAACCCAAAGTAGTGTGGGACTCTAACCGCGCTAAAAACTCCTCCTTGATCATGACCAATCAACTAGTGATCGACAAAGATTTTATTTTCAACGTTAAGTCGGGTTTGTAATTGTCAAAAAAGTTCATGGGGCTTGGTTCTTCTTAACCTACGAATATTATTTCGAACATTTAAGACATCGTCTATCTCAGGATTGATATGCATCTGCAAACGCTCGTTGTGACGCATTGCGTACTTTTTAATTGTATCTGCTACGAGGTCGATCTGCAAATCTCGATGCAAGTCACTATTTCTAATGTACCATGGGGCATTCACTATTCCCCGAACGATCTTATTTTGAAATGTTTGCAACATTTGAACATTTGTTTTCTTTGTGCAACCCCATAATTGGATACCATATGTCCAAACGGGTTTTAATATCTGATTGTATAATAGGATTTTATTCTCAATGGACAGTTCTGAGTTATATCCTAACAACCAATAAAGTTTCTATATCTAGTATTTAGATCTTCTACTTTCTTTTTTACATGCTCCTTCCATTTCAGTTTAGCATCCAGATTCATACCGAGATACTTAGCTGTGTTAGAGTAAGGAACTACTTGATTATTAATAACCACGGGAAGAATAGTTATTTTTTTATTTGTAAAATTGATATGGATGGACTTTGACCCATTAAGTTCAATTCGCCATCGCTGCGTCCAATCACATATCTCATTAATTGAATTTTGTAGTTTTTCTGTAGCTTTAGCCACACATCCATCTGTTGATAGAAGAGCAGTGTCGTCTGCAAATGTGGCTATCATGGTATCACTCGCATGCGGTATATCACTCAATCAAAGTCACCAAGGTTATCGAAGAAAAGTGATCCAAGAGTGTTGTATATTTAAAATACTTATCTGATACAAATGTGGCTCACTCGTTTCTTATAAGTATTAATATTCACAAGTTAACCAAACACATACATATATAACTCTCCTACTAAATGGACTCTATGCTTTGTACTATGTATATACTATTGAAGTTAGTAAATAAACTCATCTCAAACGAAACACATCGTTTTTTATTAAGTCTAATCACAACGTGGTGTCAGATGTGATTTAAGCACCCACAGTCGTTTAAATAGTAAAATTGGGAACAAAATCCTAAATAAGTTTACTCAAGTGTAATTAAAAAAAAGAAAATAAATAAAAAAATTAAAAATAAAAAAAAATAAAAAATTAAAAAAATAAAATAAAGCAAGTAATTTACAGTTGCACTTAATCAATCAGTCAGGGTGATTAGCTTTTTTTTATAACCTGTGCAGTGTGAGGACCTCGTGGCGCGTTTTAAGTCAAGCTGGCTTAAAAAGGAAAAAAAAAAACAAAATCTGACTCGGGAATTGTGCTGGATTCTATAAGAGAAGAGGAAGACACTCACGACTTTTCTGTAACTGAAGTGAATAGCTCGGAAAATCATTCGTCGACACCAAACCGTACAAAAAAGCGCATGATGGAGGTCTCTTTTGGTAAATGGCTACAACGAATTAGAGAAACTTCAGGTGTATGGAAATAGGACAGTTCCAATTTAGGGTTTAATTAAGGTTTGCGTAGAGTTTAATTGTGAAGAAAAGTTGTTGCCGCTCTTGATAACCAATTCGAAACTAGGTGGAAATATGTTTGACATGAATTGGTTCAACGCATTTTGTTTAAGAATCGATAAAATTGCATGCAGTGTCAACCAATTATCTGTTATAGACTCACAAACTACAAATCCACAATTAAAACAACTTTGTGATAAATATTAATTAATTTTTGGAACTTCTTTAGGCACATTTCTTAACTTCACGGCCAGCCTGCAATTAAAACAAGACACCAAACCAAAATTTTGCAAGTCACGCTCATTACAATTCTTTTAAAGCTGAAGCCAAACGCCTCGTTGATGCCGGAATCTGGAAACTGATTAAGTTCAGTCAATGGGCCGCACCGATAGTCACTGCATCAAAGCGCGATGGAGGAATTCGTATATGCGGAGACTTCAAAGTGTCAGTAAATGCACAACTTACCATAGATCAACATCCAATTCCTAGGGTTGAAGAGCTCTTTTATAAACTTCAAGGTGGTAAAATATTCTCAAAAATATATTTATCGGATGCTTATTTACAGGTGGTACTCGATGAGCATGCAAAGGAATTGCTAGTTGTTAATACTATCCTCGGTCTGTACCAGTACCAACGATTGCCATTTGGTATCGCCTCAGCACCTGCGATATTTCAAAGATTACTAGAGCAGATCTTTTCTGGAGTCGACCACGTCGTGAACTACGTTAACGACATAATCATCACAGGACGAAATGACAAAGAGCATCTCCAAAATTTGGAGGAGGTTTTCGAACGCCTTCTGGAAAGTGTACTTCGATGCAAGCGGAGTAAATGCATTTTTATACAGCCCGAAGTCACTTATTTGGGACATTTAATAAATGTAAGAAAATTACTCAGACCTAAGGGCATTAAACAATTGGAGGCTTTCATTGGAAAGGTAAATTACTACAATAAATATGTCAACAATTTCTCGGAACTGTGTGCTCCCATAAACAAGTGACGTAGAAAGGATGCACAATTTAAATGGCAGGAGCAACAAGAGCAAGCTTTCCAAGAGTTAAAACGTCAAATAACTAACACAACTAACTTACTTACTTACTTAGGTGGCGCTACAGTTCGGGGTGAACCTGGGCCTCAACCAACAAGCCTCTCCATTTAGCTCGGTATTTAGCTAATTGCCTCCAGTTGCGCACTCCAAGTTGGTCGAGGTCCCCTTGAACTTGTGCGCCCCACCTACAGCGATGATTCCCTCTACTCCGTCGTCCCTAGGGATTCGATTCGAAGACTCTACGGGCCGGAGCGTTGGTGCACATTCGCTCTACATGTCCTAGCTATCTCAGACGTCCAATACGCAGTTTTTTGAATAGGTCGATGTCGCTGTACAGCTCGTATAGTTCGTGATTGAATCTTCTCCTCCAAAACCCGTCAACGCAAATGGGACCGAAAATCTTACGAAAAATTTTTCTCTCGAAGCGACCAAAGATATCTTCATCCCCTTTTAATAAAGTCCATGTTTCAGCGCCGTAAAGCAGGACTGGGATGATCAGGGTCTTATACAGAGTCTCCTTAGTAGTTCGAGATAGGGCCTTACTGTTGAATTACCTTATAAGCCCAAATAAACAACGATTGGTAAGAGTTATTCTTCGCTTGATTTCTGCGCTGATGTTGTTCTCAGAGTTTATAGCAGAGCCAAGGTAGACAAAGTCCCTTACTACCTCGAAGTTATAGCTGCCCACGGTGACGTTTTGTCCAATTCGTCGGTGTTGGCTTTCCCTTCTTGTTGACAGCAGGTTTCCTTTTTCATCTCTACAGGTTTCTGTACGGGTATTGCTCCTCTAACACGTTCCTTTTACCTTTTGGTAAAACTTCCGTACATTGTTCCTGGAGTATAAACTCTTGATATTCTCGAACGCGCGCTTCTCATGCTCTTTCATCTTCTTTTGGAGAAGCCGATGTTCTTCCTGTCTCCTTTGCTCGTAGAGGTCACGAGCAGCTCTCGTCTTCCTTTGCAGCGCCGCTTTTTAGGCCTCTTGTTTTGCTGCATGCACTCGCCGACATTCTTCGTCAAACCAGGGGTTTCGCGAAGGTGAGCGAGCGAGACCCAGCACATCAGTCGCGGCGTTTCTGATGGCATTGCCACTAGTCTTCGGCACTTGATGCTGGCGGCATAGGGGATTGAGAGATTTCGTGATACGCGTTCAGCGAAGAATCTGGCGGTCTTTTGCGATTATAGCTTTTCGACGTTAAATTTTCTCACACTGATTCTTCTTTGTTGCTCAGATTGGGATATCCGCATTCGTACCTTGGTTACAACAAGGTAATGATCCGAGTCTATGTTGGCCGCTCGGAAGGTCCGGACATCCAGAATACTGGAGGCATGCCTTGCGTCGATCGCAATATGATCAATTTGGTTGATCGTTACATGAATGCAGTATGAAGTGGCTGTTGTATCAAAAGTGGATTATTTTGTATGGATCCTGAAAGTTTATGTATGGATTGATAGGCAAAGATGGTCATTTGTTGTTGTGTATAGGTCACCGAGCTCGTCTGTGAATGATTTTATTGACTTTTTTACGAATTGGTGTGTTGAATGGTTGGAGAATGAAAACAATGTTGTTGTTATGGGAGACTTTAATATTAATTTACTTGCGAACGACGGTAATAAAATGAAAATGATGGATAGTATTGCAGATCAAGGGCTAATAGAAATAATAAGACAACCTACCAGAATAGTTGATACATCACGATCATTAATTGATTATGTGTTAATACGACCGGATATGTGTAGCATTGTTAATGCATGTATAAAGGAAGATTGTAAAGTATCGGACCATGAAACAATAAAAGCTGAAATAAAGTGTTTAGGACAACATGATGTTATTAAAAAGCGAAAATGTCTTAAATATTCGAAGGTAAAATTTGATAACATTTTAAACAGTATAGGCTTCTCCGATCTATATTACGTGGACAATTTCGTTGAGATTACAAAGTTATTTAGTGAGAAAATAGAAAAGTGCTGTGAAGACATGACGGTGGAAAAAGTTGTTAAAGCAAATATTGATTGCAAATGGTTCTCAACAGATTTGCAACGAATGAAACGAGAAAAGGTGTTAGCTTTTAGAACTGCAGTGTATAGTAACGCGGAGGCAAATTGGAAAAAGTATAAAATGGTTCGTAACATGTTTAAGAGAAAAATTTTGGAAGCGAAAAATAGATATACAGTATCCCAAATTCAAGTTAATAGTGGTAATCAAGAAAAAGTGTGGACGGTGCTTAAATCCTTGATAATAAAAATGAAAAAAGGTAGTGATATTCCATGTGTAAAATTTGGTCAGCATTCGTTAAATGATCCAACACAAATAGCAAATGGTTTAAATTCATACTTTGTGGACAGTGTTCGAGATATAAATAGATCAATACCATATGTGCATTACATCCAACCAATTATAAATGTGTCTTGTACGTTCAAATTTCGATATTGTGACGAAAGAACCTTATGTGATACTATTCGGAAGTGTAATAACAAGAAAGACATTATTGGAATTAACCGAGATATGATTTACAAGTCAATAGAAATTATAGGTCCTATACTGATGAAAATATTCAACGCATCCTTACAATCTGGAATTTTCCCTCATAATTGGAAGGAGTCAACTATTATACCAGTTGAGAAAGTAGTCAACACAGCCAATTGTGAGGAGTTTCGTCCTGTTAATACGCTACCAACCTGCGAAAAAATTATGGAACGATTAGTGGCTAACCAATTGCAGGTCTATTTGGAGGTGAATGAATTGTTTATTAAAGAACAGTCTGGATTCAGAGGAGGACACTCATGTGAGACAGCATTAAATTGGCTATTATTTGAGTGGAAGAAAGAATTAGATGATGGTAATTCCGTGATAGCTGTCTTCTTGGACTTCAAACGAGCCTTTGAAACGATTGATAGAGACATATTAGCACGAAAACTAGAACTGTATGGTGTTAAAGATACTGAGCTCAAGTGGTTTAGATCATATTTATCGGGAAGATCACAAAGGACTAAGGTGAGCGATGTGTTGTCGGACCCAGTGGATGTTGACTTGGGTGTGCCTCAAGGATCGGTGTTGGGAGTAATTCTTTTCTTGTTATACATTAATGACATTAAACAATGCGTGCAGTATTGTAAAATTATGTTATTCGCGGACGATACTCTAATTTATGTAAGTGGAAAGAATGTGGAGTGTATGCATCAGAGATTGAATGTGGCTTTAGAGAATGTGAATAGGTGGCTTAAAATGAACAAATTAAAATTAAATGTGAGAAAATCTAAGTGTATGAAATTTAAGTTGGCTGATCCTATTATAGTGCGAATGGATGGAGACATTATTGAATGTGTGGATTATATTAAATACTTAGGTGTAGTGTTGGATTCTAAGCTAAATTTCAAATCTCACACAGACTATATATGTGGGAAGATAGCAAAGAAAATCGGTTTCTTGAGAAGGATAAGAAAAGTATTAACATTCGAGAGTGCAATTTTAATTTACAATACCATCGTGTTGCCACATTTTAATTACTGTTCCACTCTGTTATATGCTAGTCAACAAAGAACAAAAGATAGGCTTCAATTGTTGCAAAACAAGGCTATGCGTGTAATCTTGAAGTGCAGTATTTATACTCCAATTCGAATAATGCTCGATACTCTCAAATGAATGAATATTGAGCAGAGGCTATTACTCAGTGCTATGATCTTCATCTATAAAATGAGAAACAACATGCTGCCCGAATACTTAGAATCAAATCTCGTACGCGTCGGTGATGTTCAGCCGTATAACCTGAGGAATTCGCGCAACTTTAGACCGAACAGATTTAACAGCAGCTGCGCACAGTGTTCATTGATGTATAAGGGATTGATCGCATTTAACAGCTTGCCAAATGAAGTAAAATTAGAGACAAGAATTTTAGTATTCAAACAGAAACTTATTTTGTTTATTAAAAGCAATTATTAGAGTGCCGAGTGTTAGTGATTGGTGTTTAATTTGTTATATACTGTAGTAAATATCGATAAATATGTATATTGAAGTAATTTTTTTTTTTTTTTAATTGTATCTTTTTAATTATTTATGTTCATCAGTTTTTCTGTTACTATTTGTATTCATATTATCCAAATTGTTATTTGTAAAGTTCGTAGAGCTAATAAAATTATTCATGTGAGCTATAGAACCAGGACTATGCTCCATCAGAGTCTAATCTACTAGTGGATAGGTAAATCTCAGCTATCTGCCGAGATGTGAATAACTCTATATATATTGGACCGCCATGTATGTCACATGAATATCGAGATGAGGAAACAATGTGCTTGCTATGGTGACATTTCGCTCCACAGCGAAATCAATTAGCCTTAGTCCGTTATCAGACATGGTGTCGTGTAGGCTATGCTTACTGACTGCCCTCCCAAAGACGTTCTCCTTTCCTATTTTGGCTTTAAAATCGCCCAATACGATTTTAACCTCGTATTTAGGACATTGCCCATATGTCTTGTCGAGGAGCTCGTAAAAACACTCTTTGGTGGTAGGGTCCTTTTCTTCCGTGGGGGCATGAACACATATTAGTCATAATACGCTCGCTTACGTGTCGGAAGCTTAAGACTTCTTGCCCAAGTCTGCCGCGTATGACAAATCCGCTTCCGAATAAGCGTTGCCTGTTGCCTCTGTAGCAGTCGCCGTAGTAGATGTCACAGTTTTTCATCCTCTTTTTGCCCGGCCCATCCCATCGCACTTCCTGGATGGCGGTAATATCTGCTTTGTAGCAGTCTAGGGCGTCTGCTAGTTGTTCGGCTGCACGTGGTCTGTAAATGGACAGAACATTCCACGTACAGATCCGAAGGTCATTGTCCTTATTTCGTTTGCTGGGGTCGTCATTAGTTGAGTCATCCTTATCCGAGGCTTTTGCTTGTTTCTGAACCATCGATTTTTTACGTGGTAGGGAAGTTACCCCGACGGCGCAACCCCCAACCTGGAGGTCCAGTTCCTTAATTATTCCCCTAGGACGAGGGGCCGAGTACACCGGTGCCAGTAGTCCACTACGGGAGTATGAGCGGTGCCGTTGGCCCATTAAGGGCTCCTCCGCCACCATCTCTATTCCAATGTCCTGACCAACATTGGAAATTCCTTACCGACCGGTGATCCGAATACGTCGAAGCAGCTCGCGCAAGGTATTCACTAAGTTCAACCTAACTGGAACTATAGACGCCACCGTTGACTCCGTCTAGGGAATTCGTCCACTGCCGCCTGGAACAGGAAAAAGTGCTCTAGTGAGAAAACACTCTTCCCCCCCCCCCCCCTCTCTCATCTGCTGCCGCCAAGAATCCTCCAAACGGGGTTGGTTACCCATTTCTTGGATTAAAGTACTAGGCACCCGGCTGTCACCGTGTGGAGGTTGAGGGTAGGAGTTGGTAGGCATCAGCTGAGTGAAAACGCTTGTGTTTTCATATGATCGCATGCACTACCGTTTGACCAGCCTACAACTAACTTAGTTCATTTTAATGATAGCTATCCTATTATATTAGCCACAGATACTTCGGGTTATATAGGCGCCGGCCGTAATTTCACATATTTTTCCGATTGGCTCTGAACGGCCTATTGCGCATGCCTCGAAGACGTTAGGTATTCAACAACGTAGATATGGCCAATTAGAAAAACAGGCTTTATCCATTGTATTTGGAGTAGTTAAATTTCATCAGTATTTGCATGGACGTCAGTTTATCCTCTATACTGACCATAAGCCCTTAACTGCAATTTTTAGCCCAAATAAGGATTTACCAGTGATGAGTGCTAATCGCCTACAGCGTTGGGCAATGATACTTATGGGTTACAAATATAGTATTTGCAATAAGTCCACCCGACAAAACGCCAATGCTGATGCATTTTCCCGTCTCCCTGCAGGCCTGATCCCGACTTTCATAGTGAAATATGTTTCCAATTAAATAAGGAAATTCAAACAGCTTTGGAAGAATTTCCTATATTCGCCACAACGGTAGCAGAGTATACGAAACTTAAAGATGATGAAAAATAAATCGCACCTTTTTTCAACCCCAGGCTTTCATTAAGTATAGAAAACGATGTGATTTTGCTCCAAACGGATTTTATCCGTGTAGTTATCCCAACATCTCTTCAAAATCGAACTTAGCAAATGTTAATATAATACGCACCCAGCAACTTTGTTTTTTTTTACGCTGGGAGGTGGTAATCTTCAAAAGACGAAACTGAGCCCGTACTCAGTAATAGTGTGGGTCTTTTACCCACTAACCCCTTCTCCCTTCTTACCCTTTCTCCCTATGGTATCGCTTTTTTGGCATTTCATCTTAGGGGGTTTTTGACTTAGTTTTCATTTGAATTCGTGTTAGTCCTGTTGGACTCTTTTCTCTCACGTTCCAATATTCTTAATTTGCTCATGATATTTTTGGCAATTTCAGTCACTGCATCCCAAATTTTTTGGCATTTAAGCATTTCATCAACTATGTTTTCGGGGGTTAGTGCCACGCCTAAATTCTGATTCAGTGTTTCCCTCTCGTCTAGAAACCTTGGGCATCGAAAAAACACATGTTCGCCATTTTTAATGCAGTCAGCACATCGTGGACAATAGGGGCTGTCGTCATGCTTGTATTTATGCAGGTACTAGCTGGTTGTACCCGCTTCGCTGGGTCTTTTAATATGCGATTTCAAGTATGTACACTTCTTTAGAGCACTTGTAATAGGCTAGGGGAAAGTTTTGGGGGTTGGGATTTGAAAGGAACAGGAAACAAGGATGTGGATGGGACTTTAGGAAGGGATACTTCATATCCAAAATATTCACAATTTATTCTTTTTGTTCTTCATCAGCAAAAAAAAGGTAAATTTCAAGAGAAAGGTGACAACGGGAAAAAAAAACTTAAACTCGGTTTCTCCCACCGGTAAGAATATCTCAGGTAAACGTTTGTCACCTTATTTTAGTTTACTTTAACTGTTTTCCTACCTAGAGAGAGCTCTGTATAGGTATCCACTTTAAAACGGACGTGGGAAACGAAATTTGTACACGTAAGTCCTATTTTCATTAAATTTCACTAAATTCACCTTACTTACACAGGAATGAATATAAAAAAAGAATGTATATATATATGTAAGGACACTAGCTGATATACTTGTATGTAATTTTTTTACAATTATTCAACAAATTTTACGGCATTCACAAAAAAAAAACTTTATACTGTATCTGTATATATATAATATATATATGTATAAAAAGTGTGTATCTATATATATGCATGTGAACGAAACTATAAATATATAAAAGGATATATTTATTATACCTAATACAAGCGGGTGGGGCTTCCCGGACGCTGTGCAAATTAACTTTTTACATTCACACTCTTGCTACCGGAGCTCAGGTGAACTTTTATTCTTCCAATAAAATGTAAATATAATTCTTTTATTGTATACTCGTATATATATCGGGTGGGCCATCTAGTGATTTCTTTTTAAATCATAGGTTATTTTGACACTGGCAACTGTTTCCCGCTCGAAAGCTTGACAGAAAGTCAGTATCATACCTCCGCGGAACGAAATGAGTCGCTTTACGCTTGAACAACATTGGGAAATATTGAAAACTTAATTCCAAAGTGAGTGCTGTGTAGCCCAAACAGTGCGTTTTTTGAAAAGAAGTTTTGGCCGAAATGAAGCACCCACCGCGCCTGCTGTACGCAAGTTTGTGCAAAAAGTTCGTGAGACTGGTATGCTAGTGGACAACACTCATGGTCACCGTCGTCGTACGGTCCGCACAGACGAGAATGTGCCTGCTGTAGCCGAGAGTGTGAGACTCAATTCACGAACATTTCACGCACTAGCCTGACGAGAATTCTGCACAAAGATCTGGGATTATTCGCTTACAAGGTCCAATTGATTCAGCAATTGAAAGCGCACGACCATCCGCTTCGTTATCGTTTCGCAGTTTGGGCCTTAGAGCAGCTTGAATTGGACAACGATTTTGGGTGAAAAATCATCTTTTCTGACGAGGCACATTTTCATCTCGGCGGCTACATTAGCAAACAAAATTGCCGCGTCTGGGGCTCGGAAAACCCGCACGTTATTGTCGAGAAGCCAATGCATCCACAGAGAGTGACAGTTTGGTGCGGTGGCATCATTGGACCATTTTTCTTCGAAAATGAGGCTGGGAACAGCGTTTCGGTCAACTGTGGGCGTTACAGAGCCATGTTAACGACTTTTTAAATCTGGGTCTAAAAGCAAAGTGGATAACCAAGCTACAATTAATTCCAAAAATATTTGAAGCTGTTGTTAAACGGAAGTTATATGCTGCTGTGCGAAATCACATTTCGGAGTGTCAACATGGCATTGTTAGTGGTAGATCGACTTCTACTAATCTAGTCATTTTTACTAAATTTTGCCTTCTTAATATGGAAAAACGCCTTCAGGTGGACTGCATATATACTGACTTCTCTAAAGCATTTGATCGGGTTAATCACAGCGTTCTTGTTAAGAAACTGGGATTACTTGGTTTTCACTCTAGTCTCTTGAGATGGCTTACAAGTTATTTATTTAATCGCAAGCAGCATGTGAAGATAGGTCCTATGCTTTCTAAGGAGATCCTGAATTTCTCAGGGGTACCCCAGGGAAGTCATCTCGGCCCGCTTCTCTTTGTCCTTTTTATCAATGACTTACCAAATTTTGTTTCAGGCTCTAATTACCTTTTATATGCAGATGACGTAAAAATGTTTAGGTCAGTGAGATCCGTTTCTGATGCCTTGGGCTTACAAAATGATATCAACCGTCTTAGTGAATGGTGTTATTTAAACGGCTTATCCTTTAACATTTATTAAATGTTCGGTTACATCTTTCAAACGCATCGCCTGTTGTCTACGAGTCTAGGATTCAGAATTCCTTACTGAATAGAGCTTCTAGTCAGAAAGATTTAGGCGTTGTTTTTGATGATGAGCTTACTTTCTCCTTGCATTTTGATTACGTTATTTGTAAAGCTAACCGTATGTTATGCTTTTTGTTTCATAACTCTAAGGAATTTCAGGACCCATTTACTCGTAAGTCCCTTTATATTTCGTTAATACGTTCTGTACTTGAATACTGCTGCGTAGTTTGGAATCCTTACTACTGTAATACTGAAACTCGTATTGAGAAAATTCACAAACGGTTTACGAAATTTGCTCTTCGAAATATGTTGTGGAATGGTGAAATGCCTTCATACGAAGCTAGATGTGCTCTAATTGATTTGAAACCGCTTAGTAAAAGAAGAATTTATTACTCTGTACTTTTTGCTCATGATGTCTTATCTGCTCACATCGATTGTCCGCTTTATGCACCATCTCGCAATCTACGACTTAGACAAGAGAGTTTCTTTTATGTTTCTAGACATTGTACTAATTATGGTCAGAATGACCCTATAACTACGGCTTGCGTTCACTACAACAAATACGAAAATTTAATAAATTTCAATATGAGCAGAATGCGTTGTAAAAGTGC
Source organism: Brachypalpus laphriformis (assembly GCA_945910035.1). Lineage (NCBI taxonomy): Eukaryota > Metazoa > Arthropoda > Insecta > Diptera > Syrphidae > Brachypalpus > Brachypalpus laphriformis. The sequence continues at coordinate 190,480,090 of OX246753.1, read as the reverse complement.
TATTTTGAATTCTCCTTAAACTTTAAACTTTAATGTTTCTTTTTTTTTTTTAATTTTGTATTTTGTATCTTACTTTTATTTTTATTTTTTATTGTTTAATACTACATTTTGTAAATATTATATTATTATATTCTATAATTGTTATATACTTGTACATTGAAAGTTGTCTAGAAAAAGTTTGTACGCTTTAAGACGAATAAATAAATAAATAAAAAAAAATATTTCTTTTACAGTAGATAGCAAGCCTTTTAAGAAGTTATTCATTGGTTTGGGCCATAAAGCCTGTACGCTTCTGTTACTACAGATCTGGCAACGCGCTAACTTAAATTCCGAACGCACCCTCGTGACAGATGTCAACCTAAGTGTCACGAACGACTTAAATTTCTTTCTTTTTCTTTGGCGCATGGCATCATGTGAAGACGTAAAAGAGGTTAAGGAAGAATAAAACTAAGTAAGAACAATTTAATTTATTTATAAAAGACTTATGTCCTTGTATCTAGGAATTTTTTAATCCAAATAAACGGGATTTATTGTTCTCACTCTGGATTGAAGAAATTGTTTTCTTTCGAAACACTTTGGAATTTATATTAAAAACATTTGTGCTCATTCAATTTGGTCACATACATATTTATTTTTTATGACTACACTTATCACTTTAAACACTAAAATGACTCTTAATGGCACCCAAAAAGAGCGGAATCGATTAGAAAAAAAAACCGCTACCTAAAAATAAATAAAGGATTTCCCGGTGAAAAATGTGTGACGCACTTTTTGATCTGTTTATCATGAAAACAATTAAAGGAAAATAACTACACACCGAGTAATTAGTGTATATTAAATTCAGTACAAAGACTAATAAAAAAGTGATCATATTTATTATCCTTGCAGGTAGATTGTGATTTAGTATAAATTAGCTAGGATAACCTCAAACATCAGCATCAGTCTTGCATCAGTCATTTGCTACAGAACCAGTATTTCAATACCGGCACAAAGAACTTGACATCACCAAACCAAGCCTCACCAAGCGAAGGCGTGAAGATGACTCCTTCGTATCAGAAGCGCCACGTTTAGTTTATAGCGATTCAGACATTGTATACGTCCCTCCGAAGAAACACAAAGGAAACACAAATAAGAGAAGGACCAAATCACCAAAAAAGAACCAGAATAAGAAAAAAAGAAGTAATAAGACGGATCTGATCAATTTAAATAAGCCAAAGCTGGATGAAAGTATCAATCCTCCTACTCGTAAATTCAATCTGTGTTTCGAAAAATTAACGAGATGTGCAACTTTCCGAGAAATGAGCAAAAAAGACACAGCAAAACTTCATAGGGAAATATATACCCAAAGTTTTAATAATAGATTGAATGGTGAATAACGGAATTTCTTTGAAAATCTCGAAAGACACAGTGGGGTTAGAAACCCAAAGTAGTGTGGGACTCTAACCGCACTAAAAACTCCTCCTTGATCATGACCAATCAACTAGTGATCGACAAAGATTTTATTTTCAACGTTAAGTCGGGTTTGTAATTGTCAAAAAAGTTCATGGGGCTTGGTTCTTCTTAACCTACGAGTATTATTTCGAACATTTAAGACATCGTCTATCTCAGGATTGATATGGATCTGCAAACGCTCGTTGTGACGCATTGCGTACTTTTTAATTGTATCTGCTACGAGGTCGATCTGCAAATCTCGATGCAAGTCACTATTTCTAATGTACCATGGGGCATTCACTATTCCCCGAACGATCTTATTTTGAAATGTTTGCAACATTTGAACATTTGTTTTCTTTGTGCAACCCCATAATTGGATACCATATGTCCAAACGGGTTTTAATATCTGATTGTATAATAGGATTTTATTCTCAATGGACAGTTCTGAGTTATATCCTAACAACCAATAAAGTTTCTATATCTAGTATTTAGATCTTCTACTTTCTTTTTTACATGCTCCTTCCATTTCAGTTTAGCATCCAGATTCATACCGAGATACTTAGCTGTGTTAGAGTAAGGAACTACTTGATTATTAATAACCACGGGAAGAATAGTTATTTTTTTATTTGTAAAATTGATATGGATGGACTTTGACCCATTAAGTTCAATTCGCCATCGCTGCATCCAATCACATATCTCATTAATTGAATTTTGTAGTTTTTCTGTAGCTTTAGCCACACATCCATCTGTTGATAGAAGAGCAGTGTCGTCTGCAAATGTGGCTATCATGGTATCACTCGCATGCGGTATATCACTCAATCAAAGTCACCAAGGTTATCGAAGAAAAGTGATCCAAGAGTGTTGTATATTTAAAATACTTATCTGATACAAATGTGGCTCACTCGTTTCTTATAAATATTAATATTCACAAGTTACCCAAACACATACATATATAACTCTCCTACTAAATGGACTCTATGCTTTGTACTATGTATATACTATTGAAGTTAGTAAATAAACTCATCTCAAACGAAACACATCGTTTTTTATTAAGTCTAATCACAACGTGGTGTCAGATGTGATTTAAGCACCCACAGTCGTTTAAATAGTAAAATTGGGAACAAAATCCTAAATAAGTTTACTCAAGTGTAATTAAAAAAAAGAAAATAAATAAAAAAATTAAAAATAAAAAAAAATAAAATAAAGCAAGTAATTTGCAGTTGCACTTAATCAATCAGTCAGGGTGATTAGCTTTTTTTTATAACCTGTGCAGTGTGAGGACCTCGTGGCGCGTTTTAAGTCAAGCTGGCTTAAAAAGGAAAAAAAAAACAAAATCTGACTCGGGAATTGTGCTGGATTCTATAAGAGAAGAGGAAGACACTCACGACTTTTCTGTAACTGAAGTGAATAGCTCGGAAAATCATTCGTCGACACCAAACCGTACAAAAAAGCGCATGATGGAGGTCTCTTTTGGTAAATGGCTACAACGAATTAGAGAAACTTCAGGTGTATGGAAATAGGACAGTTCCAATTTAGGGTTTAATTAAGGTTTGCGTAGAGTTCAATTGTGAAGAAAAGTTGTTGCCGCTCTTGATAACCAATTCGAAACTAGGTGGAAATATGTTTGACATGAATTGGTTCAACGCATTTTGTTTAAGAATCGATAAAATTGCATGCAGTGTCAACCAATTATCTGTTATAGACTCACAAACTACAAATCCACAATTAAAAAAACTTTGTGATAAATATTAATTAATTTTTGGAACTTCTTTAGGCACATTTCTTAACTTCACGGCCAGCCTGCAATTAAAACAAGACACCAAACCAAAATTTTGCAAGTCACGCTCATTACAATTCTTTTAAAGCTGAAGCCAAACGCCTCGTTGATGCCGGAATCTGGAAACTGATTAAGTTCAGTCAATGGGCCGCACCGATAGTCATTGCATCAAAGCGCGATGGAGGAATTCGTATATGCGGAGACTTCAAAGTGACAGTAAATGCACAACTTGCCATAGATCAACATCCAATTCCTAGGGTTGAAGAGTTCTTTTATAAACTTCAAGGTGGTAAAATATTCTCAAAAATATATTTATCGGATGCTTATTTACAGGTGGTACTCGATGAGCATGCAAAGGAATTGCTAGTTGTTAATACTATCCTCGGTCTGTACCAGTACCAACGATTGCCATTTGGTATCGCCTCAGCACCTGCGATATTTCAAAGATTACTAGAGCAGATCTTTTCTGGAGTCGACCACGTCGTGAACTACGTTAACGACATAATCATCACAGGACGAAATGACAAGGAGCATCTCCAAAATTTGGAGGAGGTTTTCGAACGCCTTCTGGAAAGTGTACTTCGATGCGAGCGGAGTAAATGCATTTTTATACAGCCCGAAGTCACTTATTTGGGACATTTAATAAATGTAAGAAAATTACTCAGACCTAAGGGCATTAAACAATTGGAGGCTTTCATTGGAAAGGTAAATTACTACAATAAATATGTCAACAATTTCTCGGAACTGTGTGCTCCCATAAACAAGTGACGTAGAAAGGATGCACAATTTAAATGGCAGGAGCAACAAGAGCAAGCTTTCCAAGAGTTAAAACGTCAAATAACTAACACAACTAACTTACTTACTTACTTAGGTGGCGCTACAGTTCGGGGTGAACCTGGGCCTCAACCAACAAGCCTCTCCATTTAGCTCGGTATTTAGCTAATTGCCTCCAGTTGCGCACTCCAAGTTGGTCGAGGTCCCCTTGAACTTGTGCGCCCCACCTACAGCGATGATTCCCTCTACTCCGTCGTCCCTAGGGATTCGATTCGAAGACTCTACGGGCCGGAGCGTTGGTGCACATTCGCTCTACATGTCCTAGCTATCTCAGACGTCCAATACGCAGTTTTTTGAATAGGTCGATGTCGCTGTACAGCTCGTATAGTTCGTGATTGAATCTTCTCCTCCAAAACCCGTCAACGCAAATGGGACCGAAAATCTTACGAAAAATTTTTCTCTCGAAGCGACCAAAGATATCTTCATCCCCTTTTAATAAAGTCCATGTTTCAGCGCCGTAAAGCAGGACTGGGATGATCAGGGTCTTATACAGAGTCTCCTTAGTAGTTCGAGATAGGGCCTTACTGTTGAATTACCTTATAAGCCCAAATAAACAACGATTGGTAAGAGTTATTCTTCGCTTGATTTCTGCGCTGATGTTGTTCTCAGAGTTTATAGCAGAGCCAAGGTAGACAAAGTCCCTTACTACCTCGAAGTTATAGCTGCCCACGGTGACGTTTTGTCCAATTCGTCGGTGTTGGCTTTCCCTTCTTGTTGACAGCAGGTTTCCTTTTTCATCTCTACAGGTTTCTGTACGGGTATTGCTCCTCTAACACGTTCCTTTTACCTTTTGGTAAAACTTCCGTACATTGTTCCTGGAGTATAAACTCTTGATATTCTCGAACGCGCGCTTCTCATGCTCTTTCATCTTCTTTTGGAGAAGCCGATGTTCTTCCTGTCTCCTTTGCTCGTAGAGGTCACGAGCAGCTCTCGTCTTCCTTTGCAGCGCCGCTTTTTAGGCCTCTTGTTTTGCTGCATGCACTCGCCGACATTCTTCGTCAAACCAGGGCCAGCACATCAGTCGCGGCGTTTCTGATGGCATTGCCACTAGTCTTCGGCACTTGATGCTGGCGGCATAGGGGATTGAGAGATTTCGTGATACGCGTTCAGCGAAGAATCTGGCGGTCTTTTGCGATTATAGCTTTTCGACGTTAAATTTTCTCACACTGATTCTTCTTTGTTGCTCAGATTGGGATATCCGCATTCGTACCTTGGTTACAACAAGGTAATGATCCGAGTCTATGTTGGCCGCTCGGAAGGTCCGGACATCCAGAATACTGGAGGCATGCCTTGCGTCGATCGCAATATGATCAATTTGGTTGATCGTTACATGATCATTGGACCGCCATGTCTGTCACATGAATATCGAGATGAGGAAACTATGTGCTTGCTATGGTGACATTTTGCTCCACAGCGAAATCAATTAGCCTTAGTCCGTTATCAGACATGGTGTCGTGTAGGCTATGCTTACTGACTGCCCTCCCAAAGACGTTCTCCTTTCCTATTTTGGCTTTAAAATCGCCCAATACGATTTTAACCTCGTATTTAGGACATTGCCCATATGTCTTGTCGAGGAGCTCGTAAAAACACTCTTTAGTGGTAGGGTCCTTTTCTTCCGTGGGGGCATGAACACATATTAATCATAATACGCTCGCTTACGTGTCGGAAGCTTAAGACTTCTTGCCCAAGTCTGCCGCGTATGACAAATCCGCTTCCGAATAAGCGTTGCCTGTTGCCTCTGTAGCAGTCGCCGTAGTAGATGTCACAGTTTTTCATCCTCTTTTTGCCCGGCCCATCCCATCGCACTTCCTGGATGGCGGTAATATCTGCTTTGTAGCAGTCTAGGGCGTCTGCTAGTTGTTCGGCTGCACGTGGTCTGTAAATGGACAGAACATTCCACGTACAGATCCGAAGGTCATTGTCCTTATTTCGTTTGCTGGGGTCGTCATTAGTTGAGTCATCCTTATCCGAGGCTTTTGCTTGTTTCTGAACCATCGATTTTTTACGTGGTAGGGAAGTTACCCCGACGGCGCAACCCCCAACCTGGAGGTCCAGTTCCTTAATTATTCCCCTAGGACGAGGGGCCGAGTACACCGGTGCCAGTAGTCCACTACGGGAGTATGAGCGGTGCCGTTGGCCCATTAAGGGCTCCTCCGCCACCATCTCTATTCCAATGTCCTGACCAACATTGGAAATTCCTTACCGACCTGTGATCCGAATACGTCGAAGCAGCTCGCGCAAGGTATTCACTAAGTTCAACCTAACTGGAACTATAGACGCCACCGTTGACTCCGTCTAGGGAATTCGTCCACTGCCGCCTGGAACAGGAAAAAGTGCTCTAGTGAGAAAACACTCTTCCCCCCCCCCCCCCCCCCCCCCCCCCCCCCTCTCATCTGCTGCCGCCAAGAATCCTCCAAACGGGGTTGGTTACCCATTTCTTGGATTAAAGTACTAGGCACCCGGCTGTCACCGTGTGGAGGTTGAGGGTAGGAGTTGGTAGGCATCAGCTGAGTGAAAACGCTTGTGTTTTCATATGATCGCATGCACTACCGTTTGACCAGCCTACAACTAACTTAGTTCATTTTAATGATAGCTATCCTATTATATTAGCCACAGATACTTCGGGTTATATAGGCGCCGGCCGTAATTTCACATATTTTTCCGATTGGCTCTGAACGGCCTATTGCGCATGCCTCGAAGACGTTAGGTATTCAACAACGTAGATATGGCCAATTAGAAAAACAGGCTTTATCCATTGTATTTGGAGTAGTTAAATTTCATCAGTATTTGCATGGACGTCAGTTTATCCTCTATACTGACCATAAGCCCTTAACTGCAATTTTTAGCCCAAATAAGGATTTACCAGTGATGAGTGCTAATCGCCTACAGCGTTGGGCAATGATACTTATGGGTTACAAATATAGTATTTGCAATAAGTCCACCCGACAAAACGCCAATGCTGATGCATTTTCCCGTCTCCCTGCAGGCCTGATCCCGACTTTCATAGTGAAATATGTTTCCAATTAAATAAGGAAATTCAAACAGCTTTGGAAGAATTTCCTATATTCGCCACAACGGTAGCAGAGTATACGAAACTTAAAGATGATGAAAAATAAATCGCACCTTTTTTCAACCCCAGGCTTTCATTAAGTATAGAAAACGATGTGATTTTGCTCCAAACGGATTTTATCCGTGTAGTTATCCCAACATCTCTTCAAAATCGAACTTAGCAAATGTTAATATAATACGCACCCAGCAACTTTGTTTTTTTTTACGCTGGGAGGTGGTAATCTTCAAAAGACGAAACTGAGCCCGTACTCAGTAATAGTGTGGGTCTTTTACCCACTAACCCCTTCTCCCTTCTTACCCTTTCTCCCTATGGTATCGCCTTTTTGGCATTTCATCTTAGGGGGTTTTTGACTTAGTTTTCATTTGAATTCGTGTTAGTCCTGTTGGACTCTTTTCTCTCACGTTCCAATATTCTTAATTTGCTCATGATATTTTTGGCAATTTCAGTCACTGCATCCCAAATTTTTTGGCATTTAAGCATTTCATCAACTATGTTTTCGGGGGTTAGTGCCACGCCTAAATTATGGTTCAGTGTTTCCCTCTCGTCTAGAAACCGTGGGCATCGAAAAAACACATGTTCGCCATTTTTAATGCAGTCAGCACATCGTGGACAGTAGGGGCTGTCGTCATGCTTGTATTTATGCAGGTACTAGCTGGTTGTACCCGCTTCGCTGGGTCTTTTAATATGCGATTTCAAGTATGTACACTTCTTTAGAGCACTTGTAATAGGCTAGGGGAAAGTTTTGGGGGTTGGGATTTGAAAGGAACAGGAAACAAGGATGTGGATGGGACTTTAGGAAGGGATACTTCATATCCAAAATATTCACAATTTATTCTTTTTGTTCTTCATCAGCAAAAAAAAGGTAAATTTCAAGAGAAAGGTGACAACGGGAAAAAAAAACTTAAACTCGGTTTCTCCCACCGGTAAGAATATCTCAGGTAAACGTTTGTCACCTTATTTTAGTTTACTTTAACTGTTTTCCTACCTAGAGAGAGCTCTGTATAGGTATCCACTTTAAAACGGACGTGGGAAACGAAATTTGTACACGTAAGTCCTATTTTCATTAAATTTCACTAAATTCACCTTACTTACACAGGAATGAATATAAAAAAAGAATGTATATATATATGTAAGGACACTAGCTGATATACTTGTATGTAATTTTTTTACAATTATTCAACAAATTTTACGGCATTCACAAAAAAAAACTTTATACTGTATCTGTATATATATAATATATATATATGTATAAAAAAGTGTGTATCTATATATATGCATGTGAACGAAACTATAAATATATAAAAGGATATATTTATTATACCTAATACAAGCGGGTGGGGCTTCCCGGACGCTGTGCAAATTAACTTTTTACATTCACACTCTTGCTACCGGAGCTCAGGTGAACTTTTATTCTTCCAATAAAATGTAAATATAATTCTTTTATTGTATACTCGTATATATATCGGGTGGGCCATCTAGTGATTTCTTTTTAAATCATAGGTTATTTTGACACTGGCAACTGTTTCCCGCTCGAAAGCTTGACAGAAAGTCAGTATCATACCTCCGCGGAACGAAATGAGTCGCTTTACGCTTGAACAACATTGGGAAATATTGAAAACTTAATTCCAAAGTGAGTGCTGTGTAGCCCAAACAGTGCGTTTTTTGAAAAGAAGTTTTGGCCGAAATGAAGCACCCACCGCGCCTGCTGTACGCAAGTTTGTGCAAAAAGTTCGTGAGACTGGTATGCTAGTGGACAACACTCATGGTCACCGTCGTCGTACGGTCCGCACAGACGAGAATGTGCCTGCTGTAGCCGAGAGTGTGAGACTCAATTCACGAACATTTCACGCACTAGCCTGACGAGAATTCTGCACAAAGATCTGGGATTATTCGCTTACAAGGTCCAATTGATTCAGCAATTGAAAGCGCACGACCATCCGCTTCGTTATCGTTTCGCAGTTTGGGCCTTAGAGCAGCTTGAATTGGACAACGATTTTGGGTGAAAAATCATCTTTTCTGACGAGGCACATTTTCATCTCGGCGGCTACATTAGCAAACAAAATTGCCGCGTCTGGGGCTCGGAAAACCCGCACGTTATTGTCGAGAAGCCAATGCATCCACAGAGAGTGACAGTTTGGTGCGGTGGCATCATTGGACCATTTTTCTTCGAAAATGAGGCTGGGAACAGCGTTTCGGTCAACTGTGGGCGTTACAGAGCCATGTTAACGACTTTTTAAATCTGGGTCTAAAAGCAAAGTGGATAACCAAGCTACAATTAATTCCAAAAATATTTGAAGCTGTTGTTAAACGGAAGTTATATGCTGCTGTGCGAAATCACATTTCGGAGTGTCAACATGGCTACCACTAAGGTAGATCGACTTCTACTAATCTAGTCACTTTTACTAAATTTTGCCTTCTTAATATGGAAAAACGCCTTCAGGTGGACTGCATATATACTGACTTCTCTAAAGCATTTGATCGGGTTAATCACAGCGTTCTTGTTAAGAAACTGGGATTACTTGGTTTTCACTCTAGTCTCTTGAGATGGCTTACAAGTTATTTATTTAATCGCAAGCAGCATGTGAAGATAGGTCCTATGCTTTCTAAGGAGATCCTGAATTTCTCAGGGGTACCCCAGGGAAGTCATCTCGGCCCGCTTCTCTTTGTCCTTTTTATCAATGACTTACCAAATTTTGTTTCAGGCTCTAATTACCTTTTATATGCAGATGACGTAAAAATGTTTAGGTCAGTGAGATCCGTTTCTGATGCCTTGGGCTTACAAAATGATATCAACCGTCTTAGTGAATGGTGTTATTTAAACGGCTTATTCTTTAACATTTATTAAATGTTCGGTTACATCTTTCAAACGCATCGCCTGTTGTCTACGAGTCTAGGATTCAGAATTCCTTACTGAATAGAGCTTCTAGTCAGAAAGATTTAGGCGTTGTTTTTGATGATGAGCTTACTTTCTCCTTGCATTTTGATTACGTTATTTGTAAAGCTAACCGTATGTTATGCTTTTTGTTTCATAACTCTAAGGACTTTCAGGACCCATTTACTCGTAAGTCCCTTTATATTTCGTTAATACGTTCTGTACTTGAATACTGCTGCGTAGTTTGGAATCCTTACTACTGTAATACTGAAACTCGTATTGAGAAAATTCACAAACGATTTACGAAATTTGCTCTTCGAAATATGTTGTGGAATGGTGAAATGCCTTCATACGAAGCTAGATGTGCTCTAATTGATTTGAAACCGCTTAGTAAAAGAAGAATTTATTACTCTGTACTTTTTGCTCATGATGTCTTATCTGCTCACATCGATTGTCCGCTTTATGCACCATCTCGCAATCTACGACTTAGACAAGAGAGTTTCTTTTATGTTTTTAGACATTGTACTAATTATGGTCAGAATGACCCTATAACTACGGCTTGCGTTCACTACAACAAATACGAAAATTTAATAAATTTCAATATGAGTAGAATGCGTTGTAAAAGTGCTATTTTGAATTCTCCTTAAACTTTAAACTTTAATGTTTCTTTTTTTTTTTTAATTTTGTATTTTGTATCTTACTTTTATTTTTATTTTTTATTGTTTAATACTACATTTTGTAAATATTATATTATTATATTCTATAATTGTTATATACTTGTACATTGAAAGTTGTCTAGAAAAAGTTTGTACGCTTTAAGACGAATAAATAAATAAATAAATAAATAAAAAAAGATATTTCTTTTGCAGTAGATAGCAAGCCTTTTAAGAAGTTATTCATTGGTTTGGGCCATAAAGCCTGTACGCTTCTGTTACTACAGATCTGGCAACGCGCTAACTTAAATTCCGAACGCACCCTCGTGACAGATGTCAACCTAAGTGTCACGAACGACTTAAATTTCTTTCTTTTTCTTTGGCGCATGGCATCATGTGAAGACGTAAAAGAGGTTAAGGAAGAATAAAACTAAGTAAGAACAATTTAATTTATTTATAAAAGACTTATGTCCTTGTGTCTAGGAATTTTTTAATCCAAATAAACGGGATTTATTGTTCTCACTCTGGATTGAAGAAATTGTTTTCTTTCGAAACACTTTGGAATTTATATTAAAAACATTTGTGCTCATTCAATTTGGTCACATACATATTTATTTTTTATGACTACACTTATCACTTTAAACACTAAAATGACTCTTAATGGCACCCAAAAAGAGCGGAATCGATTAGAAAAAAAACCGCTACCTAAAAATAAATAAAGGATTTCCCGGTGAAAAATGTGTGACGCACTTTTTGATCTGTTTATCATGAAAACAATTAAAGGAAAATAACTACACACCGAGTAATTAGTGTATATTAAATTCAGTACAAAGACTAATAAAAAAGTGATCATATTTATTATCCTTGCAGGTAGATTGTGATTTAGTATAAATTAGCTAGGATAACCTCAAACATCAGCATCAGTCTTGCATCAGTCATTTGCTACAGAACCAGTATTTCAATACCGGCACAAAGAACTTGACATCACCAAACCAAGCCTCACCAAGCGAAGGCGTGAAGATGACTCCTTCGTATCAGAAGCGCCATTTTTAGTTTATAGCGATTCAGACATTGTATACGTCCCTCCGAAGAAACACAAAGGAAACACCAATAAGAGAAGGACCAAATCACCAAAAAAGAACCAGAATAAGAAAAAAAGAAGTAATAAGACGGATCTGATCAATTTAAATAAGCCAAAGCTGGATGAAAGTATCAATCCTCCTACTCGTAAATTTAATCTATGTTTCGAAAAATTAACGAGATGTGCAACTTTCCGAGAAATGAGCAAAAGAGACACTGCAAAACTTCATAGGGAAATATATACCCAAAGTTTTAATAATAGATTGAATGGTGAATAACGGACTTTCTTTGAAAATCTCGAAAGACACAGTGGGGTTAGAAACCCAAAGTATTGTGGGACTCTAACCACACTAAAAACTCCTCCTTGATCATGACCAATCAACTAGTGATCGACAAAGATTTTATTTTCAACGTTAAGTCGGGTTTGTAATTGTCAAAAAAGTTCATGGGGCTTGGTTCTTCTTAACCTACGAATATTATTTCGAACATTTAAGACATCGTCTATCTCAGGATTGATATGCATCTGCAAACGCTCGTTGTGACGCATTGCGTACTTTTTAATTGTATCTGCTACGAGGTCGATCTGCAAATCTCGATGCAAGTCACTATTTCTAATGTACCATGGGGCATTCACTATTCCCCGAACGATCTTATTTTGAAATGTTTGCAACATTTGAACATTTGTTTTCTTTGTGCAACCCCATAATTGGATACCATATGTCCAAACGGGTTTTAATATCTGATTGTATAATAGGATTTTATTCTCAATGGACAGTTCTGAGTTATATCCTAACAACCAATAAAGTTTCTATATCTAGTATTTAGATCTTCTACTTTCTTTTTTACATGCTCCTTCCATTTCAGTTTAGCATCCAGATTCATACCGAGATACTTAGCTGTGTTAGAGTAAGGAACTACTTGATTATTAATAACCACGGGAAGAATAGTTATTTTTTTATTTGTAAAATTGATATGGATGGACTTTGACCCATTAAGTTCAATTCGCCATCGCTGCATCCAATCACATATCTCATTAATTGAATTTTGTAGTTTTTCTGTAGTTTTAGCCACACATCCATCTGTTGATAGAAGAGCAGTGTCGTCTGCAAATGTGGCTATCATGGTATCACTCGCATGCGGTATATCACTCAATCAAAGTCACCAGGGTATCGAAGAAAAGTGATCCAAGAGTGTTGTATATTTAAAATACTTATCTGATACAAATGTGGCTCACTCGTTTCTTATAAATATTAATATTCACAAGTTAACCAAACACATACATATATAACTCTCCTACTAAATGGACTCTATGCTTTGTACTATGTATATACTATTGAAGTTAGTAAATAAACTCATCTCAAACGAAACACATCGTTTTTTATTAAGTCTAATCACAACGTGGTGTCAAATGTGATTTAAGCACCCACAGTCGTTTAAATAGTAAAATTGGGAACAAAATCCTAAATAAGTTTACTCAAGTGTAATTAAAAAAAAGAAAATAAATAAAAAAATTAAAAATAAAAAAAAATAAAAAATTAAAAAAATAAAATAAAGCAAGTAATTTACAGTTGCACTTAATCAATCAGTCAGGGTGATTAGCTTTTTTTTATAACCTGTGCAGTGTGAGGACCTCGTGGCGCGTTTTAAGTCAAGCTGGCTTAAAAAGGAAAAAAAAAAACAAAATCTGACTCGGGAATTGTGCTGGATTCTATAAGAGAAGAGGAAGACACTCACGACTTTTCTGTAACTGAAGTGAATAGCTCGGAAAATCATTCGTCGACACCAAACCGTACAAAAAAGCGCATGATGGAGGTCTCTTTTGGTAAATGGCTACAACGAATTAGAGAAACTTCAGGTGTATGGAAATAGGACAGTTCCAATTTAGGGTTTAATTAAGGTTTGCGTAGAGTTCAATTGTGAAGAAAAGTTGTTGCCGCTCTTGATAACCAATTCGAAACTAGGTGGAAATATGTTTGACATGAATTGGTTCAACGCATTTTGTTTAAGAATCGATAAAATTGCATGCAGTGTCAACCAATTATCTGTTATAGACTCACAAACTACAAATCCACAATTAAAACAACTTTGTGATAAATATTAATTAATTTTTGGAACTTCTTTAGGCACATTTCTTAACTTCACGGCCAGCCTGCAATTAAAACAAGACACCAAACCAAAATTTTGCAATTCACGCTCATTACAATTCTTTTAAAGCTGAAGCCAAACGCCTCGTTGATGCCGGAATCTGGAAACTGATTAAGTTCAGTCAATGGGCCGCACCGATAGTCATTGCATCAAAGCGCGATGGAGGAATTCGTATATGCGGAGACTTCAAAGTGACAGTAAATGCACAACTTGCCATAGATCAACATCCAATTCCTAGGGTTGAAGAGCTCTTTTATAAACTTCAAGGTGGTAAAATATTCTCAAAAATATATTTATCGGATGCTTATTTACAGGTGGTACTCGATGAGCATGCAAAGGAATTGCTAGTTGTTAATACTATCCTCGGTCTGTACCAGTACCAACGATTGCCATTTGGTATCGCCTCAGCACCTGCGATATTTCAAAGATTACTAGAGCAGATCTTTTCTGGAGTCGACCACGTCGTGAACTACGTTAACGACATAATCATCACAGGACGAAATGACAAGGAGCATCTCCAAAATTTGGAGGAGGTTTTCGAACGCCTTCTGGAAAGTGTACTTCGATGCGAGCGGAGTAAATGCATTTTTATACAGCCCGAAGTCACTTATTTGGGACATTTAATAAATGTAAGAAAATTACTCAGACCTAAGGGCATTAAACAATTGGAGGCTTTCATTGGAAAGGTAAATTACTACAATAAATATGTCAACAATTTCTCGGAACTGTGTGCTCCCATAAACAAGTGACGTAGAAAGGATGCACAATTTAAATGGCAGGAGCAACAAGAGCAAGCTTTCCAAGAGTTAAAACGTCAAATAACTAACACAACTAACTTACTTACTTACTTAGGTGGCGCTACAGTTCGGGGTGAACCTGGGCCTCAACCAACAAGCCTCTCCATTTAGCTCGGTATTTAGCTAATTGCCTCCAGTTGCGCACTCCAAGTTGGTCGAGGTCCCCTTGAACTTGTGCGCCCCACCTACAGCGATGATTCCCTCTACTCCGTCGTCCCTAGGGATTCGATTCGAAGACTCTACGGGCCGGAGCGTTGGTGCACATTCGCTCTACATGTCCTAGCTATCTCAGACGTCCAATACGCAGTTTTTTGAATAGGTCGATGTCGCTGTACAGCTCGTATAGTTCGTGATTGAATCTTCTCCTCCAAAACCCGTCAACGCAAATGGGACCGAAAATCTTACGAAAAATTTTTCTCTCGAAGCGACCAAAGATATCTTCATCCCCTTTTAATAAAGTCCATGTTTCAGCGCCGTAAAGCAGGACTGGGATGATCAGGGTCTTATACAGAGTCTCCTTAGTAGTTCGAGATAGGGCCTTACTGTTGAATTACCTTATAAGCCCAAATAAACAACGATTGGTAAGAGTTATTCTTCGCTTGATTTCTGCGCTGATGTTGTTCTCAGAGTTTATAGCAGAGCCAAGGTAGACAAAGTCCCTTACTACCTCGAAGTTATAGCTGCCCACGGTGACGTTTTGTCCAATTCGTCGGTGTTGGCTTTCCCTTCTTGTTGACAGCAGGTTTCCTTTTTCATCTCTACAGGTTTCTGTACGGGTATTGCTCCTCTAACACGTTCCTTTTACCTTTTGGTAAAACTTCCGTACATTGTTCCTGGAGTATAAACTCTTGATATTCTCGAACGCGCGCTTCTCATGCTCTTTCATCTTCTTTTGGAGAAGCCGATGTTCTTCCTGTCTCCTTTGCTCGTAGAGGTCACGAGCAGCTCTCGTCTTCCTTTGCAGCGCCGCTTTTTAGGCCTCTTGTTTTGCTGCATGCACTCGCCGACATTCTTCGTCAAACCAGGGGTTTCGCGAAGGTGAGCGAGCGAGACCCAGCACATCAGTCGCGGCGTTTCTGATGGCATTGCCACTAGTCTTCGGCACTTGATGCTGGCGGCATAGGGGATTGAGAGATTTCGTGATACGCGTTCAGCGAAGAATCTGGCGGTCTTTTGCGATTATAGCTTTTCGACGTTAAATTTTCTCACACTGATTCTTCTTTGTTGCTCAGATTGGGATATCCGCATTCGTACCTTGGTTACAACAAGGTAATGATCCGAGTCTATGTTGGCCGCTCGGAAGGTCCGGACATCCAGAATACTGGAGGCATGCCTTGCGTCGATCGCAATATGATCAATTTGGTTGATCGTTACATGATCATTGGACCACCATGTCTGTCACATGAATATCGAGATGAGGAAACTATGTGCTTGCTATGGTGACATTTTGCTCCACAGCGAAATCAATTAGCCTTAGTCCGTTATCAGACATGGTGTCGTGTAGGCTATGCTTACTGACTGCCCTCCCAAAGACGTTCTCCTTTCCTATTTTGGCTTTAAAATCGCCCAATACGATTTTAACCTCGTATTTAGGACATTGCCCATATGTCTTGTCGAGGAGCTCGTAAAAACACTCTTTAGTGGTAGGGTCCTTTTCTTCCGTGGGGGCATGAACACATATTAATCATAATACGCTCGCTTACGTGTCGGAAGCTTAAGACTTCTTGCCCAAGTCTGCCGCGTATGACAAATCCGCTTCCGAATAAGCGTTGCCTGTTGCCTCTGTAGCAGTCGCCGTAGTAGATGTCACAGTTTTTCATCCTCTTTTTGCCCGGCCCATCCCATCGCACTTCCTGGATGGCGGTAATATCTGCTTTGTAGCAGTCTAGGGCGTCTGCTAGTTGTTCGGCTGCACGTGGTCTGTAAATGGACAGAACATTCCACGTACAGATCCGAAGGTCATTGTCCTTATTTCGTTTGCTGGGGTCGTCATTAGTTGAGTCATCCTTATCCGAGGCTTTTGCTTGTTTCTGAACCATCGATTTTTTACGTGGTAGGGAAGTTACCCCGACGGCGCAACCCCCAACCTGGAGGTCCAGTTCCTTAATTATTCCCCTAGGACGAGGGGCCGAGTACACCGGTGCCAGTAGTCCACTACGGGAGTATGAGCGGTGCCGTTGGCCCATTAAGGGCTCCTCCGCCACCATCTCTATTCCAATGTCCTGACCAACATTGGAAATTCCTTACCGACCTGTGATCCGAATACGTCGAAGCAGCTCGCGCAAGGTATTCACTAAGTTCAACCTAACTGGAACTATAGACGCCACCGTTGACTCCGTCTAGGGAATTCGTCCACTGCCGCCTGGAACAGGAAAAAGTGCTCTAGTGAGAAAACACTCTTCCCCCCCCCCCCTCTCTCATCTGCTGCCGCCAAGAATCCTCCAAACGGGGTTGGTTACCCATTTCTTGGATTAAAGTACTAGGCACCCGACTGTCACCGTGTGGAGGTTGAGGGTAGGAGTTGGTAGGCATCAGCTGAGTGAAAACGCTTGTGTTTTCATATGATCGCATGCACTACCGTTTGACCAGCCTACAACTAACTTAGTTCATTTTAATGATAGCTATCCTATTATATTAGCCACAGATTCTTCGGGTTATATAGGCGCCGGCCGTAATTTCACATATTTTTCCGATTGGCTCTGAACGGCCTATTGCGCATGCCTCGAAGACGTTAGGTATTCAACAACGTAGATATGGCCAATTAGAAAAACAGGCTTTATCCATTGTATTTGGAGTAGTTAAATTTCATCAGTATTTGCATGGACGTCAGTTTATCCTCTATACTGACCATAAGCCCTTAACTGCAATTTTTAGCCCAAATAAGGATTTACCAGTGATGAGTGCTAATCGCCTACAGCGTTGGGCAATGATACTTATGGGTTACAAATATAGTATTTGCAATAAGTCCACCCGACAAAACGCCAATGCTGATGCATTTTCCCGTCTCCCTGCAGGCCTGATCCCGACTTTCATAGTGAAATATGTTTCCAATTAAATAAGGAAATTCAAACAGCTTTGGAAGAATTTCCTATATTCGCCACAACGGTAGCAGAGTATACGAAACTTAAAGATGATGAAAAATAAATCGCACCTTTTTTCAACCCCAGGCTTTCATTAAGTATAGAAAACGATGTGATTTTGCTCCAAACGGATTTTATCCGTGTAGTTATCCCAACATCTCTTCAAAATCGAACTTAGCAAATGTTAATATAATACGCACCCAGCAACTTTGTTTTTTTTTACGCTGGGAGGTGGTAATCTTCAAAAGACGAAACTGAGCCCGTACTCAGTAATAGTGTGGGTCTTTTACCCACTAACCCCTTCTCCCTTCTTACCCTTTCTCCCTATGGTATCGCCTTTTTGGCATTTCATCTTAGGGGGTTTTTGACTTAGTTTTCATTTGAATTCGTGTTAGTCCTGTTGGACTCTTTTCTCTCACGTTCCAATATTCTTAATTTGCTCATGATATTTTTGGCAATTTCAGTCACTGCATCCCAAATTTTTTGGCATTTAAGCATTTCATCAACTATGTTTTCGGGGGTTAGTGCCACGCCTAAATTATGGTTCAGTGTTTCCCTCTCGTCTAGAAACCGTGGGCATCGAAAAAACACATGTTCGCCATTTTTAATGCAGTCAGCACATCGTGGACAGTAGGGGCTGTCGTCATGCTTGTATTTATGCAGGTACTAGCTGGTTGTACCCGCTTCGCTGGGTCTTTTAATATGCGATTTCAAGTATGTACACTTCTTTAGAGCACTTGTAATAGGCTAGGGGAAAGTTTTGGGGGTTGGGATTTGAAAGGAACAGGAAACAAGGATGTGGATGGGACTTTAGGAAGGGATACTTCATATCCAAAATATTCACAATTTATTCTTTTTGTTCTTCATCAGCAAAAAAAAGGTAAATTTCAAGAGAAAGGTGACAACGGGAAAAAAAAACTTAAACTCGGTTTCTCCCACCGGTAAGAATATCTCAGGTAAACGTTTTTCACCTTATTTTAGTTTACTTTAACTGTTTTCCTACCTAGAGAGAGCTCTGTATAGGTATCCACTTTAAAACGGACGTGGGAAACGAAATTTGTACACGTAAGTCCTATTTTCATTAAATTTCACTAAATTCACCTTACTTACACAGGAATGAATATAAAAAAAGAATGTATATATATATGTAAGGACACTAGCTGATATACTTGTATGTAATTTTTTTACAATTATTCAACAAATTTTACGGCATTCACAAAAAAAAAACTTTATACTGTATCTGTATATATATAATATATATATATGTATAAAAAAGTGTGTATCTATATATATGCATGTGAACGAAACTATAAATATATAAAAGGATATATTTATTATACCTAATACAAGCGGGTGGGGCTTCCCGGACGCTGTGCAAATTAACTTTTTACATTCACACTCTTGCTACCGGAGCTCAGGTGAACTTTTATTCTTCCAATAAAATGTAAATATAATTCTTTTATTGTATACTCGTATATATAACGGGTGGGCCATCTAGTGATTTCTTTTTAAATCATAGGTTATTTTGACACTGGCAACTGTTTCCCGCTCGAAAGCTTGACAGAAAGTCAGTATCATACCTCCGCGGAACGAAATGAGTCGCTTTACGCTTGAACAACATTGGGAAATATTGAAAACTTAATTCCAAAGTGAGTGCTGTGTAGCCCAAACAGTGCGTGTTTTGAAAAGAAGTTTTGGCCGAAATGAAGCACCCACCGCGCCTGCTGTACGCAAGTTTGTGCAAAAAGTTCGTGAGACTGGTATGCTAGTGGACAACACTCATGGTCCCCGTCGTCGTACGGTCCGCACAGACGAGAATGTGCCTGCTGTAGCCGAGAGTGTGAGACTCAATTCACGAACATTTCACGCACTAGCCTGACGAGAATTCTGCACAAAGATCTGGGATTATTCGCTTACAAGGTCCAATTGATTCAGCAATTGAAAGCGCACGACCATCCGCTTCGTTATCGTTTCGCAGTTTGGGCCTTAGAGCAGCTTGAATTGGACAACGATTTTGGGTGAAAAATCATCTTTTCTGACGAGGCACATTTTCATCTCGGCGGCTACATTAGCAAACAAAATTGCCGCATCTGGGGCTCGGAAAACCCGCACGTTATTGTCGAGAAGCCAATGCATCCACAGAGAGTGACAGTTTGGTGCGGTGGCATCATTGGACCATTTTTCTTCGAAAATGAGGCTGGGAACAGCGTTTCGGTCAACTGTGGGCGTTACAGAGCCATGTTAACGACTTTTTTTTTTACTGAAATTGAAGACATGGATTTGGACGATCTCTGGTTCATGCAGGATGGCGCGCCATGCCACACAGCCCATGCCACAATCGGTCTTTTGCGTGTTATCAGCCGTCTTGGCGATGTCAATTGGCCGCCTCGGAGATGGGATTTGACCCCTTTGGACTTTTCTTTGTGGGGAACCGTGAAGGACCGATGTTATGCCAACAATCCGGAGACGATTCAACTACTTAAGGCAATATCATCCAAGCAATCCGTGAGCTACAGCCCGAAACCATCAACAAGGTCTTGGAAAATTGGAGTGATAGAATGCGCTACTGCGAGGCCAGCCGAGGCAGCCACTTGGACGACGTTGTATTCCATAATTAATGGGAATGTTTCCTCTTACTAATAAAGCCATAATACATGGAAAAAATTTCATTTTGATCATTTTATTGCATTTTTAAAAAGAAACTTGTAGTTGGCCCACCCTGTATACGTATATAAGTATGCATGCACGTATGTTTTACAAGTACGTGTACGTAGGCGCGTAGTTAACATTTGAAAAATTCTTTTTTGGAAATTTAAATTTTGGCGGCCACGACTTGGCCTCAAAATAGTCTATGGCCGCCTTGCTGAGACGAGTTGTGGAGCCTAATTTTGAAAAGAATTAAAATAACATTCACAAGATAAGCACTCACCATTCACCCTTTAAACAGATTTGAATCCTTGTCTTTTAACTATATTTCTTTCTCCTCCTTCACTGGCACACTTTCTCTACGTTAAATTTTTGACTTCTTCATTATTCAATGTATATGGTACACTGCCTTCTCTAGCGAAGGTCTTTATAGGTAGCACTGCACTGTACTTTTAAATATGTTCTATTTTTGAAATATGTTCTAAAATGAAGGCAAGTGTTGCCTTCCACCACTAAATGAGGAATGTTATGGTTCTATACTAGACCCGCAACGTCGGCCGAGAATCCCTCTAGCCATACGGATTGCTTCATGGTCTGATTTTTTAATATGGCCGCTACTAGAAAAGTAGCGAAAGTAGGCGAAAAATAATAAAAAAAAACTACCCACATCCCTTTCATACCCCATCTTTAAGCAGTTGGTTTGTGCATGGGCTTAGGACAAATTAAAACTGGTCTAAATTCAATTTGTCTGACAGTGTGCAGTGGTCGAGGCAACTGTCAAAACAAAAAAAAACTAAAACTTATTTTGTTATTTTTTCTTATTTATTTTCTCTTTTTGTTTTCCATTTAACCAACTCGGGAGGAAATCAGCTGCCCATTCCAACAACCCCGCAGCTCCTTAGCCTCAAGAACACTGTCCAGGATTCGTGGACAGCCGACGGACTGCGGTCTAGGAGGACACGCAATTGTACTCGTAAGTTGATGGGAAAGGATTTGTCCTCCATCCTTCAGGATGATGTGCCTGAATAATCAGGAGCTCCAGGCATCGACATGCCCAACTGTTCGCTGCTTCCACGGAAATCGGTTGTGCACATTGGTGCAACTCGAGGGCAAACCAAGGATCATTGACCTTCGCCTCATAGCTGATACAGCAGCAACAAGAACACAAGGAAACAGAAACTTGTGGGTGATCATGAATTTATTTGCTTTTTATAAGTTAACGTATTTTCTTCCAGGATAGCTGTAACACACTCTTCGTTTTGTCATTTAAATAGTTTGCCCGCTAATCCTTTATGAGGGTCGCGGGGGTAGGATGATTAGGTACACTCTCCATTATTCTTAATTTTCCATCGCAGACCCCAAATCATCAGGAGGGATCCCTAGACGACTCCAGGAGAGATGTCAGACTTGATCCAACCATCTATTTCTAGGCCTGCCCAAGGGTCGCTAACTTTATGGCACGGCAATCATGACACATGGGATATACGCACTACGTGACCAAACCGCAAAATCCTTCCGTTTGAAGAGGTACCTGGTCAACATTGAGCGCCTCGCGTACTCTGGTGTTACGCGCTCGATCCCTACGAGTTATTCCAGCAATATCACGAAGGAACCTCTTTCAGCAGCCTGTACCCGCGACCATAGGTGAGATTTGGAACATACATATACCGAGAGAAAAATCGAGATAATTTTGTTTGAACACTAAGTTCGGCATTCCTTATAACAGACTGACCAAGCTCTATTAAAATTGATCCAACCTGACCAATTCTACAGAATAACTCGACATTGCTCTGTCCATCATAATTGCTCGTGAATAAGAATCCGAAATACTTAAACTTATCCACCTGCTTCAGTGGGACTCTACTCTACACACATGCAGAGTGTACTGAATAGGCGTCCTGGAACCAACCATTACTTCCGATTAGTTCACGTTTACTTTCATTCCAGCATCATCACAAATGGCTACAAACCTTTCGAGTATGCGCTGAAGTTCGGTTTAAGAGGACCCAAGGATGACCAAATCATCTGCAAACAGAGGATGACTAATCCTTAAGTCCCCCACTTTGCAAAATTCTCTGCCACGGTTACGCTGCAGCATCCAGTCCATATATACATTGAAGAGGCGAGGTGACAAAAGCCACCCTGGCAGAGTCCAACTCCCACACTGAAGGGTATTGATTTACCACCATTTAACCGAACAGCTTCTAGAGTTTGTATATAAATACTGCATCGCCCTTAATAGGGAACCCTTACCCCCAGAGTTTGCCGTGAGGGACCCTAACACATGCTTTCGCCAAATATGCAAAACAGGTGTATACAGGCTCAACATACTTCCAGGCCTTCTCAAAAATCATTCTGAGAGTGAATAACTGGTCGGGCCTGCTCCTACCGGGCCGAAAAGCGCATTGCTCATCCCCCAAACTATCCTCAACCAAAGCTCTGCCACGTGTCTCTAACACCTTTGCAAAGACTTTTCCAGAGATGCTTAAAAGAAATATACCCCTCCCTGTAGTTGGTGCAATCTTTTTTGCCCCCTTGTTTACAAAGAGGGGCAATCACTCCCTAAAAGAGAGAGATCGTTGAGAGTAGACGTTTATTCAAAAGCTGGTGATATAAAGTGAACAAATTCATAGTTTTGTAGATTTATACATCTTAAATACTAAATTGAGTAAAAGAATTTACAAAAGTGAATAAAAATTTATTAAAAGTTACTGGTTATTGGAATTAAAAAGTATATTATCGCGAAATAAAGTTTCCGGTAGTGCGCGCTTCGCCAATTGATCGGCAACCTACATACATACGTGCATACATATATATATACAGTGTTTACTTTTTGCATAGTGTTTTCATAAATATCCAGTGCAGATTATAAGAATCTAGTAGTTGTTCATTGGAGTTTGGTGAATTTTGTTAATAGAAGGCAATATCATATTTCTATAAATTTTCGTGTTTTCATAAAATTATTTTATATTTATTGTAATTTTTGCGGTAAAATATACCATATATTTGATATAAAGTAAAAGAGAGAGTGAGACAATGGATTTGAATTGCGGTGCCTGTACAAAGAGTAGCCGTGCAGCTGTGACCGTACTGTGTCAGGGTGGATGTGGTACTTTGTTTCATCCGAAGTGCATAAAATTAACAGATTACGATATGACTGCGCTCCGTCAAAATAAGTATTTAGTGATCTTGTGTAAAAAATGTCGGGAAAAATTACTATCGTTGAAGCATATAGAGGAGCATTTTTGTGATCTTAAGAGCAGTTTTTCGGAATTAGAAAAGAAATTTGAAAAAGCGATCCAAGGTGAAAAAGGAAATGTTGTTCAAAAAGAAAGTTCGGTTTTAAAAGAGATCAAGAAGGTAATCGGTGTAAGTTTACAAGAAAAAAAATCGTATGCGAGCGAAGTTAAAAGAAATTCCATGGTTGTAGTAAAGCCTAAAAGTAGCCAATGTGCAGAGAAGACAAAAGAGGAGTTAAAATTAAATGTTAATCCTTCAACGTCGGGAATTCAAGTATCGGGAATAAAAAAAACTTAACAGTGGAGCAATCCTAGTGTCGTGTGATAATGAAAAATCTGTGGAGAAGTTTAAAGATAATGTTAACGAAAAGCTAGGAAAGGATTATAATGTGAATATTTTAGAAAATAGGAAGCCCAGAGCTTTTCATTTCAGAAAAATTGGAGGCCGATGTATTAATTTCATGTTTGAAAAAGCAAAATGACGTATTAAAAAATGCCGAAATAGAAGTTAAAGCTATGTGGAAATATAAAAACAAAAAAGTCGACTCTTATAGTGCCGTAGTCGAATTGGATGTTATCAGTTTTAATGAAATTATGAAGGTCGGTAAGCTGAGTGTGGGATGGGATAAGTGTGAGGTATTAGAATCAATTTATGTTAAAAGGTGTTACAAGTGTCTTGGATTCAACCACGTAAGCAAAGATTGTAAAAGTAAAGGTAAAGTTGGTTTCAAATGTGGTGGAATGCATGTGGGGTCTGAATGTCAATCTGAGTGTCTAAAGTGCGTAAATTGTGTCAGAATGAACAGTGAGTTAAAATTAAGCTTAAATGTAAGTCATAATGCGTTTGACCACGAGTGTGAAGTCTTCAAACGTAAGCTTAATGTAGAAAGAAAGCGACATTTGTAGCAATCACACAGCAGTGAAAAAATGATGGTGTACTATATGAATGTTCAAAGTTTATTGTCTAACAAATGTGAAATTGATCTGCTGTTGAAAAAGTATAGTCCAAATCTATTATTGTTGTCAGAAACGGGAATCACAGAGGATATTGATCATTGCGAATATGAAATAGTGAACTATAACTGTGTGAATTGTACTTCGAATTCAAGGCATATGGGGTGAGTAATGATTTACATAAAAAAGGGAATGCAGTATGAAGTGGCTGTTGTATCAAAAGTGGATTATTTTGTATGGATCCTGAAAGAGTATGTATGGATTGATAGGCGAAGATGGTCATTTGTTGTTGTGTATAGGTCACCGAGCTCGTCTGTGAATGATTTTATTAACTTTTATACGAATTGGTGTGTTGAATGGTTGGAGAATGAAAACAATGTTGTTGTTATGGGAGACTAATATTAATTTACTTGCGAACAACGGTAATAAAATGAAAATGATGGATAGTATTGCAGATCAAGGGCTAATAGAAATAATAAGACAACCTACCAGAATAGTTGATACATCACGATCATTAATTAATTATGTGTTAATACGACCGGATATGTTTAGCATTGTTAATGCATGTATAAAGGAAGATTGTAAAGTATCGGATCATGAAACAATAAAAGCAGAAATAAAGTGTTTAGGCCAACATGATGTTATTAAAAAGCGAAAATTTCTTAAATATTCGAAGGTAAAATTTGATAGCATTTTAAACAGTATAGGCTCCTTCGATCTATATTACGTGGACAATTTCGTTGAGATTACAAAGTTATTTAGTGAGAAAATAGAAAAGTGCTGTGAGAAAATGACGGTGGAAAAGGTTGTTAAAGCGAATATTGATTGCAAATGGTTCTCAACAGATTTGCAACGAATGAAACGAGAAAAGGTGTTAGCTTTTAGAACTGCAGTGTATAGTAACGCGGAGGCAAATTGGAAAAAGTATAAAATGGTTCGTAAGATGTTTAAGAGAAAAAATTTGGAAGCGAAAAATAGATATATAGTATCCCAAATTCAAGTTAATAGTGGTAATCAAGAAAAAGTGTGGACAGTGCTTAAATCTTTGATAATAAAAATGAAAAAAGGTAGTGATATTACTTACTTACTTAGGTGGCGCTACAGTTCGGGGTGAACCTGGGCCTCAACCAACAAGCCTCTCCATTTAGCTCGGTCTTTAGCTAATTGCCTCCAGTTGCGCACTCCAAGTTGGTCGAGGTCCCCTTGAACTTGTGCGCGCCACCTACGGCGATGATTCCCTCTACTGCGTCGTCCCTCCGGGTTAGATTCGAAGACTCTGCACTCTCTGGTAGTGATATTCCATGTGTAAAATTTGGTCAGCATTCGTTAAATGATCCAACACAAATAGCAAATGGTTTAAATTCATACTTTGTGGACAGTTTTCGAGATATAAATAGATCAATACCATATGTGCATTACATTCAACCAATTATAAATGTGTCTTGTACGTTCAAATTTCCATATTGTGATGAAAGAATCTTATGTGATACTATTCGGAAGTGTAATAACAAGAAAGACATAATTGGAATTAACCGAGATATGATTTACAAGTCAATAGAAATTATAGGTCCTATACTGATGAAAATATTCAACGCATCCTTACAATCTGGAATTTTCCCTCATAATTGGAAGGAGTCAACTATTATACCAGTTGAGAAAGTAGTCAACACAGCCAATTGTGAGGAGTTTCGTCCTGTTAATATGCTACCAACCTGCGAAAAAATTATAGAACGATTAGTGGCTAACCAATTGCAGGTCTGTTTGGAGGTGAATGAATTGTTTATTAAAGAACAGTCTGGATTCAGAGGAGGGCACTCATGTAAGACAGCATTAAATTGGCTATTATTTGAGTGGAAGAAAGAATTAGGTGGTGGTAATTCAGTGATAGCTGTTTTCTTGGGCTTCAAACGAGCCTTTGAAACGATTGATAGAGACATATTAGCACGAAAACTAGAACTGTATGGTGTTAAAGATACTGAGCTCAAGTGGTTTAGATCATATTTATCGGAAAGATCACAAAGGACTAAGGTGAGCGATGTGTTGTCGGACCCAGTGGATGTTGACTTGGGTGTACCTCAAGGATCAGTATTGGGAGTAATTCTTTTCTTGTTGTACAATAATGACATTAAACAATGCGTGCAGTATTGTAAAATTATGTTATTCGCGGACGATACTCTAATTTATGTACATAAGTGGCAAGAATGTGGAGTGTATGCATCAGAGATTGAATGTGGACTTAGAGAATGTGAATAGGTGGCTTAAAATGAACGAATTAAAATTAAATGTGAGAAAATCTAAGTGTATGAAATTTAAGTTGGCTGATCCTATTACAGTGCGAATGGATGGGGACATTATTGAATGTGTGGAATATATTAAATACTTAGGTGTAGTGTTGGATTTTAAGCTAAATTTCAAATCTCACACAGACTATATATGTGGGAAAATAGCAAAGAAAATCGGTTTCTTGAGGAGGATAAGAAAAGTATTAACATTCGAAGTGCAATTTTAATTTACAATACCATCGTGTTGCCACATTTTAATTACTGTTCCACTCTGTTATAGGCTAGTTAACAATGAACAAAAGATAGGCTTCAATTGTTGCAAAACAAGGCTATGCGTGTAATCTTGAAGTGCAGTATTTATACTCCAATTCGAATAATGCTCGATACTCTCAAATGAATGAATATTGAGCAGAGGCTATTACTCAGTGCTATGATGTTCATTTATAAAATGAGAAACAACATGCTGCCCGAATATTTAGAATCAAATCTCGTAAGCGTCGGTGATGTTCAGCCGTATAACTTAAGGAATTCGCGCAACTTTAGACCGAACAGATTTAACAGCAGCAGCGCACAATGTTCATTGGTGTATAAGGGAAGCATTTAACAGCTTGCCAAATGAAGTAAAATCAGAGACAAGAATTTTAGTATTCAAACAGAGACTTATTTTGTTTATTAAAAGCAATTATTAGAGTGCCGAGTGTTAGTGATTGGTGTTTAATTTGTTATATACTGTAATAAATCTAGATAAATATGTATATTGAAGTTGAAGTTCATCAGTTTTTTTTTTTTTTTGTTGCCATTTGTATTCATATTATCAAAATTGTTATTTGTAAAGTTCGTAGAACTAATAAAATTATTCATGTGAGCTATAGAACCAGGACTATGCTCCATCAGAGCCTAATCCACTAGTGGAGAAATTCACCTTGGATAGGTAAATCTCAGCTATCTGCCGAGATGTGAATAACTCTAATTTATCGATCACCAGGTATTTCACCGCATTCACTTTAATGACACGTGAGAGTCATTGCACTCACTCTTTACCAAAACCCTTTAGCATTTCTGGTCGGATTTCATCCACATCCGCAGATTCGCCAACTTTTAGCGATTTGATCGCCAAAGTCTGGAGCATAGGTCTGTCATTTTCCTGATGTCATGGCTTGTTCGGGATTGAGCAATTCTGAAAAGTGCTCGCTCCATCTCCATCGCTCATTGGAAAGCAGTGTACCGTCTTTGGTTTTGACTCCTTTCACGATATTTAACTTTCTTCCTCTGATTCGGCGGACGGTCTGTCAGAATATTTCATTTACATATATGCGGTCACGTTTCAATCAAATAGTTTATTACATTTGAAAAATATGTATAATTACCTGAAGTATTTCTTGAAAAACATCTGCCTATACCACCCTGTTAATAATTTATTTAAAATCTATTAAAACATTCTAAAATTTCGGCAAATCCAACGATCAACATCTCATCTAATAAAATGGAAAAATATTGCAATGTTTCTATGTCTGTGCATGCATATGTATGTCTGTACAATACACATGGTCGCGTATATTGCCAAATCTCTTAATTGCAGGAAGGCTTGATAGCATGCCATAAACATATTCTAATTATTAAAATCTAAAATATCTTAGATTTGGAATTGGCACTGATAATATTTTTTTTCAATTTTTACTCTAGAAGGGATCACACACTAAAGTTCAAAACAGCGCGCCCATATACTCACATACACATACTATTGCAACGATAGCCACTGCTGCATGGCTGCTGGCCGTGGTCTCCACTGAAGGAACATTGTGGGCGAAGATTTCATTAATTGTTTTTAGCATTGCTCAGGATCAGAACAACGCAGAAGGATGCTTTTTACATTAAATGAATTTACTAAATTCACCTATTTTTTATTTTTTTAATCCGGAGAGCCCGTACTGAGCTACGGCTGTGGAATCAATATTTACAGATGAAAAATTCTATCTCAACCCCCTTTATGCCACTTAGACCTTGCATTTCGGAGAAACCCTTCTTATCTAGGTGAAATAAGGAATAACTGTGCAAAATTTCAAGTACCTACGTCTAGTAGTTTTCGAGAAACGGTGTTCACAAGGGAAATCGACTTTGCTTTTACAGTATTTAAGATAAGATGATTGGAAGCATCCATGACCTGTCAGCAGCTTAGTAAGATGAAACCCTTCTTCACCATGCCGTCTTTCTATCCATGGTTTGATCTGGGGTATGAGCACATGCGTCCACCTACCCTTTTTGGAGGCGTTCCAGCGTTCTTGCCACTCTCCTATGCTCTGTATCCCTAAAGACATGTGTTGGGTTTCGCCGGTTGGAGCAGTTTGCTCTTATTCTGGGCGTCTCAATTCATATTATCGTCGCTGCTCTTCTGCCACGATGTCTATTGGTAGCATTTTTGCTATCACATAGGCTGCATCGCTGAAGGTGGTACGGTATGCGCAGCATACTCTTAATATACATATTCCGTACACTGAAGGAATCTTACTTCTGTTTGTTTTAGTCGTCATGGCTCTCGCCCAGATTCGTGCGCGTAAGGAATTATAGACGCTATTACTCTGGCCAAAAGTAATCTTTGACTGTGCTTAGGGCCTCCTGTATTAGGCATGATTCGTGCGAGGGCAGCGCAGGCATTCGCTGCTTTGTGAGACACACAACACTTTTGAGCGTTCCTTGAAGGATAGTCTCGTATCTAGTATGAATCCGTTGTATTTTATGTGGGGCTTCGATACTATTGTGTGGCTACCCACAGTAATATTTCCGCTTCCGTTTTATGTTCTGCAAGCGTGAGGCCAACCGAACTCAGCCAGTTCCGTACGGTCCTAATTGTGGAGTTGCTTATCTATTCAACCTCTTCCAGTAGTTTGCCAGTTACGACGATTGCAATGTCGTCCGCAAATCCGATAATTTTTGTTTCCTCGGGTATTGGAAGACGCAAGATCCCATCGTACATGACGTTCCAGAGTGAGGGACCTAGCACTGAGCCCT
Source organism: Brachypalpus laphriformis (assembly GCA_945910035.1). Taxonomy (NCBI): domain Eukaryota; kingdom Metazoa; phylum Arthropoda; class Insecta; order Diptera; family Syrphidae; genus Brachypalpus; species Brachypalpus laphriformis. The sequence continues at coordinate 190,450,224 of OX246753.1, read as the reverse complement.
GTGGTACTCCGCCAGTGATCTTGTATTCTTTGGGTCCGTTGTCTGTGTCGTAGGTTAAGACTCTGCGCTTGAAGTAATTCATCACGATTTTTATGAGATACGCTTACTTACTTACTTAGATGGCGCTACAGTCCGGGATGGACCTGGGCCTCAACCAACAAACCTCTCCAGCCAGCACGGTTACGAGCCAGCTGCCTCCAGTTGCGCACGCCAAGTTGCTTGAGGTCCTCCTCCACTTGTTTGCGCCACCTACCGCGAGGTCATCCCCTACTGCGCCGTCCGTCAGGCCGTATAGTTCGGCATTGTACCTTCTCCTCCACTCACCGTCTATGCAGACGGGACCAAAGATCGGTCGAAAAACTTTTCTCTCGAAATAACCAAGGGCATCCTCATCCGGTTTTGTCAAAGCCCATGCCTCTGTGCCATACAGCAGGACTGGGATGATTAGAGTCTTATAAAGAGTTACCTTAGTAGTTCGAGATAAGGCTTTGCTACTCAATTGCAATTGTTTTAGCCCATAGAAACAACGATTGGCAAGAGTAATTCTTCGTGTGATCTTTCTACTGATGTCATTTGCGGAGTTCACGATAGAGCCTAGGTACACAAAATCCTTTACTACCTCAAAATTATATCTGTCTATTGTGGCGTTCTGTCCAAGACGAGCCGATGTTGGGTGTCCTTTTTTGTAGACAGCATATATTTTGTTTTGCTTTCATTGACCGCTAGACCCATCTTTGCTGCCTCGATCTCAATACTCGTAAATGCCCCATTGACTGCCCGCTGAGTTCTTCCGATTATGTCACTGTCATCGGCATAAGCGAGTAGTTGTACAGAGTTGTAAAAGATTGCACCTCCGGTGCTGGCTTGTGAGTTTCGTACAATTCTCTCAAGTACTATGTTAAAGAGATCGCATGATAGCGCGTCACCTTGTCTAAGACCTTTCCTGACTTCGAACGGTTCGGTGATGTTCTAACCGACTTTGATGGAGCAGCGAGAGTTCTCCATTGTCATTCTGCACAAACGGCCGAGCTTGGCAGGGATGCCAAGACTAGACATGGCTCAGTATAACTCGTCTCTATACACGCTATCATAGGCAACTTTAAAATCGACGAAGAGGTGGTGCGTATCGATTTTATATTCATGGGTTTTTTCCAAGATCTGCCGTAGTGTGAATATTTGTTCAATGGTGGACTTTCCCGGCCTAAAACCGCACTGATAAGGACCTATCAGGTTGTTGACGATCGGTTTTAGGCGTTCACATAATACGGCAGACAGGATCTTATATGCGATGTTGAGGAGACTTATACCTCTGTAATTGGCGCAGTTCAGAGGGTCTCCTTTCTTCAGGATCCGGCAAACAATGCTGAGGTTCCATTCATCAGGCATACTTTCGTTCGACCAGATTTTACGGATGACCTGGTGCATGCTCCTTAACAACTCATCTCCGCCTTCCTTGAAAAGTTCAGCGGCAAGGCCGTCGGCTCCAGCAGCTTTGTTGGATTTGAGTTTAGATATCGCTATCCTCACTTCATTCTCATCGGGTTGACGGGAATCTTGACTGCCATCGTCACTGTTGAATGGCTCATTCTGCCTGACAGCGGAATATTGATTATCATCACTGTTTAACAGTCTGCAAAGGTGTTCCTTGCATATCCTCAGCACCGACTGCGATTCTACTACTATATTGCCATTTTCGTCCCTGCAGGCTTCTGTTCTGGCTTTGAAACCCTGGCATATTCTTTTTACCCTTTGGTAAAATTTTCGAACATTATTCCTGCAATAAAGTCTCTCAATCTCCTCGATCGAGCGCTTCTCATGCTCCTTTTTCTTCTTTCTGAGAAGTCGATGTTCCTCTTTTCTCCTGCGCACGTAGAGCTCGTAAGCAGCTCCAGTCCTTCTATGCAGCGCCGCTTTGTACGCCTCTTGTTTTACTGCATGTGCTTGCCGGCAATCCTCATCAAACCAGGGGTTTCGTTGTGGTGGGCGAGAGAAACCCAGTACATCAGAGGCGGCATCTCTGATGGCTTGTTGGCAACGCTGCCACTGGTCTTCCGCATTTGCTGCTGGCGGCATAGGACTTAGATTGAGATTAGAAGAAACACGATCGGCAAAGGTTCTGCCGTGATGTGATTGTAGCTGTCCGACGTCAAATTTCCTTACAGTATTTCGTTGATTTCGCTCCGTTGTGGAGTTGGCTACAACTAGGTAGTGGTCCGAGTCCACGTTGGCTCCTCGGAAAGTCCGGACACCTAGAATACTGGAAGAGTGTCTTGCGTCGATCGCAATGTGATCGATTTGGTTGAGGACCTCTTACTAGACTTCTGAGACGCATATTTCAGCCAATCAGGTCAACAAGAGATGCCTCGTCCGGTTAAACATATGCGCGCTGAAGTTCACCCAGATGTGCTTACGCAGGTCCGAGTGTTCAGCTACACATATATGATGTGATGATGGGATTTTGCCCACCTTTATTTTTTTTTTTTAAAGCTAAATAAAGAGTCTAATTTTGGCTCGAATTATTACTGCAATGAAAATAGATATGAGTTGGAAGCAACACCGACAGAATATTCAGGCTGCAGTCGAACGTAGGCAAACACAAAACCGAATGTTTTTATGAAGCTAGTACTTGTCCTAGCTCTAGGTGCAAGTAAGCATTGAACATGACTTCCCACAAGTTAATTGCAAAATCGAATAGTTGTACCGCATGTGCGTGAGTGAATTTGTTGCCACAGTAAATAAAAAAATTATTTACGATTATATCGATTGAAATTTCTTATTATATTTATTGGAATCACAACATAGTTATAATATATGTACAAACTAGTAGATACAAATAAGTAGACTACAGAGAATAAGTTCTTCACCCCTTACTCAAATAAAATAATTTCCGATGTTTTATCCGTCATCCTTAACAGTTCCGCGAAATAAGCTTTTAGCCTTATGGAAACCTCGGCCACTCGCAGGTTCGTATTTGTGTAGCTTCTGTAGTTTTCCTCGGTGGCAGCATGTTCAATTTGCTTAGTTCGTCGACTTCGTCGGCATGCAAGTGTATTTTTATCACGTCTCTCCTGCTCCTTTGCAGTGCGTTCTTTCTTCGGGAACTTACGGACCATGTTGCTGTTAAATTTGCAAATGTCCTCTACTTTTTTCTTGAGAATTTCCGGAGTGTTGATGTTAAGTTCGATGAGTTCATCCTTGATTTTATATGTGGATCCATTGCTCGATTTGCAATCAATTTTTATTGGCCTGCCTTCTGTGGTTTCGGTTGAACTAACTTCGTTTTCGATTTGAACTGAGGACTCCAGACGTATCCGTTTAGAAGGATTGATTTCCAAAGCGCTCTTGGTTAAAGGTGCGGTGTCTGATGGGAAGGAGTCATCTTCACGACTACGCTTCATGGTGTCGAATTTTTTATGCCGGTATTGAAATACTGCTTCTGTAGACATATTTGAATGTGCAATAATATTATAACACTGGAGTATGTGTAAGGAATTTCTAATGCCCACTCTATCGCAAAACACGGGTATTGTAATACTGATGCTGTTTGAGACGATCCTAACTAATTTATACAAAATCAGAATCTTCCTAAAAAAGATAATGAATATGATAATTATCACACCCCACTGACACAAAAGGTAATTAAGGACTAGAGGTAGTTAAGGACACTATCTACCTCTTTTCAATACCTATTAAGCATATTAGGGAGTATTGGAAAACAAGTAATTCTTTATTATGTACTTATGGAGGCTTTGGTTTACGATACGGTGGGTGATTTACAAACACTATTTCATGTTTTTATGTGCCTGTATATGTAGATAATAGAATCCCTTGCATAAATATGGAAACATTAAGTAGATGTATATCTTCTCTACATATAATAAAACTGTAGGGTTTTTCTTTTGATACTTAATGGCATAAGAACCGCTGGACAGATTTGGATGACTTTTTTGTTCGAAATGTTTCTTAGGACTCCGGGAAAGGTCCTCAGAAGGAGGACATGCGGCGGATGAATTCTCCCGATGGAATCAACGGTGACGTCTGCAGAGCAGCAGATACCTTACCGGAGCTACTTCGACATATTTGAAGCTGAGGTCTGTAAGGATTTTCAAAACCCTTCTTATCTAGGTGAAATAAGGAATAACTATGCAAAATTTCAAGTACCTACGTCTAGTAGTTTTCGAGAAACGATGTTCACAAGGGAAATCGACTTTGCCTTTACAATATTTAAGATAAGATGAATGGAAGCATCCATGACCTATCAGCAGCTGAGTAAGGTGAAACCCTACTTCACCTTGCCGTCCTTCGATCCATGGTTTGATCTGGGGTATGAGCACATGCGTCCCTCTACCCTTTTCGGAGGCGTTCCAGCGTTCTTGCCACTCTCCTATGCTCTGTATCCCTAAAGACATGTGTTGGGTTTCGCCGGTTGGAGCAGTTTGCTCTTATTCTGAGCGTCTCAATTCATATTATCGTCGCTGCTCTTCTGCCACGATGTCTATTGGTAGCATTTTTGCTATCACACAGGCTGCATCGCTGAAGGTGGTACGGTATGCGCAGCATACTCTTAATATACATATTCCGTACACTGAAGGAATCTTACTTCTGTTTGTTTTAGTCGTCATGGCTCTCGCCCAGATTCGTGCGCGTAAGGAATTATAGACGCTATTACTCTGGCCAAAAGTAATCTTTGACTGTGCTTAGGGCCTCCTGTATTAGGCATGATTCGTGCGAGGGCAGCGCAGGCATTCGCTGCTTTGTGAGACACACAACACTTTTGAGCGTTCCTTGAAGGATAGTCTCGTATCTAGTATGAATCCGTTGTATTTTATGTGGGGCTTCGATACTATTGTGTGGCTACCCACAGTAATATTTCCGCTTCCGTTTTATGTTCTGCAAGCGTGAAGCCAACCGAACTCAGCCAGTTCCGTACGGTCCTAATTGTGGAGTTGCTTATCTATTCAACCTCTTCCAGTAGTTTGCCAGTTACGACGATTGCAATGTCGTCCGCAAATCCGATAATTTTTGTTTCCTCGGGTATTGGAAGACGCAAGATCCCATCGTACATGACGTTCCAGAGTGAGGGACCTAGCACTGACCCCTGTGGTACTCCGCTAGAGATCTTGTATTCTTTAGGTCCGTTGTCTGTGTCGTAGGTTAAGACTCTGCGCTTGAAGTAATTCGTCACGATTTTTATGAGATACGCTGGGGCTCGTAAATTTCTGAGTGCTTCTGGTATATGGCTCCAGTTTGCAGTGTTGAATGGATTTTTTATATCCATGAGTAATATTTCTTGGAGCCCCCTTTCTACCTCTTGCCTTCTATCGCTTTTTGTGCAGTTTCAACCACTATGCTGATTTCGTCTATTATTGAGAATGCCTTCCGGAAGCCATATTGGTATTTCGAAAGCCCGCCTACAGTTTCTATCGCTGTTTCCAATCTGTTGCAGATGATTCGTTCTAGAACTTTTACTGTTGTGTCTAGCATGCACAGCGGGCGGTATGATGAAAGTTCTGCTGGTGGCTTATCACCTTTTGGGAGTAGTACCAGGCTACAGAACCAGTATTTCAATACTTACTCACTTACTTAGGTGGCGCTACAGTTCGGGGTGAACCTGGGCCTCAACCAACAAGCCTCTCCATTTAGCTCGGTCTTTAGCTAATTGCCTCAAGTTGCGCATTCCAAGTTAGTCGAGGTCCATTGAACTTGTGAGCGCCACCTGCGGCGATGATTCCCTCTACTGCGTCGTCCCTCGGGGTTAGATTCGGAGACTCTGCGGGCCGGGCCGATGGTGTCCATTCGCTCTACATGTCATAGCCATCTCAGACATCCAATACGCAGATTTTTGACTAGGTCGATGTCGCTGTACAGCTCGTATAGTTCGTTATTGAATCTTCTCCTCCAAAACCCGTCAACGCAAACGGGACCGAAAATCTTACGAAGAATTTTTCTCTCGAAGCGACCGAGGATATCTTCATCCTCTTTTAAAAAGTTCATGTTTCAGCGCCGTAAAGCAGGACTGGGATGATCAGGGTCTTATACAGAGTCTCCTTAGTTGTTCGAGATAGGGCTCTACGGTTGAATTGCCTTATAAGCCCAAGAAAACAGCCATTGGCAAGGGTCATTCTTCGCTTGATTTCTGCGCTGATCTTGTTTGTAGAATTTATAGCAGAGCCAAGGTAGACAAAGTCCCTTACTACCTCGAAGTTATAGCTGCCCATTGTGACGTTCTGTCTAATTCGTCGGTGTTGGCTGTCCCTTCTTGTTGACAGCATATACTTGGTTTTGCCCTCGTTTATCGCTAAACCCATTTTGGCTGCTTCCGCCTCAATGCTTGCAAACGCACCGGTGACAGCCCGCTGAGTTCTTCCGATAATGTCTATATCGTCGGCGTAAGCAAGTAGTTGTACAGACTTGTAATAGATTGTGGCTCCGGTGTTGGCTTGTGAGTTCCGCACAATCCGTTCAAGTACAATATTAAAGAAGTCACATGACAGCGCGTCACCTTGCCTAAAGCCTTTTTTGACATCAAAGGTCTCGGTGAGGTCATTACCGATCTTGATGGAGCAGCGAGCATTTTCCATCGTCAGCCTGCACAGGCGGACAAGTTTGGCAGGGATGTCAAACCTAGACATGGCTCTATAAAGCTCTGCTCTATAGATGCTGTCATAGGCGGTCTTGAAATCAATAAAGATGTGGTGAGTATCGATTTGGAATTATTGGGTTTTCTCCACGATCTGCCAAAGTGTGAAGATTTCATCGATGGTGGACTTTCCTGGCCTGAAACCGCACTGATAGAGTCCAATCAGGCTGTTGATAAAAGGTTTCAGGCGTTCACACAATATCGCAGAAAAGATCTTGTATACTATGTTGAGGAGACTGATGTCTCTATAATTGGCGCAGTTGAGGGGGTCTCCTTTCTTGTGGATCAGGCAAACGATGCTGAGATTCCATTCATCAGGCATACACTCGTCTGACAAAATATTAGAAATCAGTTGGTGTAAGCACTCTACCAATTCATCCCCAGCTGCCTTGAAAAGCCGTCAGGTCCAGCAGCCTTGTTCGATTTTAGCTTGGATATTGATATCCTCACTTCGTTTTGGTCAGGTGGACGGAAATTTTGACTATCATCGTCCATGTTGAATGGTTCATTCTGCCTGACAGCGGGATGTTGGTCTTCGTCGCCGTTATACAGTCTGCAGAAGTAGTTTTTCCATATTCTCAGCACCGACTGTGATTCTACTACGAAGTTTCCATTTTCATCTCTACAGGTTTCTGTACGGGTATTGGTCCTCTGACACGTTCTTTTTACCTTTTGGTAAAACTTCCGTACATTGCTCCTGGAGTATAAAGTCTCGATATTCTCGAACGCGCGCTTCTCATGCTCTTTCTTCTTCTTTTGGATAAGCCGATGTTCTTCCCATCTCTTTTGCTCGTAGAGCTCACGAGCAGCTCTCGTTTTCCTTAGCAGCGCCGCTTTGTATGCCTCTTGTTTTGCTGCATGCACTCGCCGGTATTCTTCGTCAAACCAGGGGTTTCGCAGTGATGGGCTAGGGAGACCCAGCACATCAGTCGCGGCGTTTCTGATGGCATGTCGGCAGCGTTGCCACTCGTCTTCGGCACTTGATGCTGGCGGCATAGGGGTGATTGAGAGATTGCGGTCTCTTGCGATTGTAGCTTTTCGACGTTAAAAGTAAGTAAAGTATTTCAATACCGGCACAAGAAATTGAACATCACCAAACGAAGCCGTAAAGATAACTCCTTCGCATCAGAAGCGCCAGTTTTAATTGAAAGCGATTCAGACATTGTATACGTCCCTCCGGAAAAAAAGGACGACCCAATCACCAAACCAGGACGAGAGTGAGCTTTATATTAAAATGGAGATTATCAATTTAAATGGATCAGAGCAGGATTAAAACATCAGTCCTCCTAAACGCAAGTTGCGTTTCGAAAACTTGTATCAGTAAAATATTGATTAACAAAGAGTATTAATAAATAAATTTAAATTGATAATAACAAGTAAAATATATTTTTTTTATTTCGCAACTTCACTCACGCATATACGGAAACAGATGTTAGATTTCGCAATTAACTTGTGGGAAGTTATGCTCAATCCAAAATTTTCATTTCTCCAGATTTTAATTTATCTTAACATAAGGTTGTGTTAGGTAAGGGTGGCTATGTGACCAAAATACAGACACACTTAGACCTGAAAACCATTGTGATACCACTGGATCTGGAATATAATCGGCTACATATGGACTTACTAAGAGAACCATTCGGAGCTTTTCTATAAAGCAAAGGATGCTTCTGAGCTCTATATTCGGCACGTCACCAAGGTTATCGAAGAAAAGTGATCCAAGAGAGAGTAGTATTTTTGTGGATACGACTGCAGAGGTGCAGATGAATTGGGAGTGGTGCAAATCATCATCGACAGGGAATATCGCGGGCAGGACATCGCAATACTGTCAGATAGCCTATCCGCTATCAAGGCGCTGAACTCAAATTAGATCAGATCCAGACTGATATGGGAGTACCTCATTAAGATCAACAGACTGTGAAAGGATATTAAACTCTCCATTGGGTACTAGGACTTGTAGGAGTGGAGGGAAGCGAAGCAGTTAGTGCACTAGCAAGAAAAGGTACATACACAGCATTCATGGACCGAACCGGAAGCTTTTTTGGAATACGACTTCAAGCATTATCTCACAATTGAAACAGCCGAAAAAGCTTCTGGAAAACTACAACCAGAAAAGAAGAACCTGCCTTAGAGTTAGCAAGAATCGATTTCGCATCTTGACCCTAACGTTTTACTGCAGGCTCAAGTAGCACATTAGGAAACTGCGAGTAGAGGGGAATGAACACTGCAGGTTCTATGGGGATCTCACAGAAACACCAGCACATCTTCTTATGGAATGCAAAGTCCTAATCCGCAAAAGAAAACACCACCAAAGTTCTGTCTCCCATCAGCGATGGGTCTACCTTCGCTGAATCCACTTTAGGTAAGAAGGTAGGTAAAGTGGCGGTCCAAAAAAAAAACCAATTAGCGCTTAAAGTGCGCCGTTTTGTTACCTGTTGTAGTGGTTAGTTAAAAAAGGGATGTTAAGTTTAAGCCCAGCCCGTGGAGTTCAGGAAGAGGATTAGTTCTCCAATCCTCTTGTCTGCTATCTCTCTCAGATCCTCGAAGAAGGGTTTGCCAAGAGTTTGTTGTCTGATCCTCGCCAGGGCCGGACATCTGCAAAGCAAATGGCATAGAGATTCTTTCTCGTTATTATCCTTGCAGCTCCTACAAAAGGTGTTGTGGGGGATACCAAGCTTGGCCGCATGGTCTCCAACTGGCCAGTGGCCTGTGATAATAGCTACGATTTTGGCAATCACTGGTCTTGGTTTGCCTAGTAACTCTTTCGACCTGGATTTGTTGAAACTGGGCCACGTCTTCCTAGATATGACACAGCTTGTGAGGTTGTTCCACCCGCGATTGGCTAGCTGGAGGAAGTGAAGGTGAATAGAGCCCTTAACGGCACCAAGCGGAATGTCGACTCTTTCTGCTAGAGAGCCGTTAAGGGCCGACCCTCGCCTGGCCAGCTCATCAGCATGCTCATTTCCCTCATGGTTGCTGTGCCCTGGGACCCAGATGAGAGTGATTCTCGAGTGAGTGCTTTGTTGATTCAATTCAAACCGGCATTGCTCTACCAGTTTTGAAGAGATGCAGACCGCATCAATGGCCTTGATGGCAGCCTGGCTATTCGAAAAAATAGCGATATTGTGATTAGATGTTGAAAGATTGTTTAGCAGGCGGCAGGCTTCTCGAATCGCAAGAAGCTCCGCTTGGAAAACGCTAGCAGAGTCTGGGAGACGGAAGGACCTTGATATATTCAGCTGGTCAGAGAAGATGCCTGAGCCGACTCCGCAGTCCATCTTCGAACCGTCCGTGTATATCCCTATATCATAGTTGCGGGTAACGCTTCCGTTCTTCCATTCTTCTCTGGAAGGGAATTTTGCTAAGAAGGATTTTCTGAAGTTAAGTTTGGGTATCGTGTAGTCGGTCGAGAGCGCAACCAGTTCACTTGGAATCGTCTCCAGGACATTGCCGTGACCATATGGCCTTGTAGTCCAGCATCCATATTCCCTGAGCCGGACTGCGCTGCATATAGCTGTGTCTATGATGTGTAGTTCGAGAGGGATCAGATGCAAGATCACACTGAGAGCATCTGTTGGACAAGACCTCATTGCTCCTGTGATACCCACGCACGCCGATCTCTGTATTTTTTTTATTCTGTCGATATTGTACTTTTTGCTCAAAGCTGGCCACCAAACGATGGCGCCGTAAGTAAGAATTGGACGCACAACGGCTGTGTACATCCAAAGGGTCATCTTTGGCTGGAGTCCCCATTTCTTACCGAATGTTTTATTACAGGCATAGAAGGCTACGCTTGCCTTCTTAATTCGCTGTTCTATATTGAGTTTCCAACTAAGTTTCGGGTCTAGAACCGTGCCTAGGTATTTTGCACTGGAGCAAAGCGAGAGAGGCTGACCATCTAGTTTGGGGGGGGTGAATGCCGGTACCTTGGTTTTGGTGGTAAACAGCATCATTTCAGTCTTCTCCGGATTTACTTCGAGGCCACAGCTCGTAGCCCATGAGTGTACCTTATCCAGAGCCCTCTCCATGAGTTGACTTATCGTGGAGAGGAACTTTCCTGATACTAGTATAACCATATCATCCGCGTACGCAACCACCTTAAAACCCTCCCTATCAAGTCGCACCAAGATTTTATTGATCGCCATTAACCAGAGCAAGGGGGAGATGACTCCGCCTTGTGGCTTGTGGAGTTCCTCTGTTTACCGTCTTAGTTGTACTACTGTTGCCTAGTGTTGCTTGAATTATACGAGTACTGAGCATAGAAACTATCCATTGACTAATAAAGCCTTCTACACCTAACTCGGTGAGAGATTTCTGAATAGATTCAGTGAAAATGTTGTTGAAGGCTCCTTCTATATCAAGAAATGTGGCGAGACTATATTTTTGTAGTGAAGAGTTTTTTCCACTGTACGCACGACCTCATGAAGAGCAGTTTCTGTGGACCGCCCTTTGAGATACGCATGCTGAGATTTCGACAGTGGAGAACTCATAAGCCTGTCCTCCTTTGTTTTGAAAACTTTAGAACGTATCCTAGACTTCCATATCCGCGATAACCGGATCCACTTTAGATACTCCGGTTCATCAAAGCAGCCGGACTAGAGGAAGTACTCTAAATCGAGCATTTCATCGACTAGAGCCTTACTTTCGGGGCTCAATTGATCTGCTGAACCTCTCAGTTCACATGCACCTCAAAAACCATACATATTTGGGGGCGGCAATGGTGTAGCGGCAACGTCATAGATTACCACAATAGTGGTTCATGGATGAAATTCTGATGTCAACAAGCATCGGTGACGGCACACACCGAACCTCCGTCCGATAATTTTTCTGAACTCAACCATGCGCTCATGCAAATGGCTGGTAAATGATCCGGATCTTTTCTCCTTCGGAAACGGAGCCAGCACTCCTTCATCGACCGTTACGTAACCAACATCGGTGCAGCCCCTCGAAGAGAAAAATAAAAAAAGTGAATTGCTCATATTTGTCCAAGTCGCGATAATATCTTTCAAACTGTACTTTAATAAGACAATGTTTCAATAAATAGCATTATCAGACGGAAAAATGTGTATAATTTTATTAGGGATATACAGCAATATCCATACGTGTATCACCCGTGATCACACGGCGGAAGAAGGTATTCAGTTAAAGTTAGAGCTCAGTGTGTGGTGTATTATAAAGTGTAGAGAAATGGATGAATTTAATTATTTTTTGTTAATTTTTTTTTTGAATGCTATTGTATGAATTAATTCTTTTTTTTTTTATGTAACAAAATATGTTTACTCTTCAATTTAATTTATAAATTTCAATAAACTCTTTTCAGTTTTGTGGTAGAACCGAAATTCTAGAGTTCTATGAGTGTATCACCCGTGATACATTGGGACCTGGGGGAAGAATTTTGTTGTGATCATCGGTGATACACTGGCAGCCAACATGTTAAACGAGATTTGGGTTGTGTTCCTGCAGATCTAGTTTACGGTCAAACACCAAGAGTACCAGGCGAATTCTCAGTTAACGATAACACCAGCGCATTGGTACGACTTCACTAGTCAACAAACTTAGAGAAGCAATGCGAAATGTTATCCCGAAAAACAGTCGCCCCTCGATGCAGCGCGAAATCTTCATACCTAAAGATCTTACAAATTGCGAGTATGTTTTTCTACGGATGGACAGAGTTTAAAGCGCCATATGAAGGTAATTACAGAATATTGAAGGAACTGTGGAAATATTTAGAGTTAATGAAATTCAATTTTTTTTAAATTCCGTAATGTCCCTAGAGTCCGTTCTCTTTTACTTCAAAGGTCGCTTTATACTGCCGCTCGTCTCTCAGGATCATGGCAGAGTAGTTTTAAATTCACCTATATTGCGTGCCAGGCCAAAGACACATTCCAGGTAACTGACTACCTCGCCAGACTTAGTACTACACTAAATATTCTATCGAGTTGGCAGTTCACTACGTGCAAACTTTTACTCAAGCTGGGCTCTATCTGCAAGACAAACCACAGAAGGAAGGATGGCATGGCGACGTGCCAAATATCCCGACAGAGCTTGATAATTCTGATGTGATCAAATATCACCTCCACTATCCTCCACTCCACTCCACTCCACCTCCACTCCTCACAGGAAACTATCGTGTGCCTACGCACGATAAGGTTAGGTCCCTTGTCAAACGATTTCTGTAGTAGCTGCAGGAGGAAGATGAGGAATAAATCATCCCCCAATTCATCTGCACCTATCCAGTCCTATCCATAAAAATACTACTCTCTCTTGGATCACTTTTCTCCGATAACCTTGGCGACCTGGTGAATATAGGTAGACCTCAGAAGCATCCTTTGCTTTATAGAAAAGCTCCGGTTGGTTCTCTTAGTAAGTCCATATGTAGCCGATTATGTTATAGATCCAGTGGTATCACTGGTCTAAGTGTGTCTGTATTTTGGTCATATAGCCATCCTGACCTAACACAACCTAATGTCAAGATTAATTAAAATCTAGAAAAAGGAAATTTTGGATTGAACATGACTTCCCACAAGTTGATTGCGAAATCTAGCATCTGTTTCCGCATATACGTGAGTGCAGTTGCGAAATAAAAAAATATATTTTACTTGCTATTATCAATTCATTTATTTATTTATTAATATTTTTTGTTTCTCAATATTTTACTGATACGGTTCACAAACATGAACTAAAGAGAGTTAGTTATTCACCATTTAATCTACTATAACTTTGGGTACATATTTCCCTATGAAGTTTTGCAGTGTCTTCGTTGCTCGTTTCTCGGAAAGTTGCACATCTCGTTAATTTTTCGAAACACAGATTGAATTTACGAGTAGGAGGATTAATACTTTCATCCAGCTTTGGTTTATTTGAATTCATCAGATCCATCTTATTACTTCTTTTTTTCTTATTCTGCTTCTTTTTTGGTGATTTGGTCCTTCTCTTACTGGTGTTTCCTCTGTGTTTGTGTTTCTTCGGAGGGACGTATACAATGTCTGAATCGCTATCAGTTAAAAGTGGCGCTTCTGATACGAAGGAGTCATCTTCACGGCTTCGCTTGGTGAGGCTTGGATTGGTGATGTCAAATTTCTTGTGCCGGTATTGAAATACTGGTTCTGTAGCCATATCAAAAAATATTTTAGTACTGGAGAACGTGAATACAATTTTTAGTGCACACTGTTACGCGTCCTGCAAGACTGATGCTCTTTGAGGTTATCCTAGCTAATTTATACTAAATCACAAACTACCTGCAAGGATAATAAATATGATCACTTCGGCATTAGGCTTTGTCCCTAATAAAGTATACACTATTTACTCGGTGTGTAGTTATTTTCCTTTAATTGTTTTCATGATAAACAGATCAAAAAGTGCAACACACATTTTTACCGAGAAATCCTTAATTTATTTTTAGGTAGCAGTTTTTTTTTTCTTAATCGATTGTTTGAAGTGATAAGTGTCGTCATACAAAATAAAGGAGGCGAAACAAAGTACTAATATGCCACCAACTTTAATGAGTACAAATGTTTTTAATATATGTAAATTACTAAGTGTACATCATTTATGGCCTAACACAATGAATAAAATCTTAAACGGCTTGCTATTTTTCACCGAGAAATCCTTAATTTATTTATAGGTAACAGTTTTTGTTTCTTAATCGATTTCGCTCTTTTTGGGTGCCATTTAGAGTGATTTATTCCAGAGTTTATGGCCCAAAACAATGAATAACTTCTTAAAAGGCTTGCTGTAAAAGAAATACAATATTTTTTTTCTATAATTTATTGGTATTCATAATTTGCTCGGTTTCGGTGCCTGTAGCTAATCGTTCTATGTGGAGTTTTATTGGCCACAAGTTGAGAAACAAATCATTGGAAAATACTGATAAGTTAACTGTTTTACCTTTTTCATGAATAAAGTACACAGAAATTTGTATCACTAGGGCACTTTTTCCTGTTCCAGACGGCAGGGGACGAATCTTCTAGATGGAATCAATGGTGGCGTCTACAGTGTCAGATAAGTTAAACTTAGTGAACACTTTGTGCGAGGTGCCTTGGTGCATTCAGATCAGAGGTCGGTAAGGAATTTCCAAGGACAGCAATCTTCGTGTCTGCGCGTGGAATGATAGACCTGAGTGGCTACATGATGCCCTTCAGATGCCTATTAAGAGACCCTCAACAGAGGGACGTGCGGCGGTAAAGTTCTTTTGATGAAATCAATGGCGACGTCTACAGATGGCGCATACCTTATGTGAAATACTTCAACATATTTGGAGCTGTGGTCTATAAGGATTTTACAATACTGAGTCGGGGTGTTGAAAAAGAGATAATGGCGGATGCCCAGACTGGGCACAACGGCAGCGCTCATACCCCCGAAGTCGGTTACTTCCATCGGTATAACCAGCTCCGTCCAATGGGTTGCATATAAGGACCTGGCTTTCCAGGTTGAGCGTTATGCCGGTGGGTTAACTTCCCTACCACGCAAAAAGAAGACAACGGACTTTGACTATCTAGACTCTATGGTGAGCGGCGAAATGGCACCACTGGGGAGATCAAACGAAGAATTCCTATTGCCGATCGCTGTATTTATGTGCTAAGAAGGAAATTGAGTAACAAAGCTCTAACTCGAACTACTAAGCTAACAATCATCCCAGTCCTGCTGTATGGCGCAGGGGCATAGAATTTGTAAAAAGTAGATAAGGATGACCTTGGTTACTTTGCGAGAAAAGTTTCCGAGCGATCTTTGATCCCGTCTGCATAGGCTTCGAGTGGAGGAGAAGATACAATGACATCGACTTAACCAGAAGAGTTCACTAAGATGGCTGGGTCATGTAGAGCGGATGGAGCCCAACGTTCCATCCCGAAAAATTTTTAAATCCATACTGGATGGTCGGCTCAGTAGAGGACAACCTCTCGACAGTTGGGTTTGGGTTTTCTCCACGATCTGCCAAAGTGTGAAGATTTCATCGATGGTGGACTTTCCTGGCCTGAAACCGCACTGATAGGGTCCAATCAGGCTGTTGATAAAAGGTTTCAGGCGTTCACACAATATCGCAGAAAAGATCTTGTATACTATGTTGAGGAGACTGATGTCTCTATAATTGGCGCAGTTGAGGGGGTCTCCTTTCTTGTGGATCAGGCAAACGATGCTGAGATTCCATTCATCAGGCATACACTCGTCTGACCAAATATTAGAAATCAGTTGGTGTAAGCACTCTACCAATTCATCCCCAGCTGCCTTGAAAAGTTCGAGCGGTAAGCCGTCAGGTCCAGCAGCCTTGTTCGATTTTAGCTTGGATATTGATATCCTCACTTCGTTTTGGTCAGGTGGACGGAAATTTTGACTATCATCGTCCATGTTGAATGGTTCATTCTGCCTGACAGCGGGATGTTGGTCTTCGTCGCCGTTATACAGTCTGCAGAAGTAGTTTTTCCATATTCTCAGCACCGACTGTGATTCTACTACGAAGTTTCCATTTTCATCTCTACAGGTTTCTGTACGGGTATTGGTCCTCTGACACGTTCTTTTTACCTTTTGGTAAAACTTCCGTACATTGCTCCTGGAGTATAAAGTCTCGATATTCTCGAACGCGCGCTTCTCATGCTCTTTCTTCTTCTTTTGGATAAGCCGATGTTCTTCCCATCTCTTTTGCTCGTAGAGCTCACGAGCAGCTCTCGTTTTCCTTAGCAGCGCCGCTTTGTATGCCTCTTGTTTTGCTGCATGCACTCGCCGGTATTCTTCGTCAAACCAGGGGTTTCGCAGTGGTGGGCTAGGGAGACCCAGCACATCAGTCGCGGCGTTTCTGATGGCATGTCGGCAGCGTTGCCACTCGTCTTCGGCACTTGATGCTGGCGGCATAGGGGTGATTGAGAGATTGCGGTCTCTTGCGATTGTAGCTTTTCGACGTTAAAAGTAAGTAAAGTATTTCAATACCGGCACAAGAAATTGAACATCACCAAACGAAGCCGTAAAGATAACTCCTTCGCATCAGAAGCGCCAGTTTTAATTGAAAGCGATTCAGACATTGTATACGTCCCTCCGGAAAAACACAGAGGAGAAACCAATCAGAGGACGACCCAATCACCAAACCAGGACGAGAGTGAGCTTTATATTAAAATGGAGATTATCAATTTAAATGGATCAGAGCAGGATTAAAACATCAGTCCTCCTAAACGCAAGTTGCGTTTCGAAAACTTGTA
This sequence comes from Brachypalpus laphriformis, assembly GCA_945910035.1. Taxonomy (NCBI): domain Eukaryota; kingdom Metazoa; phylum Arthropoda; class Insecta; order Diptera; family Syrphidae; genus Brachypalpus; species Brachypalpus laphriformis. The sequence goes on along the minus strand of OX246753.1, from coordinate 190,433,403 downwards.
TCAGTAAAATATTGATTAACAAAGAGTATTAATAAATAAATTTAAATTGATAATAACAAGTAAAATATATTTTTTTTATTTCGCAACTTCACTCACGCATATACGGAAACAGATGTTAGATTTCGCAATTAACTTGTGGGAAGTTATGCTCAATCCAAAATTTTCTTTCTCCAGATTTTAATTTATCTTAACATAAGGTTGTGTTAGGTAAGGGTGGCTATGTGACCAAAATACAGACACACTTAGACCTGAAAACCATTGTGATACCACTGGATCTGGAATATAATCGGCTACATATGGACTTACTAAGAGAACCATTCGGAGCTTTTCTATAAAGCAAAGGATGCTTCTGAGCTCTATATTCGGCACGTCACCAAGGTTATCGAAGAAAAGTGATCCAAGAGAGAGTAGTATTTTTGTGGATACGACTGCAGAGGTGCAGATGAATTGGGAGTGGTGCAAATCATTATCGACAGGGAATATCGCGGGCAGGACATCGCAATACTGTCAGATAGCCTATCCGCTATCAAGGCGCTGAACTCAAATTAGATCAGATCCAGACTGATATGGGAGTACCTCATTAAGATCAACAGACTGTGAAAGGATATTAAACTCTCCATTGGGTACTAGGACTTGTAGGAGTGGAGGGAAGCGAAGCAGTTAGTGCACTAGCAAGAAAAGGTACATACACAGCATTCATGGACCGAACCGGAAGCTTTTTTGGAATACGACTTCAAGCATTATCTCACAATTGAAACAGCCGAAAAAGCTTCTGGAAAACTACAACCAGAAAAGAAGAACCTGCCTTAGAGTTAGCAAGAATCGATTTCGCATCTTGACCCTAACGTTTTACTGCAGGCTCAAGTAGCACATTAGGAAACTGCGAGTAGAGGGGAATGAACACTGCAGGTTCTATGGGGATCTCACAGAAACACCAGCACATCTTCTTATGGAATGCAAAGTCCTAATCCGCAAAAGAAAACACCACCAAAGTTCTGTCTCCCATCAGCGATGGGTCTACCTTCGCTGAATCCACTTTAGGTAGGTAGGTAGGTAAAGTGGCGGTCCAAAAAAAAAACCAATTAGCGCTTAAAGTGCGCCGTTTTGTTACCACGGACTCGTGTCTACCTGTTGTAGTGGTTAGTTAAAAAAGGGATGTTAAGTTTAAGCCCAGCCCGTGGAGTTCAGGAAGAGGATTAGTTCTCCAATCCTCTTGTCTGCTATCTCTCTCAGATCCTCGAAGAAGGGTTTGCCAAGAGTTTGTTGTCTGATCCTCGCCAGGGCCGGACATCTGCAAAGCAAATGGCATAGAGATTCTTTCTCGTTATTATCCTTGCAGCTCCTACAAAAGGTGTTGTGGGGGATACCAAGCTTGGCCGCATGGTCTCCAACTGGCCAGTGGCCTGTGATAATAGCTACGATTTTGGCAATCACTGGTCTTGGTTTGCCTAGTAACTCTTTCGACCTGGATTTGTTGAAACTGGGCCACGTCTTCCTAGATATGACACAGCTTGTGAGGTTGTTCCACCCGCGATTGGCTAGCTGGAGGAAGTGAAGGTGAATAGAGCCCTTAACGGCACCAAGCGGAATGTCGACTCTTTCTGCTAGAGAGCCGTTAAGGGCCGACCCTCGCCTGGCCAGCTCATCAGCATGCTCATTTCCCTCATGGTTGCTGTGCCCTGGGACCCAGATGAGAGTGATTCTCGAGTGAGTGCTTTGTTGATTCAATTCAAACCGGCATTGCTCTACCAGTTTTGAAGAGATGCAGACCGCATCAATGGCCTTGATGGCAGCCTGGCTATCCGAAAAAATAGCGATATTGTGATTAGATGTTGAAAGATTGTTTAGCAGGCGGCAGGCTTCTCGAATCGCAAGAAGCTCCGCTTGGAAAACGCTAGCAGAGTCTGGGAGACGGAAGGACCTTGATATATTCAGCTGGTCAGAGAAGATGCCTGAGCCGACTCCGCAGTCCATCTTCGAACCGTCCGTGTATATCCCTATATCATAGTTGCGGGTAACGCTTCCGTTCTTCCATTCTTCTCTGGAAGGGAATTTTGCTAAGAAGGATTTTCTGAAGTTAAGCTTGGGTATCGTGTAGTCGGTCGAGAGCGCAACCAGTTCACTTGGAATCGTCTCCAGGACATTGCCGTGACCATATGGCCTTGTAGTCCAGCATCCATATTCCCTGAGCCGGACTGCGCTGCATATAGCTGTGTCTATGATGTGTAGTTCGAGAGGGATCAGATGCAAGATCACACTGAGAGCATCTGTTGGACAAGACCTCATTGCTCCTGTGATACCCACGCACGCCGATCTCTGTATTTTTTTTATTCTGTCGATATTGTACTTTTTGCTCAAAGCTGGCCACCAAACGATGGCGCCGTAAGTAAGAATTGGACGCACAACGGCTGTGTACATCCAAAGGGTCATCTTTGGCTGGAGTCCCCATTTCTTACCGAATGTTTTATTACAGGCATAGAAGGCTACGCTTGCCTTCTTAATTCGCTGTTCTATATTGAGTTTCCAACTAAGTTTCGGGTCTAGAACCGTGCCTAGGTATTTTGCACTGGAGCAAAGCGAGAGAGGCTGACCATCTAGTTTGGGGGGGGTGAATGCCGGTACCTTGGTTTTGGTGGTAAACAGCATCATTTCAGTCTTCTCCGGATTTACTTCGAGGCCACAGCTCGTAGCCCATGAGTGTACCTTATCCAGAGCCCTCTCCATGAGTTGACTTATCGTGGAGAGGAACTTTCCTGATACTAGTATAACCATATCATCCGCGTACGCAACCACCTTAAAACCCTCCCTATCAAGTCGCACCAAGATTTTATTGATCGCCATTAACCAGAGCAAGGGGGAGATGACTCCGCCTTGTGGCTTGTGGAGTTCCTCTGTTTACCGTCTTAGTTGTACTACTGTTGCCTAGTGTTGCTTGAATTATACGAGTACTGAGCATAGAAACTATCCATTGACTAATAAAGCCTTCTACACCTAACTCGGTGAGAGATTTCTGAATAGATTCAGTGAAAATGTTGTTGAAGGCTCCTTCTATATCAAGAAATGTGGCGAGACTATATTTTTGTAGTGAAGAGTTTTTTCCACTGTACGCACGACCTCATGAAGAGCAGTTTCTGTGGACCGCCCTTTGAGATACGCATGCTGAGATTTCGACAGTGGAGAACTCATAAGCCTGTCCTCCTTTGTTTTGAAAACTTTAGAACGTATCCTAGACTTCCATATCCGCGATAACCGGATCCACTTTAGATACTCCGGTTCATCAAAGCAGCCGGACTAGAGGAAGTACTCTAAATCGAGCATTTCATCGACTAGAGCCTTACTTTCGGGGCTCAATTGATCTGCTGAACCTCTCAGTTCACATGCACCTCAAAAACCATACATATTTGGGGGCGGCAATGGTGTAGCGGCAACGTCATAGATTACCACAATAGTGGTTCATGGATGAAATTCTGATGTCAACAAGCATCGGTGACGGCACACACCGAACCTCCGTCCGATAATTTTTCTGAACTCAACCATGCGCTCATGCAAATGGCTGGTAAATGATCCGGATCTTTTCTCCTTCGGAAACGGAGCCAGCACTCCTTCATCGACCGTTACGTAACCAACATCGGTGCAGCCCCTCGAAGAGAAAAATAAAAAAAGTGAATTGCTCATATTTGTCCAAGTCGCGATAATATCTTTCAAACTGTACTTTAATAAGACAATGTTTCAATAAATAGCATTATCAGACGGAAAAATGTGTATAATTTTATTAGGGATATACAGCAATATCCATACGTGTATCACCCGTGATCACACGGCGGAAGAAGGTATTCAGTTAAAGTTAGAGCTCAGTGTGTGGTGTATTATAAAGTGTAGAGAAATGGATGAATTTAATTATTTTTTGTTAATTTTTTTTTTGAATGCTATTGTATGAATTAATTCTTTTTTTTTTTATGTAACAAAATATGTTTACTCTTCAATTTAATTTATAAATTTCAATAAACTCTTTTCAGTTTTGTGGTAGAACCGAAATTCTAGAGTTCTATGAGTGTATCACCCGTGATACATTGGGACCTGGGGGAAGAATTTTGTTGTGATCATCGGTGATACACTGGCAGCCAACATGTTAAACGAGATTTGGGTTGTGTTCCTGCAGATCTAGTTTACGGTCAAACACCAAGAGTACCAGGCGAATTCTCAGTTAACGATAACACCAGCGCATTGGTACGACTTCACTAGTCAACAAACTTAGAGAAGCAATGCGAAATGTTATCCCGAAAAACAGTCGCCCCTCGATGCAGCGCGAAATCTTCATACCTAAAGATCTTACAAATTGCGAGTATGTTTTTCTACGGATGGACAGAGTTTAAAGCGCCATATGAAGGTAATTACAGAATATTGAAGGAACTGTGGAAATATTTAGAGTTAATGAAATTCAATTTTTTTTACATTCCGTAATGTCCCTAGAGTCCGTTCTCTTTTACTTCAAAGGTCGCTTTATACTGCCGCTCGTCTCTCAGGATCATGGCAGAGTAGTTTTAAATTCACCTATATTGCGTGCCAGGCCAAAGACACATTCCAGGTAACTGACTACCTCGCCAGACTTAGTACTACACTAAATATTCTATCGAGTTGGCAGTTCACTACGTGCAAACTTTTACTCAAGCTGGGCTCTATCTGCAAGACAAACCACAGAAGGAAGGATGGCATGGCGACGTGCCAAATATCCCGACAGAGCTTGATAATTCTGATGTGATCAAATATCACCTCCACTATCCTCCACTCCACTCCACTCCACCTCCACTCCTCACAGGAAACTATCGTGTGCCTACGCACGATAAGGTTAGGTCCCTTGTCAAACGATTTCTGTAGTAGCTGCAGGAGGAAGATGAGGAATAAATCATCCCCCAATTCATCTGCACCTATCCAGTCCTATCCATAAAAATACTACTCTCTCTTGGATCACTTTTCTCCGATAACCTTGGCGACCTGGTGAATATAGGTAGACCTCAGAAGCATCCTTTGCTTTATAGAAAAGCTCCGGTTGGTTCTCTTAGTAAGTCCATATGTAGCCGATTATGTTATAGATCCAGTGGTATCACTGGTCTAAGTGTGTCTGTATTTTGGTCATATAGCCATCCTGACCTAACACAACCTAATGTCAAGATTAATTAAAATCTAGAAAAAGGAAATTTTGGATTGAACATGACTTCCCACAAGTTGATTGCGAAATCTAGCATCTGTTTCCGCATATACGTGAGTGCAGTTGCGAAATAAAAAAATATATTTTACTTGCTATTATCAATTCATTTATTTATTTATTAATATTTTTTGTTTCTCAATATTTTACTGATACGGTTCACAAACATGAACTAAAGAGAGTTAGTTATTCACCATTTAATCTACTATAACTTTGGGTACATATTTCCCTATGAAGTTTTGCAGTGTCTTCGTTGCTCGTTTCTCGGAAAGTTGCACATCTCGTTAATTTTTCGAAACACAGATTGAATTTACGAGTAGGAGGATTAATACTTTCATCCAGCTTTGGTTTATTTGAATTCATCAGATCCATCTTATTACTTCTTTTTTTCTTATTCTGCTTCTTTTTTGGTGATTTGGTCCTTCTCTTACTGGTGTTTCCTCTGTGTTTGTGTTTCTTCGGAGGGACGTATACAATGTCTGAATCGCTATCAGTTAAAAGTGGCGCTTCTGATACGAAGGAGTCATCTTCACGGCTTCGCTTGGTGAGGCTTGGATTGGTGATGTCAAATTTCTTGTGCCGGTATTGAAATACTGGTTCTGTAGCCATATCAAAAAATATTTTACTGGAGAACGTGAATACAATTTTTAGTGCACACTGTTACGCGTCCTGCAAGACTGATGCTCTTTGAGGTTATCCTAGCTAATTTATACTAAATCACAAACTACCTGCAAGGATAATAAATATGATCACTTCGGCATTAGGCTTTGTCCCTAATAAAGTATACACTATTTACTCGGTGTGTAGTTATTTTCCTTTAATTGTTTTCATGATAAACAGATCAAAAAGTGCAACACACATTTTTACCGAGAAATCCTTAATTTATTTTTAGGTAGCAGTTTTTTTTTTCTTAATCGATTGTTTGAAGTGATAAGTGTCGTCATACAAAATAAAGGAGGCGAAACAAAGTACTAATATGCCACCAACTTTAATGAGTACAAATGTTTTTAATATATGTAAATTACTAAGTGTACATCATTTATGGCCTAACACAATGAATAAAATCTTAAACGGCTTGCTATTTTTCACCGAGAAATCCTTAATTTATTTATAGGTAACAGTTTTTGTTTCTTAATCGATTTCGCTCTTTTTGGGTGCCATTTAGAGTGATTTATTCCAGAGTTTATGGCCCAAAACAATGAATAACTTCTTAAAAGGCTTGCTGTAAAAGAAATACAATATTTTTTTTCTATAATTTATTGGTATTCATAATTTGCTCGGTTTCGGTGCCTGTAGCTAATCGTTCTATGTGGAGTTTTATTGGCCACAAGTTGAGAAACAAATCATTGGAAAATACTGATAAGTTAACTGTTTTACCTTTTTCATGAATAAAGTACACAGAAATTTGTATCACTAGGGCACTTTTTCCTGTTCCAGACGGCAGGGGACGAATCTTCTAGATGGAATCAATGGTGGCGTCTACAGTGTCAGATAAGTTAAACTTAGTGAACACTTTGTGCGAGGTGCCTTGGTGCATTCAGATCAGAGGTCGGTAAGGAATTTCCAAGGACAGCAATCTTCGTGTCTGCGCGTGGAATGATAGACCTGAGTGGCTACATGATGCCCTTCAGATGCCTATTAAGAGACCCTCAACAGAGGGACGTGCGGCGGTAAAGTTCTTTTGATGAAATCAATGGCGACGTCTACAGATGGCGCATACCTTATGTGAAATACTTCAACATATTTGGAGCTGTGGTCTATAAGGATTTTACAATACTGAGTCGGGGTGTTGAAAAAGAGATAATGGCGGATGCCCAGACTGGGCACAACGGCAGCGCTCATACCCCCGAAGTCGGTTACTTCCATCGGTATAACCAGCTCCGTCCAATGGGTTGCATATAAGGACCTGGCTTTCCAGGTTGAGCGTTATGCCGGTGGGTTAACTTCCCTACCACGCAAAAAGAAGACAACGGACTTTGACTATCTAGACTCTATGGTGAGCGGCGAAATGGCACCACTGGGGAGATCAAACGAAGAATTCCTATTGCCGATCGCTGTATTTATGTGCTAAGAAGGAAATTGAGTAACAAAGCTCTAACTCGAACTACTAAGCTAACAATCATCCCAGTCCTGCTGTATGGCGCAGGGGCATAGAATTTGTAAAAAGTAGATAAGGATGACCTTGGTTACTTTGCGAGAAAAGTTTCCGAGCGATCTTTGATCCCGTCTGCATAGGCTTCGAGTGGAGGAGAAGATACAATGACATCGACTTAACCAGAAGAGTTCACTAAGATGGCTGGGTCATGTAGAGCGGATGGAGCCCAACGTTCCATCCCGAAAAATTTTTAAATCCATACTGGATGGTCGGCTCAGTAGAGGACAACCTCTCGACAGTTGGCACAAATAAGTAGAGGAGGACCTCAAACAACTTAGCGTGCGCAACTGGAGGCAGCTGGCTCGTAACCAGGCTGATTGGAGAGAACGGTGGTTCTTAAAATAGAAGTTTTCAAATTACGTCCGGGCACCCTATTATTTAGTTCTTCTATCTGACAGATACACGTATGTAGATTTTTTTTCCAAACTCCATTAGCGTTTAAAGGTCACTACCGTACACTTTTCATAGGCGCTTTGTTTGTCAAGGTTTCCATTATTATGCTAGAGAATCTTTTATATACATAATTATACATACATGGGTATACAAGTATATAAAAACATAAAATAGTAGTTGCAAAACCTCCCGTGTTGCATTTTAAACAATAAATAGAACGTTCCAAATAAGATGATCGTAACCATAGTCTCCATAAGTAATAAAGAATTACTTGTTTTGTAATGCTCCCTAATCTTTTTCTTCTTCTTCCAATTTCGGCGAGGTTATGATTCGAAAACAAGAGATCATAACCCTCCCACTTCACTGCATTTGTACTGATCCGCCTGTGATGTGCACCTACAACGCTCCCTAATATGCTAAAGAATTGAAAAGAGGTAGATAGTGTCCTTAATTATCTCGAGTCTTGAATTACTTTTTGTGTCTGTGGGGTGTGACAATTATAATATTTATTATACTTTTTAGGTAGATTGTGATTTTGTATAAACTATTGTAGTTAGGATCATCTCAAACAGCATCAGTCTTGCAATACCCGTGTTTTGCATTAGAAATTCCATACAAGTACTCCAGTGTTATAATATTATTGCGCAATCAAATATATCTACAGAAGCAGTATTTCAATACCGGCATAAGAAATTTGACACTATCAAGCGAAGCCGTGCAGATGACTTCTTCGCATCAGACAACGCACCTTTAACCAAGAGCGCTTTGGAAATCAATTCTTCTAAACAGATACATCTGCAGTCGTCAGTTGAAATCAAAAACGAAGTGAATTTAACCGAAACCGCAGAAGGCAGGCCAATAAAAATCGAGTGCAAATCGAGCAATGGATCCACATACAAAATCAAGGATAAACTCATCGAACTAAACGTCAACATTCCGGAAATTCTCAAGGAAAAAGTAGAGGATATTTGTAAACTTAACAGCAATATGGTCCGTAAGTTCCCGAAGAAAGAACGCACCGCAAAGGATCAGGAGAGACGTGATAGAATCACACTTGCATGTCGACGAATCAAGCAAATTGAACATACTGCCACCGAGGAAAAGTACAAAAGCTATACAAATACGAACCGGCGAGTGGCCGATGTTTTCATAAGGTTAAAAGCTTATTTCGCGTAACTGCTAAGGATGACGGATAAAACATCGGAAATTGTTTTATTTGTGTAAGGAGTGAAGAACTTACTCCCTGTAATCTACTTATGTAAAAACCAGTTTGTATATTATAACCATGTTGTGATTCAAAAAAATATAATAATAAATTTCAAATTGAACTCATATGAGATCAGATCTATACTGATATAGGAGTGCCTCATTAAGATCAACAAACTGTGAGAAGATATTGAACTCTGCGTTGGGCAGGACATGCAGGAGTGGAGGAAAGCGAAGCAGCTGATGCACAAGCGAGAAAAGGCTCAGACACACGATTCATTGGATCGGACCGGAACATTTTTGTGGAATACGACTTCGAGTATTAGGACGATATCTCCCAATTGAAACAGCCGAAAGAACTTCTGGGAAACTACAGCCAGAAAAGTAGAGTTAGCAAGAATCGACTTCGCATCTTGATAGAAATGCTAACGGGTCACTCCAGACTCAAGGAGCATGTTTGAAAACTGGTATTGGAAAGGAACGAACAGCGCAGATTCTGCGAGCATCTCGCAGAAACACTAGCACACCTTATTATGGAATGCAAAGCCCTTATTCAAAAGAAAACATCATCAAGGTTCTCTCTATCATCAGAGATGGGTTTACCTTTGCTGGATCCACTTTAGATACTCCGGTTCATCAAAGCAGCTGGACTAGAGGAAGTACTCTAAATCGCGCATTTAATCGTTTTGGGGCGCAATTGATCTACTGAACCTCGCAGTTCACATGCACCTCACAAACCATAAATATTTGGGGGCGGCAGTGGTGTAGTGGTAACGTCGTCAATTGCCACACTAATGGTTCATGGTTCAAATCCTGATGTCAGCAAGCATTCATTTATTTCTCATGAAATATATAAGTCAGTACAATCAATTGCGAAAGTTTGTGTGAACACTACTGCACAGGCATAACACTGGCAGTAGCTTGGTCATATGGCTGGAAAAAATTGTTCGCTCTGTTGATGATGTTTTGCCCACGACATCGGTTATCGGGGAAAAAATACTGTGAATCAGAAACAAAGACAAAAAATAACAAAAATCTCCCCGGTTATCTGGACGCCACTCCCGGAGCTTTTCTGAAGCATATACAACTGACCTTTAAACTACTACACCAAATCTTTCTCTCTCTCTCTATCTATCCTTTCGAACGCCCGCACTGTGTGTAAACATGTTAAGGGTATTCCTAGCCCCTTGAGTGCGTGGAAATTATGAAAAAAAATAAATAAAAAAAAATATTAAATTAATGGTGACACCAGGATTTCAACCATAAACCATTAGCGTGGCAATCGATGACGTTACCACTGCACCACCCCCACCCCAAAAGATACATGATTCATGAGGTGCACGTACACTGTGAGGTTCAGTAGATCTACTGTGCCTCCCAAATTAGAACTCTATTCGATGATATGCTCGTTTTAGACCTGCTTTGATGAATCGGAGTATCTGAAGTGGATTCAGCGAAGGTAGGCCCATCCCTGATGGGTTATGTCTTCTTTAGTCGATTAGTGCTTCGCATTTCATAAGAAGGTGTGCTGGTGTTTCTGCGAGGTCCCCGTAGAATCCGCAGCGTTCGTTTCCTTCAACTGCCAGTTTCTAACGTGCTCCTTGACTTTCCCAGGTTTTATTTATTATTTCCTTTATTTATTTATTTTTCATCACATAGTTCAAATACATATCATATTAACAATATATTGAGTAGGTTTATTCAATTTAAGTATCTTGTTTACAGATATTACTCTAAAAATGAATATTATTAACATAAAAAAGAAGAATAAAATCCAGAAAAGCAAAAATAATTCAGGGTATAATATCATGAACTAACGATGAAAAGAGATGCACCATAGCAAGCACATGTGTAAATGTGCTAAAAATTTATTTATTATATATTTATTTATTAATCAATAAATATTTTATAATTTAAAAAAATGTTATTATATATATATATATATATATATATATATATATATTAATATAAGGGGATATATGTATATATAAATAAATAAATTTATGTGTTCTGTTTGGAAATTACTTGATTTCAATATCTAAATATAAATTATTAATTATTAAATATAAAATAAATTTATTTTAAAATTATTAATTTATATTTAATTATTGAATATAAAATAAATTTATTTTAAAATTATTAATTTATATTTAATTATTGAATATAAAATGAACTTATTTTAAAATTAATAATTAAATTTAATTATTTAAAAGTTTTTCTATTATTTTATATTTATTTATTATATATTTATTTATTAATCAATAAATATTTTATAATTTAAAAAAATTGTATTATATATATATATATATATTAATATAAGGGGATATATGTATATATAAATAAATAAATTCATGTGTTCTGTTTGGAAATTACTTAATTTAAATATCTAAAAATAATTTTTTATTATTAAATAAATTGTTTAATTTTATATATTTGAATTATTTAATATATATATATATATATATATATATATATATATATATATATATTTAAATTAAATTTAAACTTAATTTTGTTATTTTGATATTTATTTTTAAATAATTTTTATTTATATATAAATATAAATATATTTGTAATCTATAAAGTTTTATTTTGGCTTATAAATTTATTATTAATTTATATTATATGTAAATTTTTGTGTGAATTTATATTTATTTTAAAAATAAATATATTTAATTATTTGCAGTAATTAATATTATAAATTAAAGAAATTTAGAAATAGAAATATTAATTAATATTGACTTAATTTGTGCCAGCAGTTGCGGTTATACAAATAATATAAGTAAATTTTATTAATTTAAGTTAAATGATTTAATGAAAATATAAAATAATTTATTAAGTGAAATTTTATTTTATTATTATTCTTTAAAATAAAATTATTTGAAGCTATAAAATTTTAATTAAAAACTAGGATTAGATACCCTATTATTTAAAATATAATTTATTTTATTTGAGTAGTATTAGATATATTCTTGAAACTTAAAAAATTTGGCGGTATTTTAGTCTATTCAGAGGAACTTGTTTTATAATCGATAATCCCCGATGTACCTCACTTAAAATTGTTTTTCAATTTATATGTCATTGTTATTAGAATATTTTATAAGAATAATAATTTTCTATAATTTATAATAAAACTAATATCAAATCAAGGTGTAGTTTATTTTTAAGTATAAATGAGTTACAATAAAATTTATTTTTATGGATTTAAATATGAAAAATTTAATGAAATTGGATTTGATAGTAAATTTATAGAGATAAATAATTTGATTTTAGCTCTAAAATATGTACATATCGCCCGTCGCTCTTATTATTAAAATAAGATAAGTCGTAACATAGTAGATGTACTGGAAAGTGTATCTAGAATCAATTTAAAGCTTATTTAGAAAAGTGTTTCATTTACATTGTGTGGGCGCCGTGACGTAAGTGGTTAGTGTGTCGGATCACTACGCATGAGGTTCCAAGTTCGAATCCCAGAAAATACCAAAAAGTTTTTTCACGGTCCCACCTCTCGCGAGCGTCTGACAAACATCCGAGAGTATTGTTGTCACGAAAAAGCTTCTCAAATCGCCGTTCGGATTCGGCATTAAACTGTAGGTCCCTTTCATTCGTGTAAAAAATATAACGCACACAACATGAGTGGTTGCGAGAAGCTAGGCCCTGGCACTTTAAAGAGCTGTTGCGCCAAATATTTGTATTTGTATTTGTATAGCAAGCACATAGTTTTCTCATCTCGATATTCATAAGCAGATATGGCGGTCTAATGATCATGTAACGATCAACCAAATTGATCATATTGCGATCGACGCAAGGCATGCCTCCAGTACTCTGGATGTCCGGACCTTCCGAGCGGCCAACATAGAGTCGGATCATTACCTTGTTGTAGCCAAGGTACGAATGCGGATATCCCAATCTGAGCAACAAAGAAGAATCACTGTGAGAAAATTTAACGTCGAAAAGCTTCAATCGCAAGAGACCACCAGATTCTTCGCTGAACGCGTATCCCGAAATCTCTCAATCACCCCTATGCCGCCAGCATCAAGTGCCGAAGACCAGTGGCAACGCTGCAAACATGCCGTCAGAAACGCCGTGACTGATGTGCTGGGTCTCGCTCGCCCACCACCGCGAAACCCTTGGTTTGACGAAGAATACCGGCGAGTGCATGTAGCAAAACAAGAGGCATACAAAGCGGCGCTGCAAAGGAAGACGAGAGCTGCTCGTGAGCTCTACGAGCTTCTCCAAAAGAAAAAGAAAGAGCATGAGAAGCGCGCGTTTGAGAATATCGAGAGTTTATAATCCAGGAACAATGTACAGAAGTTTTACCAAAAGGTAAAAAGAACGTGTCAGAGAAGAAATACCCGTACAGAAATCTGTAGAGATGAAAATGGAAACCTCGTAGTAGAATCACAGTCGGTGCTGAGAATATGGAAAAACTACTTCTGCAGACTGTATAACGGCGACGAAGACCAACATCCCGCTGTCAGGCAGAATGAACCATTCAACATAGACGATGATAGTCAAAATGTCCGTCCACCTGATCAAAACGAAGTGAGGATAGCAATATCCAAGCTAAAATCGAACAAGGCTGCTGGACCTGACGGCTTACCGCTCGAACTTTTCAAGACAGCTGGGGATGAATTGGTAGAGTGCATACACCAACTCATCTCTAAGATTTGGTCAGACGAGTGTATGCCTGATGAATGGAACCTCAGCTTAGTTTGCCCGATCCTCAAGAAAGGAGACCCCCTCAACTGCGCCAATTATAGAGGCATCAGTCTCCTCAACATCGGATATAAGATCTTTTCTGCGATATTGTGTGTACGCCTGAAACCTTTTATCAACTCAGTGGGCTGTCACCGGTGCGTTTGCAAGCATTGAGGCGGAAGCGGCCAAAACGGGCTTAGCGATAAACGAGGGCAAAACCAAGTATATGCTGTCAACAAGAAGGGAAAGCCAACACCGACGAATTGGACAGAACGTTACAGTGGGCAGCTATAACTTCGAGGTAGTAAGGGCCTATGTCTACCTTGGCTCTGCTATAAACTCGAAAAACAACATCAGCGTAGAAATCAAGCGAAAAATAACTCTTGCCAATCGCTGTTTTTTTGGGCTTATAAGGCAATTCAACAGTAAAGCCCTATCTCGAACAACTAAGGAGACCCTGTATAAAACCCTGATCATCCCAGTCCTGCTTTACGGCGCTGAAACATGAACTTTATTAAAAGGATGAAGATATCCTCTGTCGCTTCGAGAGAAAAATTTTTCGTAAGATTTTCGGTCCCGTTTGCGTTGACGGGTTTTGGAGGAGAAGATTCAATCACGAACTATACGAGCTGTACAGCGACATCGACCTAGTCAAAAAACTGCGTATTGGACGTCTGGACATGTAGAGCGAATGGACACCAACGCTCCGGCCCGCAGAGTCTTCGCATCTAACCCCGAGGGACGACGAAGTAGAGGGAATCATCGCCGTAGGTGGCGCGCACAAGTTCAAACGGACCTCGACCAACTTGGAGTGCGCAACTGGAGGCAATTAGCTAAAGACCGAGTTAAATGGAGAGGCTTGTTGGTTGAGGCCCAGGTTCACCCCGAACTGTAGCGCCATCTAAGTAAGTAAGTAAGTTGGTTGAAGACGTAGGGTGCAATATTATGTTACAGCTACCCTGGAAGAAAATTTCTTTAACCAATTTATGGCAAGTTTAGTTTTAATAGTTTTTGTTTCCCTTGTCAGCTGTGAATGATGTATTGTTGTTGCTGCTGTGTCAGCTGGGTAGCTGAGGTCAACGACCCTTGGTGTTTCAATGTGCACAACCGATTGCCGTTGGAAGAGGCGAATCGTTGTGCATGTGCATCCCTCGAGCTCTTGGCTAATCAGACAGATCAACCTGGATGATTGAGGGCAAACCCTCCCCATAAACTTACGGCAACAATTGAGTGTCCTCCTAGATCGCCGTCCGTCGGTTGCCATCGATTCCTGGCCAGGGCTCCTGAGGCTATACTGCTGCGAGGCAGAAGATATGGGTAGCCGAATACCTCAGGAGTGGGTCACATGAAAATCAAAACAGAATTAGCGATAAATAATAGAAAAGAAGAAAATAAAAATCGTACTTACCCCGAAAGAAACTACTTCTTGTTTTGATTGTTTTTTTTTTTTTTTGGTTTTGACAGTTGTCAGACACTGTCAGACAAAATTGAATTTAGACCAGTTTCAACTGCTCTAAATTCCAGACACAAACCAACTTTTAAAGATGGGGTAAGAAATGGTTGTTGCTAGTTTTTTTTATTATTTTCGCCTTTTCTAGTGGCGGCTAAATTCAAAATCGGACCATGGGAAATCCGTATGGCTAGAGGAATTCTCGGTCGACGTTGCGGGTATAGTATAGAGCCATAGATGAGTAGGGCATTAATCTTCTAGTGGTGGAAGGCAACACTTGCCTTCATATAAAAAATACTTTTTTAAAAGTGCCTATACAGTGCAGTATACTTCAAAAGACCTTCGGTAGAGAAGGCAGTGTAAATACGAGTACATATTTATAGTGTAACAAATTTTAGAAAAAGCGCACCAAGAGGCGAAGAAAATTGTTTTTATTTAAAGATTCAAATCTGTTAAGGGGTGAGTGAGCGAAAAGTGCTTATTTAATGAATATTTTTTTTAAATATGTATTATTAAATTAATTAGGCTCTAGAAGACATTCAGCAAGGCGGCCATAGACTCTTTTGAGCCCATATCGTGGCCCCCAAATTACTTTTCCAAAGTGTTTGAAAAATTTATTTAAGTAATTTTAAGTATACGTGCAACAACGTACACACGTATTGTTATATAACTATATACGTACATACGTACATATATATATAAGCATCCATCAAACAACTCCTTTTGAAGAATACAATATATATATATATATATAAATCAACGAATCACTCCTATCAAGAGTGAACCCCACAACGCCCGAGGAAACCCCACCCGAAGAGGGGATCACCCAGTCAAAAAGGTGATAGCGCCTCTCCTGTATAATATATAGTGCAGATACACGGATACATTTGCATAATCGGTTGTTAAATAAAAATACGTTAAATTTAATTAAAAGAGTAAAATATATAGTATAAAAGTGTTATTATACTTTGTTCATGCATATACATACATATATCAGTGTCTTTATATATATCTATCTATTTCTTTTTGTTAATTATTCTTTTTTTTTATGTTAGTGAGGTGAATTAGTAAAATTAAGTATATTTAGCGAGTACATTAAGTGTGAACATTTTTTTTCCTCGTCCGTGTTTTTCTCGCGTAACTATAGTTCTTAAGTGAAAAACGTGCCTAACATACCTAAACAGAGCTCTCTCTAGGTAGGAAAACCGATAAATTTATTTAGAGTATTTAAGGTCACAAAAGATGTACCTACATGGTTCGCGGTGGGAGAAATTGAATTTAGTTCTTGCCTTTTTGTTAATGTTATCCCTCACTTTTTGTTCAAAATTAGTTTTATTTTTTTTTTGCTGATGAATATAAAAGAAAATAAATTATGAATATTTTGGTCATGAAGTGTGTGCGTTTTTACTTCTATCAAGCCGGAGCTAGTTTGATGCGTTTTAAGAGTGCAATTTTCAGGGGGTGCGGTAGGGTAACTAAAACCCTTTGAACGATGGAAGAGTGACCTGGCAGCAGCATCAGTCCATTGGGAAGTCCTATATAATGGCCGCAGGACTTCATGGGTTGGAGGGCAATGGCCACCGAGGCATAACATCAGCAGCGCCCTCAGTGTGGGAAAGGTCCGTCCGCTATTTGGTGAAAAGAATAAGTAAGTACTTTTGGCATGATTTATGTTTTTTGTGGTAGGTTTAGTCGTGCTACGGGGACAAGAACAACCCCATTTCCGGCGAGTTAAGCTGCGCATCGCAAGCATGCCACGTCCCTCGTAGCCGACACTCTTTTCCTTGTTCGTCCCATCCCATCCTTAAGTCTCATCCACATCCTAGTTTCCTGTCTTTTTTCAAATCCTAACTCCCAAAACCCTCCTCTGACCTATTACAATTACTAAGAAACCGTCTACTGTGCTCTTTTTTAACTGTTGGATTCGTGACTGCAAGATTACTTCACATTGAGCACTGTATTTCATCTCTTCTAAAGAGAATATTGCTCCATCCGCTCTACATGACCCAACCATCTTAGTCACTGTATGTGAATTCTTCTGGCTAAGTCGATGTCCTTATATAGGCCGTATAGTTCGGCATTGTACATCTAAGGTAAACAAAATCCTTTACTACCTCAAAATTATATCTGTCTATTGTGGCGTTCTGTCCAAGATGCCGATGTTGAGTGTCCTTTTTTGTAGACAGCATATATTTTGTTTTGCTTTCATTGACCGCTAGACCCATCTTTGCTGCCTCGATCTCAATACTCGTAAATGCCCCATCGGCATAAGCGAGTAGTTGTACAGACTTGTAAAAGATGTTACCTCTGGTTCTGGCGAGTTTCGTACAATTCTTTCAAGTACTATGTTAAAGAGATCGCATGATAGCGCGACCTTTCCTGACATCGAATGGTTCGGAGATGTTCCGACTTTAATGGAGCAGCGAGAGTTCTTCATTGTCATTCTGCACAAACGGACGAGGTTGGTAGGGATGCCAAGACTAGACATGGCTCTGTATAACTCGTCTCTATACACGCTATCAGGTTCGGACCCTTAGGGTAAAGTTTCTGGACGATCCCTATTGGGTAACCGCAACAAGAAGACTCATTGCCTCCACGGGGCGGCCACCGGGCAACGAATGCTACAGCGAGATAACCGGCCTAGCATTCCTTGCTTATTCAGTCGAATTCTTGTATTCTTTTGCGCCTGTTTGCAATGCACGGCCTGCATTCACGACTGTAAGTATACGGCTAAAGTGAGCGACGTGAGGAGTAAACCTCTAGAAAAAATCTCTAATCCAAGGTGGAACCGCATACGCCGAAGAGTGCTTAGTCGCTAGTATGCGGACTCCGAATACCCTGGCGACCTTCGGTTTCAATCCAGCCTTCCCATGGTACATCGGGCTCAGCCATGGGTGATAACCCTTTCAAGATTACTCATGGGTCCATAATTCATAACTTAAAAAAAACTATGAGACAGGTGTATCTCAAATCACACCAGCTTCTGTTACTGCTGACGAGCATACAGTTGCACCTAGTAGCGATGCTATAGAGCTTCCGACGGCCACTTCATCTTCGGCCATAACCACTCGGCTTGGTGACGAGCAACCCAAGTCCTCAGATGGTTTGGATCACGGAGCCAAGCGGGCCCAATCCTTGCCGTCCACATGTGTCCATCCAGAAGTAGCGGATACCGCCGCCTCTGACTCTGACACATCTACTTTCATGGATACGTGCAGCGTCGCCACAGAGAAATCTGGGTGCTCCTGCATTGGGAGGAGGTTAGACGAGCTGCGAATTCAACCGGATGGTTTCGTTCGGTTCAATTCTGCCGAAAGGAGGCGGTTCAAGTTTTCCATTCGCAGAGGCGATACTAGGGAGAGTGCCCTAGCTTATGCCAAAGCCCCTCCTATTGCAAGAGATGCTAAACGAGGTAGATCAGATGATCATACCCCACCAGCACCCGCCGCCAAGAAAGCCAAGGCAGGACCTACACCTGATGTTCCCACCTTCAGTCAGGTGGCTAGTGTTGTCAGGTTAGGTATCGTCCCAGCGGACTTGGAGAACAAGCCCCTATCAACGGAGCAGATGACACTCATCTAAGAGGCCGTCATCGATGTCTCAATTGAGCTGAGGAATAAAGGCGTATGGCCGAAATTCTCAGGCTCACAGCACAAGGCGGGATGGCCTGGTTTTCGTCTGCTCAAACAGTGCTACTGCTGGGTGGATGAGCTCGAATTTTGCGACAATAAGAGCCAAAAGTGTATTGGACATCTTATTGGTGGAAGAGGGATCATTCCCTAAAACCCATATCATCCGCGGTTTCTTCCCACAAAGTCTCGAGCTCCTTCTTCTTCTTCTTCTTAGTTTTATCAGCGAGGCTATGATCCGAAAACAAGGGATCACAACCCTCCCACTTCACCGCATTTCTACTGATCCGCCTGTGGGGTTCGCCTATTTGACCTCAGAAAATATCGGCAGGCCTGCCGATTTTGGATCAATCGGTTACTGAGGCCAATGAAATGCCGATGTCGTCGCATTTGTCTGATCCAGGCGTTTATAGGCCTGCCTTTCCTACATCGCGATGTCTTTGGAACCTGCATTGATATTGCCTTTTTAACAGGGTTCAGATGATCTCTTCTTTGAACGTGGTAATACCAGCTGAGCAGGTCGCGCTCTATTTTCTGTACGATGGTTTCCTTGATGTGAAAGCTTCCACGGATCTACGAACTTCTTATTCGATCAAGCTTTGTCACTCCTGCTGTCATGCGAAGCATCTTCATCTCAGCTGCCGTTAATTTACTCTCATACTTTTTGTACATCGTCCAACATTGTGAACCGTATGTGAGCGCTGGACGTACAACTGCGGTGTAGAGTCTTCCTTTCAACTTAGGTGACATTTTTCTGTCACAGAAGATAGCGGAATTTACTCGCCACTTCACCCACCCTACGCTTACACGATGATTGATGTCGTCATCACAAGTTGCTTTGCTATTGATCATAGATCCCAGATACATATTTGAACTTTTCGCACTTGGGAAGCACTGTTCCATTCAAATAAATGTCTGGAATAGGCCTGAGTGGATCAGAGAACGGGCAGCACAAGTACCCTGTCTTTTTTGAACTAATGCGTTACCCATTTCCCTCCAAAACGTCCACCCACACATCAAGTACTCGTTGCAGGGATGTAGGATCCTCACTTGTGATGGCTCCATCGTCAGCAAAGAATAACTGATGTACCTTGGGGTCCATCACTTTACCTTCAAGCAGATAATCAAGTACTGTAATAAAGAGCAAAGGACTTAAAACGCTTCCCTGGTGCACTCCGACTTTGATTGGGAACTCTTCGGTTACTCCAGGGGGGCATCTTACTCTTGTCTTTGCTCCTTCGTACATGTCCATGATCATCTGTACATAGGTTTCTGGAACCCCTCGATGTCTTAGCGTCACCCATATCAGATCTCGTGGTTGTCTGTCGAATGCCTTTTTAAAGTCAACCAATACAATATGCAAATCCCTTAAGGAATCACGATGTTTTTCCATTGTGATCCTTATACTTTGGATTGCATCTGTGGTTGATTTACCCGAGACAAACCCGCACTGATCATCAGATAGCCGTATTATTTTTCGCAGTCGGCCACCTAATACCCGCTCAACGATCTTCATGGTGTGTGACATCAGCTTGATCGAACGGTAGTTATCACAGTTTCGCGTATTCTTCTTCTTCCCTTTGTATACAGGGAGAAGGTAACTTTCCCTCCATTGATTCGGCATTGGATCACCTCTCATGAATTTGGAGATAAGAATTCTGAGCCATCTCGACCCGATGTCTCCCATCTTTTTCCAGAACTCAGAGGGCATCTCGTCTGGCCCAACCGCTTTTCGTTTTTTGGAGTATTTGACCGCCTCACTAACTTCTTCGACTGTAATGTCGGGTATTTCTTCACAGTTAGGGGTGCCTCTTGGAAAGTATAGCCGGGGAAACTGTTCATTTAAAAGCTCTTCACAGTACTGCCGCCACCTCTGCAGAATTTTGTCGTCATCCACAAGAAGCAGGCCATGAGCATTGCTATTAAACTTTGGCGAACGAATCTCCTGAGCATTCTTCCTTCTTTGGGCGGCTATTTTGAAGATAGTGGCGCTCTTGTTCATATTGTGTCTTCGCAGCTCCTGGATAGCCTAGTTTGCATCAGCAACCGGGGAAAATATTTTCTCCAGCTCCGGATACAGGCCCTCCGTACTCTCTGCTTGAAGCTGGGCGCACTTCTTCTTCGCTTTTTTCTTGCAGCATCTGTATTCCATTTCGAGGCGAGCTTTTTCGTCATTATTATTAGAGGGGCACTTTGACCAAGCTTTGAAAGCCGCTTTCTTCTCATTTATCACTTTCTTAGTTTCATCACTCCACCACCATGTTTCTTTGGCGTGTTGATGGTGGCCTTTTGAAGCTCCTAGCAGTGTTTTGGCCTTCTTTAAGCAAGATCGCTGTAGGGAATCCCACATATTTTGTGCTCTGCACTCTTCATCCTCAGCTCCGTTGATGATGTGAGAGATGTAATTTTTCATTACGAGAACAAAAGCCTCGCCTTTTTCTTTGTCCAGACTGTACCACTTGATTTTCTCAGAGACCCTTGTTTGTTTGCTTTTCTTCGGTGTTTTCATAAAAAGTCTCGAGCTCCCGTCGACAAAATTCTGGCTTCATTGGAAGCTCAAAACGAAGGCCTAATGGCAACTTCATATAAGGTCATGCAAAGGGTGAAGGAAGGTGCACTCCTCCATCTTGTGCTGGCCATTGATGACTCTTCCCTGAGGGTACTAAAGGCCCTCAATAACAAAGTGCACTACAGTTTTGGTCAGATCAAACTGATCCCAAAGACCACTGACAAGGGTCAGGATTCTGGCCACTGTAGTCCAAAGAAGGTGGACGCAATTGGCATTACAACTGCTACTGCGACGGACCCCTCATCATCCATGTCCACCAGCAGTGCCTCCGGGCCTGCCCCGAACACCAGTTCCACTGCCAAAACCGCTGCCACGACTAGCGAGTCGCTTAGTAGCACCAGTGGTCCTGAAGCTAGTACCAGCACTGCGGGAGTCCGATCAAAGGATCCAGCCCGCCCCAGCACATTAGTTCCTAGACTTCCCAAGACTGGCAACGTGGCCGGTTTGTCGTTAACGACCAGCGGTGCCCCTGGGCACGTCTCTCGAAGGCACGAGGAGTCGGTTGCGAACAGACCCCTGGGTCATCAAAACCTAACCGGTTGCCGTAGAGGAAAGGGTCCCAAAAAGGCCCAACTACTCCGACAAGCTCGATCCTCAGCGGAGGACCGATGAGCACAATCAAGGTGCTACAGGCGAACTTGCATAATGCTAAGGGCGAGTTCGCTACCCTTAGCAAGTGGTTCGCCGAAGAAGATATAACCCTTGGTCTCATTCTGGAACGCTGGGTTATTTGCGGACAGGTTAAAAGTCTCCGGAATAGGGCAAGTAAATTGATTTCCAGGTGTGGAGAGCCAGTGCCGAGAGCGACCTGCTTAATTAGCAATAATTTAAACTTTCTCCCTATTCCAGAATTTATAACAAGAGACCTGGTGGCCCTACTACTGGAAATCCCCACTGGAGGAGGTACACAGAACATCGTGTGTGCCTCAGCGTACTTCCCTCACGACAGTGGTGATATCCCGCCGAAAGACGTCCAGAGCCTCGTTGACTACTGTCAGGAGAACAACCTGCATTATATCATCGGATGCGATGCCAACGCACATCATCAACAGAAGGGGTGAGCGTCTTTTAGAATACTTTGTAAGTAGACAAATAGATATTTTGAACAAAGGCTCTAAACCTACCTTCATAAATGCGATTCGCGAGGAGGTACTTGACCTCACCCTCGCTAGTCCATTTATTTCTAATTTTATTGAAAATTGGCGCGTATCAGATGAGGCCTCTGTCAGACCATCAGCACATCATGTTTGACATACCTGGCCAACTCTCATATGTCTCTAATAGATACGATCCCAAATCTACGGATTGGCATCGCTATCGTGAACTAGTGTTCTCAAAAAAAGATATGCTTCTCACATTTATCGAGTCCATAGAAGACCTGGATGAAGGTGCATACCAGCTTAACAATATACTGCTTGATTCCTACCACGACAGCTGTGTCCCAAAGACACAGAAAACTCTTCAACTCTGCAAAGCGAACGAAGAGGTGGGACGAATACAGGTTTGCTCTCACAGAATACAATCTAGTATTGAGACGATCTAAGCGAGTTGCTTGGAGGAAATGCTGCGAAACAATCGCTGACATGCCTACAGCGACACGAATTCATAAATCACGCGCAAACGATCATGTCAACTGTGTAGGGTTACTGATGAAAAATGACGGAACCTAGACGACGGACCGTGTGGATACACTTAGAACCTTACTTCAGGTACATTTCCCAGGCTCGTCTCTTAACACATCTCATGTGTACTCGAACACAGTTAACCACAGGGTTTATGTGGACAGTAGAGTTAATAGTTTATCTGGAAAAATATTCAGTCCAGAGAAAGTTGAATGGGCGGTAGGCACATTCAAACCTTTTAAAGCCCCCGGCGGTGACGGTCTGTTTCCAGCACTTCTCCAAAGGTCAATTGACCTCATCCTGCCGGGGTTGACAGCTTTATTTAGAGCCAGCTACAATTGGGGATACATACCACCCACCTGGAGGCAGGTTAATGTGGTCTTCATCCCCAAGCCGGGCAATAGGCCTAGCGAGCTGCCTAAATCATACAGACCTATAAGTCTAACATCATTCGTCCTTAAGACAATGGAGAGACTCATAGATATCCATATTAGAGACCGGTTAGATCTGTCTATACCTCTGCACTCGAATCAGTACGCATACAGAAAAGGCAAATCTACAGTACGTGCCCTTCATTATCTCGTCAAAAAGATAGAGGGAACACTCAGTTCAAGGGAGATAGCCTTGTGTGCATTTCTTGATATCGAGGGCGCATTCGATAACACTGGTTACGACTCGATCGCAAGGGCGATCAGTAGCAGAGGTATCGAAGAAACGACCAACCAATGGATCAGGGCCATGCTGGTAAGTCGATTCATTACTTCCTCCTCTGGGGGAGTGTCGATGTCCATAACTGCAGCCAAAGGCTGTCCTAAAGGAGGAGTTCTTTCCCCCCTGTTATGGTCTATAGTCATCGACAACTTGTTAGTAGATCTTCACAGATCAGGCTACACCACCGTCGGTTATGCTGATGACTTGGCAGTTTTCATCAGAGGTAAACACAGCACGACAATTTCCAACGTCATGCAAAGTGCAATATCTCAAGTTGTAGAATGGTGTAACAAAGAAGGCCTTTCCATCAATCCTAGTAAAACCATTCTAGTGCCGTTTACAAGGAAGACACAGGTCAACCTTGAACCTATTACAATCAAAAGCACCACACTAGTTTATTCCAGCGAGGTCAAATATCTTGGTGTAACTCTTGACAAACGACTTAATTGGAATTCACATATCAAGTCCGCCACTGAGCGCGCTATTAGAGCACTGTGTGCCAGTAAACGCCTATACGGCAGAACTTGGGGTCTCTCTCCTAAGATGATACATTGGTTGTACATAATGATGGTTAGACCCATTATCACATACGCGGCCATCGTCTGGTGGCCAAAAACTCTCCAGCAGACAGCGACAAACAAGTTACAGAAGTTGCAAAGAATTGCCTGTCTTGGCATTACAGGTGCGATGTGCACCTGCCCTACGACAGCTCTGGAAGCTATTGTTGGGCTTACACCCTTACCAATCTTCATTAGGAAGATGGCTGCTAGATATGCCATCAGGCTGCAGCTAGATCACGAGTATAAACCGGGTGACCTTGTGGGACATTTAAAGATACTCAACTCAGTCCCTAAAAGAGACATGTTTTGCACTTTACCAGATATTATGGTCAGGCAACACTGCTTTGGTAGGCTTTTCGAGGTTGAAATATTGGACCGCGAAAACTGGTCCAATGGTGCTCCAACACTGGACCCTAGAAGACTGGTCTGGTTCACCGACGGTTCGAAGATGGATTCTGGAGTTGGAGCTGGGGTTTTTGGACCCAACACAAAGATTTCGGTACCTATGGGTCGACTCCTACTGTGTTTCAGGCGTAAATCCATGTCATTGAGATTTGCGCCAGACACAATCTCCGCAAGGGGATCAAAGGCGCTAGAATACATATCTTCTCAGATAGCCAAGCAGCACTTATGGCACTGTCGTCCAACCAAATGGACTCCAGAACCGTGAAATGCTGCTACGATGCATTACAAGACCTTGCCAAATACAAAAAAACTCGGTAAAACTCGGTTGGGTACCCGGACACCAAGGGATTGTGGGCAACGAATCTGCAGATGAGTTTGCTAGGGCTGGCTCAGAATCTGCGACAGCTACAACGCTGATTAACGAATGGGAAAACAAACTTCGTCTAGACCACTGGACTAGTGGGCCAGGTCTAAATCCAAACACAAACGATTAATCAAGCCTTACTCCTATAAGGAAATCCTTAACTTAGATAGGGAAAGCATTAAGAAGCTTGTGAGCTTTCTTACTGGCCATTGCGGCCTGAGATACCACCTTAACAAGATGAACCTGTGCCAAGAGAAGGACTGTCGGTTCTGTTTAGAGGAGGATGAAACCTCCGAACACATTCTTTGTGAATGCCCGGCACTACTCTGGTTAAGGAAAGGTATTCTCCACAAGGAGATACTTACTTCAGTGGAACTGAAATGCTCCGCTACTAAGGACATACTCACTTTCATAAGGGAGGTAGTACGTCTGTTAGATTAACTCCAACCCTCCGATGCAATAGATCTTTCAGGTCGCAGTGTCGTTGCCACGCGGGCATGGGTTCTACAAGAGGAAAAAAAAAAAATCATAGGCAACTTTGAAATCGATGAAGAGGTGGTGCGTATCGATTTTATATTCATCGGTCTTTTTCAAGATTTGTCGTAGCGTGAATATTTGGTCAATGGTGGACTTTCCAGGCCTAAAACCGCAGTGATAAGGACCTATCAGGTTGTTGACGATCGGTTTTAGCGTTCACATCATACGGCAGACAAGTTCTTATATGCGATGTTGAGAAGACTTACACCTCTGTAGTGGCGCAGTTCAGAGGGTCTCCTTTCTTCAGGATCGGGCAAACGATGCTAAAGTTCCATTCATCGGGCATACTTTCGTCCGACCAGATTTTACAGATGAGCTGATGCATGCTCCTTACCAACTCATCTCCTCCTGCCTTGAAAAGTTCAGCGGCAAGTCCATCGGCTCCAGCAGCTTTGTTGGATTTGAGTTTAGATATCGCTATCCTCACTTCATTCTGATCGGGTTGACTGGAATCTTGACTGTCATCGTCACTGTTGAATGGCTCATTCTACCTGACAGCGGAATATTGGTCATCATCGCCGTTTAGCAGTCTGCAGAAGTGTTCCTTCCATATCCTCAGCACCGACTACGTCCACATCCTCCCTGCAGGCTTTGAAACCCTGGCATGTTCTTTTTACCTTTTGGTAAAATTTTCGAACATCATTCCTGCAATAAAGTCTCTCAATCTCTTCGACCGAGCGCTTCTCATGCTCTTTTTTCTTCTTCCTGAGCTCTAGTGCTTCTATGCAGCGCCGCTTTGTACGCCTTCAGCTGCATGTGCTTGCCGGCATTCCTAATCAAACCAGGGGTTTCGTTGTGGTGGCCGAGAGAAACAATGGGGATTGAGGTTTGACGTTTAAAAAGTGGGTAACTTTTGTGGTTCAACGCGTTTGTTTACTTTTTCGTAATTAAAAATTGGCTACTTAGGGAGTGTACGCGAACGGACCTGTTGATGTGTTCAACGTCAGAAGACGAATATCTGGAAGAGCTGATAGAACAGCAGGTGGTGAACCACCCTCCTCCTCGTCGAATGTATCGAATGCATAAGCGATTGCATCGATGATTACGATGAAGTGGATTTCCGCAAGTACTTTCGGCTGAAAAAAGAGGCATTTTGGCGGCTACATTCGTTAATTGGACAGAATTGGATGGTAATAGACCTCGCATTGCATTCATATACTCGTACACAAACAAATAAATGAATACATACAAATCACATCAATTTAAAATTCAATTTTCTCACTTTTAAATTAATTTCGGGTGAGATGCACGAAGAGTACAATCAACAAGCTAAAAAAAAATTGATAAACATATGTCAAATGTAATTTTCCGTGAAATTTGACAATACCTAGGTTTCAAACGGTTTAAAAACGAGTTTAAACTATTTCAACTCCAGGTTAAATGCATTTTTAATCCACCGGGTTTAATGCGTGTTTTTGAGTGAATATTATGAACATAGGTTTAAATTTTCGGGTTTAGAAAATGCTGATTAAATGGTCGGGTTTAAAATTCACTTTAACCTGCTTTACACCCGAAGTGAATAATATGGGCGTAAGAGATGGCGGTCATAGTTTTAAGATAGACAATCGTTTGTATAATGACATAACGACAGTTCGAACATCGGCTATTTCTTTACATGCTTACCATATTTATGTCCTGTGTCTCTTTGTGGGTGCTATTGCTTCTAAATGCTACGCCTAAGAGCCACCACGTACGGTTTCTGGTAACATGCCGCAGCTCTCCTCACCTTTTCCAACAGCAGTGCATCCTCCTCGACTGTTCTGCGCCATTTTCCCCTCGGACCGCCAGGAATTCTGACATCCTGGGTTAAAGGATTCCTTTGTGTAGCATGGTTAACGATGGAACTGTCACTTTTTCGGAATGTGTGACCAATCCTCTGCCACTTCCCTCGTTGAAAGGTTGTGCTTATTGGTTTATAAACCGTTCTCTGGTAGAGGTGTTCGTTAGAGATACGGTCGAGCAGGCACCTGTTAACGAACGTTACCAACATTCTAGTGATAGTGCAGTGGTCACTTTCCATTTAATGCATCCATATAATAGAATGGATTCAAAGTTGGAGTGGAGCAGTCGTAGCTTGATGTTGAAACTGATTAGATTGCTCCGCCATATTGCGGACTTTGCTTTGGTGATCCTGTTGGCTATATCCAGTTCGGTTTCACCATCGGTTGAGACAATCCTCCCAAGATACTACAAATTTTCTATATCCAGTAGAGAGAGTAACTGGTTGTCCAGCAATGCATATTTGAGCTAATGAGTTTGTTCTAAGGTTGAGAGAATTTAAATTTTTGCTGGACTAATTTTAAGCGTGACTACGCCTGCATCCCTCATCACATCTGTTGTCATTTGGTGAAGGTCCATAATTCTGTGAGATTGGATGTAGTAGATGTAGATATTATTATTTTTGTTTTTTTATAATTTTTGCGCACTTAATTGGTTATGAATACCCTTAACATGTTTGTATACAGTGCGGGCGTTGGAAACGGTAGAGATACAGGAAGATTTTAGTGTAGTGGTTTTAAAAGATTAGTTGTTTATGCTTCAGAAAAACACCGGAGGTGGCGTCCAGATAACCGGGGAGATTTTTGTTATTTTTTTGTCTTTGCTTCTGATTCACAGTATTTGTTTCCCCGATAACCGATGTCGTAGGCGAAACATCACAAACAGAGCGAACACTTTTTTCCAGCCGTATGACCAAGCTATTGCCAGTGTTATGCCTTTGCAGTAGTGTTCACACAAACTATCGCAATTGATTGTACTGACTTTACATATTTCATGAGCAATAAATAACTAAAGGCTTGCTGACATCACAATTTCACCCATGAACCATTAGTGTGGCAATTAGTTAGCAGTTCAGTTAGCAGTTCCGCGAAATAAGCTTTTAACCTTATGGAAACATCGCCCACTCGCAGGTTCGTATTTGTACAGCTTTTGTACTCTTCCTCGGTGGCGGTATTTTCAATTTGCTTGATTCGTCGGCATGCAAGTGTATTTCTATCACGTCTCTCCTGCTCCTTTGCAGTGCGTTCTTTCTTCGGGAACTTACGGACCTTACTGCTGTTAAATTTACAAATATCCTCTACTTTTTCCTTGAGAATTTCCGGAGTGTTGACGTTAAATTCGATGAGTTCATCCTTGATTTTGTATGTGCATCCATTGCTCGATTTGCACTCGATTTTTATTGGCCTGCCTTCTGCGGTTTCGATTAAATTAACTTCGTTTTTGATTTCAACTGACGACTCCAGATGTATCCGTTTAGAAGAATTGATTTCCAAAGCGCTCTTGGTTAAAGGTGCGTTGTCTGATGCGAAGAAGTCATTTTCACGGCTTCGCTTGATGGTGTCAAATTTCTTATGCCGGTATTGAAATACTGGTTCTGTGGATATATTTGATTGTGCAATAATATTATAACACTGGAGTACTTGTATGGAATTTCGAATGCAAAACACGGGTATTGCAAGACTAATGCTGTTTGAGATGAAACTAACTAGTTTATACAAAATCACAGTTTACCTAAAATGGATAATAAATATTATAATTGTCACACCCCACTGACACAAAAATTAATTCAAGACTCGAGATAATTAAGGACACTATCTACCTCTTTTCAATTCTTTAGCATATTAGGGAGCGTTGTAGACGCACCTCACAGGCGGATCAGTACAAATGCAGTGAAGTGGGAGGGTTATGATCTCTTGTTTTCGGATCATAAGCTCGCCGGCAGAAGAAAAAGAAGAAGATTAGGGAGCATTACAAAACAAGGAATTCTTTATTACTTATGGAGGCTATGGTTTATGATCATGTTGTTTGGATCGTTCAATTTATTGTTTAAAATGCAACACGGGAGGTGATTTGCAACTACTATTTTATGTTTTTGTATACTTGTATACCTATGTATGTATAATTATGTAGATAAAAGAATCTCTAGTATAAATATGGAAACATTGATAAACAAAGCGCCTATGAAAAGTGTACGGTAGTGACCTTTGGTAGGGAAGTTAATCCAACGGCATAACGCTCAACCTGGAGAGCCAGGTCCTTATATGCAACCCATAGGACAGGGCAGGTTATACCGATGGAAGTAACTGACGTCGGGGGTATGAGCGCTGCCGTTGTGCCCAGTTTGGGCATCCGTCATTATCTCTTTTTCAACACCCCGACTCAGTGTTGTAAAATCTTTATAGACCACAGCTCCAAATATGTTGAAGTATCTCACATAAGGTATGCGCCATCTGTAGACGTCACCGTTGATTCCATCAAGAGAACTTTACCGCCGCACGTCCCTCTTCAGAGGGTCTCTTAATAGGCATCTGAAGGGCATCATGTAGCCACTCAGGTCTATCATTCCACGTGCAGACACGAAGATTGCTGTCCTTGGAAATTCCTTACCGACCTCTGATCTGAATGAACCAAGGCACCTCGCACAAAGTGTTCACTAAGTTTAACCTATCTGACACTGTAGACGCCACCGTTGACTCCATCTAGGGGATTCGTCCACTGCCGTCTGGAACAGGAAAAAGTGTCCTAGTGATACTTGTATTTGAACTTTATTCATGAAAAAGGTAAAACAGTTAACTTGTCAGTATTTTCCAATGATTTATTTCTCAACTTGTGGCCAATAAAACTCCACATAGACCGATTAGCTGCAGGCACCGAAACCGAGCAAATTATGATTACCAATAAATTATAGAAAAAAAATATTGTATTTATTTTACAGTAGGTAGCAAGCCTTTTAAGAAGTTATTCATTGCTTTGGGCCATAAAACCTGTACACTTTGGAATAAATGACTCTAAATGGCACCCAAAAAGAGCGAAATCAATTAAGAAACAAAAACTGCTACCTATACCTATAAATAAATTAAGGATTTCCCGGTGAAAAACAGCAAGCCGTTTAAGATTTTATTCATTGTGTTAGGCCATAAATGATGTACACTTAGTAATTTAGATATATTAAAAACATTTGTACTCATTAAAGTTGGTGGCATACTAGTACTTTGATTCGCCACCTTTATTTTGTATGACGACACTTATCCCTTCAAAAAATCGATTAAGAAAAAAAAAAAATGCTACCTAAAAATATATTAAGGATTTCCCGGTAAAAAATGTGTTTTGCACTTTTTGATCTGTTTATCATGAAAACAATTAAAGGAAAATAACTACACACCGAGCAAATAGTGTATACTAAATTAGGGACAAAGCCTAATGCCGAAGTGATCATATTTATTATCCTTGCAGGTAGTCTGGGATTTAGTATAAATTAGCTAGAATAACCTCAAAGGGCATCAGTCTTGCAGGACGCGTAACAGTGTGCACAAAAAGTTGTATACACGTTCTCCAGTACTGAAATATTTTTTGATATGGCTACAGAACCAATATTTCAATACCGGCACAAGAAATTTGACATCACCAAACCAAGCCTCACCAAGCGAAGCCGTGAAGATGACTCCTTCGTATCAGAAACGCCAATTTTAATTGAAAGCGATTCAGACATTGAATACGTCCCTCCGAAGAAACACAAAGGAAACACCAATAAGAGGAGGACCAAATCACCAAAAAAGAAGCAGAGTAAGAAAAGAAGTAATAAGACGGATCTGATCAATTCAAATAAACCAAAGCTGGATGAAAGTATCAATCCTCATACTCGTAAATTCAATCTGTGTTTCGAAAAATTAACGAGATGTGCAACTTTCCGAGAAATGTGCAACGAAGACACTGCAAAACTTCATAGGGAAATATGTACTCAAACTTATAGTAGTAGATTGAATTGTGAATAACTAACTGTCTTTAGTTCATGTTTGTGAACCGTATCAGTAAAATATTGAATAACAAAGAATATTAATAAATAAATTTAAATTGATAATAGCAAGTAAAATATATTTTTTTATTTCGCAACTGCACTCACGCATATGCGAAAACAGATGTTAGATTTCGCAATCGACTTGTGGGAAGTCATGTTCAATCCAACATTTTTTTTTTCCAGATTTTAATTAATCTTGACATAAGATTACGGAATTAAAAAAAAATTTAATTTTCATTAAGCCGAAATATTTCCGCAGTTTCTTCAATACTCTGTAATTACCTTCATACGGCTCTTTAAACCCGGTTTTAACACTGTCTATCCGTAGAAAAACATACTCGCAATTTGTAAGATCTTTAGGTACGAAGATATCGCGCTGCATCGAGGGACGACTGTTTTTCGAGATAACATTTCGCATTGCTTCTCTAAGTTTGTCGACTAGTGAAGTCGTACCAAAGCGCTGGTGTTATCGTTAACTAAGAATTCGCCTGGTACTCTTGGTGTTTGACCGTAAACTAAATCGACAGGCACACAACCCAAATCTTTTTTAACACATTGGCTGCCAGTGTATCACCGATACAAAATTCACCCCCCAGAGGCCAATGTATCACCGGTGATCAGAACAAAAATCTTCCCCCAGTACCAATGTATCACGGGCGATACACTTGTAGAGCTCTAGAATTTCGGTTCTATCACAAAACTGAAAAGAGTTTGTGGAAATTTATAAATTAAATTGAAGAGTCAACATATTTTATTACATAAAAAAAAAACAATGCATTCATAGTAGGTATTTCAAAAAAAATGAGCGAAAAATAATTACATTCATTCATTTCCCTATGCACTTTATAATACACCACACTCTGAGCTCTTACTTTACAGTGAATAACTTCTTCGCCGTGTGGTCACTGGTGATACACGAGCACAAAAAAAAGTAAGATTTATGTTTTAAACACAAATGTATCACCGGTGATCACTATATAAAAATGTGTTCAAACATGTCTGGACGTACACATTATTGCTTGTGCAAAAGGACTCAGCCACCAACTCATCCTAACATATATATTTCTGCTTGTCACCTGGATTTTTGATGTGATCACCGGTGATACACTGGCCTCTGGGGGATGACTTTTATTGTGATCACCGCTGATACACTGACAGCCAAAGTCTTAATCGAAGTACGTATCCCTTACTTACTTACATACTTAGATGGCGCTACAGTCCGGGGTGGATCTGGGCCTCAACCAACAAACCTCTCCAGCCAGCTGCCTCCAGTTGCGCATGCCAAGTTGGTTGAGGTCCCCATCCACTTGTTTGCGCCACCTACCGCGAGGTCGTCCTCTACTGCGTTGTCCATCCGGGGTAGATTCGAAGACTTTCTTAGCGGGAACATTGGGCTCCATCCGCTCTAAATGACCCAGCCATCTTAGTCGCTGTATGTGAACTCTTCTGGCTAAGTCGATGTCCTTGTACAAGCCGTATAGTTCGGCATTGTACCTTCTCCTCCACTCACCGTCTATGCAGACGGGACCAAAGATCGCTCGAAGAACTTTTCTCTCGGTTTTGTCAAAGCCCATGCCTCTGCGCCATACAGCAGGACTGGGATGATTAATGTCTTATAAAGACTTACCTTAGTAGTTCGAGATAGATAATTAGATAACTCTCCGTGTGATCTCTCTACTGATGTCATTTGCAGAGCTGACCATAGAGCCTAGGTAGACAAAATCCTTTACTACCTCAAAATTATATCTGTCTATTGTGGTGTTCTGTCCAAGACGCCGATATTGGGTGTCCTTTTTTGTAGACAGTATATATTTTGTTTTGCTTTACGTGACCGCTATACCCATCTTTGCTGCCTCGGTCTCAATACTCGTAAATGCCCCATTGACTGCCCGCTGAGTTCTTCCGATTATATCAATGTCATCGGCATAAGCGAGTAGTTGTAGTTGAAATACATTGAAATATCTAGTAAAACGATCAATGATCGTGAAAATGTAGTTAAATCCATTCGAAGGTGGTAAGGGCCTACCAGATCTATATGAATGAATTCGAATAGGCCAGTCGGAATATCGAATTGACCGTGAGCCGTCCGAGTATGTCGATTTACTTTGGAATTATGGCACGCTTGACATGTCTTGGCCGAAACCCCGCGTCAGCATTCATGTTTGGCCAAAAATACTTGGTAGCTACTAACTTTCGAGATGTGCGAATGCCCGGATGCGTTAGAGAGTACAGCGTGTTGAATACTTGCTTACGCGTTTCTGAATATTTCTTCTCCACTGGAGAAAGTTTCTTTGAAAAGAATCCTAAAAGTTCGCTGTTGCCGTGTATACTTTGTTCGAGCACACTCCCAATGGACGTACTAGAAGCGTCTGTTGTGATGCTGAATATTGCATCTTCCGCTAGATGTGCCAGTAAAGCACACTTTGCAAGCGCCGTTTTTGTTTTACAAAAAGCCTCCTCACATTCAGACCACCAAAAGAAAGGCGTTTTCTTCTATCCGCTTTAAGAAGTTTATTCAAATGGTCGTGAATGGGAATCAGAAGTACAGCCAGTTGCGGTATAAACCTGTGGTAAAAATTGACCATGCCGATGAATCTTTAGATTTGTCTAATCGACGTAGGCTGTGGGAACTCTTGTATCGCGGACACTTTATTGGCGGGCGGTTTTATACCCATTTCAGAAATTTCGTGACTCTGAAAATTTAGAAAAGGAACTCCAAACTCACATTTAAATGGATTTAAGTCAATTCCATTTTCCGAAAGACGTTTAAATAAGATTCGAAGGTGGGACCGATGTTCCTCGTGAGACTTACTCGCTACCAGTATGGCGTCGTTGTTTACGTACAGAAAGTCGAGGCCTCTCAACACATCGTCTAAAAACCGTTCAAAAGTTTGCGCAGCGTTACGTAAACCGTATGGCATACGCGTAAACTCGAAAAGGGCGAATGGGGCCGTGATTGCTGTTTTATATACATCTTCGACCGCTACTTGTATATGCTGGTACGCTCTCACCAAATCGATTTTCGAAAAAATTGAACGACCGCTGGTGTAAACTGAAAAGTTATGTATATGGATGATCGGATATCTATCGGGAACCGTAACAGCGTTAAGCCGTCGATAATCACCGCAAGGCCGCCAGTCTTTACTGTCCCGTTTGGGGACTAAGTAAAGCGGTTAAGAGACTGAAGACGATGATGCCCTAGCCCTACATATACCGATCTGTATCATACGGTCGAACTTATCTCAGCGCTTTTGTTTTTATGCATAAGAGTTTTGAGTAGCGTGTTATACGAAGTGGTAGGTGGAGGACTATTTATGATATCCGAAACTACCACGATAACTTCTATTGGAAGTTAAGCAACCGTTTGAAGGTACTTCGTAGTACTTTGGTTATGTTCCGAATGGCGAACACAGCTTCCATCTGCGTGAACCATAGCTCCGGCATTTGGTTTCAATATGGAGGATATGGGTGACTTATTCCCACGACCGAACCTTCTAAATTACAATTTGGAGGAGCTTTCTTCTCCTTTTTACTACTACCCGCACTATTACTCCCGTCTCCCAAACCGGCCATAACGAAAGAATTATTCCGAACTTCTTAAAACTTGTTTGTTAAAAAAAATAAATCGCGCAAAAAGAATAAAAACCTCTTTAAAATCATCACTTGGTGAAGTAAAAAAAAATGACAAACAAAAACGACTCACCTTACAGAATGTTTCCTATACTTTTTTATGACGTCGCGTCGGCTTCTCGTGGTGCGATGTCTTCTTGTGGTACTTTTTGCAGCGTCACTTCGATGGAGTCTTGCGGTACTCTTTTGGCGTCACTTCGTGGTGCGATGTCGTCTTGCGGTGCTTTAGTGCGTCCTCCGATGGTATGGTTTCGATTTTTCCGGCAACGACAACGATGATAACGAAGCTAGTGGCTGGACTGTGCTGTGTTTGCGCCGATGACGATGATGTTCTTGGTGAAATCTTGGTTATGGTGGTGGCGAATTTAGCCTTGGCGGTGGCGATGACAATGGCAATGATGAGGACGACGATGGCCCGCCTCCTCGTGCAATTCTGGGTCAGCACCCGGTTGCGTGGCTTTGTCGCAAAAATTGGAACTGGGGGGTCTCCAATGTGGAGATTGGTAAGTGCGTGATGCTTACCCCAGACCAGTGATCTGCTTCGGCGCCGGTGCGGCTTCTGGCTGCGCCAGAAGATCAAGATCAAGATCAACAGTAAAATCATCCGTATCCGAGGCTATTGGTCGCTTAGAAACCGAACGTCTTACGTAATAGGGAAGTTAACCCAACGGCACAACTTGGACGACCAGTTCCTTTTACTATGCCCCAAGAACGCAAGGCCGGGTAGACCGGTGCCAGTTGTCCTCCGCCACTGTCTCTTTTTCCATACCCTAACCCAGTATTGAAAATCCTTTCAGACCTCAGCTCCAAATATATCAAAGTAGCCCAAGTAAGGTATCCGCTGGCCTATAGACGTCACCGTTGGTTCACCCAGATGAGCTTGCGCAAGTCTGTATGTTCGGCTATATGTTCAGCTCTGAGTACTCAGCATACGCTCATCGTTAGTTCACTATCAGATAGCTATCCAACGGGCACCGCGAGGAGGTGATAATGCGATTTTGCCATGATATCCTCCATTATGATCCTTATACTTTGGATTGTATCTGTGGTTGATTTATTATAATAGCCGTACTATTTTTTTACAGTCGGAGACCTAATGCCCGCTCAACAGTCTTCATGGTGTGTGACATCAGCTTGATCGAACACTACTTATCACTGTTTCGCGTATCACCCTTCCCTTTGTGCACAGGAAGAAAGTAACTTTCCCTCCATTGATTCAGTATTGGATCACCTCTCATAAGTTTGGGGATGAGAATCATCAGCCATCTGAACTCGATGTCTCCCATCTATTTCCAGAACTCAAAGGTTATCTCGCCTGGTCCAACATCTTTTCGTTTTTTTGGAATGAAATTTGAAGAAACACTTTTAGAAATTATTCAAAGGGGTTTAAGAATCACACAGAGCGAACCCAATCAAAACCTTTGTGGTACCGTCCAGGGAGAAAACGGAGCTAGAGCGTATGCAACCCATCCTATTGAAAAGTTTTAGATTCAACCCACAAAAACAGGTCAAGTATCTAGGCATGACTCTCTTCTGGAAGGAAAAAGTGGAAGTTGTGGTAATTAAAACCACTAGAACACTTATAGTGTGCATGAACATCTCAGATAAAACCTGAAAACAGACTGTGAAAGGATATTAAGCTCTCCATTGGATATCAGGACATGTAGGAGTGGATGGAAGCGAAGCAGCTGATGCACTAGCAAGAAAAGGCTCAGACACGCCATTCATTGGACCGGACCGGAACATTTTTCTGGAATACGACTTCAAGCATTAACTTAAAATTAAAACAGCCGAAAGAACTTCTGGGAAACTACAACCAGAAAAAAAACCGGCCTAAGAGTAAGCAAGAATCGATTTCGCATCTTGACAGGCATGCTAACGGTTTACTGCAGATTCAAGAAACACGTTAGGAAACTGCGAGTAAAAGGGAACGAACACTGCAGGTTCCGCGGGGACCTCACAGAAACACCAGCACACCTTCTTATGGAATGCAAAGCTCTAATCCACAAAAGAAAGCATCACCAAGGTACTCTCTCTCATCAGAGATGGGTCTACCTTCGCTGGATCCACATTAGATACTCCGGTTCATCAAAGCAGCCGGACTAGAGGAAGTACTCTAAATCGAGCATATTTGGCGCAACAGCTCTTTAAAGCGCCAGTGCCTAGCTTCTCGCAACCACTCATGTTGTGTGCGTTATATTTTTCACACGAATGGAAGGGACCTACAGTTTTTTTTTAATGTCGACTCCGAACGGCGATTTGAGAAGCTTTTTCGTGACAACAATACTCTCGGATGTTTGTCAGACGCTCGCGAGAGGTGGGACCGTGGAAAAACTGTTTGGTGTTTTCTGGGATTCGAACTTGGAACCTCATGCGTAGTGATCCGACACACTAACCACTTACGCCACGGCGCCCACTGGGCGGCAATGGTGTAGTGGCAACGTCATCGATTGCCATACTAGTGGTTCATGGGTGGAATTCTGATGTCAGCAAGCATTTATTTATTTATTGCTCATGAAATATATAAAGTCAGTACAATCAACTGCGAAAGTTTGTGTGAACACTACTGCAGAGCCATAACACTGCCAGTAGCTTGGTCATATTGCGGGAAAAAGTTGTTCGCTCTATTGATGATGATTCGCCTATGACATCGGTTATCGGGAAAAACATACTGTGAATCAGAAGCAAAGACAAAAATATAACAAAAATCTCTCCGGTTATCTGGACGCCACCCCCGGAGTTTTTCTGAAACATAAACAAACAAAATCACAATCTACCTAGAAAGGATAATAAATATTATAATTGTCACACCCCACTGACAGAAAACGTAATTAAGACATTATCTACCTCTTTTCAATTCTTTAACATATTAGGGAGCATTGTAGGCGTACCTCACAGGCGGATAAGTAGAAATGTGCAGTGAAGTGCGAGGCTTATAATCTCTTGTTTTCGGATCATAACCTTGCCGGGAGAAGGATAAGAAGATTAGGGAGCATTGCAAAACAAGTAATTCCTTATTACTTCTGGAGGCTTTGGTTTACGATCGTGTTATTTGGATCGCTCTGTTTATTGTTTTGAAATGCAACACGGTAGGTGATTTGCAAACATTATTTTATGTTGTTGTGTACTCATATATGTTGATAAAAGATTTCCTTGCATAAATTTGGAAACATTGAGTGCACATTGATAATCAATAATAGCTTAAACTACTTACACAGTTAAACATAAGCTGCAATACAAATATTTTATTGTTTTGTATCACAATTTTGCATAAATAGAGATGTTTTCATTCGATATTCGTTTGTATTAAATGTCAGTATAAAACGTTTGGAAATTATTTTCGAGACTAATTACAAAAAACAAACCCATTTCAGCATACAAGATGGCATACAAGGATTTTTGTTTTCGAAATTTGTTAACATATTTGTATAAAAGTTAATATTCGAGGTGTTTACAAGTTAAATGTCAATATTTAGGGAAATGATTCTTAATGATCTGAAAAAAAAAAAAATCATTCTACAGCAAGTGTTTATCTACAATGTGGGTACCATTTACTGAGAATTTAAGAAAAGACTTACTTTGGTGTACCTTGACTCATGCTAACACAAATATCTCCGCTAATGCTTACTACAGAACTTCTATTTAGGGTCTTAATTTTAGAAGAAATAATACTCCTTTTAACTGCGTTTAAATAAAATTGATGCCTTTTTGACTTTCCAGATATTTATTTTTAAGTCAGTTAAATTTTTCTTGCTCAGGAAATTTGTTGACATTCAGGTCGCTTTTCTACAAAAAAATACGTAATAAACATACCGTTTTATTATTTTTTTCTTATGAACATAATAATAGTAAACAAAAAATTCGGTGATAAGTATGCTGAAAAACTCATAGATTTTATGATACTTGAAAAAAGCTGTAGCAGGTAAAAAGGAAAATATGATTTTTTTTCCTAATTTTCTAGCCGCAGTTGACAATTAGACCGATTTTCCAACTATTCATAGTTTTGCAATATTTTTTTTATAATGTATGGCTTTACGAAGGTTTTAAAGCATGCTCATTTATTAGACTACCTGTCAAAACCGTAATGTCCTTACCATTTTCCCGTAAAATCCCAGAAAGAGTTGGTGTGAGTATGCAGGCATAGTTGGAAAATTTACTTAAGAAAAATTGTGTAAAAGATTAGAAAACAAAATTAAATTCATTTGTTTAATTTTTGAAGCCGAGGTTACACAACAGTTGTTTAGGAACTGCATTTGAAATGGCATCTTTTACAAACCAAGAACACGCAGATATTATTTACGTTTATGGGCTGTGTAACGGAAGTTCCAGTAGAGCACGAGAAATATACCGGGAGCTTTATCCTTATCTTATAGTACTGAGAATATAATATTTAGAATGAGAAGTGCAATAAGAAATGCTGCGAGTATATAAATAAATTCAATATTTAAAAGTTTTTAAATTCAAAAATTCAAAAAGTTCTTAACACTAAGCGAGAAAAAACGAAAAAAAAAGAAGAGAAGAAGAGGAAAAGAGAGAAGAAAAATGGGAAATAGAGTAAGAAGGGAGTTGTAAGTAAAAGGCATAGGTTAAGAAAATGATATTATTGCTGCAAAGAGAAATGATGTAAGATAGCAGTTTTAAAGTTTGCGGGTCTTGACATACCTTTGCAAAGGTAATGAGTTCCATAACCTAATGGTGTGAATGAAAAGTAGTCGAGAGGAATTAAGGTAATTAAAATTAGAAATATTAATGTTGAATGTTGTACGAGATCGAGAGAATTCCAGTTTAGAAAATAAATAGGCTGGTGATTTCGATGTTATAATTTTATGTAGGAATATACAATTTCTCGCATTAATATAATGTTGTAATGAACAGCCAAGTAGATTTCTTGAATATATTGAAATCATATCGTACCTGCGCAGTCCATCAATATAACGAACTGCATCATTAAAGGCTACTTGAAGCTTATGCAGTGAAAGTGAATCAAGGCAACAGTAGACCACTTCGGCATAAGTAATAATGGGTAAAATAAGCGTTCGTACTAATCTTCGACGAGTTTCAATAGGCGTAAAACTAGCAGTCATCCAAAGTTTGCGCAAACATCCGTAAACGCGACGTATGACCAAGTTTACATGATTGTAGCAGGACAGGCTACGATTAGTAACAAACCCGAGTGTCGTAGCAGACTCTACGAACTTCAATTTAGTGTCAGAAAGCCATATGTCTGGAACAAGATTATGTTCAAATGATCTTTTGGGGATAGCTATGGCTTGCGACTTAGTTGGATTTAAAAGTAGTCCGTTATCCACGGTCCAGTTGCTGATAGAAACCAAATCCTCATTAAGTCGTAATGCCAGTTCATCGATGTTATTCATAGGTCGGGAAAGGTAGAGTTGAACATCATCTGCATATACATAGATGAACGGAGACATGAGTGCATACCAGAGGCAAATCACTGATGAACATACAGAACAAGATAGGCCCCAAGATTGAACCCTGGGGCACACCTTGTTTGAGGGATTTTAGTCTTTAGCATCTTTCTCCAACAACGACTCTTTGTGATCTGTTAGACAGGAAGCTGCTTAGTAGCATCACCGCCCTTTCACAGAAGCCAAAATAGTGTTTCAGTTTCCAGCAGAGAATGTGATGATTAACTTTGTCAAAAGCCTTTGAGAAATCCAGCAAGCAAAGCAAAGTGACAAAACCCTTATCAAATTCCTGTCTGATGTCGTCCAGGATATTAACCATTGCAGTCGAGCAGCTATGGCTACTTCTAAATCCAGATTGAAACGTATTCAATAAGGAATTCACAGATAAGTGATTTTTTGTTTTTGCCAGCACTTTCTCAAAGACCTTCGACAAGCACGGCAAAATGCTAATGGGCGTAAAATCTTTAGCCATGGTAGAACTTGAGTTTTTAGCAATGGGAATCACATTAGCACATTTCCAAGCCTGGGGAAAAGTTGATGTCATAATGCAGGAGTTGATAATTTGCGTCAGATGGTTAATGATTTGAGGTAAAATAATTTTGATAAAGCGAAGTGGCACGCCGTCTTCACCAATAGCATTAGACTTAATATAATATAAATTTAGCTTGTCGTTGTAGGAAAATAACAGACCTGGCGTCAAAATGAAAGCTATTAGTTGCTACATCAGTTGTTGAGATCGTCCAGATCTAAAGCACAAACGTTACTGTTCCTGAAGCTCATCCCAATCTGTCAAAGATTTCTTCACAGTACTTTAGGAGGTAGTGCGGTGTTTAAATTAGAGGAGTAATAATTTCTTTTAGGCTCCCGGACAATGCATGTCGCGCTATTGCCTGCAATTTTATATGCGTTCCAGTTTGATGTGGAGCTGTTTTGTCTCCATTTCCTGTAAAGCCTGTTTCTACTTTTAAGCGCACTTAGAACTTCCGATGTAAACCAGGGGCAACTGGAGAATTCTTCATCATCATGTATTTGGAAATAGATTTCGAAGGAAGCTGTTAGAAATGATCAATCAATCAGCATCAGGAGCTTAACTTTGCAATTCAATGTTTCTACACATAAAATTGCACATGTCCTGCATGCGGAAAATCGTTATCCATACCACCATACACCTGTGCAAGAACTGCTTCCGGATGATTTGGAATTGAGGCTTGAGTTTTGTAACTGGTTGTTAGAGCGGGACGAATCTCAATTTACAAGTGGTGGGATAACAAATTTTCACAATCTACACACATGGGCTGGGGAAAAC
Organism: Brachypalpus laphriformis; assembly: GCA_945910035.1. Classification (NCBI taxonomy): domain Eukaryota; kingdom Metazoa; phylum Arthropoda; class Insecta; order Diptera; family Syrphidae; genus Brachypalpus; species Brachypalpus laphriformis. The sequence continues at coordinate 190,391,739 of OX246753.1, read as the reverse complement.
CCACACAGAAGGAGACAGTCATCATTTCAACACAAATTTACCCTCAATTTGTGGGCAGGTGTAATTGGAAACAATTTAATCGGGCGCTTCAAACTACCACCAATGCTGAATTCCACAAATTATTTGGAGTTTTTGAGAAATGATTTACGAGAACTATTGGATCATGTTCTGCTGATTCAACTAGCTTCATCATATTTCCAACAGGAAATGGGCTCCAGCCCATTACGGTCCCAAGGTTAAGAATTGGCTAGACGAGCAGTACGGTGATCGTTGTATAGGGGAAAGTGCACCAGTTCACTGGCCTGCAAGATCTCCAGACCTTAATGTAATGTATTTTTTTGTATGGGGAAGAATGAAAGAATTTGTCTGTTCCACTGAAATAGCAACTTAAAATGATTTGGAAGAGCGTATTCACAAAACGTCATTAAGAGTGAAGCAGCGGTTAGCCTCAATAAAAATTGAGAGGGAAATCCAAAAACGGGCTGTAGCATGCATACAAACCGAGGAGGGCACTTTGAGCACGTTCTCTGATTGTTGAAGTACATAAATAAATTAAAAAAATGTTATAAACCAAACAAAAATATTTTTATTAAAAACGATGGAAATTGAAAGCAATGAAACCAATTTTTCTTATTTTTACCTGCTGCAGCTTTTCCCAAGTATCATAAAATCTATGGGTTTTTCAGCATACTTATCAGAGATTTTTGTTTACTTTTGTTACGTTCATAAGAGAAAAGTAATAAAAAGGTATGTTTATTACCCATTTTTTTTTAGAAAAGCGACATGAAAGTCAAAAATGTTTCTGGCAAAAAATGGAGCTGACTTAAAAATAAATATCTGGGAAGTCAAAAAAGACATCAATTTTACTTAAACGCAGTTAAAAGGAGTATTATTTCTTCTCAAATTAAAACCCTAAATAAAGTTTTTGTAGTAAGTATTAGCGCAGATATTTGTGTAAGCATGAGTCAAGGTAAACCAAAGTAAGTCTTTTCTTAAATTCTCGGTAAATGACGTTCACATTGAAGATAGACACTTGCTGCAGAAGGATTTTTTCTTAAATTATACCCACGAATCATTTCCCAAAGTACTGACGTTTAACTTGGAAACACCCTGTGTATACCAAGTTTTAGAAAATTAAAAAAAAAAAAAAAAACATTTTTGGTTTTTAATGAAATTTTGAAAAAAAACCGCCATTTAATCGAATTTACGCACAATACATATGTACATTGATTTGGAATCAATTTGCAAACAACTACTACACAGGTGTAAGTACGTGCGACCCAGTCGTGCGAAACATTCGTCTTCCCTAGGTAAAGAAACAAATGTTATTGTTTTGTTATAACTTCGCATACTGTCTAATAGCAATATGATTCGTTACACATTAGGCTAGATTAGGTTGAAATGGCTGCCAATTTACGCCAACACATTTAGACCAGAGATAGGTCCTTAGCGATACTACATAGATCATACGTTTCTCGTTGCTCGTTCCTCTATACGCAGTTGCTGCATCATACTCGTGATTACTTCATTTGCAGTCTCCCAGCCTTCGCTGCTCGCCAACATAAATGAGGTCAGGCTTCTTGGGGTCACTGGTCCGCCAATTTCTCTTTCTAAGATGTTCCTGGCGCTGTACATTCCATCAGTACATGATGCGCGTTCTGCACTTTTCCTTCACAGTGCTGGCAGAATGGGTCGTCCGCGTGCTTGTAGTTGTAGAGATACTCCCGGAAGCATCCGAGCCCCGATAGAAATTGTGTTAGGTAGTAGTTTACCTCCCCGTGCTTTCTGCTAATCCATTCATCAACTTCAGGGATTTATATGTCCATCGCCCTTTGGTTGTGATGTTCCACCTAAGTTGCCATTCTGCTTTTATAGCTTCTATAGCTTTTGTTCCGTCATCGTGCTCGTTTTCACGTAGGGCCGCAGTCTTCTTCGCGTCTAGATCGATAGGCATTCGGCCTGATATTACGCTTGTCGCATCCGCTGATACAGTTCTAAAGGCGCAGCATACCCTTAGGGAAGCGATCCTATGCGCCGAGTTCATCGTTCTAATGTATGACTTACGATGTGTCGCTGATGCCAATATTTGGGCCGCATACAAGAGTATTGACCTCCTCATGGTTGTTTAGAGATTTTTGATTGGCTGCCTTGGTCCCCCAATATTTGGCATTAAAGCCTTCTCGCCTGCATATATTAGGTGGTCCCTGAAGCTGTGGTCTGTGGTCCAGCAACACTCCCAGGTACTTGATGTACGGCTTCGACTCAATAGTTTGCTTACCGACATGTATGGTGAGGTGCTCCACTTTTTTACGGCTGCTTATGAGAACGGCTTCGAACGGCCATAGCTTCACGTTTGCGATTGTTTGATTGCAGTTTTGTGCAACTTCCTCTAATTTTGTGGCCACTACTTCAATAGCGATATGGTCGGCGTAACCGATGATGTCTACTCCGTTCGGCCTTTGTGTTCCTAGGATGCCATCGTACATTATGTTCCATAGAATTGGTCGCAGGACCGATCCTTGTGGAACTTACTTACTTACTTAGGTGGCGCTACAGTTCGGGGTGAACCTGGGCCTCAACCAACAAGCCTCTCCATTTAGCTCGGTCTTTAGCTAATTGCCTCCAGTTGCGCACTCCAAGTTGGTCGAGGTCCCCTTGAACTTGTGCGCGCCATCTACGGCGATGATTAGCTCTACTTCGTCGTCTCTCGGGGTTAGATTCGAAGACTCTGCGGGTCGGAGCGTTGGTGCACATTCGCTCTACATGTCCTGGCCATCTCAGACGTCCAATATGCAGTTTTTTGACTAGGTCGATGTCGCTGTACAGCTCGTATAGTTCGTGATTGAATCTTCTCCTCCAAAACCCGTCAACGCAAACGGGACCGAAAATCTTACGAAGAATTTTTCTCTCGAAGCGACCAAGGATATCTTCATCCTCTTTTAATAAAGTCCATGTTTCTGTGCCGTAAAGCAGGACTGGGATGATCAAGGTCTTATATAGAGTCTCCTTAGTTGTTCGAGATAGGGCTTTACTGTTGAATTGCCTTATAAGCCCAAAAAAACAGCGATTGGCAAGAGTTATTCTTCGATTGATTTCTGCACTGATTTTGTTAGTAGAATTTATAGCAGAGCCAAGGTAGGCAAAGTCCCTTACTACCTCGAAGTTATAGCTGCCCACGGTGACGTTTTGTCCAATTCGTCGGTGTTGGTTTTCCCTTCTAGTTGACAGCATATACTTGGTTTTGCCCTCGTTTATCGCTAAACCCATTTTGGCCGCTTCCGCCTCAATGCTTGCAAAAGCACCGGTGACAGCCCGCTGAGATCTTCCGATAATATCTATATGGCGTATGCAAGCAGTTGTACAGACTTGTAATAGATTGTGCCTCCGGTGTTGGCTTGTGAGTTCCGCACAATCCGTTCAAGTACAATATTGAAGAAGTCACATGACAGCGCGTCACCTTGTCTAAAGCCTTTTTTGACATCAAAGGTCTCGGTGAGGTCATTACCGACCTTGATGGAGCAGCGAGCGTTCTCCATCGTCAGCCTGCACAGACGGACAAGTTTGGCAGGGATGTCAAAACTAGACATGGCTCTATAAAGCTCTTCTCTATAGATGCTGTCATAGGCGGCCTTGAAATCGATAAAGAGGTGGTGAGTATCGATTTGGAATTCTTGGGTTTTCTCCAGGATCTGCCGAAGTGTGAAGATTTGATCGATGCTGGACTTTCCTGGCCTGAAACCGCACTGATAGGGTCCAATCAGGGTGTTGATAAAAGGTTTCAGGCGTTCACACAATATCGCAGAAAAGATCTTGTATGCAATGTTGAGGAGACTGATGCCTCTACAATTGGCGCCGTTGAGGGGGTCTCCTTTCTTGTGGATCGGGCAAACGATGCTGAGATTCCATTCATCAGGCATACACTCATCTGACCAAATATTAGAAATGAGTTGGTGTATGCACTCTACCAATTCATCCCCAGCTGCCTTGAAAAGTTCGGCCGGTAAGCCGTCAGGTCCAGCAGCCTTATTCGATTTTAGCTTGGATATTGCTATCCTCACTTCGTTTTGGTCAGGTGGACGGAAATTTTGTCTATCATCGTCTATGTTGAATGGTTCATTCTGCCTGACAGCGGGATGTTGGTCTTCGTCGCCGATATACAGTCTGCAGAAGTAGTTTTTCCATATTCTCAGCACCGACTGTGATTCTACTACGAGGTTTCCATTTTCATCTCTACAGGTTTCTGTACGGCTATTACTTCTCTGACACGTTCTTTTTACCTTTTGGTAAAACTTCCGTACATTGTTCCTGGAGTATAGACTCTCGATATTCTCAAACGCGCGCTTCTCATGCTCTTCCTTTTTCTCTTGGAGAAGCCGATGTTCTTCCCGTCTCTTTTGCTCGTAGAGCTCACGAGCTCTAGTCTTCCTTTGCAGCGCCGCTTTGTATGCCTTTTGATTGGCTACATGCACCCGCCGGCATTCTTCGTCAAACCAGGGGTTTCGCGAAGGTGGGCGAGCGAGACCCAGCACATCAGTCGCGGCGTTTCTGATCGCATGTTGGCAGCGTTGCCACTGGTCTTCGGTACTTGATGCTGGCGGCAAAGGGGTGATTGAGAGATTTCGGGATACGCGTTCAGCGAAGAGTCTGGCGGTCTCTTGCGATTGTAGCTTTTCGACGTTAAATTTTCTCACAGTAATTCTTCTTTGCTCAGATTGAGATATCCGCATTCGTACCTTGGCTACAACAAGGTAATGATCCGAGTCTATGTTGGCCGTTGGAAGGTCCGGACATCCAGAATACTGGAGGCATGCCTTGCGTCGATCGCAATATGATCAATGTCTGCTTATGAATATCGAGATGAGGAAAACATGTGCTTGCTATGGTGACATTTCGCTCCACGGCGAAATCAATTAGCCTTAGTCCGTTATCAGACGTGATGTCGTGTAGGCTATGCTTACCGACAGCCCTACCAAAGACGTCCTCCTTTCCTATTTTGGCGTTAAAATCGCCCACTACCATTTTAACGTCATATTTAGGACATTGGTCGTATGTTTTGTCGAGGAGCTCGTAGAAACACTCTTTGGTGGCAGGGTCCTTTTCTTCTGTGGGGGCATGAACACATATTAGGCTTATGTTAGCGAATTTAGCCTTGATCCGGATAATCATAATACGCTCGCTCACGTGTCGGAAGCTTAAGACTTCTTGCCTAAGTCTGCCGCGTATGACAAATCCGCATCCGAATAAGCGTTGCCTGTTGCCTCTGTAGCAATCACCGTAGTAGATGTCACAGTTTTTCATCCTCTTTTTGCCCGGCCCATCCCATCGCACTTCCTGGATGGCGGTAATATCTGCTTTATAGCAGTCTAGGGCCTCTGCTAGTTGTTCGGCTGCACGTGGTCTGTAAAGGGACAGAACATTCCACGTACAGATCCGAAGGTCGTTGTCCTTATTTCGTTTGCTGGGGTCGTCATTAGTTGAGTCATCCTTATCTGAGGCTTTTGGTTGTTTCGGAACCAGTAGTTTTTTACGTGGTAGGGAAGTTACCCCGACGGCACAACCCCCAACCTGGAGGGCCAGTTCCTTAATTATTCCCCTAGGACGAGGGGGCGGGTACACCGGTGCCAGTAGTCCACTACGGGAGTATGAGCGCTGCCGTTGGCCCATTACGGGCTCCTCCGCCACCATCTCTATTCCAATGTCCTGACCAACATTGGAAATTCCTTACCGACCTGTGATCCGAATACGTCGAAGCAGCTCGCGCTGCTTGTGGAACTCCTTCCGTGATTTTGTACCTCTTTGGTCCCTCTTCTGTGTCTTCGAATAGGTCCGCAGTAGGGAGTTTGGTACCTGCAGGTCACTCAGTGATTTTAGTATACAGCTCCAGTCGGCTGTATTGAATGCGTTCTTGACATCAAGTGTCACCACAGCACAGTACTGTTTTGTTTCTCCGAGCCATCTTTCTCCCGCAATTGCCTCACGTGCTATATCGCACACAGCTTGTATTGCATGGTTGGTGCTTCGTTTCATTCGAAATCCAAACTGTTGGTTACAAAGCCCCAAGTTCCCTTCCGTGTATTGCTCTAGTCTTGTCCGTATAATTTTCTCGAGCACTTTCCCCAGTGCATCTAGCATGCACAACGGCCTGTACGACGATGATTGCTCATGTGGTTTGTCGCCCTTTGGTAAAAGGACTAGTCGTTGCCGTTTCCACTGAGACGGGAATTTTCCTTCTGTTAAGCATGCTGTGTAGAGGTGTGTAAAGACATCTGGTCTGCTTTTGATCGCCTCCTTCAGAACAAAGTTATGGATCCCGTCCATCCCTGGTGTCTTGTTGCTTTTAAAAGCTGCTACGGCTTCTATAACTTCCTCGTTTGTAACTGGTGGTATTGTCTCCGTTTCATCTGCTATGCCTCGTGGCAGTGTGAATCCATCTTTCCTCGGGAATAGGCTGCTGACAATTGAGTTCATGATGTGTGGGCATATCGGTGCAGCTGCCGTGGTGCTTTTTAGTTTTTTCATGACTGTTTTATAAGCGCTTCCCAATGGGTTGTGTTGTGGTTCCTCCCTGAGTACCTGGAATGATTCACGTTTGCTCTTCTTAATCATCTTACGGAGTTGCATTCGCTTCCTCTAGAATTCTCCTCGGAGTTCTTCATAATTCTTTGAATCTCTGCCTCTTGCCCTTTGTTGGCGCCTTCGCATTCTATGGCAGTCGGCTCGGAGCTTGGCGATGTCGTCGTTCCACCAGTATACCGGCGCGGCGTTCTTCTATTTCCTTTTCCCCTGCGCCGCATGGCTGCATCACACCCTCTGGTAAGAGATGATGTCACTTCTTTTGCTTACTCCTCTGCTGTGCCGCTCGTTATTTCGATGCTGTTTAGCATATACCCGAGCATGTCGGAGTCTAAGTCGCTCGTTTGCCAGACCTGTTTTTGTACTTTACGAGGCAGGTTTCAGTATTGGAATCATATTTGCTCTTCTATATCGAATATTATGGACTGGTGGTCGCTGTTCGTGTACAGGTCTTAGACGCACCATTTAATTCTTCTTGCTAATGATCTGCTGGCGAATGTCAAGTCAACTATGGAGCCGCATCTGCCGTTGTGGAAGGTGTACTTATTTCCTCTGTTTAGCAGAACTAGGTCGAGATTGGCAAAGGCTTCCATTAGCGCCTCGCCCCGTCTGTTTGTCCTGAAACTATTCCATTCAACTGACCAGGAATTAAAGTCCCCGGCCACAATGGTTGGTGACTTTCCTCGTACTTCAGCCACGATATTGTCCAGCATCTCCTCGTATTCGCTCATGCTCACGCTCGGTTGGGCATAACAGTTGTAGAAATGTATTTCTTTTATTTTTTGCATTTACGTAGTTCTGCCTCCTCCTTGGGTCCTTACGTTCGAACGGGTATGTGCCGTAGGTCCATATTGCTGCTGTCCTGCTTTCGTCCTCCACCCACCTTGCACTGGTGTGTGGTGTTTTATACTGCTCGCTGATAAGGATTATATCTGTGTTTTGTTCTCTCGCCGTCGGTGTAACTAAGTTTTGGGCGGCTTCACAGTACATTCGATTTATTTGGATGCACTTCATTGTTTCACTGTGATTGCTCGTACCACGCTTTTGTACGAAGCGCTTCTAAAACTACCGGTAGGAAGTTCGTTACCTGTTTTACTTCGTGGGTCACATATGGCATACTTCGGTTTCGCTGTGCACCTTTTCGCAATGCGTCCTTTGTCCCCACATCATAGGCATGTTCCCGTACGGTCGGCTTCGCTTTGACAGTGCCTAGCAACATGTCCGTACTCCAGACATATGTAGCACCGTGTCGGTGCTATGTGTTCACGCAGCCTGCACCTGGACCCATCCTACTCGCATATAACCTACGGTAGTGATTTTATTTGCTTCATTCGCTGGGAGACTTATGAGAGCCGTTCGGGTTCCTCTTCCTGTCGTACGTATGGATTTGATAGCATCGGTGGTGATGTTCCTTGCCGATGTGAATTGCTCCGCTATGGCCTTGCAGATCTCTTCTGGTGTTGTTGCCTCATCTAGGTCGCGGCACTCTATCGTTACTTGTTGGCACAAGGTTTTTACTTTTGCTTCATTTTGGAGGATTTTAATCATATCTTCCTTGTGTTTCTCGGTCTGTCCATCATTTTTCCTCTTTAACTCAATTAACATGTCAGCCTTAGCTGTCTTTCGGATTTTGTTCACATTTTCGCCGAACTCCTTTAGCTCTGGCTTCTCCTTCATCATTTTGAGGATGTTTACATGAAGTATGAGAGGTTTCTAATATCTGTATTTATCAGATCACTACTGGTTGTAGTAGCAAGCTCCTAAGTGAAGCTTGTCTTTTATGGGAGAGAGCTGGACATGTACAAAGAGAGTGATAAATGTTTTTTTCCTCTTTTTAGTTCATACATCTTCTACAAAAATCGTTTAAAGATACGCCAAGCCTTGTTTTGTGCTTGTCAATTAGGCATTGCGCAGTAATGACACCTTTTGTAGTGCCAATACGCAATCTGTTGAGAGCAGTCAAATTCTTAGAGCATTCTAGATATGAGCTTGGCTCAAATCTGTTTTGTCGCTAGACAGGTTCTTCCACTCTTCCACCAAAGACATATTCACCCAGTTTGGTTTCAACTACGAGTACTGATCGCCTATCATCGAGGGGGTTATAAAAGAAAATCATATTTCTGTCATAGCGTTGCATAAGTGCAGGAAAAATGATTACCAACTTTCTTTAATTACTAAAGCCGCTTGGGATGTTAAAAATATTTGTGTACCGTGTTATAAATCAAATTGTTCAATCGTCTCAATTAGAAGACGGACCAAGAAGTGGTCTTCCGCGCATTGTCCGTACAAGCGCGGTTGTAAAAGCTTTACGCGAGCGAATTCGTAGAAATCCCTTCAAAAATAGAAAATTATGTCGCGTGAACTGGGTAAATCCACCAGATCCATATCAAGGCTCTTTCGGAATGGTTTGAACTTAGAAGTCATTCGTCGGTCAACCAGATATCTATTGTCGACTAATTTAAAACCATAAAGACTTGAAGGATGCAAGCATGATAAAATTGATACAAGCACATCTAAAGAAGAAAAAAGTACAGTTCCTGGGGTTCAGCGCGGCCGTCATCCTGCTTTGGTTTGGTAGGACTGTGAAAGGGGAGTCGAAATTGGGGCAAAGTGTACCAAGAAGATGTCGTAGAAGGCGTCGTTAGGCTGGACGAATGCCCTTTTAAATGGAGCAAGGCGGTTATTCTAACAACACATAAAGCCAAAACAACTCAGCAGTGGCCTAGAATTGTCGATTTTGATTGTCCCTTCTTGGTGACAGCTTATACTTGGTTTTGCTCTTATTTAACGCTAAACCAATTTTATGTTAGCAAAGCTTTAGCTAAAAAAAACACGGCAGTTAAACTAAAAACACTTGAGGCGAAATGACAGACATTATGAATTCTTATTTTAACCAATATTTTCATTTCAATCATGAACGATTTGCAATCACTGCAATTGTTTCTGGAATGGAATCCATAAACCCAAGCGATGAAAGAGAAGAAAGAGTGCAACAACCAGAAGTGCAATCCTGTTCCTCACCCTGTGACTGTGTTCTCTCTCACACCTATCTTCCTCTTCACACCCTAGCACATAGGGTATATTAAATTTGACACATTGTTTCTAACATTGAGAAATAATGGAGATACATCTTTTTAAATACATACATATATATTATATAGGGATATAAAAATAGCAGAACTGTCCCTCCATTCATCCGTATTTTACATTTTTTGGGCTTTCGATTTGGGGTAAGGAAAATGAAATTTCATCAGAGTTTCACAGCAACACAATAGTGTCAACAATTTTAAAATCCCTTCATTGATACGCCCAGTTCTCGAAAATTATTTTTCTCCAATATTTCAAAAACATTTTTTTTTTTTTTATAATAAGACTAGTTTTCAAGATAAGATTCTGCGGAAGTAGGTAAGGTTCGGTTTCGGATTTGCGCGAATTCGCAATTAAAAATATATGGCACCAACGACTAGCATTCGCCGTTCAAAGACCTGAACATTTTGTTGGCACGTTGAAGCAAAGCACAGGCTAATCGACTATAATAACATAGCTGAACTTCGAAGACCTATACAGAGTATTTTCAAAAACGTGTCGAATTTAAAATAGTATCTATAGAGACCCCTTGGCATTTTCCTTAGTTGTTTGTTCACACAAGGAGTAGATAGTTTATGAACCACGTCTACTGACGTTAAGTTTTTTAAATTGTAAACTTGCACTTCAAAAAAATCGTTGTTGGCGTAGAATGATTACGTATTGATTCTATGAGTAGATGAACACATTTAAAACAAATAAAGAGTAATTTCTTACGTTGTAGATACGCAAAGGCCATTGAGAATGCATTAGTCATTACTCAAACTTTATATACCATATTTTCTAAATATCATAGAATAGAATCAACTTTCGCACTTTTATTGGTCCCGAACTGCTTATCAGTGTGCACCTAAAGATATCTATCTAAAGGATCATGTTTGTGCAAGGGATTGTCTTATCTACATAAAAACACAAAATCGTACCTACAAATAACTGATGCGTCATCACCTCCCGCATCGCACTCCAAAACAGCAAACAAGGGATCAAAACAACATGATCGTAAATCATCACCTTTCTCTATCACTCTTTTTCAATGATGCCTTATATATTTATGAATAAAAAGAGATAGATAGTGTCATTAACTCGAGCCCTTAATTACCTTGTGTAAAAGGCTTCCGTCGCGTAAAATAACAAGCAACCCGCAGCGTTAGTGGGGTGTGATGACTATCATATTTAGTATCCTTTTGGGTAGATTGTGATTTAGTATAAATTAGTCAGGATCATCTCAAAAAGCATCAGTCGTCTTGCAATACCCCTGACAACGTGTATTAGAAATTCCACACAAGTACTCCAGTATTTAAATATTATAAGATATGGCTACAGAAGCAATCTTTCAATACCGGCACAAGAAATTCGACACTATGAAGCGAAGTCGTGAAGATGACTCCTTTGCATCGGACACCGCAAATTCAACCAAGAGCGCTTTGAAAGTCAGTCCTTCTAAACGGAAACATCTGGAATCATCAGTTCAAGTCAAGAACGAAGTTAGTTCAACCGAGAATGTCACTGAAAGCACCGAAAGGCAAATAAAAATTGAGTCCGAATCGAGCAATGGATCCACATACTCGTACAAAATTAAGAGTGAATTCATCGAACTTAACGTCAACACTCCAGAAATTCCCAAAGAAAAATTAGAGGATATTTGTAAATTTCGCAGCAATATGGTTCGCAAGTTTCCGAAGAAAGAACGCAGCACAAAGGACCAGGAGAGACGTGATAAAAATACGCTTGCATGCCGACGTAGTCGAAGAATTAAAAAAATTGAACATGTTGCCACCGAGGAAGAGTACAAGGGCTATACAAATACGAACCTGCGACTGGCCGAGGTTTCCATAAGGTTAAATGCTTATTTCGCGGAACTGGTAAGGATGACGGATAAAACTTCTGAAATTATTTTAATTGAATAAAAGAAGGTGTGAAGAGTATTCTTATGCAACAGCCATATTGTATATTATAACCATGTTGTGATGAAAAAAATGTGTATATGTATGTATATATAATAAATAAATTTAAATCGATGTATGGCAAGTATAATAAAATATTTTTGTATTTACTTTCTCGACAAATATGCCGCACAACTGTGCGATTTACAATCATCTTGTGGGAAGTTATGTTCAATTATAATACTTACTTGCACCTAGGGCAAGTATTGGTTTTATATAAGTCTAACAATTCGGTCTGTCTATTTTTGTGTACAATGACTGCAGCTTAAACGACTGGTCGGAATAGCTTCAAACACCGTAATATGGAGTCCAACCTCAGAATTATCGAAAGCTAGCTCGAGTCCCCGGCGTCGGTCGGGCTGTTCATTCATAAATGAGTAAGCGCGTCTTATCGCTCGTATTATATAGGCCGCGGCGCCGTCGACTTCGCCTAGCACGCTTACATGGAGGATACATCACGGCGGCGCGGCGCGATGCAATTTACGTGTTCCATTTTTCACAATGTGGGTTAACCTTATAGATAGATAGATAGAGCTACTTGGTAACGTCTTGAGCATTTCGAAGTCCAGCGACCGTTTGATGTCTCTCAAACTAGTAATACAAGGAGAGGTGTGGAATATTGTCAGTGCATATGCTCTCCAAAATGGGTGCGATCAGATAGATAAAGATGCATTTTGGGTAGATTTCCACAATCTCCTTAAGAACATCCCAAAGGAAGAGTTTCTGTTTGTTGGAGGAGATTTGAATGGAAATATCGGGAAGTTAAACGAAGACTATGAAGACTGCCATGGAGGACTAGGATATGGCACCAGGAACCTTCCTGGTGAAGACATCCTAAGCATGTGCAAATCACATGATCTTATCGTGTTAAATACCATGTTCATCAAACAAAGCCGACACCTGATCACTTTCAGCAGTGGTGGAGGAAAACCTAGATTGACTACCATTTAATAGCCAGTTTCATGAAGCCCCGGGTAAAAGATTGCAAAGTGATCCTGGGAGAGGCAAACCTTCGGCAACACCGTCTCTTGCTAACAGAAATTTTTTATGAAAACACAGAAGAAAAGCAAACAAACAAGGGTCTCTGAGAAAATCAAGTGGTACAATCTGGACAAAGAAAAAGACGAGGCTTTTGTTTTCGTAATGAAAAATTACCTCTCTCACACCATCAACGGAGCTGAGGATGAAGAGTGCAGAGCAAAAAATATGTGGGATTCCCTACAGCGAACTTGCTTAAAGAAGCCCAAATCACTGCCAGGAGCTTCAAAAGGCCATCATCAACACGCCAAAGAAACATGGTGGTGGAGTGATGAAGCTAAGAAGGTGATAAATGAGAAGAAAGCGGCTTTCAAAGCTTGGTCAAAGTGCCCCTCTAATAATAACGACCAAAAAATTCGCCTCGAAATGGAATACAGATGTTGAAGAAAAAAAGCGAAGAAGAAGTGCGCCCATCTTAAAGCAGAGAGTACGGAGGGTTTGTATCGGGAGCTGGAGAAAATATCTTCCCCGGTTGCTGTTGCATTCCAGGCTATCCAGGAGCTGCGAAGACAGAATATGAACAAGAGCGCAACCATCTTAAAAATAGTCGCCCAAAGAAGGAGGAATGATCAGGAGATTCGTTCACCAAAGTTCATAAACAATGCTCATGGCCAGCTTCTTGTGGATGACGACAAAATTCTGCAGAGGTGGCGGCAGTATTGTAAAGAACTTTGAAATGAACAGTTTCCCCGGTTATACTTTCCAAGAGGCACCCCTAACTGTGAAGAAATACCCGACATTACAGTCGAAGAAGTTAGTGAGGCGGTCAAATACTCCAAAAAAACGAAAAGTGATTGGACCAGACGAGATGCCCTCTGAGTTCTGGAAAAAGATGGGAGACGTCGGGTTCAGATGGCTCAGAATTCTAAATTTGTGAGAGGTGACCCAATGCCGAATCAATAGAGGGAAAGTTACCTTCTCCCTGTATACAAAGGGAAGAAGAAGAATACGCGAAACTGTGATAACTACCGTTCGATCAAGCCGATGTCACACACCATGAAGATCGTTGGCTATCTGATGATCAGTGCGGGTTTCTCTCGGGTAAATCAACCACAGAAGCAAAGTATAAGGATCATAATGGAAAAACATCGTGATTCCTTAAAGGATTTGCATATTGTATTGGTTGACTTTGAAAAGGCATTCGACAGACAACCACGAGATCTGACATGGGTGGCGCTAAGACATCGAGGGGTTTCAGAAACCTATGTACAGCTGATCATGGACATGTCCGGGGGAGCAAAGAGAAGAGTAAGATGCCCCACTAGAGTAACCGAAGAGTTCCCAATCAAAGTCGGGGTGCACCAGGGAAGCGTTTTAAGTCCTTTGCTCTTTATTACAGTCCTTGATTATCTGCTTGAAGGTAAAGTTATGGACCCCAAGGTACATCAGTTATTCTTTGCTGACGATGGAGCCATCACAAGTGAGGATCCTACATCCCTGCAACGAGCACTAGATGTGTGGGAGGACGTTCTGGAGGGAAATGGGTATCGCGTTAGTTAAAACAAGACAGAGTACTTGTGCTGCCCGTTCTCTGATCCACTCAGGCCTATTCCAGACATTTATTTGAATGGAACAGTGCTTCCCAAGTGCGAAAAGTTCAAATATCTTGGATCTATGATCAATAGCAAAGCAACTTGTGATGACGACATCAATCATCGCGTAAACGTAGGGTGGATGAACTGGCGAGAAAATTCCGCTATCTTCTGTGGCAGAAAAATGCCACCTAAGTTGAAAGGAAGGCTCTACACCGCAGTTGTACGTCCAGCGCTCACATACGGTTCACAATGTTGGACGATGTACAAAACGTATGAGAGTAAATTAACGCCAGCTGAGATGAAGATGCTTCGCATGACAGCAGGAGTGACAAAGCTTGATCGAATAAGAAGTTCGAACGTCCGTGGGAGCTTTCACATCAAGGAAACCATCGTACAAAATATAGAGCGCGACCTGCTCAGCTGGTATTGCCACGCTCAAAGAAGAGATCATTTGAACCCTGTTAAAAAGGCAATATCAATGCACGTTCCAAAGATATCGCGGTGTAGGAAAGGCAGGCTTATAAACGCCTCAGTAACCGATTGATCCAAAATCGGCAGGCCTGCCGATATTTTCTGAGGTCAAATAGGCGAACCCCACAGGCGGATCAGTAGAAATGCAGTGAAGTGGGGGGGGTTATAATCCCTTATTTTCGGATCATAACCTCGCTGATAAAAGGAAGAAGAAGAACCTTATAGATATATATATGGGGTCGCGAACTTTTTGTACAATTATTTAGGAGGAACAATATTATCATACATCGATTTTTTTACTTTTTATGGGGTGGCAATGGTGTAGAGGTAATGTCTTTAATTACCACGCTAAGGGTTCATGGTTCAAATCCCAATGTCAGCAAGCATTTATTTATTTCTGATGAATTATATAAAGCCCCGACCAATTGCGAAAGCTTGTGTGAACACTACTGCGAAGTCATAACACTAGCAGTAGCTTAGTCATACTCGTATGGCTGGACAAATTGTTCTGTTGGACGATTGACATGACATCAGAGGTCGGGAAAAAAAATATTGTGAATCAGAAGCAAGACAAAAATAGCAAAAAATATCGTCAGTTATCTGGACTGGAGATTTCCTGAAACATAAGCAACTGAGTTTGAAACCGCTACGCCAAATCTTTCTCTCTCTCTATCTATTCTTTCCAACGTCCCCACTATGTGAAAACTTAGAGAGGGTATTCATAACACCTTGAGGGCGCGCAAATTATAAACAAAATCATAACAGGATGGTTTGATGTTTTTTATTGCATTCGTCAAAAAAAATGGCCTTGCCATTATTACGTTACCGACCCTCATTTTTATACAGGTTTCAGCCTGTCTGGCACCCTTTTGGACCCGGCCAAAATGTCTGGCAGTGGTAAAATTTGTTATATAAACAAGTAAACTACTCATATAAAAAAAATCAGCCTTGCTGAAATGACGTGACCGCATCCCTTTTTTCGACGTCTTTGGGGTCCAGCCCCCCCAAACGCACCAACAGACAGCTGCCAGACGTTGATATTTGTGATCATTAGCTCAAGTTTAACAAAAATATATACTTATTTCCTGTGCTGAAATGACGTTTCAAAAACGTTCACCAGCTCTTAGATTACTACCAAACCCGTTCGTTTGTGCAGAATGACAATGGAAAACGCTCGCTGCTCCATCAAAGTCAATAAGAACACCATCAAACCGTCCAATGTCAGGAAAGGTGTAAAACAAGGTGACGTGCGATCTCCTTAACATAATACTTGAACGGAATTGTACGAAACTCACAAGCCAACACCGGAGGTACAATCTTTTACAAGTCTATACAACTTCTTGCTTACGTCACCGATAACATTAACATAGTTGGAAGAACTCAGCGGTCTGTCACCGGTACGTTTGCAAACATTGAAACAGAAGCGGCCAAAATGGGTTTAACGCTAAACGGGAGCAAAACCAAGTAGTGTGTCCGCCCACTGCGCATGAGGTTCCATGTTCGAATCCCAGAAAACAACAACAAGTTTTTTTTTTTCAAACATCCGAGATCCGAGAGTTTTGGTGTCACGAGAAAGCTTCTCAAAAATAAATTGCCCTTCGGATACGGCACTAAACGGTATCCATTCGTGTGAAACAATATAACGCACACAGCACGAGTGGTTGTGAGAAGCTAGGCCCAGGCATTTGATGAGCTATTGCCCCAAATATATATTTTTAAGACAATTCAACAGTAAAGCCCTATCTCGGAAAATATATACATATAAGGAGATTCTACATAAAACCCTGATCATCTCAATCCTCCTTTACGGCGCTGAAACATAGACTTTATTGAAAGCAGATGAAGATATCCTTGGTCAGAAAAATTCCTCGCAGATATTTCTGTGGCCACAAGGTTAAACCGCCTAAGCCGATTTTCACAGATTCTCTAAAACAAGTTAAAAGATTGCGCAAGGAACTACATTGCAACAGTGAAATGAATGTGAATGTGTATGAAGGCAGATAATGTTTCGAGTGGCTCATAAAAAGAGCTACTTGCTGCAGTTCTCTGATACACACACACTATCGCAATATTAGCCACTGCTGCACAATTGCCACTGCTGGCTGTGGTAAAAAACACCAACAACCGCCCTCAAATCCGTTCAGTAGATTTGGATTTGGCACATTACACACATATACACACACAGAGAAAATAAAATTTGCCTTATAAACTGATCATATTCATCTATGCATTCATGTGGGTGCCGTGGCGTAAGTGGTTAGTGTGTCGGACCTTGGGGTCGAGTCCCAGAAAACACCAAAAAGTTTTCTCACGGTCCCACCTCACGCGAACGTTTGATAAACATCCGAGAGTATTGTTGTCTCGAAAAAGCTTCTCAAAACAAATTGCCCCTCGGATACGGCACTAAACTGTATGTAGGTCCCTTCCATTCGTATAAAAAATATAACGCACACAACATGAGTGTTTGCGAGAAGCTGGGCCCTGGCATGGCACTTAAACAGCTGATGCGCAAAATATTTATTTATTTTTTATTCATTCATGCAAGACAAGTGCATACACACACTATAACGTCACTGACTGCTGTATGGCTGTTGGCTGCCGTCTTCACTAATGAAAAATTGTTGGCGATGATTTCATGGATTGTTTTGAGCATAGGTCTGCTTCAGGATAACGCAGAAAGATGATTTATAGCTCAAATGAATCCTTGAGGAATTTACTAAAAACTTATTCTTTTGTTTTTAAATCCAATAAGCAATTGTTGAGTTAGGACCATGTGAATTTGAATTGAATCCCCTTTCTGCCACTTATACCTCGAATACTCAGTTCCTGTAAGTGGAAATGTAGATCATAGCAGTGATCTACCAAAAACCCTCAGTGGTTCTCGAGATTAGCGCATGCATACACGTTTTGGGGACCTTTTATACGATGTAGTGATGATAGTAATGATGATGATGATGATGATGATGATTAGGGATTACGGATTAGAGAAAGGGAAAGGGATATTAACGCTCTTTCAACCTCAATCTGCAATTTACTCGTATATGCATATTCATATGTAACATATAACGCGCCCTTGCGACAAAACTGTAGTAACTCAAAAATCACGATTTTAACAAAATTCATTCCTTAAAACAGTACTCCATACAGCTTTATTACTTCCCCTGTAGTTAGAGCTTATACGAGTACATAGTTATAGATGGCTTATTGCCAGCTATACATTACCTATATCTACACATTGTAGCAAAAAAGAAATATTTCGCAAACATTTGTTTTGCGTTTTGCTCAAATCCCACTATTTCGAGTTTCTACAGTTTTGTCCCAAGGGTGCGATATGGTCATCGACCACTCAGTTTGCATCGGGAGTGTATTCTCCTTAGCGAATATGTGCGACCACTTTTTTTGTTTATAGACACCAGCATCGAAAGAAATACGTTACTGCACAGCGCACACCTTCACAACTCCATACAATTAGCCTGTATATTTGCAGCGCTTTAGCCCAGTTAGTAAGTAATTTACCAGTAACAACAGTCGTAATTGTGCATTTAGCTGACCTAAATGATCTCGCAAAGTCGAAAGTCTGTCTGTCTCTCTCGTGATGGGGTAATTTAGCAAACCCAATGAGTCAATAAACCTGCATGGAGTGAACTGAAATGGAAACAAACAAAACTGGATCGCCTTGATTCATAGATTACTCGTTGATGTTTGGCCGATCAAAATTTTCTTTTTTTTGTTTTTTTTATTTCCAAGCCATTGGACCGTGGAAACTTGAAGTCTATGTTTTGTCGGTTCGGGTATATACCATCGTCTTGCACATTACTTCTTCCATAGTTTTCCAACTAAACGCACATTGAGGTATACTTGGGCATTAACTCATAATTGCACTCTATTACACAATACTAGCCCCGCTGCACAGTAAATGCCAACCTATAACCGTGTCAGACAATACGTACATATTGTGCGTCGATATTAAAATAATAGATGCATACTTCGGTTTTCACTTTTCTTTTTTGAGGAAATCGGATTGCTTAATCGTGGAAAAGTAGTGCATGATTGAGGAAAAGTCTGTGGTTGATTAGTGTAAGAGAAATGATTAGCTGTAATCCACTGGAACGTGATTCAGGGCGTATGAAGGAAAGCAGTTCTATGTAGACATTTTGAAGCCACTATCATGGGTGGAACGTCAATCTCAATACTTCGATCAATGTCAAGGTCAAATCTAGAAAAATATTATCCCTACGATACATACACCCAAAAGCTTAAGATGCTTAAACAAGTCATCCTAGTGCCATACATCTGCAAATAAATTGAGAAAAAGTTTCTCTTCTCAGCCGGTTATATAGATATGTATTATATATATACCCATGTGTATATGTACAATACAAGGTGGCGCGATTTAATTGAGCTTTTTCTTAATTAAAAAAACGATGATTTGATTTTTACTATTTTCGTATTACTTTACTTAATTCCTTTCAGCTCTTCGGGGACGTACGGCGTCAACAACACCTATGCGTCATCTTGTTCAGAGCTCTGGAACACGTTTGAGCTGTATCCAGCTCATTCCTCCTCAACTGTTCTACGCCACGTTTGCCTAGGGCGCCCCGCTATTCTGCCTGCCTAGGTGAGCACCACTGCACGGTGTATTTTGCAATGGAGTTGTCGTCGCGCCATAGTGTATGGCCGATCCACTGCCACTTTCTCGCGACTTTCCATTGCCTTGGGACATATAATAGTCTTAAGGAAGCATTTATAATGTAGAGCAACTTAACCAGCACTTTTTTTGGTAGCTCTTTCAAAATTTCGCCAGTGATTAAATCATATCCCGGAGCCTTGTTATTTTTCAATTTTTGTATTGTCATTCGAAGTTCGGACAGGGATACGGTTTTTACTCTAAAGTTGTCGGGTGCCATATTATCATTCGGATCTTCGATCAACGGTTGTCCATCGAACGGCTTGAACGTTTCCTCTAAGTGATCGGCAAATAATTCTGCTTTCTCTTTATCTTCTTTTGCCCATTCCCCGTTAGCTTTCCTAATTGGCGGCGAGTGCATTACAGGTTTCCTTATGGACTTCAAGGCTTTCCATAGAGAGTAGTTTGAATACTTATCAGCGGTCAAACCCTCGAGGTAAGTAGAAGTCTCGTGATTTTTTAGGTCCTGCAGCACTTTTTTAAGCTTGTTACAAAGATGGTTCAGATAAGTTTTATCTGGTGGCGCGCGGGATTGTTGCCATCTCTTGCGCGCTCTCCTCTTTTCTCGTATGAGGTCTTCGATTTCAGGCTGGTATTTGACTTTATTGTTCCGCGCTTCTGTCTTTCGCAAAGGAGTGTTTTTCCACGCTGAGCTCTGAATGGCTTCGACGAGTTTGTCGATTTCTTCTTCTATTTCGAACGGTGTCTTTAGCGGTACATTTAAAGCAACATTTTCCTTGCAGTCTCTTCTGAAAGCGTCCCAGTTAGTTTTGTTACTAGTTAACCTAGGCGGTCCTTCTTTTTTTACTAGACTTCCACCTATTTTCAGAGTGACTGCCGAGTGATCTGAGCATAGATCATAGCATTCTTCGATTTCCGTCAAATTTTTAGTTAACCCTTTTACGATAAAGAAGTCGACGAGGTCAGGGATTTTATTTTTGTCAGTTGGCCAATAAGTTGGCTTTCCTGTCGAAAAAAAGTTCACCCCACGTTTCATGCTGGCTTTGTACAATAATCTGCCTTTTGTCGAATTGCATCTTGATCCCCAGAAAGTATGTTTCGCGTTAAAGTCACCACCTAAGACAAAATTAGGTCCGAGTGAGTCATAGAGACGAACGAGGTCGTCTTCTACTAGCTTATATCCCGGAGGGAAGTAACTAGATCCCTTATGAAAGTGAGTACGTCTTTAGTAGCGGAGCATTTCAGTTCCACTGGAGTAAGTATCTCCTTGTGGAGGAAATTAGCTAATTAGCAATTAGACCGAGATAAATGGAGAGGCTTGTTGGTCGAGGCCCAGGTTCACCCCGAACTGTAGCGTCACCTAGGTAAAGTAAGTAAGTTGTAGTAGTGGCCGAGGAGACGTTGTTTGTTTTTCTTAATACAAAAATCAGGGGAAGATACAACAGCCGCGTTTTGTTTGCTCCGTGAACTGAACTAGTTCATCTCAAAATAAAAAAACGCTCCTGGTTCACCTAGAAATTTAATTTAACAAGTTGGTGGCAGCAGCTACACACTGACGTTTATTATGGATTAAAAATGGCGGAAAAATAGCAATCGAAGTGAGAAAAGTGCTTAATATTTTTATATTTGTTTAATAATTAAGTGTTTTTAGATACTTAAGTCAGAAAGTGAGGATACAACAAAGAACTATGATTTACCAGCTCAAGTGCTGGTTCAGTGGTTGTTTTTGCATCCTGTGTAAAAATATGAACTGAACCAGTTCACAGGGTAAACAAAACGCGGCTAATATATGTATGTATATTTATTTATTTTTGTTTATTTTTTTAAGTACCACAATCACCACTCAAATGTTTTCTTAGATATAAGTTTTCGGATTTTCATAGATTATTATTATTTATTAGCGAACCCGCGCTTACGTTGCTTCGCAAAGTTCTTAGGCGGTTTTTGTTGATGTATTACAAAAACAGTGTAAATATGTTTGCTCCAAAATAATGAATTTCGCAGAAATAATTGTAAAAAAATAGGTATTATGGAAATTTGTGCATATGCATGTGTATTAATTTTATTTATTTTAATGCTTCGGTATAGACAATGTTGGCAGTACTCAACAGAAAAACATCTGCTGAAAATGGCACAACCCAACTATTAGCGGCCTTTACACGCAAGCGCTTTACCACACGATTGGAGTGTACGCGCCTGAGTGTGGTAAAGAACGAGTGAAATACCGCGCGCCAGGAACGTGGTACCAAAATTTGGTTGCAAAGTCTTTCACTCGCGAAATTACGCGTTCTTGGAGCGTACACTCCAGGAGTTTGTTTTCTAATAGACAATCGCGCGCGAAATACCGCGAGAAACTGGAACGGAGTGTGCAACAGTTCAACAGTTTTCGCTGGAACATGTGGTAGAATTTACCAGAGCCAGTGTTAATTTGGTGCGCTCAATCACGTGGGAAAGAGTTGTACTACTAAAACGGGGAGCGCGCGCCATCGCTTGGTACTGAGCACATGCGCATTTCGTTGCACAACTCGTGCCATTACACTTGAACTTTTTCGGGCGCAAAATCACGCGTTCCACGTTTTCGCGCGGTAAAGAACGTACGTGTGGGGGAAGCTATTATTTTTTTCGTTTGGACAGCTACGTTACCACCATGTTCGAAAGAACGTCAACGATATTGTGGACATCGGTCATCACCACTTTCCGTGAACCATGTATGGATATTGGGGATTAAGCTCACCACAGGGTCCATGGATTGGTATCTAATCTCTAATAATAGAATCGATCTCATAAGCCTGGACTTTCGTTGTAAGCCAGATCAATATATGTATGATATGCATGCACGTGTGTTAGATCTCTTTCTTGTCATTCAGTGGTCAACATGTAACATTTTGTCTCCTCAAAAATATAATAATTATGAATGAAATGCATTAGTTTCTTATATTTAAGGTGAATAACCCGTGGAACTATATACATCATTTCCATTCTGGAAAAGCTAAGTTTTGAATTCTTGCCATTCTTGATTTAAAAAAAATCAGGACGACCATGTTCTCTGACATACAGTTATGGACTATAAAATAGGGTCACCAGCAACTTTGCGTAATATACCCAACAAAGTCTTTAAATTCATTCTAATCATATTAACTTTATTTTTTATTTTAAGCTTAAATACTCGTATCCAGTATCAATAAAAAAGGAAACAACTTCATTGAGTCAATTTTAAAAATTATAAACATAATACAAATGACTTTTTGAAAGACAATAAAATAGGGTCAAAACGTCAAATAAAACAAAAATAAATAAACAAATGAATGAAACTGATTAAGAAAAATAAGACATATTAATTTGTACATAGTACTTTGTCGGAAAGCCTTTTTTATCCAATACAACCCTAGATCTACTTTTTGGTATAGCATACCAAGCCGAATATACTTTTTGCCACAACTCTTCCTTGATTTTTGGTTTTATTGATCCAATTTGTTCCTTAATAATCCTCCATTAATTCTCAATTGGATTTAAGTCGGAGGATTGCGAAGGCCAATTCATGAGGTGTACAATGTTTTCGGAAAACCACTTCTTGGCTAGACCCGAAGTGTGTTTCGGGTCATTGTCTTGTTGAAATTCCCAAGACAGAAGCATTTTCCACCTCCGCCCTCCTGTTCGCTGCCGAACAATGTGGAAACAAAATACCAACCATCGTTAATTTCTTCATAGAATGGTAGAGACACCTCTTGGATTTGTGTGGATTTGATAAATAAAACGTTCAAAATTCAAATTGTTGAGGCATTGTTTGCAACAGATGTCACCTCGAAAATGTGCTAGTTCAAATAATTACCGATAGATGGAACCAACAAAAGTTGAATAAAAAATCGTTATATATGCATTTTACTGCCCCAAATTGCACAATATTCGTATATTTATTACGAATCAGTTTTTTGTGTAATATGTCAATGAAAACACTGCTTTTGCCCACCCAAACTCATCCAACGAAATTTCAAATAGGAGAGAGTTTCCATTTTTTTCCGCTCCGAACCAAGAGAGCTAGTGCTAATGTTGGAACCAACGCGAAGTTGGCTACTAGCAGTTCATATATAGTATGTCAATGAAGAAAAGGTTAAGAGCTTGCAATTTGCTTAAACATATTGACTTTACGCGACAACTAGTGTTTTTGAGTTTTTTTTAAGTTGATTTAAGGTTAGGAGTGAATATGTGGGTCAACTTCAATAAATAAAGTACGAAAAATAACAATTTTTAATTTTCTTATAAACAAAAACAAAAAAGCCTAACTCGATTTCGTGCGAATAAGGTATCTATATATGTATATAAAACTAAGTGGCAAAATGCGTATGTTTCCCTCTACCGCCCGTAATTTTCAACCAATTTAGTTGTTTTTTTTAATGTACTCGTAGATAATTACGGTACAAAGGTACCGCGGCCAAAGTTTTTTAATGTTTCGTCTTTACATAAGTAATGATAAGAAAAATGCACTCCACATTCTTTTTTGTTCATCATACTCGTATTACGAGTATTTGCGTTTTAAAATCGTATTCCACACGGGCTTTTGCTTTTTTTTTTATATGTAGTTAATTTGTTACCTACTTACTTAGATCCATTAACCCCGCGGGGGGCATAGGGCGTCACGCCACACCTGCGCGCCATCTTGTTCGGAGTTCTGGGACGCGTTTGAGCTGCCTCCAACTCATTCCTAAGGAGCTCGATTCCTCCTCAACTGTTCTGCGCCACGTTTGCCTAGGGCGTCCCGCTATTCTACCTGCCTGGGTGAGCGGATTCCACTGCATGGCGTATTTCGCAATGGAGTTGTCTTCGCGCCGTAGGGTGTGTCCAATCCACTGCCATTTTCTCCTTCATATAGTAATGCTTATAGGTTCTTAGCTCTCTCATAAAGTTGTTCGTTGGAAAGGCGGTTCGGCCAAAAAATCCTCAAGATGATCCTTAAGCATTTGTTTACGATAACTTGCAGCTTGCGTGTGTTAATGGTGTACACCTTCCAAGTACTGCACCCATAAAGCAGCACCGATTCTACGTTGGAGCGGAACAGTCGCAGCTGGGTTCTTAAGCTGATAACATTGCTTCTCCAGATTTTGAATAGCATTCCGAACGCAGCTTCAGACTACCCGATTCTGCAGCACACATCTAGTTCGGTGCCACCGCGATTAGCCGAGACCATACTTCCTAAATAAAGAAAGTTATCAACTTTCTCGACTTCCTGTCCGGCAATGTTAAGTTGAGCGCGGTTGTTAGAAGAAGTACTCAGGGCTTTTGTTTTGGCTGAGTTAATTTTTAGTCCCACTTTGTTTGCCTCAACTTCTAGATTTTGGGCCATCAAATGAAGGTCCATTATACGATGTGAAAGTAGACACACATCGTCAGCGTAATCTAGGTGTTTAAGGTAAGATGTCGTAGTCCAACGAATTCCATAATTACCTTCCATCAATGCTGTACGGAGTACATCGGTGATAACCACCAAGAACAATATTGGGGACAGTATGCACCCTTGACGTACTCCACTTTGGACTTCAAAATCCTCCGACACCTTACCATTGTGTAAGACGTGACACTTACCGCCCTCGTATGTAACCTTGATAATAGCTATAAGTTTTTCTGGGATGCCTCTCCTGCGCAAGGCCAACCAGATAGCATCTCGATTCAATCTGTCGAAGGCCTTCTCGAAGTCGATAAACAGCAAATGTAGCGGAGACCTGTACTCAACGCATTGTTCGATTATGATCCGTAAGGTGTTTATGTGGCTTGCCTGTTCGACGTCGAGAGTTGAATCTAAATGCTCTTTGATTCGTTCCAGAATTATTCTAGCTGTTATTTTGGCTACGGCTGAAAGAACGCAAAAACCTCTCCAGTTTCCGCATTCCGTCAAGTTTCTTTTTTTCTGAAGTTATATGATTACCCCTGTTTTCCACTCCTGCGGAAAATTTTCACTATCTCAAGCTCTCCGTATTAGAGGGTGCAGCAGATCTGCCGATGTATTTGACGCCGCTTGAAATAGTTCGGCAGAGATGCCATCAATACCCATCGCCTTGTTCTTCTTAAGGGACTTCATTGCTGTTATTATTTCGGTTTTACTGGGAGGTACGGTGCGAATTCGGGAATTTGTTGCTTCGAACTGCACATTCGAATTCGAGATCATACCGGCATCATTTAAGTGGTTTAGCACTGTAGTAAAATGTTCTCACCATCTAGTGAGCTGGTCCTCATCCGAGATCAGAAGGTTACCGTCTAGGCTCTTCACTGGGTGTTGTTTGGAGTTCCGACCACCAGTCACCTCCTTAGTGATGCTGTAAACAGTCCTACTGTCGCACCTGCTCGCTGCTTCTTCAGCCCTTGAAGCCAGTGAGTTGATGTGTTGACGTTTGTCACGTCTCACACTACGCTGCACTTCTTTCTTCTTCGCACGGTATTGGGCTTCTAGCTCGGTTCTCTCTACTGCTGAGGCTGCTGCAATCCGAGCCTTGATTGCTGTACGCTCTTCGATCCGTCTCCAGGTGTCTGCAGATTGCAATGTGCGATGGTTTTTCTGCCTTTTACTGACATACGTGCGTACCCCAGCCGTAAAAGCATTTTTCGCAGCATTCCAGTGGTCATCCATGCTCTCCTGCATTGTGCTGCTGATTGCTTCTGGTTCTAAGGCAAGGTGGTCCCTGAACTGTTGGCGTACTTGGGGAACCTTGAGCCTTTTGATATTAAACCTGGTGATGTTAAGTAAGTTTGAGCGGTTGCTATTGATGGATGCAGTACGAAGGCGTATATGAGCTAACATGAGATGGTGATCTCGTTCTAGTCCGATGTCAGCTCTACGTGTGTTTCGGACGTCCAGGAGATAATTTCTAAAGCAACGGCTGATCGCAATGTGGTCGACCTGATTTGATGTTCGCTGCCTGTCAGTAAAGACCCAACTGATCTTGTGGCAGGTGTTATGCTTAAGCAGCGTACCTCCAATGACTAAACGGTTGGTATTGCAGAAGTCCACAAACCGCTCACTGTTATCATTACGGTCTCCAACGCCGTGAACTCCAATCACGTGTTTAAGCATAGTGTTGTCGCTACCTACCTTGGCATTGATATCTCCCATCACCATTACGATGTCCCCATTAGGCGTTTGGTTGTAGACGGCGCCTAACTGGCTATAAAATTGTCCTTTTCATCTTCAGTCGCATCCTGAGGCGGAGCATAGCACTGTATGATGGTAATTTTTCTCACTCTACTGTGGAACCTAGCCGTCAATATCCGGTCACTGTTAGGTATCCAAGATATGAGGCTTCATCGTGCTGTTGGAGTTAGCACCAGTCCTACTCCGGACGCCCGTGCACTTCCAGCTTGTTTACCAGAGTAGAGCATGACAGTGCTTTTTGTTGGGGAGATGTATTCCCCAGCATCGAACCATCTTATCTCGCTCAGCCATAAGATGTCTATTTTATAGCGTGCAAATTCGCGTTCCATTTGGAGGAATCTGGCGTTATATGGCCCTTCCTGAAGTGAGTCTAAGAGAGTCTTAACGTTCCAGAATCCGATCCCTGTCCATGTTCGATAGCCAAAGGTCGTCATCAAATTATCCGTCCGTATCCGAGGATTATGTTTCCGTTTCGGAGCAATGTTTTTTTGCCGGTTGGGGCTCGCTGGGCCACAGACCAACCGACATTTATCCAGTTTTGTGGCGCAGGAGGCTCGCCATTCGCCCTCTTCCGTTCGCAATTTCCAGAGGAATTCCCAGATGGCACCACGAGGAAATGGAACTAGGACTTACTAACAGAGCTGCAAGTTGTTCGGCTGCAGTGGCTCTTTCTCGTTATTTAGCAGACCAACACCTATCGGGAGATGCTACTCCTACGAGGCCTTTGTTAGTCGTTTACCATCCAAATAGTTAATTTATTGGTGTATTTTATTGTTACCCGGTTGAAAACTCAGAAATCACTTACTAATCCCCAACCAACCAACCCAACAACCCAATACCAAGAAGTCCTCTGCCCTTGTTTCCCGTACGAGATTCCAAGCTCTCATTTAATCACCTTGACGCGGTTGTATGATCGATTTTTTTTAAGTTAAATGGGGAGGAAAGGCAGAGAATGACCCCCGGAGCACTGTGACCTAAAAAAATCTTTTGTGCTATCCCCTGGTTGATTATTTTGAATTTGCTGAAATCAAGTTCATTAATGAAGCTAAGAATAGTTCGAGCTGAGGAATAGGTGACATCAGAAGGTGACGTGACGCCATTATTAAAGTGCTTTAGCCTCGGTCTGGCTATGGCCGGGCAATCACAGAGTATGTGATGAGCTGTTTCGGTGTCTTCAAGACAGAGACGGCACGTTTCCGATTGAACACGGCCCATTTTCCTGAGATGGTAGTTGAGAGAGCAGTGTCCAGTTAGGAAGTAAGTAAGGATCTTAGCATTCTGTTTGCTCATTGATAGAATGTCTCTAGTTCTATTTCTTGAGAAATTAATAAATTTCTTGGAATGCCTTAGGCCGGGTTGCGCATTACAGTGTGAGAGCATTTGTTCGCGTTCCCAGCGAAGTAGCTCTATTTTAATCTGGCTAGTTGGGTAAAGGCAACTATGAAATTCGTTGGACTATGACATCTTACCTTAAACACCTAGATTACGCTGACGATGTTTGTCTACTTTCACATCGGATAATGGATCTTCATCTGATGACTCAAAATCTAGAAGCTGAGGCAAACAAAGTGGGGCTAAAAATAAACACAGCCAAAACAAAAGCCCTGAGCACTTCTTCTAACAACCGCGCTCAACTTAACATTGCCGGACTGGAAGTCGAGAAAGTTGATAACTTTCTTTATTTAGGAAGTGTGGTCTCGGCTAATCGCGGTGGCACCGAACTGGATGTGTGCAGCAGAATCGGGAAGGCTAAAGCTGCGATCGGAATGCTATCTAAAATCTGGAGAAGCAATGTTATCAGCTTAAGAACCCAGCTGCGACTGTTCCGCTCCAACGTAGAATCAGTGCTGCTTTATGGGTGCAGTACTTGGAAGGTGGACACCATTAACACACGGAAGCTGCAAGTCTTTGTAAATAAATGCTTAAGAATCATCTTGAGGATTTTTTGGCCGAACCGCCTTTCCAACGAACAACTTTATAAGAGAGCTAAGAACCTATAAGCATTACTATATGAAGGAGAAAGTGGCAGTGGATTGGACACACCCTACGGCGCGAAGACAACTCCATTGCGAAATACGCCATGCAGTGGAATCCGCTCACCCAGGCAGGTAGAATAGCGGGACGCCCTAGGCAAACGTGGCGCAGAACAGTTGAGGAGGAATCGAGCTCCTTAGGAATGAGTTGGAGGCAGCTCAAACGCGTTGCAGAACTTCGAACACAATGGCGCGTAGGCGTGGTTGACGCCCTATGCCCCCCGAGGGGTTAAAGGATCTAAGTAAGTAAGTAGTGGGTAAACCGCAGAAGGGTTAAGGTCCAATGTAAGGAGATTGGGAACCTAGTCTGGCAAGCTTATCAGCCGCTTCGTTACCAGGGATACCTTTGTGTCCTATGCTCGATAGCATAGACCTCTGCTTGGAAGATAATAGTGGATTGACCTAATGGTGTAAAGAGGAGCCAAGGATATCAGCTCCAGCCCCATTTGACATTTTTGAACCGTCAGTGTATCAATTGATTTGAGATGTTGATTGAGGGATTTGAGGATAGTTCCAATAGCTGCTATCAGGTATGTTAAATGTGAAGGGGTGATTGAGGTGGATTCTTTTAGACATGAAGTCTGAGATGCATACTACTGGAGAAGTAAGTAACTGAATTTCCTCAATGATCTTCATGTGGCCAACTAATTCGGAATTTGTGTTGTTGCATAAAAGGTGAAGCTTTAGAGCACTGGCAACCGCATTCTTCATAATATTTATGTGTAGGGGAGGAAGGTTTAAGAGAAGTTTCAGCGCAGCTGTTAGGCAGGTGCGCATTGCGCCCGTAAAACCACACAGGCTAGTCTTTGCACCTTCTGGAGGGCAAAGTGGGTAACGGTTTGACTAACTTTATCCAACCATACTAGCGAGCAGTGGATCATTTTTGGATTTAATCCCCATCTTTTGCCGAAAAACCTAGAACAGGTCCAGAAGGCTTTAGCCGCATTCTCAGTGGTTCTGTCTATATGAGGTTTCCAATTTAATTTGTGGTCTAGAGTAATCCCAAGATATTTTGTTTCTTTTGAGAAGTCAATTTTTTTATTGTTCAGTGATAGTGCTTGAAGGCTTAAATTTCTGCTCCTGGTGAAAGGTATGATTACGGTTTTTGCTGGGTTAACCGTTAGACCTTCTGACTGGCACCAATTATTTACTTTATTTAGGGCATGTTGCATTTGTTCCTTGCCCTTAGCTATTATGACTACGTCGTCAGCGTAGCCCTGGGTGAGAAATTTAGAACTATTGAGGACATTTATGATACTGTGCACTGCAATGGACCATAAAAGAGGAGATAGGACACCCCGTTGGGGACAACCCCCAACGGAGATTGAGATTTGTCCAAGCTTGGCAGTAATTAATCTGCTACTGAGCATGGAGCATATCCATTTCGTAGTTTGCGGGTCAATGCCTTTGACGACAGCAGCAGACTTAATTGATTGAAACGATGTGTTATCGAAGGCGCCAGAGATGTCCAGGAAGGAGCATAAAGCTATTTCCTTCTTTGACAAGGTTTCTTCAATAGTGCTGACTAGATAGTGAAGGGCTGTGACCGTAGATTTACCAGATTGATATGTAAATTGAAGATTATTTAGGGGGTGTTCTATAAGGGCGGAATTTCTTATGTGAAGATCAATGATTTTTTCTATTACCTTAAGAAACACAGAGGTGAGACTGATTGTCCTAAAGGCCTTAGGGTCTGATTGTGATCTGGCGCCGGCTTTAGGAATGAACACTACATTAACTTTTCTCCATATTGATGGGATGTAGCTAAGTTCATAGCTGGATCTGAAGATGGGCACTAAGGATTCGATAAGAGTGTCGATTCCATGATGTAAGAGGGCAGGGAAAATTCCATCTCCACTGGGAGCTTTGTAAGGTTTTTGCGTGGAGATGGCCCATCTTATAGAATCGAGGGAGAAGATTTTCTTGGCCAGAATCCTAGTGCGTCGGTTAGAAGCAGACCTAATGTTTCGGCGTGTCCCTGTTTTTGTAGGAGAGCAATACCGTTGCTGTAGTTCTTGGATAGGGTTTTCTCTGCCCTAACAGCTGAAGGGAGATCGTTTATGCTTTCGCAGAAAGACCTCCATGTATGTCTTTTTGATCTCCTAATAGCAGAGTTGTAAGTTGTGAGAGCTATATTATATTCGCTCCATGAGTTAAAGGATTTGGCTTTATTAAATAGCCTTCTAACCTTTTTTTTGAGGGTGTGGAGCTCATTGTTCCACCATGGTACATCGCGGAAGTTAGTTCTGCTTTTAGGATAGCAGTTGGCTTCATATGCGGAGGTGATCTGAGAGCTAAGTTCAAGAGAATGAGAAGAGTCTATATTTGAACAGGATGGAATGAATTCGCCCCTAAGGATTTCTACATAGAGATTCCAATTGGTGCGTTTGGGAGACTTCCTGGGGGTGAATGGGTCACGAAATCCGATACGAAATGTCCCATTCAACCACACAAAACATACAGCTGGACCTTAACTAATTGATGTAACCACACGAAATCTCACTAAAATACAGAACAAAGCACAATGAAGATAACTACATAAGTCCAAGACGTTTTACTTGTCGCCAAATCCTTGCCAGACGCATTCAAAATATCGAAGGATGCTACAAGCATACATGTCATTTAGAGACACAAAAAGCTGCGGTACCAGGCTTTTACAGCTTTACTTAATGTGATTACATCTCGTCCTTTCTCGAAAAAGGAAAAATTATGTCGTATAGTATTTTAAAAAACAGACCAGACTACAGTTCATATTTGCAAGACTTGTATGTGACAGAGAGATTTCTGAAGAAGATATTTTAAAAATAGAAGACTTCGTTTCCGAAATGTATCTAAACAAGTGGACGAAGCTAAGTTTATAAATCCTGCAAGCCTACATCAAAATAGATTTTCAAATATATAAAAAGTAATGTTTATTGGTAGTCGTGTGTTCTCCGCCTCATAATTTTTGCGAAGCCAATCTCGAAGAACTTGAGGACACGTTACAGAATTCAAGCCCTAAATATAAGGACATTTTGATTGGTGGTGATTTCAATGTAAACATTCTCGTTAGCAATAGCCTAGCAAGAAGTTTTAACTATTTTTGTAGCCGAATGAGTATATCCATTGTGAATACACGTTGGCCTACTTGCTTTAAATCAGTAGAGAATTCGTCGCTAATTCAAATGTTCTTAACAACTTCGATATCAAAAGTGCTTTGCTATGTCACCAAAGTTTATTAAACTTATTTCGCCTATAATCGTATGGTATGTAGTCCATGTTATCAATGTATGCATTTGTAGCAGTACCTTTCCGACAGATGGGAAGGAAGCTAAAATTATTCCAGTTCCTAAAAAGGCAAGTCCCCCTGTTCCAGCGGACTTCAGACCGATAAGCTTGTTGCCCTTTCTATCGAAAGTCTTCGAAAAAATAATTCAAAGTCAAATGCTTATTTACTTGAATGGCAATAATATGATTTCTGTCTGGCAATCTGGTTTTCGTAATAAGCAGAGCTGTGAATCAGTAGTGATTAAAGTCACTACAGACTTACGGATGGAACTGAATTCAGACAAAATTGGTTTATTGTTACTATTAGACTTTTCAAAAGCTTTCGATTGCATTGATCACCCAATATTAATGTCAAAATTGAAGAATAAATTTAGGTTTTCTAGTACAACTCTTCGTTTGGTACACAACTATCTTAGGGACAGGGTTCAAAAAGTCTATACTGATAGTGGAATTTCAAGACCACTTGCTGTAAATATAGGAGTTCCACAGGGCTCAGTTCTGGGACCACTGTTTTTTTCATTGTATATTAATGATCTTCCGGATGCTATAGCCTCTTGCAATATACAAATGTATGCGGACGACGTCCTGATTTACTTATGTCGTTCAGTAGGCCTGAGGGAGGATCTAGTGGCTAGGATGAATAAGGATCTAAAAAGTATCCAACTCTGGTCTAATCTCAAAAGCTTAAACTGAATCCCGTTAAGACTCTAGCAATGCTATGCTCAAGGAGAGAAGTGGAAGCTTCTGAATTTCCCCGCATTGTTTTTAACGGAGAAATTATTCCATATGTGAACAAAGTGAAGTATCTTGGATTTACGCTAAACAGCAAGTTAAGCTGTTGCGACGCCATTTCGACAACAATTGGGAGAATCTACTCTGGGTTGCGCAGTTTGAGATGCTCTGCTGGTCTTCTTCTCCCAAATATGAAACCGCGTTTAGTTAAAAGCCTTATTATGCCCTTTTTCTCATTTAACTGCTCCGTATATGCCACTCTAGACTACGAATGCAAACACAAATTAAATGTAGCTTTCAATGACTGTCTCCGCTTTGTATATAATAAACCGAGATATACCAGTGTCTCACATCTTAAGACTTCTCTTCTAGAAATCTGTCTTAATGATTTCTATGACTTCCAAAACTTGTTAAAGCTGTGTATCTAAACGAAATGCTCCGATTTGCCCAATCCAGTAGGGGTCTGCGCTTACTCTTGCCCCGATTCGAACACACCACTGCTGAGCGATCCTTCTTCGTCTCAGCAATTCGACTATGGAATAGACTTCCAGTTGAATTGCAGAGAATAAGCTCATCGGCCGAATTTCAGAGGAGGCTATTTTCACATTTATGTAACACCAATTGAAGCCCTATTACATCTATTCTTATTTATTTCCTTTTGCTGGCAATCAATTTATGATTAATTTGTAAGTTTACATATGCATTTCCTGAAGTCATTAAAATCATTTTAAATCTTTGCTCCTTTCAATTAATATAGATTACTTTTATCCTTTTTAATTTCAATTTTTTTAATTTAATCTTTGTAAATTATATTTCGATGCTTTTTATAAGATTTAATATCTAGTAGTATCATGTTAAATTCTTTTGTTTGAATAAATTCTTTTGTTTGATAAATGAATGGTGGTTGTGGTACAGTACTACCTCGGTAATTCGAACTATTAGAGACCTACCCTAATTCGAACCACGGAGGTTTTCGAATTACTGGATACTTTTTTCGAAGTCAATATTTCGGATGAGAAAGCACTATAAGGCAGTTTTAAGTAGTAAAATGCATTTATTTGTTGAAATAAGAAAGGAAGAATTAAGGAATGAATTCTGTCTGGGGAAAAAAAAAATTAAGGTTAAAGTTGTTTAAAGAAATGTGACATTTTAGTTTGCTTCATTTTTTTTTCAATCGTTTTTTTTTATGATTTCATGTTTTAAAATATTAAGCTGTTCGATTTGAATTGTTGAAGATTCATGTTTCACAAGATAGTCCAGTAGTTGATTCACTTTGTGAAGAGCGTTGCCGCTACTGATAGTTTTTTTGGGGTTCAGGAATTTCTTCGATATCGCTATCACAGTCAGTTGATACATTTTCGTTGTCAATGTTTTCATTC
The DNA here is from genome assembly GCA_945910035.1 of Brachypalpus laphriformis. NCBI lineage: Eukaryota > Metazoa > Arthropoda > Insecta > Diptera > Syrphidae > Brachypalpus > Brachypalpus laphriformis. Next base: position 190,357,898 of record OX246753.1, on the reverse strand, counting down.
GCTGTATCCTCTATCTCGAATTTCTTCATTACCAATAAATTCATTTCCTGGCGTGGTTTGGACTAAAAGACGTGCCAATGCAAATTCATCAGCGTCTTGTTGACGAAGCTGTTGACCAAGAATTGAAAGAAGTAAATTATCCTCTTCATCCCATTCAGACTCTCGCGGTATTATTTTTGTCCAACATTTTTCGAAAAGAAAACTCACAACCTACTGAACTGGAATCGACACGTCTTCATCGTAAAAATGTTTTCCCATAATATTTCTAAGAAAATACTTTTAGCTCTGTAACTGTTAAAGCACTCAGTAAAGAAGCGACGAATTACAAGAAACATAGTTATTGTAAAAAAAAGTAGGTGTTCGAATTAGTGGAGCGTTCGAATTACCGAGTGTTCGAATTAGCGAGGTAGTACTGTATGTGTATTTATACAAAATGTAAGAAGTTCTAGAAGATGCTAGTTGTCGCTCGGGATGAATTGATGATCGTGGAGCAATTGGAACATCGTGTGGAACAATTGTGGAAAATTATTGGCACATCCGGTTTGATGGGAGTATTTATTGCTAGCCGGTTTGGCATTCCTTACAGTTTGGAACACAGTGTTTTAGTTTGGTACACAAACCATGCAGTGGTTTGAGTCTATGCTACACTGCCCCCCTCTTAAGGAGACGACGTCATTGATGCGTGTGACCACTTTATAAGGCCCCTCCCAATCTTGCTTCAGCTTAGGTGAACTCCCCTTTTGCCGGTGTGGGTTGTACAACCATACTAGGTCTCCCTCATGAAAGCTGGACGTTGTTCCCTTTGTGTCATACCTGGTTTTCATGCGGTCGCTCGCTATCCTTATCCTCGTCCTGGTCCTCTGATATCTCGGATCCTTTCCCTGAGGTCTACCACGTAGTCCTGTTCACGTTTGGGCTCATCGTTAGGGGATCCAAATTTCACCTCACTAGGTAGCCGGACTGCTCGACCAAACAAGACTTCAGATGGAGTATGTCCAGTAGTACTGTGCACTGCATTTCGGTAGGCCATCCAGAAGAGAGGAATTTTTCGATCCCAATTGCGCTGGGATCTACGACCTTCGAGAGATGTTCGTTTAAGGTTCTGTTGAAGCGCTCTACCATACCGTCGGATTGTGGATGAAGCGGAGTCGTCCTCGTTTTTTTAATTCCTGGCGGTTGACATACCTCTTGGAATATCCTCGATTAAAAGTTTCGTCCCTGGTCAGAATGCAGTTGCATGGGCACGCCAAATCTGGTCACCCAGTTATTGACGATCTGTTCCCCGATGGTCTTCGCTTCCTGGTTAGGGATGGCGAAGGCTTCCGGCCATTTGCTGAAGTAGTTCATGACGACTAGGATGTAACGGTTGCCATTGTCGGTTTCCGAAAATGGACGAGCGATGTCAGCTGATTGCATCTTGCCTCGCGTTTTCGTTCTGGGTCCCTTGCTGGCTGCACATACGACGCATTTTCGGCACCAATTCTCTACGTCTTCCCTTGCGCTGAGCCAATAGAAACGTTCTCGCACCTTCTCTAGCGTCTTGTTTGCACCTCCGGATGGTCCATCATGTATCTCCCGTAGCACCTCGTTACTTTTGATCGCGGTAAGACAAGCTGCATTATGAAATCTTTCCCGTCCGGCCTTTCCCATTTCCTTTTTATTTCACCATCTTGCACATGAAGGAGTCCCACTGAGCCCAGTATGCCTTGAGAGTGGGGCTCCTGTCCGAGATATCTATATCTAGGCCCGATGTCCGGGTTTTCTTTTTGAGCGTTGTGGATTTCTTCTGCACTCCAACCGGCGATAGGTACAGCTCTTACCCTTTGGATGGAAAGAAGGTTCTTCTCTTCCTGTCGCACACAATGCTTGCAGTCGATCTTACATGGTCGCCGGGATAAAGCATCCGCATTAGAATGAAGTTTCCCTTTACGATGCTGTATTTCGTAGTCGTACATCTGCAGTCGTTCAATCCATCTTGCGACCTGGCCCTCCGGAGTCTTGAACTGCAGCAGCCATTTTAGAGCCGCGTGGTCTGTGCGCAAAAGGATTTTTTGACCGTAGCGGTATTTATGGAAGTGTTTTGTCACCAGAAGTAGCGCCAGAAGTTCTCGCCTGGTCACGCAGTAGTTCCTTTCGGCCTCGGAGAGCACTTTGCTGAAGTATGCTACTACCTTCTCTTGGCCGTTGTGTACCTGCATCTGCATCCACCACGATGAACATTTCTCCGGGAATGGGGTATGGTAGTGTTGGTGCTTTGCATAGTTGTTGCTTAAGGTTCTTGAAGCTTTTGTCGCACTCACCTGACCACTTGAATTGCCTTCCTTTTTCTGTTAGTTGGTGCAAGCTCTTCGCGATTCCGGCAAAGTCCTTTACGAATCGTCGGTAGTACGTGGCGAGACCCAAAAAGCTTCTGAGTTGGTGTTTGTCTTTTGGGACTGGCCAGTTTGTCACAGCTTCCGCCTTGCCTGGATCGGTTCGCACTCCTTCTGATGAGATAACGTGCCCCAGGTACTTGACTTCGGATCTGAAGAGGCCACATTTCTTTGGGTTCAGCTTCAGGTGAGCACTTCGAAGCCGTTCTAGCACATTCTTCAGGTTGTCGCAATGTTCCTCGAATGTTTTTTCTGTCACGATCACATCGTCCAGATACACCAAGCAAGTTTTCTAGGTCAATCCACGCAGGACGTGCTCCATTAGGCGCTCAAAAGTTGCCGGACCGTTGCACAATCCAAATGGCATTACTGTAAACTGCCACAGCCCATTTCCTGCAGTGAAAGCAGTTTTCTCTCGGTCCTTTGGATGGATCTGTACCTGCCAGTAACCACTCTTCAAATCAAGGGAGGAAAACCATCGAGCTCCTGAGAGTGTGTCTAATGTGTCGTCGATCCGTGGCAGAGGGTAGCTATCCTTTTTGGTGACGTCATTAAGTCACCGATAGTCCACGCAGAATCGAGTGCTACCGTCTTTCTTCTTGACCAGTACAACAGGTGAGGCCCACGGGCTCTTAGAACTTTCGATGAGCCCTTTCTTTTCCATCGTTGACACCATCTCCGTAACCTCCGTCTGCTTTGCCGATGGTAGTCGTTTGGCAGGCTGGCGGATTGGTCTGGCATCTCCAGTGTCTATGCGAGTTTGCACCAGATGTGTTCGGCCATACTCTCCATCCTGTGAGGCAAATATATCATCGTACTCACCGATTAGATTTTCTGCCATGGCTCGCTGGTTCTGACCAAGTTCACAGTGCTTAAGGATCATGTCCCTTACTTCCACCAACCTGGCTGTGGTAACAGGCCTCGCAGATTCCTTTTCGGTTATTGTCGAGATTGAACATTTTGGAACACATTAACCAATGGCCTCCCCTTGTTTTAGTTTGATGCTATATTTCTTTAAGTTCATGAGCCCTACTGGAACCAGGCTGTTACTTGGCTCCACTAAAACTTTTCCCACTATGTAGTTTGGGGAATTCCTTTCTAAATCTGGCTCCAACAGATAGAACCGGTGGCACCCAGGATCACTCTCTAGTTTTGTCCAAATGATAGTCTCGGAAGATGGTGGTAAGACTTCTTCCTTGCTGAGTATTGTCCTTACATGTGCTGCAGTCTCGTTTCCGTACAACATTGGAATCTCTACGTTCTGATACCGCAGAACTTGCACCCCGATGTCGATAATTACGTCATGTTCTTTCATGAAGTCCACTCTGATGATGCATTCATCATATATGTTGGCCACCAGGAACGCATAGGAAAAGGCCAACCCTGCTAGTTGTAACGTGAAGCGAACTTCTCCATATACTTTCGCCGATTCCCCTGTCGCAGTCCTAAGACAGTAGCAGCTGGTGTTGTGCAGCCATGACTTCCGGACGAGATCTCTTCTTAGAATGGAAGCTGTGGCGCCGGTATCGATAGTAGCCACGCACTTGTTTTTGCCGATGAATGTTTCCACTGTTAGACTCTTGTTGCATCGTTTGGTTTGAGAGACCTGGATGGTGGTCTTGGGGGCGTCGATTTCAATAGCCAACTTCTGCCCCGCGAAGCTGGCTCTTAGGCGTTTCCCGACTCCTGGTTTCGGGGAGTCTGGCCAACAGGATGGATGTTGTCCCTGTTGGATGGTTCTTCGTTGCGTCGCCTATTCGCACGGTGTGGACAGTTTCCACGTCTGGGTGGATTTCTGTATTGCCGTTGTAGGTGTCCTATTTTGTTGCAGTTCCAGCAACGAATTTGTCTTCCGCGAGCGTTGTTTCGGTCTTCGATGTCCATCCTTTGGCAAGAGCATTCGATAGCGGCTACTTCCCTCACACCATAGATTCCCTGACAGGCCTGGTCTGCGGCCTCCATTGTCAGAGTAAACGCCAAAACTTCGGCGATCGTTTTCTTTCCAGCCATTTGCAATTTTTCATCGGCTATGGCATGTGTAAATGCTTCTGTTGCCATCTCGTTAATGATCTCCTCACCGGCGTTTGGATACGACAAATGTGCCAGCCGCTCGATATCTGCTTGTAACTGCTGGAGCGTCTTACCCTTCATCTGGGCTCTTCTGCGCAACTGGACCCTATATACTTGCTGCATATAGTCGTCCCCAAATCGCATCTCAATGGCTTTCACCAGACTGTCGTAGTTGCGTTGTTTGTCTTCGGGAATGGTTTGTAGTAACTCTGCAGCTGATCCTCTAAGCGTAAGCGTGAGGGCAATGGACCTCTCTTCGTCGTCCCAGTTGTCCCAGCTTCGAACTGCCTCTTATATATTGCCCATGATGTCTGTCCATCGAAGACGGGAGGCTGCATCTCTTTCCTTCTCGGGCAGTCGGTTAAATACTCCCGAACTTTCTGTTTTTTCACGTGTTCGAGTTCCTTTGCCAAATTCTCGAATATTCCGTCAACAGCCTCGATTTTTGTTTGAACATTCTCGAATTTTGTTTCAACATTCTCGATCTGTGTTTCAACATTCTCGAATCTTCCTTCAACGGCTGTTTCAAATGTCTCAATTTTAGCCTCTATATTTTCAATCTTCTCGTCAATTGTCCTGAATCTTATTTCCAAACTTTTATTTTGTTCGTCAAATTTGCTTTCGAGAACACTCCTTTGATCGAATAGCTGTTGCTCTAGAGAATTCTTTTGTTCATCGAGCTTAGCATCTAGAAATCTATTTTGCTCATCGAACTGTTTATTTTGCTTACCCAAAGAATTGTCTAGCTTCTCGAATTTTTCGGAAACCAATTTCATTAGAGCGGACATATCACTTGTCGTACTTACTTGTTCTTCTTCGACGTCAAACAAAGTTATATTAGGATCTGCAACTTCGTCCGTCACTATTTTCCGCAACTTAATAATCAATTCCCTCTTCGTTCCAGCCGTGGGTTGATCGCGCTGGCTCAATACTTCCTTTAATTGCACCAATGACAAATCTTCTAGCAATTTCCAAACAATTTTTTTTTTTCACTTACACAATAAGCAATACACAAAATTTGTTTTATTACACTTTTCTGACACCAATGTAATATTTTCGCTGGGGTTCGTTTAAATAAAACTGTCTTTTGTGTATTTTAACTGTTTATTTATTATCAATTACGAACTTTACTTTAATACAATATTCAATCAGCTTATTCTTTGTTTATTTCAAATCAAACTGTCGCTACAGATTTACTTTCACAATGTCGCTTGTTTTCACCACTGGTCGAGTCTCTCTTGTAATCGCTGTATTACCTTATTAACAACTGTACCGAAAGTGCTTGTGGTCGGTGTATTTATACAAAATTGCAAGATGCTCTAGAACATGCTAGACATTTCTCGGGGTGAACTGATGATCGTGGAACGATTGGGATATTGTGTGGAACATTAGCACATCCGGTTAGGTGGGAATATTTGCTGCTAGCAGGTTTCGCGTTGCTACAGTTTGGAACACAGTGTTTTAGTTTGGTACACAAACCATTCAGTACTGTGAGTCCATGCTACAATATTAACATAGGAATCGGTTCGGTTACCTCTCACGTCCGAAATTAACTTCGGGCTCTTAGACTACTATAAACTGCATTTTTACATCATCTGGGACCGCCTTTTTCTTACTTTAAAACATTGGGAGCATTTGAAACACAATGGCGCAAAATTATAGTCATCTGATTTTAAAGAATGTTAGTAGCCACTAACTATCATCTCTTTAACTTGAAAGCCGGTACTTAACTTTGAATTGAATTATAAACAATTGTAGGTAGGTTCTACAACTAGTATCGACCCAAACCCAAAAATTTAAAGTTTGAGAACAAAAACACAGTTTAGGGAACAATGTCGTATATGAATTTCAGCGGTTGGTTGGCTGAAATTTGAATTTGAAAAAGTGAAAAAGAATGCTGGATGACAGATGGTTAAAAGCCCACTCTAAAAGTAAAAGGTGCTTAATTTTTAAAGTTAGCGCGAGGTGATAACTATAAAGATGGTTTTATGTCGACTGTGGCTACTAACATTCTTTAAAATCAGATGACATAATTTTGCGCCAAAGTCCTATTATAAGAAGACTAGAGATGAAGGAAGTTAAGGACAGATTAACAGATCTCTGATCCTTGTTAAGTTGCTCTAGTTTATTACGTATTTCTTCTAGTGACTGAGTGCTTTTGTGGATGACATCTGGCATGTTTTGGTGAGACGTCGCTTCTCAGTGAAGTAAGATTTAGCACGGAGTACAACAACAAAATGGCTGGTAACCACTTCAGCTTTTCATTGTAGAAACTTCACACTACACTTCGATCGTAAAAAAGCTTCTTTTTTTTTTATTCCCACTTTCCACCTATTATCGGCTGTTTTTTTTTTTTTGTTCTCTTCAAAGTGTGCAGAAGTGCAAATGGATGGTTGATCTCAAGAATTTATTTATTCGTTGGATGTATATGTCAGTTCTCGCTAGAGGCGGTAGTGTCGATTTCCTCAAGTGATACTATTAGATGTATATACAATGGTAGTACCTAATGGCACGGCAGTCTCACAGAATGGTAGAAGTATGCAGGGTGAGGATTAGTATAGTACGGCATCAATTATTCGGGTTTGCGAATCATGCATGCTGGTAGCCCGGGCTATTCGTATCTTTAGAAGATTATCACATTCATTGGCGCATCCAAAAGTATAAATAAGCCGCGAGACTTTTTGGCTTTCTTAACTCAAGCGCCTAGTGCAGTGCAAGAAGATGACCAATTCTCAAAGTGAATCTAGACTCTTCCAATAATAACACCAGCATTTCAATTTAATTTTAAATTTATTTTATTACATTTTTCTACTAGGTAGTCATAATAATTATAGTTAAAACGAATACAAACTGGGCTCAAGGAACGCAATTGCAATTGCAGCTGATGTCAAGGTGCTTCATCTCCTTTTGCCTTCCATCAACATCTCGTGGGGTATCTGCTCTTCTATCGACAAAGAGTCTAACGTGCGAAGCCCAATCGATCAAAAACACTTGTGCTTTTCGTACCCGTCAAGGGTTTCCTTGATGCAGATGATATACCAGCACCATCTGTTCCCCAGCTACTTGCCAGGCTCACCCGACCAATACGATTCGTTAACTTCGACACAGATGGCGAGCCAACTTTCGCCACACCTAATCGACTATAAACAGTTTTATCGTTACGTTTGAAGAGCTCATCCGACTTCATGCGTATTGTATGGGCTTTGATGGGAGTGATTCGCATTTGCGTGGAGGATGACTTGAGTTTTATGAGTTTTTGCGTTTTGTGAATTCGATCGGCTGCTCAAAGAAAGAAATCACTGGTAAGATAAATTGAATGGTGTCGATAAAGTCGGAACTTACCATGCATTCCATCGCCCATGCGTACCTTCGCGGCTGTCGGCGTGATGCGCGTTTTTAGCTTCGGCTTGATGGTGACTACTCGCGGGGCGATTTCTCGAACTTCAGCTTCGGAGGCAAAGGACACGATTTTGTCGCCGCTCGTGTCCATTCGTATGTCATCGTCGTCGGTATCGTCTGTGTAATCTGAGTCCGGTTTGAGGGGAACCTTCTTGACCAAGAGCACCTTCTGTGCTGATGCCTTCGAGACGGGTTTTGTTACGCCTGATGAACTCTAGAAAGACAGTGGAGGCTTATTAGTCTACAGGAAGTAGAGATGAACCATCAGTTGTCTTACGCTTTTGGAAGATTTTTTGAGAATCGGTTTCAACAGATGTGATGATTCGGATTCAGATCTTCCTCCCAAACGGGAAAAGATCGATGAGGATGTCATGTTCTTGCCCACGCCCACAATGCGGACCATCTGTTCTGTGGGTTTCATCTCGGTTAAGTCTTCGAAGTCTAACCTGTTTCCCGAGAGACGATCAAAGATACGCGGCTTGATCGCCTCTTTATCGGAGTAAACTGAAGAAAAAAACTGTTAACATCTTATTTGGAAGGGTTTTGGTATCTACTTACGCATTGCTTTCTTAGCTAGGATCTCCTTGCTGCGCTCGGTTGTCCCAGATGGCAGTTTCACGGTGTACTTTCCCTCGTGCTCAGGTAGAACTCTTCTTGGCGCCTTCGGCAGTGGGATTACTGAACTCGTTTTCGACGAGAAATCTTCTGTAAAAAGATAGTGTTATTCAAATTCTAACGTAATAGAGTGCTTTCCTTACTGTTTATAGTAATTTTAGTCGACTTCCGCTCGGTAATCGACACTGGATTGGCCGCAACAGCTGCCACAGGCACGGGGGTATCACTGCAGAGGACTCTTTCTCGAGCTGTTTGCTCGCTGACATGTTTCGAATGCCTACAATATAAGAAAACATATTCATTACTATGCACCCTGGCAATATCATCCTCCAACCCACCTCAGGATCGCAATGATATCCCCCATTAAGGTTATGCCCATCTCCCGCAGGTATTCCTTGTTGAGATCCAGCAGCATGTCTATTTGGATACGATTTTCAACGAAAATGTGTGCATAAGTAGCTGCAGCAGGTGATGGAACACCAGCAGCATTGAAAAATTTAACCCATTGACCTGTAATCAACGAAAACGATAAAATTTATGAAATAAAAATACATTGGCGTGGGAGTCAAGGGAGTTGAACCAAAAATTCTAACTCACCCGCTGATGTTGTAGACATTCTGTTGCTTAGAATTTGTAACACGAAACTTGCAGATTGATTTGCTTCTATAAATAATTCTAAGATGTTAGCCCGAGTGACTATATTTAAAGATTAAAGTTTCAAACGCGATTGAAGTTAATAACAAACAGCCGCCATTTATAACTAAAAATTGGTTGACAACTGACAGATGTTGGTGGGCATTGATATTAGTGGTCATTAACGGAGGAAACGTTCAGCAATGTAAATACTAATTACTGGTAATTAGGCATTCTTCTTCTTCCTTTTATGAACGAGGTTACGATCCGAAAATAAGGGTTCATAACCCTCCCACTTCACTGCATTTCTACTGATCCGCCTGTGGGGTTCGCCTTACTGGTAATTAGGCATTATCTATTTTAATAAGTTGAATGTATTGCCGCCTTACTGGTAATTAGGCATTATCTATTTTAATAAGTTGAATGTATTTAGTACACATGTTGTACAAGTGTCGTTTTGCATTGGTTATTACGAAGATTTAACCGCTGTACAAAAGATATATATTTATTACCGTTAATGTGTGTAAGCCCGGTAATCTGCAAATAAACTAGGTAAACTGCAGATTACCTGGTTTGCTCAGCTTGTTCTTTTAGTCAAGTTAGTTCAAATCAACGCCAAGTTCCTTTTTGTTTGCTCTTATTTTTTGGGTCTGTTATTTTTAATGCTTTTTGACAAAGAACAACATTTTTCAATCTGAACACACTCAAGAAACACACACTACCACCCTGCAGATGGCGCTAGGAAAGATGAAAAGCAATAGATCTGTCACCAAACCGGCTACATAGAAATGTGGGTATGTTTCTAGAGTTCGTAATTTCTTCAAAAGTCCACATATCTCTCAAGAAACGCACAAAACATGTCCGGTTACAACCTCCTCAGTGAACAAGGTCTCCGTTTGGATGGACGCAGACCGCATGAGCTCCGTCGAATCAAGTGCAAACTCGGTGTTTTCTCGCAACCAGATGGAAGCGCTTACATCGAACAGGGAAATACCAAGGTCCTAGCCGCAGTCTATGGACCACATCAAGTAGGGAATACATGCCATACCCAGTCTCCTCCTTTTAACTATGTCCCCATCTTTAGGCATCTTCAAAGCGAACCAACCATGAAGAGGTCAGCGTCAATTGCCAGTATAGCATGGCGACATTCTCTACCGCGGAGCGCAAGAACCGCCCTCGAGGCGATCGGAAGTCACAGGAAATAACACTACATCTCCAGCAAGCACTGAAGGCAGCCATCAAGACAGAACTTTATCCCCGGTCCCAAATTGATGTGTATATCGAGGTCCTGCAGGCCGATGGCGCTAATTACGCGGTTTCAGTAAATGCAGCGACGTTAGCACTAGTTGACGCGGGAATATGCCTCAAAGAGTATGTGTGCGCATGTACGGCGTCGCTTAGCAAAAACAACATTCCACTGACTGATGTCTCACATGTGGAGGAGGCGTCCGGCGGACCAACTCTGTCGGTGGCATCGCTGCCCAATTCGAACAAAATAGCCTTTATGGACATGTCGCAGCGATTCCACTTAGATAACCTGCCCTTAGTTATCGAACAAGCGCTAGGCGGTTGCCGTGAGATTCAGGCAATCATGGAGAAGGAAGTGCGCAAGCACTTGACACAGATTGGATCCGCTGGCGACTGGAGTAACATTGCTAAGTGACTGGGATTTGGTTTACTTTTTATTTGCTTCCAATAAATTTTTGGTTTCTACATCTGAAATCAATTCCAACAGCTTTGCTTTCTTACTCTCGTTAGCTAGGCGATAAATAAGAGACTCCAGATGGCTGGTTCCTTTGAAGTATTCCTCCAAATTGTGGACAGTTCCACCTTGAATTCGATGGTCCGTAATGCGGTCCTGTGCAAAGTTGTACGTACGGATTTTCTCGTTCCGATTAAGGGATCCAACCTGGGATTTCCGTGTGGCACTACTGGTGCTCTCGTTGTCTTCGAGTTGCTTCTGCAGGAGCTTTGCTTGGAGACGTGCGAGGGCGATCTCTCGATTCTTTAACTGAGAGCGCTCGGATTGGGATTCAACTGCGAGTCCCGTGGGGATGTGCACTATTCGAACGGCAGAATCTGTGGTGTTGACGTGTTGCCCACCGGCTCCGCTTGCTCGTTTGGTTTCTATTCGAAGGTCTTTCTCATTTATTGTGCAGTCGACATCATAAGGGCGTGGAATAACTGCTACAGATGCGGTGCTGGTGTGGATTCTTCCAGCCTTCTCTGTCGCCGGAATACGTTGGACGCGATGCACTCCAGCTTCGTACTTCAGAACATCATACGCGTCGTCTCCATGGATCACAAGGTTTGCATGACGAAGACCTAGACAATATTAAGATGAACGCAGATTGACTTAACGAACATACTGGACTTACCACCAATATCAGTACGGTCGTCATCCATTAGCTCCACGTCCCATCCCTTGTAGTCAATGAAGCTCCAGTACATGTCATACAATTCCCTAGCGAATAGCATCGCCTCCTGACCACCAGCGCCAGCATTTATCTCGAAAATCAGCGACGGATAGCTCTCATCATCGGCCAGCGTTAGCATTTGCTGGAAGAGCTGTTGTTCTGTTTTATTCAGGAGATTGACATAGACCTGTAAAGAGTACCATTAGGTGGTGGATGTATGTGGTGAAAGCCAACCTCATTCTCTTCCTTGATAAGCTGCTTCATGTCCTCGTCCTTTTCATTGTTCAAATCGTCCAGCGAGGTCATATTCGCCAGTAGAACCGTTCGCTGCTCAATCGAGCGGACAACCTCGGATAGTCTGTTGATTCTGGAGTATTCTCCATTGTTGACACGAAGATCGTAAAATTCCTTGCGAACATTCTCAAGAAATTGCTTAACCTTTTCGTCTTGAAAGGATAGCTCGGGTGAACGTTTTGCTGTTGTGAGGACAATGCAGCGTCTGTCAAGGTGGGTAAGTGATTTGAAAAGGAGGGGGCGGTGTTGGGCTAATATTTTCCGTAAAAACATTTCGTATTTGAATGGGTTTTTCGGTTTAATTCTAGTTTGTTCGGAAGAAAGTTGAATAATAATAGAGATTCTGACGGAGATGTGTTGACATAGTGCGATGACAGTTTATGGAGCTGTTCGCTTTGAAAACTACGTAGCAATAGTCTGCTCCGACAATTTTTAGAAGGATAATTTTTTTAGGAAAAATCTTTCACTGAGTTTCTCTCGGACACCACAAAGATACCTCTGATTTGATGAGACATGCTGCATAGAAGGACTAGAACTAGTATAAAGACACTTCTGCACGTTATGAAAAGCGACGATGACCAATATTCCGCTATCAAGCAGAATGAATCATTGAATAGTGACGATGATAGTTAAGATTCCCGTCAACCCAATCAGAATGCGGATATCGATGTCTAAGCTTAAACTTAACAAAGCTGACCGACAGCCTTGTCGACGAACTTTGCAAGGTAGGAGGAGAGGAGTTAAAAGCATGCCCACTGAATGGAGACTCAGCATCGTTTGCCCAATCCTGAGAAAAGGGGACTCTCTGAAATGCATCAACTACAGAGATGTAAGCCTTCTCGATATCGCATAATATAAGAACGCCTAAAACCGCTCATCAACAACCTGATAGGTCCTTATCTGTGCGATTTCGGGCCGGGAAAGTCCACCATTGACCAAATATTCACATTTTTAAAAATCCAGAAATATAAAATCGATGCACATATTTGAAGGTTGCCTATGATAGCGTATATAGAGATGAGTTATACAGAGCCATGTCTAGTCTCGGCAAAACGGGAAGGCCTTTGGTCATCACATAGTAGCAAAAGCAGACGGCAAAGCCATGCATAAGCGGTTTTTATATTATAAAAAACAATTTTGTAAGTTCTTAAAAGAAAATAAATCGAAATATCTATCTATCTATCATCTAGTAATAATAATTATATTATTATTATTATTATTAATTTATTTATTTATTATTAATAGTAATTCCTTTTATCTTAATCAAAATCGGTTGAGGATGCCCTTGATTACTTTGAAGAAAAGATTTTACTCTATTCATTACTTTTAAATTGTAAATCAAACACACTTGTTGAACTGTCAATTTTTGATAAACTGAATACTATCAAGCCTTTATATAGCAAGTCTAGGCAATAATAATTTGCGGTTTCCGTAGTGTAGTGGTTATCACGTGTGCTTCACACGCACAAGGTCCCCGGTTCGAACCCGGGCGGAAACATGTCACACCGTGGTTTTTCTTTTTGTTTTTTTTTTGTTTGCTTGAATAAACTGCCAGAGAATAGACATAATCACAACGATCCAGACCGTTCAATAGTTTGGGTAAAAAGACGTTATTCTTAAAAGTTTCGTATTGTATCCGATATTTTTAATTTTTAGCTCCAATTTTAGATATCGCCCTATAGGGCAAATATGGATTGTTTTCGTGAAAATGTTTGACCTCTAGGTTATGGGAAAATTCAGAAAAAGTGGGTCCTACAGTTTTATCTGTTGATAAGTTATCCTCTGAATTGGCTGCGTAACTAATGTAACTAAATGAATAACTCATACAAAATTAGGATAGTTTTACGAATAAATATAAAATATATTCATTTTTCCAATGAACGCAGTGCTCGAAAGGACTTAACCTTTTACATTTTGTTTCCTTTTTATTTTATGCTTTTACGTAAGTTTTGTATAGAATATAAAGCTTACAACTAAGAAATATAACTCAAAATCTCTTTTTCTGAACAATAAATACACTGAGAGTAAAAGAAATGTGTACACAGCTAATACTTAAGGTCCATTCACAGCTCAACGAACTGCGAATGCGAACGAGCGAATTTTCCCCAATTTTGACAGCTGCTTTTTTTATCTTCTTTTATCACGAATTTCGGTTGCCCTTCATTTTGTAACTAATTGTCTATAGGTAAACGTGAAAAATGCGTAAATACATAGCGTAGATTTCATTCAGAAAGTAATATCTTACCTTCTTTCCATAAATTCAACAACGATCTTAAGGTCCATTCACAGCTCAACGACCTGCGAATGCGAACGAGCGAATATTCGCCAATTTTGACACTTCATTCACAGCTGCTTTAGTATTATCTGTTCGCGGCAATCACCGAATTTCAGCTACCATTCATTTTGTAATCTAATTCCCTTAACGTGAAAAATGCATAAATACATAGCATAGCTTTCATTTAGAATGAATGCGAATGCTTTGGTCGCGAGAATGTGGATTGCGTCCTACATGTGTGGAATGTGAATAAAAGTTGACAGTTCACAAAAAGCATTCGGTTATTGGCGAAAAAAGCGGCGAATTGTTATTTCCTTCGCAGAAGCTAATTACCATTCAACTTTTTTTATATTAATCAATAGGTAAATGAAGCTGGGCTCTTTTTGCTTATAAATGCTATTAAACGGTTTGTTCGCAGTTCGGAAATTCACAGGTCGCTCAGTTTCTTTATTTCGAACAATATTGCAATAGTTTAAACTTTACGAAGAAAGTGTTAGACAACATAACAAACGCAGCTTCCACAATTCGCTTGATAATGTCCAATTTGGTGCTACCATCGTCCGAAGATTTGGAAATTAGTAGTAAAATCCAAAATTCGCAACAGGAAGTTACAAAATATGTTACTTTGAAATAAGAACTATACAGAAAGCATTACAAACCGCATCGATGGCCAAGGAAATTAATAAGAAAACATTCTACCCATAAATGTTTTCCATTTATCCTTACTTTATTTATCCACGCATCGTGCAAGGAATTTGTTATCAAGCGCAGATCGATTTCTACGATCGAGCCTACTCAAGAATTGTCGAAATTTTTGAAATGAAACTTCTTTAGCGAAGCTAGTGAATTGGAATGACCTCGATACAAAAACCAAACATGAAGCGATCAGCCACGGTCGTTTGATCACCGAAATCGAGCAGCGTTGGGCGTGGTTAGTACTTAGATGGCGGATCGCTTGGGAATACTGCGTGTCGTAGCGTGTTGATTTTAGAAAAGCTTTTGATAGAGTGCATCACACTTTATTGTTATCTAATTAGTGATAGAAGGTAGAAAAAGTAAAGGTCGATAGTTTTGTATCTCGCGTTGTAAAAGTAACATCTGACGACGCACAAGGTAGTCCATCATCTGGAAAGTGACAGGCTATAGCCAGCGCGTAAGTCTGAATGTGAATTTGCATATGTGTGAGAGAGGGATGTGTAGATGTATAAGAGAAAGCTGGATGCATGCCCATAAGACAACTACAAGTTTACGTCGGTGTCGATTATAACGTTAACATGATGTATTGAATCCAAATTCAATTGGGTTGGAGTACCATATAAACGCAGATAGGATATAGGATTGGCATGATCCGATCACAAAATTTCCTGTGACCGAGTTAAAATTTAACACACAAACTCTGATCAAAAGATCGAGTTGGACAGAAAAAAAAAGAAGAGAATGAAGGGAAGGAAAGTGAACTTCACGCACGTTCCCTCAATTCAGTTACATCAAAACCGTGGATCAAAAATTAATCCTGTGTCGATCCAATCTCTCAATCCGATCATGTAAGCGTAGTAGATGCATGAGCTGTTCTGTGTTCCGTGCTTGTGTGTACGGTTTATGCGTAAAGATATTACGTTTTATTGAAGTGAAGTTGCACTTCAACCATGAGCTTATGTGGGTGAGGTAAATACCATTTTTAATTTTTCCTAAGTTTGTCTTGTTTAGCATGACAGGCGTACTATCATTTACCAGATTTTCGCTAATTTAACTATTATTAAGACCTGGGCGAGACATACATACCACAATAAGCTGTACAATATTCCTTTGTGGGCCGTGGCGCAGTGGTTAGTGTGTCGGACCACTACGTGAGATTTCATGTTAAAATTAAAGAAAACACCAAAGAGTTTTTTCACAATCCCACCTCTTGCGAAAGTTTGACAAATATCCGAGAGCATTGTTGTCACGAGAAAGCTTCTCAAAAACAAAAATAAAATTGCCCCACGGATACAGCACAAAACACGAGTGGTTTTGAGAAGCTAGACCGAAGCACTTGATGACGTGTTGCTCCAAATATATATGTGTATAATTTCGAAAAAAATGCAATATTTAAAAAAAAAACTGCTCAAACGATTCTGATGAAATTTATATCTTTTCTTTTACTTGAAATGAATAAGATGTATCTAAAGTAAAATTTAACGTTGAATTTTCATATGCAACCTGGACAAGCTTACAAGTACGACATCAGTACATCATTCTGCTTCAGAAACAGATTCAAAGGTTGATAACGCATGAAAAGGGCGCACACAAATGGACAAGGTCTGATTGTCTATCACGTGAGGCTTTTACATGCTTTAATCTTCAAACACCATCGCATATATGCAATGATATTGAAGTTATATATCAAAAGTATAGGTTTAATTTATTTACAGCCGTAGTAATGAACATGAGTGATCTTTTATCTCATGGTTTACGTAGTAGATATGTTTACGTATGATATGTGTATGTATACTTATTAATAAAAAAAACATATAGACTTAACTGACGTTTGTTAACCTGTGGTTAACTAACTTATCAATTTCGCGAGTTTACGAGTTGATAACTTTGCAAAAAAGTGCGTGTGTGCAAAATTGCTGAAAAGAAGATACACAAAAATGGCTTACCATCAAAATTCAGAGACAGGGAGGAGAATCAGGGCAGTACTATGTAAAACATCCAAGTTGTTCATAACTGCCACATAAGAATAAGGGATATTGTTGCTACCCATGATTTTAGAATTTTTACAGAGAGCAGGATAAAAGAACGTTTAGAAAGGTGGGCGTTTAGGGGTCGTCTGTTAGGAAATGATGGTAATGCATGCACCAACGATCTTCTTACGCCCGTTCTAAATCCCATAAATCGTGCAGAGGAATGCTACAATATTGCACATATTGCTAATGGAAATACGGTTAAACGTACCTTTGGTGTTTGGAAGGCCAGATTTCACATTTTACGGGCAGGAATGAGATGATCTTTGGAGAATGTAAAAACTACCATTAGCCGTGTTTCTTTAAACCTGGCTACCCAATCGGTCATTTAAACGATTACCAGCCAGCCAAGGTCAGCCGATTTTATACCTCCAAGTTGGTATGACATCAGCTGTTAGCTACCATATTCGGCATTCAAATAATTTGGTTTCATTTTATTTGTCGTGAAAACAGTACTTTGGAGAGTTTAATTAATGGATAATCTAGAAAAAGATGTACGAAATCATAATATAGTTGATTACATTTGTGAAACATCATTTATTAGTTCCATTTTCGTAGAAAGCTACCACTACCAGTCAAATGTAAAAAAAAAAGAAACGGCTATGTTCGTAAAAGTGATAGCCGATTTTAGCTCATGAAAGAAAGAATTGCAAGATAGCTGATAGATAGCGGTAGATTCCAAAATACATCGTTATTTCCTAATGACGTCCATAAAAATAAGACAGTTATTAAAGTAAAGAACAAATCAGAAATGGCGGGAATGGAAAAATACACCACTTCGAGATTTATGCAAACTAACTTTTCGTTGAAGTAGTAATTAGACATGGATGACATTTCAATATTTACCCTTTCTTATGACTATGTATTTTTTTTGCTTTTCCCATTTGCAATTAGGTTTTGTATGGTTATTCCCAAAGTAATTAGTAAATTACATAAATCCCGAAGTGGTGCATATTTCCGTTGCAGTCAATTCTGATTTGTGCTTTATTTAAATGACTGTCTTCTTTTTATTCACCTCAAATCTACCCGTCTCGCGCGACGTGACTTTCATTCCCATGATAATTACTACTTTTATATGCCAAATCGAGGCATCGAGTTGAAATTTCGATCTGAGTATTTCTACACACCGAGTTGAAAGATTGAAAAGTTCGAACGTGGTTGAACTGACAGATAAGCATAGCAAACGTTCTGCTTTTGATTGAGTAAGTGTAATAAATATGAAATAACTGAACACAACACTTCACCCGCAGCTAAGCACGAACGCAATCAAAACAAAGCAAGTTCTCACCCCAAACAAAGAAAAAAAAAAACAAAGAAAGAGATCACGCACACACAGTGAGAACATGTCAATTAATTACTCAAGCCAGGTATATGAGTACATGCATTTTTCTAACTCGACCCATCTCTATTAATTGAGCCAAGTGCAGCCAATCCCGTTTCAATTTGCATATAATCGTAGTAAATGTAGCCAGGCTATAAGAAAGTTTGACTTCAATCTCGATATTTTCTTTTATGGATTGGTTGGATAATTTATGAACCAAACTTCAATCCCAAATTCACTCTGAATTTTTCCTGTTTAAGAACTATAATTGTATTTTTTCTCTCAAGGATTTTTTCAACATACTGTTTTCCTAAAAATGTTTAACATATTAGGTGACAAAAATAAAATAGAACAATGAAAAATGTACAGCATATATCAAATAAATACGATAGTTAAATCCAATTTATTTTTCGGGAAATCGGGACCGTTGGACAAGATAATTTATAATTCGCAAAATCTAGATACAATTAAAACGTCAGACAGCTATTGCATGAAGAAAAATTGTTATTAATAAGAAAATTTAACTAATGAACAATCTCGCTGACTACCATTTAGTTAACTCAGTGGTTATCGGTGTGTTAGCGATTTTTATTAATACGGCTGTTGATTTTTATTCCATTTCTGAAACGTTCTGCTTTTTCCCTTACCTTTTTTTCTTGCTAACAATTTTTATCGTGTTTGTAGTGGTTGAAAGCTCAGTGACTTATGCTTCAGAAAAACTTTAGGGGTGGCGTCCAAATAACTGGGTACATTTTTTTTTATTATTTTTTTGTCTTTGCTCTGATTCACAGTATTTTTTCGCTACCACTGACGTCATAGGCATATCAATCATCCAACAGAACGAGCAATTTTCCAGCCATATGACCAAGCTACTGCCAGTGTTATGCCTTCACGAAGTATTCCGGAAGTGGTAAATGGGTTAAGCAAGGCCTTAGGCGCAGCTTGAATGTGACTACAAACCCAAATACTTCGACCCTTTCGAAAGTTCTTCACAACATAGTTCCTGGCCATTAGTATTGCATAAGTGTCCGATTGGAAAACAGACTTATATTTGCCTAGCCAGAAGTGAAGACTTCCACTAAATCACCAGCACCAGAAATGACTGGTTTTAAAACCACCCGTGAAGTTCTCCTGCTCCGAAATCGAAATTTTTCTGTTCTATTCTGAGTACATATGTTCAACTGACATTTTTTCGTTGCTCCACTTTGAAAAACAATCAGGACATAACTCGCTCAGGTCTCCGAAATTGTTGACGCGACTTCTTTCACTTTATGGGGAAACTTTTTGCTTTTTTCCTTTTGTGTTTATATGTGGAAAAAGAAAAACAATTCCTAAAATGCACATTATGTGCAAAAAAAAAAAATATTTGCAAGTGTATTTTGTTGACTTTTTTTGTATGTTGACTTTTTTCTGCTCTAGTCTCAAATTTTCGCAGTGTAAATTCATTAAAAAAAATAGCTGAATTTACCCATGTAGGTCAACATTTTTCATTTAGAAAAGAAATCGGCGCCACTAACTGAGCTACTAATATGAAGTCACCTTAAGAATATAATCAAAACCACTCTATAGACGGTGCTGTCTACGTTAGAGTGACCATCTAAACTTGACACTTGGGAGAATGTAAACAAAGTCTTCATTTGCTTCTAACACATTTTCTAATTTATCACGAAATTAATCAAATTCTGAATGGCTGATTACGATTCAGATGAAGAAAAATCCCAATTAGAGAAGCTACAATATGCCGATGTGAAACCAGGCATGTTTGTCAGCGGCTGGGACGATGAGAATGATTTAATCGAAGAGGACAAGAATCCCCAAGGTAAAACGAAACAGTTTTTGTAAAGAAGTTGGAAAATCCTTTGAAACTCCTCTTACAGCGAGCCTAGAGAGGATGATCCTTTGGGCTGTGAATGAGAACAAAATCGATGAGGTCCGTGAAATTCTTAAAATCAACCCAGAGGCGGTGAATGCTGTCGATGATGATGGGTACACTCCATTGCACAGGTATGGATGAGGATTTATGGAGGGTGTGAAATCAAGTAACACCATGCTATTACTTCTAGAGCATGCTACAACAATTTCACAGACATTGCCCAGCTGCTGTTGCAGTACAATGCGAATTTAAACGCTCAGACTGAACTCAAGTGGACTCCTTTGCATTCGGCTTGTAAGTGGAGTAATGCTGAGTGTGCAGCTCTACTCCTGCAGCATGGAGCTGATGTGAATGCTAGGTCGGATGGACTGCAGACTCCTCTACATATTGCTGCCACGGTTTCGAACTGTCGGAACACAGCTATGACACTTCTGTTGGACAGGCATGTCGATCCACAGGCAGAGAATAATTCAGAGGAGACGGCTGATGTGATTGCAAGACGGACGGGGATGACTTATCCGGTGTTTGAAATTGGACATCCAGCTTATCAAGTGGAAACTGGGTTGATTGATTAAAAAAGGGGTAGTTTGTATGTTGAGTGATATGTAGAAATAAATGCGATCGAGTGTGATTCTTTTAAATTAAGAATCCAGTTCAAAGTTCTTGTAACAATCGACAACCGAAGGATTTCTACCTAATATCCTTTTCGTCTTGTCTAGTTGCCGTCACGCATTACATCATAGGGTGGGCTGCGACCTTATAATGTCGGCTCGTTCGTTGTGGTATTTTGCTGCTCTACGCCTAAATTCACTTGAAGCCTTCTTGCCGCAGAATAAGGTGCACTGTCGGTCCCGAACCTATGTAGGCACGCTTTGAATTGTCCGTATCGCGTTAGCATTTGTGCTAGGTAAAAATGAACTTCCCATGTTTATTGTTTATACACTCGACGACATTAGTCTGTACGCAAATCTGCCTTTTACAGAAAGATTCCTCTGTTGTTGCCATTCGCTCTTGATGCATTTCTATTGCTTTAGTACCTTATTTTACAGAAGTGGTGTGAAATGGTAGTGCTTAATTGGGAAATACAACTACCAACGGTTGGACAGATTTGGTGTTGTATACGAAAGTTGTATCGTGTGTTTCTACACAACCGACCGTTGTTCTGATATTGTATGTTCGCATGCTCTTGAGTATACAACTGCTGCCGCATGCAGTTTGTATGGAAATTGTATGATGTGTACGTGTAAAGTGACTGAATAAAATGTCTAATAAATCGTACGCAGATTGTATGTGTGTTCTGCATACGATATTGGCACAATGCAAGTCGGTAAAATGATTGTATCGCGTATCCCGTACTTTAGATTCGACCCACGAAAACTGGTCAAATATCTATTCATAACACTAGAATCAAATTCATCTTGAAGGGACAGGTAGAAACTGTGATAAATCAAAGCCACTAGAGCATTTACGGTGTGCAGGAACATCTCATGTAAAACTTGGGGTGCATGCAACCAAGTGGTTGCACATGATGATAGTCAGACCTATTGATGAACTAGGCTAAGCACGGCAGGACATCCCTAGGCAAAGTGCAAAGACTAGCATAAATCTGTATAACAAGGGCCATGAGAAACTGACACACAGCATGACTAAGACTATCTCCACTACACACAGTGCTAAAAGAGATCGCAAGGGAGACCATACTAAGAATAATGAAAGACGGCATGGGAAATACTAAATAAATCGCAAACAAAGAGTCGACTAGGCACGATAAAGTCAAGAAATACTACTGCTTTGAGAAATAATTTTACTCAAAGCTAAGCAATAGAAATGATTGAAGCAGTGACTCCGATGGGTACTAATTCAAACAACATACTATTGACAAGCATACATACTATACATACAAGCGTGTAAGGGCCCAGGACCAGCTAATCGGAATCTCTGGGAATTATACCAAGCAGAAGTTTACGCGATTGAAAGATGCGCCCAATTCAACCTCGACAGGAAATATCGCAGGACATCGCAATACAGTCATATAGTCAAGTCACAATCAAGGAACTGAGCCCACATGAGATCAGATTCAGACGGGTTTGGGAGTGCCTCACCAAGCTCAACATACTGGGACAGCTCTACAAAGTAATTTTCTACTGGGTACCAGCACAAGTAGTAGGGAAGAGAAACGAAGCAACTGATGCACTAACAAGAAACGACTCAGCATAGGACCACACAAAATACGGGAAAAACTGAGAAAAAAAGAAGACAACAAATGGATCAAGCATTGAGATGATATCCACCAACTGCAGAACCTGCAGGGACTTCGCAGAAACACCAGAACACCCTCTTATAGAATGCGAAGCACTAATCCACAAAAGAAGAAATCACCTAGGACCTAGGTGAATATCTCCTATCAGACATGGATCAAGGAAGCTGAAATAGTAGAAGTGCCCTAAATCGAGCATGTCACCGACTACAGGCTTAGGCCGCAGTGCACTTACACCTAGGTTAGATTAGCAGAAAAGCTCCACTGTGATGCACTTACACCTCACTAACTATACATCTGTATCTAGAACCTTTGTGGTAAAGCGGATAGAATATCTGTTAGCATCATTCTCGAACTTGATCTCATTGTTGAAACCCTCACGGGGACTTTTAATGTAGCTCTCTCCGTATATCACGTGACAATAAAAAACATCCATGGTGGGATGCCATTCTTGTTACTCCCGGGAAAAAGTGCAGATAAATTTTAATAAAGCCACAAGCTACAAAGAGACAGTTGATTGGGATTGTCTCTCGCTTTATATGAAAAGTTGTTGAGGACGGAGAAACGTCTAGTCTGAAGGCTCTTCTGCCGTAGTATTGATAAATATTCAGAAGTTTCTAAACTCCAAAAATCCTCCAGTAACTATCTATACTTATAAAACTAAAAATAAAATATACACTACCTATCATTCTTAAAAAGTAAATTGACATGGAAGTTGTCTTCCTACCTAAGGAAAGAGCTCCACATGTTCACCCCCTCCAAAGGATCTCCGACGAGTTGAGCATTACTGGTAGAACACAATGGTGTCGTCGTCGTAGTCGCATTCGTACCTCTTGTCAAAAGTTGAAATACACACAAATGAATAAAAGTGAATACAATAAGTCGCTGTCGTGGTCGTAGCCGTAGTCGTATAAAGTTGAACAATTTTTAATATTTGTCGTAGGACAAGGCTGAAAAGTGTGCGCAAAGTTAAGCGACAGCAACTACGACATCGACACCATTGTGTCCTACCAGTTAAGGACATACCATCGATCGCATTTTCGATATTGAGAGAATCTTTAACAATGTAAAACAAGAAGCAATTATTAACGTATTTGCAAATTTGAGAGTGGATAATTCGCTTATAATTCAATTATACAGGCAATTGCTTGGAGCTCGAAGCATATGTGCAGCAAAGCTGCATGCAGTGATGCGTGCATCAACGCTTGTGGAACAGACGCGCAGTAAATTGTTCACATTTCATCGCATTAGTTTGCTGTCATTCTCACTTATATGAAACGTCAAATCACAAAAATGATACCAAATTGTACTATTTTGCTGTCCTACTACTGGAGGCTTGCCTCAAAAAAGAGACGTCTTGCAGCGATGCATAGCTGCGCAGCAAACACATGTGTTCTATTACATACATATAATGCCATGTTCTTTAATTTTGATGCACAGATTTCGCACATTGCACATTGGCTTAAAGCTTTACAAGTCCATGACAGACAGATTATTGCGTCATAATTGTCCGTTTGTACCTCATAAATGTGCACCAGAAAAACCGATCAGTTCCCCAGGTTCCAGAGCACACCTTTTTTCCCTTCCATCATGAACTGGAGACTACATATTTGAACGATCAACAAATAAATATTTTCCTTTCTAAATCTTCACTCAGTCGAGTAATCCATTGCAAAAAGTTGAGTGAGAATTGCAAGTCAAAACCGGTTATTCCTCTTTGCTTACACTCATTAGGCGCGTTTCCCGTCCCCTCCGTGAACTGAACGAGTTCATCTCGAAATAAAAAAAACGCTCCCTGTTCACCTAGAAATTTCATTTTCACAAGTTGGTAGCGGCAGCTACAGACTGACGTTTAATATGGATTTAAAGTTTATTAATTTAAACCAGTTCACAGGGAAAACAAAACGCGGCTATTATATCCAATCTCAGAGAGAATAGTGTCGTTTTCCATTGGTTTCACTCAAGAATTCGCTTCTTCTGGATTTCAATGGAACATGCGATTTGTCTTTTGCTCAATTATGTATGCTGGTGAAATTAATCATTGACGTCTGGACCAAGAGACTGTATGGGGACTGCAACTACCACCTTACGCAGATCCTATCGGGTCACGATGTCTATCGCAAATATTTGCATATATTTGGACATGATAACTCACCTCTCTGTCCACATTGTCTAGACCAAGACGAAGATACAGAGCACGCAATATTCCATTGCAATAGCTTCACAGAATGGAGGAGTATCCTGCCAAGTCCACCATTCCTTATAGACCAAATGCTGCGGTCAGAGGAGAAATGGCTGGTAATTTGTACACTCATTACGAATGTGCAAAAAGATCTCCGAATGATTGAGAGAACAAGGAGAGCAGAAGCAGCAGTACAAGAAGCATATCATTAATTGCTAACCAACCCGGCGAAGTAATATCTTACGGCAGTCCCGTGGGGAGAGCGGTAGAATGGTGCAGGGTGTGTATTAGTACGTAGGCGCATTCCTGGCGTCGATTATTCAGACTTTCGAATCGTGCATGCTAGCAGCCCCGGCTTATCTTTGGAAGATAACCACATCCCTTGCGCAAGCAAAAAAAAAAAAAAAGAAAAAGATACATTATGTATTTAACCTTGTACAATAAATAGTAAATTTGTACCTGAACTAATACACAATTGTTTTTTTCTTTATTCAAATTCATTTTTATACCATATACAAGACCAACAGCACACCAGCCTAGACAATATTCATATGGGCTTATCGAGACCCAGCAGGCTATCTTACCGTTTCCCAAACAGCTGCCCATCCTAGGGTAACATTCAAAGGCAAATACTTATCCTGGCATGTGAGGAGAAAAGGATCCTTGTGCGCAATTTTCCATATTTTCTCCATGTAATATTGTCGATTGACTTCAGTTAGCTGCTGCGCATACTTAGAAATTTCCATAGTTCACATGAAATTGTTTTTTATGAAAACACCAAAGAAAAGCAAACAAACAAGGGTCTCTGAGAAAATCAAGTGGTACAATCTGGACAAAGAAAAAGGCGAGGCTTTTGTTTTCGTAATGAAGAATTACCTCTCTCACACCATCAACGGAGCTGAGGATGAAGAGTGCAGAGCACAAAATATGTGGGATTCCCTACAGCGAACTTGCTTAAAGAAGGCCAAATCACTGCTAGGAGCTTCAAAAGGCCACCATCAACACGCCAAAGAAACATGGTGGTGGAGTGATGATGCTAAGAAAGTGATAAATGAGAAGAAAGCGGCTTTCAAAGGTTGGTCAAAGTGCCCCTCTAATAATAGTGACGAAAAAGCTCGCCTCGAAATGGAATACAGATGCTGCAAGAAAAAAGCGAAGAAGAAGTGCGCTCAGCTTCAAGCAGAGAGTACGGAGGGCCTGTATCGGGAGCTGGAGAAAATATTTTCCCCGGTTGCTGATGCAAACCAGGCTATCCAGGAGCTGCGAAGACACAATATGAACAAGAGTGCCACTATCTTCAATAGAAGGAAGAATGCTCAGGAGATTCGTTCGCCAAAGTTCATTAGCAATGCTCATGGCCAGCTTCTTGTGGATGACGACAAAATTCTGCAGAGGTGGTGGCAGTATTGTGAAGAGCTTTTGAATGAACAGTTTCCCCGGCTATACTTTCCAAGAGCCACCCCTAACTGTGAAGAAATACCCGACATTACAGTCGAAGAAGTTAGTGAGGCGGTCAAATACTCCAAAAAACGAAAAGCGATTGGGCCAGACGAAATACCCTCTGAGTTCTGGAAAAAGATGGGAGATATCGGGTTCAGATGGCTCAGAATTCTCATCTCCAAATTCGTGAGAGGTGATCCAATGCCGAATGAATGGAGGGAAAGTTACCTTCTCCCTGTATACAAAGGGAAGGGTGATACGCGAAACTGTGATAACTACCGTTCGATCAAGCTGATGTCACACACCATGAAGATCGTTGAGCGGGTATTAGGTGGCCGACTGCGAAAAATAATACGGCTATCTGATGATCAGTGCGGGTTTGTCTCGGGTAAATCAACCACAGATGCAATCCAAAGTATAAGGATCATAATGGAAAAACATCGTGATTCCTTAAGGGATTTGCATATTGTATTGGTTGACTTTGAAAAGGCATTCGACAGACAACCACGAGATCTGATATGGGTGGCGCTAAGACATCGAGGGGTTCCAGAAACCTATGTACAGATGATTATGGACATGTACGAAGGAGCAAAGACAAAAGTAAGATGCCCCGCTGGAGTAACCGAAGAGTTCCCAATCAAAGTCGGGGTACACCAGGGAAGCGTTTTAAGTCCTTTGCTCTTTATTACGGTCCTTGATTATCTGCTTGAAGGTAAAGTGATGGACCCCAAGGTACATCAGTTATTCTTTGCTGACGATGGAGCCATCATAAGTGAAGATCCTACATCCCTGCAACGAGCACTTGATGTGTGGGTGGACGTTTTGGAGGGAAATGGGTATCGCATTAGTTCAAAAAAGACAGAGTACTTGTGCTGCCCGTTCTCTGATCCACTCAGGCCTATTCCAGACATTTATTTGAATGGAACAGTGCTTCCCAAGTGCGAAAAGTTCAAATATCTGGGATCTATGATCAATAGCAAAGCAACTTGTGATGACGACATCAATCATCGTGTAAGCGTAGGGTGGATGAAGTGGCGAGAAAATTCCGCTATCTTCTGTGACAGAAAAATGCCCCCTAAGTTGAAAGGAAGGCTCTACACCGCAGCTGTGCGTCCAGCGCTCACATACGGTTCACAATGTTGGACGATGTACAAAACGTATGAGAGTAAATTAACGGCAGCTGAGATGAAGATGCTTCGCATGACAGCAGGAGTGACAAAGCTTGATCGAATAAGAAGTTCGAAGATCCGTGGAAGCTTTCACATCAAGGAAACCATCGTACAAAAAATGGAGCGTGACCGGCTCAGTTGGTATTGCCACGTTCAAAGAAGAGATCATTTGAACCCTGTTAAAACAGCAATATCAATGCACGTTCCAAAGACATCGCGATGTAGGAAAGGCAGGCCTATAAACGCCTGGATCAGACAAATGCGACGACATCGGCATTTCATTGGCCTCAGTAACCGAGTGATCCAAAATCGGCAGGCCTGCCGATATTTTCTGAGGTCAAATAGGCGAACCCCACATGCGGATCAGTAGAAATGCGGTGAAGTGGGAGGGTTGTGATCCCTTGTTTTCGGATCATGGCCTCGCTGATAAAAGGAAGAAGAAGACATGAAATTGTAAAGAAAAGAACAATAAATCAGCAAATTTACTTTAAAATAGTATTTAATTTAAAAAAAAAATTATTTTCCCACAATTTTCGGCACTAATCGTATGTCTGTTGGCCACCAGAACATTTTGACAGCATAGACGTCAAACTGCGAAAAGGCCTATAAAGAACATAAATCTAGCATGTACTAGGAAAGTTTATTTTTTTTCTGAAAAAAGTAATCAAGAAATCTGGCATTTCACCAACCCACACACCATT
The DNA here is from genome assembly GCA_945910035.1 of Brachypalpus laphriformis. NCBI lineage: Eukaryota > Metazoa > Arthropoda > Insecta > Diptera > Syrphidae > Brachypalpus > Brachypalpus laphriformis. The sequence continues at coordinate 190,330,154 of OX246753.1, read as the reverse complement.
GAGCGGAAGTCAAATCGAATACTCCATTAGAATTCAGAAGAAGCGAATTCTTATGTCGTTTTCCATTGGACCAAAAAGAGTACTCTTTTTGTGTTCCGCACAGAAAAAACACTCCCAATCATGTTCCATTGGCTGTTCGGAGTGCTGTTCCTGGAGTGTTTTTCTCTTCTGGATTACATTTGGGAGTGCTCTCAAAATGCACTCACACATATAAACCTTTATATCGGACTAGTTGTCAAAGTCATCTGGTACAAGACGCATTCTTTTGTTTACTTTATTTTCTTAGTTGGGCAAATTAGTAGAAACAAATTTTACATAGATATACATATGTAATTAACAAATTGACAATATATTAATAAAAACATGATGGAATTGCTAAGGGCGTTTTCCATTGGGCAAAAAGAAGCCATTTATTTTTCTGTGAAAAATAAAAAAAAAGACATTCACCAACACACGCAGAAGTAAGCAGAACAAGATTTTTTTTTTTATATTTTTATTAGTTTATGAAAAAACTTTTTTAACAAATGTATACATATTATGAAAATAATTATTATTATATTACATATACATTTTTGAAATAAATTATTATACTAAATCACTCCTTAAAAGGCTTATCACTCTCGACTTAAAAATATAAAAATTTGTTTCACGCTTCAAATTGACTGGAAGACTATTGAATAACTGCAGTCCTCTGTAGAGAATGTTGTTTTGGTTACTTGCTCTTCTATATAAGGGTAGACGAAAGTCATCTGCGTTCCTAAGGTTGTACCTAGCGCTAGTTATGTAGCTCACATTTCGCTGTAAATAATCTGGAAATAGGTTATTTTAAACTTTAAATAGAATTTTTAACGCGTTCAGTTTTAGTCTTTGTGAAACACTTAGCCACTTTAAAGTATTTAACATTTGTCGAATTGGAGTTCTGTAGTTGCACTTCAATATAGTTCGCATTGCTCTATTTTGTAGTACTTGAAGTCTATTGTGTTGTTCGTTATTGCACATATAAATAATTGATGAACAGTAATTAAAATGGGGAAGGATAATAGTGTTGTATATTGTTATTGCACAGCTCAATGAAATATTTCTTCGGACCCTTTTGAGGAAACCAATTTTTTTTTGAAATTTTTGCGCTTAGTTTGGCTATATGCTCCGTGAATTTAAGATCGCAATCCATAATCACACCAAGATACTTTATTTCGCGCACACATTCTATACGTTCAGTATTTATTGCTAAGTTTATGTCCCAACCGCTATTATTCACATACATGCATTTAGTTTTGTTTACATTTAGTTTTAGTTTATTCATACACAACCAATTATTTAGGACATTTAACTCGTTTTGCATTATACACTCACACATATTGATCCTTACCAACAAGGTATATTAAGGTATCATCCGCAAAGAGAGATACTTGGACTTGGGATAGTGATTGTCCAATATCATTAATATAAATTAAGAAAAGTAATATACAAATACACCTAAATTTGATCCTTGAGGAACGCCAAGTTCAACATTAATTGTTTTCGAAAATGTTTCTTTTATTTTTGTTTTTTGAGATCTTCCCGACAAGTAGCTTTGAAATAATTTGTATTTATTTCCGCGGATACCATACTTGTATAGCTTTTTTAGTAAAATGTTTCTATCTATAGTCTCAAAAGCGCGTTTAAGGTCTAGAAATACCGCAATGACAAAGTTACCTTTCTCAATCTCCTTTTTCCAAGCAAACAGACGTTTCGCACGAATATCCTTTCCTAAAACCGGATTGATGATCACACAAGATGTTTTTACGTTTTAACATGTTCCATTGGAATCAAAAAGGAGTGAAATCGGGAGTGAAACCAATGGAAAACGACATAAGTGAAAACAATGGAAAACCACATAAATTACGTACAACATTTGAAAACAAACTATTGTTTCTGCGGCTGTACTAGATTTCTCTCATCATCCCACATCGTTATTAGTGGTTCTACTTACCATCTGTCAACTGTCAGAAATTTGGGAACCAAAGAAAAGAAAAAAAAAAAAAAAAAAAACGCGTAATCAGTCGAAGCTGACGAAAAACAACAAAAAAAGAGAAATTAGTTTTAGCTATTTATTAATGTGGAAAATCAGTTAATTTATTATCAAAAATCATGACATCTGCACTCTACCTAGAGAACTACCTCGATAGTAAGTAAACGACGCCCATATCTGCATAAATATAATGCAAACATGCACAAACCTCATCCGTAGGTCTTGAGTCTCTGCCCACAGAGCTAGAGCGCAATTTTAAGCTGATGCGGAAACTGGACGACCGGGCGCAGACAGCGATGAAAAGTATTGACAGCCATGCCAAGGAATTCATGAAGAATCTGGTGATCAACAAGGATGCCATGGCAGAGGACGATCGCAAGAAGCGGCTGCATGAAATCCAAGTGCTCTTCGGTAAGGCGAAGGAGTACAGCGATGACAAGGTGCAGCTGGCCATACAGACGTACGAGTTGGTAGACAAGCAGATACGACGCCTGGACAACGATTTGGCGAGGTTCGAGGGGGAGATCCAGGATAAAGCATCGTCTACACGAAGCAAGTCTGAGGAGGCTGTTATAAAGAGTTGGGTTTGGGTATGTGTGCCTCTCTCTCACTGAAGACTGACAATGATTTTCTCCACAGAGGGTCGTAAGAAGACTAAAGATGCCAAGACAACGGGTAAGAAGAAACGCTCACCGTCCTCGGAAGATGAGACACGCGGCGGTGGTGGTAACACAGCCCAAGGTAGCAAAAAGAAAAAGCAGAAGGTAAATCAAGAAAAAGAGAATCGCAAGGGTCAAAAGGTAATCATCATCTCGATCATACATTCTCATCCCCAAATAACCCAGACGAAACGATACGTTTATTTTAAACAAATTTTTATTTTAGTCGGTTCAAATAAGCTAGAGATATACGATTGATAAGGCGACGGCTGATAATCTCCAATTTGATATATGACAGTTGCGAATGTTCCGCTCTAACGTTGCATCAGTACTCTTTTATGGTTATAGTACGTGGAAGCTCGAAAGCTGTAAATAGGTGTCCGCGTTCTCCTTAGGTAAAGGGTGCGCTCTGAGAAAAACTGCAAAAATGGTCCAAAAACAGGTTTTTTTTTGTAGGCATTTAGGATTCAAATATATCGACAACTGTAAAATAGCCTATATAGGTACATGGTGAGAAAGTGGTTAATCACTATGGAGAATGGGTTCCAATTTATATCTATTGAATTCATTTTCCATTTATTTTGGCAGCGTAAGTTTTGTTTACATCATTGGGGAACTATTCTCCTAGATCAACCTAACTGATATAAGCAAGAGAAGAACATTTGCAGAGGAGGCGAACGATAGTCTTCTCTTATATCTCTATAGTTTATGCAGAAGTTTGCACTTACGACAAATCAGCTTCTGTGCTTGTGTTCGGAGATTACGGTACGGTATCTTAGCAGAAACTTTGTTCTTTGAGGTCTAGAGTTGGCCACAAAAGCCTAGCAATATTGCAGTAGCTCAGATGTGTATACCTATGATTAGCTTAATTAATCAGTTGCATCAAGCTGTTTGTACCAAGCGCGCTTTCTCTAGCTCATTCATCAGCAGCTTGTTGTCTGCAAGAGTTCGGATTGCTGCCAGCCTGCCGTAATCACGAATTTGAATTTGAACTGATTCGGTCTAGAAAACACTGCATTGGCGCCGCACGTTGAAGTTCATGTCCGCAAAATGTTAGTCTAAAATTATAACAAACTAGCGTACGCATAACTGCAGGTTCATGTAAGGTAATCTCAATGTATATTTCTTGACCACTTTGGAGATTTTTAGCCGTCGCCTTGTGAGTTGTATTTCAGGCTTTAAAAAGTATCTTATTTGACTGAGCCACTTTTTGTTTTTTTTTGTTGCCTTTCTCTGTCGAGTTTCTCTAATTATTTTGAACAACAAAATTCTTTCTATTTTAGTTGAGTTGCTTGACACAGGTAATTAGTTGCTGTTATGTTACAACTTCCTTCTCATTTGCTGCATGGTTTGCATTTCTCTTTATTTCATTTTGGTTTTCATTTCCATTTTGTTCATCATTTCATATTTTGTTTTGTGACAAATATACACACACGCACATCCTGTCTGTTGTTTGTGTCTCACGTGTAATGTGAAATGCTAATATGGTTACTCCCCCGTTATTCCTTTCCTTCACCCCAATTTGGCCTAGAAGAATGCAGAGGTAGAGGAATCTGAGAAGGAATCAGGTCCGGCGACACACCCCAGCGATGTATTGGACATGCCAGTGGATCCAAATGAACCGACATACTGCCTGTGCCATCAAGTGTCCTACGGTGAGATGATTGGTTGTGACAATCCTGATGTAAGTTAGAGATAGGTTCTTTTATATGAATTGTAATTGAAATTGTGTTTCGTTTATAGTGCCCAATCGAATGGTTTCACTTTGCCTGCGTTGGACTCACGACGAAACCAAAGGGAAAATGGTTTTGCCCAAAGTGCGGCCAAGATCGGAAGAAGAAATAAACAAACAACTGCTATTTATACATTTTTATTTATGTTTAAGAAGAATTTTAATGTAAGAATAAGCAAACATATTCGGAGAATATACACAGAAGTCGAGAGTGGTTTTATGTTAAGAGACATACGATCAATGAACTTTTCTATTGTTTACAATTTTCATCGAGCTACAATTATTGTCAAGTCTTAAGGCCTAGTCTACTTGTTGCCAAGTGCTCTACTGAAGGCATTACATGGTTATTACTGAAGGCATTACACGGTATAATCCTGATATCACTGATATCTATTATAGAATTATTATTAGCTCTTTTCTAAAGCCTTGTCCATCACCTTGTTTCAGGGTCAATATTAAGAGTGATTATGGCATCTCTAAGATAGTTGAATTTATGAATATTCGGATCAAGAGCAAAGAAGTAATGCAAACAAAGTGATTGCCGAACCGAGAGATAATGGAAACACCAAGGCAAACCAATGCTTTGGTTACCCGCCTTATCATTTTCTTCGATCCAGCCCATGTTATTTTGTTTTGAATTCCAATTTCGTTAAGTTTCTGCAAACATTCCAAATCAATAACAATCCAATAAAGAGTTAATCACCCCGATAACCGCTGGCGTTTTTCGCTTTTTGACGATTGTCCTTTTGTTCATAGCTACAACCGTTCGTAGCTGATCCATGCTGACTGTTAAACGCTATTAAGGCTTTTTTTCTCTGTAAAAGGACAATTGTCGAAAAACGCCAACAGTAATCGGGGTGAATGTCCGCTTGCTCCATGCGTTCAATCAATGCTATTAGGATAGTTTTCTCTGTCATCAAGGGCCCTCACTCTGTATTGCTACTCTAAAGTCAAATCATTCGAATTCGCAGAATTGGCACTCTGCAATTCGAATCGCAAATCCAAATTTATGACAATCGAACAAACTTTTGTTGCCAACTTCAATGTCAATTTCTTATCGCAAATCTGGCACTCTGTATTACTAAACGAAATGTCAAAGTAACTCGAATTCGCATCATTTTGTTCTATTGCTATTTGGTTTGCGGATGTTGAGGTAAGCAATTGTGTTTCTTTTAAAATGTAAGTATTTTATGACATAAAATGTTATTTTTAACTTAAAATACAATGAAAGTGATATACATAAAATAGTTTTGTGAAATTACTTGATTAAACCGTGTTTTAGAACATGAGGGCAGTCCACCAAAAATCAAATGTAAATGCTCCACCAGTGGATAGAATGAGTGAAGTGGGAAATACACGATACAACTGTTCTACGAACGGTTTCACAGCGTTGGTGTTGTATACGATAATTGTGTCGTGTGTTCACACAACCGATATCGTATGGTCGCGTGGTATTGACTGTACGACCGCTGTAACATACACAAACTGTATGGAAATTATATGGTGTGTATGTGTAAAATGGCTGAATAAAATATCTGGTTGTACGTAAGTCGTATGCAAATTGTAAGTGTGTGCTGAATACAACATTTCCCACCTAATACTCTCAGTTTCGGGTTAAACCAACCACTGCTATATTTTTCTTCTACTTTTTATCACTTAGCTCCATTATATTCGACCTATTTCTAATTCGCCTGCGTTCTATTCTTTCATCTTGATGGAACCACAATTCGACAGTATCTAGTTCCATTTCTATAACATATATTTAACTTTCTTTCTCAAATATATATAAAACACAATATTCTTTGGAACGAAATTTGCTTCAAAGTGACATTTCTGCGTTCGATACTCGAAGCTAGATTCGCACATTTCATAGCCCCAGTTGGCAATACTTCCATTCGATTCTGTTTTCTTACAGAGTGCCGGCTAAGATTAGAATCGCAAAGCACTTTCGCAAAAATTTGACTTTCGAGTAGCAATACAGAGTGAGGCCCAAGTAATCCAGCGCATGCAGCAGAGAGATTCAAATCTCTAATATCATTTTTCATAAGATTCAGAATCATTCTACAATATGTTTGTAGAAGGTACCACGAAAAACTGTCAACCAAATCGATCACATTACGATCGACGCAAGGCACACTTCCAGGGGCCTCACTCTGTATTGCTACTCGAAAGTAAAATTTTTGCGAAAGTGCTTTGCGATTCTAATCTTAGCCAGCACTCTGTAAGAAAACAGAATCGAATGGAAGTATTGCCAACTGGGGCTATGAAATGTGCGAATCTAGCTTCGAGTATCGAACGCTGAAATGTCACTTTGAAGCAAATTTCGTTTCAAAGAATTTTGTGTTTTATTTATATTTGAGAAAGAAAGTTAAATATATGTTATAGAAATGGAACTGGATGCTGTCGAATTGTGGTTTCATCAAGAGGACACACAAGTAGAATGAATAGAACGCAGGCGAATCAGAAATAGGTCGAATATAATGGAGCTAAGTGATAAAAAGTAGAAGAAAAATATAGCAGTGGTTGGTTCAACCCGAAACTGAGTATTGGGTGGGAAATACATGATACAACCGTCGTACCGGCATCGGCATACTGTTGCATGTAGCACACACATACAATTTGCATACGACTTACGTACAACCAGACATTTTATTCAGGCATTTTACACATACACACCATATAATTTCCATACAGTTTTTGTATGTTACAGCGGTTGTACAGTCAAGACCATACGACCATACGCTATCAGTACAACGGTCGGTTGTGTGAATACACACGACACAATTATCGTATACAACACCAAAGATGTGAAACCGTTCGTAGAACAGTTGTATCGTGTATTTCCCACTTTACTCATTCTATCCACTGCTACCTTCAAGAGAAGTTAAGGTGGAACATTTACATTTGATTTTAGGTGGCCGGCCTAATGTTCTAAAACACGTTTTAATCAAGTAATTTCACAAAACTATTTTATGTATATCACTTTCATTGTATTTTAAGTCAAAAATAACATTTTATGTCATAAAATACTTACATTTTAAAAGAAACACAATTGCTTACCTCAACATCCGCAAACCAAATAGCAATAGAACAAAATGATGCAAATTCGAGTTACTTTGACATTTCGCTTAGCAATACAGAGTGCCAGATTTGCGATAAGAAATTGACATTGAAGTTGGCAACAAAAGTTTGTTCGATTGTCATAAATTTGGATTTGCGATTCGAATTACAGAGTGACAATTCTGCGAATTCGATTGATTTGACTTTAGAGTAGCAATACAGAGTGAGGCCCCAGTATTCTGGGTGTCCGGACCTTCCGAGGAGCCAACGTGGACTCGGATCAATACCTAGTTGTAGCCAAGGTACGGATGCGGATATCCACAACGGAGCGAAATCAACGAAATACCGTGAGGAAATTTGACGTCGGGCGGCTACAATCGCAAGAGATCGCCAGAGCCTTTGCCGATCGAGTTTCTTTTAATCTTAATCTAAGTCCTATTCCGCCAGCAGCAAATGCGGAAGACCAGTGGCAGCGTTGCCAACAAGCCACCAGACATGCAGCTAAACAAGAGGCGTACAAAGCGGCGCTGCATAGAAGGACTAGAGCTGCTTACGCGCTCTACGTCCGCAGGAGAAAAGAGGAACATCGGCTTCTCAGGAAGAAGAAAAAGGAGCATGAGAAGCGCTCGATCGAGGAAATTGAGAGACTTTATTGCAGGAATGATGTTCGAAAATTTTACCAAAAGGTAAAAAGAACATGCCAGGGTTTCAAAGCCAGGACAGAAGCCTGCAGGGACGAAAATGGCAACATAGTAGTAGAATCGCAGTCGGTGCTGAGGATATGGAAGGAACACTTCTGCAGACTGTTAAACGGCGATGATGACCAATATTTCACTGTCAGGCAGAACGAGCCATTCAACAGTGACGATGGCAGTCAAGATTCCGATATCTAGCGGTAGCGATATCTAAACTCAAATCCAACAAAGCTGCTGGAGCCGACGCCCTTGCCGCTAAACTTTTCAAGACAGGAGGAGATGAGTTGGTAAGGAGCATGCACCAGCTCATCTGTAAAATCTGGTCGGATCTTGCCCGATCCCGAAGAAAGAAGACCATCTAAACTGCGCCAATTATAGAGGTATAAGTCTCCTATCCTCAGCACTGACTGCGATTCCACTACTATATTGCCATTTTCGTCCCTGCAGGCTTCTGTTCTGGATTTGAAACCCTGGCATGTTCTTTTTACCTTTTGGTAAAATTTTCGAACGTCCTGTGTCGGGCGGGTTAATAATATCATTGCAGCGCCCCCCAACAACTAGCGCTTGTCGTAAAAGGCGACTAAGGGGACAAATCAGATCTAGGCAATATAACACCCAAGCGAGCCTAGCGACACATATACTACCTTAAAAACCCTCCCACAAGTGTGCATGCGAGTCCGTGGGTTGACACGACTGGAGATCACCAGTATCATAGAAGAAAGATCAAACAATACTAAAACCGGAGCATGCACGTGTCAAACAACAAACACCATCCCTATATGGTAATATTGCAAAACTGTATCATTATGGTAATACTTGCAAAACGGAAAGGCACTACCACTACCACTGCTGTGCATGGTACTGATCCTGGACCGAGCAGAAGTGTTCGGGTCAGAGCTATACGGATTCCAGGGGCTAGCAAAATAATGAAACATGAAGAAATTTGAGGGTCCCGAGTTGGAACGTTGGAAGCATGACCGGTCGAAGTTACGAGCTGGAAGAGATGATGAATAGAAGGCGGGTAGATATCTTGTGTGTCCAAGAGACGAAATGGAAAAACACCGGAAATCGGGCGCGTTTCTTGGACGTTAGGACAAAAGATTACAAGATGTTCTACTACGACACGGAAAAGGCTAGGAACGGAATCGGTATCATCCTTGCGGCAGAGCTACTTGGTAACGTCTTGAGCATTTCGAGGTCCAGCGACCGTTTGATGTCTCTCAAACTAGTAATACAAGGAGAGGTGTGGAATATTGTCAGTGTATATGCTCCCTAAAATGGGTGCAATCAGAGAGATAAAGATACATTTTGGGTAGATTTCCACAATCTCCTTAAGAACACCCCAAAGGAAGAGTTTCTGTTTGTTGGAGGAGATTTGAATGAACATGTCGGGAAGTCAAACGAAAACTATGAAGACTGCCATGGAGGACCAGGAACCTTTCTGGCGAAGACATCCTAAGCATGTGCAAATCACACGGTCTTATCGTGTTAAACACCATGTTCATCAAACAAAGCCGACACCTAATCACTTACAGCAGTGGTGGAGATGAAACTCAGATTGCCTACCATTTGGTAGGCAGTTTCATGAAGCCTCGGGTAAAAGATTGCAAAGTGATCCTGGGAGAGGCAATCGCTCGGCAACACCGTCTCCTGGTAACAGAAATTTCTTTTATGAAAACACCGAAGAAAAGCAAACAAACAAAGGTCTCTGAGAAAATCAGCTGGTACAATCTGGACAAAGAAAAAGGCGAGGCTTTTGCTTTCGTAATGAAAAATGACCTCTCTCACACCATCAACGGAGCTGAGGATAAAGAGTGCAGAGCACAAAATATGTGGGATTCCCTACAGCGAACTTGCTTAAAGAAGGCCAACACGCCAAAGGAACATGGTGGTGGAGTGATGAAGCTAAGAAGGTGATAAATGAGAAGAAAGCAGCTTTCAAAGCTTGGTCAAAGTGCCCCTCTAATAATAGCTCGCCTTGAAATGGAATACAGATGTTGCAAGAAAAAAGCGAAGAAGTGCTCCCAGCTTCAAGCAGAGAGTACGGAGGGCCTGTATCGAGAGCTGGAGAAAATATCTTCCCCGGTTGCTGATGCAAACCAGGCTATCCAGGAGCTGCGAAGACACAATATGAACAAGAGCGCAACCATCTTCAAAATAGCCGCCCAAAGAAGGAGAAATGCTCAGGAGATTCGTTTGCCAAAGTTAATTAACAATGCTCATGGCCAGCTTATTGTGGATGACGAGAAAATTCTGCAGAGGTGGTGGCAGTATTGTGAAGAACTTTTAAATGAACAGTTTCCCCGGCTGTACTTTCCAAGAGCCACCCCTAACTATGAAGAAATACCCGACATTACAGTCGAAGAAGTTAGTGAGGCGGTCAAATACTCCAAACAACGAAAAACGATTGAGCCACACGAGATGCACTCTGAGTGTCTGGAGAAAGACGGAGACGTCGGGTTCAGATGGCTCAGAATTCTCATCTCCAAATTTGTGAGAGGTGATCCTATGCCGAGTCAATGGAGGGAAAGTTACCTTCTCCCTATATACAAAGGAAAGGGTGATACGCGAAACTGTGATAACTACCGTTCGATCAAGCTGATGTTACACACCATGAAGATCGTTGAGCGAGTATTAGGTGGCCGAAGTGCGAAAAGTTTAAATATCTGGAATCTATGATCAATAGCAAAGCAACATGTGATGACGACATCAATCATCGCGTAAGCGTAGGGTGGATGAAGTGGCGAGAAAATTCCATCTAAGTTGAAAGGAAGGCTCTACACCGCAGTTGTGCGTCCAGCCCTCACATACGGTTCACAATGTTGGACGATGTACAAAACGTATGAGAGTAAATTAACGGCAACTGAGATGAAGATGTTTCGCATGACAGCAGGAGTGACAAAGCTTGATCGAATAAGAAGTTCGAAGATCCGTGAAAGCTTTCACATCAAGGAAACCATCGTACAAAAAATTGAGCGCGACCAGCTCAGCTGGTATTGCCACGTTCAAGGAAGAGATCATTTGAACCCGGTTAAAACAGCAATATCAATGCACGTTCCAAAGACATCACGATGTAGGAAAGGCAGGCCTTTAAACGCCTGGATCACACAAATGCGACGACATTGGCATTTCATTGGTCTCAGTAACCGAGTGATCCAAAATCGGCAGGCCTGCCGATATTTTCTGAGGTCAAATGGGCGAACCCCACAGGCGGAGAAATGCGGTGAAGTGAGAGGGTTGTGATCCCTTATTTTCAGATCATAACCTCACCGATAAAGAGGAAGAAGGTAACATTTTCGAACATCATTCCTGCAATAAATTTTCTCAATCTCCTCGATCGAGTGCTTCTCATGCTCCTTTTTCTAAAGCGGACGAGTACCAGTCCCCAACGCGTAACACTGTTCTACTCTATTCTGGAAGACCATCCGGAAGTCCGCGGGAATATGGAGTCGGACTAATGCTAACAACAACAGCACGCAAGGGCCTAATTTCCTGGCAGCCCCACGGTGATAAGATTTTGACGACTAGATTCCAGACTAGAGTACGACGCGTCACCATCATACAGTGTTACTCCCCAACGAATAGTTCGTCTGAGGACGAAAAGGAGAGCTTCTACAACCTCTTAAGTGCCGTCTTCAACACAACACCAAATGGAGACATTGTCATAGTGATGGGGGATTTGAATGCCAAGGTAGGCAACGACAACGAAGGGCTCAAACATGTAATCGGGACGCATGGACTAGGCAACTGCAATGACAACGGCGAAAGGTTTGTGGATTTCTGCAATGCCAACCGCCTTGTTATAGGTGGTACCATGTTTGAGCACAAGACCTGCCACAAAGTCAGCTGGGTTTCCAACGACAGGCAAGCAACCTCCAACCAAATTCACCATTTTGCTATCAGCCGCCGCTTTAGAAGTAGTCTCCTGGACGTCCGAAACAGGCGAGGGGCAGATGTGGGGATAGTACGTGATCACCATCTTATGATAGCTACTCTCCAACTACGCACTGCTGCAGTTCGAAGATCCCAGGACAACACAAGAATGACCAGGTTCAACGTCGATAGACTTAGTGATCCCTCAGTGCTCCAACAATTAAGGGTGCACTTTTCGCTAGGTGTGGAAGCAATCAGCAGCTCAATACCCGCAACCATCCAAGACCATTGGTGTGCTGTGAAAAATGTTTTTAAATCTGGTGCTGAAAGAATTGTCGGTCGATCGCAGCGAAGACATAGGGCGTGGCTTTCCGAGGATACCTGTAGACGGATTGACGAACGAAAACAGCTGAAAACTCGCATTGCAGCTACCCCAGCAGCAGGGAGAAGCGGGCTAGAGTCCCTATATCGCATGAAGATGAGAGAAGTTCAGCGTAGCGTGCGACGTGACAAGCGCTACTACATCAACGCGCTGGCTACAGAAGCAGAAGAAGCAGCACGGAGGTGCGATAGGAGGACCGTCTACAGAATCACCAAAGAGCTGACAGGTGGTCGCAGCTCCAGCTAACACCTAGTGAAAAGCCTAGACGGTTCCTTGCTCATTTTGGATGAGGACCAGCTCAAGAGATGGAAGGAGCGTTTTGCGATGGTTTTGGACCTTGTATTCGCTAGCGATATGCTCCCAAATCAAACTGAGATGCCCGAGGTAAGAAGTTCCCGAATACGCACCACGACTCCCAGTAAAGATAAGATCATTACCGCGATCAAGGCACTCAAAACCAACAAGGCGGTAGGACTTGACGGTATTCCAGCAGAGCTCTTACGAGCAGCGCCAACAACATCGTCTGAGCTTCTGCTTCCACTTATAGATAGAGCTTGGGAAGCTGAGAGCTTTCCTAACGAGTGGAAAAAGGGAATGATCGTCAAGCTTCCTAAGAAAGGAAATTTAATGGAGGGCGGAAACTGGAGGGGTATCTGCGTGCTGCCTGCTGTAGCTAAGATAATAGCTAATATCATCCTTGAGCGAATCAAACAACATCTCGAAGACACACTCGATGCCGAACAAGCAGGTTTCCGTTCTGGATCCTCCCGTGCCGACCACATCAACACCCTGCGGATTATCATCGAAGTGTGTTGAACATCGATCGCCACTGCACCTGCTGTTCATCGATTTTGAGAAGGCATTCGATAGTGTCAACAGGGAGTTTAGTTGACGTGCCTTACGCAGGAGAGGCATTCCCGATAAACTAATTGCTATTATCAAAGCTACATATGAAGGCTCCAAATGTCACGTTCTGCACAGGGGAAGGTTGTCTGAGGAATTTGAGATCCAAAGTGGGGTAAGACAAGGCTGTATCCTTTCACCAATATTATTCCTATTGGTGATTAGCGATGTGCTTCATGCAGCTTTGTCGACGGGAAACGGAGGAATTCGATGGACTCTTACATCTCAACTGAAACATCTTGACTACGCTGACGATGTATGCTTACTCTCCCACAGAATTATGGACCTCCACCAAATGACAGCAGATGTGGAGAGGGAGGCAGGCGTCGTCGGGCTGAAAATTAATACGGCAAAAACTAAAAGGGAAAAAGGCAGTTAGGGAAAAGTTGGGGAGAACTCAGACACATTGCCAGAAACCGTACACGATGGCGCGTAGGCGTAGTAGAGGCCCTAGGGCCCACAAGGGGATACAGGACATAAGTAAAAAAAAGTAAGTAGAGCTCGTAAGCAGCTCTAGTCCTTCTATGCAGCGCCTCTTGTTTAGCTGCATGTGCTTGCCGGCATTCCTTATCAAACCGGGGGTTTCGTTTTGGTGGTCGAGAGAAACCCAGTACATCAGAGGCGCCATCTCTGATGGCTTGTTGGCAACGCTGCCACTGGTTTTCCGCATTTGCTGCTGGCGTAATAGGACTTAGATTAAGATTAGAAGAAACACGATCGGCAAGGGTTCTGGCGATCTCTTGCGATTGTAGCCGCCCGACGTCAAATTTCCTCACGGTATTCCGTTCTGGATATCCGCATCCATACCTTGGCTGCAACTAGGTAGTGATCTGAGTTCACGTTGGCTCTTCGGAAAGTCCGGACACCCAGAATACTGGAAGAGTGCCTTGCGTCGATCGTAATGCGATCGATTTGGTTGACAGTTTTTCGATCAAAGGAGAGTCATGTTCCCTTGTGAATATCGAGACGTGCGAACCGCGTACTAGCTACGACAAAATTTCGTCCCGCTGCACAGTGGTCGATTTAGTACAACACTAGCTGGTCATAAGTGAAAAAAATAATGTTGTTACTATTAAAAAAAATACCGGTAGGCTTAAAGTCAAACATCCAAATAACGAGAAACAACAAAAAATAATTCTTTAATTCCGTTACTTTATCAATGGGAAGCATCACAATGCAATGCATAAAACTTTGCTCACTCTCGATTTTGCCTTTTGCGCATTAACAGGTGTTTATAAAGTGTTATAGTGAAATAATAGTGAGATAATTATTTGAAGCAAATATGTCAGAGTATGCTGTTGGCAAATATTTTTAAATTCAGAGTATTTTTATTAAAAAATAAGTAAGGCTCTGTCACTATGAACTAAATGTGGTGGTACATTTTTTTGTAGTGATGAGCTAACTTTTTTTTTTATTCTTGGTCCATAAAAAAAAAGTGCGATAAAGTGACATCGTCAAACTTTTTTTGTTTGAAGATTGGATTATTACCTTTAAAATAATCCTTAATTAAAGTGCCGAAACTTAGCGCAATATTCTTTTTTCTTCTCTTACATGTATCAATCGGCCCTTTTCAGGGCGACCATTCACTTTACGTCAAGAAGTTTTTTTGTTCATTCAGAGAGAACATCTTTTTAAGTCATCAGTAACGGTTTGTGCAAGTGCTGTTTTGCAGTACGTGTTGTCAAAAAAGTCAATAACCGTTCTTTATGAAGCTGCTCATAAAAAATGCCTCGACTACAGTAAAACTTTTGTATCACACCTTTTCAAAAAGTATAAAGAAAAAAAAAATGTCACCAGAACGATTTTAAAAGCTGAAGAGTTTTGGCTTCAAAATGAGTTCCTAATTCCATTGCCTGAAATTCATGTGCCAATAACTTTTAGACAAGAAAGACCGGAAAAGGAATTCCAGGAATGTGGAAACAGAGCTAAAAAACGACAAATTCCAAATGTTCGGGAGAACCTCTTTTGATTCTCTATTTGAAAATTCGCCAAGCACATAAACTTGTCGATAATTTGTATTTGTGATGCAAAGGCACGTAAACCAGTACAGCGGGTTGAAATAAAATGAACCACCGTCTCTTGTGCTTGTATAATCAGAAGTCACTTTATTCTTAAAATATTCTATCTTATATACTATTTTACAAATAACAAAAAAGGTGTGGGAATGGAATAGGAATTGGAATGAGACATGCAGCATGCATACAGTTCGTGTATCACCGAACTGTTATCAGCATCTAGCGTCCATGTGCGTCATATCTCTTGTTTTATTAGGATGCATATTTGGATAGGTCTATACAGTGGATTGCAACATCTGTTGTTTTACTAGGATGCATATTTGGATAGGTCTATACAGTGGATTGCAACATCTGTTGTTTTACTAGGATGCATAACTCTTAACATTCTCCCCCTCGTTGAATGGTACGTTCAACTGGAGTTAGAACCAATTGTGATCATAAAATCTTCGTCTGTTAGTTGGTCATCTTGGGCCAGGTCCTTAGGGCTGTTGAATTGCTGCGCACTCTGCTGAGCTGAAGGTTTTCTGGTACATTTTATGGAGCCCTTAGATATCTTGGTGGTTGGTCGCCGTATTTTCCACGCAAGGTAACATATGATGATAATTATAACGAGAAGACTAAAACTGTAGTGATGGACATCATGTCGGTTTAGTGTTGCTGGTAGCTCATTTTTCATGTGTAATAGTTGGCTTTTGATGTCGTCTAATTCGTCCAGATGCATTTGATAATGTGGTGCCAAGTGCATTGTTGACGTGGTGAAATTGGTGATCAGTGCTTCCGTCATATTGGTAGGTGGAGTGTATGATGTCCTTCTTTCTGAGGATAGCAAATTGTGTGCTAGTATGGTGAATAGGTGTTGCTTAATGACACAACCTGATTGCATTTTTAGTAGCCCTGATTGATGAAGACTGAACTGTGTAACATTTGCACCACAAACCACATTAAGCACATTCATCCAACGAATATACCCATTGATTTGGTGCATGCAGTTGAATCCAATGAGGGCCTCCTTCTACTTTTGCTATACGACATGAAGATGCTTGTTTGGCTTGATTCATGAAGTTGATTTCACACGAACTGATTTGAGATCCATTTTTATACATGGGTCGCTGCATGAACTTAGTTCTTGTTCGGGCAATGGGTAATATTGATCGCGATATAAGTTTACTAGCAGGTAAGGAAAAGATGGTTGGATTGCAAGGAAGGTGTTGTTAACTTTTACTGGAACTGGTATGACGTGAAACAATTCTAAGCTTTCTGAGTCCAGGATTGGTATCGTGATTTTAAAGATGATATAGTTCTCTCTTGATCTCCCCTGAATATGCATAAGACTATAGAGTTCCAAAATATTATCTGCTGTGGACGGAAGATTCAGTGAGGGCGGAAGATTTGATTGTATTTGGTTAACCTCCTCAATGAGCTGAGAAGGAGGTAACAACTGTGTGCTCATTTTTCCGTGACGTCTATAATTGCTGTTTGAATACGATGAAATTGTGGCAAGCAACATCGACTGAATGGACAGCGAAACAAATATATGCGAGAGTTGTGCTTGATAGAGTTCCTTATGAGTTTTACTTGCGTCCAAAGTTAGTTGATTAATGTGGTCTTCTAGTTCATGAAATTGGTTGCTTATGGTCTTCTGGTCCTTCCGCATGATGTTAAGTGTTGCATCTATTAGTGAAATTTGATTCTTCAATAAGTCAGTGAGATGTACTTCGTTTTGTTCAACCTTTCGTATCGTTTCTTCCATATAGTCAGCATATTCAGAATCAAGTATACCAAACAGTGCATTAGCTACATTACCAACGAAGTTTACTGCTCCTCTCTTGAACCTGCCATTTCTTTCGTTTTTCAAAAGCTCATTATTCTGGGTCAATGCCTTGATCAGATGTTGAAATTGGTTAATAATCTGCTGGCACTCGTTGTTGTGGTGCAGTAGCTTGCATACGTCGACTAATCTCCCGTAGTAACTTTTGAGAAGTTGAACCTCCTTCCAGTATGAGTCCATGTTATAGTAGACAACCAAGGTCCACTCACTGCTTATTATACCTGATGGTCCCAGATTTTCGAAAAATATTCCTGGTTGATTCTTGAAGGGTGTGGTTTCAATAGGTGGCGATTTCGCAGTAGTCATCATTAAGCAGGTAATAAACAATGTAACAAGAGTAGATCCCAGAGACACTTTCATTTTCTTTTTAGGCTGCGTGATGTTCCGGGGATTATCATTTGTATTAGAGATGGATTCTCTACCAGGCCGTTTCGATCTTGCGGCATTTCTTTGGGTGAGATTTCAAATTTTATTTCCTTGTCTTTTATTGGAAGTGGCGCCAGTTTATATATAGGGCGTCGCAGAATTCCTTTAGAAGTTCGAACGTCAACCACGCGAATAAATCCACCGTCTCCCGGGTATAGCTTGATGATCCGAGAAGGTGGAATGTTATCTTCTTTTCTGATAACCATTGTGCCCAATTTTCTATTCTGAACAGGCTGTTTCCATTTTGATCGAAATTGCAACTGGTTTAAGTATTCTGATTGCCATCGCCTCCAGAATTCATTCTTCAAGTGCGTTACTAATTTCCATTGCCTGGCAGAATTGATATTAAGAGGTTCTGCGTGCGAATCAACCGACGAAGTGAGTGGTTCGCCAATGAGGAAGTGCCCTGGTTTCGATACAGCAGCTGCTATCCTGTCAAGGGACTGTTTGTTGAATTTTAAAAATGAACTCATAGTATCGCGCTGTGTGATGAGGAACGAGGGCGCTTTATATTCCTTCGCCACGAGTTCTGTCTTCCTATACTCAACTTTTGACTTTAAATCCGGCTTCATAGTGGGCAGTAGTGCTCTACCAAGTGTCGTTGCAGAAATTTCTGCTAGGATCTCTTCCTTTGTTTTCTGCTTAAGTAGTTGTTCCCGCTTGAAACGCGTTTTCCGCCATTGCATCTCCTCTTCATCATCCGCACTATCTACGGTCTCATCATTATCACTATCACCGCCAGCGGGATCATCCAAGCGAAAGCCATTCTCAATGTTTTTCCATCGGAATTGTCGTTGTCGACCGCCACCGTCAGCTTCTCCGTTGTCGAACAGCATGTCTTGGATTTTCTTCACTTCACGCATGTCGTCATCTAGCACTTTACGCATGTGAATCTGCTCCAATTCGGTGTGAATTTTCCCACGATCAAACTCATCTTCGTCGCCCAATTCAATGTCGTATTTGTCCAAATTTTGTTCATCCTCATCCGTGCTTCCCCGTTCCGATTCAGAGAGATCAGCTTCTTTCTCCAGGAAAGTATTTGCCTGTTTTACACAATCCTTCGTCGACATTTGAACTTCAATTTCATTCTCCTCCGAGTCGTAGTCTATGAACGTCTCTGCAATTTCTTCCATCACCTCCTTAACTTTGGGTCTAGGCTCTTCATTAACTACTCCTGAACACAAATTTATTAGTTCAATGTCGTCAACTGTCCCCGGGGTCTGGGTAATAGGTATCTGACTAATGAGAGGGGCTCGTTGCGATTCTTCGAATTGACCCGAAGACAAGCCGAACAGCTCGTTCTCCACTTCTTCTGGATTCTTCTTTTCTTCCTCCGCGAAGAGCACGCTAGTACTTGTGGTATTTAGAACTGCATCAACTTCGTCTTTTTCATCATCGGAATTTTCAAAAGCTCTGAAAACGTGATGCTTTCTTGTTGATTGATCATCATATTCTTTTTGTTCCTCTTCTTCGTCATCATCAAGACCACAACACTTTTTGTATTCCTTCTCTTCCTCTTGGTTCTCCTCCAACTTTTTTTGGAAATCTTCTTTGCGTTTTTTGGTGAAAAACGAACGGAGGCTATCTTTCAGTTTAACGTAAGCAGCTCATGGTTTAGGTTCCTTTTCCTTATTGGGCTGCTCAATGACACTGGCGCTAATCTTGGTTATGTCCAGGGTGTCATTTTCTGCACGTAGACCCTCCTTTGGCTTCTTTATGTGATGAGCGTTCGATTTCACAAACCGTTGAAAGAGCGATTCTAGGCCCGTTGGTTTCGTTGGCACCATGTACTCAATTTCGAAGTCAGTCATCATGTTCAGATTACCTTTTAGCGTTGGAGTTGCGGGGAGGTTCTTTTCAGCTTTGAGACGTCGTTTTAAGTCAGACAACTTAACGGCTGTAGATCTGGATGTGGAAGTATATCGATCTGGCTCTGTGGGAGCATTCACTTCAGCGGATGGAGTTGGTTCTGACTCAGGTTCATCCTCTTCACTATCCAAGATCTGTGTAGCACGTTTCTTACGTCGCAATGGCGAGACGTTCTCTTCATTCTCTCCTTTAGAGCCCGACATTCAAAGACTCTCGGTCCCCAGTGGATCATCTTCATCTTCCTGGGCTAGAAGAGATTCTATATTCTCAAGTGAATTGTTGGCATTTCCATCGGCTCCCTTGGATAGGGAAGTTTCCTTCTCCACCGAAACGGACTCATCCAAAATAGTCACCGTCTGCTTTGACTGGCTGTTTTCTCCCACTAAATTCGTTTTGAGGTACCACCTTTTTTGGCAGTTACTCAATGGTTGTTTGTGGACCTTCTGCAAATAAAGATCAGAAAGTTGGTGCGACTTTGCATAATCTCCATCAAATCTTGGGATGGTGATTTTTGGTATCTGTAACATAGACGACGTGGGCCGTGGATCGTGCCGATACGTGTCTGAGGGTAGTTCCAATTTGGTGGATAGCCGAATTACTAGTTGTTGGACCTTGTCCTCCAACTCGATGTATTCCTCTACGTCATATCCTAATATGATGGGATCTTGAGAGAGCTCCCATATGTCTTGGTGAAGCCCTTCTAATTGGGTCCAGTATTTGCTTATCCCTTGAAGTTTCAACTCGTAAAAGGATTTTGATTTGGTCGATGCATCTGCTTCATCGACACTGCTGATAAGCCGCTTCAACGAATCCGCTACTGGTCTCTGTCGTCTTATTAATGTAATCGCTTCAGGTGGCATATCGGTTGCCGCTTCCTGAGCGATTAATCTTACTGGTTTGGGCTTGGTGCCCGTTGTCCTTGGCGTTGGTGGACTTTATTCTTAAAATATTCTATCTTATATACTATTTAACAAATAACAAAAAGGTGTGGGAATGGAATAGGAATTGGAATGAGACATGCAGCATGCATACAGTTCGTGTATCACCGAACTGTTATCAGCATCTAGCGTCCATGTGCGTCATATCTCTTGTTTTATTAGGATGCATATTTGGATAGGTCTATACAGTGGATTGCAACATCTGTTGTTTTACTAGGATGCATATTTGGATAGGTCTATACAGTGGATTGCAACATCTGTTGTTTTACTAGGATGCATAACTCTTAACACCAAACCTTACGGAATGATCGGCCGAAGAATTATCATATGCTGTTGAGGGTTAGATTAGAATAGAAAAAAAGCATTCTAAAGTCGAAGTTGTAAAAAGGGTTGTCGAGTGCTCTCCTAAAGCACTTAAAGAGCTTAAGAAACCTGAAACTCCGAATACGATCAAGCCATATACACCAGAAGAAGCCCCAGCCCTTATAACCGATTTGAAACTGACAAAACATCAATATAAGCAACTTCAAAAAAAGCGCAAAAGAAAGAAATTTTTATTTTTTTTACCCAGCCTACGGTACTATTTTAGAAGTAAAACGAGAGTGTTATCCAACAAGTAATTTTTTGACTATAACCGAAACCTTTTGTGAAGTTAAACTGCAGCCATTGTTGGACTTGACACTACAACGTTTGTTTGCTGCACACCTTGAAACTTTTGAAAACAAGTTAGAAAACGGTGATGCTTTAGTATGCTCGTGGAAATGTGGCTCTAATGGTAGTGGAGGTCACTCGCGTTATAAGCAAAACTTTTTGGTAAATCCTGTGGCAAGTGATACTGAATTGTGCCAACATGCATAGCACCTTTAGAAATAAGTAAAGTTGGTTCTGGGACTGAAAATATTTGGATGAATTCAAGAACATCGATACGTTTCGAATTCGCAAAGGAAAATATTGAGACAATAAAAAGAGAGTTCAACCATATGGAAACCGAAATAAATTGTCTAGAAGCTACAAGGATAACCTTTAACGACAAAACTGTCTTAGTTCATCATACTTTGTTCAAAACAATGGTAGATGGCAAAACATGTAATGCTGTTATGGAGAACAGGGCTAGCTCAGCTTGCTATATATGCAAGGCATCTCCTAAGGACGTGAACAATATTGAACTTTGCTTACAAAAACCTTCTGACACCACTGCCTATTCATACGGCTTACAAAGTCTTCATGCACATATTAGATTTATGGAAGCACTGCTACATGTATCTTACAAAATTGAAAATGAAAGTTGGCAGGCAAGAGGATCTGAAGAAAAACTAGCAGTTAAAAATAGAAAAGAATTATTACAAAATTAACTTAGATCTGAATTGGGAATCTTAGTAGATTTTCCAAAACAAGGTGGAGGAAATACCAATGACGGCAACACGGCCCGAGCATTTTTTAAGGATCCAGCAAACTGCTGAAATAATAGGCTTAGACCCGAAACTGGTAGAACGTTTTTCAATTATTTTAAAGACATTAAGTTCAGGTCTGAAAATTGATACCAATAAATCCCGTACTTACTGTTTGGACACAGCAAAATTATTTGTTTCCAAATATAATTGGTACGAAATGCCTGTAAGTGTCCACAAAATTCTGTTGCACGGTGCTGATATCGTTGAAAGTTTTCCAATTCCTATCGGACAGCTTTCGAAAGATGTCTTAGAAGCCCGTCAAAAAGATTAAAAAAATGTTCGAAGGGCGTTGTCAAGAAAGATATCCCGAATCGCAACAAATACTGATGTGCTCCATGTCATGTTGATATCTTCTGATCCAAAGATATGCGAATTCCGACATCTACCAACCAGACAACACAAGATACTACCCCCTGAAGTCATGGAAATGCTTTTAAATTGATTTATAAAACACATTTGCAATCAAACATAATAAAAAAATTAAATCCGAATTAAGTCCAGCTAATGACCCTAAATCGACCACTGTGCGCCGCAAAGTCGATTAGTCTGAGTCCGTTGTCGGATGTGATGTCGTGCAGGCTGTGCTTTCCGACCACGCTACTAAAGACGTCCTCTCTTCCTAGCTTTGCGTTAAAATCACCCAGGATAATTTTAACATCGTGGTTAGGGCATTGCTCATACGTCTTGTCCAAGAGCTGGTAGAAGTCATCCTTGGTCGCGACGTTCATCTTCTCGTGAGGGGCATTAGTACATATTAGGCTAATGTTGGCAAATTTAGCTTTGATACGGATAGTCATGAGACGCTCGTTCACATGCCGGAAACTCAAGACTTCTTGCCTAAGTCTGCCTTCAATGACAAATCCGCACCCGAATAGACGCTGTCCTTGTTGCCTGTAGCAATCGCCGTAGTAGACGTCGCAGTTTTTCATCCTCCTTTTGCCCGGCCAATCCAATCGCACTTCTTGGATGGCGGTAAAGTCTGTTTGAAACACTTTAGGGCCTCCGCAAGTTGTTCGGCTGCACGTGGGGCCCGTGGGGTTGTAGAGGGACCTTACATTCCACGTGCAGACACGAAGATCGTTGTCCTTTTTACGTTTGCTTGGGTCGTCAACAGTAAAATCATCCGTATCCGAGGCTGCTGGTTGCTTCGTAACCGAAGTTTTTTTTACGTGGTAGGGAAGTTAACCCGACGGCACAAACCCCAACCTGGAGGACCAGTTCCTTTTTTTTTACCCCTAGGCGAAGAGGCCGGATAAACCGATGCCAGTAACCCACTTCGGGGATATGAGCGCTGCCGTTGGCCCATTAAGGGTTCATCCACCACCATCTCTTTTTCAATACCCTCACGTAGTATTGAAAATCTTTACAGACCTCAGCTCCAAATATGTTGAAGTAGCTCCGGTAAGGTATCCGCTGGTCTGTAGACGTCACCGTTGATTTCATCGAGAGAATTCGTTTGCCGCAGGTCCTCCTTCTGAGGAGCTCTTGCTAGACTTCTGAGACGCATATTTCAGCCAATCAGGTCAACAGAAGATGCCTCGTCCGGTTAAACATATACCCAGATGTACTTACGCAGGTCTGAGTGTTCAGCTACAGATATATCGTCAGACTCAGCATACGCTCATCGTTAGTTCACTATCAGATAGCTATCCAGCGGGCACCGCGAGGAGGTGATGATGCGATGATGCGATTTTGCCACGCTATGTCTGGCCAAAATAGAATGGAATGAAATGACGGTCAAATGTGGAAATTGTAATTAGCTGAACATTAGGAAATATGTATGCGTAAAGCACTGTTTGCTCTCAATATGATCGCTAAAGAAGCCGTAAAATGAACAAGGTGGTGTTTATAACGTTTGTAAATTACGAGAAAGCTTTTGATAGAGTTCAACACACAAAAAAGTTAGAGATACTGAGAAGCAAAAATATAGACGACATGATAGTGGAATAATTGAGATTTTGCACTGGAACCAAGAGGCAAAAATAATTATTGAAGGGAAAGAGTAAGAAGGGGTGGAAATTCACAGAGAAGTGATACAAGGTTACATCCTATCACCGCTACTATTCAACATGTACTCGGAACAGGTTTTGAAAAAAGCGATATCAAATAATGACGGCGTAATCAAAATTACCGGAATAAAGGTGAACAACATATGATATGCACATGATGCAGTCAATTAAGCGAATGATATGGGTACGTGAACTCAAGAACATGTTGGATAAGCTTAACTGGGTAAGCTATAAATATGGTCTAAGGATTAACTAACATGGTGTTCACAAATAACCAGCTACTACAGAATACCTAGCTAATATTAGACGACGCAGTAGTGGAAAAGGTTCAACAATGAACAACAACGTAAGTCCCGTCAAAGAAAAACAAAGCAGGATAGAATAGGCGACATCAACTTTTCGCAAACTAAATAAGGTTTTGTGCCACAGAGAAATCAATCTGAACATTAGACCAGACTTGTTAAGTGTTATATTTGGTCAGTCTTATTATATGTTGTGGAAATATGGACGTTACACAAAAAATTAGGGTGGGTAGGTATATATAAAAGTGTTGCGTATCTCTTGGGTCGACAAGATCACAAATGAGGAACTGCTATGAAGAGTAGGATGCAGAAGAAAGTCAAAATTCCTAAAAATGCGAAATCTATGTACTCAGGAACAATTAATATCAACTGCGGCAAGTAATAATACAATAGGAGTTGCAGGAGGACAGGGACTCACACAGCTAGCAAATCTGTGCGGGTGGCTTAACCGTTCGTTACCTGCATTATTGAGAGAAGTTAAAATCAAACAAACATTAAGCATGATGATCTCCAACCTCCGAAGCGGAGAGGAACTTTAAGAAGAAGAACAAGTAAAGCAGTCACCTCTATACTGCCACCGATAAACAATTTGCTCAATGCTATCGATATCATTCTATGTGGTTCTTCCAGAGCGATTTCGCACACTACGACCGCGTCGTCAATTGCCACGCTAATGGTTCATGGTTCAAATCCTGATGTCAGCAAGCATTTAATTATTTCTCATGAAATATAAAAGTCAATACGATCATTTGCAAAAGCTTCCGTGAAAACTACTGCGAAGACATAACACTGGCAGTAGCTTGGTCATGTGTCTGGAAAAATTGTTCGCTCTGTTGATGATGATTTGCCCTTGACATCGGTTATCGGGAAAAAGTACTGTGAATCAGAAGCAAAGACAATAATAACAATATATTTTTTTTATAATTTGCGCGCACTCAATGTGTTGTGAATACCCTTATCATGTTTACACACGGTGCGGGCGTTGGAAAGGATAGATAGAGGGAGAGAGAGACAAAGATTTGGTGTAGTGGCTTGAAGCTCACTTGTTTATGCTTCAGAGAAACTCCAGGGTGACGTCCAGATAACTGGGGATATTTTTGTTATTTTTTTCTCTTTGCTTCTGATTTGCAGTATTTTTTTTCCGATAACCGATGTCATAGGCAAATCATCACTAACAGAGCGAACAATTTTCCAGCCATATGACCAAGCTACTGCCAGTGTTATGCCTTCACAGTAGTGTTCACACAAGGTTTCGAAATTGATCAGGCTGACTTTATATATTTCATGAAAAATAAATAAATGCTTGTTCATATCAGGATTTGAACCATGAAACCATAAGCGTGGCAATTGACGACGTTACCACTACACTATAGCCACCGTCCAATTTTCCGTTTGGGGAGTTATTTCATTGGGGGTTATTTCCCGAAGACCTATTTTTACTTTTATCATTTCATTAGCTTGTCATATTTTTACTGCTATTTTAAAACAATCAAACATCGGATAAATTTTATATATGTACTCGAAAATTAATAAAGATCTTAGTAGACGTAGTGTGAAATGTTAAAGTTAGTCGAATTATAAAGTGAAGTATTGTGAGTTGAATTTTGTGGAATAACAATTCCCAGAAAAATAAGTTTTGTCACGGCGAACCATAGATTCACGTTAATGGATTCTAGATGTGCGTTTAGGGTCAGTAACCTGAATAGTTTCTCAGATGCAGATTAACAATTGGAGATCATCAGCCGTTACAAAATGGATAAATGTACATATATATAATCGGCCTTAGGGTTATGGTACTAAAATGCCAATAAGTTTTATTTAGGCACATCCGTGTAAATGCACAACAAAACTATTGCACGGACTTCATCTCGTCTTGCTAGAAATTGTTTTTAGTCAGCAAGAGAAACAAAGAGGAAGATTCAGCTCTATTACTACTTACATACCTTGTGAAAGTATAGGTATACGAGGTCAAAAACGATCGCACGTAATGCATTCGGCTTTGGTTAATCCCTTATGGAGTTTTGGTCAATCCTTTGAAACTTTCTCCTCGGTATTGTGGTATCTATAGGTTCTTTGCTCGTTCTCAGCCTCAGCAGTAAAACATAAAATGACTACTTTAACCTGCTCGGTTCACTGTGGCATTGAAAGGGTGGAGATATCTCGATTCCAAAATTGTGACACATTTGGACCTTTTCGGACGATCTGCAATACATTCTTTCTTCAATCGATCT
This sequence comes from Brachypalpus laphriformis, assembly GCA_945910035.1. Taxonomy (NCBI): domain Eukaryota; kingdom Metazoa; phylum Arthropoda; class Insecta; order Diptera; family Syrphidae; genus Brachypalpus; species Brachypalpus laphriformis. The sequence continues at coordinate 190,303,770 of OX246753.1, read as the reverse complement.
CCAGTTCGGCGTCGAACTGTTGTCTTTCGATTTGAAAATGCAGGTGGAAGTTAGACTCATCTCAGAATATGACCTTTTGCCAGTCATCCCGGGCCCAATTCTGCCTTTCACGTGCTCATTCTACTTTTTTTTTTCTAGGCGTAAGAAGTATTTAAATTTTTTTTTTTTCTAAACAAACCTGCGTCGCTAAGTCGTCTTTAAACTGTTGTCACAGAAGTGTCTATTCCGGTGGTTTCCACAATATTTCTTCTTATTTCTGGTGCAGTGACGAACCGATTAACGTTGTCCACTTTATATGGTGGTCGATTCTGAGAGTAGTGCATCTTTAACGACCGCTTTCACTTTTTCGCTCTAAAATACCACTTCATTGGTTTTTTTTTTAAATCTTCTTATGGTCGACTCGTTGAATCCTAATCGGCGAAAAAATCCTCATCGATTCACATCCTTAAAATCTAGAATTTAACCCTTTTAAAATTTTGTTAACTGCGTCCTGCTTATCGCGCTCTTTTCACTTCACAGTCAAAAAAAAGGTTAAAACATAGGCGACTTAAAAAACAAGGAAACATAAGACAAAAAGAACTATGAAGAATCCTAATTACTCGGAAATGAAATGGTTTTTCCCGTAAAAAAAAAAAAACGAAACGGAAATGGCTGGCCAAAGTCGAGATTTTCTGTTTTATGCCCCTTTCACAATGTAGCGGGAAAGCGAGGTGACAGTGGCGTCTCGATCTTGCAATAAAATCGTGTATCAATACACATGAATGCGGTGTATCACTTTGTGTTTGTGTGTATCCTAAAAAAAGCCCCAAAGGGAACCGAATTATTTGAAACTACAAAACGTTAATGAAACGACACGCTGTCTCGCCGCGAGATTTTTTAGATTTTTCAAAATCAAGGCGCAACGAGTCGACGAGGCTCGCGCTATTGTGACGTGCTGCATCGATTTTCTTTGTTCGAAATTGATTTGGCAACTCGCGCTAGACTTATTTTCGCTCTCGCCTCGTGCTCTCGATATATTGTGAATTAGGCGTAACTCGGGTACGGTTTTTTTTTTGCATGTTAGTATATGTATGTTTTTTTGAGATTCCTCTCTATCCAAACAGTGGAAAATTTTGCCGAAGCCGATGAACAGAAGATATAGCGGAGACCTGCAGATCTAGTGGATTGCCCTTCGATGATCCGCAACGTGTTTAAGTGGTCTCTGCAAGTGGATCCGACACAAACGCTTGTCGTTTGGACATCGAGTGTTCAATTTAATTCTTGTCCTATTTAACCTAAGACTAATCTAACTATACTATTTGGCTAGAAGAACGGAGTAAAGTCTCTTACGGTCGTATTATTCACTCGGTCTAAAAAGTGATTTAATTTAGCCCATGGCTTAGATCTGTTTGACCATCAAATATTTTAGATTCGGTTTAAAACATGGTAAAACTCACTTTTTAAACTGTTGTTCGATAAATCACTTTGATTTTAAACCGCACTCCGAAGAAGGAGGTTTAAATCAGTTTCATAATATCTACTCCTTTTTCTACTCCTTTGCCTGGCTCTACAAATGATTCCACTATATTAAGAAATTCGATAGTGCAATATCAATTCGAAGCTGGAGAATATGGGGAATATGTGACTGTTGGCGATGGCGGTTACGGCAACACATTTTACTTGTGAACGCCGTTCACGCGCGACCGTGACACTGCGTAATACAGTGATGCTGAGAGTATAAGCGAGCGATACTCACTACGCGCAACGTCATCAAACGCTCATATGACGACGCTTCTCCATCCTAATGTTCGGCTTGTAGATGTAGGGATTACAATTGATTCAAAAGGTAGTTTCCGTATGCTGCATGCTGCACAACATCTGCATCGACTTAGGTGATACCAACGTGGACGATTTGCCCTTGCCAGCAAACTTACTTACTTTACTTATGTCCTGTATCCCCTTGTGGGTCCTAGGGCCTCTACTACGCCTACGCGCCATCGTGTACGGTTTCTGGCAATGTATCTGAGTTCTCCCCATTTTTTCCCTAACAGCCGTGCCTCCTTCTCGACTGTTCTGCGCCATGTTCTCCTCGGACCGCCAGGTCTTCTGCCATCCTGAGTGAAATGGTTCCATTGCATAGCATGTTTCGCTATGGAACTGTCACTCTTACGGAACGTGTGACCAATCCACTGCCACTTCCGCCGTTGAATGGTTGTGCCTATTGGTTCCTGACCCGTTCTCTCGTAAAGGTGTTCGTTAGAGATACGATTGGGCTAGAAAATCCTTAATATATTGCGCAGGCACCTATTAACAAACTTTTGCAGCTTTCTGGTGATAGTAGTGGTCACTCTCCACGTGCTGCAACCATATAACAGCACGGATTCAACGTTGGAGCGGAACAGTCTTATTTTGGTGCTCAAACTGATTGCATTGCTTCGCCATATTTTGGACAACATTCCGAACGCGGACTTTGCTTTGGCGATCCTGTTGGCTATATCCAGTTCTGTTATCCAGTCATTTGGTGGAGGTCCATAATTCTGTGGGAGAGTAAGCATACATCGTCAGCGTAGTCAAGATGTTTCAGTTGAGATGTAAGAGTCCATCGAATTCCTCCATTTCCCGTCGACAAAGCTGCATGAAGCACAGCACTAATCACTAATAGGAATAATATTGGTGAAAGGATACAGCCTTGTCTTACCCCACTTTGGATCTCAAATTCCTCAGACAACTTCTCCTGTGCAGAACGTGACATTTGGAGCCTTCATATGTAGCTTTGATATTAGCAATTAGTTTATCGGGAATACCTCTCCTGCGTAAGGCACGTCAAATTAACTCCCTGTCGACACTATCGAACGCCTTCTCAAAATCGATGAACCGCAGGTGCAGTGGCGATCGATATTCAACACACTGTTCGATGATAATGCGCAGGGTGTTGATGTGGTCGACACAGGAGGATCCAGAGCGGAAACCTGCTTGTTCGGCATCGAGTGTCTTCGAGATGTTGTTTGATTCCCTCCAGGATGATTTTAGTTAATATCTTAGCTACAGTAGGCAGCACGCAGATACCCCTCCAGTTTCCGCACTCCATTAAATTTCCTTTCTTAGGAAGCTTGACGATCATTCCCTTTCTCCACTCGTTAGGAAAGCTCTCAGCTCCCAAGCTCTCTCCATAAGTGGAAGCAGAAGCTCAGCAGATGTTGTTGGCGCTGCTCGTAAGAGCTCTGCTGGAATACCGTCAAGTCCTACCGCCTTGTTGGTTTTGAGTGCCTTGATCGCGGTAATGATCTCATCTTTACTGGGAGTCGTGGTGCGTATTCGGGAACTTCTTACCTCGGGCATCTCAGTTTGATTTGGGAGCATATCGCTAGCGAATACAAGGTTCAAAACCATCGTAAAACGCTCCTTCCATCTCTTGAGCTGGTCCTCATCCGAAATGAGCAAGGAACCATCTAGGCTTTTCACTAGGTGTTAGCTGGAGCTGCGACCACCTGTCAGCTCTTTGGTGATTCTGTAGACGGTCCTCCTATCGCACGTCCGTGCTGCTTCTTCTGCTTCTGTAGCCAGCGCGTTGATGTAGTTGCGCTTGTCACGTCGCACGCTACGCTGAACTTCTCTCATCTTCATGCGATATAGAGACTCTAGCTCGCTTCTCCCTGCTGCTGGGGTAGCTGCAATGCGAGTTTTCAGCTGTTTTCGTTCGTCAATCCGTCTACAGGTATCCTCGGAAAGCCAAGCCCTATGTCTTTGCTGCGATCGACCGACAATTCTTTCAGCACCAGATGTAAAAATATTTTTCACAGCACACCAATGGTCTTGGATGGTTGCGGGCATTGAGATGCTGATTGCTTCCACACCTTGCGAAAAGTGCACCCTTAATTGTTGGAGCACTGAGGGATCACTAAGTCTATCGACGTTGAACCTGGTCATTCTTGTGTTGTCCTGGGATCTTCGAACTGCAGCAGTGCGTAGTTGGAGAGTAGCTATCATAAGATGGTGATCACGTACTATCCCTACATCTGCCCCTCGCCCCGGCGGCTGATAGCAAAATGGTCAATTTGGTTGGAGGTTGCTTGCCTGTCGTTAGAAACCCAGCTGACTTTGTGGCAGGTCTTGTGCTCAAACATGGTACCACCTATAACAAGGCGGTTGGCATTGCAGAAATCCACAAACCTTTCGCCGTTGTCATTGCAGTTGCCTAGTCCATTCGTCCCGATTACATGTTTGAGCCCTTCGTTGTCGTTGCCTACCTTGGCATTCAAATCCCCCATCACTGTGACAATGTCTCCATTTGGTGTTGTGTTGAAGACGGCGCTTAAGAGATTGTAGAAGCTCTCCTTTTCGTCCTCAGATGAACTATTCGTTGGGGCGTAACACTGTATGATGGTGACGCGTCGTACTCTAGTCCGGAATCTGGTCGTCAAAATCTTATCACCATGGGGCTGCCAGGAAATTAGGCCCTTGCGTGCTGTTGTTGTTAACAGTAGTCCGACTCCATATTCCCGCGGACTTCCGGATGATCTTCCAGAATAGAGTAGAACAGTGTTACGCGTTGGGGACTGGTACTCGTCCGCTTCTAACCATCTTACTTCACTTACCCACAAAATGTCCAGTTTATATCGCATGAATTCCTTTTCCAGTTGGAGGAATCTGGCATTGTAAGGACCTTCGCTTCCCGAGTCGAGGAGCGTCTCTGCATTCCAGAAACCTATCTTTGTCCGGGTACAATAGCCAAAAGTCGTCAACATGTGATCATTCCTTATCCGAGGCATAGTGTCGGTTTCTATAGCGAGCAATTTTCGGTAGCGCAGGTTGCTGGCCCACGTTACCTAGCCTAGAACCAAGGCCTTAGACAACCCCGAACTTGCAATGCAATGCAGGTCCCCAAACTTGGTCGACCAAGATCTCGTGGAAATAGCACCGCCTGAAACTCTTCGGGACATTATGTTACCTTCTTCACAAACGACACAACACACCAGAACAATGACAACAATCTTCTGTGACAATGCGCTACATATGTATGGTATTTCGTAGGTTTAAAATCTTTTTTGTACTTTAAACAAACCAAGCGCTTAAGCCACGAAAATCGAGTGAATATTTTTGGGTTTATAAACACTTGGTTTATTTTCGTGGTTTAAAAGCGTTTCAGCATTGTATTTAAACTGAGGGAATAATACGGCCGTTAATGTAGACAAAATCCGTCCTTATTCCATTTACAGAATACATTTCTTTGAACAAAAAAAAAAAAAAATACTTTTCCGCAGTAAGAATAAAAATGTATAAATAATAATAAAAACAATGCGCACCCTATTTCAAACATAAACAACGCAATTGACTCAAAAATTTCCCACTCAAAATTGTAAACAGCGCTGCAACGAATGTCATTTAAAAGCTATCACACAAAACAGCTGACGCGTCGATAATACAGCGCAATCAAGCGCCCAACCCCACCAACCCCAAAGATAACCAAGTACAGACAACAACTGCATTGAGTGTGCTTTTCCTTTCTTCCGTTATTCTTATGTGTGGCGTATGCTGTTGGCTGTTGGCCCCCAAAATAATTTTTCGCCAGTCGAATGAAGACACTACATCATAACAGTTGTGCTTATGGTGTGTTCTTCATACAATTTTGTGATAAAAATAATCCACTCAGGCTTATATTCCTTAGTTCAATTGATTAGTAAAATAATTTTCGCTTAACTGTTTAATGTTTAATTAACATAAATTTGAAATAAGAAACCTAATTAGCCACGGCATTTCCGGTTCATTTAATTTGCCAAAAGTAGAACAAAGAGAAAGAGAGCAACCAAATTGCGACTTACATAACACAAAAGGAGGAACCTGGCTCAATTTCAACCCTACACCACCCCACAGTGAAAGTGACTCGCATCAGTTCTTGCGAACACCAGTACCACTACCAGCAGCAGCAGTGTTCTTTTCTTTGGTTGCTTCCTCTTCCGAATTCGTTGTGGTGCAGTACACTTGTCGCCGCATCACTCAGGGCTGTGCTCTCTCGTGTTCGTGTGTGAGTTGACATTTTTAGCGAAACGTGCGCTCTCTCAACAACCCCCGTGTGTAGAGTGTAAACAAAAAAAAGGGGTTACCCTGCTCTAGTGAAAAATCGTGCGCCTATATCAGCTCTCGCCTTTCAATAAGGCGGGCTATTTTTGCAAGAAGAAGGTGTGAGATTGCCACCACAAATCTGAGTAACGCCGACAGCAGCAGTCTCAGCTTCTATCAGATGGCTTGGGAGCACTTAAAGCCGGGCAGCTCGCCCGTTGACTGGTGCGAGGGTAATTACCAAATATCATCGAATATCGCCGAGTTTGTAAATACGGTAAGTAATGGGAGAGGGGTTGAACAGAAGGGTATATAAACTTTCTGCTTTGTTGTTTAAACCTGACAGTGCGGGTGGCAAATGTGTGTCAAGTTTCCATTTCTATTGTTTTGCTTTGCGTGAACTTGAAGAATTATTGTGTTGTCTTCTTTTGCTTCTTGTTTTCGTTCGTTTTTGCTTCAATTTCTTTGATTTTCTGTGTTTTGCTTTGTCTTTCGTTTAGAACGGGGAAGTTCTGCAATGTAAATGGTCCGCGTTGGGGCTATCTAGGGGTTTTTAGAGATGTACGAGTATCTATTGTTTTATTCATTCGGTGTAGTTGTTAAGTTACGCTGAGTTAGGTACACACATACCTTCTAGTTGAAATAGAATTTTAATTGTACAATTGGGTAGGCTATTTGAAGATAAGACAAGCAGTGGGGATAGAAAAACGTGTACAGGCTTGCCGTCAGGATTTAATTGTATTCGGGCGAATTTAATTCGAATGTAGGTCGAAGACCTTGTATATTGGAATATTTTTTGTTACGATATTTAAGCTCACGTTTTATTTATGGAGTGCTTGACCTTACATAGGGGTTTCTTCAAAACTGTTCAAGCTACTGTGACTAAGAGTCATAAAAGTACTCGTAATGGGGTTATTGAAATTATGAATGCAGAGAGAAAAATTGGCCAAATGACGACAACGGCATATGTACATATATGTATGTATGTATGTATGTATGTATGTACGCAAGTTGGCTCCAATTGAGAGCTAATTGGCCATAAAAATGCACTCTTCCTTTCTCAACTGGAGCCTTTGTATATTGATTGCTACCACATTTTGTTATTTTGGATATCACGGTAATGTGCTTCAAATTTAATTGGAAGGTTGAAATACTCTGCAATGAAGAGTGTTGGGGAAAGTACATACATATGTATATGTACATCCATATCAGATACTTTAGGTAATTGTCTTGAAGTGGGACTCCGCCTATTTTCGGAAGCAAAATTTAGGTACTCTAATCAAAGTACATACTCAGGGTTATCGTGAATAAATCTTCCCTCGAAATAAAATTTTTTCCTGATGAATTTTTTCCCTATTTTTAACGATACCTAATTTTTATTCGGGGGCAAAATTCTGAGGGAACATTTATTCACGATAACCTTGACTAAGAGGCCAATACCAAGGCCTTCACGTCTGTAACATTAATGCACAGAGTCTGATGTCTAAATTTTATGAGTTTCGCCATCTGTTTGAAGAATAGGTAGTTGATGTGGTATGCGTTTTTGAAAATTGACATGAAATATGTCGTCTCAGCGGGTATAAAGTTTTCTCTGTGAAAGGAATGAGCGTCTTGGTGGAGGGGTTGCAGTTTATGTAAGGGAGGGTATAAAGTCTACACTACGAAATCTTTCTCCGGATGGTTGCGAAATTATGTATGTGTTTGTGCAATTAGTCAATGATGAAACTAAGATTCTTATTGGTCCTTTTTATAGACCAAATAGGAATATTAGCTTCCTTCCATTTATCGTTGTTGTAAGGGAATTAAAGAAACACCCTATATTGTCATATTGTTGAAGGCAATACAAAATATGTTTTACAATTTTTGCCTTACATTGTTAATCTCTTTTTCCGGAGCTTATGTATGTACATAGGTACAATGTGTATAGTCGAACGATGGCGTGATCGTTTTTTTTTTTTTTTGATACATAACAAATCGGTTAAATCAGCAGTTTGCATTTTCTTCCTCTTCTAGGACGATCTTTTTTTCTGATCTGATTCATTGTGGATTGTAACGTCGCTCGTGAAGACAATTTTTAAAAGAGAATAAATCGTATACTACATATAAAGGAATCCTTTTTTTATTTTTTTCTTCGGTCTTTCAAATTGTATTAAATAAAATTTGTCTTACTTGTCCCAACATTATCTTATGTAGAGACTTGCAACCTCCACAATAAGGTATAACCATCTCACAGATGAAATGGGCTCGCTTAACTTATTTTCAGTCAATACCTCTATTCCTACTCATTTCTCTGAACAATCGTCTTCATTACTAGATTTTTTCTTAGTTAGTCACAGAAATAAAGTCCTTTTTCATGATCAACAATCGGCAACAGCTTCGATCCTGATATCGCAGCTTCTGCAAATTCTTTCAGGAAGGTATAGGCTGTTCTTTTTCAAAAATGAAAGAAACCCAATTAGCACTAGGTGTCGTTTTGATATCACAATTCACGTGACCTGACTGCTGAGGTGTGTTGGTGAGAAGTCTCTAAATCCAACCTGTGGAATTTAAGAAAGTTATTATACCTACCTATAGATTTTATTGATATATTTCATTATGTAGGCCTAGAAATATGTGGTTGGATCAAGTCCGACATCTCTCCTGGAGCCGTCTAGGGATTCCTCCAATTGAGTTGGAGTCAAGGATTAGCGGACCATAGAAAAATGTATGTACATACATCTGTATGTAAGTTCATCGCGTAACACTGTCGCTATTTCCTGAATGTTGTATTCATCCCGGAAGTAATTATTTTCCTGTAGGTTATGACTTAAGCGGCTGTAGATTATTCTATGCAGTAATCCCAAAGCTTGTTCCAAATGCATTGATTTAACCTGTTCATCCAAACCTGCGATGAGTTGATAACCCTCAGCGAGTTCCAACCACTCCCTGTACCATCCTGTCCTAGATTGTATTGCTCGTAGAACCGCTTTTTTCGGCAGTCTGGCATACGGCATTTCCACAGCTTTCAGGATATAATCCACGTGCAATTTGAAAGTTTTGGTGAATAGTGGGGCAAGCCTGTTTCCAGCATTAACCTATAATTAGAAGTGTTTGTCAGTCTCATATTTCCTAACTTTCCAAATTTGCGCAGCATAGAACATGATTGATTCTGATACACCTAAAAAAAACCTTATATTTGCTGCTGCGAGCGATTCATTTGTTGCTGATATATTTCTTTCAAACAACATTAATGGCCGTTTTAGACTTCCCTAGCTTTTCCTTCAGATGTCTCTCCATACCTAACTTTCTTGTAAAATAGACCCCAAGGTACTTACGAGTATATTCTTTAACGACTTCTATGCTTTCGCCATTGTAGTGTCATTTTTCGGTTCTGCAGCTCTTACCCCCTTTTCTCTTAAATATCATTTTTGTCTTGCTTCAATTTACGATCAAGTTCAAGATGATAGTTGCAAGGATTTAGGTCAGTGCGCCAGTAGCAGATATCATCGACAAACAGAATGGGTTTGATCAACAGCCATGCATACTCGACACCTCCAGACAGAATATCTACTACGTATTCGAAGTATAGTGGAAATAAGTTTGGACTCAGCGAACATTCCTTTCTTACTTCGGACAACGACTGAAATCAACCTCACAGATTTAAAATCAACGAAAAAAACGCATACGGCTTTTTACATACATACATACATATATTTTCAATGGTCCGCTAATCCTTCATGAGGGTTGCGGGAGTAGGATGCTTAGGTGGATTCTACATCCTTCTAGATCCTTCGCCATTGACTCCAACTCATCAGGAGGAATCCCTAGACGGCTCCATGAGAGATGTCGTACTTGATCCAATCACTTATTTCTAGGCCTACCGAGGGGTCGCCTACCAGATGGCACGTCTTGGAAGCCGGCCTGGGGGCATACGCACTACGTGACCAAACCATTGAAGCATAGATCGTTCCGTTCGGAGAAATAGCTGCTCAGCATTGAGTGCCTCGCGTACTCTGGTGTTGCGCATTCGATCCTTATGAGTTATTCCACCAACACCGCGAAGAAACTTCATTTTGGCAGCTTGTATCCGCGATCTTATCTTATTATCACTACCCAAATTTCATGACCATAGGTGAGAGTTGAAACATACACCGAATTAAAAACCGATAGTTTAACTTCGACACTAAGTTCGGCCTTCCTTAAAGCAGTTTGACCAAGCTCTCTCAAAATTGATCCAACGTGACCAATTCTACAGGATAACTAGGCATTGCTCTTTCCATTACTAGTGAATAAGCCCCAGATTCACTTAAACTTATCCACCCGCTTTAGTGGGAGTCCACTAATACGCAGAGTGTACTGAATGGGCGTTCGGGAAACGACCATTACTCCCGATTTGTTCACGTTTACCTTCATTTCAGTATCATAACAAACGGCTACAAACATTTCGAGTGCGCGCTGAAGTTCGGTTTGAGAATACTTTAGGATGGTCAAATTATCCGCAAAGACCAGATCCAAAACGCAAAGAACTAGATAATAAATATAGGGAAATGTATTGGTTACTTGGAAAATATTCCAAGCTTAATATAGAGAACAAACTGCTTTTATATAAGCAAGTGCTAAAGCCCGTATGGACATATGGTATACAACTCTGGGGTTGTACCAAAATAACTAATATTAAAATTTTACAAACTTTTGAAAACAAAGTGTTAAGAGGTATTGTTAATGAACCATGATATACCAGAAATAGCGATATCCATAGAGATCTTGGCATTAAAACTATAGAAGATGAAATTCAAACCTACGCGAGAAAGCATAGAAGTCGACTAGAAAGTCACGTAAATATTACAGTCCTCCAAGTTTTGGAAGAAAGAAATTTACTGCGCCGTCTACAAAGAACCAAACCTTTAGACTTAGCGCGATAAGTAACCTCGTCTAAACTGCGGAGCTGGCAGGAACTTCTAATGGGAAGGTCCCGGCAAAACACCCTTATTACGTGAAATGAAAACTACTTGATAAGTCGAATACTTAGTTGTAGTAAAAATGAAAACAAGTCTGTTTTGAAGGGAGGTTTTTTAGTGGGTAAGAATCCCACACTACTATGAGCACGCGCTGTCGATCCTCATAGTGTCTTGTTGAATATTTTCACCTACCCTCGAAAAAAAAAGAAAAAAGATTTGGTCTCGTTGAGTGCGATTCGCCAAACCTTTGTCCATTCATTTATTCTATTCAAAGCTTCTTGCAGTTTTTCTGTAGTATCTTTAACCGTTTACCTACTGCGAAGATGGCAGTGTCGTCGGAAAATATAGCTAGCTCAGTGCCTTCTACTTGCGGTATATCACGAGTGTATAATACATGGAACTGGACCAAGAACGCTTCCTTGCGGCACCCAGCCATTATTTCCTTAAAAACTGAACATTCGTTTCCACATTTGACGCGGAATAGTCTATTCGTAATGCAGTTCTTCAAAATATTATATAGGTGCTCTGGCAGAACTTGTCGTAATTTAAACTTTAACCCAGACCTTTGACAAGCAACCAATAACATTCTGTCTTCCAAACAATCAGGTTTTTCACAAAAACATAGCTGTACCACACTGCTGTTATATTTACATATGTGTTTGTGAAGATATACTGGAAGAAGGAAACGTGCCATTTTTAGTCCTGCTAGACTTCTCTTAAGTGTTTCTAAAGTGTTCGATACAATTGATCATGCTATATTATTCCAAAAGCTGTCTCAGCTCTACAACTTTTCGCCCTGTGCTGTAAAGTTAAAACCCTCCTACCTAAGAACCAAATAGCAAGCTGTAAAAATAAACGAACGTTATCGCACTTTCTACATAGCATCAGCGGCGTTCCACATGGATTTACAAGTATATTAGGACCCTTACTTTTCTTCCTGTACATGTACGAACTTTCGAATCATGTTCAGTGAACATGTACGCTAATGATGTATAGCTCGTTTTAAGCTGTCCTTTGGATTTAATAGAGCGCAATGGTCAAATAGCAATGGTCTTTTAAATCCTAAATCAAAGTGCAATGTCATTTGAAAAACGTCCTAAGACATGTCATATTTTCCCTGCATCATTATGAACAATGCCCCTGTTGAGTATGTTGGATCAGTCAAAAACCCCGGAGTGACCTTCAATTCGCTCAATTCACTGCAAGCTGCACTCTCAGACTGTGCCTTGCGTCACCCTTTACTTGAGCGCGTCAAATCCACTTTCGCACTTTCGGTAGCAAGAGTACTTAAATATCTCAATATACACAAATCCGTTGGTTCAGATAGTATCTCACCCATACCAAAACCACTGTGTAAGCTTCCTCATCTATCCTACGCCTAGAGTCCAACTCTTTCCGAGTAGATGGAAAAGCATTTGTCCAGCCCGTCCCTAAAAAGGCGAATCTTCTTCTCCCTTTAACTACCGACCCATTGCACTTACGTCCCTTCTTTCTAAGGCCATAGAAACGCTGACAAATCGTAAGCTTATGAAATATCTTAAATCACAAAAACTCCTAAATGACCGGCAGTACGGCTTTCGTAGCAAAAGGTCCATTGGTGATTTCATGGCATATCTCACCGGAAAGTGGAACCAACCTCTTCATCACTCTGGTGAAAGTAAGATTGTTCCGCTTTATATTTCTAAGGCATTTGACGTATTTTTGTTTTGTCGAAAATACGTGCATTTGGTATCGATGAATCCCTTCTTTAGTGGAATAGAAATTACATTTCGGGCCGTTCAGGTTTAGTTGTTTTGGATGGTTTCAGATCTGAAATCCGCCATATAAATGGTGGTGTTCCCCAAGGGTCCGTTTTGCCTCCGACTCTCTTATTTTTATTTTTATTAATGATCTCTTGTCTGTTACTTCTAACCCAATACACTTCTTCGCTAACGACAGTACTTTCAGCTACTTACATTCGATCCCAAAATCACGTCCCTGCTCTTCGGCCGTGGAACTGGAGCGGCAACGTAAGTAAGCTAAGCTCATTGAACTCCGATCTTTACAGCATACTTAAATGGGGTGCAAAGAATAGAGTGGAACTTAATGCTTCGAAAACACAATGCCGTCTTGTGTCGCTCAAGCGAAACCTAAACCTAAACTGAACCCTCAGCCATTATCAATGAATGGCAATTGCATCTCCGAAACCGAAAAAAATTTCCATTCTCGGTATGTGTGTTAATGGTAACCAACGTTGGAATGACCAAATATTTGATGTCGTCAAGAACGCTGTGAAATGTCTAGGATTCCCTAAACGGTGCAAGAAATAATTTACCCCCTCTGATCTGGCCGCAATATATGAAGCATATATTCGCCCCCGTGGGCGCCGTGGCGTAAGTGGTTAGTGTGTAGGATTACTACGCATGAGGTTCCAAGTTCGAATCCCAGAAAACACCAAAAAGTTTTTTCACGGTCCCACCTCTCGCGAGCGTCTGACAAACATCCGAGAGTATTGTTGTCACGAAAAAGCTTCTCAAATCGCCGTTCGGATACGGCACTAAACTGTAGGTCCCTTCCATTTATGTGAAAAATATAACGCACACAACATGAGTGGTTACGAGAAGCTAGGCCCTGGCACTTTAAAGAGCTGTTGCGCCAAATATTAATTTTTTTTTTTTTTTACATTCGCCCCAAGCTCGAGTATAACGCCCGTGTCTAGGCCGGTGCACCTTAAACCACATTGCACCTACTGGATTGAATTCAAAATTGTGCGCTAAGACTAACAGGGGACAGAAGTATTGTGGAGTCAATATACTCTCTAGAACACCACCGAAGGAGTGTTTCCTGTCTCTCTTTATTTTATCGCTTTTTTACAAACAGTGCTTGAAAGAAATAGCCAGTCGGATTCTGCCCCTTCAACAGTTGTCTCACAGCACTGGTCGGGAACTGAATGCTCATCAGTTCACCTTCAAGCCTATTTTCGGACGTACTGTGAAATACAGATATCTTTTCCAGAGCCGTACAACACGGTTGTGGAATGCTTTGGAAAACCCTATTTTTTCCTCTCATAATCCATACCTAAGCTTTTAAAACCAATGAGCATCTGTTTCTCTTCTTATCGCCCGCGCTGTCTAAACATATTAAGCGTTCCCGTAACCCCTTGTGCACGCCCAAATTATAAAAAAAAAAAAACAAAACCGAAGAACTCAAGACTTTCCGGTCCATTGTACTACTAGGCAGAAACCTTTCTTTGGTGCAGTCAGTGGTTGGAAAAACTTTGCTGGTATTCGTTTTCCTTTTTATATGTATTCGGTGGCTGATGATTCCTGTTCTCCGCTGGGGCTTGAACTTGCACACATCGGCTAACAAGCAAATACACTACACATTGCACCATTGCCACCCCTAAAATGTTACTCATGATTATTTTTACACGCACAATTTCTTTGTACATCTTATATACAAATGTAAGTGGCAAAATGCGTTTGTGTAACTCTACCGCCCGTAATTTTCAACCAAATTACTTGGTTTGTTTTTTAAATGTAGATAATTACGGTCAAAGGTGATAGGGAAAAAAAAATTACAAAAACATACAAACTTAGCCCCAGGCGCCTCCCTGACAGTTGTTTTTTTTTTTTGTTAGGCGCAGCAACGCACGCCGGGTGCCAGCTAGTATCGTATATAACTTCTGACCTTATAAGGGCTTTAGAATTCACTTAATATTCCTGCATATGTGATAAATGGTGCATTTTTCCTACATCTACATACGTCGCCATAGCCTCTGCGTAGGTCTGTTGTTTGCTCGACTGTCTACCACTCTCCCCGCGGGACTGCTGTTAGGTATTACTTCGCGGGCTGGTTAGCATCTCATGCTATTCATCTTGCATGAGCTGTTGCTGCTTCTTCTTTGCACATTCCAATTTCTGTCCAATTTCTATTACTGCGTGTGTTCACATGTCATTGTTTGGCATATCACTTGTGTAACATGTGCGTAAGTGGCCCAATTTGTGTAAGTTAGTCTACCTTCCAGTGTTAGGATCCTCATTTCTCGCTTCTGCTCGTTCCTCCAGACGTGGTTGCTGTATCATGCTGATGATGATTTCGTTCGCTGTGCTCCAGGTCTCATTCGTCGGCAGCATGAATGTTATTAGTCCACTCGGAGTCACTTGGCTGCCAGTTTCTCTCTCTAATATGTTTTTGGCCGTCGTATACATCCGGCATTCCATCAAAACATATTCCGCGTTCTGGATTTTGCCCTTACAGTGCGAGTAGTATGGGTCATCCACGTGTTTGTATGTATAGAGATTTTCCCGAAAACATCCGCGACCTGATAGGAACTGCGTCACCTGCGTGTTTTCTGCCCATCCATTCCTCTGCGTTGGGGATCAGCGTATGGGTCCATCTTCCTTTGGGTGCGGTGTTCTACCTGTGTTGCCATTCGCCATTCAGCTTGTACAGCATCGCTGGTTCTCATGCCTCCCGACTCGTTCTCGTTTACTGTTGCGGAATTTTTTATTTTCAAATCGATTGGCATTCGACCGGAGATTACGCTAATCGCTTTAGCGGACACTGTCCGAAAAGGGCAGCACGCTCTTAGCGATGCGATTCTGTGGGCCGAGTTCATCCGTCTCATGCACGTTATACGGTGCGTCGCTTTTGCCCATATGGGGGATTCGTACATAAGGATCGACTTGCTTACCGCTGCTAACAGGTTTCTAATTGGTTGCCTGGGTCCTCCAACGTTAGGCATTAATCTTGACAGTGCCGTAATCTCTCGCCTGCGTACATCAGGTGCTCCTTGAAGTTTCAACACACACACACACCACTTGCGTGAATGAGCGTAGATGACAGCTTTTTACACGGCCTTAAAAAAAAAGTTCGTTAATGTTACAGGCCAGATTTGTACCAGTATACTTCTTAATTTCCACAGCTTTTGCAGTTTTACATCATAATTTCTAGACCTAGACAATCGATAACTTGTCATTATATACATTTTGTTGTACAAATATTATTGCCTAAGTACCTTATCAAACTCCGTCTAGCATTCGTTCAAGTAAATGTTTTTCGCTATTATTACGATACTGACATTGCGAAACACCTTTTTCGTTATCGAAGTAATGTGCGCTAACAACCATTTATTTCTACAAATAGTGGCTGATTAAAATTAGCTTTATCATAAAAACTTAAGCTTTATCCAAAGTTTGGACTTGGAAATTATAAAATAGAAAGAAAATATTTTTAAAGCCTGGTGAATGGCTAATGATTTATAACCCTCCAAAAGCAGATCATCCAACCACCCACACACCGGTCCCCCCTTTCCACCGAATGGATGGAGAAACAATTCTCCATCAGCTTATTTGAATAATTCATTTCTTATTATTCAATTCAAGCTTATCGCAATAGGCCGTGCTTAATGTTTCCTAATCAATTCCACCATCACCACCCATAACATTTCTGATATCGCACAGACGCACATTAAATCCGACAAATAGGAATCTAAAATCCAATCACTCGTTTAATTAACGCGGCGTTTGTTGTTGTTTTCTGAAAAGCAAACAATAAGATATATGTACATAGTTCACTAGAACAACTGAGCTCAGTGCAATGCCTAATCCATCTATTTTCAGTCTCATCGCACAGCACATATGTATGCTAGTAAATTAATTTAATTTAATTAATTCGTGTTGAACTGAATCGGACTGCTGCTGACCAAAATAAAAAGGCGAAGTACAATGACCACTGGCACAGAGAGAGGCGTCGTCGTCATCATACACGTTATTAAATCCCAGCAAGAATCTCAGAGTTGGATACCTACATATATTTGTATTGTATGAGTTGATAGAGTCTAACAACATCCAGATTTTTATCGCAGATATGCGAGTACCATCAACCGCATAGCGAATAAAGTTGATTACACGCGTTGTTGACGGGCTACGAGTAAGTATACGAGTACGTAGGAGAGTACGCAGTTGCCTTTCGGGCGAACAGGGCTTAGTAGTTCTTTGTCCGCCTGGTGCGTCATGTTTTTTTTTTGGGTTCACGTTCGCATTGTACCTCTGTCTGTTTATATGAGAGACTTTCATTGTTTGTGTACTTTAATGATACGAGAGATGATGGCACTGTGGGGCCAGCAGATATCAGATGAAAGACATTTAGCTAAATAGTGTTATGCCGATTGGCGAGGTTAGCCCTGAAATATTCAATTAAAGTCACCAAATAGCGCGGGAATTCTAAGTCGTTCTATAAATACTCGTACATACATAGTTCCGATAGAAAACAAGTTCCAAAGATTACTCTAGTATCTATTTAACTAACGCTGCAGCGTCGTATATATTGTTTACGATAACATGCCGTGTTGTTTTGATTCCTCCAATCGCCCTCACAGTGTCGACTTTATTTTATAGTATCATATAAAGTGAGCACCGCCGCCGACCTCTTATAGACACCACAAGTGCGCTACATGGTTGAAGAAACCTTAACTCGTTGCACCCCTTCCATTGGTCTGTATGTTCAGTTGCTTTTGTCACTTTTTGACTTGAAACCTGCGTCTATGTGTTGTTAACTGATCTCCTCTACCAGGCACTTGTATTGTACATGCTCTTCTTTTTTCATTACAGATAAGTAACTTTTTGTTCCTGCTGTTTCCACCGGTGTTGATCTACCTATTCAAGGAGTATGGACGATTTGTCACACCTGGAATACACATTCTGTGGGTGCTACTGATTGTTGTCGGCCTCAGCTCAATGTATTTTCATGCAACCCTTAGCCTAATTGGACAGTTGCTAGATGAGTTGGCAATTCTATGGGTGTTTATGGCGGCGTATTCTTTGTTCTTTCCGAAGCGATATTATCCACGTTTTTGCCACAATAATAGGTAAGTTTTAAGATAAGACAATTAAGATAAAGGGTGTTTTTTTTTAGCGTGAAAACTATAAATTTAAATAAAACTAAAAAAAAATCACTTAATTGCCATGCTATTATTTTATTTGATTGAAAGTCAAATCATATGACCACCTCGACTACGTTTTACAAAGTGGTCAAAAGTTGGACTGACAGGATGTCCAACTTTGTACCAGTTTTTCAAGTAAGTCGCCCTGTACACCGAGAATAGCAATCACAATAGGTCTATTCAGCTACACAATATTAAGCGCTTAAAGGTGCATTGAGGTGCCCTAAAGTCCTTGAAGTGTATTCGGATATTGACCGAACATGACAGATAAAGAGAAAAATTGAGAAGTAACGAAACGAGGAGCGAATATTTCGTCCCTGCGCTCGAATGTACTCGAAGAATTTCTGCCGGCAAGAACGTATAAATTGGCAAGTGGAATCAGATTGCTAAAAGTATTGAAGAGTTTTTGATTCCATTTCAAATATTCAAAACGCATAAAAAATGGATGCAAGATATTTTGAACAAAATGCTGTGATGTGCGAATGTTCATCTAAAACATTTCTTTTTAACTTAAGAAAAAAAAAAAGAATCTGTTGGTTTTCATTATAATAGATCCATTCGCGTACACAATCTAAAGCGCTTTAAGGTGCTTTAAAGCACTCGAAGTGTATTCGCGTGCTGAGCGAACATGACAAATAAAGAGAACAATTTATAAGTAACGAGTAACTAGTATTTCCCCTTTATGCCTGAATGTGCTCGAAGAATTTCTGCCGGCATGAACGTAAAAACTGCCAAATGAGTGAAAAAGTTGTTGGTTCCATTTCAAAAAGTCAATAGACATAAAAAATAGATGCAAAGTATCTTGAAGAAAATGCTGTGATATGTGAATGTTCTCCCGAAACATTTCTTTTTAACTTAATTTAAATTTGTTAGTTTTCACACGACTTTAATTTGTTCATTATAATTTTTTTAATGACAGTTGGCTCGACTTGGCTCGAAATGGCTCGCTTTTCATTCGCGTACTTTTGCTTAGATTTTCCGCTCTATGAGAGTTTTTACTCTTGCTTGCGACTTTCATACAATTCTTTCAAGTATTATGTTAAAGAAATCGCATGGAGTAACGAGAGTTCCTTGTGGAGTAGCGAGAGTTCTCCATCGTCATCCTGTAGAGACGGACGAGTTTAGCAAGGACGCCGAGACTAGACATGGCTCTGTATAACTCGTCTTTATACACGCTATCATAGGCAACTTTGAAATCAATGAAGAGTTGGTGCGTATCGATTTTATAATCATCGGCTTTTTCTAATATCTGTTGTAGTGTGTATATTTGGTCAATGGTGGACTTTTCCAGCCTGAAAGCGCACAGATAAGGAGCTATCAGGTTGTTGACGATAGGTTGACGATCTCAATCAGCAAAAATGTATGTTTCCTGCCTGGGTGCACTTCTCATTAGTTTGTATGACAAGTTTCAACTTGCTCCTTCCATGTCAACCGTTAAAAAGTGGGCAGCTGAATTTAAACATTGTCACACGTCCCTCGAAGATGACCCACATGAAGGACGGCCAAAAACCGCAACCACACCCGAAACCATCGAAAAAGTGCATGAAATCGTGTTGGACGATAGGCGAGTGAAGGTGAGTGAGATAGCTGAGGCTGTGTGTATATCAGAAGAGAGGGTGCGAAACATCTTGCATAAGAACTTCGGGATGCGAAAGCTTTGCGCAAGATGGGTGCCGCATTTGCTGAATGCCGATCAAAAGCAAATGCGCAAACGATTTTTGCGGCAATCTTTGGACCGATTCAATAAGGATCCGACCTATTTTGTGCAGCGATTTGTCACCATGGATGAGACATGGGTCCACCACTACACGTCAGAAATGAAACAGCAGTGGGTGGAAGCCGGTAGTTCAGTGCTAAAGAAAGCGAAGTCGATCGCATCTGTCGGAAAGGTCATGGCCAGTGTGTTTTTGGATGTGAAAGGGATCCTGTTAATTGATTACATTGAGAAAGGCAGAACAATTATAGGCGAATATTACCCCAACCTTCTTGACCAGCTGAATGCCAAAATTCGCGAGAAGAGGCCTGGCTTGAAGAAGAAAAAAATCATCTTTCAACGGACAATGCACCTGTACACAAATGTGCGTTGGCGATGGGAAAACTGCGGGATTTGGTGTACGATTTGCTCGGCCATCCACCCTATTCACCTGATTTGGCACCCTCAGACTTCCATCTGTTCCCAAATTTTAAGAAATTTGTTTCTGGGAAGCGCCTCGCATCCAATGCAGGTTGAGAGGGCCGTAGATGAATATTTTCACAGCCTTCCAGACTCACTTCCGAGAAGGAATACTGATGTTGGAGAAACGATGGACTAAGTGTGTTGAAGTCAAGGGAGAATATGTAGAAAAATAAAATCATTTTTTAACTGAAAATCGCAGACTTTCATTGTCAGGCCGCGAACTTTTCACCTTGCCCTCGTATGTTATCATTTTCGCTCCTGCAGGCTTCTGTGCTGGCATTTTCTTTTTACCTTTTGCTAAAATATCATTCCTAAATAAAGTCTCCCACTCTCCTCGATCAGACGCTTCTCATGCTCCTTTTTTCTTCTTTCTGAGAATTCGATGCTCATAATTTCTCCTCTACTCGTAGAGCTCGTGAGCAGCTCTAGTTCTTCTCTGTAGAGTCGCTTTGTGCGTCTCTAGTTTTGCCACATGTGCTTGCCGGCATTCTTCATCAAGTACCCGAGAGAAACTCAGTACATCAGATGCGATTTCTCAGATGGCTTGTTAGCAACGTTGGCACTGGTCTTCCGCATTTACTGCTGGCGGCATAGGACTTAGATTGAGATTAAAAGAGACTCTGGCAGTTTCTTGCGATTGCAGTCGTTCGGCGTCAAACTTCCTCACAGTATTTCGTTGATTTCGCTCTATTCTGGATATCCGCACGTTGTCTCCTCGAAAGTCCGGACACCCAGAATACTGTAAGAGTGCCCTGCGCCGATCGCGATGTGATCGATTTGGTTGACGGTTTTTCGATCAAAAGAGAGCTATCCGACTTAAATCAATTCTGAAATTATGACAATCGATAATCCGTGGAAACAGCAGGTGTATAGGTGTTCTATCTTTCCCAAAACGTTATCACTACTGCACTATTCTGCACTTGCACTATCACGTATTTAGGTTAGGTTAGGTTAGGTGGGTTGTCGCCAGATTGCTTGGCGGCTCGCATGGGCCTGCGTGTACCCTTAGTTCTATGACACTTAGACTTGTCCGTTTGGTGTCGTTGAGCCCGTATCGAATAGAAATCTTGTCCAACCGGATCTGTTGCAGAATTTCACGATCATCGAGATGGGTATGTCTGCCTAGTAGATTTCGATGGAGCGTGCTGATGCCTGGACAGTAACACAGGAATTGTCTGGTGTACTCTTTAACGTTCGGATCGTCACAAACTCTGCAAACGTGATGCAAATTAATTATCTTCATCTTATCTGAGTGTTTGCTTAACATGGTATGTCCTGTCATAACTCTTGTGGCTATCGCTATAGAAGACCTGGTAAGGGCTAAGATTTTTTTTAGATTTACTGTTGTCTAACTTGTCTGTTTTCAGCTATGTTTTGCATTACATTTGTTATGATTTTACGTATGAAGTGGAAACCCTGACGAGAGAGGGGGAAGAGTGTTCTCTCACTAGAGCACTTCTTCCTGTTCCAGGCGGCAGCGGACGAATTCCCTAGACGGAATCAACGGTGGCGTCTATAGTTCCAGTTAGGTTGAACTTAATACTGAATACCTTGCGCGAGCTGCTTCGACGTATTCGGATCACAGGTCGGTAAGGAATTTCCAATGTTGGTCAGGACATTGGAATAGAGATGGTGGCGGAGGAGCCCTTAATGGGCCAACGGCAGCGCTCATACTCCCGTAGTGGACTACTGGCACCGGTGTACCCGGCCCCTCGTCCTAGGGGAATAATTAAGGAACTGGCCCTCCAGGTTGGGGGTTGTGCCGTCGGGGTAACTTCCCTACCACGTAAGAAATCTATGGTTCCGAAACAACCTAAAGCCTCGGATAAGGATGACTCAACTAATGACGACCCCAGCAAACGAAATAAGGAAAACGACCTTCGGATCTGTACGTGGAATGTTCTGTCCCTTTACAGACCACGTGCAGCCGAACAACTAGCAGAGGCCCTAGACTGCTATAAAGCAGATATTACCGCCATCCAGGAAGTGCGATGGGATGGGCCAGGCAAAAAGAGGATGAAAAACTGTGACATCTACTACGGTGATTGCTACAGAGGCAACAGGCAACGCTTATTCGGATGCGGATTTGTCATACGCGCCAGACTTAGGCAAGAAGTCTTAAGCTTCCGACACGTGAGCGAGCGTATTATGACTATCCGGATCAAGGCTAAATTCGCTAACATAAGCCTAATATGTGTTCATGCTCCCACGGAAGAAAAGGACCCTGCCACCAAAGAGTGTTTCTACGAGCTCCTCGACAAAACATACGAGCAATGTCCTAAATACGACGTTAAAATCGTATTGGGCGATTTTAACGCCAAAATAGGAAAGAAGGACTTCTTTGGTAGGGCAGTCGGTAAGCATAGCCTACACGATACCACGTCTGATAACGGACTAAGGCTAATTGATTTCGCTGTGGAGCGAAATGTCACCATAGCAAGCACATGGTTTCCTCATCTCGACATTCATAAGCAGACATGGCGGTCCAATGATCATGTAACGATCAACCAAATTGATCAAATTGCGATCGACGCAAGGCATGCCTCCAGTATTCTGGATATCCGGACCTTCCGAGCGGCCAACATAGACTCGGATCATTACCTTGTTGTAGCCAAGGTACAAATGCGGATATCCCAATCTGAGCAACAAAGAAGAATGACTGTGAGAAAATTTAACGTCGAAAAGCTACAATCGCAAGAGACCGCTGAACGCGTATCCCGAAATCTCTCAATCACCCCTATGCCGCCAGCATCAAGTGCTGAAGACCAGTGGCAACGCTGCCAACATGCCATCAGAAACGCCGCGACTGATGTGCTGGGTCTCGCTCGCCCACCACCGCGAAACCCCTGGTTTGACGAAGAATGCCGGCGAGTGCATGCAGGAAAACAAGAAGCATACAAAGCGGCGCTGCAAAGGAAAACGAGTGCTGCTCGAGAGCTCTACGAGCAAAAGAGACGGGTAGAACATCGGCTTCTCCAAAAGAAGAAGAAAGAGCATGAGAAGCGCGCGTTTGAGAATATCGAGAGTTTATACTCCAGGAACAATGTACGGAAGTTTTACCAAAAGGTAAAAAGAACGTGTCAGAGAAGCAATACCCGTACAGAAACCTGTAGAAAATGGAAACCTCGTAGTAGAATCACAGTCGGTGCTGAGAATGTGGAAAAACCACTTCTGCAGACTGTATAACGGCGACGAAGACCATCATCCCGCTGTCAGGCAGAATGAACCGTTCAACATAGACGATGATAGCCAAAATTTCCGTCCACCTGACCAAAACGAAGTGAGGATAGCAATATCCAAGCTAAAATCCAACAAGGCTGCTGGACCTGACGGCTTACCGGCCGAACTTTTCAAGGCAGCTGGGGATGAATTGGTAGAGTGCATACACCAACTCATCTCTAAGATTTGGTCAGACGAGTGTATGCCTGATGAATGGAATCTCAGCATCGTTTGCCCGATCCACAAGAAAGGAGACCCCCTCAACTGCGCCAATTATAGAGACATCAGTCTCCTCAACATAGTATACAAGATCTTTTCTGCGATATTGTGTGACCGCCTGAAACCTTTTATCAACAGCCTGATTGGACCCTATCAGTGCGGTTTCAGGCCAGGAAAGTCCGCCATCGATCAAATCTTCACACTTCGGCAGATCCTGGAGAAAACCCAAGAATTCCAAATCGGTACTCACCACCTCTTTATCGATTTTAAGGCCGCCTATGACAGCATCTATAGAGAAGAGCTTTATAGAGCCATGTCTAGTTTTGACATCCCTGCCAAACTTGTCCGTCTGTGCAGGCTGACGATGGAGAACGCTCGCTGCTCCATCAAGGTCGGCAATGACCTCACCGAGACGTTTGATGTCAAAAAAGGTTTTAGACAAGGTGACGCGCTGTCATGTGACTTCTTTAACATTGTACTTGAACGGATTGTGCGGGATTCACAAGCTAACACCGGAGGCACAATCTATTACAAGTCTGTACAACTGCTTGCATACGCCGATGATATAGACATTATCGGAAGAACTCAGCGGGCTGTCACCGGTGCGTTTGCAAGCATTGAAGCGGAAGCGGCCAAAATGGGTTTGGCGATAAACGAGGGCAAAACCAAGTATATGCTGTCAACAAGAAGGGAAAACCAACACCGACGAATTGGACAAAACGTCACAGTGGGCAGCTATAACTTCGAGGTAGTAAGGGACTTTGTCTACCTTGGCTCTGCTATCAACTCTGACAACAAGATCAGCGCAGAAATCAAGCGAAGAATAACTCTTGCCAATCGCTGTTTTTTTGGGCTTATAAGGCAATTCAACAGTAAAGCCCTATCTCGAACTACTAAGGAGACTCTGTATAAGACCCTGATCATCCCAGTCCTGCTTTACGGCGCTGAAACATGGACTTCATTAAAAGAGGATGAAGATATCATTGGTCGGTTCGAGAGAAAAATTCTTCGTAATATTTTCGGTCCCGTTTGCGTTGACGGGTTTTGGAGGAGAAGATTCAATCACGAACTATACGAGCTGTACATCGACATCGACCTAGTCAAAAAACTGCGTATTGGACGTCTGAGATGGCTAGGACATGTAGAGCGAATGGACACCAACGCTCCGGCCCGCAGAGTCTTCGAATCTAATCCCGAGGGACGACGCAGTAGAGGGAATTATCGCCGTAGGTGGCGCGCACAAGTTCAAGGTGACCTCGACCAACTTGGAGTGCGCAACTGGAGGCAATTAGCTAAAGACCGAGCTAAATGGAGAGGCTTATTGGTTGAGGCCCAGGTTCACCCCGAACTGTAGCGCCACCTAAGTAAGTAAGTAAGGAAACCTGAACTATTTTCTTCGATAATGATGCGCAGGGATCAGATCCTGTTCCGGCCAGCTCATTCGCTTTTTCATTCTCGCTAATGCCATTGTGGCCTGGTACCCAAATAATTTGGACGTTATTCTGCCTGCTTAGAGCCTCAAGTTCTGAGCGACAGAATGTGACTATTTTAGATGATATTTTAGTTGATGTCAAGGCCTTAATGGCTTCTTGGCTATCAACGTAAATGGAATGGAAAATGTTTGCTCCGGTACCATTGTCCATCTTTGACCCGTCCGTAGAAATGACTATTTCAGA
Source organism: Brachypalpus laphriformis (assembly GCA_945910035.1). Lineage (NCBI taxonomy): Eukaryota > Metazoa > Arthropoda > Insecta > Diptera > Syrphidae > Brachypalpus > Brachypalpus laphriformis. Next base: position 190,278,582 of record OX246753.1, on the reverse strand, counting down.
ATCACATATGACGGTATTTAAAAAAAAGAAAAAATATCTGGCGCAACAGCTCTTTATGCCTGAAACACAATACCACCTCGACCTCGGTTTTGCTTCCGTTACATCTCATCCACCTCGAGACCGCGTTGAATGTTTGTTTAAATTTTTTCCTTTGTTCCACAGCTGTTATATGTCAAAGCAAAGCAAAAGTTCAGCTCATCTCAACTTCTGCCTTGGGTTAGAGTGTCGTTACGTAGCATTACGTTTTTCTTTACGAATGGAAAACGTGAGGTCGAGGTGGAAGCGACATTGTGATAGGATACATTGATTTCCTATAGTTCATCTCATAGACGTCAGGCGAAGCCGAGGTCGAGGCACTATTGTGTTTCAGGCATTAAGTGCCAGGGCCTAGCTTCTAGCAACTACTCATGTTGTGTGCATTCTATTTTTCACACGAATGGAAGGGACCTGCAGTTTAGTGCCGTATCCGAACGGCGATTTGAGAAGCTTTTTCGTGACAACAATACTCTCGGATGTTTGTCAGACGCTCGCGAGAGGTGGGACTGTGAAAAAACTTTTTGATGTTTTCTGGGATTCGAACTTTGACGGTATTAGTTGCCCATTTATCCATAGTACATAGGTATCCTTACGAAGTGAGATCCATATAAGCGATCGCGTAATCAGCACATCGACAGTAAGTTTTCCAACTGGTGTTAGCGATTGTTGCGATTCCTTTCAGATGCCTCACTCCAAATATGTGTCACCGCAACGATATCATTGCACTGTGACTAACAAAGTTTCGTCATCCTCAAGTTGGTTGAACATGTCGTTAACAAAGTAAGTAGGATGCTGTGATTATTCCCTCACTTCTTCACAATATAAACTTCCACATTATACATCGTAATATCTGCTCGTGGATGTGATTTAATGCATACGTTCTGCCCCCAATATGAGTAAAAATTTTGTATGGGACTGTGGAGGATGGATACACTTTTCGTAAGTCCACGTTGGGGTCCTCTTTTCATGCAGTTGAAGTGACTGTAGTGTGTCATCACAAAGCCAAGTTTTAAGTCACAAGGAATTTCGTGTAGTGAATGCTTCCCGTATTACGTTACTTCTGCTTTACCCCCAACAACCCAATCCATACCTGAAGTTCCGCGACAGTAACTTCTGCTTTGTAATGTAATATGGCTGTATAAGTTGCCCATATGACTAATATCATCTTTGTCCAGTAGTTCCATGTTTTTGTTGTAAGCCACAAAATTAAAATTTTTGAGAAATTTGATAAGGACTAGGGTCGCTCTTGAAATGTAGGTCATGTGCCATTCTTTAAGATACGTGCCTGCAAGAATCCACTATAATGTGAAGGCACTATCCCAAGCCAACCTGTCATCCAGTGCAGTATGTATCTGTTTTGAACTTTTGATCTCTGCTTTGTCTTCACAACACATGTGAGCTGTGCATAAACATTTAACATGCGGTATTACATTATAATTGAAACAAATAAATAAATTTTTTTTTTAAATTGCTCTTTGTTTCTCTTTCTTTCCTTTGTTTATTTCCTTTTTGTTTTTATTTTCCAGAAAAACATTCAGCAAGTTTATGTTCTACTCAGCCTTACTGGCGACCGGTCTATCACTGTGGAAGCCAATCGTGAATGCCTTTGTGTTGATGGGTTTATCGGTGCCCACTATGGTCATGTTGTACAGAGAACTACAGTGGTGAGTATTTAATAACATTACAACAACAAAAGAATACGATTACAGGTCGTTTGCTTCGCAATTAAATGCGGCAAGGTGTTAATTTTTCGAGTCATTTAGGGGGTGCATTGTTAATAAATTACAACAAAGCGATTGTAAATTATTTACCTATTCGATTTGAATTTTCGGGTACACGCTTATCAGGTGGAATACTTAGAACAATCTAGGAGAAGATAACAAATTTGGTATCTGCGTTCAAAGTGCTAAAATGTTGATAGCCTGCACCAGAGATTTGGGCAACAAAGCACTTCAAATGTCGCATTTGTTGCTTAATTAGAAGACCCAAGGTTATAGCGCGTTTAATGACACGTTTCAAGGTTGGAGTGGGAAAGAGCTAGCGCATTAGCTAAGCTAAGCAGTGTTCGTGTGTGTCCGTCGTGACAGTTTTTAATTGTTTTATATTTGCATAGTTTTGATGAGCTATAGGGGAAATGGGTACGGCTTTGTAGTTGTCACTTAAGTACAGGTCGGCAATAATAGTCGTGCTTTATACAAATTAGTCTGAATTAGGTTAACCATGCAATAGGGCGTGTGTAGTAATTTTCTTGTTATCTTTGTCACCTATGTACGAGTATATTTATCCTGATTGTATTCTTAAATCAAATCGTGTGAACTTGTTTTTAAAAGTATGCTTTGGTTGTTGCTTTTTACGAAGTATAGAAGATTGGGTACAGGGATACTATACTATGCTAGGGCCTTGTACGTACTGCGACCTATAAGATTTATTGTTATAGCCCGGTGTTGAGCCGAAAATTAGGTTAAAGCTCTTGATAAAACTCAACATAGTTCTAGGTTCAATGTTCCGAATGTCTGTTCTCTGAGCTGGTGCTACCATTTTCCAATTTGAAACCATCTGTATACTAAATTAGAGATTGGCAATGATACAAGACACACCAGAGGCACAATCTACCAAACGGCCGTACAATTGCTTGCATATGCCGATGATATTGATATTATTGGAAGAACTCGGCGGGCTGTCATCGGTGCGTTTGCAAGCACTGAAACAGAAGCGGCAAAAATGGGTATAGCGATAAACGAGGCAAAACCAAGTGTATGCTATCAACAAGCAGTGACAATCAAAACCGACGAATTGGACAGAACATCACAGTGGGCAGCTACAGCTTCGAGGTAGTAAGGGACCTTGTCTACCTCGGCTCTGCTATTAACTCTGACAATAGGCGTGTTCTGGTGAGACGTGTGTCGCTACTCGGTAAAGTAAAATCTAGCACGAAGTACAACAACAACAAATGACTGGCAACTACTTTAGCTTTTATGTTCAGTCGAAAGTGAGTTGGGATGTATAGTTTGTAGCACTCAATTTCAGAGGGCGCTGGAAATATTTTTTTCTACAGCACGAATATTTTGTCAGGCAGATAGCGAGCAGGTGCACAAATCTTCAAATATTAAAAAAGATTTAAAGTCCAGATTGACTGGGGATCGTTTTGATGAGAAGCTTTTACTTTGCTTCGCATAATTCTCACCAAAACACGCCTAATGACCAGTGCAGAAATTAAGCGAAGAATAACCCTTGCCAAACGCTTTTTTTGGGCTAATCTTCTTCTTCTTATTTCGGCGAGGCTATGATCCGAAAACAATGGAACAAAACCTTCCCACATTCTGATGCTTATACTTTCGATTGCATCTGTGGTTGATTTAAACGCACTGATCATCAGATAGCTGTATTATTTTTCCCAGATCTTCATGATGTGTGACATCAGCTTGATCGAACGGTAGTTATCACTGTTTTTTCTGCTAATAAGGCAATTTAATATTAAAGCTCTATCTCGAACAACTAAGGAGGTTACATGAGACCCTGATCATCCCTGTCTTACTAACGGCGCTGGAAGATGGACATTATTGAAGGGGAATGAATATATTCTCCGTCACTTCGAGAGAAAAATTCTTCGCAATATATACGAGTTGCGACCTAGTCAAAAAACCGATATTTTGTGAGGTCAAATAGGCGAACCCCACAGGCGGAGCAGTAGAAATGCGGTGAAGTGGGAGTGTTGTGATCCCTTATTTTCGGATCATAACCTCGCTGATAAAAGGAAGAAGAAGAAGACCTAGTCAAAAAAACTGCGTATTGGACGTTTGAGAACGCTAGGACATCAACGCTCTGGCCCGCAGAGTCTTCGAATCTAACCCAGAGAAACGATGCAATAGAGAGCCTCCTCGCCGTAGGTTTTTTTTTTTTCTTTTGCCGAGAGCATATGAAAAATCTTCTAAAGACACCATAAGGCCCGACCGCGCGTGCTTATGGTAGAGTGCAATTTTTACTCACTAAAAAAACACCTCTCTTCAAAATGAATACTAGAACTAAGCCGATGCATATCCAGCAGTTTTATTTTCGCTTACGAGACTAGTGATTTTTGGAAAAAGATGTTCGTATGTAGATAAAAATAAATGAAGCACTTTAGACAGGTTAAATTCCAATTAAAAGTTCCTGCGTTTTTCACAACCAGCATATACTATGACGCGAGGTCAAATGGTTTTGTCCTTTGCAGGCGACGAATCGAATTGTTCGCGTCAAGTAGTTGCATGATGGTACAGTTACAATGACCGAATACGATCTTTGTGTTTACGCACAAATTTTGTTATCTCTTCGACGACGCTGGGAATTCCCATATCCCGATGAATATCTTCCTTACGTACCTACATACCACGGGGCGTTAACGATCGTTCTAAGAACTTTATTTTCAAAAGTTTGTATGATGTTTCTATTGCTTTTCTTGGTACAACCCCATAGTTGTATACCATACGTCCACACTGGCTTTAGCACTTGCTTATAGATAAGCAGCTTGTTATGTAGGCTCAACGTCGAATGTTTTCCGAGTAGCCAGTGCATTTGTCGGTATTTGTTTTCGAGCTCTTCGCGTTTCTTTTTTACGTGCGATTTCCATTTAAGCTTAACATCTAGAGTCATTCCTAGATATTTTGCTTCGTTCGCGTATGGTATTTGAACCGGGTTTAGATATACAGGCAATCTATCCACTTTTTTGTAGGTAAAGTTGACGTAAGTAGATTTGCTTTCGTTCAGCACAATGCGCCAAGAATTCGTCCAAGCGTGGACTTTATTAGTAGCGTGTTGCAGCTTTCCGGTTGCTGCTTCAATAGTATCGCCCATTGTCAATATCGCCGTATCGTCCGCACGCGTGTAGAGTACATATAAAAGTGGGTCAAGGACACTTCCTTGTGGGACTCCGGTCCCAATCTCCTTGAAGTCAGAGTAATCATTTCCGTGCTTAACACGAAAGAGTCTTTCAGTGAGGTACGATCGCAAGATTAGAAAGAGTTGCAGTGGCAGTAGTAGTCGCAATTTATACTCCAAGCCTTCGTGCCAAACCTTATCGAAAGCTTGTGAGACGTCAAGAAATACACCACAACAAATCTTTTTTTCTTCGAGAGCTTTCTCAATCATGTCAGTTATTTTGTGGACTTGGTCGATTGTAGAATGTTTGATTCTAAATCCAAACTGATGGTCAATGAGACGTCTATCGTCGATTACTGGTTGTAGACGTTTAGAAAGTAGTTTTTCGATTATTTTTAAAATAACCGGCAATAGGGAAAGAGGCCTATATGATTTTTTCTCATACAGAGGCTGGCCTGGTTTCGGGACCATTATAGTCTCGGCGACTTTCCATTGTCTCGGAATGTAGAGCAATCTCAACGAACCGTTGATCAAAAATAGCAGTTTGATAAGAACTTTATTCGGCAATTCCTTGACTACCTGCACTGTTATCAAGTCGTAACCCGGTTCTTTTTTCGTCTTTAAATTTGTAATCACTTCCCTCAGTTCAATCAATGCAACTTTTTTTACTTTAAAGTTGTCAGATGTCGTGACTGGGGAGTCGGGCGTTAACGAAGGGCCGTCGAACGGCTTAAACGTTTCTTCTAAGTGCAAAGCAAAAAGTTCTGCCTTTTCTTTGTCGCTCTTGGCCCAGTTTCCATCGTTTTTGCGAATTGGTGGCGCTTGCATTTAAAGTTCCCGGATGCCTTTTAGCGCTTTCCAAAGCGAATAGGCATCCGGAGAGATTTTCAAGGTAGGTCGCTATCTTTTTGTTTTTAAATTCCCGAATACTATCTCTGAGACAATTGCATAGTCGGTTGACGATCGATTTATGCTGCGGTGCACGAGTGATTTGCCATTTCTTTCGTGCTTTTCGTTTCTCCCTCACCAGTTCAACGACTTCTCTGGGATACTTTTCGTTCCGGTTAATCTTATATCTTCTAGAAGGAGTGTTTCTCCATGCAGCTCTTTGGATTGCTTCCACGAAACGATCAACTTCGTCCTCTAGTTGACAAGGTGTTAAAGTGATACATTTAAGGCGATATTTGTTTCGCAATCACTTCTAAAGCCCTCCCAGTTTGTTCTATTGCTAGTAAGTCTTGGAGGTCCTTTTTTCTTGATCAAAGCTTCTCCAAGTAATAAAATTACCAGAGAGTGGTCAGAAGAGAGATCAAAACTTGACTGTAATAGACTTCTCGTAAATGCTTTTTGTAACGAAAAAATCGATAAGTTCGGGAATTTTTCCTGAGTCCGAAAAATTCACCTCGCCGTAGCTGAAGCGCACAAGTTCAAGGGGACCTCAAGCAACTTGGAATATGCAACTGGAGGCAAGTGGATAAATGGAGAGGCTTGTTGGTTGAGGCCCAGATTAATCTCAAACTGTAGTGCCACTAAAGTAAGTAAGTAACCAAACCTAAGTTGTAGGCTATTGCCAAAACCAACCGCAATTCTATACCATTTTATTTTGGCGCCTACTTCTTTGACTAGAAATAATCATAAACGTCTCTTTTACACCCAATTTCAACTAAGAAACCTCACGCACAGACTGAATCAAGTAAATTAATACATCATTGTGTAAATGGCATAACACTTAGATACACCCGATAAATTCCATTTTATGCAACATTATCACTACATGCTCTGCTCTAGTGCCCCACCATTAATTAACTAAATAGACTCGATTGGAAATGTATCTAAATCGATCAATTACCATTCATAGCATTTGTTGCTCTGCAAGCTTAATTTTCTCAATCACTCACGTGGACTGCCACTTTGAAAAGAGGGTCATAACCTTAGCCAGTCGGACTGTGCAAAGCGTCTAAATTTAATTTTATCTATTTTCGATAGAAATCATTAGTTCGTGGTCAAAGGTGGGTTGCTATTTTATGGATTTCACTTGTAACACTGTCGACAAACATAAAACATATTTGTGTGACAGGTATAACACCCGTATTTATTATCAGCAGTCTTTTGGCCCAACGGAAAATAGATAAAGCTTTTGTGAAATTGATCGGCACGAAAAGAAGACGAATTGCCGCTGGTATTTATTTAATCGATTAGGGAAAACTCCCAACTAAGTCGGGCCCACTCTATCAAAATGGGTGCACAAGTTTTGATAGGTTTATTGGCTTTTTTTTGAGATTTCAGAATTGAGTAAACATGTGTGTAGTTGATAAGTGTACAATATCAGGGAATTTATGTAGATATGACGAAAAGAATTTGTGAAATATAGCAAGTGTGATGAAATATGTATTGTATATAGGTAAAGGGATTTGGGTAACTTAATTGAAATCAGATGTCTTAATGCGACACTAAAGAATTGATGGCGCATTTTTGCGATTATTTGAATAGAGAAGTATGACATACGCTGAACCCTCTACATACGCGAACTCAATAAATGCGAATTCTCGTATACGCATCATTTGTTCCACAGTTGTTAACTGTTAAACGCGAGCAAAAGTATTTCGAAGTGTAGATGCATGGCCTACATTCAAACAACGCCTACAGTACACAGCTGACATGCTAGCGAAGGTAACCGCTGTCCTGGCAAGGATGATGCCGAGTATTGGTGGACCGCGATATAGAAAAAGACTGCTGCTAGCAAACGCCGCGTCGTCAATAATGACGTATGGGTCGCAAATACGGGCCACCACTATGGAAACAAAAATATATAGAACAGTGGATGCAGTGTACCGAATCAGTGCTCTGAGGGTAAGTAGCGATTTCCGAATGACGTCCTATGAAGCAGCGTTAGTTGTGGCTGGTATGGTGCCAATCGACCTACTAGCACAAGTAGTGTAAGAGAAGTATTTCTCCAGCAGATCAACGGTGACATTAAGAACAACGCCACTCGATAGCCAAACTCCACCAAGAACGAACAGTTTACGAAAATTGCAATGTTGGATTTGATTGCTCTGGACAAGGACGCTGGGCGCATACGTATAAAATGATATCCAACACCAAGATTTAAACTTTTATGCGACGCAGATTCTTACAGGATACGGATGCCTTGGGCATGTCTTACAGACATGTACAGACTTGGACACGACGACAACTCAGATTGTCCAACCTGCCCGGCAACAGTTGAAGACGCTGGACATTATCATGTTCTACTGCCTGCGGCATGAAGTAGAAAGGTATCCACTGGCACAGAGACTGGGGGAAGTTTTAACCTCAGATAACATGATTAATCAGATGAATAGCTCGGAAGATAATTGCAACGCGCGCCGTCAGTGACATAGTGGCGATCACTATGATGAAGCAGCGGCAAGGGGAGTGACAACGGAGTGCATTGCAGGAGCATGCAATCGCAAATATAACCGGATAAGCAAAGGTATTCTGAGAAAGAAGAGCCGTATATAAAACAATTACGAGTAATGTATACCCTTGAGAGCTGGCCATCCCTGTAAGTAATACCTAATGGCAGTCCCGCGGGGAGAGTGATTGTAATTTGCAAGGTGTGGGTTAGTACGTAGGCGTACTCCTGGCATCGTTAATTCAAATTTTCGAATCGTGCATCCTAGTGGCCTACTGATGCGGGCGCTAGTAAAATTCGTCTTATTGTCGAAGAAGTAGGCTCCTTCCAAGTGCAATATTTTTACGAGCGCAGAGGGCCTGGTACGTACAAAGGGGGTGTAGTATAGTTTCCTCCTCTTCCTCGTCCATACAGCTTCGACAGAAGTCTTTTGCAAGGAAACCTAGCCTAATAAGTAGCATGCCTTCCAATGATGCAGTGCCCCGTAATGACAGCTAATATAGTTGTAATGAGCGCTCTTTTCTGCCTAATAAAGCAATTCGAGCGCGTTTTTTATTGAGCTTAGGCCAGATCTGCCATCCGTAATGAGGCACGTAGTGCAGTCTGCCTATCTGCGGTTGGTTACGTTGATAGTATTGAGCTTAAACAGTTATTTCACTGTAGCGAGAGCCATCTGATATTCACCTTATTCGATGAAATTGGTAGGCTAGTGCCCTGCCTGGCGAGTTCATCGTCCATGCAATTCCCTGCAATGTCTCTGTATCCCGGCACCCAAATGAGGTGAATATTGAATCGTTTAGCCACCCAGTTAGGAGACAGGCGACAATTTAGGGCAGTTTTTAGATTGGAGGTGACGAATTCCAGGGATTTGATCGCGGCTTGACTGTCAGTAAAAAAGGCGATATCCGGATTAGATATCATATTGTACTTTAGCCATGACAAGGCTTCTTTTATCGCCATAGTCTCTGCCTGACAAATTAAATAGTAACAATTTCCATGCTACAAGGTTTGGGGGAACTAATAAATATAAAGTTCTAAAACAATCGCGAAAGCCACTTAGTTTATGAAAACAAAATACATTGGGCGCAGAGCCCTTAAAGGGCCTAACTTCTCGCAACCACCATTCGTGTTATGCGTCTCATATGGAACGAATGGAAGTTTATTAAAGGTATTTCTACAAACCTATTTCTTGTACTTGCTGAGGGCATCAATAACCCATTCCCTAACTGGGAGGGAGGTACAAGGAGGTTATTATAAGTATTCTGCTCTGACACTAGTAAATGGCCGATCGTGCTCGAACAATTGTCTAAGAGGACGGATCTGGTCTGGTTCAACTTGATTTGTGGGATGCAGAACCACTTTAATTGATATAATGCGCAGGCGTTTGCATAGTACGAGTATGTGTACATATGCCTACCTTTGCAAGGCGAAGACCTTAATTAATAACAGGAATACTTTAAATTAGGATGCCGTGGCGCAAGTGGTTAGTTTGTCGGACCACTGTGCATGTGGTTCCAAGTTAGAATTCCAGAAAACACTAACAAGTTTTTTCACGGTCCCACCTTTCGCGAACGTCTGACAAACATCCGAGAGTATTGTTGTCACGAGAAAGCTTCTCAAAACAAATTGCCCTTCGGATACGGCACCAAACTGTAGGTCTCTTCCATTCGTCTGAAAAATATAACGCACACAATATGAGTGGTTGTGAGAAGCTAGGCCCAGGCACTTAAAAAGCTGTTGCGCCAAATATTTATTTATTTATTTGTAATACTTTAAATGAAAAATAAATCTTTTCAAGTCTATAGCAAAAACTTGTATGTATCTGTTCTTTGGGCTTGCTCAAGACTGCTGTTGTATATTAGAAAAGTTTCGAAGATAGAACAACGAGGAAAAAAGATACATATTGAATGTTTAACAATGAAATTTATTTGTTATCGATTACCCAACCACTGCGTGCTGCGACCAAAATCCAAGTAAACGAGAATTACTCTTGATAGATTGCATCTGCAGTTACACACACTATCGCAAACTTACACCTACGCCACTGGTATCAAGGTGATAAAAATCGAAGAAAGGGCAAGCTCGTTGGGCTAATACAACAAAAGGCAGATGTACATATAAACTTATACCGACAATCCAAGACTGGATAAGTCGAAAGCATGGAGACTGCAACTACCATCTAACGCAGTTCCTGTCTGGCCACGGTGGCTACCGCAAATATCTACACCGATTTGGACATGACAACTCACCATCCTGCCCGGAATGCCCAGGTGAAGATGAAGATACGGAGCACGCAGTGTTTTACTGCACACGTTTCACGGCATGGAGAATTACTCTGCCAAGTCCGTCACTACTCCTCGACCATATGTTACAGTCGGAAGAGAATTGGATGGCAATATGTTCCTTCGTAACAACTCTACAAAAAGAGCTGCGGAGAATAGAAGAGCTAAGAAGAGCAGCTGAAGCAGCGGAAGAAGCTGACACAAGAAGCATAGCATAAATTGCTAACCAGCCCCGCGAAGTAATACCTAACGGCAGTCCCGCGGGGAGAGTGGTTGAAGTGTGTAGGGTGTATGTTTAGTACGTAGGCGTATTCCTGAAATCGATTACTCAGGTTTGCGAATCGTGCATGCTATTTAGTAGCACTCGGGCTATTGGTATTTATGAAGATTACACATCCCTGGCGCAATCCAAAAAAAAAAAAAAACCTACGCAATGCAGCTGCGTCTGCGTGTGCATCGCGTGATATTGCATTGAGTGCAGTTGTTGGTAGGATGCAACGGCAGGAAAGTGGTTCGATGCAAGTAAGTACAGTGGGTCAAATATGATTTGGTACAAAAAATGAATAAATGCATTGACTCAAAAAAGTTTACGTTAACAATATTAATATTGTACAAAATTTGAAATTAACAAAAATAAGCAAAAGGAAAACAATTAATTAAATTTGAATATAGTGAATTATTTTCAAACATTCGAAGAAGAAAGATTCGATGGAAGCACACCGCGCGACGCACAATCGGCTGGATTCGAGTCCGATGAAATATGATGCCAGGAATGCCGTGGAAATGTTTCGAGGATTGCTGCTGTGCGGTTGGCCACGAAAGTTGTCCAGCGACGAGGTGGTGAAGACAGCCAGTGTAGTACAATCTCCGAGTCACACCATGCCAAGGTTCGTGAGATCTTGGTAGCCATTGATGACTTCACGAGGTTCAGCAACCGAGTTAACAGCAAAGCACCACACAGCTCCAACCGTGGGATGGAAATTGGTTTGTTTGGTGCGACTTTTGTCTTGGCTGCAATTATGGTGGTCCTAAATTCTCCTTTAGCAATTCTGCAACGACTGTAATACAACTACAGCATAAGCGAGTGATGATGCATCCGAAAATCCATGAAGTTCGATATCTACTGTCGATGAAAATACATTTCTGGGAACTCGTACCCGTTTTAGGGATGGAAGCTCTTGTCGATAATTACCCCATCGTTCAGCGAGATGGAAGGGAAGTGGATCATCCCACCCTAGTTGCAGTTCCGAAGACCACAGTTCTTGAAAAAGGATTTTAAACAATATTGTGGACGGGGCTAGCAATCCTAAAGGGTCGAATATGCGCGATACTTCCGACAGCAGGGTTCTTCTGGTCAATGATGTAGATGGAAGTGATTTGGACATACAGTAGGAAAACTCATCTCTAACTGGATTCCAGTACATACCGAGTACTTTTATTAAAGAACGCGATCGTTCAGTGTCAAAGATTGAAAACTCGCAATCTTCTTTTGGCAAACGAGAAAGAAGTGGCCAACAATTTGAACTCCATTTTCGTAGCTGAAGCTTAGCCACCGATAGAAGGTTTACTAGCTCAGACTGCAAATCAATTAGCGATTGAATTGAGTTTGATCCCGTCATAACGTCATCAACATAGACGTCATTAAAAAGGACCCGAGAAGCATTTGGGTATTCTGATTTGTAGTCAAGAGCTAGCTGCTTTAATACGCGAACTGCCAAGAACGGTGCGGACGCGGTGCCGTAGGTGACGGTAAATAATTGAAAATGTTGTAGTTCTTCAGCAGGATTCTTACGCCAAACAATACGCTGGAAGTCAGTATGCAACTCGTCAACCCAAATTTGCCGAAACATTTTTACCACATCAGCGGTGAAAACATAGTGATGTTCGCGAAAGCGCAAGCACACACCGATCAAATCCCTTTGAATTGGAGGACCTACTAACAAAGCGCTATTCAACGACTGTCCACACGAATCTTTCACTGAACCATCAAAAACGACACGCAGTTTAGTTGATGAGCTGTCTGGTTTTAAGACTGCGTGATGTGGAAGGTAAAAGTGTTTACCCGATTTCATCGGGGGGAATCTGTCTCATGTGACTAAGTTGAATATATTCCTGCATAAAGTCCGAATACAACCGATGTAACTCAGGATTAGTTCGAAAACGACGATCCATGGAATATAAGCGAGAAATTGCCGACCGAAAGATGGGTGCGGTGTTTTAAAAGGAAGCTGTACAACGTATTTCCCATCTGATGCGCGATTAAACGTTTCTTGAAAATGATGCTCACCTTGGTCGTTGAAAAAGCATTCATCTTTAATAGGAGTCACTTCCTCCAGCTCCCAAAACCTTTGCAACAACACATCACAGAGTAAAAGTATCAGTCGCGGTATTATCGAAAACCTCTCCTGTGACAACCCAACCAAAGGAAGTGTTTTGAGCGATTGGAATACCTTCAGGACCATGGACTTGTTCTCCCTTCAAAATGCACCAAAGTTTATCAGCACCAATTAGTACATCAACAGGCGAAGCCAGATTAAAACTTGGGTCTGCAAGATCTAGACTTTTGATATGTGGCCACAAAGAGACATCTAATGATTGGGATGGAAGATTTGAGGTTAGTTTACTCAAGATAAACGCATCCACAAACAAACGAGTTAAGTTGAGCCGTGAGCAAAGTTCTAAGGAAATACACCCTTTTGTATAGCCTGCTTCCGTAGACGATAAACCGAGAATTGGAATCCGAGCATGAGTACGAGAATACCCTAGTCTTTGGGTGAATGATTCGACGACGAATGATGATTGGGATCCGGAATCTAGCAAGACACGACAGTTAATGAAATTCCCCTGGATATCTTGAACTTTTGCTAACACAGTAGGGAGTATGGTTTGTTTTCGACGATTAGGTTCAACCGAGTGGTTATGTACTAGTGGACAAGCATCGTTCAAAGAAGAAGAAGTTTGAAGTTGGTGCGAACTTAAGGAAGAGTTAGGATTGGACAATGGCCTTGTGTGTGAAGACGACGGTGATAAAGTATGGTGTGAATCTTCCGGATGGACTAATGAATGATGGCGGGATTTACAAACGCGACAACGAAATGTAGATCGGCATTTGTTCGACGAATGCCCTAAACGAAGACAGTTGAAGCAAAGCGAATTTGCTTTCACGAAATTCCGACGCGATTCAATGTCTAAAGCCACGAATTAGGAACACTGGGCTACTAAATGCTCATTTTTACATTTGGGGCACTGTGGTTTTGAAATAGATTCTTCTGCTACATGGGATCGAATTGTCACTGATGGTTTTAAACGCGATATAGCAGACCGATTAACCGATCGACACGATTCTAAAGCATCGCAACGTGATTGCAAGAAGTCTAAAAGTTAATTTATTGTGCAATCATCCCGAGACCCAACGTCTTCTGCCCATGCTTGCTTTGTGTCATGATCAAGTTTATTCAACAGTATAAAAATTAACCAAGGATCGCGACCATTTTGATCAAGGGCATTAAGTCCGCGCACGACTTCATCTGCACCGTCAGTGATTTTGCGTAGTATTTGGACATTACTGACGCTTATTGCAGGAAGCGATAAAAAGTTTTCAAGGAATGAACGCACGATTAAATGCACCCGATCATAACGCTTTTCTAACCGATCCCAAGCTTCGACATAATTAGTCTCGGAAATGGTCATGTGTTTAATAAGGCTAGCCGCATCATCTCTAAGGAATGATTTTAGGTAGTGAAACTTCTGTATGGTAGAAAGATCACTATTACTATCTACCGAGCCCAAATAAAGATCACGAAACGACGGCCAATCTTTATTTTTTTTTGGTAGATTAATAGATGACGCAGTTTTTGTTGAAGACTTCAGTTTCTCTAGGAATGTAGACTGTTGGCTAGCTAACTGTTCAACAACCGAAACATCTACATCGTTTTGTATCACGCTTTTCCGTTCACGAGTGGCTTTAACGAGTTTGGAATGAGCCATGAAGAATTTAGTCTCGTATTCACCGAACTCTGCTTCAAGATCATTGGATTCAGTTTCCGGCACTTGCTGTAAAAGGTCATAGTGCAAAGACGAAAACTCTGACCATGTTTCCTCTAATTTGCTCAGACGAATCTCTAGCATTTCTAGAGTTGTGGACGATTCAATTGTCTCCGCGAAAACTGCTGCGCGAGTAAAGCGGCCTTTCGAATTTCCGCGTTTTAATTTCAATCCGTTCATTATTAACAAAAACCGATGGAATTAAATAATAACAATAATTAACAGGAAAATTCTGTGTAAAATGTTCGAGTTTATCGTTTTTCCCTTACAATTTTATAAAGGGTTCAGTATAAGACTAAGGGAATACACGTGCAACTAATTATTTGTCTTTGATTCACTAGTTTTATTCACAGGTAGAATTTTCAATTGTTATTATTTATCTAGAACACGATTGTCTGTATTTCATTTAATTTAAATTCGGCTAAGGAAGGACCAAATTTTATGTTGTATATTAGAAAAATTTCGAAGATAGAACAACGAGGAAAAAAGATACACATTAAATGTTTAACAATGAAATTTATTTGTTATCGATTACCCAACCACTGCGTGCTGCGACCAAAATCCAAGTGAACGAGAATTACTCTTGGTGGATTGCATCTGCATTTACACACACTATCGCAAACTTACACCTACGCAATGCAACTGCGTCTGCGTGTGCATCGCGTGATATTGCATTGAGTGCAGTTGTTGGTAGGATGCAACCGCAGGAAAGTGGTTCGATGCAAGTAAGTACAGTGGGCCAAATATGATTTGGTACAAAAAATGAATAAATGCATTGACTCAAAAAGGTTTACGTTAACAATATTAATACTGTACAAAATTTGAAATTAACAAAAATAAGCAAAAGGAAAACAATTAATTAAATTTGAATATAGTGAATTATTTTCAAACAACTGCTTTGTAGAAAATTGGTTTCAAGGCGAAAAATAATTGATCGTAAGTCTGTTTGGGGAAAGGATAAACAGACGCCTGTACAAACGGATGGAAAAAGAATGCCTCAACGCTCTTGAATAGCCTACCGCTCACAGAAAAATCTCACTTAGCTTCTTTTTTTTTTTTATAATTTGCGCGCACTAAAAGGGCTATGAATACCTTTAACATGTTTACACACAGTGAGGGCGTTGGAAAGTGTAGATAGAGAGAGAAAGATTTCGGTGTAGTGGTTCTTAAAGCTCAGTTGTTTTATGCTTCAGAGATTCTCCGGGGGTGGCGTCCAGATAACTGGGGAGATTTTTGTTATTTTTTGTCTTTTGCTTCTGATTCACAGTACTTTTTTCCCGATAACCAATGTCAAGGGCAAATCACCATCAACAGAGCGAACAACTTTTTCCAGCCGCATGACCAAGCTACTGCCAGTGTTATGCCTTCGCAGTAGTGTTCACACAAGCTTTCGCAAATGATCGGACTGACTTTGTATATTTTATGAGAAATAAAGAAATGCTTGCTGATATCAGGATTTGAACCATGAACCATTAGCGTGGCAATTGACGACGTTACCACTACACCATTGCCACCCCCAAATCAGAGCGTCTAAAGCAACGAGACTCCGTATACTTTCCAGGCAAGATCCATAATACACAATCACTGATATTTTTCATTTTTTTTTAATAAGCTTCCGACCCATGGAGATTCTTTGTCTGAGAAACAGCATTCTCCCATCCTTGTCGATCTCGGGCACGCTGCTTCCAGTAACGCAGACCAAGTTTACTGGCATCCGTGATTACGAGGTCTTTATATTAGAGGCTCGGTGGTTTCCGTTGTTTCAAACCTGGGGGCTGTGATTCGAAGATTCCTTTTTGCCGGAGCATTGTTGTCCATTCGCTCGATGTGGCCGAGCCAATGTAGTCTATGAATCTTAGCTTTTTGAACTAAATCCATATTTTGGTACAGCTCATAGAGTTCGCGGTTCTATCTCCTCCTCCATTCGCCCTCCTCGCACACGGAAGCTAATATCCGACGAAGTGTTTTTCTCTCGAAAGAGTTCGGCGCCATATAGCAAAATTGGTAAGATTAGCTTTCTGTACGGCATTCATTTATTCCGATGTTAAGGGTTTTGAGCCCATATGTTTTGCTAAACTGAAGTAGCAGCGATTTCCTAAGGTAATTGAAATTTTTGAGTACTTCAAAGGTAAAGTCATCAACATTGCCATTCTGTCCTACTTTTCGGACAAATAGATTTTTGTTGGTAACATATACTTGGATTTGTCCTCATTTACTTCAAGACCAACTCGTCTCGTTTGACCTTCAATTGCGGTAAATGTATCGATGATGGTACGCTGAGATCTCCCGATGATGTCAATATCATTTGCGTACTCCAGCAACTGGACGGACTTTTGGAAAATAGTACCTTCCGCGTTAACACTCGCTCCGCGCACTATCTGTTGCAGGAGGGGATTGAAGAAATCACATGACAGTGCGTCTCTTTGCCGATCCGGTCCAAGTTCGGAATACTCGTAGTTGGGATTTGCTATTTTCAAATTGCACAGAGTACCGCGTGTTTTCCAGCGTCATGCGACACAGCTGCATCAGTTTTGACGGGATCCCGAAAGAACTTAATACGTTTTCACAGTACGTTGGATAGGATCTTGTATACGATATTTAGCAGGGATATGTCTTGGTAATTCCTGCAAGACATGGGATCGCCTTTTTTTAAGATGGGGCATATAGAGCTGATACTTCAGTCATTAGGCATGCTTTCATTCACTCATACTTGGGCGATAACTTAGCGCATACACCCAACCAAGTCAACTCCTCCGTAATTTAAAAGCTCTAAGGGACGGCGACCAGAGTCAGCGGCTTTATTGCTTTTCAACTTTCTAATAGCTGCGCCAACCTTTTCTAAACTGGATGGAAGTACTATCTCTTCATTGACTGGACGTGATTTTTCTACTCGCCCTATCACTCTGTCTATTTGATGTCCGGTAAACAGCTACTGGAAATGCTACTTTAACACATCTACAATTCGCCACGCTTCGGTAACCAGGTGACCCTCGCTGTTTCGAAGAGCCCGCGTTCCGGATTTAAAGGCAGCTAGCTTTAAAAAGCAGAGCTTAACGCCAAGTTATAAATGTACCACGTCAAACAAAGCTTTTTGTCTAATGCATGAACACTCCACATAATAAACCTAAACTCCAAAAAGGAAAACATAAACCGTAGCTATTTAACCTAGTCTAATCTAAATTACTCACCCTGGTTGGAGGTTTGTATGCCTTTCACACTTAACAGTAGAAATTTGCATATTCTTCCTGAGCTTTTTAATATCGTTCAGGGTTCATCGTTATTGCTATCGGTAGCTTTCTGAATTATAAAATACAAATTTCTTGAGGACAGATTGGGGGTTAGTTAGGGACAGACAGACATCTAGTAACAGTTTCTACGGCTCCAATTATTTTTAAGAATTTTTCATTACTATATTGTCTATCACCAAACCCTTGAAGGTTCGTTGAGTTGGATTCCGGTTTGAAAGCCCCTTTGACTAAGTAAAGAGTGGATATTTTCCAGTGATCTTCCGTAAATCGATTACCACCACTCCCATTCTCCTTGAACAATATACTGTAGTATATGTGTACATATGAAAGCTTTTCATGTAAATTTCTTGCGTTTCGATTGGAAGAGTATACACTAACCTTGAAATCATGTCACACGTTCAATAAAGAAAAATAGCTAGGAACTCTCTCTGTAGGTTGAAGTGACTGCTAGCTTACGCCAACACGCTTAGACCAGAGATAGGTCCTTTGTGAGGTTAGGTTAGGTTGAAGTGACTGAACTCTCTCTCTGCAATCTATCTAGAAAACCATGTCTTAAGACTGTGGATACGTTCGGAAAAACACAAATTTAGGAAAGAAACATTTAAAATTAGCTCAAATATAATACATCTACGTCTGCACTGACTACTCGTAGGCGTAGGTAGTGTGTACACATATAAATGTAGATAATGTAGAACCAAAAGGAAACAAATACACACTGACAAAACTTTTACGCTTGAGCAGACACAAATTCATTCGCCTCAAGTTCAAGCCAGTGTTCCCAGATTTTCTAAATGAATTTCCCCTTTTTTGTCACATTTTGCCCTTTTTCCCCTTTTTTACAGTCTATTTTCCCCGCACTATTTCCCTTTAAAGAAAAAAAAAAATGCATATTACTGAAAAGAAACACAAATTTGTGGTTTTAAAAAAGGCCGTGCTTTAATAAAAACGTTTAATTCAAGAAAAAAATAAAAACCAGAAACGAAAACTTCATTCAAAACTTACTCGTAAAATATTATGCGAAACTAAGTCAAAATTAATAACAAAACAAAAAATAAGCTAAGGCTTAACAAAGCAAAGCCTTATTCGAGACAACAATACGCTCGGATGTTTGTCAGACGTTCGCGAGAGGTGGGACCGTGAAAAAAATTTTTGGTGTTTTCTGGGATTCGAACTTGGAACCTCACGCGCAGTGGTCCGACACACTAACCACTTACGCCACGGCGTTCACTTGACCCTTTATATCAAACAAATTTTCCGCAATTCCGTTCTGATCGGATACCTCGATAAGGCTGATATTTTACTTTTATGGATACATCTTGGAATTGTGAAGCTTAAGCCATCCCTTCTCAACTTCAAATTCAACGCAATTAAATTTTTTTTTTACCAATGTCTTTGAATATAGAATTCGGAGCAATCAGGGTTATCGCGAATAAATTTTCCCTCGGAATGTTTCCCCCGAACAAAAATTAGGTACCTTCAAAAATAGGGAAAAAATTCATCGGGGAAAAATTGAATATCGCTATTGCGTTGCAGTTCTCCTGAATTGTCATTCATGATACCCATTTCTTTTCCGCGAAATTATATCCTCTTTTTTGAAGATACCTAATTTTTGTTCGGGGGAAAAATTCCGACGGAAAATTTATTCACGATAACCCTGAATGTAGGATTGTGAAGTTTGTTTATTTTTAGTTTTATTTAAATTAACGACAGGGAAAGTACGTTCAGCTCCTGCTCCACTGTGCAGAAGACAGAAAATAAATTCTACAAGTTTTCAAATTTTGGAAACATATGCTTTTCATCAGATAATCTTGTTGATAAGACATTCTTCTTGCAAATTTACGGAACTAATGTTTGGTATGTTAAAATTTCTAAGAGATCATTTAATTCACTACCAAATACAAATATTTGGCGCAACAGCTCTTTAAAGTGCCAGGGCCTAGCTTTTCGGAACCACTCATGTTGTGTGCGTTATATTTTTCACACGAATGGAAGGGACCTACAGTTTAATGCCGAATCCGAATGGTGATTTGAGAAGCTTTTTCGTGACAACAATACTCTCGGATGTTTGTCAGACGCTCGCGGGAGGTGGGACCGTGAAAAAACTTTTTGGTGTTTTCTGGGATTCGAACTTGGAACCTCATGCGTAGTGATCCGACACACTAACCACTTACGCCACGGCGCCCACATTCACTACCAGGAAACATATTTAAAAAAACATTTGTATAAAGGTGCAAGAAAAGAAAAAGTTTTATTTTTTAATTTGAAGGCAAGAACCCAAAAAGGAGTTACAATGTCACGTGAGCTATTGGATAGGTTCAGTGCGTAATTATACTTTCGTACGCTGTTCGGTAAACCAAATCATTCATTGACAACGAAGATTTATGAATGTTGGGGACTTAATGTTATAAGGTTTTGTGATTTCGGAAATAATATTTCAAATACGCGTTTTACCCTTGTTTTTATACAGTTTGCCCTTTTCCCCTTTTCAACTCGAAAGGCGTCAAAAATGGCGCTTTTTCCCGCAATCTGGGAACACTGGTTCAAGCACATATGTACAGAAAAAAGAGAAATAATTCGCTCTTGCTCTCTTAAAAAATTACGAATAGGCTTCGAAAGAAGACTGAAAGGAAAAAACCACTGAGATTGATTTGAAAATCTTGGTCAATTAAAAAATTTAAAAAAAAGGAATTTTGCAAATATGTTATTAATATTGCTACGTACGTAGAAATATAATTTTAGACTTAAAAGATGCGTATTTTAGAGCTCTAATTTAATTTAAAAACTGAACTTAGTTTCATTGAAATAGAAGAAGGAAAAGTTTACTTTTTTTGAGTTGAAAGTCTAATTATTGAATTTCTTGGTCTTTTACATTCAAAACCTAATCAACAAAAAAAAATGATCAAAATCCGTTCAGTCGTTTGGTGTGTTGGCCCTTGTAAAGAAATATTCACTTTCTTTTACATTATTAGGGATGTACTCGTTAATAGCTCGGGTAGAACTTGTCGTAATTTGAACTTTAAGCCTTCATGCTACTCGTAGACCTTGTCAAAGGCTTGAGAGACGTAAAGGATATACTTAAATAAATCATTTTCCTTCAAAGGATTTTTTGATTCTATCTGCTATTTTATTTTTATTGGTGATCCGGGATAAGACGTTTTTCTTCTACGAGTATAGCTATATTCCCCTAAGCAATATTCTCTCGAATATAATTGGAAGAATGGAATTTGTTTTTTAAGATGTTTTCTCATTCAGCAGTTTCCCTGGATTAAGAACCATTATGACTTCCAGCATTTATAATGACGAGAAGCTTAGTTAAAGCTTTTCTGGGTAGTACTCTGAGAACCTCTCCCGTGGTTGGGTCGTATCCAGGAGCTTTTTTAAGCTTAAGTTTCTTTATTTCTTTCTTAAGTTCGGTTAGCGCTGTCTTTCTTTTGGCGCTATGGTCTATAACTGATTTTGAATGAGCGCTTGTCCGTTAAACGGTTTAAAAGATTCTTTCAGGTGGTTTGCAAGAGCTTGCGTTTTTTCTTTGTCATTCTGTCCCATTCGTCGTGATTTTTCTTGACTGATACGGCTTGATTTTTGGTTTTCTAATCTTTTTCTACCGTTTAACTTTCAAGATAAGTTCACGATTTTTAAAATCGTCTTTTTTAGCGAGTTGCACAAATGGTTTAGATGTGCTTTATGTTGTAAAGCCCGAGTTTACTGCCGTTTCTTCGCCTCTCCTAGATTAACTCTTTTATTCCCAGTGGATATGTTTGGACGTAACTAGCCGGTGTTTTCTTTTATTTCTGAGTATTTTTCCACGCCTATTTACCACTCTGTTCGATTTGAACGAAGGGATCAACTTCAAGTTCATAGGGCATTCTAAGTGATACGCTCAGCTCAATATTTGCTTCAATATCTACCATCCCAATTAGTTTTCACCCTAGTTAATCTTGCTGGTTGTTTGTCTGTCTGCTACAATTCTCGCAATTAAAATTTCGTCTACTAAATGGAGCTTTGAAACTTTACGCGCGTAGGTCCGGTGACAATGTAATATAGCAAGTATACCTAATACCGTTCTAAACCTAAAATGGCGGACGCTCCAAGATGGCGGATTACCTTTTTTTATGGGTATGGGTATCAAATGAAAGGGTTTGACGAGTAGAACACGATAAGCTATATATAACGTCATTCCGAACCGAACATGGCACATAAGCTTTTTCTTCAGAACCCCCTTTTACATGGGTATCAATTGAAATGGCTTGATGAGTAGAATATGATAAGCTATATGACTCAATATGGCGGACGCCCCAAGAGGACAGACTTCCTTTTTCTTCACAACCTCCTTGATATGTGTAAGAAAATGAAGGGGTTAGATGACTTAAATACGGTAAGCTATGTCACGTCATTACGTCATTGTTTGGATGCATATTGTTGTTGAAAAACTATTTTTTACCTTTACTTGTTCAATCAGAGCTTCGCTTTTCGTCATAGGGATTGGAGAATGATCAGAGGAGATGGCAAAGCTTTCTTCAACCAAGAAAAGTACGTCTCCTTTGTTTTTGTCCTTAGTGAGATAGCCCAACATTTCCAGATAAATGATAATGTTTATAAAAAATTAAATCAATTATGATTTCTAAAATTCCTTGCCAGTCAAGATGTTCGGCATTGTGACAATAGGACACTAACTATGTATTTATTTCCTAAAACTTGTGTGTGGCATATCAATCTGTTAATTCAGTTGAACAAGGTCGAAACATTTTCATGATAATGTTCCCCATCAGGTCCTAATCTTATGACCAGAGTCATACCTTATTCTGGTGCTTACGGTCACATGCCCTACCCTATTTATAGAAATAAATCGAACCCACTTAAAAATCGTTACACATTATATAGCTATACTTATCAAGAAAACGTTTTACGGCTTTGCTGCTTATTCAATATAATCAGCCACTTATGCCTTCTTGAACAGACGTCTTAAGAACACCCCACGCCCATAAATGTTATTTATATAGATAGCTTTTAAGTTCAAATGACCGAGTGAAGCAGTAATGAAGGAGATACTAATACACACTATTAAAATGTTTACATACAACCTCACAAGTCGATCAATAAAATATCCGAACAATTCCACGTGGATAACTTTCAACTTTTGCATATGTACGTATCAATCATGAAATTGGCAAGAAATCCGTATGACAAAGCAAAGGTATTGCGGTTTCAAGGATATAGATTTAATTATAGACTACCTTCACATCGATTTTTAACGGCAAGTATCATCGCATAGATCTAATTTGCAGAATGGAGGTATGTATCTTACCATCTGTTCACCAGGTAGTTATATGAACTTCTACCAAGTGACTATGCAAGAATCAATCATACTTCGATTGTTTATTATTACCTACTTTCTCTGTGGGAACTAGACCGGAAGCGGTTCGTATATATAGATACGTACATATATATGTAGGTGTAGATATTATAATATACAGCTTGAAGTCTTAGCGTAAATTGTTTGATAGTTTTGTGGCTTTCGTGTGAGTATCTGCTAATTTGTATATTGTATTCTTGTATCAAGTTGCTTATTAAATCGGTCTGGTCATATGCTATTATAAACTTAAAACCTTTGTTTAGTCATTGAAAGCAAATGATTTGCTAATTGGAACACAATTGGAGGTGCCATGATTTAGCCGTTCCAATTAACACGTCGCCTGTCGCCCGTGCCGGACTTGAGAATTCTTTTGTATATTAGAACTAACCATTAGAGGGTTTTATTTGGAATTAAACTCTTGCAGAAGTATCGATGACATGAGTGTTTGAATATTCGATTTAAAAATGAAAATTTGTTGGTTGTGCTAGGATTGTTAGTAAAGAAATGAACGCATCTCGAGCAGATTTAGTTTATTGTGCTGTCGTTGGAATAGAGACTCTAACAGCAAAATTTGTCAGTCATCTTGCTTTTTGAAAGCAAGTGTGGTTTCCTGTCTTCTTGATGAGTACTTATAAGTAAAGCTAAACTATTAAATCTGGCATGACAATTGGTGTCATTTGCGCACTAACAGTTTTAACTTTCGCTTTACGTGTTTGTCGATTTTATCAGCTTTATGTTAATTTTATCACGAAAATCCCATGCCACGACAACCGGCTTGGTGTATGGTTGATGATGTGCATGTGCACTTCAACCTTTTGCAGCTATTATGCCCCCAAACTAAGGGTCTAGTCAATGACATGGTTGATTTAGAGCACTTCCTCTAGTCAATTGCTTTGATGAACTGGAGTGCCTGAAGTGGATCCAGTGAACGTAGATCGGTTTCTGATAGGAGATATGCACCTAGGTGATGTATTCTTTTTTGGATTAGTGCTTCGCATTCCATAAGAAGGTGTACTGTTGTTCCTGCGAGGTCTTTGCAGAATTTGTAGTGTCCGTTCCCCTCTATTTAGTAGAAGTCGATTCTTGCTAATTCTTAGGCAGGTTCTGCTTCTTTTCTGGTTGTAGTTTCCCAAAGGTTCTTTCGCCTGTCTCATTTGGGGGATATCATCTCAATGCTCTATCCATTTGTGTTTTTTTTTTTTCTCAGTTCTTCCCATTTTTTGTGTGGTCCTATTCCACAAAAAGGTTCTGGTCCAAGGAACGGAGTGTCAGAGCAGTTTCATAATAGTACATTTGGAGCCTTCATATGTAGCTTTGATAATAGCAATTAGTTTATCGGGAATACCTCTCCTGTGTAAGGCACGCCAAATAAACTCCCTGTTGACACTATCGAACGACTTCTCAAAATCGATGAACAGCAGGTGGAGTGGCGATCGATATTCAACGCACTGTTCGCAGGGTGTTGATGTGGTCGACACAGGAGGATCCAGAGCGGAAACTTGCTTGTTCGACATCGAGTGTGTCTTCGAGATGTTGTTTGATTCGGTCCAGGATGATTTTAGCTGTTATCTTAGCTACAGCAGGCAGCACGCAGATACTCGTACCCCTCCATTTTCCGCACTCCATTAAATTTCCTTTCTTAGGAAGCTTGACGATCATTCCCCTTTTCCACTCGTTAGGAAAGCTCTCAGGTTCCCAAGCTATCTCTATAAGTGGAAGCAGAAGCTCAGCCATTGTTGTTGGCGCTACTCGTAAGAGCTTTGCTGGAATACCGTCAAGTCCTACTACCTTGTTGGTTTTGAGTGCCTTGATTGCGGTAGTGATCTCATCTTTACTGGGAGTCGTGGTGCGTATTCGGGAACTTCTCACCTTGGGCATCTCAGTCTGATTTGGGAGCATAGCGCTAGCGAATACGCGGTTCAAAACCATAGCAAAATGCTCTTTCCATCTTTTGAGCTGGTCTTCATGCGAAATGAGCAAGGAGCCGGCTAGGCTTTTCACTGGGTATTGGCTGGAGCTGCTACCACCTGTCAGCTCTTTGGTGATTCTGTAGACGGTCCTGCTGTCTCACCTCCCTGCAGCTTCTGTGGCCAGCGCGTTGATGTAATTGCGCTTGTCACGTCGCACGCTACGCTGAACTTTTCTCATCTTCATGCGATATAGGAACTCTAGCTCGCTTCTCCCTACTGCTGGGGTAGCTGCAACATGAGTTTTCAGCTGTTTGCGAGATGTAAAAAAATCTTTCACAGCACACAAATGGTCTTGGAAGGTTGCGGGCAGTCAGCTACTGATTGCTTCCACATCTTGCGAAAAGTGCTCCCTTAATTGTTGGCGCACTGAAGGATCACTAAGTCTATCGATGTTGAACCTGGGCATTCTTGTGTTGTCGTGGGATCTTCGAACTGCAGCAGTGCGTAGTTGGAGACTAGCTATCATAAGATGGTGATCTCGTACTATCCCCACATCCGCCTGTTTCGAACATACATGAGACTACTTCTAAAGCGGCGCCTGATGGCAAAATGGTAAATTTGGTTGGAGGTTGCTTGCCTGTCGTTGAAAACCCGGCTGACTTTGTGACAGGTCTTGTGCTTAAACATGGTGCAACCTATCACAAGACGGTTGGCATTGCTGAAATGCACAAACCATTCGGCCTTATCATTGCGGTTGCCTAGTCCATGCTTCCCGATTACATGTTTGAGCCCTTCGTTGTCATTGCCTACCTTGGCATTCAAATCCCCCATCACTCTGATGCGGTTGGTGTTGTGTTGAAGACGGCACTTAAAAGATTGTAGGAGTTCTCCTTTTCGTCCTCAGATGAACTATTCGTTGGGGCGTAACACTGTATGATGGTGATGCATCGTACTCTAGTCCGGAATCTGGCCGTCATAATCCTATCACCATGAGGCTGCCAGGAAGTCAGGCCCTTTCGTGCTGTTGTTGTTAACAGTAGTCCGACTCCATATTCCCGCGGACTTCCGGATGGTCTTCCAGAATAGAGTAGTACAGTGTTACGCGTTGGGGACTGGTACTCGCCCGCTTCTAACCATCTTATTTCACTTACCCCCAAAATGTCCAGTTTATATCGCATGAATTCTTTTTCCAATTGAAGGAATCTGGTATTGTAAGGACCTTCGCTTCCCGAGTCGAGCAGCGTCTTTCCATTCCAGAAACTTATCTTTGTCCGAGTACAATAGCTAAAAGTCGTCAACATGTGATCATCCCTTATCCGAGGCATAGTGTCGGTTTCTGTAGCGGTCGGTTTTCAGTAACGCAGGTTGCTGGCACAGGTTACTTAGTCTAGAATCAAGGCCCTAGACAACCCGCACTTACAATTTTAGCCTACACGTATAAGGGTTTATACGTATAGTTGACTGAGGACCACCACTAGGAGGTAAAGCAAGCACTTCATCACGAACTTGATTGTTGCGGTCCTGGCCCTAGCCACGTTTTGAGCAGTCAGTAGTTTCCCGATCAATCGCAATGCAGGTCCCCAAGCAGTTAATGCCGGCATCTGTCAGTTCTTGCAGTAGCTCATCTACTATTACTCTCCGACAACCGACTTAAATGAAATTCTATTTGTAAAAATCATCTTTTCAAAGATGCAAGCGACCATCCAGAGTTTCTTTGCACTAAGCTACAGATGCTTTTTGCGATGTTGCGTATCACTTTTAAGTTCAGTTTTAAGTTCAAGTTGCATATTGCTATAGGTTGGCTTAGGTTAGGTTGACTCTGATCCTACTGTTCTATCGTGATGCCATGGATATTTTCATTTGGCTACCAAGGAACTAATTAAACCAACTGGAACTTTTAATATAACGTAGCTGATCTATGATTTCTTTAACAAACCCAACCCTACAATACGTTTTTGAATCAGCCTAGGCCAGATCTCTTTTGGAATATGACACTTATTAAGGTGGCGCTACAGTTCGGGGTGAACTTGGGCCTCAACCAACAAGCCTCTTCATTTAGCTCGGTCTTAAGCTAATTGCTTTCAGTTGCGCACTCCAAATTGGTCGAGGTCCCCTTGAATTTGTGCGCATCACCTACTGCGAGGAGGCCCTCTACTGCGTCGTTCCCCTAGGTTAGATTCGAAGACTCTGCGGGCCGAAGAGTTGAGGTCCATTCATTCTACATGTCCTAGCCATCTCAGAAGTCCAATATGCAGTTTTTTGACTAAGTCGATGTCGCTGTACAGCTCGTATAGTTCGCCATTGAAACGTATCCTCCAAAATCACTCAACACAAACGGGCCGACCCATTTCGGTTTCATCCAATTATGTCAATATTTGCACCGCATGCAAGCAGTTGTACAGTCCTTTGATAGATTGTGTCTCTGGTGTTAGCTTGTGAGTTCCGCACAATTCGTTCAAGTAAAATCTTGAAGAAGTCACATGACAGCGCGTCACCTTGTCTAAAATCTTTTTTGACATCCAAGGTATCGGTAAGACATCGAGGGGTTCCAGAAGCCTATGTACAGATGATCATGGACATGCACGAAAGAGCAAAGACAAGAGTAAGATGCCCCCCTGGAGTAACCGAAGAGTTTCCAATCAAGGTCGAGGTGCACCAGGGAAGCGTTTTAAGTCATTTGCTCTTTATTACAGTCCTTGACTATCTGCTTGAAGTTAAAGTGACAGACCCCAAGGTACATCAATTATTCTTTGCTGACGATGGAGCCATCAAAAGTGAGGATCCTACATCCCTGCAACGAGCACTTGATGTGTGGGTGGACGTTTTGGAGCGAAATGGGTATCGCATTAGTTCAAATATATAGTTCTTTCGAAATAATGGTATAAAAGAACTTTTAAATTGGAGCAACTTGATAACAAACTTTTCATTTAGTTGACAGATGTCAATCTCCAACAACTAGCAATCTGAGCATGGAAACACACTTAAAAGATAGGCTAGTAAAGGCGAAGAGTGCGATCAGTGCAACTTGGAAAAATGCTTCTCTAATAAAAAAGTTGCACATAACGTGAAATATAAAGTATTCGTAGCAGTGGCCGAGTCTATATTGTTTTATGGAACGCAAGTCTGGGAATACCAAAAGTATGAAGAAGTTGAAAAACTACTTCGATATTATGTAAAGAAATGCTTTCATATACCTAGGAATACACCCAACAACAGATTATTATCGAAACGGGATTGTCGCCACTTTTTGCGAAAACTCTTAAGTTTCATGTGAACTATGTAGCCAAAGTTTTAGAAATGTCAGTGGAGAGACTTCCAAAAATGTTAGCATTGTATACGATTGTAAAGGAGAGCCTATGGTATTAGAAACTAAAGGACCTAGCAAGATACTGCGGAAGTGATTTCCATTTGTTGGAGGGAGATAGATTGTGTACGAAAAATACACTATATGACCTCGTATCTAATGTAGATGAGCAATATAGACACTGCATCAGCCAGGCTACTTCATCTATCCATCGATCAATATACAGCCGCCTTAACCACATCTTATGCGAAAGAAATTACTTCCGCAGCGAACACAGTCAAGAATTGATTTCATCAGTATTCAAAATGAGGGGTGAATTTGTAAAGCTCAATTATATACCACACCATGAAGAATTACCCATTTATTGCAGCATGTGTAACCTTTCGGAGAGAGAAGATATAATCCATTTTATAGGATAATGTCCGATACTGAGGGAAACAAGAAGAAATCTTCTAGGCAGTAATATCAAATCTGAAGCTGAGATATTGGACCTCCTGAACTGCGAAGACTCTTCCATTATTACCAAATTGGAATGGCTTATCGAGATCAAATTATAAACGAATCCCTTTGAATTTATTGTCTCTACTTCTATACCAGCATATATTACTTGCTATTTGAATTCTAAAACAAATCTTTAAAACTCTTTCTTATTTTTTATTTTAATATATTTTATTCTCTTCTATTTGATATAATTAAAACAAATCTTTTATTTCTATTGTATTAATAAGAACAATTGTCAATCTGGCAGACGGCAAAGCCATACATAAACGATTTTTATAAAAAACAATTTTGTAAGTTTTTAAAAGAAAATAAATCGAAATATCCATCTATCTATCTATCATCTCATTAGTAAAAAAAGACAGAGTACTTGTGCTGCCCGTTCTCTGATCCAATCAGACCTATTCCAGACATTTATTTGAATGAAGCAGTGCTTCTCAAGTACGGAAACTTCAAATATCTGGGATCTATGATCAATAGCAAAGGAACCTGTAATAACGACATCATTCATCGCGAAAGCGTAGGGTGGTGGCAAGAAAACTCCACTATCTTCTGTGACCGAAAAATGCCACCTAAGTTAAAAGGAAGGCTCTACACCGCAGTTGTGCGACCAGCGTTCACATACGGTTCACAATGTTGGATGATGTACAAAAAGTATGCGAATAAATGAACGGCAGCTAAGATGAAGATGCTTCGCATGACAGCAGTAGTGACAAAGCTTGATCGAATAAGAAGTTCGAAGATCCGTGGAAGCCTTCACGCCAAGGAAACCATCGTACAAAAGATAGAGCGCGACCGGCTCAGCTGGTATTGCCACGTTCAAAGAAGAGATTATTTGAACCCTGTTAAAAAGACAATATCAATTAACGTTTCAAAGACATCGCGAGGCATGAGAGGCATGCCTATAATCGCCTGGATCACACGAATGCGATGACATCCGCATTTCATTGGCCTCAGTAACGGAGTGATCCAATATCGGGAGGCCTGCCGATATATTCTGAGGTCAAATAGGTGAACCCCACAGGTGGATCAGTAGAAATGCAGTGAAGTGGGAGGATTATGATCCTTTCTATTACAATGATTAAGGCGACCTGAAAGATATTGGTATTAAGAGCCTCCTACGCTTCATATGAAGCTCGAAATGGATTTAACGAGTAGGCAGAGAGATTTTCTCCCATGATCCACGTGGTATCACAATGGACCTATTATTGATACCACGTCCCCTATGATACCTTATTTTCAGATCATAACCTCGCCGAAATAGGAAGAAGAAGAAAGGAATTCTTAATGTTTTGACATCAAATATCTCGGTTATGTCATTCCCGATCTTGAGTGTTTTCCATCGTCATCCTGCACAGACGGAAAAGTTTGCCAGAGATGTCAAAACTAGACATGGCTCTATATACGAGTAGCTCTTATCTATAGATGCTGTCATAGGCGGCTTTGAAATCGATCTGCCGAAGTGTGAAGATTTGATCGATGGTGGACTTTCCTGGCTTGAAACTGAGCTGATGGCGCTCAATCAGCTTGTTTATAAAACGTCTTTTCAGCACCGACTGTGATTCTACTGTGAAGTTTTCATTTGCATATCTACAGTTTTCTGTACGGGTTTTGCTCTTCTGACTCGTTCTTTTTACCTTCTGGTAAAACTTCCGTACATTGTGCCTGGAGTATAAGCTCTCAATACCGAGTGCTGCTCAAGCCAGTACTTTAATAAAAAAATATATTTGGCGCAACAGCTCTTCAAGTGCCTGGGGGTAGCGTCTCGCAACCACTCGTGTTGTGTGCGTTGTATTTGTTTACACGAATAGAAGGGGCCTAGAAGCTTTCTCGTGACAACAATACTCTTGGATGTTTGTCAGACATTCGCGAGAGGTAGGACCGTGATAAAACTTGTTAGTGTTGTCTGGGATTCGAACATTGAACCTCACGCACATTGATCAGACACACTAACCACTGCGCCACGACGCCCAGTTTTAAGTTTAATGCATTTGTTTACTTATTTGAATTCGCATAGTTAATGAAGATAAAAGAAGTTTAACTTAAACCGTGCTCTTACGAGTATGTGGGTTATGCACACACCAATTTTTATTTTAACTTGAAATGCGGATACAATCCGGCACGGAAACGTTATGAAAGGCAACTACAACGTTGATGAAGAGTAGGAGAGTGTTTTGTCTAAAAAGGCTCTGCTTTAAATTCAGAAAACAACGTTTACTGTTTTATTGGGTTGAAAAACCAATTCTGCATTAAAATATTTTGTCACGAAGAAAAAGATAGACTTCGTATCCTGTCAACGAAATGATGATGGAAATTCCCAAAAAATCTGCGAAAGATAATATAAACGACTGGATGTAATGTTTTCTTAAGGTCTTTAGAAAAATGCGAAATTAAGACGGTTAGGGTCGACATCTAGTCTCCGGTTCAAAGATTCAAGAATGCAGCCAGAGAGTAAAAAAAAAAAACAGAACACCCTAGAAGTGCGCTTAAAATACTCCATCAGGAAATAAAGTCAAATTACCCCTGAAACAATTCAAAACACTTCGACGAGTTAAAAATAATTGCACCGCCTGCTTCAATGTAACCCCTCGATGGACACATGCCACCTATTATCACTTAAAATCAACAAAAATAAAACTCCAACAGGGTGTTAAATAATCTATATCGCTGTTGCCCAATATAGACTTCCTTGAACGTGTCCCCAAAATGTCAAACGGCTTATGCACAACTGAGGTCACGTTTTTTTTATTAAAAAAAAAAAAGAAAAAAAAAAAAACCCAACCTATATTTACTCGTAGTTGGCACAAAAGCATACCATATAGTTGTTTGTTATGCGGTTACCTTGCAGGTTTTGGCCACTGTTTTTTCGCACAAAATTTTGAGGTTGAAGTGAAAACCTTATCCTTTTTAAGTGATACAACTTGCGATGTTTATTATTCCACATCATAGCGTGTAGGGCCAATTTGTAGGTAAGGCATGGTGTGAAGTGTGCGCATCGTGATATCTATCACTTTTATTGATGACAAAATTGCTATCAATAATTCATGATAGTTGGGAACTCGTAAGTGACATTTTGCCTCGATTACAAGAATTATTCAATCAGGACTTAATGGAAGTGCTACTTTACTGTATAAGTATTTTAGAAACATTGTAATGACTTGAAACGATTTCTTTATGAAAATATTGATTTGACGGAAAATTGCTTTTTTTTTCTCCAGGGGATGATGGCACGTTCAATTTGGGGAAAAGTGTTTTCACAAAATTATTACCTTTTTCGACGTAAATTGATTGGATTTAATAAGAAGCAGAGGGTAACAGTCGGCACTGCAGGGAAGTATATTTAAGTCATTGTACACATGGTCAGTTTGCAAGCCTCACAGGAATGCGACCGGCAGTTAACTTTTTCGTATAGCGTCTTTGAGAAATGTGACTTAACAGCTCTGACTTTTAATGTAAAAGTTTGTATAAGAGCTACAAAGTATAACACGATGTACCTTCTTTTGGTCTAAGTGTGTCCCTGCTATGCGGGGACAGCCACCCAACCGAACCTACAAAGTATATCCGGATATCAGAGGTAAAACCGGACCCAAAACACTCTAAAGGTGTATCTGGATATTCGGTTCCACCGTCCGAAGAAGCGCAGATCCGGATATCTAGTTTTATTATCCGAACATCCGTTTTCAGATTCGAGTATCTGCTTCCAACATCCGTAGATTCGAGTCAATTTTCGCGCATCCGGATCCAGTATTCAATGTTCATATATTCAAATACGTACGTGCGTTGGAAATTGGTATTCGAATTTGATATCAGTTAATATAAAGTCTAGATCCAAGTATTCGGATCCGAGACTCGATTATCTGCTATCCAGATACTAGGGTGTCCGAATCTTAGCTAAGTTTGCTGGATATTCTTGGAGCTCTAGTTTATATACACAATCTTTCTACAGTCCGGCGGTCCTTGCTGTAAGATCACACTTTACTTGTTTTTGTTTCTACGTCTACATATAGAGTAAAACGTTCGGCATAAAATCAATTGCGAAAACTGACGTCAACACTTCTACGAAGGCATAACAATGGCAGTAGGTTGGTCACATGACTGCAAAAATGGTTTGAATGAATGTTTATTCTTTATACAGAGTAAGATACAATATCTTTTAAGTCAGTGTAAAACTCAGTATTATGATACTATTTTATATATTTACATTACTAAATGACAAAATTCAGCTGTATCTCAGTAAAAAAAATATAATTATATTATTAGAATTCAATTAATTACATAAACGATTCAAGCACCGACCAAACAAAATCATCATCATCATGTCTGTATCTACTGTTTGATGATTGCTGTGAATAACATTAGGTGATCGGGAAAAAAATACTGTGAATCATATGGACGAAACAATTCTCCCCGGTTATCCGAACGCCGCCCCGGAATTTTACTGAAATTTAATTCTGTCCATGCTTTCTAACTTAAGGGACCCAAGGGACTTTTGTGTGAACACTACTGGGAAGGTGAACCCCACAGGCGGATCAGTAGAAATGCGGTGAAGTGGGAGGGTTATGATCCCTTGTTTTCGGATCATAACCTCGCTGATAAAAGGAAGAAGAAGAAGACTACTGCGAAGGTATAACACTGGCAGAAGCTTGGTCATATGGCTGGAAAAATTGTTCGCTCTGTTGATGATAATTTGCCATTGACATCGGTTATCAAAAAAAAAATACTGTGAATCAGAAGCAAAGACAAAAAAAAAAAGAAATAAGAAAAATCTCCCCAGTTATCTGGACGCCACCACTGCACCAAATCTTTCTCTATCTCTCTATCTATCCTTTCCAACGCCCGCACTGTATATAAACATGTTAAGGATATTCATAACCCATTGAGTGCGCGCAAAAATATAAAAAAATAAAAAATAAAAATAGGTAATCAATCATCCAACAGAGCGAACAATTTTTCCAGCCATGTGACCAACCTACTGCCAGTGTTAGGCTTTCGCAATAGTGTTTACACAAGCTTTCACAATTGATCGGACTTTATATATTTCATGAGAAATAAGTAAATGCTTGCTGACATCAGGATTTGAATCATGAAGCATAAGCGTATTAATTGACGCGCCGTTGCCACTACACCATTGCCACCCCCAATGTTTGTAAATAAGGGAGGCCTATTTTTCTTCTTTTTTTTGAGTAGGTTAAAATCTTCATGCGACACTGAGGATGGGCGGGGTGGTTTTTCGTATAATCCACACTGGAGTTTTAATGGCATTACGCGACACTTATCCTACGACTCCGTTCTCATAGATATGGCGTCTGGCACAATGACACCAGAACATCAGTTGTTGCGCAAGTTCATAGCCGACTTTACTTGTGTTCAGGACTGGCTTCCGAATTTTTACGAATGGGTCCAAAATCAGTCAAGGGTCTCGCCTGGTGTCTTCATAGAAGACGACAGCATTAAGTTTCACTTCTCGCTAGGGAAATATGCGACTGCTTTCCAAATGGTAACTTAAGCGATCCTAATGGCCAAGAACATGTGGAAAGGTCGTAGTATTTGTCTCTGTATTGACAGTCATGCTACGCTTAATGCCTTGCTTAACCATTTAACTACTTCCTAATAGTTCGTGATCGTAAAAACTCTTTGAACTCGGTAGCAAACCTGAATCATTTATCTGGTTCGCAGGTCGCACTGCGATCTTGGGAAACGAGATCTCAGATGAGATTGCTAGGCAAGGCTCAGAGGAAGTTTTCTCAGGACCCGAACCTGAGTTGGGTCTCCCTACGTCCTCGGTTAGAGCTTCCATTGACAACTGGGTTTTTCACGAACACAATTTTGTTCTCCAGGGTGTAGGTTGATCAAGCCAATGCTCCCGGACGTCTGTAAGAAATCAGTGGCATTCTTGCTGTCTTAGCAGAAAAGACTGCAAACAACTTATTGGCGTTTTGACAGGCCACTATGCTTTCGCCAAGCATCTTAATGTGCTTAAGTGACTTTACAGTCCGTGACGCTTGTGGAGAGGGCGAAGACACTGCACTGCTTGCTTGGCTTTCTTAAAAAGACAAGGAAATTTCAATACTAGGGTTTTGCTCTCTGGTAGTACAATAGACCAGTTGCGTCTGAGTGCTGCAATCGAGCGTTTTCTATCCCGACAAAGAAGAAATAAAATAAATTAGGATCGACCGCGGGTGCTCCCAGTAGTGTGAAATTCATACTCATTAACAACACGTCATTACATTCTTACTGCAACAGGTTATTCAATTTTTAATAGTTTTATCTGCAATAAAGGTAACACAGGGGAAACACCTGGTGATACCGCTAGTAACACGCGGTTGCATCTTACTACGCTATGTCGAACAGTGGCCGTGGCATAAGTGGTTAGTGTGTCGGATCACTACGCATGAGGTTCAAAGTTCGAATCCCAGAAAACACCAAAAAGTTTTTTCACGGTCCCAACTCTCGCGAGCGTCTGACAAACATCGGAGAGTATTGTTGTCACGAAAAAGCTTCTCAAATCGCCGTTCGGACTCGGCATTAAACTGTAGGTCCCTTCCAATCGTGTGAAAAATATAACGCTAACAACATGAGTGGTTGCGAGAAGCTAGGCCCCGGCACTTTAAAGAACTGTTGCGCCAAATATTTGTATTTTGTCGAACAGTTTTACTTTTTGTAATTGGCGCACTAAGTTTGTCTCGTATAGATAGAATGCTTGAAATTGCAAAAAAAAAATTTCTAACGACTGATAGATTAAGGAAAGCAAATACCCGTGGTAGATAGGGAACATGTCGATGGCATAGAAAAGTTGAAGAATAAGGCATAGGTGACTTGAAAGGTAGAAGGCATCGAGTACTTCACTGTTTCTTTTGAATGCAAGGTTTCATATGGAATGCAAGGTCTACTATTGACAAAAACTGCATATCTACGACTGCATGGCTATCATTACGATTACGTAGGTGCATATGCATGTATTAAACTAACCAACCAATGCAAACTAGTTGCAGTACGTATAGAATTGCTGGGGTAGGGCACTTGGTAGAGCAGCCCATTTTTGATCAGCATAATGATGGAATGGTATCTAAATTACTTTTTTTTATCAAGTAGTTCTATAATTCATGCAGACGAATTTCTAATGACATAACTCTCTGGAGTCTGAATCTTTTTGGAGAAATGTCTGTTTCACAGCCAGAAATGAATTGCAAGGTTCTAACCAGAGACTTAATTTGTACGGTCGGTTGTCATTCTTCAAACACAGACTGGCTTAACTAGAACTGAAATGCAATAGCATGGAGTCGACAGGGAAAAACAGAACAATATTTCTGATAAAACTAAGAGCAGACGTAAAGATCATTTTACTATTAGTCATGGGATTCACCGCTTTAAACCAGTACCTGAAGACCACCAGAAACAAGCGCCTTTGTATGCTAGCTTTTGGAACAGCTTAGCAATATATACTTACTTACTTACTTAGGTGGCACTACAGTTCGGGGTGAACCTCCATTTAGCACGGTCTTTAGGTAATTGCCTCCAGTTGCGCACTCCAAGTTGGTCGAGATCCCATTTAATTTGTGCGCGCCACCTAGGGCGAGGAGGCCCTCTACTGCTTCGTCCCTCCGAGTTAGATTCGAAGACTCTGCGGGCCGGAGCTCTAGTCATCTCAAACTCTAATACGCAGTTTTTTTTAATAGGTCGATGCCGCTGTACAGTTCACATAGTTCGTGATTGAATCTTCTCCTCCAAAACCCGTCAACCCAAACGGGACCGAATATCTTTTGAAGAATTTTTCTCTCGGAGCGACCAACGATATCTTCATCTGCTTAGCAATATATACCTTTCCTCTAAATTAGGAAGGCTACTTTGGACAATTTAATACTATTCAGAATGTGGAACTACGAGGCACATATGTAGAGGAGCGTATTGATCATTGATCAGGACTATTATTAGAGTACGGACATATGTATGAGTTTCTAAGTAGACCAACAACCTAAAAAATATGCTTATGTTACATCCTTGTCTGCTACGAACTGCGCCCAAAGTAATTTTCTGGACGAGAACAAACGCCGTAATTAGTTTGTCTAATTTTTTAAGAGCTTAGATGAGCATGTACTAGCGGATGGTAAGTCTTTTAAGGGTTTTACTCGTATGTGAAATTCGTTTAATGTGCGAAAATGTTGGCTTGTACATACATTTGTACGCAAAATTAATAAATCTTTTCGCTTGAGGTTGTGTTGAGTTCGATACCTTTTCTTGATGTTATGGGAGTAATTCTAGCTTTAGTTGGCTTGGGAGTAGACAGCGGAATATTAGGAGGGCGGACTCTGTGATTCTTGCCTGGTAGGTTCATCCAAAAACTGTCTTTTAGTTCAAAACTAACTGTGGGAATAAAGGTGAAGTCTCATGTTTTTAGTTATTGAAGCAATTAAAATGTGAAATAAATATGTAGGAGCTGTTGAATTGTTTTAAAATTTTTAGTAACTAAGAATCTCTATTGATTTTTAACTAAAAAAAATATATTTCTCTTTTCTTTGCAGTGTTCGTGATCTACGAGTCTACCGCCTCGGTCTCCGTTCGTGTGCCGTTTGGTTAGTGGCAGTCTTTTGTTGGATCAACGATCGAATGTTTTGCGATGCCTGGTCAGCTATTAACTTTCCCTACCTACATGGACTATGGCATGTGTTTATATTTATTGCCTCCTACACTGTACTCGTCCTTTATGCATACTTTTATGTAGACACTGAATTACCACAACGACAACCAATTCTACGGTATTGGCCTAAAAATGAATTTGAATTTGGAATACCATACATATCGTTCCGAAATCCAAATGCAAGTCACAAGAGTGCCATATAAGTTTTACGAAACTTACAAAACAAAATTGTGCTTAGTATTTACTAAAAGTATTTCTTTACAAAGATTACAAAATTTTTAGAGAAGTTTGATTATAAGAAATTATTTATTGAGTGAGAATTCCAAAGAGTTGTACACAAAGCATACACATATATACACATTCAGTCGATAGCACTCTTTTAAGCGCAAACAATAACGGTAATAAATTCTTAGTTTTAAGTTAAAATTAATGTATAAAAATTAATTGTTAAAAATGGACATATAAAATGACAAATGAATCAAAGACATTAAGTACATAATATTTATGGCTTCCAATATACAAAAATGAAATTAAATTTAGATGCTTAACTTGTTAAATATAATAGAAGCTGATCATCGTAAAATAAGACAACATTTACTGTCAATTTATTATAAAATAATAATTTGGCGACTGTATATGGGTGGTAGACATCATTTCTGATCAACCTGAGAATGAGTTAACTTGAACAAGTTGATGGAAGTTAATTTAACGGTCTGACAAAGGGGCCTAATTCATCCCTAGTGCATCGCCAATATGAATAGAGAAACATATTTTTAGACAACCTGCCATTTGTAGTGCTCGTGATAGAACAATGAATAACTTATAAGTATTATTAAGAAAAACCGTTAGATTTTGTGGAAAAACTATGTAGGAACGCGATTTGTTTGATCTTTTTTAAAGTTTACCTACATTTTTCTATTTATAGCTTGTTTTCTTAGTGGTAGATGGTGTTTTGTTTTTTTTTTTGAATAATTTTTAAATGAAACACAATTTTATAATTTATATTTTATTGATTGATTATATGGTCCTTAACATTATGTATGAAATATGATGTTGATCAAGTGGCCGGTGCACACTGGGGCCTCACTCTGTATTGCTACTCTAAAGTCAAATCATTCGAAATCGCGGAATCGTCACTCTGTAACTCGAATCGCAAATCCAAATTTATGAAAATCGAACAAACTTTTGTTGCCAACTTCAATGTCAATTTCTTATCGCAAATCTGGCACTCTGTACTGCTAAACGAAATGTCAAAGTAATTCGAGTTCGCATCATTTTGTTCTATTGCTATTTGGTTTGCGGATGTTGAGATAAGCAATTGTGTTTCTTTTAAAATGTAAGTATTTTATGACATAAAAAGTTATTTTTAACTTAAAATACAATGTATGTGATATACATAAAATAATTTTGTGAAATTACTTGATTAAAACGTGTTTGAAAACCTATAAAGGCAGTCCACCAAAAATCAAATGTAAATGCTCCACCCTAACTTCTCTTGATCTCACCGTAGCAGTGGATAGAATGAGTAAAGTGGGAAATACACGATACAACTGTTGTACCAACGGTTTAACAGCTTTGGTGTTGTATACGATAATTGTGTCGTATGTATCCATACAACCGACCGTTGTGCCGATATCGTATGGTCGCATAGTCTTGACAAAACGTATGGTCGCATAGTCTTTTGTTGTATGGAAATTATATGGTGTGTATGTGTAAAATGGCTGAATAAAATATCTGGTTGTACATAAGTCGTGCGCAAATTGTATGCGTGTGCTGCTTACAACAGTATGCCGATGTCAGTACAACACAAGTCGGTACGACGGTTGTATCGTGTATTTCCCACTTAATACTCTCAGTTTCGGGTTTTGTTCTACCTTTTATCACTTAGCTCCATTATATTCGACCTATCTCTAATTCGCCTGCGTTCTATGCTTTCTCCTTGTGTGTCATCTTGATGGAACCACAATTCGACAGCATCCAGTTCCATTTCTAAAACATATTTATATTTAACTTTCTTTCTCAAACATAAATAATACACAAAATTCTTTGGAACGAAATTTGCTTCAAAGTGACATTTCAACGTTCCATACTCGAAGCTAGATTCGCACATTTCATAGCCCCAGTTGGCAATACTTCTGTTTTCTTACAGATTGCCGGCTAAGATTAGAATCACAAAGCACTTTCGCAAAAATTTGACTTTCGAGTAGCAATACAGAGTGAGGCCCCTGGTAAAAATGCTCAATCTAGGTGGATACTGCTCATAAATCTTTGAAAATATTGAGGGAATGTTTGTACAACTCTCAAGATATGCAGTGTAGGTTTTTATGTCGATGCTATGGGACCGCGCGGCATCGGCAGCCGTTAAATGACCGTGCGACGCGTCTAATAAAAACACATGTGTCGTATGTCGTTTTCCATGTATTTTTTACGCTGAATCGAATAAGTAAATATCCATGATTGTCCCTAGAGTGTTGAGAAAAAAAAAGTTTGTATGGTTTTGTTGAACACTTCATTTACTTACGTTGCAGTTTCATAATAGGTTATCTAAGAGTAGGTATTGAAATAGTGTTCTTAATGTTCGAACGAAATGAACAGAAAACACGAAAACACTATAGCAAAACGTTTATTTACATCATCAGAAGAGAAAAAGAGAGAAAATGAAAATAAATAACTTTACGAAAAAAGAGCTTCAAAAATGTAAATAACTAAGAAAATTCTTTTGGCTAAGGTACACTACTTGCCTATTCCTGACCCTGATAGTAAAAACAGTAATTCGTCCGGGAAACGGTTTGGGTCGGATGTATTAAAACATTACCATCCTTATTTGCCAATATTGAAACTCAAATGAGTAGAGAAGGTCGCGAAACAAATCTTCCATTGTACTTTTTCGGTTGAGTTCCTGACTCATGACTCAATGATCTCATGTGAATGAATCAGCAGTTTATCGATGCTTCCTGTCATTCGATACCAGGGATAAAAAATCACATAGAATTTGTGAAGAAATTCTATCGACTCCAATGTGATGTTACCCATTTCTCACGCATATTTTGCAAAAATGTGTTGACATTGTTCATTACAAGATTCTTTTCACACTCATTAGTAATACCTTTGAAAACGAATTGCTCACTAACGTATTGGCGAACAACAGCATCATTTGCGCCAAATCGACGTCAAAGTGCTCTTTTCTCAGAAAGGACATTTTTCCTGAAACGCGTGATTTCCTTAGCTTAGCTTTCCTTCCTTTATGGGCAGTAGCTGCCATGGCGCAATGGTTAGTTTTCGAGTCCCCGAAAACACCAAACGTTTTTTCACGGTCCCACCTCTCGCGAACGTCTGACATACATCCGAGAGTACTGTTGTCATGAGAAAGCTTCTTAAAAACAAAATAAAAATTATCCTTCCCATATGACGAATAACATAACGCACACAACACGAGTGGTTGGGAGAAGCTAGGCCAAGCCTCTTCATGGGCTGTTGGGCCAAATATGTATGTATGTATGGGTTCGTATAGGTATACATTTGTTAGTATTCCATAGGAGTTCGTATAGGTATACATTTGTTCGTATTCCATTTTTCACGGTCCCATCTCTCGCGAACGTCCGACAAACATCCGAGAGTACTGTTGTCATGAGAAAGCTTCTTAAAAACAAAATAAAAATTATCCTTCCTATATGGCGAATAATATCACGCACACAACACGAGTGGTTGGGAATAGCTAGGCCTAGCCTCTTCATGGGCTGTTGGGCCAAATATGTATGTATGTATGGGTTCATACAGGTATACATTTGTTCGTATTCCATAGGAGTTGTGCTTTACGACTATGGCCCCCGCAAGGTCCAAGGTGGGAAAAAAAAAGTTGCATTTTATCAAAAATTTACTTTATGGTAATTTTGAGCGAAATTAGTTGTTTAGTCTGCCGGGTATTTCTTCGACTTTTTATAAGCTCTTAGTTGTTTAAATGTGCTGCACTCTCTTATACTACTTACTTACTTACTTAGGTGGCGCTACAGTTCGGGGTGAACCTGGGCCTCAACCAACAAGCCTCTCCATTTAGCTCGGTCTTTAGCTAATTGCCTCCAGTTGCGCACTCCAAGTTGGTCGAGGTCCCCTTGAACTTGCACGCGCCACCTACGGCGATAATTCCCTCTACTGCGTCGTCCCTCGGGGTTAGATTCGAAGACTCTGCGGGCCGGAGCGTTGGTGTCCATTCGCTCTACATGTCCTAGCCATCTCAGACGTCCAATACGCAGTTTTTTGACTAGGTCGATGTCGCTGTACAGCTCGTATAGTTCGTGATTGAATCTTCTCCTCCAAAACCCGTCAACGCAAACGGGACCGAAAATCTTACGAAGAATTTTTCTCTCGAAGCGACCAAGGATATCTTCATCCTCTTTTAATAAAGTCCATGTTTCAGCGCCGTAAAGCAGGACTGGGATGATCAAGGTCTTATATAGAGTCTCCTTAGTTGTTCGAGAGAGGGCTTTACTGTTGAATTGCCTTATAAGCCCAAAAAAACAGCGATTGGCAAGAGTTATTCTTCGATTGATTTCTGCGCTGATTTTGTTTGCTGAATTTATAGCAGAGCCAAGGTAGACAAAGTCCCTTACTACCTCGAAGTTATAGCTGCCCACTGTGACGTTTTGTCCAATTCGTCGATGTTGGTTTTCCCTTCTAGTTGACAGCATATACTTGGTTTTGCCCTCGTTTATCGCCAAACCCATTTTGGCCGCTTCCGCCTCAATGCTTGCAAAAGCACCGGTGACAGCCCGCTGAGATCTTCCGATAATGTCTATATCGTCGGCGTATGCAAGCAGTTGTACAGACTTGTAGTAGATTGTGCCTCCGGTGTTGGCTTGTGAGTTCCGCACAATC
Source organism: Brachypalpus laphriformis (assembly GCA_945910035.1). Classification (NCBI taxonomy): domain Eukaryota; kingdom Metazoa; phylum Arthropoda; class Insecta; order Diptera; family Syrphidae; genus Brachypalpus; species Brachypalpus laphriformis. The sequence continues at coordinate 190,236,152 of OX246753.1, read as the reverse complement.
CGTTCAAGTACAATATTGAAGAAGTCACATGACAGCGCGTCACCTTGTCTAAAACCTTTTTTGACATCAAAGGTCTCGGTGAGGTCATTACCGACCTTGATGGAGCAGCGAGCGTTCTCCATCGTCAGCCTGCACAGGCGGACAAGTTTGGCAGGGATGTCAAAACTAGACATGGCTCTATAAAGCTCTTCTCTATAGATGCTGTCATAGGCGGCCTTGAAATCGATAAAGAGGTGGTGAGTATCGATTTGGAATTCTTGGGTTTTCTCCAGGATCTGCCGAAGTGTGAAGATTTGATCGATGGTGGACTTTCCTGGCCTGAAACCGCACTGATAGGGTCCAATCAGGCTGTTGATAAAAGGTTTCAGGCGTTCACACAATATCGCAGAAAAGATCTTGTACGCGATGTTGAGGAGACTGATGCCTCTATAATTGGCGCAGTTGAGGGGGTCTCCTTTCTTGTGGATCGGGCAAACGATGCTGAGATTCCATTCATCAGGCATACACTCCTCTGACCAAATATTAGAAATGAGTTGGTGTATGCACTCTACCAATTCATCCCCAGCTGCCTTGAAAAGTTCGGCCGGTAAACCGTCAGGTCCAGCAGCCTTGTTCGATTTTAGCTTGGATATTGCTATCCTCACTTCGTTTTGGTCAGGTGGACGGAAATTTTGACTATCATCGTCCATGTTGAATGGTTCATTCTGCCTGACAGCGGGATGTTGGTCTTCCTCGCCGTTATACAGTCTGCAGAAGTAGTTTTTCCATATTCTCAGCACCGACTGTGATTCTACTACGAGGTTTCCATTCTCATCTCTACAGGTTTCTGTACGGGTATTACTTCTCTGACACGTTCTTTTTACCTTTTGGTAAAACTTCCGTACATTGTTCCTGGAGTATAGACTCTCGATATTCTCAAACGCGCGCTTCTCATGCTCTTTCTTCTTCTTTTGGAGAAGCCGATGTTCTTCCCGTCTCTTTTGCTCGTAGAGCTCACGAGCAGCTCTCGTCTTCCTTTGCAGCGCCGCTTTGTATGCCTCTTGTTTTGCTGCATGCACTCGCCGGCATTCTTCGTCAAACCAGGGGTTTCGCGGTGGTGGGCGAGCGAGACCCAGCACATCAGTCGCGGCGTTTCTGATGGCATGTTGGCAGCGTTGCCACTGGTCTTCGGCACTTGATGCTGGCGGTATAGGGGTGATTGAGAGATTTCGGGATACGCGTTCAGCGAAGAGTCTGGCGGTCTCTTGCGATTGTAGCTTTTCGACGTTAAATTTTCTCACAGTAATTCTTCTTTGTTGCTCAGATTGGGATATCCGCATTCGTACCTTGGCTACAACAAGGTAATGATCCGAGTCTATGTTGGCCGCTCGGAAGGTCCGGACATCCAGAATACTGGAGGCATGCCTTGCGTCGATCGCAATATGATCAATTTGGTTGATCGTGACATGATCATTGGACCGCCATGTCTGCTTATGAATATCGAGATGAGGAAACCATGTGCTTGCTATGGTGACATTTCGCTCCACAGCGAAATCAATTAGCCTTAGTCCGTTATCAGACGTGGTGTCGTGTAGGCTATGCTTACCGACTGCTCTACCGAAGACGTCCTTCTTTCCTATTTTGGCGTTAAAATCGCCCAATACGATCTTAACGTCGTATTTAGGACATTGCTCGTATGTTTTGTCGAGGAGCTCGTAGAAACACTCTTTGGAGGCAGGGTCCTTTTCTTCTGTGGGGGCATGAACACATATTAGGCTTATGTTAGCGAATTTAGCCTTGATCCGGATCGTCATAATACGCTCGCTCACGTGTCGGAAGCTTAAGACTTCTTGCCTAAGTCTGCCGCGTTTGACAAATCCGCATCCGAATAAGCGTTGCCTGTTGCCTCTGTAGCAATCACCGTAGTAGATGTCACAGTTTTTCATCCTCTTTTTGCCTGGCCCATCCCATCGCACTTCCTGGATGGCGGTAATATCTGCTTTATAGCAGTCTAGGGCCTCTGCTAGTTGTTCGGCTGCACGTGGTCTGTAAAGGGACAGAACATTCCACGTACAGATCCGAAGGTCGTTGTCCTTATTTCGTTTGCTGGGGTCGTCATTAGTTGGGTCATCCTTATCCGAGGCTTTTGGTTGTTTCGGAACCATGCGTTTTTTACGTGGTAGGGAAGTTACCCCGACGGCACAACCCCCAACCTGGAGGGCCAGTTCCTTAATTATTCCCCTAGGACGAGGGGCCGGGTACACCGGTGCTAGTAGTCCACTACGGAAGTATGAGCGCTGCCGTTGGCCCATTAAGGGCTCCTCCGCCACCATCTCTATTCCAATGTCCTGACCAACATTGGAAATTCCTTACCGACCTGTGATCCGAATACGTCGAAGCAGCTCGCGCAAGGTATTCACTAAGTTCAACCTAACTGGAACTATAGACGCCACCGTTGACTCCGTCTAGGGAATTCGTCCGCTGCCGCCTGGAACAGGAAGAAATGCTCTAGTGAGAAAAGCACTCTTCCCCCCTCTCTCATCTGCTGCCACCAAGAATCCGCCAAACGGGGTCTCTTATACTAAGATCCACCAAAAAGAAGGAAGTGGTAACGTCAACCAGTAGGTCGGCACAATATTTTTAAAATGAGATAATTTAGGCGAATGATGGGCAAACCAGCCTGTTGTCTTGGGAAGTGTGGAACGTTTGAACAAATGTTGTTGCTTCAAATCGGATTACCGATGAGGTTTCTAACTCGTCAACCATCCCTTATAATAGTGCAAGGTCCATTCTGTTGATCTGTTGACATGAAGTTTGACCAAATGCCCACAGAGATTGGCCATTTTTACCAGTGTGCGCCGGCTCAAATGAGAGTTCTTTCAAGCAGAGCTGTAAAAGAATGCAATCATTTTCGCATGTTATTATTTCGACTTCACTGAGAAACGTTTCAACGTAATAACTTCAATTGTGACTTACACTTAAAAAAAATAAATCAGCATTTATTTTAAAGTCATGACTGAAGCAATCATTTTCAGCAATCACAATTGTGAAGTCCAAAAGAATGCACTCTTTTTGATTGCTTCGAATTCATTGAAGTCACTTTGAAGCCACTTACATTCACTGAATGCATTTAGTCGATTTAAGTCATTGAATGCATTCAGTCCATTGAAGTCATTTGAAGTCATTGAAGTCACTGAATGCATTCAATTAATTGAAGTTATTCAAATCACTTTCAATTTACAATTAGAAGGTCCGTTTTTGTGTCGTTGAACGTCATTTGTCGTTAAATACTTTGTGGAACCTACTAGGCACCCTGTATAAAGGACTAGTTTTGTCTTTCTTTATAAGAATATCGATACCAAAAAAGGACACTGAGTCTTAGCTTTTTTCAACCAAAGAAAATACTTTTATTTTTATTTCGGAAATGACAAATTGTAGATAGTTATGTTTTTTCTCTAGCTTTAAGAATGTTGATAATAGAAAACTAGTTGATAAATAAACCTTGTAGGTGAAAATTTATGGAAGTAAAGAAAATTATTTTTAAAATATAATAAAGGCATCTATTTAATAAATTAAAACGAATTTGTTTTATTATTTGACATGAGTGATATGTGTATATGTTTTAAATTAGGGCTACCACATTTTGTTTATTTATTTTTTTTTTTTTTTGGTTGCGCCTGGAGGTGCAGGAATCTTCAAAAGATACCAATGGTCCGTACCATTGGTTATGCCCGATTCATATATCTGACAATGCCATCAGTGCTAGTCAGTATATGCCCACGGGACAAACCTCACCCCCTCAGAGAGGCACTATGAGAACCGGCTGCGCGTACTCATAGTAGTAGGAAATTCGTTCCTCCCATGTTTTCATTTTTGTGCTGACTACGACTAAGTTACCTTAACAAGTAGTTTACGCTTCTGTAGTGTTAATCGCGTTAGGTAGGTAGCTTTCCAGTGAAGGCACCTACTAATACCTTCATTACATGCGGTTTTTCCTTACGGCGCCAGGTCGAAAGGTCTTGTTCTTTGTAGTCGGCGCTCAAGGTTTGTCACGTCCATAGTACGGATTATTTCATTATTGCAGTGAACATGAAGACGGGTACGAAGTTTGCGAGCAAAGTTTGTTACTTCGTCCCTCACGGTAGCAATTCCTAGATCTCTGTGAATATCACTATTTCTTATATACCAAGGAGCATTCACGATTGCTCTTAGCATTTTGTTTTGAAATTCTTGCAGTAGTATTAGTATTATATATAGAGTATTACTTGGTTTGGTACAACCCCAAAGTTGTATACCATATGTCCAAGACGGTTTTAGCACTTGCTTATACAGAAGCAGTTTGTTGTATACGCTTAACTTCGAGTATCTTCCGAGTAGCCAATACATTTCTCTAAATCTGATTTCGAGCTTTTCGCGCTTCTTTTTAACGTGTGGTTTCCACTTAAGTTTTGCGTCTAGGGTCATTCCTATTTTGCACCGAGTTAATGGATATAGGTAAGTTGTTTATCTTTCTTAACGTAAAATTGACATGCGTCGATTTTGTCTCATTGAGGACTATTCGCCAGGTTTTTGTCCATTCGCATACTTTGTTCAAAGCTCGTTGGAGTTTTCCCGTTGATGATTCGACTGCGTGTCGTCTGCGAATCATCGACTACTGCTTTGTAGGAGGAGACTAGTGCTCCATAGTAAGGGATTTCGAAGTTAAGGCTCCTCCATACTCGGACCATCTCCCTATAATCACCACTTTCGGCCTAGAAATGAGTGCAAGGGATGAGATGCACGAATTAAAACTTCTTCCTAAACTTAAATGGAATAAATCTAATGAAAATTTATACAGGCTTAACCTTAATCGCCACTTGTCAGAGCTACCTGAAAATAGTGAACTCACTTTAAGCGACTTGGAGTCAGTAATAAAGCAATCGATCCCCAGTCAGTTGCAAAGCACTAATGGAAAGAAGAGATTGCTGTATAAAATGCCATGGTTTGATGAAGATTGTTTGAAAAGCAGAAAGCGCACATTCTCCCTTCTGCGAGCATTCAGAAAATTTAACGGACCATTATTCAAGATGCTCTACAGTCAAGCTAAGGCTCAGTATAAGCAGATATGTCGAACGAAGAAGGCTGAATTCTCTGTAGCCGAGGCTCGAAAACTTTCCATTTGTAAAAGCTCAGCAGATTTTTGGAAAACAGCTAAAAAATTAAATGGAAATTCTTTAAGAATTAATATTCAACTAACAGCTGATGTCCTTAAAAGACATTTTGAAAGTTTACTAAACCCGATAAGCAACGACCTACCAATGCTGTATGCGAAACCATTGTTTGTAAATCAAACTTTAGAAAGTGAAATTTCAACACTCGAAGTGAATGAAGCATTAGCCCGATCTAAGGATTTTAAAGCTCCCGGATTTGATAGAATTCCAGTCGAATTCTATAAATATAGCTCTGCCGAATTTGTGGCAACCATTACGTCAGTCTACAACTCCATATTTCAAACTGGAAACGTCCCCGAAAGCTTTAAACAAGCAGTAATATTTCCGATTTTTCAGCAAAAATCTTTACAAGTATTCTGCAAGCCCGATTGATGCACTGGATACAGGAGAACTCACTTCTGAAAGAGTTTCAAGCTGGATTTCGAGCTGGCTACTCTACTACAGATCACATCTTTGTACTGCGAAACATAGCGGAAACATTCGTCGAACGGAAACAGAAGCTTTACACGTTCTTCATCGACTTTAGGGCAGCCTTCGATACCGTAGACCGGCAAAGACTTTTTTATAAATTCTGCCAGTACGGATTGTCTTATAAGTTTGGAAATGTACTGGAAAACTTATACAACAATACAAAAGCAGCTGTCTGGAACGGTGATGAATTGTCGAAGTGGTTTTCTACAAAAATAGGAGTTAGACAAGGATGTAATGCAAGCCCGCCAGTATTTGCCCTTTACATAGAAGATATTATTGATTACCTTCCAGGAGGAGTCACATTCGCAGGTACTCTTATTAAGGCTCTTCTGTACGCAGATGATATTGTCCTGCTGGCTAGGTCACCAGAGTCCTTGCAGCTTATGATAAATCGGCTGTACGACTACTGCACACTATGGAATCTAAAACTAAACCTGGACAAATCAAAAATTATGATTTTTAGGAGAGGAGGTGGCAGGCTATGTAGAACAGAAAGATGGACATTTAACGGTGAACCGATTGAAGTGGTTAAACACTATAAATACTTGGGAGTTGTGCTATCGAGTAACTTGAGTTTAGACACCCACCTAAGTGAAAAATTAGCGCAGTCTAAAAATGCCATAAACTGCACGTGGCGAATCTGTTTCCAGAATCGAAATATACCTCACAGTTCAAAGTACACAGTCTTTGAAGCAGTTTCCAAATCCATATTGTTCTACGGAGCGCAGTCATGGGGTCATAAGTATTATGACTTGGTAGAAAAACTACTGAGGTTTTATCTTCGAAGGTTATTTCAACTCCCAACCACGGCCCCCAACTTCATGCTGATGATCGAAACCGGACTTGCCCCATTGTTCATACAGACTCTTAAGCTGAGCGTTGATTATATTCTCAGTATACTCAGGACAGGTGATGAAAGGCTGACGAGGAAATCGGTTATGTTCGCAGTGAATGCACAAAGTCTGTGGTACAAGGACATGTTAAATCTGGCGGAGACATATGAATACGAACTTAGTTTAGATTGGAATGCTCAGACTAATTGGAAGGGGATACTCTACGACTTCATATCTCACGTAGATATATGTATGCGTAACAAATATATCGACGAAGCGGAGGCATCAACACACAGGGAAATCTATAGGACTCTGCGGTTCAACCTAGGTCCCCTTAATTACTTTAAGGATTCGAACAGCGTAAGATGTATCTCTTTGATTTTTCGTGCCAGAGGAGAGATATTGCCACTCAACTTCGTGCCACACAGGGAGGATCTTCCAGTTCTCTGCTCAATTTGCAACTTAGCTCAAAGAGAGAACTCTATACACTTCTTGGGAATGTGCCCAATATTCCGGGGTATCAGGAGATTTCACTTTGGAAAAGCCATATTGTCGAGCGAAGAAGTAGCTGAGTTATTAAATGGTTCTAATTGGAAAGCTCTCATATCATACTGTAAATCAACGCTAGGTTATAGAAGAATGATCATTGAAGAAGATTTTTAAAATTAAAAAGTTAGAAGTAAACATTACTGAAAAAGTTATTAAAATTGTACCAAAAGGTTGATAGTCTTTGGCAGACGGCTTTGAGCCATGTCTTTAAGATTTAAGTATTTTTATTTTATGTAAATTTTGTACAATCTGAAAATTCAATAAATCTATCTAAATCTAAAAAAAAAATCTAAATCGTCTGCGAACGTTGCTACAACGGTCCCTTAATCTTGTGGTATATCTCTTGTGTAGAGTAGGAACAGGATTGGACCGAGAACACTTCCTCGTGGAACACCGGCGTAGATTTCTTTGAAATCCGAATATTCACTCCCGTGTCTAACACGGAAAAGTCTGTTTTCAAGATAAGATTCCAATATTCTGTACAACTTTTCCGGTAAGATCACCCTTAGCTTATACCTTAGGCCTTCGTGCCATACCTTGTCGATGGCTTGCGATACGTCGAGAAAAGCGCTAGAGCATATTTTTTTCCCTTCAAGAGCTTGTTCAATTTCGTTCGCTATCCGATACACCTGATCGATTGTAGAATGTTTGACCCGAAAGCCGAATTGATGATCCGGGATCAAGTGTCTTTCTTCAATTACTGGTTACAATCGTTTCAGCAGAAGTTTCTCGAAGACCTTAGATATTATTGGCAGAAGTGAAATGGGTCTATATGATTTCTTGTCATTTGCACATTTCCCCGGTTTCGGAACCATAATAACTTCGGCGACTTTCCATTGCCTTGGAACATATATTAGTCTTAAGGAAGCATTTATAATGTAAAGCAACTTAACCAGCACTTTTTTCGGTAGCTCTTTCAAAATTTCGCCAGTGATTAAATCATATCCCGGAGCCTTGTTATTTTTAAACTTTTTTATTGTCATTACTTTAAAGTTGTCGGGTGCCATATTATCATTCGGATCTTCGATCAATGGTTGTCCATCGAACGGCTTGAACGTTTCCTCTAAGTGATCGGCAAATAATTCTGCTTTCTCTTTGTCTTCTTTTGCCCATCCCTCGTTAGCTTTCCTAATTGGCGGCGAGTGCATTACAGGTTTCCGTATGGACTTCAAGGCTTTCCATAGAGAGTAGTTTGAATACTTGTCAGCGGTCAGACCCTCGAGGTAAGTAGAAGTCTCGTGATTTTTTAGGTCCTACAGCACATTTTTTAGCCTGTTACAAAGGTGGTTCAGATAAGTTTTATCCGGTGGCGCTCTTGCTCGCTCTCCTCTTTTCTCGTATGAGGTCTTCGATTTCAGGCTGGTATTTGACTTTATTGTTCCGTTTATTTAAATAACAAAAAAAAAAATATATATATATATATAGGGTTAAAACACCATCGCTGCCATTAATTATGGTACACGACATTATTCAAATGTCTTCCACAGAAACGCCTGCACAAGTGAATGCGCTAAACTGGGGTGGAATCCTCTAAGGTGATAGTTGATTGTTGACGATCACAATCATCCCTTTTGCTCTCCCTAAGGTGACCATCAGCGTGATAATCACATTTTTGCGATCGTTTTTGTGTGACAGCTATTTAGGTGTCACTTCCATATAGACCCATTCTATTTTTTACGATTAGTAAAGAAATGTGCGAAGTGGTACGAAAATGTTTACCTCTGCAATTATTTTATAAATTAAATAAATAATTTTATAAAGCAAATGCTGATGAATATAATTCTAATGTACGACTTGATCTAATTTAAGAAATAACTCAATTATGTTGGAACATCCAAATCCAATAGAAAAAAAAAATCCTATTTTTTGTGTCGCCCAATTTATTTTATTTGTTTAATTTAAATTTTTATGTATGTCCTGCGGCTGTTGGACATACCAAGTGGAAGGCATACTATAAATGCTATGCTATGCTATATTACACATACCAAATGTAATAAAACAGTAACGTGAAACAAATAAACAATTACAGCTGTGACCGGCGCGCGATACCACTGGTAAGAAAATGACATTTCAAAAAGCTGTGCTGCCAAGTTTTAAATAATTCTTTGCTATCGTTTTACGGAGAGCTAACAAAGTGTGATCATCAACTTTGACTATCAAAAGTGTGACTATCAACTATCACCTTAGAGGATTCCACTCCTGAATTTTCCATGAGTTTTTCACACAAATCGGGCGATATACCGGCAATTTTGGATTCGATGTTCGTCCTGAGGTCATCTATAGTCTCTAGGTCATTGGTAAATGCCATGGACATCACAATTTCTGGAGATAACACGGTCACCAAACTCCGACTTCAAGCTACATATGTGGCATGTGACACTGTCACATCCTCCAAGTCTTTTTCTTCCAATTTATCCCAAAAATTGTCAGTCGATACGGTTCGGTTGCGATCTCCATTGGGGACAATGACCCGTCTAACATGAAACCTGCACCAAAGAGTAAATTTTTATGGATGTAATTGCATTTCGTTAATGGCTTCGGATAACTGACTTGCTGAAATGCGACAATTTTGCTTCTTAATGAAGACGCTGAAAAAAAAGTATTGAGCCTTTTTGTCAATAGATGGCATTAAAGTGAAAAATGTCTGGTAATATAATCCGTTCTGGTGGCATTTTGCAGATCAATTAAAAAAAAAAATTAACAATATTCGATCATAATGCAGGCTCCGCGAATAATCGCCCAACGGTAAATCGCCCAAAACTCTCAAATGAACAATCGTCAAAAAATCGCGTGGGCGATTATTCATTCTAGTTATCTTGGCCATATATTTTATGGAAAACACAAAACTAACTTAGTAAGTGTACTGTAAAAGTACTTGCGCCGTAAAGAATTTTTTTGTTGTACCTATACGTCTATCGTGATGAAATTTTCGTGGGTTAAAAAGGTTTGCCGAGCGCCACGCGACTTCGTCGCTCCGCTAAGGGTATGTCAACAACTGTTTGGCAGCCGCCTGGAGCTAGAGTTTTTAACCCATATTCTTCTGGCGTCCTCATATGAGGACGGAAAAAGGGTACTTTAAATTCCGTGTGAATCGGAATCGTTCACGTTTAGTTAGGCTGAAAACACACCGGATCAGTCAAAACGTTTTTTGATTCACAGACAAAAAAATGTATTTTATTCGTGCTGTCTGGTGGTGTTGGGTCTCGTTGTTATGTTAGTAGACCCTTAAACACAGAGTTCACACCAACTTATGTCACAAAAACGGTTAAACACTGTGGTTGCAGCATAATGGTTTGGGGATATTTTTCTATCATGGTGTTGGTCCAATATATTGGATTAAGACTGTACCAACCCCTTTATGCAAAACCTATGGAGGATATTATGTTGCCATTTGCTTCCGAGGAAATGGCGTTGCGATGGGTCTTCCACAGGATAATGACCCCAAACATACCAGCAAAAGAGCTAAGAGATGGTTTGAAGAAATTCGGGTCAATGTGATGGAATGGACGCTTCAATCTCCAGACTGAAATCCATTGGAAAATGTATGGGCTGATGTTAAGAAAGGTGTCTCAGAGGAACAACTGAGCAACATTAACAAACTTTGGTGTACAATTCAACGTTATTGGCATCCCCTTGCAGAGATGTCAGTCACTCGTTGATTCAATGCCACGGCGTTGTATGGCAGTTATTTCTAATAAAGGCTTTGCAACTAAATATTAATTAGTTCATTATTACGTATGCTAAACCTGTCTACACTAGTTTTGTGGATCTGGAAAAAGCATATGATAGGGTTCCTCGAGGCAAACTCTGGAGTGCAGGAGTATGGGATTGATGGTTCCCTGTTAAGGGCGATTTAGTCTTTATATACAAGTGCAGAACCTGTGTTCGGATAAACGGTGTTAAATCAATACCTTTCACTGTGGGCGTTGGACTCCGCCAACGGTGCATTTTGTCACATGTCCCCTTCATTGTATATATATATATTTTGGATGTTACAGCGCAGCCGTGACGGGGAATGTTTCAAAGTGGGACACCAAAGGATTAGTCATCTGCTCTTTACAGATGATTTGGTCATCCTTGGATCCTCTCAAACCGAACTTCAGCGCGCACTCGAAAGCTTTGTAGCCGTTTGTAATGCTGGAATGAGGATCAACGTTAAAAAATCGGAAGTAATGGTCGTTTTCAAGAAATGCCTTCAGTGCACTCTGCATGTTAGTGGAGCCCCAGTGAAGCAGGTGGATAAGTTTAAGTACCCTCGGGCTCTTATTCATAAGTGATGGGAAGAGCAATGCCGAGTTATCCTGTACAATTGGTCAGGCTGGATCAATTTTGAGAGAGCTTGGCCAATCTGTTATAAGGAAGGCCGAACTTAGTGTTCAAGCTAAGCTATCGGTTCCTAACTCGGTGTATGTTCCAACTCTCACCTATGGTCATGAAATTTGAGTAGTCACCGAAAGAATAAGATCGTGCATACAAGCTGCCGAAATGAGGTTCCTTCGCGGTGTTGCTGGAATAACTCGTAGGGATCGAGTGCGCAACATCAGAATACGCGAGGCGCTCAATGTTGAGCAGCTACTTCTCCGAACGGAACGATCTATATTTCGATGGTTTGGTCACGTAGTGCGTATGCCCCCAGACCGGCTTCCATGACGTGCCACCTGGTAGGCCGTGTCATCTAGTAAGCGACCCCTCGGTAGGTTTAGAAATAGGTGATTGGATCAAGTACGACATCTCTCATGGAGCCGTCTAGGGATTCCTCCTGATGAGTTGGAGTCAATGGCGGAGGATCGAGAAGGATGGAGGGTTCACCTGAGCATCCTACCCCCGCGACCCTTATGAAGGATTAGGGGGCCAGTGAAAATATATGTATGTTTACTCGTATATGTATGTATTATATTTATTGCTTCTATTCTTAATTTAAGCCTTTAAAGAATTTTTTTTTTCAACCCCTTGGTGTTTTTATTTTCCTTGAATATTGTAGATGCTACTATTAATTTGACTGCACATTCACAACGTCGTTGTTGCTATCATTGTGAACTATCTTACTTAAAATATCAGAGAGCATACTTCGACTATCGGGATTCAATATACCATACATGTGTGAAAAAGAAGACCCAATAATAAAATAATGCTCATAAATGCTATTAAGACGGTTGTGGTGCTATTTTTTGATCGCAGCTGTATGTATTTGGTACCGAATAAAGATTGGAGAAGAAAGTATCTACGTCAATAGAAGACATTTTAAAATAATATAAAAACAAAATGAAAGACAATCTGCTCCAATAGTATGTGTAACGTAGAGAGCCACAGCTAAAGCATTTCTTTTTACCGATTGTTGCCACTATTTCGCTGGCACGTGAAAGTATGTAATTTAATTCTACTAGTTTTCACAATGCAAAAAAAGTTTAGATTTTTACTGCATAATTTCCGGTTGATCGTTGCCACTTTTCCAATATAAAGTGTGTTGTTGAATACGATAGAAACAGATGACAAAGTAACGCTCAGGTCTGCAGATGTTATTGAGGGTTATCGAGAATAAATTTTCCCTCGGAATTTTTCCCCCGGACAAAAATGAGGCATCTTCAAAAAGGAGAAAACAATTCTGCGGTATTATAGTATAGGTATTATGAATGACAATTTAGGAGAATTTTCAACGCAATCGCGATATTTAATTTTTATCCTATTTTTGAAGGTACCTAATATTTGTTCGGGAGAAAAATTCCGAGGGAAAATTTATTCGCGGTGACCCTAATTACTTTTTTTTTAATTTGTTTAAGCAATAACTTTAGATAAGCAGTTTAGTTAATGCCCGAATGAAGTGTGATCAGTATAATAACTGATTAAATTTCCTTTGCATTTCTCAGCATATATTTTTAGGCGTAGTTCATGTTCTTTCTTCATTTGGGGCTGGTGAGCGGGGCAAAATCTTTAGCTTAAATCTATTGGGTTTATTCGAGAAGACTGAACTTCTGTTTCAATTTCATTATTTTGTTTAAATTTATCGTAAGGCATAGTTTAAAGTATTGCACCAACTCTCTCCAGTCGGCTCAAGACAAGCTGTGTTGTTTTACTGTGATGAATGCTTCCAAGCACCTACGAGTTTGAATAATTATATCGACAAGATACTATGCGCTAGGGAGTTTAGATATAGACAGATGTAGGTTAAACTAATACAGGGCACTCATGGCTTTGAATGTCCAAAAAGTGGGAACACTATACTACATGTATGTATATGTATGTCAGATGCTTCCAATTGAATGATTGAGGCAAAGTGCAAATTTGGTATGATCTGTGGTATAAGAATCTTCTTACCTTTCTACATACTTGTATCAGTTCACCTGTAAGAATGCGAGCTACACCTTCGTCAGTCTTTTCGACAAATTATTTCTGAATTTTAAGGGAAAATATATCATATTTTAAATGCTTGGCTCTGAATCTTGAAGTCATTCGTATGAGACAAACAGTGTTACTTAGAAAGACGAAATTCATTCCTTTCCTTCGATAAGAAGAGAACTTACATACGTGGCTCTACATTTCGGGATGAACCTGAGCTTCAACCAATGCATTTCTCTATTTAGCTCGGTCTTTAGCTAATTACCTCCAGTTGCGCACTCCAAGTTGTTTGAGGCACCATTGAGTTTGCGCGCGCCACCTACGGCGAGAAGGCCATCTACTGCGTCGTCTCTCTGAATATCTTGCGAAGAACTTTTCTCTCGAACTGACCGAGAATATCTTCAGTCTGTTCCAGTACTATTAAAGAAATCACCTGCGCGTTACTTTGTCTTACCCCTTTTCGACATCAAAGCTTGATGAAGCTGGCGGCGTTCTCCATCGTCATCCTGCACAGATGAACAAGTTTGGCAGGGATGTCAAAACTAGACATGGCTCTATATAAAGTTCCTCTTTATAAATGTTGTTACAAGCGGTCTTGACATCAATAAAGAGTACCGATAGTGCTTTCTCTAGGATCTGCCGATGTGTGAATATTTGATCGATTGTGGGCTTTCGTTATCTGAGACCGCACTGATAGGGGCCAGTTAGGCTGTTGATAAAATGTTTCAGGCGTTCATACAATATCGAAGAAACGATCTTGTATGCAATGTTGAGGAGACTGATGCCTCTATAATAAGCGCAGTTGACGGAGTCTCCTTTCTTGTGGATCGGGCAAACAATGCTGAGATTACATTCATCAGGTAAACACTCGTCTGACCAAATCTGAGATGAGTTGGTGTATGCTCTCTACCAATTCATATTTTGACTATCATCGTCAATATTGAATGATTTATTCTATCTGACAGCGTAACGTCGGCCTACTTCGCCTCTATGCAGTCTGCAGAAGTGGTTTTTCCATATTCTCAGCACCGACTATGATTCGAATACGAGGTTTCCTTCTTCATCTCTACAGGTTTCTGTACGGGTTTTGCTCTTTTAACACATGATTTTTACATTTGGGTAAAACTTCCGTACATTGTTTCTGGAGCCTAAGCTGTCAATATCCTCGATCGCGTGCTTCCATGCCTTTTTTTTTTTTTTTTTTGGAGAAGCCGATGTTCTTTCCGTCTCTTTTGCTCGAGGAGCTCTGTAGCACCTACTTGTTTTGCTGTATGCAATCGCCGCCATTCTTCGTCAAACCAGGGGTTTCGAGGTGTTGGCCAGGCGAAACCTAGCACATCAGTTGCGGCGTTTCTGATGGTATGTTGGCAGCGTTGTCACTGGTCTTCAGTATTTGATGCTTGATGATAGAGGTGATTGAGAGATTTCGGGATACGCATTCAGCAAGAACTGAGTTCAAATAGAAAACCATGTTGTAACGCTTAATAGAGGATCAGCGAAGATATACTATTAAAGCACTATAGGGCTGTGTAGATCCTGCGCCATGTGACATGGGGTTATGTAGTATCTGGGGCCTCACTCTGTATTGCTACTCGAAAGTCAAATTTTTGCGAAAGTGCTTTGCGATTCTAATCTTAACCGGCATTCTGTAAGAAAACAGAATCGAATGGAAGTATTGCCAACTGGGGCTATGAAATGTGCGAATCTAGCTTCGAGTATCGAACGCTGAAATGTCACTTTGAAGCAAATTTCGTTCCAAAGAATTTTGTATTTTATTTATATTTGAGAAAGAAACTTAAATATATGTTAAGAAATGGAAATGGATGCTGTCGAATCATTTCATCAAGATGACACACAAGGAGAAAGAATATAACGCAGGCGAATTTGAAATAGGTCGAATATAATGGAGCTAAGTGATAAAAAGTAGAAGAAAAATGTAGCAGTGGTTGGTTCAACCCGAAACTGAGAGTATTAGGTGGGAAATACACGATACAACCGTCGTACCGGCATCGGCATACTGTTGTATGCAGCACACACATACAATTTCCATACAGTTTGTGTATGTTACAGCGGTTGTACCGTCAAGACCATACGATATCCGTACAACGGTCGGCTGTGTGAATACACACGACACAATTACACAAAGCTGTGAAACCGTTCGTAGAACAGTTGTATCGTGTATTTCCCACTTTACTCATTCTATCCAATGCTACCTTCAAGAGAAGTTAAGGTGGAACATTTACATTTGATTTTTGGTGGACTGCCCTCATGTTCTAAAACACGTTTTAATCAAGTAATTCCACAAAACTATTTTATGTATATCACTTTGGGCACCGTGGCGTAAGTGGTTAGTGTGTCGGATCGCTACGCATGAGGTTTCAAGTTCGAATCCCAGAAAACACCAAAAAGTTTTTTTCACGGTCCCACCTCTCGCGAGCGTCTGACAAACATCCGAGAGTATTGTTGTCACGAAAAAGCTTTTCAAATCGCCGTTCGGATTCGGCATTACACTGTAGGTCCCTTCCATTCGTGTGAAAAATATTTTTTTTTTTCCCGAGGGTAGGTGAAAATCTTCAACAAGACACTATGAGGATCGACAGCGCGTGCTCATAGTAGTGTGGGATTCTTACCCACTAAAAAACCTCCATTCAAAACAGACTTGTTTCATTTTTACTACAACTAAGTATTCGACTTATCAAGTAGTTTTCATTTCGCGTAATAAGGACGTTTTGCAGGGACCTTCCCATTAGAAGTTCCTGCCAGCTCCGCAGTTTAGACGCGGTTACTTATCGCGCTAAGTCTAAAGGTTTGGTTCTTTGCAGACGGCGCAGTAAATTTCTTTCTTCCAAACCTTGGAGGACTGTTATATGTACGTGACTTTCTAGTCGACTTCTATGCTTTCTCGCGTAGGTTTGAATTTCGTCTTCTATAGTTTTAATGCCAAGATCTCTATGGATATCGCTATTTCTGATATACCATGGCGCATTAACAATACCTCTTAGCACTTTGTTTTCAAAAGTTTGTAAAATTTTAATATTAGTTATTTTGGTACAACCCCAGAGTTGTATACCATATGTCCATATGGGCTTTAGCACTTGCTTATATAAAAGCAGTTTGTTCTCTATATTAAGCTTGGAATATTTTCCAAGTAACCAATACATTTCTCTATATTTATTATCTAGTTCTTTGCGTTTTTTCTTAACGTGCGATTTCCATTTCAGCTTTGCATCAAGTGTCATTCCAAGATACTTAGCATCGTTTGCAAACGGAATTTGAACCGAGTTTGAAAAGATCGGCAAATTATTTATTTTCTTATAAGTAAAATTTACATGAACAGATTTGGTCTCGTTAACTGCGATACGCCAAACATTTGTCCATTCATTTACTCTATCCAAAGCTTCTTGCAGTTTTTCTGTAGTATCTTCGACCGTTTTACCTACTGCCAAGATGGCAGTGTCGTCGGCAAATGTAGCTAGCTCAGTGCCTTCTATTTGCGGTATATCACGGGTGTATAATAGATGCAAGACTGGACCAAAAACGCTTCCTTGCGGTACCCCAGCCATTATTTCCTTGAAATCTGAATATTCATTTCCACATTTGACGCGGAATAGTCTATTCGTAAGGTAGTTCTTCAAAATATTATATAGGTGCTCTGGCAGAACTTGTCGTAATTTAAACTTTAAGCCTTCGTGCCAGACCTTGTCAAAGGCTTGAGAGACGTCAAGGAATACGCTTAAACAAATCTTTTTTTCTTCAAGTGACTTTTCGAAAAATATAACGCACACAACATGAGTGGTTGCGAGAAGCTAGGCCCTGGCACTTTAAAGAGCTGTTGCGCCAAATATTTGTTTGTTTGTTATATCACTTTCATTGTATTTTAAGTTAAAAATAACATTTTATATCATAAAATACTTACACTTCAAAAGAAACACAATTGCCCTCCTCAACATCCACAAACCAAATAGCAATAGAACAAAATGATGCGAATTCGAGTTACTTTGACATTTCGTTTAGCAATACAGAGTGCCAGATTTGCGATAAGAAATTGACATTGCAGTTGGCAACAAAAGTTTGTTCGATATTCATAAATTTGGATTTGCGATTCGAATTACAGTGACAATTCTGCGAATTCGAATGATTTGACTTTAGAGTAGCAATACAGAGTGAGGCCCCTGATGATTTGTAAACGAAAAACTCGAAAGAACTCAGCGAGCCGTCAGTGGGGTGCTTGCAAGCATTGAGAGAGAGGCTACAAAGATGGGTTTCGGTAATTGACTAATAAAGCCTTGTTTCGAATTACTAAGGTAACTCTGCATAAGATACTAATCATTCCAGTCCTGCTGTGTCAGAATGGAACTTTATCAAAATCGGATGAGGATGGTTACTTTGAGAGAAAATTATACGAGCTATACGGCTTATACAACCAGAAGAGTTCACTTACAATGACTAAGGGTCATGTAGAGCGGATGGATCCCAACGTTCTAGCCCGGTGCAAATAAGTGGAGGGGATCTCAACCAACTTGGCGTGTGCAACTGGAGGCAGCTGGTTCCTTTTCAGGCTGGTTAAACAGGTTTGTTGGTTGAGGCTCAGGTCCATATCGGACTGTAGCGCCACCTATGTAAATAATTTTTTTTTTCTGTTTTTATAATCTGCGCGCACTCAACGGGTTATGAATACCCTTAACATGTTTACACACAGTGCGGGCGTTGGAAAGGATAGATAGAGAGAGAGAGAACGATTTTGGTGTAGTGGTTTTTGAAGCGCAGTTGTTTATGCTTCAGAGAAACTCCGAGGGTGGCGTCCAGATAATTGGGGAGATTCTTGTTATTTTTTGTCTTTTGCTTCTGATACACTGTATTTTTTTTTTTCGATAACCGATGTCATAGGCAAATCATCATCAACAGAGCGAACAATTTCTCCAGCCATATGACCAAGCTACTGCCAGTGTTATGCCTTCGCAGTAGTGTTCACACAAGCTTTCGGAATTGATCAGACTGACTTTAATTATTTCATAAGAAATAAGTAAATGCTTGCTGACATCAGGATTTGAACCATGAACAATTAGCGTGGCAATTGACGACGTTACCACTACACCATTGATTGATGGTGGTGGATACTGATTTATAAGTCAGATCTACAAGAGAGAAATTTCATTAGTTGTTCACTGAATGAGTCAAAAAGATCTAAATGGGATGCGAAATAAATGGTACGAATAGCTGGGTATGAGTTGTCGAAACTATTAAGGAATATTACACAGAAGTTGGCCTCCAGAATAAAGCTATGGAAGTAGAAAGAAAATAAACCAAATGTATTCCTATTCATCTTTAATATTGCCTGGACAACTTATTCACATTGGCTAAACACAAATTATAAACTTACTATTAAGTAATTTCGAAAATAGAACATCTAGTGGATGGTCCGTTAAAAATATGGTATAGTCATACAAGTATAAATTCTGATAGCAATATTGTAATATTGGTTCGTATCTCCAATCACTCAATCACAGCGTATGTATTAGAATCCGTTTTCCATTTCATTGTTTCTGAGAATTCGTTGGGTTGGTCAATTCTTTTCTTTAAGGAATGTCAGTGCGTCCCGTATCTGTCCATCCTTAATCCGAGTCAGACGATATGTTTGTGCAAGACTCCTTTTGGCTACGCTTTCCATTAGTGTAGATATAATTGTGAAAATACGGTCCGCGATAGATCACTGAATTTTTATCAGTTTCATAGATCTTTACTTCGTAAAGGAGTTCAGGTTTCTTAAGCTGTTGACGCAGGTTATCCCAAATGTATACCGATAAGTTTTCAGTTGTACTAGGCTAAAGAAACAAAGTCTTACTATACTGAAACTAGATAGTATTTGGGAAAGGGATTTACAATTTGTTGAAAGAATTCGACGTCTTTGTCCAGATTTTTATGATCTAAATTTTTAAAGATTACAGCATTCATGGCGGCTTTTAGATCCGTGATGTTCATAACCATTCCGGTTCGAGAGTCAATCGGTCCACGAACGGTAACTTCAACTAAAAGAAAAACGAGACAAATGGTTAAAAATTGAATAGGTTGAGGCGTAAATGGTAGGAATTACTGTCTTGACGATTCTAGAACTCTCTCGATTGAAGCACATTTTCTTAAAACTAACGGATGGATGACTTAAGAAAATACTCACTGATCGCTTCCTTAATTTACATAAAATTACTTCACCACGTACTCATTAACTGAATAACCTAATTATAGAATAATTTAATAATAACTAGTTGCACTTAGAGGTCATTTATACAGAAAACGTGTGCTATTTATGATGACGCAAGTATCTATTAAATTGCCTGCCAGCAATTACTACCACTTGCGCGGTTAGATGCGACTGGAGATTGGCCAGATACTGGGAGATGCTATACAGCGACATTGCTAGTGGTATTGTGCTTTTTCCTAGATGAAAGAAAGGAATTATTGTTTTGCATATTGATGACTAACTCCACGAAAAACGAAAAACTTCCAACTTCAGCACACTTGCCTTAGGATAACAAGTGAGATCGAGGAAAAATTCTACGAGTTCCTACCATGAGCATTGACGCAAAAGCGACGTCAAGTTCCGCTCAAGAGGCTTAAATGCCAAGTATTATGGCATAGAGCAGCAAATGATTCACACACTATTAAAGTTAAAAAGTTTGGTCTACCGTAAGAGTTGACTTTGAATATGCGTGTCCACATAATGTCTTATTCCAACTTGACTGAGTTCATATGAAACAGATTGAACATCGTCGAATACCCCGAAGAATGCGAGTAGATGTGGGAGACAATTTTACAATAGTAAGAAAAAATTTGATCATTCATTGATACTTCCGCCCGTTAGAACCTTCGTTGGTGGTTCAAAAAGAACAAATTGTATAACAAACTAGACTTCGCACGCATCTCAACAATGTCTAGCAGATATTACGATTAGCCCGTCAGTCCCTGAAAAATAGATCACGACCAGCTGATATCGTAATGTTAAAAAAAGAGATAATTTGAACCCCGTTAAAAAGGCAATATCAATGAGCGTTCCACTGATATTGCGAAAGAAAGGCAGACCTTAAACTCCTGGATCGCACAAATGCAACAACACCAGCATTTGGGTTGCCAAAGTAAGGAAGTGATCCAAAATCGGGAGGCCTGCCGACATTTCCTGAGGTCAAACAAGCGAACCCCACAGGTGGATCAGTAGAAATGCAGTGAAGTAGCAGTGAAGTGGGAGTGTTATAATCCCTTGAGTTCAGATCATAACCTCGCCGAAATAGGAAGAAGAATCCCGTCAGTGCAGGATGCTCCATCAAAGTGGAAAAAGAGACACCACCGGCCGAACCGTTTGATGTTAGAAACGGCTTACGACAAGACGACGCGCTATTAACCATTATACTTGAATGTATACAAAACTTACACAGATAAAAATCCGAGGTGCAATCTTTTAAAAGTATTTGCAACGAATTACATAAGCTGATAACATCGGCATGATTGGAAGAACGTAGCGAGCCGTTATTGAATCGTTTGTGGGTATTGAGACAAATGCAGTAAAGATGGGTTTAGCGGTGAATGATGGCAAAACAAAATGTATGCTGTTATCAAAGAAAGACAGACAACATCACATCATCATCATTCTGAAAGTGACATCAGCGCAGAGATGAAATGAAGAGTTACTTCTGCCAATAGCGGTTTATTTGGGCTCAGAAGACAATTGCGATTGCAATTAGGAAAAAGCAAACCTTGTTGGGTTCAGCGCGAAGACAACACAATACATCACCTTTTTCAGGAAGAATTCATCTACTGTTCCCCTTCAAATGGATACCCAAACAATCGAACAAATGCATGCATTTACTGGGTGTCACTGGAGTAACATGGATTGACCAAATATGTTGTTGTTTTCCAATGGAGAAAACTTCCCCAAGGCCATTTTTTCTCGAGCAGTCCAGTAAAGATGAGAGATGTTTGTGCTTTGACCAAATATACAATACCACCGCAAAATCAGCTCCCATGAGGTTGAGCTATCTTTTTAAAGCAAATAAGTATTTTACATCCCCGCAACTTCTTCCTTTATACAAAGCACAAGAAAGATCGGGGTTTGAGTACTGTTCACTCTTTTGGAGCTCGGTCCCAAACACTATCTAAATCTACTTAACAGCATCCAGAGTCGATCAGTTCGCTTATTAGCCGATCCAGCACTTATGTCCAAACTTCAACTATTGGCTCATTGAAGGCAGGTGGCAGACTTATGCCTGTTCTACAGATACTACAATGACAGATGTTCGGAGACTACAGAGTCCTTAGAAACTTGACTTTTCAACGTCCACCAGGCAGGTCTCTAGAGCACACAACTTTTATGTTCACCTGGCAACCGTTAGAACATCATTCTATCAAAATTCTTTTTGTTACAGGACTTAGCAATTTTCGGAACTTACTAAATGCAGAAACAACAGACATCTGTAGGCGCCTCGGGGCGTTGGTTCAGCGTTATAGGTTTGCCCTTTCCGAAAGGTTCATAGAAAAAAAAAAGAAGAAACTAAGGAGATTTTATATAACTCTGATCGTTTACTTTTGTCCTACGACGCAGAACTATTGGCTTCATCGTTGGCTCTGTTGGTTTAAGCCTAGGTCCAACCAAGGTCATTTGAAGGAAGTATAGTAAGTCTCCTTCACTTTTCTGAAATTTGAAAACTATGTTTTAATGGCAAAAAAAAAAAAATTGTGAAGCTTGACTACAGAATAATGAAAAGTGGGAACAAATCTCGTGGGTTTACTGAGTGACAAATTGATGGTCAAGTTACACAGATTTAAGTCGTAAGGATCAAAAACAAGACAATTCGTCAACATAATATGCGCTCAGACCTCTCAGTAGAAGATGAACGACCCGACTGAAGACGATTGCTACCAGGTCTTGGACAAGACGTATAAGTAGTGGCTTAGCCATGACGTTATAATTATCCTGGGTGACTTTAACTCAAAACTAGGGCCGTGGTCGGAAAGCAGAGCATTCACGGCACCACATCCGACAGCGGATTCAGGCGAGTCGACTTTGCGGCGGGAGGAAACGTAGTCCTAGCTAGTAAGCGGTTCCCACGTCTTGATATTCACAAGGGGACATAGCTCTCTTTTGATCTAAGAACCGTGAACCAAATCGATCGACGCAAGGCACTCTTATAGCATTCTGGGTATTTGGACTTTTTGAGGAGTCAACGTGAATCGGATGTACTGGGTTTCTCTCGACCATCACAACGAAAACCCTAGTTTGATGAATAATGCCGGCAAGCACATGCGGCAAAATTAGAGGAGTACAGAGCGGCGCTGCATAAAAGGACTAGAGCTTCTCGCGACCTCTACGAGCAGAGTAAAAAAGAGGAACATCGACTTTTCAAAAAAAAAAAAAAACTAATAGGCGCAAGAGAAGGAAGGGTTCGATCGAGGATATTGAGAGACCTTATTACAGGAATGGTGCTTGGAAATTTTACCGAAAGATAAAAAAAACATGCAAAGGCCTTATAGCCAAAATAGAAGACCAGATATAAAATCGCAGTCGGCGCTAAGGATATGGGAGGCACACTTCTGCAAACCGTTAAACGGCAATCTTGACCTAAATCCCGCTGTCAGACAGAATAATGTGTTCAACCTGGACGATGATGGACAAAACTTCCGCCCACCTGACCTTGACGAGGTGAGAATAGCGATATCCAAGTTAAAGTCAAATGAACCTGCTGGAACGGGCAGCTTAGACGCCGAACTCTTTGAAGCAACGGGAGATATGGTAGGTTGTTAACAACCTTACGCTGACCCCTTCGACGTAAAAAAGGATTTAAACGAGGTGACCCTCTGTCATTTCATTTCGGACGATTTCAACATCGGACTTGAAAGTATTGTGCGCAACTTACAAGCTAACATAAGAGGTACAATATCTGCACAATTTCTCGCCTACACGGGCGATTAATAATTGGGAGTATGGTGCATTCGTAATAATTGAAGCAGAAGCGGCAAAAATGGATTTAACGGTAAACGAGGGTAAAACAAAGCATGCTGTCAACAGAAAAGGACAATCACGCTATGCATTCACAACTCTGCGGTTGTTAGGACTACCTAAGCTCCTCTATAAAATTGAGCAATGACATGAGCGTGAAAATCAAACGAAGAATCAATCGTGCCAATCGCTGTTTCTTTGGGCTAAGAAGGTAATTGAGTAGTAAAGCCCTCTTTCGAACGACTTAGGTAGTCCTGTAAATGACCCTAATCATCCCAGTTCTGCTATATATGGAACAGATACATGGACCCTATCGAAATCAGATTGAGATGCCCTTGGTTACTTGGAGAGAAAGGTTCTTCGAGTGATTTATGGACCCGTTTGTATAGACAAAGAGTGGACGAGAAGAAACAATGAAGTATTATATGGGCCCTCTGCTTCGCGCAAATTGTTAGTGCGTCGGACCACTGTGCATGAGGTTCCAAGTTCAAATCCCAGAAAACACCAAGTTTTTTTTCCCACCTCTCGCGAAATCTGACAAACATCCGAGAGTATTGTTGTCACGAGAAAGCTTCTCAAAACAAATTGCCCTTCGGATACGGCACTAAACTGTAGATCCTTTCCATTCGCGTAAACAAATATAATGCACACAACACGAGTGGTTGTGAGAAGCTAGGCCTAGGCACTTAAAGAGCTGTTGCGCCAAATATATGTTTTTTTTTTTATTGTTTAGGCTGTACAGAGATATCGACCTAGCCAGAAGAGTACTCACACAGCGACTCGGCTAGGATATGTAGAGCTGATGGACATCAACGCCCCTCTATTGCGGTGGCAATGGTGCAGTGGAAAGAGTGTTTGCTTGTTAGCCGATGAGTGCAAGTTCGAGCCCCAGTTGGGAACAGCAATCACCATAAAATGGAAAAAAAAATACAATCGAAGTTTTTCCAACCACTGCACCAACGAGCTCTCACGATGATCGGTTCTACGTACGTACGTACGTCCCGCAGCGACTCGAGGACAATACTTCGACCAAGGATCGTCAACCTCAGCTACACAGCTGCTACAACAACAACAATAACGCCCCTCTATTCCTGATGAACGACGCAGAAGAGGAAGGCCTCACCTTAGGTCGCACGAATAAGTGTAAAGAAACCTCAACGAACCTGGTGCGCGCAACTAGAGGCAGCGTATAATTTTATAAATATTTGATAGTGTTGAGCATGTACGCTCAATTTTATGAGGTACTCTATATATGCCAAGAGAGAAGGTATAGCAATTTGTTCATAACTCTACCGACATTCGAGCGCAATATACTCGCGAATGATATGAAGGCCATCTGCGGTTACTGACTTTATCTAGTTCCGGTTAGGTAAATTTATTGAAGAGAAAGCGAAGAGATTCAACAAGTATCTGAAAATTTAAACTTAGTCATGTGGCAACTCTACACATCCACTACCAGAACGTGAACCACATTGGACCCCTGATTTGTAATTCAATAAACAATTCCTCTGCCGATTAGTTCACGTTTCGCGCATAAATTAAGCAGATTAGCCTACCGAAACCAGTTTACGAATAAATTCGCAACCAAACTTGATAACAACAATAGTTTCGCCCAATTCAAGCAATGGAACCTGTTATCGTTATCATTTAAGTGCCCGCGAGCAGATAAACTCGGCAAAAACAAGCCCAAGTTCTAAAATTAAAAACTTATTTGTTCCACTACGACTAGTACAGATTCCTTAAGCTATACTCTACTCATCTGTGACGTGGATCACCTTAAGAATATGAAATTCTAGACTAGATTCATCTCACTTACCAGTGTAGTTGTGTCCATGGCCATTGGGATTGTTGCATTTTCCATAGATTTCCACATTCTCAGCTGCGGTTAGCTGATTGCTGTAACGAAACGTGAAAAACGTGTAAACAACAAAAATTAAACAAAACCCCCCACCCAACAGAAAAAAGTAAACAAATTGTGCGTCATTTGCGGGCGCTCCGTGGGGGTTTTTGAACTTCGTTGTCGGTCGGGGGCGATTGGAATTACCTGTGCAAGCGATGACAAGCGCTGAATATCTCTTTGCGAGTTAAAAATGCAACCGGTTGGGACATTATTCTGTTAAAATTGCAAAAAAATTAATTTATTACTCACGACACGGGAGTGATGGTAGTCTAGAGGGGAAATCGGAAGTACTCAGTCAGGGAGAACTACTATCCCTTTGAAATACTATACCAATACACACGTAGAACAATTGTTAAGAGAAGAAACTTACTATCAACTGGATTAACTATTTGTTCTCGTTTAAAAATTTCACTGCGATGTGGCGATGGAAAGACAGAACTTGTTGTTTTTATTTGTTTTCTACTTCTGCGCTAATTGAGGTTAATTTGACGTACGAAAGCTCGTTTAGTGTCGAATGTGCCGTTCAGGTGGCGAATGGGTGGCGCTGAAAAGCTTCTTGTTGTTGGTGACCGAATTCGATTGAGCTTAAGGGATGGTGTCTTGAATTTGAGCTACCTTATCATGTGGAAGAGTTCGACCAGTAGTACCGACGAAAGGGTGTAGTCTTGGATAACGTAAGCACATACTCAACCTTAGATGGCGACATATGCGCTCTGAAATAAAACAGGGTAAAGCACTGTCTACGCTGTAGAAAAAATGTGGTAGATTTAGAGATAAATCTCCCTAGAGAAATGTAAACACCTTAAACACCTTGAACACCATTTAATTTCATTTTTAAAGCAGTTCTATTTATTATTCAGAATATCTTACGTGCTAACAAAAACGCTTAAGCTAGCTTAGTCAACTTAGCTATTTAATTCTAACTTACTGGCCCCATGCGAGCGATCTAAGTTAATCTTAACTCTTAACCTATGTCTTTCTAGGCTACTAAATTTATAAATTATAACATACCTAATTAACAAATTGAAAACTAAGAAAAATTTTTATTTGTAGAAAAAACTTAGTGTCTGGTACAAGCTACCTTAAAATAATCCTAACCTAACTTAAATACAAATAAATGGACACCAGCGCTCCGGCCCGCAGAGTCTTCTAATCTAACCCCGAGGGACGACGCAGTAGAGGGAATCGTCGCCGTTGGTGGCGCGCAAGTTCAAGGGAACCTCGACCAACTTGGAGTGCGCAACTGGAGGCAGTTAGCTAAAGACCGAGCTAAATGGAGAGGCTTGTTGGTTGAGGACCAGGTTCACCCCGAACTGTAGCGCCACCTAAGTAAGTAAGTAAGTAAGTAACTTAAATACTTAAGTACTATGTGTAATTAAATACACACCTTTTTTTGCAAAGTGCTGTGCCATTTTTGATATTTTTGCTTTTTTTTTTTAGCCAAGTGCTGTGCTATTCGTTATTTATGTATTTATTTATTAATTAATTTTTTTTATATTTTTTCTTACCTACAACTACCTAAATTATGTAAGCCGGCCATGGCTAGTATATCATAATAACACTACACGACCCGCTTTGCCCAGTGTGGCTACCCCGGATTAGGGGGAAACGACGACAGCGTTCCCTCTCCTTCAAAAAGCCACAAAATTTGGTGGCGCTGCCTACTCACGTCTTCAATGTTGCGGTATGAAACCGCTCTACTGTACCGGAGACGCTCTACTCTACTCTGTGCGGCGTCTCGGTCGTAGTTGAGTCGCCTATCCACAGCTGTTCTGGCGACGTGAAAGATTAGCGGCACCGCTAACTTATCCTAGATCCGACCTTTTTGATCGAGATATAGGAACGCTTTTGGAGGGATAAAGCCGTTAAGGCGCACACTCTCGTGATAGAGATTGTTGGGGTAGTAAGCCCCAAAGATCAGGCTATTCATCGAGGTCATTGCTCTTGCAATGTGCCTTCGAATCATCTTGATCAAGAAATTATCCACTCTAATCAGATTCGCCTTGTTATACAGGGGCCTTATTTTGTATTGCGTTTCTATAGCAAATGTATACAAACTCAATTTTCAAGTAATTTAAGTGACGTTTGATAGATGTTTTGACAATCTAAGTTTCCGAAATGTTTGATTTTGAGTTGGAAGTACTTACACCCAATCCGAGAACAATATAAAATACCCATTCATTTTAGAATCGGATTACATTTTCGAATGGCAATCCGAATCCGAAAGCAGTACAAAATAAGGCCCCAGGACCTCATTACGATCGAATTTTATGTACTCCGACTCAGGAATTCTGTACAAATGAAGGCAAGCCCTAAGACAAGCCCTCTCAAACACCCGCATATTTTCCAATAAGCTTGGCCCCACGTTGAACCATACGGGACATCCATATGCGAGCATAGACCGAATTTTAGCAACAGCCACAACAGCAACAGCCAGAACAGAAGCAGCAGAAGACAAAGGAAAGGGTGCCACCGATCAACACCTTTAAGATCGAGTTGAAGGAAACCATTGATCTATCTAAGTCGGCCATAGGCAATAATTTCTTTATAAAACGTCTAAGCGTAGATAGGCATGCTATCCACTGCAATACAGTGGAGCAGTATCATAAGATAAAAGATTTATTGAGGGACTCGACGACGGAGTTCTTCTCCTTCACCCCGAAGGGGGAAAAGTTGCAAACTATGCTACTGAAGGGGATGGAACCGTCTACCGAACCGGAAGAGCTCTTAAAGCTACTCAAAGAGAAAGAGTGCGATGGGCTCATTTTCGTAGGGGTCAAGCAATTTATCACAGCTAAGGCCAAAAGGGAGAAGCGGAAACTACCGTTCTTCCTGGTTCAGCTCTCACCCAATAGCAAACTGGATGGTCTAAGGAGTATTAAAGTCCTGGACTACCAGGTTGTAACCTGGGAAAAAGTGAAGAGGGGCGAAGGCATGTTGCAATGCGTTCGCTGCCAAAGGTTCGGGCACGCCGCGTCGAACTGCGATATGCAGCCTCGATGTGTGAAGTGCGGAAAGGACCACAAAGCAGAGGAATGCGCGCTAGGTAGGGATGGCGCGACTGAAAAAAGTCAACTCACGTGCGCATTATGTAGGAGCACGGGGCACACCGCAAACTATCGGGGCTGCCCTAAGTTCCAGTACATTAAAAAAGTAAATCTGGCTCGTCAGCAGAAGGTGGAAGTGAAGCGTCCGCCCGTTCCAAGTGTTCCTGCATAATCCGTCACTCCCCAAGTGACCTACGCCCAAATGGCGTCAGGCCGGGGGAATACGGTACAGTCGCAGCCGAAGGTTGTTCGGCAAGCCCCAAAGCCGAGAGCACCGGAGGCTGAACCTGATTTGTTGGCTATCTTGCTCTCCATCCAGGGGCAGATGGGCCAACTTCAGCGACAAATTCAGGAGCAGGCGAAGCGGGTGGACCAGATCTACGCGCTTCTGCCGGGCCTAACGCACCACCAATCGTAATGGGTACGAACATGGCAGAGCAACCCTTAAAGATCCTTGCGGTGAATGTGAATTCACTGATTAGGATCGAACGTAGAGCCGTACTTTTCAAGTTGCTTGAGGACCATTCTCCCGATGTGCTTTTGGTTAGCGAAACTAAGCTATCCCAGAAACACAAGTTGAGGCACAGTAGTTATAATATTATAAGAAGAGACCGACCCAACTCTGTACAAGGAGGAGGTGTTGCGATCTTCATTAGAAAAGAGTTGCGTCATAGAGTAGTATACAGAGGTGAAGTGCGTAGGTTCCAGGAGCTCGAAGCATGTATCGTGTACATCCCCCTCCGTAGTGGAAAGAGGATGTATATAGTCGCGGTCTATGCTCCTGAAGCTACTCAAACTACTTATTTTATTTCAGAGCTCGAGACACTTTTTCGAATACTAAGGCTGGAGTCGGAGGAGAATTTTTTCATTATAGCCGGCGATTTAAACGCCAAGCATAGAGATTGGGGAATTAGTACACCAAATTCTAGAGGGAACCTACTATTCAATTGGTGGGGTCTGCACAGTGTTGAGTATCGAATTGATTTAAAAGCGACGGATAGTCCGTCGTATCCCAGAAGCGGATCTTATTTGGATCTAATGCTGTTCGACGTACGGTTACAACTGACCGACATGGATCGACAAACTTTAAACTGCTTACACTCTTTTGTGTATGACAGTGACCATTGCGGACTCAGCGCCGAAATAACGATTCCCAACGAAATTGCGGAATTGGAGGAGTTCGTCCAATTGCACGCCTGCAATTACAGTAGAACGCGTTGGACTCGCTTCTCCAGACAGCTGACGAGAGCACTCTCCTCGAACTTGCTCGACCTACCGTCTAATAGGAATCTATCAAACGAGGAGATTGATAGATATCTAATGCAAATGGACGAGACAATAAAGCGAACGATGGACAGTACGATACCTCGGTATCAACACACTGGTAACGTGGACATATACCGCAATGCAACGATTGACGCACTGCACGAACATAAAAGTAGACTACTGTCGAGATTAAAAACCTTGTACAGACAGTTTACTGACAGACAAAACTCGGAGGAGGTTAGGACGCTGAAATCGTTGATAAGAAACCTCTCTAAGTTAATTAAAGAAAATTACAGACTTTCTGTTAATTTACACTGGGACAGGAAAATTCGGGCTGTAAAATCCAACAACCCGAGTATGTTCCCCCAAATAAATAAGATATTTCGGAGGATTAATTAAAACGATCTTCCGCGTCTTAAAATCCCCCGAACTACGAACAATGCACAAATACTAACAACAGCAGGTAAAGATCCGGATAACGCAGCTGAGGATGACAATTTCTTTGTGATCGAAGATCCGCAGGAGAAGGTAGAGGCTATAGGAGCGACTTTCCAGGACGTGTATAAGGTGAATGATAGTATTTGCCCGAACCACGACCTGGAAAATCGGGTCCTTGTGCACAACTTCGACCTTCGAAATGATATGGAGCACTGGCGATCTGAGAACACTGGTTTCACCGTGTTCAATGAAAGAAATATGGCAAATAATGCCGTCGCCGATGAAAGGGTATATCCCCCGTTCATTTCGAAGGCAGATCTCCAAGCGATCTTCGAATCACTGAGAAAAAAAGAAATCCATGGGAATCGACGGTATACCCAACATTGTACTTAAACATCTTCCTCCAGAAGCGGTGAACATTTACACCATCCTGTTCAATAATGCAATGAATAATGCCCATTATCCAGAGCATTGGAAAACAGCGGTGGTGCAGCCAATTCGGAAGAAAAATAAAGATAGCTCCAATCCGGGGAATCTACGGTCGATAAGTCTCCTTCCGAACATCAGCAAGGTATTCGAAAAAGTGATCCATAGAGCCCTGGCTAAGTGGGTTGAGGACATGCATATAATTCCGGATAAGCAATTCGGTTTCAAGGCGGAGCATGATACGATACATGCTGCGTCTAAACTGGTATCAGATATCCAATGGAACAAAAGCAAGAAGCAATGCACGGGTGCCTGTCTGGTTGACTTGGAGAAGGCTTTTGATACCGTATGGTTAGAAGGACTCTTCTACAAATTGAGCAGGCTTGGCATAAGTAAACCACTGCTGTACATACTTTATGACATGCTCACCAGTAAAAGGTTCATTGTGAAGAATGGCAATGTGACGTCTGCTGGAACTTTTGAAGTAAAAAATGGTCTGCAACAGGGTGCGGTTAATTCGTCGATCCTATTCAACATTTACACGAGCGATCTCACAGGTTCACTTCACCATGCCATAGCGTACGCAGACGATTTGGTCGCGTACAGGTTGGGTCATGTAGCAGATTACCTTCACCCTCGCATCGAGTTGGCTGCTATAAAACAGTCTCTTTGTAAGGACGAAAGCAAATTTGGCTCTGGCCAGAGCAGCATCTATGTATATGTTTGTTAAAATATAGATACTGATCTAGACAGACCCCAATGTACCTGACTACACTTCGATTCTCAAGTGGCTGCCCGTGCTGTCTCATGACAGAGAACTTTCGCCAATTCTTTTTGGTGTCCCAAGAGGCCTCAGACAACGGCGGTCGCAACCGTCTGTTGTTTACATGCATTTAGGCGTTATACAGCCAACAGTGCACAACCGACGGTAGTAGAGTAATGTTAACATCTATAAATACGCAACCATTTTTCCCATCCGTCCGTTGCTATCGTCAAAATGATGATCTCCATGTCATTTCGAAGGTAGAAAGAAGTTGTGCACAAGGTCCCGATTTTCCAGGTCATAGTTTGGGCAAATACTATCATTCACCTTATACATACACTTCCTGGAAAGTCGCTCCTATAGCCTCTACCTTCTCCTGCGGATCTTCGATCACAAAGAAATTGTCATCCTCAGCTGCGTTATCCGGATCTATACCTGCTGTTATAAGTATTTGTACATTGTTCGTAGTTCGGGGGATTTTAAGACGCGGAAGGTCATTTTGATTATTCCTCCGAAATATCTTGTTTATTTGCGGGAACATACTTGAGTCGTTGAATTTTACAGCCCGAATTTTCCTGTCCCAGTGCAAATTTACAGAAAGTCAGTAATTTTTTTTAATTAACTTCGAAAGATTTCTAATCAACGACTTCAGCGTCCTAACCTCCTCAGAGTTCTGTCTGTCAGTAAACTGTCTGTACAAGGTTTTTAATCAATCTATGGATAGCAGTTTACTTTTATGTTCGTGCAGTGCGTCAATTGTTGCATTGCGGTATACCATATGTCCACGTTGTCGGGGTGTTGATACCATGAACACCATGTAGAGCGATAGTGTATAGCTCTATAGCGAAAGTTTTAAGTCGAGTTTTTTCTGTGGTGTAAACGCTTTTCGGTAGAACGCTCTTCGTCTCTACATCGCCTCTACACTCTATTCAATAGGGAACATGTCCTAGTATTAGCCGGCCTATACAGATCACCAAGCGCATCCGAAGCAAATTTTTGTAATAATTTTAGAGAATATTTAGATAAATTGCCATTAAATGAAAATAAAATTATAGTAGTGGGTGATGTAAATATTGGTTGGTTGAAATGTGATACGTATACATTAAGAATTAAGCAAATATTGAGGGATAATGCTTTTAAACAAATTGTGCAAGAACCAACCAGAATTACTCCTTACTCGCGAACTATTATTGACTATGTAATTACAAATAATGATAATGTCAAGGCAAATGTTGTGGACTGTCTGAAAATCAGTGATCACGAAAGTATCGAAATAAGCATATAAATGAACATAAATTTAAAAAGTTCGAAACATCTAGTGGAAACATTAAAATATGTCAGTCGAAAGTTTCGAGAGTGTCTGCAACATAACTTAGACCTGGTTGATGATAATTACGAGAGTGATGTTAACATATTGGCGAGAAATGCTACAAAGTGTTTAAAAGAGGCAGTAGTGTCCTTAAAGTGTAAAAGATTTGTTGATGTTTCTGGCGTAAATCAGTGGTTCAATAACGTGCTTCAAATAATGCGGGATGAAAGAATTTATAAATATAGATTGGCTGTATGGTCAAATTTACCAAGTGACTGGCAAAAATAGGGTAGCTAGAAATAATTTTAAATCAGCGCTTGACAAGGCGATTTTGTTACCCAAAAAATACAAGCATCTAAAGACCAAAAAGCAATGTGGAGAACCATAAAAACGCTGGTACTAAAAAAACAGAAAAGTGAAATAAAATGTGTTGTTTTTGATAATGTTCAAGTGAATGACTGCAAAACTATAGCAAGTAAATTTAATGTCTTCTTTGTTGAAAGTGTGTGTGAATTAAATAGAGCCATTCCCTTTGTGCCATATGTAAACTTTATTGAACCTATTAACAAAACTTTTAAATTTAAATATATAAAGGTGCGTCCAGACCAAAGAAACATTTCAGAAACATTTCAGAAACATTTCAGAAACAAAGAAACATTTCTGAAATGTTTCTGAAATGTTTCTGAAATGTTTCCGAAATGTTTCTGAAATGTTTCTTTCTGAAATGTTTCTCAGTTTCCCATTCGCGACGGAAAACTATTTTTGTTTCTCAAGCTCCACGTGCAGAAAGTGAGTGCTTTTTATGAAAATAAAAATAAAAAAAATGTCAAGAAAGGCGTGGAGTAATGAGGATACAATTTCTTTAATTAAATTGTATGAAACTAAAAGAGATTTATGGGATCCCCAAAACGAAAATTACAAAAATAGAATTTTCTCTATTTTTAAAAAAAATATCTTTGCCACTGTTTGTTTTTCTTCTTCTTATCGTTTTCTATTTTTTCATGATGATGAAGCACGACGCTATTAATACTACCTCTTTTGAGCCCATCATCTTCAAGAGCAAAAATGGATAAAAAGAAACATTTCAGAAACATTTCAGAAATGTTTCATTTGGCGTCCACACCAAAAGAAACATTTTAGAAACATTTCTGAAATGTTTCTGAAGCAAATGGGAAACAATCGTGAAACACTTCAGAAACATTTCAGAAACAATGTTTCTGAAATGTTTCTTTGGTCTGGACGCACCTTAACGCTTAACGAACTTAAAAACACTTTAAAAAACATGAAAAATAAAAGAGATGCAAATATGTTAAGTGTGAGCATTATTAGTGACGCATTGTACAGTATTGGTCCCAAATTGTGTAAAATTATAAATAAATCCTTGACGAATGGGGTATTTCCGGGAATATGGGAAGAATCTATTGTAGGCCAGTTAAAAAATCAAAAAATCCCACAAAACCATCTGATTTTCGCGCGATTAATATGCTACCCAATGAAGCCAAAGTTTTAGAAAAAGTTGTCCAACAGCAGCTTCAGAAGTATATGGAGGACAATCAGTTATTTGCGGAGCGTCAATCAGGCTTCAGGGGCGGCCATAGCTGTGAGTCGCTGCTAAATCTAATTATAGCAGATTGGAAGACAGAGGTTCATTCAAAAAAGAAAATTGTTGCTGTTTTCATCGACCTGAGGCGACCGTTTGAAACAATCGACAGAGGAATCCTACTAGATAAGCTGGATAAGTACGGCGTTAAGGAAACCGAGTTGAGATGGTTCAAGTCTTACCTGCAAGGGCGTACGCAAAGAACAAAAGTGGATGATGCAATATCAGATTCAATAAACGTAATCCTAGGTGTACCGCAAGGATCAGTTTTAGGCGCATTATTATTTTTAATTTATGTTAACGAAATGCCAAATGTTGTTCAATATTCTCGCTTGCAACTTTTTGCAGATGATGATCTTTTATATGTTTCATGTAATGACATAAATGAAAGTATTGAGAAAATTAACCACGATTTAAAACAATTGGATAAATGGTTTCAAATGAACAAATTAAGCCTAAACGTGAGTAAAACCAAATGTATGTTTATAAACGGACAATCTAATATTAATATATTAATTAATAATGAAAAAGTCGAAAATGTTAACGAAATCAAATATCTAGGAATTATAATTGATACAAATTTAAACTTTAATAGCCACATTGAGTATTGATATATACTAAGTAAAAAAATTAGCTTCTTTGGAAGAATACGGAAAAGAATGTCGATAATAAGTGCAATAAATGTATTTAACACGATAATTAAGCCACATTTCGGATATTGCTCGACAATCATATATTTAGCAAATAACACAATGTTAGATAGACTACAAAAATTCCAAAATAAAGCTATGCGAAGTATATTAAAATGCTATTGGCTAACTCCGATTGTTAATATGTTAAGTGTATTGAAATGGTTAAGTGTAAAACAAAGAACAATTATGAATGTACTAATTTTTGTATTTAAAATGAAAAATGAATTGTTACCCAGTTATCTATGTAATAAAATATTATATGTTAGTAATGTACACAATTATAATGTGCGCAATAGAAATTAATTCCGTCTTCCATTTTTTAGAACCCAAAAAGCACAAAATTCTGTTTTTTATAAAGGTTTTAAAATGTTTAATTAACTACCTGATGAATTGGAGCTAGAGAGTCAGATAATAAGGTTTAAGAAAAATATTATCACATACGTAAAAATGAAGTTTGATTAGAGTATGTTTTTATTTTATTTTATTTTATTTATTTTATTTATTTATTTATATATTTATGTAATTATCTTGTATTAGAAAAGCTAAATATTGCTAAAGAAACAAATTGAATTGAATTGAATTGAAAAGAGCGTATAGCTCTACATCACTTTTTGCTGCGATGTGTGTACTGTGCTGATGGGATGGGGTGACATAATGTTCATGGACTTCATGTCACCCACCTGCTAATGGAATTTTAGTTGTTCGTGCTGCGGCAAATTTTAAGTCTTGATTCCATTATAAAGCTCCATACCGTCCGATCACGCTCTGCTCTTGCTCCAGTTAAATGTTATTTTGTTCACACTGATCGCGCAGTGAAGGTTTCGATCACAGTCAAAATAGTGCTCTGACCACTTGGAGGAGACACTTGCGAACTCAAAGATTGCTTTAAATGCCACATGGTCTGCTTTTAACGAAAAACATTTCGCAAAGCATAATGTGCTATGTATCACAGGTGTGGGGACAAACCGAATTCGACGTAGTTGAAAAACTACTGCGTTTCTTTTTATAGAAAGTGTTATCACCTCCAAGTAATACCCCGAACTATATGTTCCATTTAGAAACAAGAATCAATAAAATGCTTATATATACACTGTAAATGCACTTTGACTACATACGTATGGTATTCTTGTTCCATCAATCGCCTACCGAAGATACTGGCGAAAGAAACTATCCTGGAGTCAACGTATTGGGTTATTGATTGGCTCAGCCTATTTAGTTTGACAGGAGTCTCCCTGGATTTTTATTAGCTAAATAATGATCGGAAGTCAAAACATGACGAGGTAATTAAAGGGCTCGTCAAGGTTCACTAGAATAAACAAATAAACTTTGCACGTAGATGCACTCATATAGCAAGAGATGGACTTCTTAATATTAACGCTCGAGCATTCAAACGAAATACAATCGGTGTATGTACTATATGCAATTTGGACGACCCAGAAAATACTTTTCACTTAATAGCAAGATGTCCAATATATTGTAGTATGGACAAAAAGTACAACCGCACTCCATGGTTTGTGTAGCAAACTAATTGCAACAATGCCACCTATTCGCCAAAGCTGCTAGCGTGCCAATCGGTTTACTCGATATTTCACCTTTACCACAGTCACCAATTCATCCCCAGTGACATCCAGCATGTTCTAGAACCTCATGCATTTGGTATAAATACACCGACCACAACCACAGTCGACACAGTTCGGATGAATTATTTATTTTTTGTTACACTTTTTGTGTAACTACCCCTTCGGGATAGGGGTTAGAATTTACCCGAGGTAGGTATGCCTGTCGTAAGAGGCGACTAAAGTCCAAATTTTTAAACTTTTTTGAAAAAAAATTTAAGATAGAAACCATGCAATGAACAAAACAACAGGAAGTAATACCCCAGGTGGCAGACCAGGTTTACTGGAAAATCCACACTCTGACGAGTTCGGTCTTACGGATTCTGGGAAGGACCACTTATTGCATCTCATCGACCCATTCTCAAGAAGAGCTAAAGTATCTAGATCACCGCCGAGGGAATCTAGTAGAAGCTCCAAAACAATACCCACAACACCTCAGGGTAAGAAAACAATTCATGCAGAGAATTGTACAGCAGCACTGCTAGCGGAGATGAAAAAAAGGCAGGCTGAAAATAAAGAACTCCGCAAAATACTTAGCTATATAGAATTGCTCACAAGCCCTTTACAAAATGAAGTAAAAGAGCTAGTTCAAGAAAATAAGGACCTCAAAAAGGAACTTAAATTAAAACCGCAAGAAAAATGCCGTGAGTACCTCACGGACGAGGAGGTACTCCTAAGAGAAACTGACTGGATAATAAAAGAGAAAGAGAGACCAAGCAAAAAGCGTAAAGCAGTGTCATCACCAGTCATAAGTCCAGGCAAATCGCCCACAAAAGGCAAAGAAAAAATAAAAAAAAAAAATAATAAGGTAACACCCAACCAACCAGATATTAAGAAGGAAAGACCGCCTCCACCAATTAATATAATTGGAATAGCTAGTTTCGCTGAGGTTAAGACACTTCTGAACTCAGTACCAAGCAAGAACTATAAAATAGTAGCTTGGAACAATGATGTTTGGAAAATCCATACTGCAGATTCAGATACATACGAGCTCTTGCGAAGAAGCTCAGTGAAACTCATATTCAATGGTACACATATGAAGATAAAAATAACAGACCCATCAAGTTTATAGCTAGGGGCCTTCATCCAACATGTGATAGGGAAAGCATTATAGAAGATTTGCAGCAGAAAGGCATGCACTTGCTCGATGCAGTCAACATCTTAAAAAAAGAGAAAAAAACAGATGAAGAAGGAAAGCAAGTGGTATGCAATAGAGCGCTTCCACTCTTTATGCTGACATTTGACAGCAAAGAGAAATCAGAAAGTACGCTCCATCCTTAACATGAGAGTTAAAATTGAGCCACTGCGGAAAACAACTGATGCAATACCAAAGTGCAAGAAGTGTCAAGGTTTTAACCACACGCAGAAATATTGCTCGCGCGTAGCAAGATGTGTCAGATGTGCCGGAAGGCATTTAACACAAAATTGCACTGCCAGTAAAAACACACCACCCAACTGCATCAACTGCAAGAAAAACCATCCTGCAAACCATAGGGGATGTGAGGTAGCCCAAGAATTGCAAAAAATCAGAAACCGGTAACGAAAATCACAAATACAAAAGAAAAGGATGGTAGAAAAAGAGCTACCCCGTCAAACAATGTCAGACAACATAACAAATAGTAAGACCATACCCAAAACATACGTAGAAATTATTAAACAAAAAGGGACTACTGAAGAAATGACTAGTAAAAAACAGCAAAGAAAAGGGAATACTAAGCAAAAAGAACCTACTAAGACGTTAAATAAAAAGAAACAACATACTAAGGTAATAAGTATACACAGTCCGCGTAAGCTGTAGCTCTGACGCCACTGTACCTTAGTTGCTGTAGTACCTCAATAAGAACAATGACCCAAAGCAGTGGGGAGATTACCCTGCCTTGAGGGGTACCCCTAGAGGCGTATGCTTCGAACCTTGAACCCCTAAGTTCGGCGGTTATGTGCCTTTCCTCGAGCATGCTAACAATCCGGTTAATTAGACTGATGTAGATGTCTAGGTTTCTTAGAGTTCTTTTAACCGCTTCGGTATTTACATTATTGACGGCTCTTTCAATGTCCAAAAATGCAGCTAGGGTGAACTCTTTATCTTTAAGTGATTTTTCTATAGAGCCGACAACATGATGGCTGGTCAAACGGTAGTGCATGCGATCATATGAAAACACAAGCGTTTTCACTCAGCTGAGGCCTACCAACTCCTACTCTCAACCTTCACGCGGTGACAGACGGGTGCCTAGTACCTTAATCCAAGAAATGGGTAACCAACCCCGTTTGGCGGATTCTTGGTGGCAGCAGATGAGAGAGGGGGGGAAAAGTGCTTTTCCACTAGAGCACTTCTTCCTGTTCCAGGCGGCAGCGGACAAATTCCCTAGACGGAGTCAACGACGGCGTCTATAGTTCCAGTTAGGTTGAACTTAGTGAATACCTTGCGCGAGCTGCTTCGACGTATTCGGATCACAGGTTGGAAAGGAATTTCCAATGTTGGTCAGGACATTGGAATAGAGATGGTGGCGGAGGAGCCCTTAATGGGCCAACGGCAGCGCTCATACTCCCGTAGTGGACTACTGGCACCGGTATACCCGGCCCCTCGTTCTAGGGGAATAATTAAGGAACTGGCCCTCCCGTTTGGGGATTGTGCCGTCAGGGTAACTTCCCTACCACGTAAAAAAATCGATGGTTCCGAAACAACCAAAAGCCTCGGATAAGGATGACTCAACTAATGACGACCCCAGCAAACGAAAAAAGGACAACGACCACGTGCAGCCGAACAACTAGCAGAGGCCCTAGACTGCTATAAAGCAGATATTACCGCCATCCAGGAAGAGCGATGGGATGGGCCGGACAAAAAGAGGATGAAAAACTGTGACATCTACTACGGTGATAGCTACAGAGGCAACAGGCAACGCCTATTCGGATGCGGATTTGTC
This sequence comes from Brachypalpus laphriformis, assembly GCA_945910035.1. NCBI lineage: Eukaryota > Metazoa > Arthropoda > Insecta > Diptera > Syrphidae > Brachypalpus > Brachypalpus laphriformis. The sequence continues at coordinate 190,196,817 of OX246753.1, read as the reverse complement.
ATACGCGGCAGACTTAGGCAAGAAGTCTTAAGCTTCCGACACGTTAGTGAGCGTATTATGACTATCCGGATCAAGGCTGGATATTCATAAGCAGACATGGCGGTCCAATGATCATGTAACGATCAACCAAATTGATCATATTGCGATCGACGCAAGGCATGCCTCCAGTATTCTGGATATCCGGACCTTCCGAGCGGCCAACATAGACTCGGATCATTACCTTGTTGTAGCCAAGGTACGAATGCGGATATCCCAATCTAAACCCAGACTCTTCGCTGAACGCGTATCCCGAAATCTCTCAATCACCCCTTTGCCGCCAGCATCAAGTGCCGAAGACCAGTGGCAACGCTGCCAACATGCCATCAGAAACGCCGCGACTGATGTGCTGGATCTCGCTCGCCCACCACCGCGAAACCCCTGGTTTGACGAAGAATGCCGGCGAGTGCATGCAGCAAAACAAGAGGCATACAAATCGGCGCTGCAAAGGAAGACGAGAGCTGCTCGTGAGGTCTACGAGCAAAAGAGACGGGAAGAACATCGGCTTCTCCAGAAGAAGAAGAAAGAGCATGAGAAGCGCGCGTTTGAGAATATCGAGAGTTTATACTCCAGGAACAATGTACGGAAGTTTTACCGAAAGGTAAAAAGAACGTGTCAGAGAAGCAATACCCGTACAGAAACCTGTAGAGACGAAAATGGAAACCTCGTAGTAGAATCACAGTCGGTGCTGAGAATATGGAAAAACTACTTCTGCAGACTGTATAACGGCGACGAAGACCAACATCCCACTGTCAGGCAGAATGAACCATTCAACATAGACGATGATAGTCAAAATTTTCGTCCACCTGACCAAAACGAAGTGAGGATAGCAATATCCAAGCTAAAATCTAACAAGGCTGCTGGACCTGACGGCTTACCGACCGAACTTTTCAAGGCAGCTGGGGATGAATTGGTAGAGTGCATACACAAACTCATCTCTAAGATTTGGTCAGACGAGTGTATGCCTGATGAATGGAACCTCAGCGTCGTTTGCCCGATCCACAAGAAAGGAGACCTCCTCAACTGCGCCAATTATAGAGGCATCAGTCTCCTGAACATCGCATACAAGATCTTTTCTGCGATATTGTGTGAACGCCTGAAACCTTTTATCAGCAGCCTGATTGGACCCTATCAGTGCGGTTTCAGGCCAGGAAAGCCCACCATCGATCAAATCTTCACATTTCGGCAGATCCTGGAGAAAACCCAAGAATTCCAAATCGATACTCACCACCTCTTTATCGATTTCAAGGCCGCCTATGACAGCATCTATAGAGCAGAGCTTTATAGAGCCATGTCTAGTTTTGACATCCCTGCCAAACTTGTCCGTCTGTGCAGGATAACGATGGAGAACGCTCGCTGCTCCATCAAGGTCGGTAATGACCTCACCGAGACCTTTGATGTCAAAAAAGTCTTTAGACAAGGTGACGCGCTGTCATGTGACTTCTTCAATATTGTACATGAACGGATTGTGCGGAACTCACAAGCCAACACCGGAGGCACAATCTATTACAAGTCTGTACAACTGCTTGCATATGCCGACGATATAGACATTATCGGAAGAACTCAGCGGGCTGTCACCGGTGCGTTTGCAAGCATTGAGGCGGAAGCGGCCAAAATGGGTTTAGCGATAAACGAGGGCAAAACCAAGTATATGATGTCAACAAGAAGGGAAAGTCAACACCGACGAATTGGACAAAACGTCACAGTCGGCAGCTATAACTTCGAGGTAGTAAGGGACTTTGTCTACCTTGGTTCTGCTATAAATTCTACAAACAAGATCAGCGCAGCAATCAATCGAAGAATAACTCTTGCCAATCGCTGTTTTTTGGGCTTATAAGGCAATTCAACAGTAAAGCCGTATCTCGAACAAATAAGGAGACTCTATATAAGACCTTGATCATCCCAGTCCTGCTTTACGGCGCTGAAACATGGACTTTATTAAAAGAGGATGAAGATATCCTTGGTCGCTTCGAGAGAAAAATTCTTCGTAAGATTTTCGGTCCCGTTTGCGTTGACGGGTATTGGAGAAGTAGATTCAATCACGAACTATACGAGCTGTACAGCGACATCGACCTAGTCAAAAAACTGCGTATTGGACGTCTGAGATGGCTAGGACATGTAGAGCGAATGGACACCAACGCTCCGGCCCGCAGAGTCTTCGAATCTAATCCCGAGGGACGACGCAGTAGACGGAATCATCGCCGTAGGTGGCGCGCACAAGTTCAAGGGGACCTCGACCAACTTGGAGTGCGCAACTGGAGGCAATTAGCTAAATACCGAGCTAAATGGAGAGGCTTGTTGGTTAAGGACCAGGTTCACCCCGAACTGTAGCGCCACCTAAGTAAGTAAATAAGGTGTCAACAAGAAGGAACAATTAACACCGACTAATTGGACTGAACGTCACAATGGGCAGCTACAACTTCGAGGTAGTTAGAGACTTTGTCTACCTTGGCTCTGCTTCTAACTCTGACATTGATATCAGCGCAGAAATCAAGCGAAGATTAGTTCATGCAAATCGCTGTCTTTTTGGGCTAATAAGGACAGTAAAGCCTTATCTCGAACAACTAAGGATACTCTATATAAGACCCTGATCATCCCAGTCCTAATTTACGGCACTGAAACATTGACTTTATTGAAGCCGGGTGAAGACATCATTAAGAGAAAATTCTTCGTAAAATATTCGGACCCGTTTGCGTTGACGGGTTTTGGAGGAGTAGATTAAATGACGAACTATACGAGCTGTACAGCAACATCGCCCTAGTCAAAAATTACGTAATAGACGTTTGAGCTGGCTCGTAGAGCGAATGGACACCAACACTTTGGTCCACAGAGTCTTCGAATCTGACCCAGAGGAACGACACAATAGAAGGCCCCCTCGCGCACAAGTTCAAGGGGACCTCGACCAACTTGGAGTGTTGGAGGCAATTAGCTAAAGACCGAGATAAATGGAGAAGGTTATTGGTTGAAGCTCAAATTCACCCCGAATATAGCGCCACTTAAGTAAGTGTATTGGTAGATTCTTACCATACTCTAATAATAATGACCTTTAAGAAACGAAAAAAAATAAAAATAAAAATGGTACAGAGCATTGCCAGAATGGTGGTGAGTCAAATGTGGGATATTCTACGTCTCACAATTATAAATTGGAGCAAAGTAATCTTTTCCGCTGGTAAAGTTAGAGAAACTTTGTACAGGACTAATGCAGCCTGTTGTAAGTCAAAGTTCACCTTCACATTGTAAACATAAATCCACTTTGCAATGCAGCACCTCTAGGTACCTTTGTACTCATACGTATTGCATAAGAACTCCTTCCTCCCACACAAGAAAACTCAACTCAACAGCAACGAAACATTTTTTTATCAGGTGTCCCTCGGCGAAAACAAATAGAAACGGTTAAGTCTTGGCCGTCAGATTTATAGCCCAACCCTGAGCAAATAAATAAACCGACCAAACGATATAATTGGGCATTGGGACCAACCCCAAATTGAATCTATTGATACTTTGTCTGGACAATTAAGATGTTAATCATTCGCCTTGGATGGCGGCATGGCGCTGCGGCGATAGCAAGTGATCTATGGATGCATCCCATGTTTCTTCTATACTTCCCCGATGCCACACTATAGATTGCGTTGATTGCGAAACTCTGCCTATAAGGCCTTGAGGTAAATTAAACTGTATTAAGTTATAAAAGTATATATAGACAGTACAGCGTATACTGTACATCCTATAAATGCTCAACACTAATGGAATAGCATAGAGCACAAAGAGAGAGAGATATAGGTGCGGTACTTCATCTACCTAGATGTGAATTTACAATGAAATTGTATCTTTTACTCTCTGTTTGTTTATAGTTCTCGCATCGAAGTCCAAGGAGTGCTGGACCTCCTCTGGCTGCCTTTTTATTATACAAAATGCAATAAATGATAATGTTGTTGTTCATAATTCACAAACTGATTACTGGATATAGGAAGAGCTTCAGTTCAGCTCCAACAAACAACAATTTATTGCAGAGAAATCGTGTGGAACTCTGTCATTGCTTCCTTGTTCGATGCGAAAGACGTATACCTTGACCATACCAAGTCCGGAAATCTTCAAAGGGAAATCAATTAAATACGCGTTCTACAAGTGCATAGATTCATTCATCATCATTATCACACTTCGGCGGCCCGCGGAGTATCTATATGTTGAGTCTGTGTTTACTATTAGGAGTGGGGATGAATTAAATGAAAACAAACAAAGTTCGATGGCATTAGGATGGCAAGACGCACTCGAAGGTCATTAAGTGGGGTCAATAGCCTTTGAGTGGTTCCTTGTTATGGCAATCAAATGGATGTCATTACACTCCGAGGAGTACGTGTACCTAGCTATGTATTTGTTAGGAAGATTAGAGGCCTGATACTAATGTGACTTCCGCTCTTTGAGAGGAAATAGCTCTGATTGTAGTTAACGCCGCATTCCACTGGAGTTCATTATGTAATGCAATTGCGTGTAATATCCGCTTTATAATCTTGAGCCCTACGATGAATCAAACGATCATTAATGGAAGGAGAGGTGAATAGTCAGATGCTAAATGTGTTGTCATTATCATCTATACTGCGATGATCTTCCCAATTGAGATGAATCATTCGCATACAACGAGGAGCCTGTGTAGATACAAGAAAATCGTCGGGATTGAGCGTAAGGAATAGATGGTGATGAGGGCAGAGGAATATATAGAATGCGCGTAATTTGAAGGCACTAAGTACACAAAGAGCTTGGCCAACTTAAGTTGGCAGTTATTTTGCTTTTAAAACACAGAATCAGAAAGATCATGAAAACTAAGCAGATTTGCCGCATTTTGGACAGTGAACAATGCACAAATCGAGACCACTGCTAAGATGAAGATCTTAAGTAATACTTAGTATGTTTTCAAGATTACTGAGCAGATTGTGATTTTCATTTTTTCTCTCTCTAAAAAGGTGAAAGAGTCTTCCTGACAATACAATAAAGTTATTCATTCATAGTCAGGCTGGATCCTCCATTATCATCCACTAAAACGTAATAAGGTAGCATACTTAGTGCGGTAGCTGTTGGCTATAAACGATGATCAATTGCCTAGTATACCTGTAAATAAATCCATTTTAACACTTCTTAACATTACCCCACAAGGTGGAATCCTTTTTGCCTACCCATGAAGCAGTTGCCTAGATTTAATGTGTTATAACAACAATACAGATCATGATAATGAAAAGGAAAGAACGACGGCGAATACAATAAATGCAAAGAACGACAACCATGGCTACGATGTGGCGTCCCACTCTTAGCGTCGGATCACATGGAGAACACTTCTCACCAGAGCCGGACACACCAGCCTCTATATCAAACCGACTAGCCGGCCGGTCGAACGGTTCATGTTTATGTGATCGTTTACAAAAGGGCGAACACGTAATAATTGCCAGAACGTCATCAGTGGCCAGCTGGGGTCATGTGCAACATTCAAGTTTTCCCGATGCGATTGATCTTTTCGACAGCTTCACAGCATGAAATCATGATCGAGATTAATGGAACGACCACAAATGGAGGCAGTGGTGGAGAAGAAGAATGAAAGCCGATAGAACCGTGAGGAGGGAACTCAGACAACTGGGTGGCGGGAATTTTCCTTCAATTTTCATGGGAAACTTTGTAAGTGGCGATTGGTTTGAATGCAAAGTGCTTATTTCGAATGTGCTTTGTTGGGCTCATTAAGTTGATCGGCGGAATAAAAGTTAAGTACTCGAATGAGTTATGGAAGAGGTGGTCTTTATAGACCCTTTGAACTTATGTGCAATGATCAATGGTTGAGAATGAAAAATTATGAAGTTGGTAATTGTACTTAGAAAATGGTAAGTAACCATAGTTTCCATTAATGAGCTTAGTGTTTTGTGTAGTTGTATGTAGTTCTGTACAACCTTCTCCGGTAGTTTAAAATTCAATTCATTTGAAGGAGAGAGGATTCGATAGAGCCTTTGCACTCTATATTATGTGACTAAAACTCCCTACACGTGGTTCAACGGAATGTAAGTGCACCATTTACTTTTCACTAAACGATGGTCAAACAGGTTATTTAAACATGTGTCTCAAAAGGTCGACTGTCTTTAGTCACTTTTATACTCGTATTTACAACTTAAATTGGTTGCGTTGTTTCAGATAACACCGGAAGATAAGCTTAATCCTTTTACATCGGCTGCAATCTCATCGCAAGTGAAAGAGCCCACATGGGTCAAAGGTAATTCAAATAGCTTCCAAAATATCTCATCTTCGCTCCTTAGAGTGGGCCGCATGATGTAGTGGTAATATGTGCAGTCATTCAGTGTTAGGTTGTAGGTTCAAGTACCAAACATATCCAGTAAATTTTTCCAGTAACAAAATTAAATGATGTGGTCACAATCTACCTAGAGTAATTCATCATCTATTAGAAACAAATACTAATATCTGAAACCGAATGCAAAAATTACATCAAATCCTTCCCGATAAGTTCAGACACCACCCATGCACCATGAGTAAGTATGAAGAAAAACCGAATATCACTTGAGTTTTAAACCAATGTACTAAGAATATAATATCCTTCCTATCTCTTCTCTTCAATTTCAACTTACGTCATACAATTGAATCGGTGAGTGGAAGAACAGTATAAGCGCCAAAATGCTCTACATATGTAAATCTACCAATCAGCAAAATAATACTACATTAGAGAGCCAAATGTATACAAAAATGGAATAAGCTTTATGCTGATTGTATGGAAGTGCAGTATTATTATTATTATTATTTGTGTAGGGTTATTTTGCACTGCGACTTAATGGTCTGTTGAGCCCCCTGGTAATACCTTGGGGAGGTTTGTTCCCTCGTTAGAGTCCCCTTCGCAATTGCAATTCCTGAGGAATTGTGTTTGAAGGTCATATGCTCTTACTTTGCCTTGGCGAGAATAGTTCACCTTAGAGCTCTTTCTCCAGACCAGTTTCTTTTAAGAATCTGAGAATGAGAAGTGGGTCCATGGTTGGCATATCCTCTTCTGATACTTGGTATTTGCCCAAGTATTTCAATCTTCTGTGGGTCAGTTTCCACAGGACTCCAGAAGGTGTTCCGGAGTCTCACATGACTCGTTGCAGAATCTGCAAAGCCTTCATTTGTTATACCTAGTTTCCGTAGATGCTCCCTGAGTTTGCAGTGCCCCGTTAGGAAGCCTGTTAGGATCCGTAAGTTATTCTTGCTAAGGCAGATGCAGGCTTTGAATCTTTTCCGGTTGTAACATCCCAGTAGTTTCTTAGCCTGCCTCAGGCCTGTGGTGTTGTTCCAGGTTCTTGCCCTGTCTTCTCTCTCCATTTTCCTGAATATCTCGCGTATGGTGTGTTCCCCCATTCCACAGAATGGTTCAGGTCCAATGAAGGGTTCTGCGGCCCCTTGTCTTGCCAAGGCGTCCGCTGCTTCGTTACCTTTTATCCCGACGTGACCGGGTATCCAGTAAAGTGTAACTTTATTGTTTCTGCCCAGCTCATTAAGTTTGCATAAGCATTCCCACACAAGTTTTGACTTAATGACATAGGAGTCAAGTGCTTTGATAGCTGTTTGGCTGTCTGACAGTATTGCTATGTCGCAGTTGCTGTATCCCTTTTCGAGATTGAGTTGGATGCATCTGTTTATAGCACATATTTCAGCTTGAAAGATGCTGGTGTACTTGCCCATAGGTTCTGAGTGCTTGGTCCTTGGCCCAAATACGCCCGCCCCTGTTCCCTCTCCAGTTCTCGAACCGTCTGTATACCACTTTATCGTGTGGCTGCCCAGCCTGTACATCGTGGATTCGTTGCTCCACTCATTCTTGTTACTTAACTTTGTACTAAAGTTTTTCCCAAAGTTAAATTTCCTGATACTATCGTCCCTGGGGACGGCCAGAAGGGGAAGTTTTTTTTGAGAAGTGCATCGTATTCTCTCATACCAACACATTTCTCCCTTCCGATACCTTTTTTTGCCATCCTTAGGATCGTTCGCTGTGCATTTTGCTCCACTACAATATGGAGCGGTGTTAGCTCCAGGAGTACTTCCATGGGTGCAGTTGGACACGTTCGCATGGCCCCAGTGATGCAGAGGCACGCAAGTCTTTGCACTTTAGTGAGTGTCTCCCTCGTAGTGACTAGACTAGTTCGCTTTGTCCATGCTATTGCTCCATAAGTGATCATTGGTCTCACAATGGCAATGTACATCCATCTTAGAATATTTGGACTAAATCCCCAAGACTTACCCGCTAGGCTCCTGCATATCATTATAGCACGGGTAGCTTTTTTGGATATCTCCTCTGTGTGTTTCTTCCACAAGAGTTTGCTATCTAGGTGTAATTCTAGATATTTCACTTCCTTTACCGGTGTCAGTATCGTGCCCGACAGTCGGATTGGCTTCAGTTCAAGTTTTCTCTTCCTCGTGAACGGTACTATTGTGGTTTTGGCCGGGTTTATATTAAGCCCAGCCGTGCTGCACCATTCTTGAGTTACTGTTAGGCCCCTTTGTATAATATCACATAGGGTTTCCTCGAATTTCCCCCTGGCAATCAGTACAATGTCATCAGCGTAGGCTTGACAGTTAATTCCAAGGCTTGTTCATTTTTCAAGAAGCTCATCCACAACAAGACTCCACATAAGTTGAGATAACACTCCTCCTTGAGGGCATCCTCTTGTTGTGTTGACCCTGATAATTCCATGTGAAGTTTGAGTTTCTGCCGATCTTGTTCTCAGCAGTTCATACATCCACTTAGATACTGTTCTGCTAACTCCCTTTCTGTCAACGGCTCGTTTAATAGCTTCATGTGAAGTGTTATCAAATACCCCTTCAATGTCTAGGAAGGCGCAGATTACTATCTCTTTTGTTTCAAGAGCACTTTGGATTGTTTCCGTCAGCTGATACAGAGCAGTCTCGGTGGACCTGCCCGCTCTGTATGCATGCTGACGATAATGCAGTGGGGATGTATTAAGTACATCCTCCCTTAAATGGTTGTCCACAGCTTTCTCCATTGTTTTAAGAAGAAACGATGTTAGGCTGATCGGTCTGTATGACATAGGCTGTGTTGGGTCCTTCTTCCCCATTTTTGGTATAAATACAACTCTCGCCCGTCTCCATTGGTTTGGAATATATCCCAGTGCAAGACTGCTTTTTGTTATTCTGACCAGGTGTGATAGTAGTTTTTCTTGCCCCCTTTGCAATAGGGCTGGTATAATACCATCCGCACCCGGTGACTTGAAAGGCTGGAAGGAGCTAATTGCCCACTCGATTCTCCCTCTGGAACAGATAGCCCTTGCAATCTCCCAATCTTGCTTCCGAGGTCTGGTCGTGTAGGTCATGCTCCCGTCATAGGTGTTCTGCGAACTTCCGGGGAAGTGAGTTTCTAAGAGCAGTGATGCTCTTTGTTCTTCATCTTTAGTAAAGCTGCCGTCAGGTTTTTTAAGGGATGTTGGCATTCCCCCCGATTTTGCAAGGGCTTTATGTAACCTGGCTGCAGCAGGAGTGCTGTTTATTGCCTCACAGAACTTCCTGAAACTTTCTTTTTTCGCCCTTCTTAACTCCTTGTTGTAGTTTGTGAGTGCCGCCCTGTAGCTTTGCCAATCCCCATTACGCTTTGCTCTGTTAAACAGCTTGCGTGTATCAGAGCGTAATTTTGTTAGGTTGCTGCTCCACCATGGCATATCTTTCCCACCCTTTCTGTTGCTTATGGCGCAACTCGATTCGAACGCGTTTGTAATCGCGGTGCTAATGCCCTCTACCGCGTTTTCTAACTCTAGATAGTGTGCTGGAGCCCTCCTCAGATCAATATGCCCCAGATTATGCTCTAGGGTTTCTTTAAACACCTCCCAATTTGTTTTTCTTGGGTTCCTGACTGGATTTCTTGTGATACATGCACTATCTAACTCAAACACAATGATTCTATGGTCAGATAATGACGGCTCATCTGATACTTTCCAGTTCCTGACTAACCTACTGATGTTCGGACTACCCAGCGTGAAGTCAAGAACTTCCTGTCTAACTCTAGTAACAAAGGTTGGGGTATTCCCTACATTATATATATCAAGGGATGAACAAAGAATGAATTCTAGTAAAGACTCACCCCTGGTATTGGTGTCGGTGTTCCCCCATATAATATTGTGAGCATTGGCGTCACATCCAATCAGCAGCGGCATCTGGAGCTTATTACAGTGCTCCACTAAGCGCTGCAGTTCTGTTGGGACAGCTGGTTCATCCCCAGCACAGTATGCAGAGGCGATGATGATGGTGCGGTGTACTCCGTCGATGTTCAGGGAAACCTGTAATGGCACCAAGTCTCGCGTCACAAATTCTGAAAGTAGGAGAAAGTTAATTTTGTTATTGATAAGGATACATGCCCTTGGATTGGTCACCCTTATATCCCAAATTACCTTTGCCTCCTTGCATGACAGTCCTTTGACTCCTCCTTTCAAGATCCATGGCTCCTGAATCAATGCAATGCCCATGTTTTGTTTGGTAAACATCCTAGCTATAGCGGCTAATGCCGCTATGGCGTGGTGGATGTTTACCTGGGCGACCTTTATTTTACTGGTGGAGGTCATCGAGCTAGTGCTCGTCGGGGGCTGTTGCCCCACCCTCCGCCAGCAGAATCTCTTCTTCCTCAATGTTCAGAGGGAGAGAGATTACTGTACTGTTTATGTCCTCCTCAGATAACGAGTCATCTGAGATGGACATAAATTCATCTGCGCTCCGAGCGTCCCGTTCTGCAGTTGCAGTTGGTGCTTCAACCGTCAGTGGAACATGATGCTCCACTTCCGGCGGTGTCTCCTCTGAGGCTGGTTTCGAGCTGGTACTATGCCCTGCGCTCTCCTCCAGCTTCCTGATTCCACCCACCGTCACTCTGCCAAACCGGTAGCTCAGAGAGCAGTTTTGAGCCTTAATGGCTTCAAAAGACTCCTGATCGATTCCGAGAGCCAGTATCTGCCCAGTCCCTCGTTGCGACCATACAAAACCTTCCATGCCTTGATGTTCAGGCCATCATTCTGCGCTTCTAGGAGTGCCAAAGAGGTTTGGTAATCCTGATCCACGCTGCGTGGTAGGAAGATGGTGATGGAATGGGCACGTGGTATTTCCGCACTGCCGCATGCAGTAAGGCCCACCCCTTTCCAACCCTTCAGTTTGGGAGCTACGGTCTTTAGCCATTCCACCGTTTGTGGAGTCTCGCAGTCGACCAGTAGCATGCCATTCTTGAAATGAACGCCCTGGAACTTGAGCTTATGCTCCCATCCCAGGATCATTTCCGCCACGATGGCGTTCTCGAGTGCTTTGAGGTCCTCAGCATCGAGCATTTCCTGTGGGTAATTCACAGGAAGTACCGCAACCTGCTCAGCCTTTGCGGCCTCAGCATGTCTTCCACCAGCCGGAGCTGCCCCAGCAGCCACAGCATAGCTTCTGCCAGCTGAGACGGCGCTAGCATTCGCAGGCTCTGCCTGGAGCCTCTTAGCGCTCTCCTCGGTCCTTTTCTGCACATTACATGCAGGAGGTGTTATGGCATTACTGCTCCTCTTGGCTGATGGCACAGCGGTGGAGTCGGGCTTTGCCCTATACTCCTCCGCCTTTTTCCTGGCATCCTCAGCTGCAAGGCCCTTTTGGAGGTAGCGCAGGTACCATCGAGATCCCGCACCGCTTAGACCCTTTCTCAGGGGGTCATCTTTGCCTCCCGGTTGCCCAGGTGGCGGCATCGGCGGGCAAGCTCGCTTCCTCTTGGTCGGTGAGGCATTGGACTGAGGAACTGTAGGTGTCCGATCTATGCCCGAACTCCTTGCCTCATTATCCGCCTTAACCACTTTGCCCAAGGGTCGAGGGGCTAGAGCTTGGCCCCCACCCTCCGTTCTGGCACGTTCCAAGCGTGCTGCTGTTTTTGACGGCTCAGGGATTTTCCTTGAGGACATAGCGGCTGTTTGGCTGGTGCTTGGTTGCACTCGCCTAAAGCCTCCCTCACGGCTTGTTCCTGGCCGACTTCCACCCACTAGGTCGTCTACACAGAGCCTTTGCTCCATCCGACCTGCTAGCATAGAAGCGGTACCACCCCGCATTCTATCTAGGTTGTTTTTTATTTTTATTTTTTGTTTTTTGTTCTGGTACATGATCCCACGAGTAGCGCGGGAAAGAAAGGTCAGCTGCGCCAGAGCCCCGCATTAGCGCAGTAAGATCGTGGTTACTCCCTGAGGCGATCCTGTTTCAGAGAGGCTCCGTTATAATACAGCCGGTATACCCCCTGGCTGCAAACCATCCAATAGGCACGGGTCGCGTAACACCTTGGATTAGGGGGGGCAGATCTTGGTTCGTTACTCATCAGTCAGCTCATCCGAGAGCTAGGCTCCCAAGGCTGAGTGAGTCCTTGCAACTTAAGCGCTCGCACCACGTCAAGGTGTCTGCCAAGTGCAGTACAAATGCGTTTAGTTTTTTCTGTTTTTCTCAAAAGCGATATTTTGTACATGTACTATTCTTTCACTCACCGATTCAATTGCTTCAGAAGAGTTAAATTCACAGACGTTAGTAAATATTTAAAAGAAAGAGTTCGATAACTTCATCAAAACACTTTGTATATATAGACACTACACCGGCTACCCACTACAATGACAGCGCGATATGATCACCATCGGCTGATTTGGAATTGCAAAATGGCTAGCTTTGGTATCTTTTCCATAGGCTGACATGTCTGAATGGAGCTAAATACCTCTCATTCTACTAAAAGACCAGCCGCAAGCAAACTTTATTTCAAAATGCCACCCAATAAAGTGATGGGAGAACTCATCACAGCCTAAATAATTGAATTTGAGATATGAATGGCTGGGGTGCGGCAAGGAAGCGTTCTTGGTCCAGTTTTATATCTATTATACACTCGTGATATACCGCAAGTAGAAGGCACTGAGTTAGCTACATTTGCCGACTACACTGCTATCTTGGCAGTAGGTAAAACGGTCGAAGATACTACAGAAAAATTACAAGAAGCTTTGGATACAGTGAATGAATGGACAAAGATTTGGCGAATTGCACTCAAGGAGACCAAATCTGTTCATGTAAATTTTTTTTTATTTTTTATTTTTTTTTTAATATAGAGAATAAACTGCTTTTATATAAGCAAGTGCTAAAGCCAGTGTGGACATATGGTATACAACTCTGGGGTTGTACCAAAATAAGTAATATTAAAATTTTACAAACTTTTCAAAACAAAGTACTAAGAGGTATTGTTAATGCGCCATGGTATATCAGAAACAGCGATATCCACAGAGATCTTGGCATTAAAACAATCGAAGACAAAATCAAAAACTACGCGAGAAAGCATAAAAGTCGACTAGAACGTCACGTTACTATTACAGTCCTCCACGTTTTGGATGAAAGAAATTTACTACGCCGTCTACAAAGAACCAAACCTTTAGATTTAGCGCGTTAAGTAACCGCATCTAAACTGTGGAACTAGCAGCAACTTCTAATGGGAAGGTACCTGCAAAATGTCCTTATTTCATGAAATGAAAACTACTTGATAAGTCGAATACTTAATTGTACTAAACATAAAAACAAGTCTGTTTTGAAGGGAGTTTTTTAGTGGGTAAGAATACGACACTACTATGAGCACGCGCTGTCGATCATCATAGCGTCTTGTTGAAGATTTTCACCTACCCTCGGGAAAAGAAAGTAGATCAGTACAGACTAATAAACTGATTGGCAGTACGGTTGGCGTAGATGATGTGAATATGCTGAGCTACGTAACATGTCTATGGATGTTAACCATTTAATAGCATATGGAATCAAGAGTCGTTGCCTTGGATATCTCAAAAGAGTTCGATCTGGTCTGACCTAGAGCTCTGCTAAGTAAACTGTCATTCTATATACTACCACAACAACAATGAAAAACTTTCTCTCGGACAGATCTATTGAAGTTGTCGTCGATGGTGTGTTTTCTGTTTCCATTTATAGAACCGCTGGAGTTCTATCTAGGCTATGTTCTTTCACCAACTTTATTTTTACCACATATTCTTCTTCTTCTTCTTCCTCTTATCAGCGAGGTTATGATCCGAAAATAAGGGATCATAACCCTCCCACTTCACTGCATTTCTACTGATCCGCCTATGGGGTTCGCATATTTGACCTCAGGAAATATCGGCAGACCCGCCTATTTTGGATCACTCGGTTACTGAGGCCAATGAAATGCCGATGTCGTCGCATTTGTCTGATCCAGGCGTTTATTGGCCTGTCTTTCCTACAGCGCGATGTCTTTGGAACGTGCATTGATATTGCCTTTTTAACAGGGTTCAAATGATCTCTTCTTTGAACGTGGCAATGCCAGCTGGGCCGGTCGCGCTCTATTTTTTGTACGATGGTTTCCTTGATGTGAAAGCTTCCACGGATCTTCGAACTTTTTATTCGACCAAGCTTTGTCACTCCTGCTGTCATGCGAAGCATCTTCATCTCAGCTGCCGTTAATTTACTCTCATACGTTTTGTACATCGTCCAACATTGTAAACCGTATGTGAGCGCTGGATGCACAACTGCGGTGTAGAGCCTTCCTTTCAACTTAGGTGGCATTTTTCTGTCACAGAAGATAGCGGAATTTTCTCGCCACTTCATCCACCCTACGCTTACGCGATGATTGATGTTTTCATCACAAGTTGCTTTGCTATTGATCATAGATCCCAGATATTTGAACTTTTCGCACTTGGGGAGCACTGTTCTACTCAAATAAATGTTTGGAATAGGCCTGAGTTGATCAGAGAACGGGCAGCACAAGTACTCTGTCTTTTTTTAACCAATGCGATACCCATTTCCCTCCAAAACGTCCACCCACACATCAAGTGCTCGTTGCAGGGATGTAGGATCCTCACTTGTGATGGCTCCATCGTCAGCAAAGAATAACTGATGTAGCTTGGGGTCCGTCACTTTACCTTCAAGCAGATAATCAAGGACTGTAATAAAGAGCAAAGGACTTAAAACGCTTCCCTGGTGCACCCCGACTTTGATTGGGAACTCTTCGGTTACTCCAGCGGGGCATCTTACTCTTGTCTTTGCTCCTTCGTACATGTCCATGATCATCTGTACATAGGTTTCTGGAACCCCGCGATGTCTTAGCGCCACCCATATCAGATCTTATGGTTGTCTGTCGAATGCCTTTTCAAAGTCAACCAACACAATATGCAAATCCCTTAAGGAATCACGATGTTTTTCCATTATGATCCTTATACTTTGGATTGCATCTGTGGTTGATTTACCCGAGACAAACCCGCACTGATCATCAGATAGCCGTATTATTTTTCGCAGTCGGCCACCTTATACCCGCTCAACGATCTTCATGGTGTGTGACATCAGCTTGCTCAAACGGTAGTTATCACAGTTTCACCCTTCCCTTTGTATACAGGAAGAAGGTAACTTTCCCTCCATTGATTCGGCATTGGGTCACCTCTCACAAATTTGGAGATGAGAATTCTGAGCCATCTGAACCCGATGTCTCCCATCTTTTTCCAGATCTCAGAGGGTATCTCGTCTGGCCCAACCGCTTTTCAGTTTTTGGAGTATTTGACCGCCTCACTAAATTCCTCGACTGTAATGTCAGGTATTTCTCCACAGTTAGGGGTGGCTCTTGTAAAGTATAGCCGGGAAACTTTTCATTTAAAAGTTCTTCACAATACTGTCGCCATCTCTTTTGTCGTCATCCACAAGAAGCTGGCCATGAGCATTGTTAATGAACTTTGGCGAACGAATCTCCTGAGCATTCCTCCTTCTTTGGGCGGCTATTTTGAAGATGGTTGCGCTCTTGTTCATATTGTGTCTTCGCAGCTCCTGGATAGCCTGGTTTGCATCAACAACCGGGGAAGATATTTTCTCCAGCTCCCGATACAGGCCCTCCGTACTCTCTGCTTGAAGCTAGGCGCACTTCTTCTTCGCTTTTTTCTTGCAACATCCGTATTCCATTTCGAGGCGAACTTTTTCGTCATTATTATTAGAGGGGCACTTTGACCAAGCTTTGAAAGCCACTTTCTTCTCATTTATCACCTTCTTAGCTTCATCACTCCACCACCATGTTTCTTTGGAGTGTTGATGATGGTCTTTTGAAGCTCATAGCAGTGATTTGACCTTCTTTTAGCAGGTTCGCTGTAGGGAAACCCACATATTTTGTGCTCTGCACACTTCATCCTCAGCTCCGTTGATGATGTGAGAGAGGTAATTTTTTATTACGAAAACAAAAGCCTCGCCTTTTTCTTTGTCCAGATTGTACCACTTGATTTTCTCAGAGAATTTCTGTTAGCAGGAGACGGTGTTGCCGAGCGATTGCCTCTCCCAGGATCACTTTGCAATCTTTTACCCGAGGCTTCATGAAACTGGCTACCAAATGGTAGTCAATCTGAGTTTTATCTACACCACTGCTGTAAGTGATCAGGTGTCGGCTTTGTTTGATGAACATGGTATTTAACACAATAAGACCGTGTGATTTGCACATGCTTATGATGTCTTCTCCACCAAGGTTCCTGGTGCCGTATCCTGGCCCTCCATGGCAGTCTTCATAGTCTTCGTTTGACTTCCCGACATGTCCATTCAAATCTCCTCCAACAAACAGAAACTCTTCCCTTGGGATGTTCTTAAGGAGATTGCGGAAATCTACCCAAAATCCATCTTTATCTCTCTGATTGCACCCATTTTGGGGAGCATATGCACTGACAATATTCCACACCTCTCCTTGTATTACTAGTTTGAGACACATGAAACGGTCGCTGGACTTCGAAATGCTCAAGACGTTACCAAGTAGCTGATACCGATTCCCTTCTTAGCCTTTTCCGTTCCGAAGTAGATCATCTTGTAATCTTTCGTCCTAACGTCCAAGAAACGCGCCCGCAAAGCAAAGCAAAGTGCTGTAACTGTTTTACCCGACAAGTGATTGGTTGCAACAGCCAATCCAATTCCCAGCAAGTATCTTAGATTACCTTCGCGCCGAGCTTGCAACTTGTAGCAGATAGCGCCATTCTGGGCGATCAATCAATGACTTTGAAAACCCCAGTGATCGACGTAAAAAGAAAGCAAAGTACAACAAAAGATACGCTGCAAACATTATTCAAGAGGTGGCGTTAGCATCACCCAAAAGATCGACGGGACATAAAAGGGCAACACGCCTCATACCAACTCCCAAAAACAATTACAAAAACTGTTAAATAATATTACTCAAAATGTCTTGATTCCAATAGGATAAATGTCCGAAGCATCCCAGTTAGCCAAAAATAATGAAATCAGAAAAGTACGAAAAGATCCCACAAAAAAATAAATCAAGAGTTTTAATTTCCAACTACTGGTCCATCGAAGCCTGGTGGTCAACTTATGTCTATGCTACAGGTGCAAATAAGGCAGATTCTCTGAAGAACTCAAAAGGATACCTAGAATTAAGATATTTGAGAGTCCTTCGTATTTCGGCGAGGTGATCTGAACTTAACGGATCATACTCGTAACCCTCCCACTTCACTTTTTACTGATCCGCTTGTGGAGTTCGCCTGTTTGAACTCAGAAAATATCGGCAGGCCTCTTGATTTTGTAACCCTTCATTACTGAGGCAAATCAAATGCTGGTGTCGTCGCATTACTTTGAGAACGTTAATTGGTATTGCCTTTTTAACGGAGTTCAAGTATTCTCTTCTTTGAACATGACAATTTCAGCTGATCTGGTCGAGCTCTATTTTTCGTGAGATGATTTCTTTGACGTGAACTTCCACGGATTTTCAAACTTCTTATTTGATTAAGCTTTACTACTCCCGCTGTCTTGCGAAGCAATTTCATTTTATCTGCCATTGATTTATCCTCTTTGCGGCGCACCTGGAAGAAACCTTTAAACCGTACGATGGTCAAGTGGTTTACGACAACCGCAATAGGCTGGATTTAACATCTGACGATTTGACGCTCACAATTGCAACGCTAAGGGAACTCAAACATGAGATCGAGGATCTAAAACCTAAGAAATCTCCTGGTTATGATTTGATTACCGGAGAAATTCTCAAAGTTTTACCTAGAAAAGCATTGATTAAGCTTCTCCATATTGTAAATGCTGCACTTAGATTAAAACACGTGCCGACCCAATGGAAAGTTGCGGAAGTCATAATGGTTTTAAAACCAGGAAAACCGCCAAATGTGGTAAAATCGTATAGACCAATTTCGCTTCTTCCAATCATACCGAAAATTTTCGAGAGGATATTATTAAGGCGTCTCCAACCGGTTATAGAAGAAAATAATCTTATCCCTGACCACCAGTTTGGGTTCAGAAGCAAGCATTCGTCGATTGACCAGGTGCATAGAATTACTGACGTAATCGAGAAAGCACTTAAAGGGAAAAAGATTTGCTCAAGCGTATTTCTTGACGTCTCGCAAGCCTTTGAGAAGGTGTGCCATGATGGCTTGAAATTCAAACTACGACAAGTTCTCCCTGTATGCTTATTCGATATTCTAGAATCATATCTCGGGAATAGAATCTTTCGTGTTAGACATGGAGTCGAATACTCCGAGCTCAAAGAAATTTCGGCAGGCGTACCGCAAGGAAGCGTTCTTGGGCCGCTTCTCTATTTGCTATATACTCGTGATATACCGAACGAAGATGGCACTGTCCTTGCTACGTTTGCCGATGACACCGCAATCCCAGCAGTAGGTAAAACAATCCAAGAAACGACTGCAAAACGCACTGAATAATGTAAATGAATGGACGAGTGACTGGCGGATCGCCCTGAACGAATCTAAATCTGTTCACGTGAATTTCACTTACAAGAAAACTAATGACTTGCCAATTTTCCTAAACACGGCCCGAATACCTTTTGCAAACGAGGCCAAATATCTGGGAATGACACTAGACGCAAGACTGAAATGGAATTCGCACGTGAAAATGAAACGAAAACAACACGAAATCAAGTATAGAGAAATGTACTGGTTACTCGGAAAACATTCCCAGCTCAGTACTGAGAACAAACTGTTTTTATACAAGCAAGTGCTAAAGCCGGTGTGGACCTACGGTATACAAGTTTGGGGTTGTACCAAGAAAACAAATGCAAATATTTTACAGGCTTTTCAAAATAACGTGCTAAGAGAAATAATTATATTGAATATATTATTTATTGAGCAATTTATTGCGCCGACCACAAAGGACGAAACCTTTCGACTTGGCGAGATAATGATTAACCGCGTCTAGATTGCGGAATATGCAGGATCTTTCAGTGGGAAGAAACCTGCCAAACGTTTTTATTTCATGATAGAAAAATTGCTTGATAAGTTAATACTTAGTTGCGATATCTAACAAATTTTTATCGAAGGGTGGTGTTGTTTTAGTCAGTAAGAATCAGACACTACTATGAGCACGAGCTTGCTATTCTCATAGTGTCTATGGAAGATTTTTCACCTACCCTCAAAAAAAAAAAAAAAAATTGATCCTCATACTTTTTGTACATAGTTAAACGTTGTAGAGCGGTGTAAAGCCATCTTTTCAGCGTAGGGAGCAATTTCCCGTCACAGAAGATAGCGAAGATTTCTAGCCAATTCATCCACCCTACACTTAAGGGATTGTTGATGCCGGCATCACAGGTTACTTAGCATTGTTTTATAATTACTCAACATAATCAATTTTCTTTGCTTAATTTCTTATTGTTTACAATAGTTTTTCTTATTTGTTTAATTATTGGAAAATCTTTTTTTTTTGGGTCAATGCATATTTTTTTTTGTTTGTATAAAATTAACTCTGACGCACTGTACCCCATTTCATTCGAATCATTTTCGCAGTTGAATCCCACCAACAATTGCACGCATTTAAGATCACGCGATTTATCTATTTATTTAAACTTAATACATAAAATTAACACACAAATTTAAGACATTGCAGTCACACACTCGCGCTGCTCTCTTGCATTGTGCTCTCACACACACGCACGCTCTCATGCATTGCGTAGGTGTAAGCGGATGCTAGTGTGAGTGACTGCAGATTCAATTTGAAACAATCGATTCTCTTCCACTTGGATTTTGGTCGCAGCACGCAATAGTTGGTTGGTATTATTAAGAGGAAATTTTATTTTAAATTCAATAAATTATATTACAACTTCGATTGGAACATCTATCGTCTTTGAATTCTCTTCTCATCAATCTTCCTTTTTCGAGTTCTTTAACCTTTTCCTTTAAATCTGCACCAAGCATATTCATAGCTCGTTACAGGGACGTAGGATCCCACTTTTGATCTCCGCTGTTAGCAAAGAATAACTGACGTTCTTTGGGGTCCGTCACTTTACCTTCAAGCAGATAGTCAAGGACTGCAATAAAAAGCAAATGACTTAAGGCGCTTCCCTGGTGCATCCCGACTTTGATTGGGAGCTCTTCGGTTATTCCAGCTTTACTTACATTACTCACATCTTTTTCCAGAATTCAGAGGATATCTCGTCTGGGTCAATCTTTTTTTTTCAGCATTCGACCGGTTCACCAACTTCTTTGACTTTAATGTCGGGTATTTCTTCACAGTTAGGGGAGGCTCTTGGAAAGAATAGCCGGGGAAACTGTTCATTCAGAAGTCCTTCACAACACTGTCACCACCTACGTAAAATTTGGTCGTCACTCACATGAAGCTGACCCTCAGCATTGTTAATTATCTTTGGTTTACGACGTAACGTAACCTAGGGTGGTTATTTTGATGGTGGTTTGTATCAGTAACCGACGAAAGCATTTCAATCAACTCGCGACACAGGCCCTCCATACTTTCTGCTTGGAGCTGGGCGCACTTTTTCTTAACTTGTCTCTTGCAACGAAACAGAGAGGACTCTGTCAAAATTTCTCTTGTTAACCAAATTTTGGAATTCACTCCTGAAAACATGTTTTTAGAATTCATCAATCAAGCATTTTACGATGCTGTCTCAACGTTATAGTCTCGCATATTCCTAGTTAGTATAACAATACTCATTTTCCCACGAACTACAAACTTCCCCTCAGTCTGGTGGTGCTTTTAGCAATTAAATTTCATTTACAACATTTGACAACCTAATAATCGACACCAAAAAGTTTTTCGCCAATTAAAAAACGAAGTAATAGCAAAGCAAACAGAAACTAATGTGAAGGACATTCCAACACTCGTTGTGCAGAATAACAACCCCAATTGAAAACTCAAACAAAGATGACATTTTTCAAGTTAATTAAATTTGTGTTCGCTTTGAAAAGCAATTTTGTTGACATTTTTTTATATTTTCCTTTATCTGGGAATTGACAGATACAGAGAGAGAGCGCTATGAAGGACATCTCTACCCTGGGAGCATAATTTAGTGGAATATACTTTTTTACGATTGAAGGTATATTCGTACATATCTTGCACCATAGGGCAGACTAATTTTGACATATAGTTGGTAACATAGAGAAATAATACCAATACGTCTCAGGATGGATGTGTTCTGTAACAAAACGGACGTCGACTAGATTTAGAGAGATTTAGCAATAGAGAAAATAGTGGTAGAACACACAGTCTGACCTTCATGGAACACTTAAAGTTAAGCACTATCTGCAGTCCCATTGTGTCGCATTTCAAACAAACGTTGGAGAAAGCACAACAAACGAATAGCAAATACCTCCCGCCTTTAGCGATTTAGTTATCATCGTAATAGGTTAGAGTCTGCTGATGGTCCGTCAAATAAGAATGTGTTTAATTAACAGATACCACCGTTACTTAGATGTACATTTGTAGAAGAGAAAAATCCTATTTGTTATCCGAACTGGTAAGATGTTCGGATTGTGCATTTTCAGCGACCATAATTTAATAGAAGCGTATTAAGGCAAGTAAGGCAGCACAGTTCTTTGTGGGGCTGTAGCCGCTGTGTTATTCTGCTTTCCTGCAACAGAAGAAAGATTGTTTAGTCCCAGTGGCGTAATTGTAAATTGACAGCAGTCTTGGGTGTACATATGGCGTGCCATTCGAATATCGAATAACTCTAGGCGAGACACTAGAGTTGCTGACATGTACATATTGCTGCGAAGATATTTGCCTCAGATTACTCTTCTTGCTTATCCCGTACGGGAATAGAACCAGTAGAGCTTCAGATTGAGCCAGTTAACTTCGTAAAGATAGCAAACTTTCAATCATAGAATAGGTACGTTTGCGTTTACATACAACATTCGTAATGATTCAAGGGCGGACTGGCAATAAAATTTACCAAACTCTTACGAAAGTTGTGCTAAGACTCAGTATCTTGGGCTTTGGCATTCTATTTGTGAGGAATGGTAGGGAATCCCTCACGGAGAAGTGTCACAGCTCCAAAATTTGTAGTAGGACATTTCCTCGATCCGTTCTTAACATCCAATGTTACAGACAAAGCGGTTAAGTCGACCTTAAATTATACGACTTTATTGCATCAGTAATAATTGTTCTCCTAGAACTATCTCTTCGTGTTGGGTTCGGATACCCCCCATCAGCCAGCGATTTCTCGCAGAAATCTGGGATACCTCGATCACTAAATGAGCAGGGTACTTTTTTATTGGGTTCTCAATAATGGAAGATTGTTGGATGAAGAAAATGTCTTTCTCGGTATTGAAATGATTGTGAGGAACTTTGCCCTACACTTACGACTCTAGCACCCCTTGCGGATTTCAAGCAGCTTTTGGATATTGGGATCAAATCTATACGGTCTCTAAAAGGTGAAGAATGTCTTTCAGACGGAAATTTTTGTCGTATTCGAAGTTGCAAACTAGATAATTGAAGAGATATGTCGTGGTAGAAGTATCAGCATCTATAGTTAAAGCCAGGCTGCATTTCTGGCACCTGAAATTCCCACAAACAGACTTTCCAAATGGAATACTAACTTACTTAATGGGCCATGTAAAGTCTCTGCCTGAGTCACAGCATCCTTCCATCCTCGCCGATCCCAGACACCCTGCTTCCAGTTATACAGACCAAGTTTTCTGGCATGCGCGATTATTTGATCTATATACCGGACGTTCGGTGGTTTTCCTCGCCTTGGAGCTGTAATTTGAAGATTCTCTTGGCCGGAGCATTGTTGTCCATTCGCTCGATCTAGCAGAGCCAATGTAGTCGACGTATCTTAGCTTTTTGGACTACATCCATATCTTGGTACAGCTTTTAGAGTTCGTGGTTAAATTTCCTCCTCCATTCCCCCTCCTCTCACATAGATCTAATATCCAACGAAGTATTTTCTCCCGAAATAATCCAATATTAACTCCGCTTTCTTACTTGTCGTCCAGCTCTCGATACCGTATAGCAGCACCTGTAAGATTGGCGTTCTGTAGAGCATTAATTAAGTCCGCAGAGGTAGGAGTTTTGAGCCCAGTTTTTTTACTAAACCGAAGTAGCAGCGGTTTCTTAGGTCTATTCTCTGTCGAATCTCCACGTATGTGTCGTTTAACCACCTTGAAGTTAAAGCCATCAACAGTGACATTTTGTTCTACGTTTCAGACAGATGTTCGCCTCCCTGATCATTGTAGCACTTTCCAGGCGGAAATCATGGCGATTAAAGAAGCCCTGTCCTGGCTGAAATGAATGTTTTATCTGTCAGGGATATTAGCATTTTCACTGACAGCCACCATTTTCCCTGGTGGTCGGCTTGTCTCGCTCGGCAGCCGGCCGGGTCAAACCCGAAATAGCTACGAGCTTCCTGTCAATGGTCTCGCGAACCATTACGGGGGCCAAGGGGTGAGCGCGCTGTGCACCGATAGGGGCACAGATGGACTCTCTGAAATTCGACAACGGCATCGACTTAGGATAGGCACATGGAACGTCTCATCGCTCACAGGGAAGGAGCTTGAGCTTGTTGGGGAGGCTGTTAAAAGTCGACTAGATATAGTTGGCGTCTCTTCAACAAAGCAGAGAGGTTCTAAAACTGTGGACCTTTCGGGTGGGTGGAAGCTCTTCCTGTCAGGAGTCGCACCCTCAATGTCTGCTCGGGGGGGAGTGGGGATACTCACAAGTCCCAGGTTGACAGACAGAGTATTGAAGTGGATACCATTAGGAGGGAGAGTTGCGATCTTAAAGCTCAAGCTTGAAAGATCAACTCTGGCATTGGCGCAGGTGTATGCACCGAACCTTCAGTCAGAGTACGCAGCTTTCTTAGATGAAGTTGATGTTGCCCTTGAAAAGGTTGCAGATATGGATTCTTTTGTCCTGATGGGTGACTTCAATGCTCATGTGGGTGTAGATGTTATGACATGGGGGAGTGTGATTGGGAGGAACGGTGATCCCGATCAAAACGCGAACGGAGAGAGGTTGTTGGATTTTTGTTGTGAAAATACAAATACACGTGGTACCGTCAAAGTCTTCAGCAGAAGTCGCTGATCGATTTCTTTGTGGTACCATCGTGTCTGAAGAGAATGGTTTGTGATGTTCGCGTATTGAGAGGGGCCGAACTATCAACTGATCATCACTTAGTGCTGTGCAAATTGTATCTTAGCGAGAAAGTGCCTCCCCTACCAAAGCGTAAACCAAGGATGGTTACACGCATACGATGGGAGAGGTTACAGGACGTTGAGATACGGGAGACATTTGCGCGGCAAATATCTGAAAGGTTTGAACGAATTCCAACTGTTCCATCAAATGTAGAGGAAGAATGGCAACTGTTTTCAACAGCGGTTATTGCCTCTGCGGGAGTTGTTTGTGGAGTGAAGCGGCTTGGTGTGGTGGCTGGTGGTGAGAAAAGAACTGCTTGGTTTAAAACGACCGGAGTTCAAGAAGCCATCAGAGAGAAGAAGAGAGCCTTTAAGGTGTGGATTCACTTGGGGAACTCCGATTCTCGAAATCGGTACACTGAGGCGCGAAGAACTTGCAAATTAGCTGTGAAAACAGCGAAAGAACAGTCTTGGAAGGAGTTTGGTGAGAAATTGGAACGTGACCACAGATCTGCAAATAAGATGTTCTGGCAGACCGTCCGCCGACTCAGAGGAAAAAAGTTGAATATCGTTGAAGGAGTCAAATCCAAAGACGGTAGACTTCTTTCCAATGAGGAGGACATCTTACGCAGATGGAGTGAGCATTTTTCAGAATTGCTCAATCCCGAACAGGGCACCGAAGATGACATACCTATGGTCGAGAGTTGGGCGGAAAGTAGTCCTACGGTAGAGGAAGTAACTTTGGCGATAAAATCGCTAAGAGTTGGCAAATCTGCTGGTGTGGATGAAATTCGGCCAGAAATGCTGAGGGAGTGCAATGGCTCTCGCGTGTCATTAAAGTGGCCTGGGAATGCGGTTAAACACCTGGTGATTGGTAAATGGGGATGATAGTTCCTCTTTTTAAAAAAGGGGACAAAAGAGATTGCGCCAACTATAGGGGTATATCTCTTTTAAGTCTCCCTGGAAAAGTCTTCGCTAAAGTGCTAGAAAAGCGTTCCAGAGCTGTGGTTGAGGACGGTTTGGGGGATGAGCAGTGTGGTTTTCGTCCCGGTAGAAGCACAACCGACCAGTTGTTCACTCTCAGAATGGTCCTTGAGAAGGCCTGGGAATATGCCAAACCTGTCTACACTTGTTTTGTGGATTTGGAAAAAGCATATGATAGGGTTCCTCGAGGCAAACTCTGGAGTGTTCTGCAGGAGTATGGGATTGCTGGTTGCCTGTTAAGGGCGATTTAGTCTTTATATACCAACTGTAGAAGCTGTGTTCGGATAAACGGTGTTAAATCAATACCTTTCACTGTGGGCGTTGGACTCCGCCAGGGGTGCGTTTTGTCACCTCTCCTCTTCATTGTATATATGGATTGGATGTTGCAGCGCAGCCGTGGCGGGGATGTTTCAAAGTGGGAAACCTAAGGATTAGTCATCTGCTCTTTGCGGATGATTTGGTCATCCTTGGGTCCTCTCAAACCGAACTTCAGCGCGCACTCGAAAGGTTTGTAGCCGTTTGTGAATGAAGATCAACGTGAACAAATCGGAAGTAATGGTCGTATCCAAAAAACCCATTCAGTGCACTCTGCATGTTAGTGGAGTCCCACTGAAGCAGGTGGAGAAGTTTAAGTACCTCGGGGTTTTATTCACGAGTGATGGGAGGAGCAATGCCGAGTTATCCTGTAGAATTGGTCAGGCTCGATCAATTTTGAGAGAGCTTGGCCAATTTGTTATTAAGGAAGGCCGAACTTAGTGTTCAAGCTAAGCTATCGGTTTTTAACTCTGTGTATGTTCCAACTCTCACCTATGGTCATGAAATTTGGGTAGTGACCGAAAGAATAAGATCGCGGATACAAGCTGCCGAAATGAGGTTTCTTCGCGGTGTTGCTGGAATAACTCGTAGAGATCGAGTGCGCAACACCAGAGTACGCGAGGCGCTCAACGTTGAGCAGCTACTTCTCCGAACGGAACGATCTATGCTTCGATGGTTTGGTCACGTAGTGCGTATGCCCCCAAACCGGCTTCCAAGACGTGCCATGGTTGCCGTGCCATCAGGTAGGCGACTTCGCGGAAGGCCTAGAAATAGATGGTTGGATCAAGTCCGACATCTCTCCTGGAGCCGCTTAGGGATTGCCCCTGATGAATTGGAGTCAATGGCGGAGGATCGAGAAGGATGGAGAGTCCACCTCGGTATCCTACCCCCGCGACCCTCATGAAGGATTTGCGGGCCATTGAAAATGAATGAATGAACTGACAGCCAAGCGGCAATCAAGTCCCTGGAATCATTCTCCTTCACTTCAAGGGCCGCCGTAAACTGTCGTCTATCTCTTATGGAGATGACAGAGCAGTTCAACATTCACCTATGCTGGGTGCCGGGCCACAGGGACATTCCAGGTAACTGTAGGGCTGACGACCTCACCAGACAGGGTACCACTCTAAGGATTTTGCCTGACAGCAAGCCCTGGGTATGCCCCTCGCTACATGTAAGTATCTACTAAAGCTGAACGCTAATAGCACGACCAACCTCAGATGGGTAAACGGCTCAACGTGTCACATCTCGAGACAGATCTGGCCTAAGCTGGATCAAAAACGTAGTGCCGATCTGTTCAAGTTAAAGCGTATACAAATCAACACGCCAAAAGACTTAGTCACTTCTCCAACGACTTCTGTAGAAGCTGTAGGGACGAGGAGGAGGAGGAAACCATCCTTCACCTCCTATGTACATGTCCAGCACTGTCGCATAAAAAAATGCTCCATCTAGGGTCCCCCTTCCTTGAAGACCTCGGCGATCTGGCGTCCTTGGACGTCATGAGCATGCATCGCTTTGCCCAAAGTTCCGGTTGGTTTTGTTAGTACCTGAGTGGCCTAATGGTTTGATCCATGGTATCACAAAGGACCTTCACTGGTTTAAGTATGTCTGCACTCTCGTGTGGACAGCCAACCTAACCTAACCTAACCTAACCTTCAGACAGAAGCATACTTGGATTTGTCCTCATTATTTACTTTAAGACCAACTCGTTGATCACAATTCAACTTTAACTAAGTAATACATCTGTAATTCTGATCTTCAATTGCTTGTATGACGGCACGCGGATATTTCCAGATGATGTCAATATCATCCGCGTATCCCAGCAACTGGGCGGACTTGCACTGTTCCAGCATGAAATTGAAGAAATCACATGACAGCGCGTCTCTTGTCGAAATCCGATGCAAGTTCGGAATAGCTCAGATGAGCTAATGCCAAATTGCACAGAACATCGCATATTTTCCAGCGATACCCGTTACGCGATACACCTGGATCAGTTTTGACAGGATTTCGAAATCAGGCAGCGCATTGCATCGCACGATGAAAGCTATTATTTTATGCGGCTTTAAAGTCGATTAAGAAGTGGTGAGTTTCGACTTCAAATTCGTTTGCCTTTCCAGGATTTCCCTGAGCGCGAAAATTTGGTCTACAGCTGTTCATAGAGTGTGGTATAATGCCCTCTTAAGCAAGCTCGAAGCCCATAGTACCGGTGAAACTTTCACCGAAATGGATTACGAACTTGTTTAGTTAGTCTATTGATGTACTTCTAGTCCATTTTCAAGCAATGCTGGTATTCCCCAGGACTCTGACCTATTCCTGATTCTCTTTTTGATTTATATTAATGACCTTCTATCTGCTACTCGCCATCCAGTCTATTCGTCTATTCATTAAAGACACCGCAGCGAAGACTCCAAGCCGTGGACTTACATCGACACCAAATGTTGACCGACCTCCACTTTGACTTTGATACCGAACCGAGTTGAGTTGAACGAGTCGAAAACCCAGTGCTATCTCCGGTGCCTGAAGCGGGACACTACGGTAGTCAAAACTAAATATAAATGGTTTTGACATTGCAGAAACCGATGGCTGGTCAATGCTTAATATGCATGTAAGCCCAGACCTTTGCTGGAAGCAAGAGATTACTGAAGCTGCGAAAGGTGGTGTTAGATGCCTTGAATCCCTCAAAAGAAGCTAACGTTTTGTTTACTCCTGCAGGCTCGGCTATGATCCATAAAGATTACATTCGGCCAAAACTTGTATATAACTCGCATATCTGGGCGGGTTACTCGATCGTGTTCAGCGTCAAGCTATATATTGATCGGTGATCATCGGAACTTTCACCACAAGTGTTCGGATGAAATATAAATGTAGTTGGGTCCCGTCAATCCGTCCGTCAATTCCAACGCACTTGTTGCAGCCTCTGCAAATAACAACAATTTTGAAACTGAAGATCCTTTTTTAGCAGCACAGCACGAATGTGGAATAGCATCCCTTCCTCGATATTTCCGGAATCATAACCTGCAAAAGTTCAAAACTAACGCGCATCGTCCCTTCACTCTTTTTCTATATCCTATACCCTTCTCTCTATCACTGTTTCTAACGCTTAAAGGAACTGTATTCTATGTGATGGAGGGGATTTAAAAAAATGTAGGAATTATCAACGCCTCTGCCCATACAGAGAAGGATTGGATCAATGGAAAATTGTTACAGTTTAGTGTTTTAGTGTCAATAGATCCTATTTGCCGAAAGGCATCCAGAGGTCTCGGACCCTACTTTTGCTACATTGAGACATTGTTGACAATTCTTTAAAAGGCAAAAGTCGCTAACGGATAGATAAGGATATGCATATATCAGATCCGACTACCGTGTTGGGTTCATTTTCGCGTCTCTACCACGATCCATCTTAGCTGTCGAGATTCTATAAATTTCCCCATAGTTCTTGTCTGGATTTGATGCCTTGCGTCAACGCTAGCATCTGTTTAACTGAAATCTGGTTCATCCTCTAGGTTTCTACCCAGTGGTACCCCAAGATCTCCCTTCTTCTGCTGGCTAGTGTCGGATATTGACATAATATAATATGTGCCGCCATCTTAACTTCCTTCAGGCATAGTTCACAGGTGTCATCCTCCAGAAGACCCATCTTCTTCAGGTGATACCCAAAATTCACATGCCCTGTAGATAACGCTACCACCCATTTCAGTATTCTTCTCTCCAGGCTTAGAGCTTCTCTAAGAATGGTGCTAGTCGGCATTTAAGCAGCCATTTATGCCTGGCGGAAACTTTCAACGGTTGACCACTTTCTCTGGTATTCCGCCGTGGCCCAGTTGTTGATCAGGTGCTCTATTATCTCCTGCCAATTGCAGCAAATGATTCCAGACCAGAGGTTGACCCTTGCATTGCTAGAGCATCCGTATTTTCACTACCCTCAGTCCCTACGTGTCATCTCACACATAGCAGCGTGAGGTAGGTAGGTAGGTAGGAGTGGTTGTGTCAGCAAACCATGCCGACACTTAATTAGCACAGAAGCGCCGTTTTATTACCACAACTCAAGTGACCTAACGGATGTAACGAGGACGTTAACTACTAGGGAAAAGAAGAAGAAAAAGGGGGTAAGGATTATTTAAATCCACCCCGTTACATTGAGGAAGCTGATAATATCCCCAATGCTAATCTCCGCTAGCTCTATAAGGTTGTCGAAAAAGAGTTTACCTAAGGTGCGCTGTCTGGCCTTGCCTAAAGCCGGACACTTGCAGAGGAAGTGTAAGATTGTTTCTTTCTCGTCAGCAGTATTGCCGCTGCGACAGTGTGCATTAAATGCAATGCCTATTCTGGCCGCATGAACTCCGATGGGCCAGTGGCCAGTACTAACTGCCAGAATTCTTGCGATATCTGCACGGTTTCTGTTTAGTAGATCTTGCGTTCTTTTCCGCGAGTATTTGGGGCACATCTGCCTGGAGATGACACAGTTCCGCACCCCTGCCATCCGCTATCCGCCTTTAGCAGATAGTGCGCGAAGATGCCTCCCTTAAGGACCCCCAACGGGACGTTCACCTCCTTTGCTAGGGAAGCATCAAGGGCAGATCCTTGCCGCGCGAGTTCATCAGCCCGCTCATTCCCCTTAATGTTGCTTTGACCCGGAACCCAAAGGAGACAGATCCTTAGCCGGTGACCAAGCGAGGCGAGTTATTTTTTGCACTGTTCTACTAGCCTTCAGGATGTAGTGACAGATACTATAGCCTTGATAGCCGCCTGGCTCTCAATGAGGATGGCAATGGTATTTATGGGTGTAGATGTTTGCTTAAGTATGCGGCAGGCCTCACGTATAGCAAAAACTTCTGCCTGGAAGACACTGCATGAGTCAGGAAGCCGGTACGACCTGAAAATATTGAGCGAATCAGAGAATATCCCCGCCCCTACCCCGCAGTCCATTTTTGAACCGTCAGTGAAAATTGTTGATTCGAAGTGAGTACTCATTGAGTTTCTGAACACATTCTAATGTGAATGATGTATTGGCTAATATGGTAGGCTAGTTCTAGTTCTTCTGAAAAGATACCTGCCCCCGCTCTGCCATCCATCATTGATTCATTCGTAAAGATGATTATATCTTTTTTCATGAGATCCAAGATTTTTCTACGTCCATAGATAGTACCCCGCCATTGCACGTTGGCATCTCGCCACTTTTTTAATAAATGAGTCCAACGGCAGAATACCTAAGATCACTTCCATTGTGCATGTAGGTGTTGTCCGTATAGTACCGATGATCCCTAAACAAGCCAGACATCTGACCCTATCTAAATGCATCTTTACTGTTTTCTGGGAGGCTTTTTGCCACCATGCAACTGTAGATTCCCCACATTTGTCCACATACCAGTTTGCATTGATGAAACACCCTTTTCTCTTTTCGGATTTTCTCTTCGACAAAAAAGGTCCAAGCTAGTTCACTATAGGTATACACGCAGATACTTAACCTTCCTGGTCACCTTTAGCTCCGACCCGAAAAGTGTCATGGGTTAAAACTCCAGATCTGTCCTCCTCCTTGTGAAGATGATTAGATCTATCTTTTCCACATTCATGAATAGCTAATGCTATTCCAGTTCCACCACTCGGAGAGCATTCTTCGTGGTGTCTGCTGTGACATTCATGCCAATATTGCAATGTCATCGGCATATCCCACAATGTGCATGCCAGTCCCCTCAAGTCTTTCAGGAGAGAGTCCATAGTTATGTTCCACAGAGAAGGTGATAAAACTCCTCCATGCCAGCAGTCTCTGCTAACCATTCCTCTAAGTCTTAAAGTTCCCGTCCCTATGTTCATCATTTGTCGACACATGGATAAGGATACATACTTACTTACTTAGGTGTCGCTACAGTTCGGGGTGAACCTGGGCCTCAACCAACAAGCCTCTCCATTTAGCTCGGTCTTTAGCTAATTGCCTCCAGTTGCGCACTCCAAGTTGGTCGAGGTCCCCTTGAACTTGTGCGCGCCACCTACGGCGATAATTCCCTCTACTGCGTCGTCCCTCGGGGTTAGATTCGAAGACTCTGCGGGCCGGAGCGTTGGTGTCCATTCGCTCTACATGTCCTAGCCATCTCAGACGTCCAATACGCAGTTTTTTGACTAGGTCGATGTCGCTGTACAGCTCGTATAGTTCGTGATTGAATCTTCTCCTCCAAAACCCGTCAACGCAAACGGGACCGAAAATCTTACGAAGAATTTTTCTCTCGAAGCGACCAAGGATATCTTCATCCTCTTTTAATAAAGTCCATGTTTCAGCACCGTAAAGCAGGACTGGGATGATCAAGGTCTTATATAGAGTCTCCTTAGTTGTTCGAGATAGGGCTTTACTGTTGAATTGCCTTATAAGCCCAAAAAAACAGCGATTGGCAAGAGTTATTCTTCGATTGATTTCTGCGCTGATTTTGTTTGCTGAATTTATAGCAGACCCAAGGTAGACAAAGTCCCTTACTACCTCGAAGTTATAGCTGCCCACGGTGACATTTTGTCCAATTCGTCGGTGTTGGTTTTCCCTTCTAGTTGACAGCATATACTTGGTTTTGCCCTCGTTTATCGCCAAACCCATTTTGGCCGCTTCCGCCTCAATGCTTGCAAAAGCACCGGTCACAGCCCGCTGAGATCTTCCGATAATGTCTATATCGTCGGCGTATGCAAGCAGTTGTACAGACTTGTAATAGATTGTGCCTCCGGTGTTGGCTTGTGAGTTCCGCACAATCCGTTCAAGTACAATATTGAAGAAGTCACATGACAGCGCGTCACCTTGTCTAAAACCTTTTTTGACATCAAAGGTCTCGGTGAGGTCATTACCGACCTTGATGGAGCAGCGAGCGATCTCCATCGTCAGCCTGCACAGGCGGATAAGTTTGGCAGGGATGTCAAAACTAGACATGGCTCTATAAAGCTCTTCTCTATAGATGCTGTCATAGGCGGCCTTGAAATCGATAAAGAGGTGGTGAGTATCGATTTGGAATTCTTGGGTTTTCTCCAGGATCTGCCGAAGTGTAAAGATTTGATCGATGGTGGACTTTCCT
This sequence comes from Brachypalpus laphriformis, assembly GCA_945910035.1. Taxonomy (NCBI): domain Eukaryota; kingdom Metazoa; phylum Arthropoda; class Insecta; order Diptera; family Syrphidae; genus Brachypalpus; species Brachypalpus laphriformis. The sequence continues at coordinate 190,164,089 of OX246753.1, read as the reverse complement.
GGCCTGAAACCGCACTGATAGGGTCCAATCAGGCTGTTGATAAAAGGTTTCAGGCGTTCACACAATATCGCAGAAAAGATCTTGTACGCGATGTTGAGGAGACTGATGCCTCTATAATTGGCGCAGTTGAGGGGGTCTCCTTTCTTGTGGATCGGGCAAACGATGCTGAGATTCCATTCATCAGGCATACACTCCTCTGACCAAATATTAGAAATGAGTTGGTGTATGCACTCTACCAATTCATCCCCAGCTGCCTTGAAAAGTTCGGTCGGTAAGCCGTCCAGCCGGCTGTCACCGCGTGGAGGTTGAGAGTAGGAGTTGGTAGGCCTCAGCTGAGTGAAAACGCTTGTGTTTTCATATGATCGCATGCACTACCGTTTGACTAGCCTAAGAATACATACACCCACTATTATTCTCATCTTAAAATCATAAACTTAGATATCAAAATTGTCATACATTTGTACTCATATTAGGTTAGGTTAGGTTATACTCGTGAAAGGCCGTGTGATGGATAACAACTCATCACGTTCACTCGAAGACCCGTTCTTATGTGCAACTGTTCGCTCTGTTGATGATGATTTGCCCTTGACATCGATTATCGGGAAAAAAACTACTGTGAATCAGAAGCAATGACAATAATAAGAAAAATCTCCCCAGTTATCCGGACCACCGGAGAATAGCTGAAGCATAAACAACTGAGCTTCATGAACCACTACACCAAAAATCTTTCTCTCTATCCATCCTTTCCAACGCCCGCACTATGTGTAAACATGTTAAAAGGTATTCATAACCCTTTGAGTGCGCGCAAATTAAAAAAAATAAATAAAAATCTCCGCAACTTCTGCATAAATCGTTGGACTCTTCTTTCTTATTGCCGGCCCTATTGTACGAATATATGTCCAAGAACACAGCAGAGTTTGACCAAATGATGCCTGATGTTAATCAGTATGCCACGACGTTTCTTAACCACCTTTGATTTGATTGTATTGGATTTTATCGATTTTAAGGCTGCTTGACTGTCAATGAAGATAGTTATTTCGGACGAAGGAAGGTGACTGTCTTCAATGCATTTCGTGGCTTTTTCTACCAGGATTTCAGCTTGGAATGCATTGAACGCTTCTGGTAATCTAAAAGATTCCTGCTTTGCAGTGTCTCCGAGTGGAATCCTGCTTCCGTACCTATATCCATTTTCGAGCCATCGGCATAGATCGTGATCCCTTGTGGCTATTGAAGTGTAAATAGACCGTCAGACTCTTTCCAACGAGCTGACTGTAATAACTTTTTGCCTGTTTCTCGGCCAGTTGGTTTTCATGTTATTCATGCCGCCATGATAAGCGCCTTGTATACCTTAATAGAGATTATAAAACTCCCAATAATTGAATTTGTCTCTTTTCTTGGTCGACATTCGTTTGTTGCGGTGGACATTTACATAATTTGGAAGTTGCCCTCTGTTGCACTTGTACAGAATACTCTCGTACACTAGCAGGATATCATTGCTGACTTCACAGGCACCCAAGAAGTGCCCAGAATACATGGTACTCGGAGTTCTGTCCCGTGCTCAAGATTACCACAGAATTAACAACAGCCTCCCAGCTCAAGATCACCACCGAATTACCAGCAACCCCCCAACTCAAGATCACCCCAGAAATTACCACAGCAACCCCCAAATCAAGAACACCTCAAAAACTTCAACCAGCCCCAGGTCGACAGTACCTCTGAAGCTATCGGAATTATATTTTCCACCCATTGTCTTTATTATGTTTAATATCACCGCATGCCCGAAGTGGTTTGATTCCACAGGTTGGATTATCTCAGTCTGAGAGCTCCTTTTGTGATAGAACCTTAAATTATCAGGTCCAGAGGAAGGAGATGAAAAATGATATCCAGCCCTGTTTATGGCGCACTTCTTACAACTGCCCTAGTACAAAGTGCTGCTGTCCTTTGTACTTTTTGCTCAATAAAGTTGAAGTTGTTAAAAGTGTCATGCCCCCCCATTAGCGCTTGTGTAACTAAACAAGAATAGGGTATAATTCAATTCTGTTCCAGAGAAGATTTGGATTTCTGTTTTCCTTTTCTTTATTTACTTGTGTTTTCATTGATTGATTGATTGATTATCGTGAAGCAACCTAATTTTGCATAGAAACAAAAATAATTCAATTACTCTGTGTGACACTTGGATTTTGGGAAATATCTAAATTTGTTCTCTCAGCAATCTTCTACTTTCATCTCGAAATTTCCAGGAAAATCAAATTTCGATTCAACGGAAGCATATAGATTGAGTCAAAAGTTTGATTAAATTTGGAATGATTATATGGGACTACCGATATAAGAGCTCTTGAAGTGTTGGTCTTAAAATACTTGTGATATTGAATTTCAAACTTTTCCAAAACAAATCAATTTTGAAGTTTCAGCACATCTACTCATATACGAGTACATATTTCATATGTTCTCGCATGATGTAACAAAGTAAGACAATAGCATCCTCTTGATTAGCATTTGTTCGTTTGTACTCAGCATAAAAGGGGGCAGGAGAAATCACTTGTTGTCCTGCATAGGAATTACTATTTTAATGTTTTGGGAAACGTGACTTTTAGTACAAATATTTAGCCCTTGCTGCTATTGTAACTCATATGGTTATAATACACACGTTTTGTTGTGTATATACAACAGTTGCCCTCTGTTGCACTTGTACAGAATACTCTCGTACACTAGCAGGATATCATTGCTGACTTCACAGGCACCCAAGAAGTGCCCAGAATACATGGTACTCGGAGTTCTGTCCCGTGCTCAAGATTACCACAGAATTAACAACAGCCTCCCAGCTCAAGATCACCACCGAATTACCAGCAACCCCCCAACTCAAGATCACCCCAGAAATTACCACAGCAACCCCCAAATCAAGAACACCTCAAAAACTTCAACCAGCCCCAGGTCGACAGTACCTCTGAAGCTATCGGAATTATATTTTCCACCCATTGTCTTTATTATGTTTAATATCACCGCATGCCCGAAGTGGTTTGATTCCACAGGTTGGATTATCTCAGTCTGAGAGCTCCTTTTGTGATAGAACCTTAAATTATCAGGTCCAGAGGAAGGAGATGAAAAATGATATCCAGCCCTGTTTATGGTGCACTTCTCACAACTCCCCTAGTACAAAGTGCTGCTGTCCTTTGTACTTTTTGCTCAATAAAGTTGAAGTTGTTAAAAGTGTCATGCCCCCCCATTAGCGCTTGTGTAACTAAACAAGAATAGGGTATAATTCAATTCTGTTCCAGAGAAGATTTGGATTTCTGTTTTCCTTTTCTTTATTTACTTGTGTTTTCATTGATTGATTGATTGATTATCGTGAAGCAACCTAATTTTGCATAGAAACAAAAATAATTCAATTACTCTGTGTGACACTTGGATTTTGGGAAATATCTAAATTTGTTCTCTCAGCAATCTTCTACTTTCATCTCGAAATTTCCAGGAAAATCAAATTTCGATTCAACGGAAGCATATAGATTGAGTCAAAAGTTTGATTAAATTTGGAATGATTATATGGGACTACCGATATAAGAGCTCTTGAAGTGTTGGTCTTAAAATGCTTGTGATATTGAATTTCAAACTTTTCCAAAACAAATCAATTTTGAAGTTTCAGCACATCTACTCATATACGAGTACATATTTCATATGTTCTCGCATGGTGTAACAAAGTAAGACAATAGCATCCTCTTGATTAGCATTTGTTCGTTTGTACTCAGCATAAAAGGAGACAGTAGAAATCACTTGTTGTCCTGCATAGGAATTACTATTTTAATGTTTTGGGAAACGTGACTTTTAGTACAAATATTTAGCCCTTGCTGCTATTGTAACTCATATGGTTATAATACACACGTTTTGTTGTGTTGCTTATCATGAAGTGAATGCTTCGGGGTTAATGTCATGCTGTGTTTATTCTAAGGGATTGTATGAATAAAGAGTGTCACAGACTGCGATTATGGTAATCTTTTAGGGGATGATTCCTTTCGAAGAAAGAAAAAAAGTTTTAGTGTTTTCGTTGCCTGAATGGAGAACCTAAGAAAGACAGATACGTTCGACTTCTTAAAGGGTGATGACATGGATATTGATGTTACCAAGAGTTCACTTTTGATAATATGTTCACTCAAGGATTTCTGTGATGGATTTTGATAAGAATGTTGGGCGAGTTTTCAGAGTGTGTAGCCAAATGAGGTCACAAGATGTTGCAAGAAGGCCGTTCTATTAAAGTAATGTTCCTAGAGTGGTTAAGAATATTTTTTAGTACACAAAAGTGTGGGCTAGATGCATTGCCCTGGATCTATTCAGGTCTCTGTGCACTTGTATCACTTCAACCACATACCTATTACATACGTATCTGGATCACATCTCATGTTGGATTTGTCGGATCTGTCAGATTTGCTAGATTTGTCGGATCTGTCGGATCTGTTGGATCTGTCGGTTCTGTTGGATCTGTCGGATTTGCTAATTTATCGGATCTGTTGGATTTTTCGGATATGTCAGTGTGTCGGGTTTGTCAGATTTATGGAAAATGCCGTATTTGTCGGATCTGTCGGATTTGCCGAATCTGTCAGATCTGTCGGATATGTTGGATTCGTTGGATCTGTCACATTTGTCGAAATGCGAAAAGTGAAAGTGAAAATTGACTTGCACTAGCAGTGAACATTTTAATAGTATTGAAATTACATTTGCATTAACATTACAAAATTGCAGTGAATCTAAGCTAAGCCTAGCTACTGCCAGACAAAGGTAACTAAATTATAAAGAGTCTTAAAAGTCCAAACTAAGTCGTTTCCGCATAGAGTAAGAGTTACTTAAGCCTAAGAAAAATCTTTTCGAGGAGGCTATAAAATGTTTTAAGTCAACGTCATTATCCGAGTCGGTGCAGTTTATTTGAGTGCTGTAATAAGAGTAGGGGGCGCGCCAGAGAAAAGTAAGCAAGTTTAGACAAAAATAAAGCAATCCACCTCTCAAATGGTAATTAGGTAGAGCGGCGGTTCAGAAGAACCCAATTAGCGCTAGGGTACGCTGTTTTGTTATCAGGTCAGAAAAAAACTATGTAATCAAGTAAGTTTTACTGTGTTAAATTATGAAAATATATGCTACACGCAGTAAATGCGTGTAGGTCTTACTGTGCTAAATACAATTAATAATTTTGCAGGTCACCGAGACCCCAATCGTCCTATATGCTCGTACATATTAAAGATTTAATTGTATTATTACGAAAATGGTACATGCTTTTTTCATTAGCACTGAAAATTTCACTGCTAGTGCAAGTCGATTTTCACTACCATTGAAAAATTCACTGCTAGTGCAAGTCAACTTTCACTACATTGAACATTTCACTGCTAGTGCAGAACAATTTTCACTAACATTGAAAAATGAACTGCTAGTGCAAATTGACTTTCACTAACATTGAAATTTTCAGTGCTAGCGAAAGTCAACTTACACAGGCAGTGAATTTTTCAATACATACATACATACATACATTTTCAATGGCCCGCAAATCCTTCATGAGGGTCGCGGGGGCAGGATGCTCAGGTAGACTCTCCATCCCTCTCGATCCTCCGTTATTGACTCCAATTCATCAGGAGGAGTCCCTAGGCGGCTCCAGGAGAGATGTCGGACTTGGTCCAATCATCTATTTCTAGGCCTTCCGCGGAGGCGCCTACTTGATGGCACGGCAACCATGGCACGTCTTGGAAGCCGGTCTGGGGGCATACACACTACATGACCAAACCATCGAAGCATAGATCGTTCCGTTCGGAGAAGTAGCTGCTCAACATTGAGCACCTCGCGTACTCTGGTGTTGCGCACTCGATTCCTACGAGTTATTCCAGCAACACCGCGAAGGAACCTCATTTCAGCAGCTTGTATCCGCGATCTTATTCTTTCGGTCACTACCCAAATTTCATGACCATAGGTGAGAGTTGGAACATACACCGAGTTCAAAACCGATAATTTAGCTTGAACACTAAGTTCGGTCTTCCTTAATAACAAATTGGCCAAGCTCTCTCAAAATTGATCAAGCCTGACCAATTCTGCAGAATAACTCGGCATTGCTCCTCCCATCACTCGTGAATAAAACCCCGAGGTACTTAAACTTATCCACCTGCTTCAGTGGAACTCCACTAACATGCAGAGCGCACTGAATGGGTTTTTTGGATACGACCATTACTTCCGATTTGTTTACGTTGATCTTCGTTCCAGCATCATCACAAACGGCTACAAACCTTTCGAGTGCGCGCTGAAGTTCGGTTTGAGAGGACCCAAGAATGACCAAATCATCGGCAAAGAGCAGATGACTAATCCTTAGGTCTCCCACTTTGAAACATTCCTCACGACAGCTGCGCTGCAATATCTAATCCATATATACAATGAAGAGGAGAGGTGACAAAACGCACCCTTGGCGGAGTCCAACGCCCACAGTGAAAGGTATTGATTTAACACCGTTTATCCGAAGACAGCTTCTACAGTTTATATATAAAGACTAAATCGCCCTTAACAGGGAACCATCAATCCCATACTTCTGCAGAACACTCCAGAGTTTGCCTCCAGGAACCCTATCATATGCTTTTTCCAAATCCACAAAACAAGTGTAGACAGGTTTAGCATACTCCCAGGCCTTCTCAAGAACCATTCAGAGAGTGAATAACTGGTCGGTTGTGCTTCTACCGGGACGAAAACCACACTGCTTATCCCCCAAACTGTCCTCAACGGCTCAACCACAGCTCTGGAACGCTTTTCTAGCACCTAAGCGAAGACTTTTCCAGGGAGACTTAAAAGGAATATACCACAAGAGTGGGCGCTATCTCTTTTGCCCCCCTTTTTAAAAAGAGGAACAATCACCCCCATTTGCCAATCACCAGGTGTTTCACCGCATTCCCAGGCCACTTTAATGACACGCGAGAGCCATTGCACTCCCTCTTTACCTAAAGCCTTGAGCATTTCTGGCCGAATTTCATCCACACCAGCAGATTTGCCAACTCTTAGCGATTTTATCGCCAAAGTTACTTCCTCTACCGTAGGACTACTTTCCGCCCAACTCTCGACCATAGGTATGTCATCTTCGGTGCCCTGTTCGGGATTGAGCAATTCTGAAAAATGCTCACTCCATCTGCGTAAGATGTCCTCCTCATTGGAAAGAAGTCTACCGTCTTTGGATTTGACTCCTTCAACGATATTCAAATTTTTTCCTCTGAGTCGGCGGACGGTCTGCCAGAATATCTTATTTGCAGATCTGTGGTCACATTCCAATTTGTCGCCAAACTCCTTCCAAGACTGTTCTTTCGCTGTTTTCACAGCTAATTTGCAAGTTCTTCGCGCCTCAGTGTACCGATTTCGAAAATCGGAGTTCCCCAAGTGAATCCACATCTTAAAGGCTCTCTTCTTCTCTCTGATGGCTTCTTGAACTCCGGTCGTTTTAAACCAAGCAGTTCTTTTCTCACCACCAGCCGCCACACCAAGGCGCTTCACTCCACAAACATCTCCCGCAGAGGCAATAACCGCTGTTGAAAACAGTTGCCATTCTTCCTCTACATTTGATGGAACAGTTGGAATTCGTTCAAACCTTTCAGATATTTGGCGCGCAAATGTCTCCCGGATCTCAACGTCCTGTAACCTCTCCCATCGTATGCGTGTAACCATCCTTGGTTTACGCTTTGGTAGGGGAGGCACTCTCTCGCTAAGATACAATTTGCGCAGCACTAAGTGATGATCAGTTGACAGTTCGGCCCCTCTCAATACGCGAACATCACAAACCATTCTCTTCAGACATAATGGTACCACAAAGAAATCGATCAGCGACTTCTGCTGAAGACTCTGACGGTACCACGTGTATTTGTGAATGTCTTTGTGTGGAAAGATGGTGTTCGTGATGGATAAGCCATTTTCACAACAAAAATCCAACAACCTCTCTCCGTTCGCGTTTTGATCAGGATCACCGTTCCTTCCAATCACACTCCCCTATTTCATAACATCTACATCCACATGAACTTTGAAGTCACCCATCAGGACAAAAGAATCCATATCTGCAACCTTTTCAAGGGCAACATCAACTTCATCTAAGAAAGCTGCGTACTTTGACTGAAGGTTCGGTGCATATACCTGCACCAATGCCAGAGTTGATCTTTCAAGCTTGAGCTTCTCTCCCTCCTAATGGTATCCACTCCAATACTCTGTCTGTCAACCTGGGACTTGTGAGTATCCCCACTCCCGCCTGAGCAGACATTGAGGGTGCGACTTCTGACAGGAAGAGCTTCCACCCACCCGAAAGGTCCACAGTTTTAGAACCTCTCTGCTTTGTTGAACAGACGCCAATTATATCTAGTCGACTCTTAACAGCCTCCGAAACTCAGAAAATCTATCTGTGCCCCTATCGGTGCACAGCGCGCTCACCCCTTGACCCCCGTCGTGAGACCATTGACAGGAAGCTCGTAGCCATTTCGGGTTTGACCCGGCCGGCTGCCGAGCGGGACAGGCCGACCACCAGACGCTCGCATACTGACACCCTTCAGGGCTGGCTCCAAAGGATGCCCTGGTTTACTAGGTTTGGCAATATCCGAGGCCCGTTTCTGTCGTCTTGTCATCATAGGGTGTGCGCTTCGTTAGCCGTGACTGGATTGTATGGATGGGAATAACTAATTAAGTTACCCCATCCGCACGTCCCAGTCAAGTTGCCCGCCCCCCACCACGAGGAGGTCAGCTGCCAGCGGGCAATGGTAGTCCACAATTAGTGCTAATGCTTAAGTTCCCAGGTCTGCTATAGAATAAGTCTAGTGTGTCTACTTTTTCTTCAAACCTATTATTTCTATGTCTCAACGATGAGTTTTCAGTCGTCGTCAGTGGCGTACATAAATATTCAGCCCACACTTATCTTCAATTATTAAATTATTCAAAGGTCATTCCTATCTAATTTACGAGTACAACACCATTTTAACTGCCTACATCTTCTTCAACTTTTCTTCCTTTAATTGCCAAACATTAAACCCTGCAATGTTCATAAAAAAGGCTGCCGACTCAATTCAATATTCCCACCCCTAAAGCAACACATTACAAGTTCACCTGGGGCCCGTTGCCAATATACTTCCCATCTTTCAACGCACCAAACTTCTCCAATTTCCATTTTTCTGTTGTTGTCGGCTTCTTCACCTTGGACTACGCCATCAGGTGGTCGAAATCTACACCACGCCAAGCCAATAAGTCACATTCACCTCCCAAAGTGGTGGTCGTTACCTCTACACAAAAAAAATATCCCATTACATTGTCCCTGTTTATCTACTGAATTATGGCAGTCATTCCCTTAGATGAGTGTTAATAAAAGTTGGCCCACCAGAATTGAGATCGCCGACGACAGCAAGGACCAACCACACAATTGGAGTAAACGATAGAATCTTATGGGTCCATTGAATCAGACGAAGGCGACTCACATCTCAGATTTCGAAAGGATGTGCCAGATGTTGCTTCTGTTGTAGGTTGAAGGTCTCATGTTTTTGTGAATTCATTCATGCATTCATGGCCATACATAATTAAGGTCACGTTACCGCGATTAAAAATGCATCATAATCCAGAAAAGTTGGACAAGTTGCCAATTCATGACTCGCAAAGGCGCAGGAGTGATTGTTCAAGTGGGGCGAATGAAAATAATAAAAAGTTTTATTCCAAGGGAGAGTCCCCAAACCCCACGCCGCTTGACTGTTGTCTGCAGTCCTGAGACAAGGGATTAGTCTAAGTTATTCGCTTAAATACTTAAAAGTTATGCACGTGTAGCTAGGAGCCTTTTAGCGGAAACTATGCCTTCAGTAGAATAGGAGGAAGAGTAATAATTGGTTGGGTAAACTTTTCCAATTCGAATTTACCTCGGCTTTTAACTTAAAAAATTTGAAATTCACTAGAAATTCGTAAGACAGTTTACAGAAACACTTTACCTCTTCCTGTGTCTTTTCTTATGCCAACCTTTCTGGACGTTTTTCTCGAAGAGAATAAGACAGTGTTTGGCGTTGGAGATTGCCCTTAAACTTTAATTTTTTGTCGCGGGGAGGACAAAACCAAGTATAAATATGTTATTAACAAACAAAAATCGATCTGCCTGAAACATAGGATAGAATGTCACTGTTGATGACTTTAACTTCGGGGTGGTTAAGGAGATCACCTACCTTGAGATAAATACAACGACACAAACGACACATACGCGGAAATTCGACTGAGAACAGCCCTAGGAATATCAAAACGGCACAACTGTGCTAATTGGGTCTCTGTTTTTACAGAACCGCCACTTCTAGCCCTAGGAAACCGCTGCTACTTCGGTTTAGCAAAACAACTGAGCTTACAATTTTTACCTCGACACACTAAATTAATGCTCTACAGCGAGCTAATAATACAGGTCCTGCTATATGCCGTCGACAACTGGACGACAAGTATGAAAGCGGAGCTAATATTGAATTCTTTCGGGAGAATAATACTTCGTCGGGTATTAGGTCCCGTGTGCGAGGAGGGCGAATGGAGAATGAGATTTAACCGCGAACTATAAGAGCTGTACCAAGATATAGATGTAGTCTAAAAAGCTAAAATAGGCCGACCACATCGAGTGAATAGACAACAATGCTCCAGCCAAGAGAATCTTCGAGTCATAGTCCCCAGGTTTGAGATGATGAAATCCACCTAACTTCCGGTATGAAGACCTAATAATCATGGATGCCAGAAAACTTGGTCTACGTAACTGCAAGCAGGTTGTCTAGGATCGGCGAGGATGGAAGGATGCTGTGTCTCAGGCAACGACTCTACATAGGTCGGGAGCCCATTAAGTAAGTACATATATATTTATTTATAATTTGCTACTTTCTAGGATTTGCATACGTAGCTACCGGGAGTTACTACGAGTAGGTATACAGAGATGTAAGGTCCTACATTAATTTTCCTCTTCATCTGGCGATTCTTTTGCTTCAAGGCGCTTTCCCTGCTTTATTTATTATTTAAGCTTAACGAGCATCTAACTTAAATAAAGCTAAACTTAAAACTACAAAACGTAGTTACTTAGGTGGCGCTACAGTTTGGGGTGGACCTGGGCCTCAACCAAGAAACCTCCCCAGTTAGCCCGCTTATAAGCCAGTTGCCTCCAGTTGCGCATGGTTGAGGTTCTCCTCCATTGGTTTGCGCCACCTACCGCAAGGTCGTCGTCTACTACGCCGTCCATCCAGGGCTTTGGGCTGGAACGTTGTGCTTCATCCGCACTACATTACCCTTAGTCGCTGTACGTGAACTCTTCTGGCTAAGTCGGTGTCATTGTATGCGCCGTTTAGCTCGGCATTGTACATTCTCCTTCATTTGACGTCCATGCAGATGGGATCATAGATCACTTGAAGAACTTTTCTCTCAAAGTAACCAAGGGCATAATCCTTATCCGATTTTAAGAAAGTCCATGCCTCTGCACCATACAGCAGGACTGGGATGATTAGTATCCTATTTCGATTTACATTAGTAGTTCGAGATAGGGCTTCAATACTCAATTGTCTTCTTAGCCCATAAAAACAGCGATTGCCAATAGTATTTCTTCATTTGATCTCCCCATTGGTGTCATTTGCGGAGTTTACCATAGAGCCTAGGTAGAAAAGACTTTTACTACCTCAAAATTATATCTATCTTTTGTGGTGTTCTGTCCAAGACGCCAATGTTGAGTGTCCAGCATATATTTTATTTTGCTTTCATTGACCGCTAAGCCCTCGATCTCAATACTCGCAAATGCCCAACTGTCGCGACGGTCCGCTGAGTTCTTCCGACTATGTCAATGCCATCGGCGTACGCAAGTAGTTCTACAGACTTGTTAAAGATTATACCTCCAGTGTTGGCTTGTGAGTTTCCTACAAAACTAACGAAATAGAACTTAAATTAAAAGACTAAACCTAGTAAGTTAGGAGGACGATTGGAGGTTAGGCATGGTTGCAGTGGAGTAGGGCATTATGGAGTGTGCTTTTGCTGCTGTTAAAATAAAACCGTTTGATCTGCGAAGTATTCTTGACAATTGTTCGCTGTAACCATACTTAGTGCGATGAGAGATATGCCGAATAGAAGAACTGACCTAAGGTTGCGGGGATAGGTATTTAGAGAAATCGGTTGAAACAGGGCGGGACAATCAAAAATCTTCCAATGACTGAATATTATTGAGTCTAAGACGATCCACATAGGGTGGGAGGTTGAGGTTATCAGCGGAAGCCAGACCGCCCAAGACAAACGAAGTGAATCTGGGCTGCAAAGCCTCGATTTCGTGATATGGACAGCATAATGCGGAGACCATACTTGATTGGCATACTCCACAAGGTGTCTAACGAAGGTGAGGTAGAGGGATTTTGTTACGCATGTATTTGGAAGTCAAGTCATAAGTTGGCTCTACTTATGGTATTGTCGATGTGTGATAGGAAGTTGAGTTCACTATCGTAAATGACGCCCAAAGTTCTAGGGATTTTTTATTTCATAAGATGGAGATACTATTTAGACCATCATGCAAAATGTGAGAATCAGCGGCAGAAGAAATAGATATACAGGCCAAAAGATCAGAGTTCCGGATGATACGTTCAGCATAATGTATTGTAAGGATTAGGATCAATAGCCCAAGATGACTTTCTTGAAGGACACCCGATGTTGTTGTAATAGGGTCCGATATTATTGATCTAAAACACACTTTGTATTGACGGTGCACTAGGTATGATTTGATCCATTGGATGAACCGCAGTTGAAATCCAAGAGCGTTAAGCTTGAAAAGAATAATATGTGGGAAATTTTGTCAAAAGCTTTGCTAAAATCTGTGGCTACGTCAACTTCATTGCCATCTTCCACAGCGTTCAGTGTACTAGACACGAATTTGGTTAAGTTAATGGTTTTTGACCTCACTTTAAGGAATCCGTGTTGATTTGAGGAAAAAATTTGGCTTGCAGTGAAAGAACATTACACACGATGCTCACGAAGAATTTTGGTATGCATGAGTTCTAAACAATTGGCAGATAATTAGAAACTTCACTCTTGCATCCTTTTTTGTGGATAGAGGCAATGTAAGCGTCCTTCCATATTTGAAGAAAAATACTTTGGGATATTGAAAGTTGAAAAATGGAGAATAGACAACGTCAGGACCAGAGGAGTAATCAACCTTTGGTTGGTTAATCGTATTAACAATTAATTGATGGGATTATGTCCACGGAGACAAGGGATGTGGCTTTCTGCAACATTGGGATGGCACTATATACGAATACAAAGCTGATCTGTAGGACTCTCTTTTAAAGTTTGAGCCTTGCACTAAGGCCTTTGCAGAGTAGGTAGGAAAGATAAAGTGGGGGTTCTCGACATGGCATCCCTTATATGACATCAAAAATGCCTTGAATGAAGCGAACATGGGGCATATCGTGCGAGCGATGGGAAATTTAAGAGTGCCCGCATATGAGATTCAAATTGTAACTATTGGTTGTCCAGAAAGTATATTTTAAATTTGACGCGTTGTTTCCAAGTGAAGTGACTGTTTGTGTAAGTTAATGTTATGTACGGTATTGAAGTCCATGTTTTGCTCAACACTGTTAACAAAAATTTGTTTTTTTTTTTAAATAAAATTTTTTTTTTGGGAATTAATGATGGACAAAAAGCAAATCCAGCAATTTTATCCAGGAACAGCCAATAAGCGCACAGTGATGGAGATGAAAGTCTCGTAGATGTAGAGCTCGATGGGCGACCTACGGTCACTTAAATGTGTTCGTTGAAGCAGATCCACACACAACGGTTGAAGAGCTTGCAAGAGATCTTGTTGGCTGTTTCTAATCACCTGGAATGACTTCGAAAAACAAAAAAGCTCGACATATAAAGGCCACATGAGTTGAACGATTTTCAGAAAAATTGTCGATACGAGCCGGCTTCTGCGCATCTTTTGCATAACAGAAGCGAACCATTTCTCGATCGAAAAATGACGTGCGATGAGAAATGGATTCTGTGCGACAACCGATGCCGTTCAGCGTGATGAAATACAAAACATCACCATCAACCGAAGCTTCACAAAAAGAACACAATGCTGAGTGTTTGGTGGCCATCAGCCGGGATAATCTACCTTAGTTTTCTGAATCCAGGCGAAACCATCACGGCAAAGAAGTACTGTCGAGAAATCGATATATGGTAATGCACCGGGAACTGTCACGTTTATGTTCGAGATTGGTCAACAGGAAAGGTCCAATCCTCTTACATGACAATGCTCCAACTCCCGTTGGAGAGAACGGTTCAGGAACCTATTGATATCACAATTCGACGAAGTTAATGGCAATGGAATGGTCACACCTTGCGGAGCGAAGAAAATTCCGCTGCCAAACACACCATGCAATAGAATCCCCTAACTCAATCTGGCAGAACTGGGGGTCGTCTTAGGCATACGTGGGGCAGAACGGTTGAAAAGGAATCTAAAATCCAGAGCCGAACCGGGCATTGTCGGAAAAGCATTGTACATTAGAGTTTAGTGAAAAGCAGTTACATTTTTACGCAAAAGCGCCTCCCGACAAACAACTGACACATTTGCCAGGAAGGATCTCATGATTGCCATGTAGATCCAAAGCACCGTCTTACGATTATTGAGAGAGTTTTCTATTCAAATATGTCGCCTTCGTGATTCTAAAGATGGTAAACGAGATTACAAGGAACTCGACCCTGGGTTCCTGAAAGTTGCTTTGCATCTCTCCAACATTTCTGGTAAGAAAATCGATCAATTCTTAATCAACTGAAATGAAGCCAGATATAAGGCTGATTTGTAATTTCATATTTAGGTTAGGTTAGAATTACAGAATTTGAATAAATCATTCAGAGACCCAAGTTATCAAAGAAATGTCTTCCAGGGTGTTTTAGTCTGCTTTACTATAGATCATTGCAGTACCTGGATACATCCGTATTCGATAATAAATAATCTCACAATGTCTTTTCAGTCCAACGACGCCTGCCTCCCTCTCCACATCTGCTGTCATTTGGTGGAGGTCCATAATTCTGTGAGAGAGTAAGCATACATCGTCAGCGTAGTCAAGATGTTTGAGTTGGGATGTAAGAGCCCATCGAATTCCTCCGTTTCCCGTCGACAAAGCTGCACGAAGCACATCGCTAATCACCAATAGGAACAGTATTGGTGAAAGGATACAGCCTTGTCTTACCCCACCTTGGATCTCAAATTCCTCAGACAACCTTCCTCTGTGCAGAACGTGACATTTGGAGTTTTGATAATAGCAATCAGTAGCTTTGAAATAGCAATCAGTTTATCAGGAATACCTCGCCTGCGTAAGGCACGCCAAATAAATTCCCTATTAACACTATCGAACGTCTTCTCAAAATCGATGAACAGCAGGTGGAGTGGTGATATGATACGCGTAGGCGTAGTACATGCCCTAGGACCCTCAAGAGGATACAGGACATAAGTGAAGTCACAATGTGTTCCCTAAGAAGACAATGACCAGAGAGCATTCCTATCGCTATTCATAATCATGATCTGCTTAGTTCTATTATCTCCCAAGATTTCCTGTAATCTAACACAGGTTACAAGGCCTTAGATATCATAGATCCCATATTAATGGTTATCGAGAATAATTTACTTAGCCAGAGACATTGGTTGTATCATGCTTTCAGTTATATTGGATATGATATCATATTTACTTAATGGGAGCTTTGCTCCTTGTTTTAGCCAGTGCGTCGGCACTTTCATTTCCCTCTTTATCGCAGTGTCCAGGTAACCAACATAATCTCATACGGTTCTGCATAAATAATGCCTTGAGCATTGTGCGGCAAATCCTGATGATTTCAGATTCTATGACGCAAGACTCTAGCGCTGACTGTCAATGTAGATGGCGATATTCTTATGGAATATTGAACTCATCTTAAGTAATTCCGCAGCTTTGAGTACAGCTACAACCTCGGTTTGGAACATACTGCATGTGTGTGAAAGTCTCAGATCTCACCCTTTTCCCTCCCTGATATTGGAACCCTCTGTATATATTGCAATTTCATTTTGGCAAGAGACTACCTTGCTTTTCCAATCCTCTCTAATACGGACGATACTTCGCATGTTGTGTTGAAGTCTAAGGTACCAAGGATGTTGCCCGATTTGTTAGAGATATCGGGAAATAATTCTCTAAGATTACTGATTTTTATGAACCCTACATTAGTGGGCCGAAGAGCACTATTGTCCTCACTTACTTACTTAGTGTGCGTTCGCTCTACATGTCCTAACCATCTCAAGCGTCCAATACGCAGTTTTTTTACTAGGTCGATATCGCTGTAGAGCTCATATAGTTCGCCGTTGAATTTTCTCTTCCAAAACCAGTCAACGCAAATGGGGCCGAATATATTACGAAGAATTTTTCTCTCGAAACGACCAATGATATCTTCATCCGTTTTCAATGAAGTCCATATTTCAACGCTGTAAAGCAGGACTGCGATGAGCAGGATCTTATATAGAGTCTCCTCAGTTGTTCGAGAAAGAGCTTTACTGTTGAATTGCCTTATTAATCAAAAAAAAAAAACAGCGATTGGCAAGAGTTATTCTTCGCTTGATTTCTGCGCTGATATCATTGTTAGAATTATCGCTAAACACATTTTGGCCGCATCTGCTTCAATGCTTGCAAACGCATCGATGACAGCCTACTGAGTTCTTTCAATTACCTATGTCAATATCGTCGGCGTATACAAGCAGTTGTACAGACTTTAGATAGATTGTGCCTCTGGTGTTGGCCTGTGAGTTTCGCACAATCCGTTCAAGTACAATATTAAAGAAGTCACATGACAGTGTATCACCTTGTCTAAGACCTTTTTGACATCAAAGGTCTTGGTAAGGTCATTACCGAACTTAATGGAGCAGCGAGCGTTCTCCATTGTCATCCTGCACAGACGGACAAGTTTGACAGAGACGTCAAAACTATATGCTATATATAGCTCTTCTCTATAGGTGCTGGTGCTGTCATAGGCGGCCTTGAAATCAATAGAGAAGATGATTATCGATTTGAACTTCTTGGGTTTTCTCCATGATCTGTCAAAGTGTGAAGATTTGATCGATGGTGAACTTTCCTGATCTAAAACCGTACTGCCAGGGATCAATCAAGCTGATAAAATGTTTCAGGAGTCCACACAATATCGCAGAAAAGATCTTGTATGATATGTTGAGGAGACTGTTGTCTCTATAATTGGCGCAGTTGAAGTCTCCTTTCTTGTCGATCGGGTAATCGATGTTGAGATTCTATTCATCAGGCATACATTCGTCTGACCAAATCTTAGAGATGAGTTGGTGTATGCTCTCTACCAATTGATCACCAGCTGCCTTGAACAGTTCGGCCGGTAAGCCGTCAGATGCATCAGCCTTCCATTCGTGTTGTGTGCGTTATATTTTTCGCACGAATGGAAGGGACCTGCAGTTTTGTGCCGTATCCGAATGACATTTGTGTGTGCTTCCTGGGATTCGAACATGGAACCTCATGCGCAGTGGTCCGACATACCAACTACTGCGCCACGGCGCACACTAATGGTAAAAGATACAGACGAATTTCACCCTCAAAGTTATAATATTTCCTAGTGTCGAAAACTTCTTACAGACTAACTTTTTCTGCACCTGTTACACTTTTACTGTCACTTATTAGTGCAAATTTAGAAAGCAATCAACACAATTTAGGAATAAAAAGCGAAAACAAGTTGTTAGCCATTAGTCAAGTTAATTACCCGACAATAGAGCAAATTAAAACAATAACCACGGCATTTATTTTTAGCTTGCACAGTGCTAAACGCAGCAAATGGGTAATACCACGAGTACATGGTCTTAGTCTGATTTATGACTCAATATTAAAATAAGCAGCGCCATTCCACCCATTAAAAGCCTGTTAACTTACTAATTAAGATGAAAATCTCAGAGAACTGCAGTAATCTATTCTTCGGCTGTCTTGGCGTGCGTTCTCTGCAGGACGATGGATACATTCGTTTGCTGGCAGACTGAAGCCAGACAAATGAATCACTATGCGAAGTAGGTGTAATCCAGGAGTGGGTTATTAGATGGTTGTTACTGCCCAGTGGATGTATTTTTTATGGAATACGTTACGACCATCAGGTGAATGGTGTACCAAAGAGAGTGAATGCGGTTTTTTGGATGGAATATTTGTGAGAGTAGACTATACGGATTGGTGTTAATTTTTACTCTTTCGCAAGAGTGCGTATGGATTGTAGCTGTATGTGATTATATTTATGGTGCACGTCGTCGATTTATTGTACTTTTTCAACCATGTAAATCTCCATCAAACTGAACAAATATAATTGATGGACTTAGTATCCTTTTCCTAAGATAAATTCTGATACCCTACAGCTTTGTGTTTGACTTCGACAAAATATAAAGACCTTGCCCCTATGGTAACAATATTAACAGATCACTGACCCGGCCACCCGTGTAAGATAGTACACATTCCTCAAATAAAACTCAATTTATACCTTTTGTGCATTCCTTGAAATCATACTTCATACAATCATTCGTTGACCCCATCCTAACAATGATGTTCCTTGTTTGAATAGAAATGAGATAAATAAACATAGGCCGGGTTGAATACCTTTTACGGTTCTGTTCCTGTATATCTCCACTCAAGGAGGTAGTCGTCTATCCATTAACGACCCTTGTAAATGGTTCGAATTGTATTTGGATAACCTTTTAACACCTGACATTCCCACAGGCAGTTCGATAGACGAATGGATGGATTGACGGTGGTGATGATGATGATTTGGGATACAAATGTTGCTGTTTATCTTTTTGGTTTCCTTTGTGTATCAGGAAGACAACAATAAAAATGTTAATCATTGTGAAGTCAATTCATTTATGTTTCTTGTGGTGGCTTCCACATTTTCAGTTTTTTTTTTTTTTTGTATTCAACAAGTTGTCGAATCGATAATTGATGTAACAAGCACTTAATGGATAGGGATTGTCGTTGACATTGATTTAAGATCACCTTTAACAGCATACGTAATGCGTGACAGAATTGATGAGGAAACATGAGAATAGGTAGATGAGGAAATTGGGTCTCCCTTGCTGAGTTATGTAAGAAGTGAGTTATGACAAGAAGTTCAAATGACAGGTGACGAAGGTTATGCTATTTAATATGTATCAGAGGAATTTTATTCGAAAATAAGCCTTAACCTAATATAAGTATGTACGGGTAGCTAAAAAAAAGTCCTTAATATCTCATGTGTGCGAGATATGTTAAAATATGGAGCAACACTTCAGATCACAATCAGATATAAATCAGTAGGGAAAAACTTCTTCGTAACACTTACTTACTTAGATGGCGCTACAATCCGGGGTGGACCTGGGTCTTAACACTTAGGCTTTCGAAAATAAGATTTCTAACCTTGTATCCCTAGTTATTTTTCAGTAAACATACTATATTTTTGCCAAGAATGCATTTTCTGTTTTATCCATATACTTCGAAAGTGATACGGCAAAGTACACATGCAAAGCGTGATGACTCATAATGGCACTAAAAATGTCAGACAGCTCTACTGAACGAAATGTACTTAGAATGGACCGAGCAGCACACAAATGGTTAGTAGTGTTGGTCACACGACAACTTGTGATATCATGTGAAGGACACGGGCCTTCTGGTAGATGATATCTGAAACTGTAAGTGGAAGATGTGGAGACAGCGGCACTGGTTAGCAGGAGAGGAGGGATCGGGAATTCAAAGCCAGGAAGGAACTATGGAGAAACCCTGAGAGTATTTCGGGCTAAGAAAACTGTGGTAGGACGTCTAAAAAGAGACCCAGCAGGGTATGACATATTGAAGTTTAAAGCCATTGTCTCAAGCGAAGCGATCCGCCTACCACAGAATTTGTCTTTGAGCTCAACTGGCTTTGGCGAATTCTTTTCTATTCCAGAAAAGGCACAAGTTCAGGACAAGGATATTCAACTGGTGTCTAATTTGTATACTCTAGTGAATTTTATCTCGAATAATCATATTGTGATCAGGTGCTCAAGCCGGATTGACTTTGCAGAGCGATATTACGATAAACTAGCTTTGTCGAGGTCTTAAGTACTTTAATGGCCATCTGAGTACTCAAATGTTCATTATTTTAATACCGTCCGTAGGGTACATGCCTCTGCGCCATATAGCAGAGCTACCTTGCATTCTTAGCCCAAAGAAATTGTTCTAGTTTATAGTGAAGCCCAGGTATCAACTACTCCTTAACTACATACTTGTGATTACCTATCGTGATGTTCTGTCGATTGTTCTTCTTTGTTTACAGCATGTACTTTGTTTTGCCCTCGTTCACCATTCAACCAATTGTTGCCGCTACTGCTTCAATACTCACAAAGCACTGACATCACATACTCTTCACCCAGCTATGTTAATGTCATCCGCGTTATCTGAAACCCAAAAAGGCTGCTGGACCTGACGGCTTACCGACCGAACTTTTCAAGGCACCTGGTGATGAACTGGTA